>CM033472.1:159495628-160843128 GCA_019447015.1 Hymenochirus boettgeri
GTGGACCATGCCACAGAGCTCTACAACTCCATCTTCTGAAGCACTGGAAACCATGGCAAGATCCATCTATTCAATCAAGATTCCTCTTCATCTCCAACAATATTTATCATGGTGGCTAATGGAAAAGAACTATGTCCCAATATCTCTCTCAGTTAATCGCCAGAAAACCATCATAAAAGATGCCAGCCCAACAGGTTGGGGGCAACATGCAACGATCAGATAGCTCAGAGTGAATGGTCTCTTTCTCTGGGAACAAGTTCTCAAAATTTCAGGGAACTGTATGCAGTTCTTTGTGCACTAAAAGCTTTCAAGAGTCAGATTCAAGGTACAGCGGTTCAAATACTTTCAGACAATGTGACTACAATGTGACCTACAAGGGAGGAGGCACTCACAGTCAAAAACTTAATCACTAACAAAATTGATTTTCTCATGTTCAGAGGAAAATCTACAAGATCTAAAGCTATCATATTCCAGGGAAGAACAACAAAATCGCAGACTTTCTCAGTCCCTTCTTCCGGGAGAATGGGTCTCCACCCAGACATCTTTTTAGCTATCACTCAGACCCTGGGTTATCCAATTTAGATTCAATGGCTTAAGATCCAACCACAAAGTGAGGAGATACTCACTCCAGATACCATGGCCTTCGTGACCAATGCATTCTCCATAGCTTGAAAGGATCTCTGATGTACATCTTCCCCCGTTCTCAATAATACCTCCAGTGCTGAAGAAGATACAGCAGGACAAAGCCCATGTGATCATGATAACTCCTTGGTGGCCGAGGAGACCATGGTTCTTCTGGATTCAGTCCATGGCATTCGAGCACCCTGGTCCTTCCAAAAGTCCCACCCTTCTATCTCAAGGATCAATTTGTCTCCTCAATTTCACAAGCTCAACTTAGTGGCTTGTTAATTGAAAGGAGTGTCTCTCCAGCAGAGGTCTTTCAGAAGGATCCATTGCTACTCTCTTGGCAGCCAGGAGTCTTCCACCTCTAAATCCTATTACTGGTCATAGGACTTTTATCTCAATCTGGTATAAAAGAAAACTTAATCATGAACAAGTACAAGTAGAAAATCTCATTATTTTCTTTAAGACGGTCTTGATAAGAACTTAAGCGTCGCACACTCAAAGCTCAGACTTCAGCTATCTAGCTATTCACAATACCAAATGGGCTTCTGACCCGCTAGTATTTGGGGTCAAATGCCTTAAGCCCCAAATCAGATCTAAAGTTCCTCAATGGGACCTATCCTTAGTACTCAAGTTCCTACAGGACCCCAGATTCTCAGAGGTGAACAAGATAAATCTAAAGACCTAACTTTTAAAACACCTTTTCTAGTAGCTATCACCTCAGCCAGGAGAGTTACAGAATAAATGCCCTCAGAATATCTGAGCCACATCTAGTCTTTTTAAACGAAAAGTCATTCTATGTCCTGACGCTTCCTTCACCCCCAAAGTCTTCACCCCCAAAGTGGTTTCCAACTTTCTCCTGAACCAGGACATTATTCTGCCAAACTTTTCTGATCCTTCAGGAAGCCAGTCACTTGACCCTAGCACTTTTCTCAAACTATATATAAAGCCACAGCAGCGTTCAGGAAGTCTGATGCTTTGTGTCGTCCTTTAGGTCCAAGGAAAGGTCTTCAACCCTCAAAGCAGACCATGGCATCCTGGATTAACAGTGTAATTAGGCAAGCTAATTACTCGCAGCAATCTTCTCTCTCTAAAGTGACAGCTCACACTACTCGAGCCAAGCCACCTCCTAGGCTATGTCGGCCAGGGTGTCTCCAGAGGCCATCTGCAAGGCAGCTACTTGGTCTTCATTGAACACCTTTATAAAACACTATCATTAGATGTTTTCTCTAATGAACAATTAAACTTGGACCATTGGTTCTGTTAGCAGCCGATAATAAACTATATTTGCACAACTAATTTTTCTGTGTAGTCCTCCCTTCTTTTTTTATTGCTTGGGAATTCCCATTAGTCACTGCCATGTGAAGGACCAGGGAAAAGTGAAAATTAACTTCAACTTACCATAATTTTTCTTTCCTGGTTCTGAAACATGGCAGTGAGCCCCCCCCCCTTCTTTATTTTCTTGGTTCTATTTAGAGCTTGGACAGTCACAAATTAAGGCGTGGGAGGAGGGGAGGAGTCAGCACTATTTTTATCTGGTCCTGTCACGTGAGACATCAGGGATTACCCATTAGTCACTGCATGTTTCAGAACCAGGAAAAGAAATTACGGTTAAGTTGAAGTTAATTTTCCTTTTGGATTGTACTGGAGAGTGTTAGTGCTTTAGAAATAGATGTTAAATATACATAAAGTGCAGCCTAACATCTAGATAAGACAGAAATTATCCATCTTATTTGATAATCTATACAGGAAGATATTTAAATCCAGGGTTTTGTCTTTTCTTGATTAGAGATGGGCAAAACTGCTAAAATCCGTTCCGCCTGTGGACCTGGGAAATGGTCTGGGGAAACGTACATACATCCAGAAGCTTTAAAAAAATTGCTTTCCTCAGGATTGAACAGTTTTTCGAGCTTCCGCATTCTATTTTCGAGGGTCACCGAAATTTAAGAAAATTAGAATTTTAAAGGAATTTTCAAAAATTTTGTAAAACTTAATGTAACTTAATGTAAATGGCTCTGGGACTTGGGAAATGGTCGGGAGAACAGACAATCAGACTTTTAAATCAGAATTGGTTACAATCAGATTCTTTCTAAAGAATCTGATTGTAACCAATTCTAATGGAAAAGAATCTGACTGGTATACTAACCAATCAGAATCTTTCTGAAAGAATCTGAATGTAACAATTCTGTTTAGAAAATAATCTGATTGGTTAGTATACCAATCAGATCTTTCTAAAAGAATCTGATTGTATCCAATCAGAATTGGTTACAATCAGATACTTTCAGAAAGAATCTGATTGGTATACTAACAATTAGACTCTTTCTGAAATAGATGATTGAAACCAATTCTGATTGGAAAAAATCTGATTGGTAAGTATAGCAATCAGATACTTCCTGAAAGAATCTGATTGTATGTAATCAGAATTGGTTACAATCTGATACTTTTAGAAATAATCTTATGGGTATCTTTCTGGAAGAATTGATTCTGATTGGAAATTAATCTGATGGTATAGTAACCCATCAGATTCTTTTGAAAGAATATTATTGTACAAATTCTGAAAATCTGAAGAAAAATATTCCGATTGGTGGTATACCAATAAGATCCTTTCTAGGGAAAAAAAATGATTGTAACCAATCAGAATTGGATTGGTATGCTTTCTGGAAGAATCTGATTGTAACCAATCAGATTCTTTTAGAAATAATCCGATTGGTATACTAACCAATCAGATTCTTTTAAATCAGAATTGGTTACAATCAGATTTTTCAGAAAGAATCTGATGGGTTACTATACCAATCAGATTAATTTCCAATCTGAATTGGTTACAATCAGATTCTTCCAAAAGCATACCCATAAGATTATTTCTAAGTATCTGATTGTAACAATTCTGATTAAACAATCAGATTCTTTACCCATATAATTTTCCAGGTCCCAAAACTATTTACAGTAAGTTACTGTATAAGTTTTACAAAATTTTCAAAAAGTACTTGAAATTTATTCAAATTTTCGAACGCATCTCGAAAAAATCTGCAAAGCATAATTCCCGCAAAATCCGTGAATCACGGAAATCCATCACGAACTGGGTTCAGATCCGCGATCCGGTCCATCTCTACTCTTGGCCTATTTATTGTAACATTGTATAGAGTATTATAGTTTAGAGAATACCACAGTGAAATACAACTGTTGTGCAGAGCTTGAATCAATCTTCCCCCTTAAATATTCAACAATAATAGATCAATAGGAGATCCATTGATCATTCTATAATTAAAGTTATCAATCTGTCTTTCAATACTCACTCTCCCCATTAACTCACAGCTGTCACCAGGATTCTGTTAGAGAGGGATCACTACTAGTAAATGTGAGGTCCTATAAAGAACCCAGACTATCCTGTCATGTTTAAATCTTATTAGATTTTATCAGTTCAGGAAAGGTTCATGGTTCTATTGCTTAAATAAAGTAATAAACAATTAACAAACTAACTTCATTGTCTCAAAGAAATGGGCATGGAGATGTTTTCGTCCCCCTATCCTATATACTGTAGATATCAGTTCTGTCCACAAACAGCAGCTCTACTTTTTTTTCTATTGAGAGGGGTGCGGGGTGAGATTGAGAAGAATGTTTTACTTTGCTAGTCACATGTTTTACAAAGGAAGTGACATATAAGTCTTGCAACTTCCTACAACACTTACAAAATGTTAAGATTCGCTAACACTGCTATCAATCTAATATTAAGCACAACATGGATACAACACTAAATGGAAGTGATAAAATGTTCCTTTTTAAGCTTACATTGCCTCCATGTAAAACTTCCTGGGGTGTGGCTTAACACTCCATTTTGAAAATTCCATTACAAAACAGGAGTGGGGACTATGCAAGTACTTTTATTTATTTATATATTTTGCCTTATTTACATTTCTATATACTTTAATGTCATTTCTACATGTTTGTTAATATTGATATAACTATTTATTTAGTGCTTAAACAACACAAAAACACTGTCCCTATGTATATTACTTTTGCCTACCAACCCCACCAACATAGTACCTCCGAAAAAACCCAATGTATTCCCCATGAATTTATAATGTATTTATATAATATAAGGGATATAATTATATGTATAATTATTATATCTCCATCTCTCCATACGATAGCACTCACGGGACTCTGTACAAAAAATGCAAAAATTATTCTTAGAAACAAAGTCTGAAGACGGCTCCTGTGAGGAGCGAAACGCGTCAAACACTTTGTTTCTAAGAATACATTTTTGCATTTTTTGTACAAGAGTCCCGTGAGTGCTATCGTATGGAGAGATGGAGATGTATATTGAGGGATAAGCACCCGGCAGGTGATTATGAAGCTGGAGTGCCTCCTGAGGATTGATTAATAATATATATATATGACATATATATATGACAAGAGTGACACAAGCATGATTGGCTAAGAAGTCTCTGTTTGTTTGAAGGCCATCGAATTTTGGCAGGACATCTGTGTGCCTTTCCATATAAAGCATATGTTTTCAATGGAACAGATGGTGAAATGTCCTTGCCCAGCAGAAAGGACAGTGTAAGTTTATTATCAGTGTTTTAAGTGCCTTACACAGCCCATGAGGTAAAAGTTGAAATTTAAAGTCTGCTGTTTTTAGTTCAGTGTAAAACTTTCCTTTAATGGTGCTTTGGTTTGCCGGGGCAGTATTATCCCCATGTGTTCTTATATATCCCAAAATTGTTTACTGTGTATATCACCTTTATCATACTTTATTTTCTAAATTTATATGGGACCTGTATGTCAAGCTTTTTTACTGGCTCTAAAAGACTCAGTCTGATTGGTTTAAAATTGGAAATAATAATAGAAACTGAGCTGAAAAACAAATAGGGTCACAGAATCCCTGAATAAATTCCTTTAGTTAATAATGCAAGAATATATGATTGGTCAGATATGTTTCCTTTTTAAGTCATAATATATTAAAAATGAATTTAGGAAAAGTATAAAGTGGTCACAGCAATATATTAAACCATGTATATTATCACCCACCAATATACCCAATATTTTCTAGAGTTTTGTGTTATAAGATAATTTACCCCTTAATATTAATAAAAAGTATAGAAGGGATGCAACATAATACTCCTGGGCACTCTGGATTTTAAAAATGTAATTTTTATTTAAGTATTCAACGTTTCGGTGATAATTGTGACATACTAGAGCCTCTTTTTCACTAATATAATTATACATGTGATAATGTGCTGATAATATTAATAAAGTGCAAAGTGTTACACTATATAATGCTTTAAAATATATTAAAATGCAAGATGACATAAAATTGAACATTCAAGGCCATTACATAGGAGAACAATAGTCAGAAGACAACATTTTGTTAAAGGGTATCTCCACTGCTAAAAAAATATTTGGTATTCATGTGAAGGTTCTCATTCATCCAGGTCATGGTATATCTGTTGTATTCAATTAGATCAACTTAGATGGCTTTCTGGACTATTGAGAAAGCCAGTCGGGTGACTAGCGAAACGTCTTCAAGAACTAAACTTCAAGTCCAGTTGATCTAATTGAATACAACAGATATTTTGGTATTCAGTTTTATTGAAGAACGGGAGGTAAAGGAGCTGTGTCTTACCTTCCATAAAACCTACAGGAGCCGGGAACAAAGTTAAGGTACTTTCCCGATCGCTCGCTCCTTGCCGCATCCTCTGACAGTTCAGATGGACTCTGTATTCTATGCGAATCACACTTGCGCAGTCGCATAGTGTACTAAGTCCGTTGAGCCCTGGCAGACTATGCGAGGAGGAGCGAACAATCGGGTATGTACCTTACCTTCTCTCCTGGTCCTGCAGGTTTTATTGAAGAACGGGAGGTAGGACACAGCTCCTTTACCTCCCGTTCTTCAGTAAAGCTGAATAACAACATTTTTTTAGCAGTGGAGATACCCTTTAAATGTAATAAAGTGGACAATCTTGTGGTCTCAAAAAACATTTAAATGAAAGTTGACCACACCCCTTTGTGCCACCACTCCAATTAACACATTATTTTGTTTACCTCTTGTACATATTCATCATCATAGTGCATTTTAAATATCACAATCTTGCAAGATGTTATATATTCTTCAAATATACTACGTGCCTTGATCATCCTAAAGTGCATGTGGTCCAAAACTAATGTACCAAAAAATTTTTTTTAAAGTATTAATTTCTAAAACCACAATTTTATGAAATATTTATGCATACACATAAAGTGCCATGCTGTGTAGGTGTAGTGTACATGTGTAGTTAAAAAAAATCGTACTTTTTTGTTAAAAGACATTCACTAGGAACGTAATACAACTTATTGGGATAGATAAAACAATTCACTCTAGTTTAATATAAGGTCAATATACCTTCAACTCAACTGAAATGGAGTTGGAGTTAAAATGCTTCTATAAGATATATTTAAAAATGTTCCACCTCTCACTTTGAGTGCAATAATGATTGCTCATTTCCATATAGCAGCTAACCATTTATTGCACATATCTACATAAAACACAATTTGCACATAACTGTATAATTATATAATAAATATATATTTTTTGTTCTTGTCTTTAGTTATAAGGTGTGTTCCCCCTAGGGGAAGAGGGTTAGTAGAGCATAGTTGATCCATCTTGGCAATTTCACATACCATATATATATTTACTAAGTTGCACAATAGCTTTGTGTACTGTTATGGATGGCCTTGAGCATTCTTGAATAATCTGGAATGATCTGAAATATTTTGTAGTCTTACGACCCCCCCCCCCCCCCAACTTTTTGCGTTTCATGGGACAGGTGTGGCAGACCATAGCCTAAGTAGTCTAATTTTACTTCTGCGTGGCAACATATATTTATACAACATTACTTAATTTAGTAAGAAAAATAAACTGTGAAATTACAGTACAGTTTAGGCATGTGAATATAGACTTGTTTTGCAATATTTCAAAGCACCTTAAATGTCCTCTTAACTGAATTGCTATTATTATTATTACTGCATAGATGACAATTTAGTAATAGAGATAGTGTATGTCAACTGCTCTGTATTATATCACAGCTAAAGGAGTGGACTACATTTTAATCTGTTATACTTCTTAAAACACACACAGAAAAGGTTTTTTATTATACCAAATGTGCGACACATCGCAATACTACTTAAAATTGTAAATAACGTCTTTATAAAAACAGATTTTTCAATCCTTTTTGTGCAATTTATTCTGCATGTATATGGTTGCCCTTAAGGGAAGTTCAGTGCAAATACAATATACTTTTAAGAAAAAAGAGCAATATTCTTCCGTTATGGTCTTGCCCTTGACAGCACCTGGGTTGATTCATTCGTTCAGTAGATATCTGAGCATCTTTGACCCACCAACAGCCAATCTGTTGAAATTACTGTTAGGAACATTCCAAGGAAACAGTGCCTCCTGGGAAAAGAAGGGCCGTTACAAACCTGAACATCAGCTCACTAATGTCAACAGCAGGGATAGCAAGTGGTTATATTCAACTGATTTTTCAGAATGGAAGAGAATATGTAGAAAAATTAGGTATGCATACAGAGCAGATTACATATGAGGTCTCTCCAGCAGCCTCCAGGGCCCTGAGCTTTTTTTTTTTTCAACTTATTTAAATCTCATTAAATAAGTTTATAATAAGTTTTTTATTTTTATAGAAGAGCCAGCCGCTGCAAACTACACTCTTTTTCTAGGCTTAAAGTTACATGTTTCTGTGGTTATACGCACAGAAACTTTGTCAGGTGAGCATGTGGTGGGCTACTCCATACAATGTACATCATTGGTGGATATACATTGGACATTAGCCTTGTCTGTGGGTCCGCACAAGTCCTCATCACCAGCACTTGGCAGTAATGTGAGAAAAAAAAAACAGCAAGGAAGTTCCCAAGGTGATGGCCAACACCACAAGAAATAAGGGGAGCTGAAATGAGAAGAGGAAGTTTAAAGGGAAATGCATTAAGTAACTTTAAAATAAAAATAGGGTAAAATAAAATATATATAGGGAATTAAAGGAAGCTTAGAGAAAAGGTGAAACGATTAAAAGATAAGTGGAGAAAATAAAAGGAACTGAATGGGATAGGAAAGGTATTTATGGACAGAGGGACCAGAATGATAGGACAGCAACATGAAAGAAGGAGGATAAGGAAATACAAAAAAGATTCATAAAGCAGAACAGAAAGTAAAGTGATAAAATGGTTCACAAAAGGGAAAAAATAAGCATAGAAGGGAAGCAAAGCGCAATATGAGAATAAGAAGGGGTAAAAAGGAATGTGGCCTATCTTTCAATCTGTGTCTTATTATCGTCTCTATCAATCTGTCTCTATCTGTACCTCAATCTTATCTATCTATCTGTATATATCTGTCTATTTATGTCTCTAAAGTTTCAATGGGCATGGCTTAGAGTGGGGGGGGCAAGGGCATGGCCTAATGTTCTAGGGCCACACTGTGCCACTTGTAGGGGGCCCAGGTGTGTACTACAGCCAAGGGCTCAAACTAGGCTTAATCCATCTCTCTATGCATAATAATGTTAAATATACACATAAGATTATAGCTATGTGCAGTCGTTCCAGCGGCTAATAGTATAAGGAGACTATAGCAACCAATGGAAAATTTCTGTCTAAACTGAATGATCCCAAGACATTTAGCTACATCTATAGCCACAGATAAAGTTTGGCTGTTCTTTTTGGATTATCCTCTTTCTAATTCTAATTGCATATTGGCATATTGCATAGTTGCTACTACAGTCTGCTAAACCTGGATCAACAAAAGCAATTAGTTCAATAAGTTGGCCAAATTATTTTAAGCCCATTCACCACATCAAGGTTTTTTCTTTAACGGGTCCTAACCTACTGGTACTTGCCTGTTTGGCTACATGAGCTGCCACCTTCTCCTGTGTGGCCTGGATGCTTGAAGCTGACTCTCTAGTTTAAAGTACTTGCTCAAACGAGCACATGACCTAACTCGGGTGGAGTACAATTACCCAGAAGGCTTGGTCAAACCTTCAATGTAACAACAATATAAAAATTGGGCTGTGTACATCCATATTAAAGTGCAACTAGAGACCAAAAATAAGATTTTAATAAGAAACAGAATCCAGTGCACAAACACAATTCTAATTGCATATTGACATACCTCCATAAGGTTGCGACTACAAACGTCTGCTAAACCCTGGATAAATAAAAGCAATTAGTTCAAACATGGGCCAAATTATTTTAAGCCCAGTCACACACGTCAAGGTTGCTTCTTATGACGGTGCCTAATATGCAATTAGAATTGTTTGTGCACTTCGTGCACTTCTGTTTTTTGTAAATTTCAAATCATGAAAGGGATCTCATCACCAAAAAAAAAACCCAAGTTTGGTTAAACGGTGCAAAAAAACAGATATCCAGTCTCCCAGAACCATGTGGAAAACACTATTGTCGGTCTAAGGTATTATTAAAATAACATAGCACAACAAACAGCACAAAAACCAAAACACCATACATACGTTAAAGTATGAAGGAGGCAGTACTTTTCTCCAAGTACTATTTTTTCCCCAATATGAAAAGGAACTTCACCATTCAGCATGGACCATTCAGAATTCAGCATTAGTAGAAAAATGCCCAGACCTTAATCTGACCAAAAATATGTGGAGTGACCTGAGGAGAGCTGTGTGAGAGATTCCTAGCACTTCGACAGATTGTGCAGAGTGTGGAAACTAGAAAATTAGAAACTGGCGAGTTTGGTTCCAATAAAGGTTCCAGAACTGATTGAAGTTCCAAATATTAGATTAAACCTGAATTTTTCGAATTTTCAATAGCATTTTGATTTTTCGGAAGATATTTTCGATTTCTCAATAGACGTTTTTCGATTTCAGAGAAAATTTTCAATTTTCAAATGGTGTTTTCGATAAAATGTTCCAAGTTTCTAAGTGCCTGATTTACCCAGAGCCACAAATTGCTCCGGCAAATATGGCTTTCGGTATGTAATACTGGATTTGCACCTTGTGGTAATCCCAAAAGGAATTTTACCCATGCCACTTTACAGGGCATCTATAGTGGAAAATGAACTTTTTTTCTTTCTTTCCATGTGTTCTATAATTCCCACAACCCCCAGAGTGCCATCACTTTGTTCAGATTCCCTCTCTGTCCTGAGATACACCAGTTTAGAAGAATACGAGATTGCATTCCTCTACTCCTACTTGACTGTCAATCAAATCCCTGTGACGTGATCCCCCCTCTGCTCTGTAATAAACATAGAATAAGAGCATTAGCAGGGGAGACAGGTAGCTTTGATGGTAGATATAAGGCTGCACTTGACCCCCCTTCTTAATAGCTTTCACTGATTGATGATGGGTCAAAAGTGAGAGATCGTAAACTGTACTGATCTCCTTCCGTGTCTCCAGGACAGCTTGTTTTTATGGCCACTGTGGTGGGTGTGTTTTTCAGGATGTTAAACTTTTAACTCCTACTGCACATGATAAGCTTGTCGTTAGCCGGAATTGAGACATGGAGATGTAACAAGGGAGGGGGAAGGGGGGAGTGCTGCACACAGATGTACCATGGTTAAACAAGTCACTGACATAGATAGATTAAGCAGCACAGAGTACTGAATTTAACTTTGCAAAGGGGCAATGTGTTTTTTTCACTATAGATGCCCTTTAAACAGACCAGCCATTAGCTGGTCTTAAATTTTGGAGTTAAAAGTGGTGCAAATCCTTTATTAAATACATTGACCAGTTGAACTGGTATTTTTGTGAAACCGGTGCAGGCCAGTGCAATTATGGAGTTAAACATGTGCTAACCTATTCAATATAGGTTAGCACAATTTTAACCCAATTTTTAGCAGCACAGTGGGTAAATTAGGCCCTAAATTCCAAAAAAATCCATTGGATCCGCAGATTTTCGAAACGGCATTTCCTAATGAGCAAACGAGTTTGTTTAAACCTATATTCATCACTACTAGTGGCAAACTGACGACTTTTTCAGACTGTGCTTTAATAACATTGACAGGGCATGTCCACCCACTAAATTATATTTATCAACCCCACCCCTGATAACCCTGAACTCGCAACCTTATTACCCCCCCTGGTATTCTTGGACTGAGATATATTCCTGCAATCAGCTGTCCTCTTTTCTGGTCTTCCTCATGTTTTTTACTACCTGCTGGTAATAAGCATGCACAGCTTTTAGAGGAGCAAGCAACAATCAGGGAGAGAATGGCTGAGGGAGGGTCAGTATCTTAGTTCAGAAGATTTGTGGGGGCGAGGTCTTTAGGAATGGGGGATGTAAGCATAAATTTCTTCAGCAGGGGAGGATTAGGACCTTTGGAATGAGAAACAAATACATCCAAGAAGCCCTATCACGAGGCTGTGATAATACATTTTTGTGTCCAAATTTGACAATGCCATTGAAACATGTGATTGAGCCTAAGAGAGTTAAATTGTCTTGTTTTGTAGGTCAAAATTATTTAATGGCAAGGATATTCATACAGGAAACAGCCTTTTCTAGCCCTTGTTTAAAAAACGTTTTAGACATACTTTAAAACAAAATTAACTTATGAAAGAAGCACCATATAATAAACAGCAACAGTCAAAAAAATCTGCTTTACCAGGTATGATGGAACATGCAATACACGAGTGGCATCACAAAATATTTTCCAAATAAGTAGATAAGAATATAAATATACTGTAGACTGATACTGAAAATGTGCCAATTGCTGCAAGCTCACTAGTTAATTATCAAAATTGTGCAGAAGAAGAGAAGACTTGACAGACTGCCAGATTTCAATGTTGTATAAATGTAAGGTTGATGCTATTGGGGGTTAACATGACCTTGTGCCAACATTACAACCATAAATAAAACTCTGTGCTAAGTGAATCTCAGTTGGAAAAATTTTAGGGTTCTAATAGATAACAGACTTAGCGTGTAGCAAACAATCAGACAGCAACAGCTGGAAATTGCAAGATATTGTCTTTTATAAAAGAGGGGAATAGATTCAAGATGGAAAAATATTAAGGCACTGGTAAGTAGTAGTGATGGCCCAGTTTGCGGATCTGAACCCGAATCACGGCGGATTTACCTCGTTCGCGAAGGGATATCGCGGATTTTCCGTTTTCCCGCCTTCCGAACTTTTCCTGAACCGCATTTTCGAAAAATTTCGAAATTACGAGGATTTCGTATTTTCGAAATCATGAAAAACGTATTTTCATTTGAAATTCAGAGAGATTTTCTATGCAATGTATTTTATTCGGGATCTTCAGTTTCATATGGTTTAATGGGTCCGCTCGCGAAAAAATGGAAATCATGGAAATGGAATGAGTTAAGGGAAGGCAACTTAAATAATAAAGGGATAGGGAGGGCTTGACAATGCCGACAAGATAAGTATGGAGCTCTTAGGCTGAAGGTGCATGGATATGATCACTTATCAAATATATTAACAGACAAACAAAGCGCTCTGGTACAGTTCATTAATGGGTCATTTCAGAGGACTCATCAGTTAGTCAAAGCCATGAAGATGATTCAGAGCTGATGGCCACTACTGATGCTGCTTCCTCTGTTGTGTTGTGCTTGTAACCAGGGCTATCTAGGATCAGAGAAGAACAGGTGCACGTTTGGAGCGCTAAATTTTTAGGGTCACGCCCCCTTCCCAGCCTAATTAAGCCACACCCATAAAGTATTTAATAAACAGGGATAAACAGAGACAAACAGGCAAACATTGACAAACCAAGAGAAAGATACACAGCCAGAAGTTAAATAGAAAGACAGAAAAATAGATAGACAGTAGATACGCAAATTAATGTACAGAGGAACAGTATTCCATTATACAGGTAGCAAACTGCAATTTCAGTATATGCGGTAGCAAACTGGCATTTTAATATTCAGTAGCCATGGGAATTTCATTACATACTGGTAACCATTATTACATACTGGTAGCCATGGCAATTTCTTTACATATTTATAGCCATTTCATAGATACTGATAGCCATGGGAATTTAGTCACATACTGGTAGCCATTGGCATTTCATTACATACTGGTAGTGGTAGCAATGGGCATTTTTACAATTGTAGCCATTTTTTCCCTCGAGCCCTGTCCATACACTTTGAAGGACTTTTTCCCCCCAGCCCCTGTCCATACACGTTGGAGGACCTTTGTCCCCTCACCCCTGTCCTACACTTTGGAGGGACCTTTTCCCTCAGCCCTGTCCACTTGGACACCCCTGGCAAAGGTATGGACAGGGATGAGGGGAAAAAGTCATTCAAAAGGGTATGGACAGGGGCTGAGGGGGAAAAAAAGTCCTTCCCCAAAGTGTATGAAAGGGCTGAGGAGAAAAGGGTCCCCAAATGGTATGGACAGGGGCTGAGGGGAACAAAATCCTCAAAGTGTATGAACCCGGGCTGAGTGGGAAAAGATCCCTCCAAAGTGTATGGACAGGGGCTGAGGGAAATGGTCCTTCCAAAGTGTATGGACAGGGAATGGGGAAAAGGTCCCTCAAAAGGTATGGGACAGTGGCAAGGGAAAAAGGTCCTCCCTCCAAAGTTATGGAAGGGGCTGAGGGATAAAGGTCCCTCACAAAGTTGTATGGACAGGGGCTGAGTGGGCAAAAGTTCCCTCCCAAAAGTGTAATGACAGGGGCTGAGGGGGAAAAAAAGTCCTTTAAAGTGTAGGACAGGGGCTGAGGGGAAAAAAGAAGTCCCTTCCAAGTGTCATGGACAGGCTGAGGGAAAAGGTCCTCCACAGTGTATGGACAGGGACTGAGGGGAAAAAAGGTCCCTCCAAGTTGTATGGACAGGGGTGAGGGGAGAAAAAAAGTCCCTTCACCAAAGTGTCTGGACAGGGGCTCGAGGGAAAAAAAGTACTCCCTCAAGGTATGGAGCGGGCTGCAGGGGCCCACAAGTCCCTTCCACGTGTCATGCGGGGTTAGGCGAACAAGGTCCCTCCACAGTGTATGACAGGGGCGCGGGGAAAAGGTTCCCTCCAAGTCTATGGAAGTCTGTGGAAAAGGCCGGTTGAGCGGGGGAAAATATTGGACTTTCTATGGGGCTGTGTATTGGACTTTCTATGGGGCTGTGTATTGGACTTTCTATGGGACTGTCTGTGGAACTATCTATTGGGCTGTGTATGGAAGAAAGTTGACCCTCGTCTTATACTTGTTATACTTGTTTTTTTCAGGTAAAAATAAGAACCATGGCTTTTGCTCTGATTGGCTTGTATTCGATTATTTGTACTCGATTATATAGGGTACTCTATTGTCTGTCCCTGTGGGCATAACTATGTCAATCGAGTACAAATAATCGAATACAAGCCAATCAGAGCAAAAGCCATGGTTCTTATTTACCTGAAAAAAACAAGTATAACAAGTATAAGACGAGGGTAACTTTCTTCCATACACAGCCCATGATATGCTTGTGAAGGTTCTCATTCATCCAGGTCATGGTATATCTGTTGTATTCAATTGATCAACTGGACTTGAAATGTAGTTCTTTGAAGACGTTTCGCTAGTCATCCGACTGGCTTTCTCAATTCAGAATGACTTGTACAAGAATCTGTGGCTATTATGTACCCTGGAAATCCCAATTAGCATATCACAGCCAGGTGTTAGGGTGTGATTAGATAGTGGCTATAACACCTCTTAGCCAAATCTAATCACACCCTTAACACCTGGCTGTGATATGCTAATTGGGATTTTCCAGGGTACATAATAGCCACAGATTCTTGTACAAGTCATTCTGAATTGAGAAAGCCAGTCGGATGACTAGCGAAACGTCTTCAAGAACTACATTTCAAGTCCAGTTGATCTAATTGAATACAACAGATAGCCCCATAGATAGTTCCACAGACAGTCCTATAGAAAGTCCAATACACAGCCCCATAGAAAGTCCAACACACAGCCCTATAGAAAGTCCAATACACATCCCCATAGAAAGCCCCATACACAGCCTCATAGAAAGTCCAATACACAGCCCCATAGAAAGTCCAATACACAGACAGCCCCATATAAAGTCCTATACACAGCCCCATATAAAGTCCTATACACAGCCCCATAGAAAGTCCAATACACAGCTCCATAGAAAGTCCCATACACAGACCCATAGAAAGTCCAACACACAGCCCTATAGAAGTCCAAACAATCCCCATAGAAAGCCTCATACCACGCCTCATAGAAAGTCCAATACACAGCCCCATAGAAAGTCCAATACACAGCCCTATAGAAGTCCCATACACAGCCCATAGAAAGTCCAATCACAATCCCCATAGAAAGCCTCATACAAAGTCAATACACGCCCATAGAAAGTCCAATATACAGCCCCATAGAAAGTCCAATACACAGCCCCATAGAAAGTCCAATACACATCCCCATAGAAAGCCTCATACACAGCCTCATAGAAAGTCCAATACACAGCCCCATAGAAAGTCCAATATACAGCCCCATAGAAAGTCCAATACACAGCCCCATAGAAAGTCCCATACACAGCCCCATAGAAAGATCCAACACAGCCCCATAGAAAGTCCATAACAACAGCCCATAGAAGCTATACACAGCCCCATATAAAGTCCTATACACAGCCCCATATAAAGTCCAATACACAGCTCCATAGAAAGTCCATACAGCCCACTAGAAAGATCCATACACAGCCATAGAAAGTCCAATGCACAGTCCCATAGAAAGTCCCATACACGGCCCCATAGAAAGTCCCATACACAGCCCCATAGAAAGATCCATACACAGCCCCATAGAAAGTCCAATACACAGACAGCCCCAAGAAAGTCCTATACACCGCCCATATAAGTCTATACAACAGCCCATATAAAGTCCAATACACAGCTCCATAGAAAGTCCCATACACAGCCCCATAGAAAGATCCATACACAGCCCCATAGAAAGTCCAATGCACAGTCCCATAGAAAGTCCCATACACGGCCCCATAGAAAGTCCCATACACAGCCCCATAGAAAGACCATACACAGCCCACAGAAAGTCCAATACACAGCTCCATAGCAAGTCCCATACAGCCACACTGAAAGTCAATAACACGCCCCATAGAAGTCCCATACACAGACCCATAGAAAGTCCAATACACAGCCCCATAGAAAGTCCCATACACAGCCACATAGAAAATCCCATACACAATCCTATGCACAGCCCCATGCACAGCTGTGCCCTGCATACCTTTTTGTGCAGCCTGAATATTAAAGATTCCTCCTTTAGAGATGTTTGTTGAATCCTGTAACTGGCACTGTTTCTTTCAATTTCCCTTGCAGTCTGGGCTGATCTATGAGTGAGCAGGACAACAATTGCCTAACCCACCGAAAAGAAGAAGATCTCCCACACCACCGTAAAGGTAATATATACGCTGGGTGCCACTACTAAGTCACAGCCAGTGGCCGTTATCCAGAACATTGAAAAAACAGTAGCGCACACCAGTCTAGTGAACAAACATAACCGTGTTTATTCAACACATCATGTGTAACATTTCGGTGTCACATGACACTTCATCAGACATGATGTCTGATGAAGGTATCATGTGACACCGAAAGGTACACATGATGTGTTGAAGAAACACGGTTATGTTCGTTCACTAAGACTGGTGTGCGCTACTGTTTCTCCAATTCACAGAAATCAAGAGGATTCTGTATCTTACAGGGTACAGCTTTTGTTTCCCTAGGGCTATGTGTTTTTGTTCCGCTGCTCCTTAAGCACAGACCCGAGTATAAGCCAAGGGAAGACTTTCAGGTGATTTTAAAGGTAAAAGTTCTCGGCCTATCCTCGAGTATATATGGTATACAACAAAGCTGCTTATACAGTCGAGTCTGTGGCATATTAGATATGTGTGTAGATGGGGGAACTCCTTACCACCTATCTATATACCTGCATGTTTGACAGCCTGTGCATTTATATCACCTGTCCTTTGGTTAACCGTATTTCATGGCAAAATTATGGCAGGAGAGTTGTTTGTCATTTCTGACTATATCCCACCATTGGTGAAAGCTTCTTTTAATATGTCTATTTACTGGTGTGTATGCCATAAAAAGGTCAGTTGGGTAAAATAAAGGTTTCCACTAACCATTCCATATCTTAATTGGCAGGCGAGGGGGCAACATTAAAAACCATTTAAGTCCTGTATATCTGTTAGTAGGATTGTTTCTCAAACTGAAAATAGTCATTTCCTAAAATTAATGCTAACAGATCAAACAAAAATTCAACTGGTGGCCCTAAATGTTTTGACTTAATCAAAGCACTCCAGCACACCTCCACCCTCACATCAGTTAAATCTTCTCATAGCCTCCATAGCAAACGTCCTTTAAAAGGACCTCATAATGCTTGTCAATGGCTGTAAAAATAGGAATAAAATAAAGATCCTTTGGTTGCTATGATCAGTCTACCTGGAGGTGACACCACAGGTGTATGTATTTCAGGTAGGGTGTAGATAATGGGAAACAATGGACTATAATATTCAAAATATATATTACATTTATTGATCAAGCCCAATACCAAAACCACCTGCAGTTTCAAATGTGATCTTAAATTGATCAGTGGGATACTAGGAAGTATACAATAAGTGTTGCTGTCAGACAGTTGGCCAAGGAGTTCAGAGCAGAGTATTGTTTTGCAAGCAGGATAAGGGCGTCATGCTTGTCTAATGGATGAATCAACAGCTCAGAATCCCTTTAAGTGACTTAAGTGCTCGCATCTTTATCCAAATTGGACCCAATTCTCTTATATGAAAGTCCCTTTCAACCTCTCTAATCTCTCCAGAACCATATTGTTAAACACAGAAATGGATGTTAGGTATTAGGGAGATCAAAGGTACTTTTGGGGCAAAATCTGCCCCAGTCAACTTGGTCATGGTTTTTGAAATGTTCTTTAAGTTTTAAAAGCCTTTAAACTTAAACAGATCAATTTCCATTTGTAAGGCATCATAAGGGGGTCAAAAGGTCTTTGCGTAAAAAAGACGAAATTCCCCCTCTGTGAGGGAGTGAGAACTAGCTCCCGTTGTGGATTTTTGGGAGGTTGCCTTTGGGTCCTGTCCCCTACCTTATGTACCTTCTTTTCCTATTGGTCCACCCATGGAATTTTGTGCCCTTGAAGTTGTACCATCATCCGACTTGAACCCTGTGAGTCCCCTGAGGAGTCAATAGTGGTAAAAAAAAAAAAGTCAACCAATCGCTTTTTTCAAGTGTGGATAAATTGCCATTTCAAATTTATCAATCTACTGTCTGACTGCCCCTTGCCCGCTTGTTCGACAACCATAGCAATAAATTAGAATGAGCATTGTTTAATATGCTGCACCATCTCACCCAAAACCCCATGGGATCTTACATTTGGTAAAATAGTCAAAGAGGAACACTCAATGCAAGTGGTAGTCAATTCTTGTTTTTTATGTTTTAAACAGAAAGTTAATGTGTCATTCCCCTCCTTAAATGCAGCTGTGGAGACCTAGAAAAAAATACGCATCATCCTGTGTGTAAGCAAATTCTTGTTCGAAGTCCACATCTAATTCACTATCCATCTTAGTAAAAGTGTATAAAAAAGATGAAATGAGATAACAAACTACAGTTAACCAAGTAGAATGTCACCACTGTAGACATTTTCAATTAACACAGGGGATTTTCTAATATATACTAAAACCCTTTTGTTATAATGTATGCATGTTTGCAGATAATATATGTATGGGGCCTAGGAATGGGCATTGATTATCTTTTCTATGTTTGTATAAATGATTGACCAGATCAGCACAGTAGCACTGATTGGCCTCTTCCCTCACTATAAAAAAAAGTTAGGGCCTTCCAGACTGGGGTTACCTTGATGTGATATAATATATAATGAACTGTTCAGCATTTTCGGAATAATAATGGCATTGTCTTGTGTATATGAGCACGTCATTCCAACAGCCAACACTACAATATTCAGGAAAAATTCCATAATTATCACTTACCATAAGTCTTAATATACTTCTGCTGCCAGAAATACATGAATTATTTGTCTAATGAAAAAAGGCATTTTTATGGTGTATAGTTATATAACAGTTTCTAACTTTCTAACTGAATTTGTCATAACTGTGGAATTTAGTCACCTAAATGTGGGAATGTTGCTCTCCTGCATAGTTGCCATATAACAGTGTTACACATATATAACATAGCAAACCCTGAATTAAAACAAAAAATCAGTAGATGTATGTGGCTGCAATGGCCTATTACCATTCCATAGCAAATGCTAGGAGCACAGATTATATCACAGAAATATTTAGCCCATCTACTTCTAAGTTAATTCCTCCAGCACTTGCTGAACTATAGCCTGGGCATCAGCTAAAAGTTAAGAGTATCCCATGGATTACATTAGTCAAGAGATTAGCAATTTATATAAAACTGCACACTTGTACATTTTTTTATGTGACAGAAGTGGAGATATAATATAAACGTAGATTGTGTATTAGGGATAGATTAAGTTTAGTTTAGGACTTGATGTTGCAATTAAAGGGGCACTGAATTTTAAAAATCAGCGATGCCCCTCTCTCCTGTGTCTTTAACAGTTGCTTGAATGAAAAGATTAGAGGAGAGTTAAGATTCGTACACAACGTATGATTTTGACAAAGACCCCTGACCATGATCCAAACCTGCGACTAACAGCCATTTTGGACAATAGTCACATGTGTGTATGCATCCAGTCGGGGGTGTTCATTGATCTGCCATGGTGGATACGAAACCGACCACTGACCGTACGTATACACACATGCGATTATCAGCCAAAGCGGCTGTTCGTTGCGTTCTTGAATGTGCCAGAGGTTTTGGGTCTGTGTCAAAATCGTATGTGTGTGCCAAGCTTTAGAGCGGATGAGTGGTGATTATGTGGTAGCAAAGATGCTGATTCTTCTCTAATGGGTTAATCCCAGTTTATAACACTTGTTAGTGAGTGCCGTAACATAGGAACAGAGAATGTCTGTATTACGTCTACTTTACCAACCACTCATAAGACGCTGGGAGTATCCTGTAAATGCTTGGTAAAACATACCTCAAATAGAAAAACCCGATAGAAAGGTTCCTGTGCATAAGTACATAATCTTCTGTAAAACAATACAAGTGAAAGACACAATCGAAAAAAAAACACCAAAAAAGAATTCTTTCATGGCAAAAAAGTTAGCCTGTCTGCAATTGCATTGTTAGATTGGGTTGTGCTGCATTCCTAGTAATCACTATAAATAGGAACATCATTCTAAACAGTTTATGTAGAGTAGAATCTTGTTAAGACAGAGCATCCTAGAAAAGTTAAGAAGTATATTAGAGCAAATAAATATGTTATTCCTCTGGCACATGAGTAACTGGGGATGTTTTCATTCTTTAGCTACCGTGCCATCTTTTGGGTTATACAAACATTTCAGTTGAACTATGGCAGAGGTATATATATTTGTGGATAGAACAAAGTCAAGAATGTGGTAATATCCTTACCATTCTCAAGCCCACATCATTTAAGTATGGCTTGAGAAAGGTAACGGATATTACCAAAACGTCGCCTGTTACTTACCTTATGATGATATATTTCATACAATAAATATTTAATGAGTGTGCACATTCTGACTTTGTTCTATGTTGATTGGAGGATGCGGTTGTCCTCACCTGTGCGTACACCGACTTTTACATCTGCTATATGTGGATACAGATGATATAAAATCTTTATACACACTACTATAAATATCAGGGATTTGTATAGTAAAAAAAAAGAAAAGCAAGAGTTAAAAACAAAAGAAATCCTATTAAACCCTGGTTCTATTAGTGTCCACATCCCCTAAAGGAATACTTTACAAAGAGGCAGAAGGGAACCTATTGGGTGTACCCCAATAGGTATTAGAGGGGACACACATCTTTCCCTGGTCCTTCACATGGCAGTGGCTAATGGGTTAATCTCTGATGCCTCACGTGCTGACTCCTCCCCCTCCTCACGTCTTTTTTCTGTCCTTGCTGACATTTTGGACCATACCAACTTCTTACCCCATCTCTTTGTCTTGCGGGTCTTCCTCCCCTCTGCCACAAGAAGCCGAACTACGTGCTTGCGCTAGGTTTCTGGAAGGGTTACATTGTCCCTCCGCTCTGTACCTGGCGCGTTATGATGTCACGGACCCATGCGGTCAAATATCGCGGGGTTTTGCCGCGTGGTCATCCTGCGATGCTCTGCTAATTATCTTCGCGGGACCCCCTTGTTGCCTGTTCTTCTCTTGTTCCTGTGCTAGGCCTTTATCTGGGGCTGTGTCAGGAATTTCTTGGGGCTGGCTGTGACAGCCCCATAGAAAGTCCAATACACAGCCCTATAGAAAGTCCAATACATATCCCCATAGAAAGCCTCATACACAGCCTCATAGAAAGTCCAATACACAGCCCCATAGAAAGTCCAATACACAGCCCCATAGAAAGTCCCATACACAGCCCCATAGAAAGTCCAATACACAGCCCCATAGAAAGTCCCATACACAGCCCCATAGAAAGTCCAATACACAGCCCCATAGAAAGTCCTATACACAGCCCCATATAAAGTCCTATACATCAGTCCATAGAAAGTCCAATACACAGCTCCATAGAAAGTCCCATACACAGCCCCATAGAAAGTCCAACACACAGCCCTATAGAAAGTCCAATACATTCCCCATAGAAAGCCTCATACACAGCCTCATAGAAAGTCCAATACACAGCCCCATAGAAAGTCCAATACACAGCCCTATAGAAAGTTCATACAATCCCCATAGAAAGCCTCATAACAGCCTCATAGAAAGTCCAATACACAGCCCCATAGAAAGTCCAATACACAGCCCTATAGAAAGTCCCATACACAGCCCCATAGAAAGTCCAATACACATCCCCATAGAAAGCCTCATACACAGCCTCATAGAAAGTCCAATACACAGCCCCATAGAAAGTCCAATACCAGCCCATAGAAAGTCCAAACACAGCCCATAGAAAGTCCCATACACAGGCCCATAGAAAGATCCATACACAGCCCCATAGAAAGTCCAATACACAGACAGCCCCATAGAAAGTCCTATACACAGCCCATATAAAGTCCTATACACAGCCCCAATAAAAGTCCAATACACAGCTCCATAGAAAGTCCCATACACAGCCCCATAGAAAGATCCATACACAGCCCATAGAAAGTCCAATGCACAGTCCCTAGAAGTCCATAACGGCCCATAGAAGTCCCATACACAGCCCCATAGAAAGATCCATACACAGCCCCATAGAAAGTCCAATACACAGCTCCATAGCAAGTCCCATACACAGCCACACTGAAAGTCCAATACACAGCCCCATAGAAAGTCCCATACCACAGACCATAGAAAGTCCAATACACAGCCCCATAGAAAGTCCCATACACAGCCACATAGAAAGTCCCTTAACACAATCCTATGCACAGCCCCATGCACAGCTGTGCCCTGCATACCTTTTGTGCAGCCTGAATATTAAAGATTCTCCTAGGGCTAGGCACACTGCTGCGTTTTTTTTGCATTTGCGCTTGCGATTGCGATTGCGCTTGCGATTTTTCAAAATTATTGAAACCGCGGCAATGCAAAAAAAACGCGCGTTTTTTGATGCGTTTGCGTTCTGCATTTTTAATCGCAATCGCATGCGTTTTCCTATACTTATTGAAGAAATCGCAATCGCAAACGCAACGAAAATCGCACATGAAATCGCATGCTATTGCGTTTGCGTTTCAGTGTGGCCTAGCCCTTAGAGATGTTTGTTGAATCCTGTAACTGGCACTGTTTCTTTCAATTTCCCTTGCAGTCTGGGCTGATCTATGAGTGAGCAGGACAACAATTGCCTAACCCACCGAAATCAAGAAAAGAAGAAGATCTCCCACACCACCGTACAAGGTAAGTATATACGCTGGGTGCCACTACTAAGTCACAGCCAGTGGCCGTTATCCAGAACATTGAAAAAACAGTAGCGCACACCAGTCTTAGTGAACAAACATAACCGTGTTTATTCAACACATCATGTGTAACATTTCGGTGTCACATGACACCTTCATCAGACATGATGTCTGATGAAGGTATCATGTGACACCGAAAGGTTACACATGATGTGTTGAAGAAACACGGTTATGCTCGTTCACTAAGACTGGTGTGCGCTACTGTTTCTCCAATTCACAGAAATCAAGAGGATTCTGTATCTTACAGGGTACAGCTTTTGTTTCCCTAGGGCTATGTGTTTTTGTTCAGCTGCTCCTTTAAGCACAGACCCGAGTATAAGCCAAGGGATGACTTTCAGGATGATTTTAAAGGTAAAAGTTCTCGGCTTATCCTCGAGTATATATGGTATACAACAAAGCTGCTTATACAGTCGAGTCTGTGGCATATTAGATATGTGTGTAGATGGGGGAACTCCTTACCACCTATCTATATACCTGCATGTTTGACAGCCTGTGCTGTAAAAATAGGAATAAAATAAAGATCCTTTGGTTGCTATGATCAGTCTACCTGGAGGTGACACCACAGGTGTATGTATTTCAGGTAGGGTGTAGATAATGGGAAACAATGGACTATAATTATTCAAAAATATATATTTACATTTATTGATCAAGCCCAATACCAAAACCACCTGCAGTTTCAAATGTGATCTTAAATTGATCAGTGGGATCACTAGGAAGTATACAATAAGTGTTGCTGTCAGACAGTTGGCCAAGGAGTTCAGAGCAGTAGTATTGTTTTGCAAGCAGGATAACGGCATCATGCTTGTCTAATGGATGAATCAACAGCTCAGAATCCCCTTTAAGCGACTTAAGTGCCTCACATCTTTATCCAAATTGGACCCAATTCTCTTATTATGAAAGTCCCTTTCAACCTCTCTAATCTCGCCCAGAACCATATTGTTAAACACAGAAATGGATGTTAGGTATTAGGGAGATCAAAGGTACCTTTGGGGCAAAATCTGCCCCAGTCAACTTGGTCATGGTTTTTGAAATGTTCTTTAAGTTTTAAAAGCCTTTTAAACTTAAACAGATCAATTTCCATTTGTAAGGCATCATAAGGGGGTCAAAAGGTCTTTGTGTAAAAAAGACGAAATTCCCCCTCTGTGAGGGAGTGAGAACTAGCTCCCTTGTGGATTTTTGGGAGGTCTGCCTTTGGGTCCTGTCCCCCTACCTTATGTACCTTCTTTTCCTATTGGTCCACCCATGGAATTTTGTGCCCTTGAAGTTGTACCATCATCCGACTCTGAACCCTGTGAGTCCCCTGAGGAGTCAATAGTGGTAAAAAAAAAAAAGTCAACCAATCGCTTTTTTCAAGTGTGGATAAATTGCCCATTTCAAATTTATCAATCTACTGTCTGACTGCCCCTTGCCCGCTTGTTCGACAACCAATAGCAATAAATTAGAATGAGCATTGTTTCAATATGCTGCACCATCTCACCCAAAATCCCCATGGGATCTTACATTTGGTAAAATAGTCAAAGAGGAACACTCAATGCAAGTGGTAGTCAATTTCATGTTTTTTATGTTTTAAACAGAAAGTTAATGTGTCATTCCCCTCCTTAAATGCAGCTGTGGAGACCTAGAAAAAAATACGCATCATCCTGTGTGTAAGCAAATTCTTGTTCGAAGTCCACATCTAATTCACTATCCATCTTAGTAAAAAGTGTATAAAAAAGATGAAATGAGATAACACACTACAGTTAACCAAGTAGAATGTCACCACTGTAGACATTTTCAATTATAAACAAGGGGATTTTCTAATATATACTAAAACCCTTTTGTTTATAATGTATGCATGTTTGCAGATAATATATTGTATGGGGCCTAGGAATGGGCATTGATTATCTTTTCTATGTTTGTATAAATGATTGACCAGATCAGCATCAGTAGCACTGATTGGCCTCTTCCCTCACTATAAAAAAAAGTTAGGGCCTTCCAGACTGGGGTTACCTTGATGTGATATATATATATATATGAACTGTTCAGCATTTTCTGGAATAAATGAATGGCATTGTGTCTTGTGTATATGAGTACGTCATTCCATACAGCCAACACCTACAATATTCAGGAAAAATTCCCATAATTATCACTTACCATAAGTCTTAATATACTTCTGCTGCCAGAAATACATGAATTATTTGTCTAATGAAAATGGCATTTTTATGGTGTATAGTTATATAACAGTTTCTAACTTTCTAACTGAATTTGTCATAACTGTGGAATTTAGTCACCTAAATGTGGGAATGTTGCTCTCCTGCATAGTTGCCATATAACAGTGTTACACAATATATACATAGCAAACCCTGTAATTAAAACAAAAAATCAGTAGATGTATGTGGCATGCAATGGCCTATTTACCATTCCATAGCAAATGCTATGGAGCACAGATTATATTCACAGAAATATTTAGCCCATCTACTTCTAAGTTAATTCCTCCAGCACTTGCTGAACTATAGCCTGGGCATCAGCTAAAAGTTAAGAGTATCCCATGGATTACATTAGTCAAGAGATTAGCAATTTATATAAAACTGCACTACTTGTACATATTTTTTTTATGTGACAGAAGTGGAGATTATAATATAACAGTAGATTGTGTATTAGGGATAGATTAAGTTTAGTTTAGGACTTGATGTTGCAATTAAAAGGGGCACTGAATTTTAAAAATCAGCGATGCCCCTCTCTCCCTTGTGTCTTTAACAGTTGCTTGAATGAAAAGATTAGAGGAGAGTTAAGATTCGTACACACGTATGATTTTGACAAAGACCCCTGACCATGATCCAAACCTGCGACTAACAGCCATTTTGGACAATAGTCACATGTGTGTATGCATCCAGTCGGGGGTCGTTCATTGATCTGCCATGGTGGATCAACGAGCGACCACTGACCGTACGTATACACACATGCGATTATCAGCCAAAGCGGCTGTTCGTTGCGTTCTTGAATGTGCTCAGAGGTTTTGGGTCTGTGTCAAAATCGTATGTGTGTGCAAAGCTTTAGAGCGGATGAGTGGTGATTATTGTGGTAGCAAAGACGCTGATTCTTCTCTAATGGGTTAATCCCAGTTTATAACACTTGTTAGTGAGTGCCGTAACATAAGGAACAGAGAATGTCTGTATTACGTCTACTTTACCAACCACTCATAAGACGCTGGGAGTATCCTGTAAATGCTTGGTAAAACATACCTCAAATAGAAAAACCCGTAGAAAGGTTCCTGTGCATAAGTCACATAATTCTTCTGTAAAACAATACAAGTGAAAGACACAATAAAAAAAAACACCAAAAAAGAATTCTTTCATGGCAAAAAAGTTAGCCTGTCTGCAATTGCATTGTTAGATTGGGTTGTGCTGCATTCCTAGTAATCACTATAAATAGGAACATCATTCTAAACAGTTTTATGTAGAGTAGAATCTTGTTAAGACAGAGCATCCTAGAAAAGTTAAGAAGTATATTAGAGCAAATAAATATGTTATTCCTCTGGCACATGAGTAACTGGGGATGTTTTCATTCTTTAGCTACAGTGCCATCTTTTGGGTTATACAAACATTTCAGTTGAACTATGGCAGAGGTATATATATTTGTGGATAGAACAAAGTCAGAATGTGGTAATATCCGTTACCATTCTCAAGCCCACATCATTTAAGTATGGCTTGAGAAAGGTAACGGATATTACCAAAACGTCGCCTGTTACTTACCTTATGATGATATATTTCATACAATAAATATTTAATGAGTGCTGCACATTCTGACTTTGTTCTATGTTGATTGGAGGATTGCAGGTTGTCCTCACCTGTGCGTACACCGACTTTTACATCTGCTATATGTGGATACAGATGATATAAAATCTTTATACACACTACTATAAAATATCAGGGATTTGTATAGTAAAAAAAAAAGAAAAGCAAGATGTTAAAAACAAAAGAAATCCTATTAAACCCTGGTTCTATTAGTGTCACATCCCCTAAAGGAATACTTTACAAAGAGGCAGAAGGGAACCTATTGGGTGTACCCCAATAGGTATTAGAGGGGACACACATCTTTTGCCTGGTCCTTCACATGGCAGTGGCTAATGGGTTAATCTCTGATGCCTCACGTGCTGACTCCTCCCCCTCCTCAAGTCTTTTTTTCTTGTCCTTGCTGACATTTTGGACCATAGCAACTTCTTACCCCATCTCTTTGCCTTGCAGGTCTCTCCTCCCCTCTGCCACAAGAAGCCCGAACTACGTGCTTGCGCTAGGTTTCTGGAAGGGTTACATTGTCCCTCCGCTCTGTACCTGGCGCATGTCTATGATGTCACGGACCCATGCGGTCAAATATCGCGGGGTTTTTGCCGCGTGTCTGCTCGTAATCCTGCTGGATTGCTCTGCTCCCAACGCTGTCACCAGGCTCACTAACTGCTGTCACGAATGTGATTTAACTCCTCTTCCTTTCTTTTTCTTCCTCCCTTCAGTGCCTAATTACCATGAGCTCCAGGAAGAGGGAAAGGTCTGGATTTGGGGGGTAAGAGGAAAAGGTTTTTTTTGGTTATTACCAGAGAGTTAGAGGCAGGTTTTTTTTTTCTTTGAATCTGCTTTCAGTCGACTTCTGTCAGACTCAAGTCTTTTATGCATTAATATAAATTATGCTGGTTCTGTCATGTGTTTTCTCGTTGTGCTTTTTCCTCAGATCTTCTTTCAGAGAGGAAGATGATGGCCACCACTCCAGACCTTAAAGAGTGTGTGCTTTGCCCCAACTTTGCTATGCGAGGAAGGAAGCTTTGTGAAGAATGCGAAGAATCCAGAAATTCTTCAGCTAATCAAGCTCAGCTATTACAATCAGTAATAGCTATGATACAAGAATCTTTTGAATCTATGACGTCCAAAGTTACAGAATCTGTAAAGGTTTCTATCCAGAAACAGACACCTCATCCCTCCTCTCCTCACAGGACGATTCTTCTGAGGGGGATACTGATGGGGGCTCCCCAAAATTTACGCAAGATAATTTAGATCACTTGATTTCTAGAATGAGAACCACTCTCAAAATTCCTACTGATCCTGACTCTTTTTCTAAGGGAGACTTGATGTTTTCTAATACCTCCCAATCAGACCTTACTTTCCACATGCACAAACAAATTACAGATTTGATTCTTAGGGAATGGCAATCCCCCGACAAGAAGTTCAATGCTTCTCAAAAATTTTTAAGAATCTACCCTTTTCTCCCTCAAGATGTGAAATCTTTAGAAGAAGCTGCTAAAGTGGACACAGCCATTGCCAAAATGGCTAGGAAGATAGCTTTGGCTACGGAAGACTCAGCAACTTTACGAGACCCTATGGGCCGCAAAGAAGAGTCATCCTTAAAAAAGTTTTTTTCCGTCTCTGGCTTTGCGATCAGACCAGCGGTGGCTGTCACCGAATTTGCAAGAGCTAATAAATTATGGCTCAATGAACTCGAGGAACCCATCTCCAATGCGTTGCCCAGAGAATGATTGGTTGAAATGCTTCAAGATATCAAATCAGCCAACAACTATATCACAGAAGCTCTCTGGATATCATCAAACTTAATGCAAAAGCCATGGGTCAGTCAGTAGTAGCCAGATGTGCCCTCTGGCTAAAACAGTGGCAAGCTGACCTACAATCTAAACAAGGATTATCAACGCTGCCATTTGGAGGCGACCAACTTTTTGGAACCAAACTCGAGGCGTTGATTGAAAGAAATTCTAATAAAAAGAGCCTCCCCACCCCTCGAAGACCTCTTCGCAGATTTGGGAACCCAGACGTTTTTTCTGACTCACCTTCATTCGAACAGTCAAAGCAATACAGACCTGGCAGGCCATTTTTCCAAAGAGGATCCTGGCGCTCAGAGCCCCAGTAACGACAACAGAACCTCTTTCAAGGATCTAGAGGAGGATAGTCTGGTCCTAAGCCACAATGACGGTGTACAGGGGCCCCAACCAAAAGTGGGTGGGCGCCTTCAATCTTTTTTGGCAATCTGGAATCAAAATATCTCAGATTCCTGGGTAACTCAGGTAATAAACCAAGGTTACTTCAAGGAATTCAAACTTCTTCCTTCCTTCCACTGGTTTCTATCATCAAGAACTCCACACGGGATACCCAAGCTAGCTATCTCTCAGATTCTGCAGGAGCTGTACCAGGAAAATACTATAGAGAATGTTCCTCTCAACAAAGAGAAGGCATTTATTCTCCTTATTTTCCTTCGCAGCAAAAAGACAGGAGAGTTTCGGGGGATTCTAGACTTAAAATATTGAACACTTGTCTAAAAAAGATAAAGTTCAAGATGGAAACACTGCGCTCCATTTCTTGGCAAATCAGAGAGAACGACTGGATGGCGAAAATGAATCTGTAAAACGCCTACCTGCATGTGCCCATCCATCCGGCCCACAGACAATTTCTTCACTTTCACATACTGAATACTCATTATCAGTTCAGAGCCCTACCTTTTGGTCTAGCCTCCTCTCCAAGAGTTTTTTATAAAAATTCTGCCACCTGTCATAGCAAAGCTGAGATTACGAGGTATTCAAATTTTTTCATACCTCAACGACATTTTAATCAAAGCAAAAAGCAAATCGTTACTTCTTCAACATATTCAGATCACCATCAGTTATCTGGAAAATCTGGGCTGGCTGGTGAATTATCAAAAATCAATGTTGATTCCATCCCAAGAAATACTATTTCTAGCAGTAATAATCAATTCAGTGCAAAATATATACAAATATATCTCCCTCCAGACAAAAGTGATCACATCATATCACTAATTCACAACTTCATCTACAACAGCATCAGCTCTCCAATGTCAACAAATCATAGGAAAACTAGTATCACTAAAAGATTAAGTAACATAGTAACATAGTAATTAAGGTTGAATAAAGACATACGTCCATCAAGTCCAACCTATTCACCCTCTTTATATATATTTTTTTTTTTTAACCCTACCTAATAGTTGATCCAGAGGAAGGCAAAAAAACCCAGCTAAAAAGGGGGAAAAAATTCCTTCCTGACTCCAAACGGCAATCGGAATGTATCCCTGGATACATACAAGTAAAGTGGACCATGCCACAGAGCTCTACAACTCCATCTTCTGAAGCACTGGAAACCATGGCAAGATCCATCTATTCTAATCAAGATTCCTCTTCATCTCCAACAATATTTATCATGGTGGCTAATGGAAAAGAACTATGTCCCAATATCTCTCTCAGTTAATCGCCAGAAAACCATCATAAAAGATGCCAGCCCAACAGGTTGGGGGGCAACATGCAACGATCAGATAGCTCAGAGTGAATGGTCTCTTTCTCTGGGAACAAGTTCTCAAAATTTCAGGGAACTGTATGCAGTTCTTTGTGCACTAAAAGCTTTCAAGAGTCAGATTCAAGGTACAGCGGTTCAAATACTTTCAGACAATGTGACTACTGTTGCCTACAAGGGAGGAGGCACTCACAGTCAAAAACTTAATCACTTAACAAAATTGATTTTCTCATGTTCAGAGGAAAATCTACAAGATCTCAAAGCTATATTCCAGGGAAGAACAACAAAATCGCAGACTTTCTCAGTCCCTTCTTCCGGGAGAATGGTGTCTCCACCCAGACATCTTTTTAGCTATCACTCAGACCCTGGGTTATCCGAATTTAGATTCAATGGCTTCAAGATCCAACCACAAAGTGAGGAGATACTCACTCCAGATACCATGGCCTTCGTGACCAATGCATTCTCCATAGCTTGGAAAGGATCTCTGATGTACATCTTTCCCCCGTTCTCAATAATACCTCCAGTGCTGAAGAAGATACAGCAGGACAAAGCCCATGTGATCATGATAACTCCTTGGTGGCCGAGGAGACCATGGTTCTTCTGGATTCAGTCCATGGCCATTCGAGCACCCCTGGTCCTTCCAAAAGTCCCACACCTTCTATCTCAAGGATCAATTTGTCATCCTCAATTTCACAAGCTCAACTTAGTGGCTTGTTAATTGAAAGGAGGTGTCTCTCCAGCAGAGGTCTTTCAGAAGGATCCATTGCTACTCTCTTGGCAGCCAGGAAGTCTTCCACCTCTAAATCCTATTACTGGTCATAGGACATTTTCACTCAATGGTATAAAAAGAAAAACTTAAATCATGAACAAGTACAAGTAGAAAATCTCATTGATTTTCTTTAAGACGGTCTTGATAAGAACTTAAGCTTGTCGACACTCAAAGCTCAGACTTCAGCTATCTCAGCTATTCACAATACCAAATGGGCTTCTGACCCGCTAGTATACAGCTTTTTCCAAGGGGTCAAATGCCTTAAGCCCCAAATCAGATCTAAAGTTCCTCAATGGGACCTATCCTTAGTACTCAAGTTCCTACAGGACCCCAGATTCTCAGAGGTGAACAAGATAAATCTAAAAGACCTAACTTTTAAAACACCTTTTCTAGTAGCTATCACCTCAGCCAGGAGAGTTACAGAATTAAATGCCCTCAGAATATCTGAGCCACATCTAGTCTTTTTAAACGACAAAGTCATTCTATGTCCTGACGCTTCCTTCACCCCCAAAGTCTTCACCCCCAAAGTGGTTTCCAACTTTCTCCTGAACCAGGACATTATTCTGCCAAACTTTTCTGATCCTTCAGGAAGCCAGTCACTTGACCCTAGCACTTTTCTCAAACTATATATAAAGCCCACAGCAGCGTTCAGGAAGTCTGATGCTTTGTTCGTCCTGTTTTCAGGTCCAAGGAAAGGTCTTCAACCCTCAAAGCAGACCATGGCATCCTGGATTAACAGTGTAATTAGGCAAGCTAATTACTCGCAGCAATCTTCTCTCTCTAAAGTGACAGCTCACACTACTCGAGCCATAGCCACCTCCTAGGCTATGTCGGCCAGGGTGTCTCCAGAGGCCATCTGCAAGGCAGCTACTTGGTCTTCATTGAACACCTTTATAAAACACTATCAATTAGATGTTTTCTCTAATGAACAATTAAACTTTGGACCATTGGTTCTGTTAGCAGCCGATACTAATTAAACTATATTTGCAACTAATTTTTCTTGTGTAGTCCTCCCTTCATTTTTTTTTTATTGCTTGGGAATTCCCATTAGTCACTGCCATGTGAAGGACCAGGGAAAAGTGAAAATTAACTTCAACTTACCATAATTTTCTTTTCCTGGTTCTGAAACATGGCAGTGAGGCCCCCCCCCCTTCTTTATTTTCTTGGTTCTATTCTTAGAGCTTGGACAGTCAAAATTAAGGCGTGAGGAGGGGGAGGAGTCAGCACTATTTATTCATCTGGTCCTGTCACGTGAGACATCAGGGATTAGCCCATTAGTCACTGCCATGTTTCAGAACCAGGAAAAGAAAATTACGGTAAGTTGAAGTTAATTTTCCCTTTTGGATTGTACTGGAAGTGTTAGTGCTTTAGAAATAGATGTTAAATATACATAAAGTGCAGCCTAACATCTAGATAAGACAGACATTATCCATCTTATTTGATAAATCTATACAGGAAGATATTTAAATCCAGGGTTTTGTCTTTTCTTGATTAGAGATGGGCAAAACTGCTAAAATCCGTTCCGCCTGTGGACCTGGGAAATGGTCTGGGGAAAACGTACATACATCCAGAAGCTTTAAAAAAATTGCTTTCCTCAGGATTGAACAGTTTTTCGAGCTTCCGCATTCTATTTTCGAGGGTCACCGAAATTTAAGAAAATTAGAATTTTAAAGGAATTTTCAAAAATTTTGTAAAACTTAATGTAACTTAATGTAAATGGCTCTGGGACTTGGGAAATGGTCGGGAGAACAGACAATCAGACTTTTAAATCAGAATTGGTTACAATCAGATTCTTTCTGAAAGAATCTGATTGTAACCAATTCTAATTGGAAAAGAATCTGACTGGTATACTAACCAATCAGAATCTTTCTGAAAGAATCTGAATGTAACAAATTCTGTTTAGAAAATAATCTGATTGGTTAGTATACCAATCAGATTCTTTCTAAAAGAATCTGATTGTATCCAATCAGAATTGGTTACAATCAGATACTTTCAGAAAGAATCTGATTGGTATACTAAACAATTAGACTCTTTCTGAAATAAGATGATTGAAACCAATTCTGATTGGAAAAGAATCTGATTGGTAAGTATAGCAATCAGATACTTCCTGAAAGAATCTGATTGTATGTAATCAGAATTGGTTACAATCTGATACTTTTAGAAATAATCTTATGGGTATTCTTTCTGGAAGAATCTGATTCTGATTGGAAATTAATCTGATTGGTATAGTAACCCATCAGATTCTTTTTGAAAGAATATTATTGTAACAAATTCTGAAAATCTGAAGAAAATATTCCGATTGGTTGGTATACCAATAAGATCCTTTCTAGGGAAAAAAAATGATTGTAACCAATCAGAATTGGATTGGTATGCTTTCTGGAAGAATCTGATTGTAACCAATCAGATTCTTTTAGAAATAATCCGATTGGTATACTAACCAATCAGATTCTTTTTAAATCAGAATTGGTTACAATCAGATTATTTCAGAAAGAATCTGATGGGTTACTATACCAATCAGATTAATTTCCAATCTGAATTGGTTACAATCAGATTCTCCCAGAAAGCATACCCATAAGATTATTTCTGAAAGTATCTGATTGTAACCAATTCTGATTACATACAATCAGATTCTTTTACCCATATAATTTTCCAGGTCCCAAAACTATTTACAGTAAGTTACTGTATAAGTTTTACAAAATTTTCAAAAAGTCCTTGAAACTTTATTCAAATTTTCGAACGCATCTCGAAAAAATCTGCAAAGCATAATTCCCGCAAAATCCGTGAATCACGGAAATCCATCACAGAACTGGGTTCAGATCCGCGATCCGGTCCATCTCTACTCTTGGCCTATTTATTGTAACATTGTATAGAGTATTATAGTTTAGTAGAAATACCACAGTGAAATACAACTGTTGTGCAGAGCTTGAATCAATCTTCCCCCTTAAATATTCAACCAATAATAGATCAATAGGAGATCCATTAGATCATTCTATAATTAAAGTTATCAATCTGTCTTTCAATACTCACTCTCCCCATTAACTCACAGCTGTCACCAGGGATTCTGTTAGAGAGGGATCACTACTAGTAAATGTGAGGTCCTATAAAGAACCCAGACTATCCTGTCATGTTTAAATCTTATTAGATTTTATCAGTTCAGGACACAGGTTCATGGTTCTATTGCTTAAATAAAGTAATAAACAATTAACAAACTAACTTCATTGTCTCAAAGAAATGGGCATGGAGATGTTTTCCTTTCAGTCCCCCTATCCTATATACTGTAGATATCAGTTCCTGTCCAACAAACAGCAGCTCTACTTTTTTTCTATTGAGAGGGGTGCGGGGTGAGATTGAGAAGAATGTTTTACTTTGCTAAGTCACATGTTTTACAAAGGAAGTGACATATAAGTCTTGCAACTTCCTACGAACACTTACAAAATGTTAAGATTCGCTAACACTGCTATCAATCTAATATTAAGCACAACATGGATACAACACTAAATGGGAAGTGATAAATATGTTCCTTTTTAAGCTTACATTGCCTCCATGTAAAACTTCCTGGGGTGTGGCTTAACACTCCATTTTGAAAATTCCATTACAAAACAGGAGTGGGGACTATGCAAGTACTTTTATTTATTTATATATTTTGCCTTATTTACATTTCTATATACTTTAATGTCATTTCTACATGTTTGTTAATATTGATATAACTATTTATTTAGTGCTTAAACAACACAAAAACACTGTCCCTATGTATATTACTTTTGCCTACCAACCCCACCAACATAGTACCTCCGAAAAACCCAATGTATTCCCCATGAATTTATAAATGTATTTATATAATATAAGGGATATAATTATATGTATAATTATATATATCTCCATCTCTCCATACGATAGCACTCACGGGACTCTTGTACAAAAAATGCAAAAATGTATTCTTAGAAACAAAGTCTGAAGACGGCTCCTGTGAGAGCTGAAACGCGTCAAACACTTTGTTTCTAAGAATACATTTTTGCATTTTTTGTACAAGAGTCCCGTGAGTGCTATCGTATGGAGAGATGGAGATGTATATTGAGGGATAAGCACCCGGGCAGGTGATTATGAAGCTGGAGTGCCTCCTGAGGATATGATTATAATTATATATATATATGACATATATATATGACAAGAGTGACACAAGCATGATTGGCTAAGAAGTCTCTGTTTGTTTGAAGGCCATCGAATTTTGGCAGGACATCTGTGTGCCTTTCCATATAAAGCATATGTTTTCAATGGAACAGATGGTGAAATGTCCTTGCCCAGCAGAAAGGACAAGTGTAAGTTTATTATCAGTGTTTTAAGTGCCTTACACAGCCCAATGAGGTGAAAAGTTGAAATTTAAAGTCTGCTGTTTTTAGTTCAGTGTAAAACTTTCCTTTAATGGTGCTTTGGTTTGCCCGGGGCAGTATTATCCCCATGTGTTCTTATATATCCCAAAATTGTTTACTGTGTATATCACCTTTATCATACTTTATTTTCTAAATTTATATGGGACCTGTATGTCAAGCTTTTTACTGGCTCTAAAAGACTCAGTCTGATTGGTTAAAATTGGCAATAATAATAATAGAAACTGAGCTGAAAAACAAATAGGGTCACAGAATCCCTGAATAAAATTCCTTTAGTTAATAATGCAAGAATATATGATTGGTCATGATATGTTTCCTTTTTAAGTCATAATATATTAAAAATGAATTTAGGAAAAGTATAAAGTGGTCACAGCATATATATTAAACCATGTATATTATCACCCACCAATATACCCAATATTTTCTAGAGTTTTGTGTATAAGATAATTTACCCCTTAATATTAATAAAAAGTACAGAAGGGATGCAACATAATACTCCTGGGCACTCTGGATTTTAAAAATGTAATTTTTATTTAAGTATTCAACGTTTCGGTGATAATTGTGACATACTAGAGTCCCTCTTTTTCACTAATATAATTATACATGTGATAATGTGCTGATAATATTAATAAAGTGCAAAGTGTTACACTATATAATGCTTTAAAATATATTAAAATGCAAGATGACATAAAATTGAACATTCAAGGCCATTACATAGGAGAACAATAGTCAGATAAGACAACATTTTGTTAAAGGGTATCTCCACTGCTAAAAAAATATTTTGGTATTCATGTGAAGGTTCTCATTCATCCAGGTCATGGTATATCTGTTGTATTCAATTAGATCAACTTAGATGGCTTTCTGGACTATTGAGAAAGCCAGTCGGGTGACTAGCGAAACGTCTTCAAGAACTAAACTTCAAGTCCAGTTGATCTAATTGAATACAACAGATATTTTGGTATTCAGTTTTATTGAAGAACGGGAGGTAAAGGAGCTGTGTCTTACCTTCCATAAAACCTACAGGAGCCGGGAACAAAGTTAAGGTACTTTCCCGATCGCTCGCTCCTCTGCCGCATCCTCTGACAGTTCAGATGGACTCTGTATTCTATGCGAATCACACTTGCGCAGTCGCATAGTGTACTAAGTCCGTTGAGCCCTGGCAGACTATGCGACGGAGGAGCGAACAATCGGGTATGTACCTTACCTTCTCTCCTGGCTCCTGCAGGTTTTATTGAAGAACGGGAGGTAGGACACAGCTCCTTTACCTCCCGTTCTTCAGTAAAGCTGAATAACAACATTTTTTTAGCAGTGGAGATACCCTTTAAATGTAATAAAGTGGACAATCTTGTGGTCTCATAAAAAACATTTAAATGAAAGTTGACCACACCCCTTTGTGCCACCACTCCAATTAACACATTATTTTGTTTACCTCTTGTACATATTCATCATCATAGTGCATTTTAAATATCACAATCTTGCAAGATGTTTATATATTCTTCAAATATACTACGTGCCTTGATCATCCATAAAGTGCATGTGGTCCAAAACTAATGTACCAAAAAATCTTTTTTTTAAAGTATTAATTTCTAAAACCACAATTTTATGAAATATTTATGCATACACATAAAGTGCACATGCTGTAGTGTGTAGTGTACATGTGTAGTTAAAAAAAATCGTACTTTTTTTGTTAAAAGACATTCACTAGGAACGTAATACAACTTATTGGGATAGATAAAACAATTCACTCTAGTTTAATATAAGGTCAATATACCTTCAACTCTATACTGAAATGGAGTTGGAGTTAAAATGCTTCTATAAGATTATATTTAAAAATGTTGCACCTCTCACTTTGAGTGCAATAATGATTGCTCATTTCCATATAGCAGCTAACCATTTATTGCACATATCTACATAAAACACAATTTGCACATAACTGTATAATATATATAATAAATATATATTTTTTGTTCTTGTCTTTAGTTATAAGGTGTGTTCCCCCTAGGGGAAGAGGGTTAGTAGAGCATAGTTGATCCAATCTTGGCAATTTCACATACCATATATATATTTACTAAGTTGCACAATAGCTTTGTGTACTGTTATGGATGGCCTTGAGCATTCTTGAATAATCTGGAATGATCTGAAATATTTTGTAGTCTCATACGACCCCCCCCCCCCAACTTTTTGCGTTTCATGGGACAGGTGTGGCAGACCATAGCCTAAGCAGCTAATTTTACTTTGCGTGGCAACATATATTTATACAACATTACTTAATTTAGTAAGAAAATAAAACTGTGAAATTACAGTACATGTTTAGGCATGTGAATATAGACTTGTTTTGCAATATTTCAAAGCACCTTAAATGTCCTCTTAACTGAATTGCTATTATTATTATTACTGCATAGATGACAATTTAAGTAATAGAGATAGTGTATGTCAACTGCTCTGTATTATATCACAGCTAAAGGAGTGGACTACATTTTAATCTGTTATCCTTCTTAAAACACACACAGAAAAGGTTTTTTATTATACCAAATGTGCGCACATCACGCAATACTACTTAAAATTGTAAATAACGTCTTTATAAAAACAGATTTTTCAATCCTTTTTGTGCAATTTATTCTGCATGTATATGGTTGCCCTTAAAGGGGAAGTTCAGTGCAAATACATATACTTTTAAGAAAAAAGAGCAATATTCTTCCGTTATGGTCTTGCCCTTGACCCAGCACCTGGGTTGATTCATTCGTTCAGTAGATATCTGAGCATCTTTGACCCACCCAACAGCCAATCTGTTGAAATTACTGTTAGGAACATTCCAAGGAAACAGTGCCTCCTGGGAAAAAGAAGGGCCGTTACAGAACCTGAAACATCAGCTCACTAATGTCAACAGCAGGGAATAGCAAGTGGTATATATTCAACTGATTTTTCAGAATGGAAGAGAATATGTAGAAAAATTAGGTATGCATACAGAGGCAGATTACAATGAGGTCTCTTCCAGCAGCCTCCAGGGGCCCTGAGCTTTTTTTTTTTTTTCAACTTATTTAAATCTCATTAAATAAGTTTATAATAAGTTTTTTATTTTTATAGAAGAGCCAGCCGCTGCAAACTAACTCTTTTTTCTAGGCTTAAAGTTACATGTTTCTGTGGTTATACGCACAGAACTTTGTCAGGTGAGCATGTGGTGGGCTCACTCCATACAATGTACATCATTGGTGGATATTACATTGGGACATTAGCCTTGTCTGTGGTGTCCGCACAAGTCCTCATCACCAGCACTTGGCAGTAATGTGAAGAAAAAAAAACAGCAAGGAAGTTCCCAAGGGTGATGGCCAACATCCACAAGAAATAAAGGGGAGCTGAAATGAGAAGAGGAAGTTTAAAGGGAAATGCATTAAGTAACTTTAAAATAAAAATAGGGTAAAATAAAATATATATAGGGAATTAAAGGAAGCTTAAGAGAAAAGGTGAAACGATTAAAAGATAAGTGGAGAAAATAAAAGGAACTGAATGGGATAGGACAAGGTATTTATGGACAGGAGGGACCAGAATGATAGGACAGCAACATGAAAGAAGGAGGATAAGGAAATACAAAAAAGATTCATAAAGCAGAACAGAAAGTAAAGTGATAAAATTGTTCACAAAAGGGAAAAAATTAAGCATAGTAAGGGAAAGCAAAAGCGCAATATGAGAAATAAGAAGGGGTAAAAAGGAATGTGGCCTATCTTTCAATCTGTGTCTCTATCTATCGTCTCTATCAATCTGTCTCTATCTGTACCTCAATCTTTATCTATCTATCTGTCTATATATCTGTCTATTTATGTCTCTAAAGTTTCCAATGGGCATGGCTTAGAGTGGGGGAGGGCAAGGGCATGGCCTAAATGTTCTAGGGCCACACTGCATGCCACTTGTAGGGGGCCCAGGTGTGTACTACAGCCAAGGGCTCAAACTAGGCTTAATCCATCTCTCTATGCATAATAATGTTAAATATACACATAAGATTATAGCTATGTGCAGTCGTTCCATGCGGCTAAAGTATAAGGAGACTATAGCAACCAATGGAAAATTTCTGTCTAAACTGAATGATCCCAAGACATTTAGCCTACATCTATAGCCACAGATAAAGTTTGGCTGTTCTTTTTGGATTATTCCTCTTTCTAATTCTAATTGCATATTGGCATATTGCATAAGTTGCTACTACAGTCTGCTAAACCCTGGATCAACAAAAGCAATTAGTTCAATAAGTTGGCCAAATTATTTTAAGCCCATTCACCACATCAAGGTTGTTTTCTTTAACTGGGTCCTAACCTACTGGTACTTGCCTGTTTGGCTACATGAGCTGACACCTTCTCCTGTGTGGCCTGGATGCTTGAAGCTGACTCTCTAGTTTAAAGTACTTTGCTCAAACGAGCACATGACCTAACTCTGGGTGGAGTACAATTACCCAGAAGGCTTGGTCAAACCTTCAATGTAACACACAATATATAGAAAATTGGGCTGTTGTACATCCATATTAAAGTGCAACTAGAGACCAAAAATAAGATTTTAATAAGAAACAGAATCCTAGTGCACAAACAATTCTAATTGCATATTGGCTACCTCCATAAGGTTGCGACTACAAACAGTCTGCTAAACCCTGGATAAATAAAAGCAATTAGTTCAATACATTGGCCAAATTATTTTAAGCCCAGTCACCACATCAAGGTTGCTACCAACCTTATGGAGGTAGCCAATATGCAATTAGAATTGTTTGTGCACTTCGTGCACTTCTGTTTTTTGTAAATTTCAAATCATGAAAGGGATCTCATCACCCAAAAAAAACACCCAAGTTTGGTTAAACGGTGCAAAAAACAGATATCCAGTCTCCCAGAACCATGTGGAAAACATACTATGTCTGGTCTAAGGTATTATTAAAATAACATAGCACAACAAAACAGCAAAAACCAAAACACCATACATACGTTAAAGTATGAAGGAGGCAGTACTTTTCTCCAAGTACTATTTTTTCCCCAATATGAAAAGGAACTTCACCATTCAGCATGGACCATTCAGAATTCAGCATTTAGTAGAAAAATGCCCAGACCTTAATCTGACCAAAAATATGTGGAGTGACCTGAGGAGAGCTGTGTGCAGGAGATTCCTAGCACTTCGACAGATTTGTGCAGATGTGGAAACTAGAAATTAACGAAACTGGCGAGTTTGGTTCCAATAAAGGTTCCAGAACTGATTGAAGTTCCAAATATTAGATTAAACCTGAATTTTTCGAATTTTCAATAGCATTTTCGATTTTTCGGAAGATATTTTCGATTTCTCAATAGACGTTTTCGATTTTCAGAGAGAAATTTTCAATTTTCAAATGGTGTTTTCGATAAAATGTTCCAAGTTTCTAAGTGCCTGATTTACCCAGAGCCACAAATTGCTCCGGGCAAATATGGCTTTCGGTATGTAATACTGGATTTGCACCTTGTGGTAAATCCCAAAAGGAATTTTAGCCCAGTGCCACTTTACAGGGCATCTATAGTGGGAAAATGAACTTGTTTTTCTTTCTTTCCATGTGTTCTATAATTCCCCACAACCCCCAGAGTGTCTTCACTTTTTTCAGATTCCCTCTCTGTCCTGAGATACACCAGTTAGAAGAATACGTGATTGTATTCCTCTACTCCTACTTGGACTGTCAATCAAATCCCTGTGACGTGATCCCCCCTCCTTGCTCTGTAATAAACATAGATATAAGAGCATTAGCAGGGGGAGACAGGTAGCTTTGATGGTAGATATAAGGCTGCACTTGACCCCCCTTCTTAATAGCTTTCACTGATTAATGATGGGTCATAAAGTGAGAGATTGTAAACTGTACTGATCTCCTTCTTCTTCCGTGTCTCCAGGACAGCTTGCTTTCTATCGGCCACTGTGCGTGGGTGTGTTTTTCAGGATGTTGAACTTTTAACTCCTACTGCACATGATAAGCTTGTCGGTTAGCCGGAATTGAGACATGGAGGATGTAACAGAGGGGAGGGGGAAGGGGGGAGTGCTGCACACAGATATGGTACCATGGTTAAACAGAGTCACTGACATAGATAGGATTAAGGCAGCACAGAGTACATGAATTTAACTTTGCAAAGGGGCAATGTGTTTTTTTCACTATAGATGCCCTTTAAGACCAGCCAGCCATTAGCTGGTCTTAAATTTTGGAGTTAAAAGTGGTGCAAATCCTTTATTAAATACATTGCACCAGTTGAACTGGTATCTTTTGTGAAACCGGTGCAGCCAGTGCAATTATGGAGTTAAACATGTGCTAACCTATTCAATATAGGTTAGCACAATTTTAACCCCTATTTTTAGCACAGTGGGTAAATTAGGCCCTAAAATTCCAAAAAATCCATTGGATCCGCAGATTTTCGAAACCGGCATTTCCTAATAGAAGCCAAGTTTGTGTAAAACCTATATTCATCACTACTAGTGGCAAACTGACAGACTTTTTCAGACTGAGTGCTTTAATAACATTGAAGGGCATGTCCACCCACTAAATTTATATTTATCAACCCCACCCCTGATAACCCTGAACTCGCAAACCTTACTTACCCCCCCTGGTATTCTTGGACTGAGATATATCCTGCAATCAGCTGTCCTCTTTTCTGGTCTTCCTCATGTTTTTTACTACCTGCCTGGTAATAAGCATGCACAGCTTTTAGAGGAGACAACAACAATCAGGGGATGAGAATGGCTGAGGGAAGGGTCAGTATCTTAGTTCAGAAAGATTTGTGGGGTCGAGGTCTTTAGGAGTGGGGGATGTAAGCATAAATTTTCTTCAGCAGGGGAGGATTAGGACCTTTTGGAATGAGAAACAAATACATCCAAGAAGCCCTATCACAGTAGGCTGATAATACATTTCTTGTGTCCAAATTTGACAATGCCATTGAAAACATGTGATGTAGCCTAAGAGATTAAATTGTCTTGGTTTTGTAGGTCAAAATTATTTAATGGGCGAAAACAGTTACCGCCGCTTTATAAATAGAAGGGACTGATAAAGGGACCCTGATAAGGACCTTTTCCCCTCAGCCCCTGTCCAACATTTTGGAGGGACCTTTTCCCCTCAGCCCCTGTCCATACACTTTAAAGGGACCTTTTCCCCTCAGCCCCTGTCCATACACTTTGAAGGGACCTTCCCCTCAGCCCCTGTCCATACACTTTGGAGGGACCTTTTCCCCTCAGCCCTGTCCATACACTTTGGAGGGACCTTTTCCCTCAGCCCTGTCATACACTTTGGAGGGACCTTTTCCCCTCAGCCCCTGTCCATACACTTTGGAGGGACCTTTTCCCCTCAGCCCCGTCCATACACTTGAAGGGACTTTTTTTTCCCTCAGCCCGTCCAAAACACTTTGGGGGACCTTTTCCCCTCAGCCCCTGTCCATACACTTTGAAGGGACATTTTCCCCTCAGCCCCTGCCCATACACTTTGGAGGGACCTTTTCCCTCAGCCCCTGTCCATATACTTTGGAGGGACCTTTTCCCCTAGCCCTGTCCATACACTTTGGATGGACCTTTTCCCTCAGCCCCTGTCCATATACTTTGAGGATTATTTCCTCAGCCCCGTCCATACACTTTGAAGGGACTTTTTTCCCCTCAGCCCTGTCCATACATTTTGGAGGGACCCTTTCCCCTCAGCCCCTGTCCTACATTTTGGAGGACCTTTCCCTAGCCTCCTACTTTAAAGGGACCTTTCCCTCAGCCCCTGTCCATACACTTTGGAGGGACCTTTTCCCCTCAGCCCTGTCCATACACTTTGGAGGACCTTTCCCCTCAGCCCCTGTCATACACTTTGGAGGGACCTTTCCCTAGCCCCTGTCCATACACATTTGGAGGACCTTTTCCCCTCAGCCCTGTCCATACACTTTGAGGGACTTTTTTTTCCTCAGCCCCTGTCCAAAACTTTGGAGGACCTTTCCCCTCAGCCCCTGTATACACTTTGAAGGGAATTTTCCCCTCAGCCCCTGCCCATACACTTTGGAGGGACATTTTCCCCTCAGCCCCTGTCCATATACTTTGGAGGGACCTTTTCCCCTCAGCCCCTGTCCATACACTTTGGATGGACCTTTTCCCCTCAGCCCCTGTCCATATACTTTGAAGGGACTTTATTTCCCCTCAGCCCCTGTCCATACACTTTGAAGGGACTTTTTTTCCCTCAGCCACTGTCCATACATTTTGGAGGGACCTTTTCCCCTCAGCCCCTGTCCAACACTTTAAAGGGACCTTTCCCCTCAGCCCCTGTCCATAATTTGAAGGGACCTTTTCCCCTCAGCCCTGTCCAAACACTTTGGAGGGACCTTTCCCCTCAGCCCCTGTCCATACACTTTAAAGGGACTTTTTTTTTCCTCAGCCCCTATCCATACACTTTGGAGGGACCTTTTTTTCCCCTCAGCCCTGTCCATACACTTTGGAGGACCTTTTTCCCAGCCCCTGTCCATACACTTTGAAAGGACTTTTTTTTCCCTCAGCCCTGTCCATACATTTTGGAGGGACCTTTTCCCCTCAGCCCCGGTCCATACACTTTGGAGGGACCTTTTCCCCTCAGCCCCTGTCCATACACTTTGAAGGGACCTTTTCCCCTTAGCCCCTGTCCATACACTTTGGAGGGACATTTTCCTTCACCCCTGTCCATAAACTTTGGAGGGACCTTTTCCCTCAGCCCCTGTCCATACACTTTGAAGGGACTTTTTTTTCCCTCAGCCCCTGTCCATATACTTTGGAGGGACCTTTTCCCCTCAGCCCCTGTCCATACTTTTAGAAGGGACCTTTTCCCCTCAGCCCCTGTCCAAACACTTTGGAGGGACCTTTTCCCCTCAGCCCCTGTCCATACACTTTAAAGGACTTTTTTTCCCTCAGCCCCTGTCCATACACTTTGGAGGGACCTTTTCCCCTCAGCCCGTCCATACACTTTGAAGGACTTTTTTCTCCCTCAGTCCCTGTCCATACACTTTGGAGGGACCTTTTCCCCTCAGCCCCTGTCCATACACTTTGAAGGGACTTTTTTTCCCCTCAGCCCCTCTCCATACACTTTGAAGGGACTTTTTTCCCCTCAGTCCCTGTCCATACACTTTGGAGGGACTTTTCCCTCAGCCCTGTCCATACACTTTGGAGGGCTTTTATACCCTCAGCCCCTGTCCATACACTTTGAAGGGATTTTTTCCCCTCAGACCCTGTTCATACACTTTGGAGGGACTTTTTCCCCTCAGCCCCTGTCCATCACTTGAAAGGACTTTTTTCCCTCAGCCAATGTCCATACATTTTGGAGGGACCTTTTCCCCTCAGCCCTGTCATACACTTTAAAGGGACCTTTTCCCCTAGCCCCTGTCATACACATTGGAGGGACCTTTTCCCCTCAGCCCCTGTCCATACACTTGAAGGGACCTTTTCCCCTTAGCCCCTGTCCATACACTTTGGAGGACCTTTTCCCTCAGCCCCGTCCATACACTTTGGAGGGACATTTTCTCAGCCCCTGTCCATACACTTTGAAGGGACTTTTTTTTCCCTCAGCCCCTGTCCATATACTTTGGAGGGACCTTTTCCCCTGAGCCCCTGTCCATACATTTTGAAGGGACCTTTTCCCTCAGCCCCTATCCAAACACTTTGGAGGGACCTTTCCCCTCAGCCCCTGTCCATACACTTGAAGGGACTTTTTTTTCCCTCAGCCCCGTCCATACATTTTGGAGGGACCTTTTCCCCTCAGCCCCTGTCCTACACTTAAAGGGACCTTTTCCCTCAGCCCCTGTCCATACACTTTGAAGGGACCTTTTCCCTCAGCCCCTGTCCATAACTTGGAGGGACCTTTTCCCTCAGCCCCGGTCCATACACTTTTGAGGGACCTTTTCCCCTCAGCCCTGTCATACACTTTGGAGGGACCTTTTCTCTGTCCCTGTCCATACACTTTGAGGGACCATTTCCCTCAGACCCTGTCCATACACTTTGGAGGGACCTTTTCCCCTCAGCCCGTCCCTACACTTTGAAGGGACTTTTTCCCTCAGCCCTATCCATACACTTTGGGGGACCTTTTCCCCTCAGCCCCTGTCCATACACTTTGAAGGGACTTTTTTTTCCCTCAGCCCCTGTCCATAAACTTTGGAGGGACTTTCCCCTGAGCCCCTGTCAACATTTTGAAGGGACCTTTTCCCCTCAGCCCCTTCCAAACACTTGGAGGGACTTTTCCTCAGCCTGTCCATACACTTTGAAGGGACTTTTTTTTTCCCTCAGCCCTGTCCATACATTTTGAGGGACCTTTTTCCCTCAGCCCTGTCATACACTTTAAGGGACCTTTCCCCTAAGCCCCTGTCCATACACTTTTAAGGGACCTTTTCCCTAGCCCCTGTCCATACACTTTGGGGACCTTTCCCTCAGCCCCTGTCCATATCTTTGGAGGGACCTTTTCCCCTCAGCCCTGTCCATACATTGGAGGGACTTTTCCCCTCAGTCCACTGTCAATACATTTGGATGGGACCTTTCCCCAGCCCCGTCCATACACTTTGGAGGGACCTTTTCCCATCACCCCTTGTCCATACACTTTGAGGGACCTTTTCCCCTCAGCCCTGTCCATACACTTTTTGGAGGGACCTTTCCCCTCAGCCCCTGTCCATACACTTTGAAGGGACTTTTTTTTCCCTCAGCCCTCCCTGTCCAAACACTTTGAGGGACCTTTTCCCTCAGCCCCTGTCCATACACTTTGAAGGAACATTTTCCCTCAGCCCCTGCCCATACACTTTGGAGGACCTTTTCCCCTCAGCCCCTGTTCCTATACTTGGAGGGACCTTTTCCCCTCAGCCCTGTCCTACACTTTGGATGGGAACCTTTTCCCCTCAGCCCTGTCCATATACTTTGAAGGGACTTATTTCCCCTCAGCCCCTGTCCATACACTTTGAAGGGCTTTTTTTCCCCTCAGCCCTGTCCATACATTTTGGAGGGACCTTTTCCCTCAGCCCTGTCCATACATTTGGAGGGACCTTTTCCCATCGCCCCTGTCCATACACTTTAAAGGGACCTTTTCCCTCAGGCCTGTCCATCACTTGGAGTGCCCTTTTCCCCTCAGACCCTGGTCCATACATTTGGAGGGACCTTTTCCCTCAGCCCCGTGCCATACACTTTGGAGGGACCTTTTCCCTCAGCCCCTGTCCATACACTTTGAAGGGACTTTTTTTTCCCTCAGCCCTTGTCCAAACACTTTGGAGGGACCTTTCCCCTCAGCCCCTGTCCCAGACACTTTGAAGGGACATTTTCCCCTCAGCCCTGCCCATACACTTTGGAGGGACATTTCCCCTCAGCCCCTGTCCATATACTTTGGAGGGACCTTTTCCCCTCAGCCCCTGTCCATACACTTGGATGGACCTTTTCCCCTCAGCCCTGTCCATATACTTTGAGGGACTTTATTCCCTCAGCCCTGCCTACACTTTGAAGGGACTTTTTCCCTCAGCCCTCCATACATTTTGAGGGACTTTTCCCCTCACAGCCCTGTCCATACACTTTAAAGGGACCTTTTCCTCAGCCCCCTGTCCATACACTTTAAAGGGACCTTTTCCCTCAGCCCCGTCCATAACACTTTGGAGGGACCTTTTCCCTCAGCCCCTGTCCATACACTTTGGAGGGACCTTTTCCCTCAGACCCTGTCCATACACTTTGGAGGGACCTTTTCCTCAGCCCCCGTCCATACACTTTGGAGGGACCTTTTCCCTCAGCCCTGTCCATACACTTTTGAAGGGACTTTTTTTCCCTCAGCCCTGTCCAAACACTTGGAGGGACCTTTTCCCCTCAGCCCCTTGTCAATACACTTTGAAGGGACATTTTCCCCTAAGCCCCTGCCCATACACTTTGGGGGACATTTTCCCCTCAGCCCTGTCCATATACTTTGAGGGACCTTTTCCCCTCAGCCCCTGTCCATACACTTTGGATGGACCTTCCCCTCAGCCCCTGTCCATATACTTGAAGGGACTTATTCCCCTCAGCCCCTGTCCATACACTTTGAAGGGACTTTTTTTCCCTCAGACCTTGTCCATACATTTGTTTGGAGGGACCTTTCCCCTCAGGCCCTGTCCATACACTTTAAAGGGGCCTTTTCCCCTCAGCCCCTGTCCATACACTTGAAGGGACCTTTTCCCCTCAGCCCTGTCCAAACACTTTGGAGGGACCTTTTCCCCTCAGCCCCTGTCCATACACTTTAAGGGACTTTTTTTTTCCTCAGCCCCTATCCATACACTTTGGAGGGACCCTTTTTTCCCCTCAGCCCTGTCCATCACTTTGGAGGGACCTTTTCCCTCAGACCCTGTCCTACACTGAAAGGGATTTTTTCCCTCAGCCCTGTCCATACATTTGGAGGATCCTTTTCCCTCAGCCCTGTTCATACACTTTAAAAGGACCTTTTCCCTCAGCCCTGTCCATACACTTAAAGGGACCTTTTCCCCTCAGCCCCTGTCCATACACTTTGAGGGACCTTTTTTCCCTCAGCCCTGTCATACATTTGGAGGGACCTTTTCCCTCAGCCCCTGTCCATACACTTTGGAGGGACCTTTTCCCTCAGCCCCTGTCCATACACTTTGGAGGGACCTTTTCCCCTCAGCCCCTGTCCATACACTTTGAAGGGACTTTTTTTCCCTCAGCCCTTGTCCAAAACACTTGGAGGGACCTTTTCCCTCAGCCCCGTCCATACACTTTGAAGGGACATTTTCCCCTCAGCCCTGCCCATAACACTTGGAGGGACATTTTCCCTCAGCCCCTGTCCATATACTTTGAGGGACCTTTTCCCCTCAGCCCCTGTCAATACATTGGATGGACCTTTCCCCTCAGCCCTGTCCATATACTTTGAAGGGACTTTATTTCCCTCAGCCCCTGTCCATACACTTTGAAGGGACTTTTTTCCTCAGCCACTGTCCAACATTTTGGAGGGACTTTCCCCTCAGCCCCTGTCCATACACTTTAAAGGGACCTTTTCCCTCAGCCCTGTCCATACACTTTGAAGGGACCTTCCCCTCAGCCCCTGTCCAAACACTTTGGGGGGACCTTTTCCCCTCAGCCCCTGTTCCATACACTTAAAGGGACTTTTTTTTTTCCTCAGCCCCTATCCATACACTTGGAGGGACCTTTTTTCCCCTCAGCCCTGTCCATACACTTTGGAGGGACCTTTTTCCTCAGCCCCCTGTCCATACACTTTGAAAGGACTTTTTTTCCCTCAGCCCCTGTCCATACATTTTGGAGGGACCTTTCCCCTCAGCCCGGTCCATACACTTTGGAGGGACCTTTTCCCTAGCCCCGGTCCATACATTTGAAGGGACCTTTTCCCCTGTAGCCCTCGGTCATACACTTGGAGGGACATTTTCCCTTCAGCCCCTGTCATAAACTTTGGAGGGACCTTTTCCCCTCAGCCCTGTCCATACACTTTGAAGGGACTTTTTTCCCTCAGCCACTGTCCATATACTTGGAGGGACCTTTTCCCTCAGCCCCTGTCCATACATTTTGAAGGGACCTTTTCCCTCAGCCCCTGTCCAAACACTTTGGAGGGACCTTTTCCCCTCAGCCCCGTCCATACACTTTAAAGGGACTTTTTTTTCCCTCAGCCCCTGTCCATACACTTTGGAGGGACCTTTTCCCCTCAGCCCCTGTCCATACATTTGAAGGGACTTTTTTTCCCCTCAGTCCCTGTCCATACACTTTGGAGGGACCTTTTCCCCTCAGCCCCTGTCCATACACTTTGAAGGGACTTTTTTCCCCTCAGCCCCTCTCCATACACTTTGAAGGGACTTTTTTCCCACTCAGTCCCTGTCCATACACTTTGGAGGGACCTTTTCCCTCAGCCCCTGTCCATACACTTTGGAGGGACTTTTTTCCCCAGCCCCTGTCCATACACTTTTTAAGGGACTTTTTCCCCTCAGACCCTGTTCATACACTTTGGAGGGACCTTTTCCCTCAGCCCCTGTCCCATACACTTTGAAAGGACTTTTTCCCCCTCAGCCACTGTCCATACATTTTGGAGGGACTTTTCCCCTAGCCCTCTGTCAACACTTTAAAGGGACCTTTTCCCCTCAGCCCTGTCCATACACATTGGAGGGACCTTTTCCCTCAGCCCTGTCCATAACACTTTGAAGGGACCTTTCCCCTTAGCCCCTGTCCATACACTTTGGAGGGACCTTTTCCCCTCAGCCCCTGTCCATACACTTTGGAGGGAATTTTCCCTCAGCCCCTGTCCATACACTTGAAGGGACTTTTTTCCCTCAGCCCTCTCCATTAACTTTGGAGGGACCTTTTCCCTGAGCCCCTGTCCATACATTTGAAGGACCTTTTCCCTCAGCCCCTATCCAAACACTTTGGAGGGACCTTTTCCCTCAGCCCCTGTCCATACATTTTGAAGGGACTTTTTTTTCCCTCAGCCCTGTCCATACATTTTGGAGGGACCTTTTCCCCTCAGCCCTGTCCATACACTTTAAAGGGACCTTTTCCCCTCAGCCCCTGTCATCACTTTGAAGGGACCTTTCCCTAAGCCCCTTGTCCATACACTTTGAAGGGACCTTTCCCCTCAGCCCCGGTCCATTACACTTTTGAGGGACCTTTCCCCTCAGCCCCTGTCCATACACTTTGGAGGGACCTTTCCCCTCAGCCCTGTCCATACACTTTGAAGGGACCTTTTCCCTCAGCCCTGTACACATTTGGAGGGACCTTTTCCCCTCAGCCCCGGTCCATACACTTTTGAGGGACCTTTTCCCCCAGCCCTGTCCATACACTTTGGAGGGACCTTTCCCCTCAGCCCGGTCCATACACTTTTGAGGGACCTTTCCCCTCAGCCCCTGTCCATACCTTGGAGGGACCTTTTCCCTCTGACCCTGTCCATACACTTTTGAGGGACCATTTCCCCTCAGACCCTGTCCATACACTTTGGAGGGACCTTTCCCCTCAGCCCGTCCATACACTTTGAAGGCACTTTTTTCCCCCAGCCCCTGTCCATACACTTTGAAGGGACTTTTTCCCCTAGCCCTATCCATACCACTTTGGAGGGACCCTTTTCCCTCGCCCTGTCACACACTTTAGAGGGACCTTTTCCCCTCAGCCCCTGTCCATACACTTGGATAGAACTGTTTTTCCTCAGCCCTCCATAAGCTAACTGTCCTTTTCCTTTAGGCGTGTTCTCTAAAGAGGTCTTCTGTCTCTTTAACTGTTACTCTATTACCTAGAAATAGCAGGGACTGTGCAGCCATCCATAAGCTTCAGCATGTAAACAGTTACCATGACAACGCTATCCGCGCATGCGCATAATCAACTGGCATTTCGCGCATGCGCATAGTCAACCGGCGCGTGTTACTGAAGGTACGCTGATGGAGGTACGCAAAAGAATTATTGCCGCCACAGTAAAAGACTTCCTGCACGAAAGGAAATGAAGGGACTAAGAGGCTGCTGCGGGGGAGGTAGAGCACTGTCAATGCACTCGTAATTGCTGGAGGGAAACTGCAGCAGCCTGAGGAATAGAATGCCACACCAAGTGGCAAAAAGAGTTAACTGCAGGACACACACACACGGACACAGGAATGCACACTTGCATTTTATTATATAGGATATTCTGTTCTATCGTGGATGTTATCTATTAAAAATGGAAGTGAAGGTCTTGTTTGGGATCTGTTGTCTATATACCAATGTTCCCAGCTTTTATAGAACCAGATGGAAATTGTTATTCACTATGTAAAACATTTTTCATATTGCATATGGTTGTAAGGTTAGCCGTTATATCTTGTAGCTTTGGGATATTTGGGATAGCCAGTTTTTGGCTATTTTATTTTGACTTATAATTATAGTATGAAAAGTTATGTTCTTGTTCTATGGGTAATAAATGAGGTGTGATTAGTAGCAATGATAGTTCCGGTTTCATGGAAGTTCTGTATTTGTTTCCACAGTTTTTGTAAATACAAATAGATACAGATATTGGATTATATCAGCAATATTATTTTCTATAATTTAGATTTTAGATTTAGATTTTATTTAATCATTATCAGTTAACACAATAAGGTTAGTGTTTATGTTGTAACTTAGGGGCATATTAAAGGGAAACTTAAAAGTGAAAGTTTAAATATAAACTTTCAATTTAGCTGGAAAGGGTGGATCCAAGTGCCGCCCAGAATATTCAACCAGGTCTGTCCTGCACGGGCCTGCAGATCCCTGTTTTTGTTTATACTACCTTTTTCTAGATGTTCTTGAACAGACTTCACACCCCGATTCTCTTGGGCTGGTTAAGGCCTCCTCTGTTAATGCAACGTGTTGGTTACAAGCAGTGGTGTGTATCTATGTTAAAACATTCGGGGAACGTCTCTCCATGGCTAACAGTATGTAATGAATTGGCTACCAGTATGTGACTCCCATGGGCTAAACATATGTAATGAAATGGATACCAGTATGCGACTAAATTCCCATAGCTAACAGTATGTAAAGAAAATCCCATGGCTACCAGTATGTAATGAAAGGCTACCAGTATGTAATGAAATTCCATGGCTACCAGTATGGATGAAATTCCATGGCTACCAGTATGAAATGGCTACCAGTAAGAAAAAAACTCCCATGGCTACCAGAATGTAATGAAATGGCTTCCAGTATGCAATGAAATGGCTACCAATTGAAAGAAATGCCCATTGCTACCACTACCAGGTAATGAAATGCCAAGACTACCAATATGTGACTAAATTCCCATGGCTATCAGTATCTAATGAAATGGCTATAAATATGAAGAAATTCCATGGTTACCATATGAATGAAATGGCTACCAGTATGTAATGAAATTCCCATGGCCTACCAGTGATGAATTTCCCATGGCTACCAGTATGAAATGGCTACCAGTAAGTAAAAAAACTCCCATGGCTACCAGAATGTAATGAAATGGCTTCCAGTATGCAATGAAATGGCTACCAATATGTAAAGAAATGCCCATTGCTACCACTACCAGTATGTAATGAAATGCCAATGGCTACCAGTATGTGACTAAATTCCCATGGCTATCAGTATTCAATGAAATGGCTATAAATATGTAAAGAAATTGCCATGGCTACCAGTATGTATATAAATGGTTACCAGTATGTAATGAAATTCCCATGGCTACTTGAATATAATGAAAATGCCAGTTTGCTACCGGCATATACTGAAATTGCCAGTTTGCTACTGTATAATGGAATACTGTTCCTCTGTATCATTAATTTGCGTATCTTGTCTATCTATTTTCGGCCTTCTATTATAACTTCTGGTGTGGATCTTTCTCTTGGTTTGTCAATGTTTGCCTGTTTGTCTCTGTTTATCCTGTTATTAAATACTTAGTGGGTGTGGCTTAATTAGGGCTGGGAAGGGGGCGTGACCTAAAAAATTTAGCCGCGTCCAAACGTTGCACCTGTTTCTTCTCTGATCCTAGATATGCCCCTGGTTACAAGACACACAGCAACAGAGGAAGCAGCATCAGTAGTGGCCATCAGCTCTGACATCATCTTCATGGCTTTGACTTACTGATGAGTCCTCTGAAATGACCCATTAATGAACAATGTACCAGAGCGCTTTGTTTGGTTGTTGTTAATATATTTGTATAAAGTGATCATATCCATGCACCTTCAGCCTTAAGAGCTCCTACTTATCTTGTCGGCATTGTCAAGCCCTCCCATTCCCTTTATTATTAAGTTGCCCTTCCCTTAACTCATTCCATTTCCATGATTTCCATTTTTCCGCGAGCGGACCCATTAAAAACACATTAAAATGAAAAAATCCTCCGAAAATACAGTTTTTCATGCATTTCGAAAATACAAGAAATCCTCGTAATTTCGAAAATTTTCGAAAATGCGGTTCAGAAAAGTTCGGAAGGCGGGAAGAAAACAGGAAAATCCGCGCTATCCGCCGTTCGCGACGAGGTAAATCCGCGCGGATTCGGGTTCAGATCCGCAAATGGGCCATCACTACTTACCAGTGCCTTAATATTTTCCATCTTGAATCTATTCCCTCTTTATAGAAGACAATATCTTGCAAGTTCCAGCTGGTGCTGTCTGGAATTGTTTGCTACAGCTAAGTCTGTTATCTATTAGAACCCCTAAACATTTTTCCAACTGAGATTCACGTAGCACAGAGTTATTTTATGGTGTAAGTGGCACAAGGTATGTTAAACCCCAAATGCATCACCTTACATTATCAACATTGAATCTCATCTGTCATTCTTCTGCCCATTTTGATAATGTAACTAGGTGAGCTTGCGAAAAAGAATGGCAATTTCCAGTACAGTATACAGTATATTATAATTCTTATCTACTTATTGGAAAATACATTTTTGTGATTGCCACTCGGTATTGCATGCTCATACCTGGTAAAGCAGATTATTTTTCTGACTGTTGCTGTTTTATTATATGTTTTATTATATGGGCTTCTATTCAATAAGGTTAATTTCTGTTATAAAGGAGAACTAAAACCCAATTTTTATAATCCAGAATCGAACCCCCCTAAAAACACCAATAAACTATAAAATACCTTCAGCAAATTGTTTTGAAGTAAATGTAAGCTGTTAAGAACTGGATGAGTATCTGTGTGTATGGGCAGCGTCAGACCAACACTCCTGACCTCAGTCATATGCTTCCTGATTTATCTGTCCTGTAAGAGTATTGGCTAGAGATTATTAATGGTTGGACCAACTGTAACAAGTTTGTGCCATAGCTAAGGACACTGAGCATGTGCAGAACATAATGGTCGTTGACCAAAACTGTCTGATACTAGAATGCTGAGAAGAAAGCACAAACCATATGTTATTTAGGTAAATTTCCCAGCGCCTGTATCAAAATGACAGGTAAGACACAGATTACTGGTTATATATCAAGGTGTTCTGCCTTCTGGTTCAGTGTTGTTCTGTGGCTTTATTTGCCCTTTTAAAGTATTGTCTAAAACGTTTTTTTTTAACAAGAGGCTAGAAAAGGCTGTTTTCCGTATGAATATCCTTGCCCATTAAATAATTTTGATACAAAACCAAGACATTTAATCTTTAGGCTACATCACATGTTTTCAATGGCATTGTCAAATTTGGACACAAGAAATGTATTATCAGCCTACTGTGATAGGGCTTCTGGATTGTATTTGTTTCTCATTCCAAAAGGTCCTAATCCTCCCCTGCTGAAGAAAATTTATGCTTACATCCCCATTCCAAAGACCTCGGACCCACAAAATCTTCTCTGAACTAAGATACTGACCCTTCCCTCAGCCTTCTCTTCCCGATTGTTGCTGTCTCCTCTAAAAGCTGTGCATGCTTATTACCAGCCAGGTAGTAAAAAACATGAGGAAGACCAGACAGAAAAGAGGACAGTGATTGCAGGAATATCTCAGTCCAAGAATACCAGGGGGGGTAAGTAAGGTTTGCGAGTTCAGGGTTATAGGGGTGGGGTTGATAAATATAAAAGTTGTGGGTGGACATGCCCTTCAATGTTATAAAGCACTAGTTGAAAAAGTCTGTCAGTTTGCCACTAGTAGTGATGAATCTAGGTTTTAAACAAACCCGTTTCTATTTGGAAATGCTGGTTTCGAAAATCTGCGGATCCAATGGATTTTTTGGAATTTTAGGGCCTAATTACCCACTGTGCTAAAAATTGGGTTAAAATTGTGCTAACCTATATTTGAATAGGTTAGCACATGTTTAACTCCAAAATTGCACTGGCTGCACCGGTTTCACAAAAGATAACAGTTCAACTGGTGCAATGTATTTAATAAAGGATTGCACCACTTTTAACTCCAAAATTTAAGACCAGCTAATGGCTGTCGTAAAGGGCATTATAGTGAAAAAAAAAACACATTGCCCCTTTGCAAAGTTAAATTCATGTACTCTGTGCTGACATTATTCTATCTATGTCAGTGACTTTGTTTAACCATGGTGTCGATCTGTGTGCAGCACTCCCCCCTTCCCCCTCCCTCTGTTACATCTCTCCATGTCTCAATTCCGGCTAACGAAAAGCTTATCATGTGGTAGGAGTTAAAAGTTTAACATCCTGAAAAACACAACCCACGCACAGTGGCCAATAGAAACAAGCTGTCCTGGAGACACGGAAGGAGATCAGTACGTTTACGATCTCTCCCTTTGGGACCATCATCAATCAGTGAAAGCATTAAGAAGGGGGGTCAAGTGCAGCCTTATATCTACCATCAAAAGCTACCTGTCTCCCGCTGCTAATGCTCTTATCTCTATGTTTATTACAGAGCAGAGAGGGGGGGATCACGTCACAGGGATTTGATTGACAGTCAAGTAGGAGTAGAGAATGCAATCTCGTATTCTTCTAACTGGGGTATCTCAGGACAGAGAGGGAATCTGAACAAAGTGATGGCACTCTGGGGGTTGTGGGGAATTATAGAAACACATGGAAAGAAAGAAAAAAAAAGTTCATTTTCCCACTTAGATGCCCTGTAAAGTGGCACTGGGGTAAAATTCCTTTTGGGATTTACCACAAGGTGCAAATCCAGTATTACATACCGAAAGCCATATTTGCCGGAGCAATTTGTGGCTCTGGGTAAATCAGGCATTAGAAACTTGGAACATTTATCGAAAAACACCATTTGAAAATTGAAATTTCTCTCTGAAAATCGAAAAAGTCTATTGAGAATCGAAAATATCTTCCGAAAAATCAAAAATGCTATTGAAAATTCGAAAAATTCAGGTTTAATCTAATATTTGGAACTTCAATCAGTTTGGAACCTTATTGGAACCAAACTGCCAGGTTCGTTAATTTCTAGTTTCCACATCTGCACAAATCTGTGCAAGTGTAGGAATCTCTGCACACAGCTCTCCTCAGGTCACTCCACATATTTTTGGTCAGATTAAGGTCTGGGCATTTTTCTACTAAATGCTGATTCTGAATGGTCCATGCTGAATGGTGAAGTTCCTTTCATATGGGAGGGAAAAAATAGTACTTGGAGAAAAGTACTGCCTCCTTATACTTTAACGTATGTATGGTGTTTGGTTTTTGCTGTGTTTTGTTGTGCTATGTATTTAATAATACCTTAGACCAGACATTAGTATGTTTCCACATGGTTCTGGGAGACGGGATATCTGTTTTTTGCACCGTTAACAAACTTGGGTGTTTTTTTGGGGTGATGAGATCCCTTTCATGATTTGAAATTTACAAAAAACAGAAGTGCGAAGTGCAACAAACAATTCTAATTGCTATTGGTTAGGACCCAGTTAAAGAAAGCAACCTGACGTGTGTGACTGGGCTTAAAATAATTTGGCCAACTTATTGAACTAATTGCTTTTATTTATCCAGGGTTAGCAAGACTGTTTGTAGTCGCAACCTTAGGAGGTATTGTCAATATGCAATTAGAATTGTTTGTGCACTTGGATTTGTTCTTATTAAAATCTTATTTTTGGGTCCTAGTGCACTTTAATATGGATGTGTACAACAGCCCACTTTTCTATATATGTATGTTACATTGAAGGTTTGACCAAGCCTTCTGGGTAATTGTACTCCACCCAGAGTTAGGTCATGTGCTGTTGAGCAAAGTACTTTAAATAGAGAGTCAGTTTAAGCATCCAGGCCACACAGGAGAAGGTGTCAGCTATGTAGCCAAAACAGGCAAGTACCAGTAGGTTAGGACCAGTTAAAGAAAACAACCTTGATGTGGTGAATGGGGCTTAAATTTATGGCCAACTTATGACTAATTGCTTTTGTTGATCAAGGGTTTAGCAGAATGTAGTAGCAACCTTGCATATGCCAATATGCAGGAATAGAAGAGGAATAATCCAAAAAGAACAGCCAAAATTATCTGTGGCTATAGATGTAGGCTAAATGTCTTGGGATCATTCCGTTTGAGACAGAAATTTTCCATTGGTTGCTATAGTATCCTTATACTTAGCCGCATGGAACGACTGCACATTAGCTATATCTTAGTGGTTATTTAACATTATTATGCATAGAGAGATGGATTAAGCTAGTTTTGAGCCCTTGGCTGTAGTACACACCTGGGCCCCCTCAAGTGGCATGCAGTGTGGCCCATTGCTAGTATCGGCCGTTTTGCTTCGCCACCTTCAAGGTGGCGAAATTGTCCGATACTAGCCGCCCTGCCGTGGAGATGGGAAGGCAACCCGCGGCGGGTGGTCGCACCCACCCCCGATGGCTCGCCCACACCGCCCTCCACCCCACTGCGGTGGCGGAGACCACCTGCCTCCACTTCCCAGCAGCCCCTCTTTACCCTTCCCCGCTCGCGGCAATCTCGGAACAGGAGGCTAGGAGGGGCTGCTGGGAAGGGGCCGCACATCCCCACCCACCACGCACCCCCTCCCCAGCAGCCCCTCCAAGCCCCATGCCCCACCGCTGGCGGGGAGGGGAAGGGCCCGCTGGGAGGGGTAGAGGCACCTTAAGGGGTCCCACAGCTCAAACCGGGACCCCCCTCCCCAGCCCTATCAGGGCCTTTGCGGCACTTACTAGTGCCCTTGCGGCTCTGACATTTCAGGAAAGTTTATGAAATCTGATTGGTTAATGCAAAGCATGTAAACCAAGCATTAAAAAATTGACCAATCAGAAACGGATTAGGGTTTTCTGCAAACCTATATAAAGAGGTGCACTTCGCCGCGGAACTCAGATGCCATCTCAGTAGATGGCTGAAGATAGAAGAAAGAAGCGGCTGGCAACATCGGCTCCGCTGAGGCCGGCGGTGCCAGCAGGCTCACTGGTGGCCGCAGTGAGCCTGCCTGGCATCGGTGACCTGAGTGGGGTTGGTGTCGCCAGCCCGAAGACGTCGCGTCAGATCAAGATGCTGGCAACATCGGCCTCAGCTGGTGTCGCCGGGACTGGAAAAAAGAAGCCGCCGCCCAAGGACTCTTTTAAGAGCCACTCACTGGGGGTCCCGGTTTGTGCAGCGGGACCTCCGCCAAAGGCACAAGGGTCCTTATCAGGGCAGGGGAGGGGAGGGCCCGGTTCGAGCTGTGGGACCCCTAAGCCCCAAAGGGCTCTTGTCAGAGCCGCAAGGGCACTTGTAAGTGCCGCAAAGGCCCTGATAGGGCCCCCGCTGGAGGGTGCCTCCACCCCTCCCAGCGGGCCCTTCCCCTCCCTACCAGCGGTGGGGTAGGGGGCTTGGAGGGGCTGTGGTGGCGGTCGCCGTTTTTTTAGAAATATGCCCCTAAGTAATAGCCATTTTAAGCAATTTAAAGGAGGATTAAATGCCTGGCTAGGCATCAAGGCTCGTCAAGGCAACAAAAAATGCGACAAATGCTGTGTCTGTCACTTAATGTGTGAAGATTTTTGTGAGGATGATAAAAAAAAATCAGCAGGAAAGTAAAAGGTAATGTAACATGCCGGTCATCTCAGGTGGTCTATCTTTTAAAATGTGAATGTGGGGTCATGTACGTGGGTCAGACAAAAAAAAAACCTCTCGATCCGCATTCAAGAACACGTGAAAGCAGTAAATAAGGGGAAAAGTGAATTGAGTGCCCTGGCAAGACACATGCAAGAAAAACATGGGGGGAGTAAGTTAAATTTCTCCTTTATGGGTTTAGAAAAAATTACCCTAGATATCAGGGGAGGTAATATTGAACAAAAGTTCTTACAGAGGGAGAGAAAGTGGATTTTTGTCATGGGTACAAGAGCCCCCAAAGGGATGAATGAAAAGATCTGCTTTTCATGTTTTCTAAAGAATTAGTGGTAACTATACCAAATTTGAATAATTCTCGGTTTATAAAACTCTTCCTAGTTTTGTAAAGGGCAGTACTGAACACTGAGACTCTGTTCACTGTTTTCTGCCAGCTGATACTCCGACTATTATGCTTAATTGCTAGAAGCATATTGACATTCATCACGCTTCTATTCTGGGAACTTCTACAGGAGAGCAACGCCTCAACCTGTCAGCTTGTCACTATGGGGGTTTTTTTTAGCATTGGTTTTAGTTTTGATATATGTGTGTTTTATTGTTATTATTATCATGTTGGTGCAATAAAGGATAGTCATTTTTTGCTACACTAATGCAGTTGTACATGGCTTTGTGCCATATTCAGACAATTGAATTAGCATATTGTTTCTTATCCCCGTGAGCACTAGAGATGTTCGAAACTGTTGAGTTTCGTTTCGGTTTAGAATCTTTGAAATTTTTGTTCAAAAGTTCGAGTTTCAAAAATCGGCTACTTTTGATTTTCGAAAACCGTCTTTCGATTTTCGATAATTATCTACTTTCAATTTTCGATAAAAATCGAAAATTCAAAAAATTCGGTTTCTATGAAATTTGGAATTCCGAAAATTTCGTCGGGACTTCGAAACCCTCAGATTCGAACCCACATTACATCTCTAGTTAGCACTACACTAATTTGCGTTACCATATCTGCAAATTATGAGTGATTTATTTATAGTAAGTGCTTGTTGGGGAATACAGCAAGCTGTAGTTTTCAAAACATATTATCCTATCCCTGATAAAGATCGACAAGAGTTGCAGATAAAGATTTAAAATTCTACAAATATAAAATATAATTAGGAAGACAGTTTGGGTATGTACTATCGATGCTAACAAATGGTAACACAACAACAGTAAAACAGTTAAACAACAGTAGAGTTCCTTAGTGGAAAACCAAGTTCCATGTATAACCATACCCACATAGGGTGCATGTACTCAAACTGAAATTCTCCAGTCATATGGACCAGGGATGACTATAAAGATCAATAATAAACTAGCTTTATTAACAAATCTCAAATAACATATAGCTTTATTAACAAATCTTAAATAACATATAATAATATACACCATCAATTTTAAAAGCAATGTGTAGCCATAGATCAAAGATCCACATACAAGATATAGTACATAAAGGCAATTGGCTAATGACCCAATTGATATAATAGCGAAATAAGTAGGATCCAACTCTTAAATGATGCTATTATCTTTAAGGGTAACCCACAGTGCGGCACAGTGGAGATCTTGAAGAGACAATGAGCCACAAACACAGCCAAATAAGAATTGGTGCCAATTAGCGTAAAGGGGCTGAATGACCCGATCTCACCCACCCATTTAAGCGGCAGCACTAATTGCAGGCCAATGGCCAGCCTTTGGAGATTAGTAATTCTGGCCCCTGGGATCAATAAAAACAGACACCTCACCAGAGATACACTAAGGGCCACGCTGCCACCTTCTGCTCAAGGCATAACCAGCCGAGCAGGGGACAGTCACGCGTAGCCAATCCTCACATCTACTCCAGGGCCGCAACACAAAGCATGCTAGATTCCACCTCTAAGCAGACATAGTGCATTAACACTTAAGGATACCATGCTGTAGCATCGCAAATACCTTATGGATCAGTTGGCTCAAAACATAGTAAACTCATGAACAGTTTAGGGCCGACCTGTGTTTTTACATTGGTTTTATACTTAATAGGAGGTGTACAACATAATTGTTGTCCTCAGGAGACACATATAACAAAACTCCATGGGGAAACTCGAGTTTCCACTATGGGAACCCTACTTTTGTTGTTTTTAAATATTTAAAATGAGCTGATACTGGAGCAGAGGCCCATGGGTAGGACAAGGTTGAGGATAACAGAGATATATTATAATTCCAAATATAAGTCAATTACTAAAAGCTTTCTTTACTTGGTGTGGATGGAAGGGGGAAAAGCCTGTCTGCTCTGTACTGTAGACTGTGCTCAATGCCAGGGATCTCCTACCTACCTGGATCAGGTAAAGATATGGAAAATTAGACCCACGCAGGACTTTACTCCCCAGCATTCTAAGATACTCACTCTGCAATCTGCCATCCTCTTCCACAGACTTCTTGCTTCTTTGCAACTCAGCAGTAAATTATGCCTGTTACTCATAATGTTACAGTCATTGAATGACTGCTATGGACCCGACCGCCACCTCTGCATATGTGCAAGCTCGTAACAAGCTTTCACAGGTTTAAATGGAATCAGGGCGAGTATCTCTGTCCTGCATCACAAGATGGGTGTTTGGAGGGAGGTGAGTGAGGTTTGCGAGGTCAGGGTTATCAGGGGTGGGTATAAAATTTAACTAAGGTGGTAGACATGCCCTTTAAATTACTAGCATAATTCTGTTCAATATAATCATGTTTTAGGCTCACCATCCAGTGTTAATACAACATAGTCAGAACTTCATATTTAATGACCTCATTGCATGTACACACTGGAACACAAAATCTGTCACATCATTGTAAAATACCATATACCGGTATTCCTCACATTTACTGCGCTTTGTCAAGTTCCATTAATAGCTGTGCTGATCAAAACAGCAAGGATTTCCTCGCTTATGAATACCACATTGTTCTCCTTTCTCAGTTGCCTTTGAATAGGTTCGATAAGATCTAAGAAAGAAAATAGAAAAGTATCTTTCACATTTTCTGCATCGAAGTGTTTACCTCATTTGTGAAATATTCTAAGATCCATATTGTACACAGAATTGTATGTAAAACATTCTATACTGGATTGAAATGTAGATATATCCTTGGCAGATTTGTTTGTAGAAAATTATTGTTTAGCAATTTGGTTTTAAAACTGGATTGGTATTAGAGCTTTTAAAATGCCACATTCATGTTAACTTTGTTTGTTTCCAGTTAGTTTACAGACCCAAATGTTCGATGCAATTAATACTGTGTTGTGTACATTTGTCAAGCCGGTTTTGCACATTTGGACACGTTAATTTTTGGTTTGGGATTTTAGTTCTGCTTTTAATACAGTTTTTACAGTTATAGAGGAAAGCCAAGTTATGATTAAAGCTCAATTGTGCAATTTATAAAGGAGACACACACAACATGTTTCAGGACTTACAGGTTCTCTCTCAAGTGCAGTGAGAGTGCCCCCCCTCCCCAACCACCACCACCACTACATATAGCATAAACAATCAGCCATCTGCTCCATCTAGTGGCCAGGGGTATATTTACATTTCTTTCACATGCATTTGGAACATTACATACCGGTATACATGTCTATTCCATTATCAGAGGCTGTAGAGCAGTGATGGCGAACCTTTTGGAGGCCGAGTGCCCAACTGTAACCCAAATCCTCACTTTTTATCGCATAGATCATTTAACCTGAATACAGTGTTTTTACTTTAGAAAAAATTTAAATAGACACAGACCAGTACAGTAGATATACTTGATTATAGATTACCTATTAAGCTCTACATTACCACACGAGAGTTTGAGATCTAAAACAGTGACCATTAACCCTACATTATTAGACAGGAGTTTGAGATCCAAAACAGGGACTCAAGCAGAGCTGAATGTTATAGCATGTGACCTCTCTCTGCTACAGCTACACTTTCTCTCTGGCTTTCTGGTAAAAAAAAACTCTAGTGAACTCTGCTATGCATGAGTGCCTACAGAAAGGGCTCTGAGTGCCACCTCTGGCACGCATGCCATAGGTTCACCACCACTGCTGTAGAGCCTTTACCCACGTGAATGGGAACTACAGTGTTGGCGCAAAGTACTCGTCATCCGGAGATGTCGTGGTGGAGAACCTGGAACAAAGGAATGAGGAATGAGGAGGGGATTCCTCTTTTTTAGCTGCAGGAACGGACAGAGAACAAGGAAGGTGGTGACCGAGAGTATTCCAATTCGCGTGAGATACAGAACAGGCAGAGGGTCCAATAAAAGAAATTTTACAGCATCAGACAATACCAGCCAGACGATCAGAACACAGGGCAACTAAAAGACTCCTCTTCCAGCATGAGTAATACAAGACCAGGAAAAAGACATTGGGGGAGATTTACCCAGAGCTGGTATCGCTCCGAGTTAATCTCACCTCCGCCTTTCAATATCAAGTTTGCGACTGTGGGTAAATCCCAAAGTTAAAATCCATCGCTAGAAGTAGCACAAACAGGATATTGAATTGCGTGTGCCAGGTGTGTGGGTTTCTTTTGCAAATCTCTTAGAGAGAATTTAACTCCATAAAACTGCCCAGTGACTAATGACTTGGATAAATGACTTGCATTGTCATTAATCTAGCCACTTATATCTTAACAGATTTGAAGAGAAAAGTACTAAATAAAGGACTGCGTTTTATACCCACATATAACACAGACGCTTTTTCCACTAAAGTTGACTAATCTTGTAGTTTAATTCGATAAACTTAAGATTCATAGTTAAAATGACACACAGTTTAATAGCTGTTGCGTACACCTTACATTATACCAACATAAATTATTGGTATTTTTATTGTGTGCCCGTTTGTTAGCCTTTGTACCCATGTTGTGCCCCCAAAAAACCCAGGCACTGGAACTGCCACTGCTCTCTTATTTCCTAAGGTTCAACCAAAGAGTTTTTGTGAAATAGACATGAATGTGTCTATTGTATGTTCAAAATGGATGTGAAAAAATGTATTTATACCCCTGGCCACTAGATGGAGTGGGTGGTTGATTGTATAAGCTATATGTAGTGGTGAGGGTCTGTCACTCTGTAACTGCACTTGAGAAAGGACCTGTAAGTCCAGAAACATGTTGTGTTTGTCTCCTTAATAAATTGCACAATAGAGCTTTAGTTAAGCCTTGGCTTTCCTCTGTTTCTCGAGATTTGGACTATAGTTATTTGGAAGTAGCAGTGGCGCCTCATTACATAGGATAAGCCAGATACTGTACATTATATCCAATACACGGCTGAAAAGGTTACTTGTTTGGACTGTTGCTCTGCCTGTCCCTATATCTATATATTATATATATATATATATATATATATATATATATATATATATATATATATATATATTATGTAAATTAATGAATCCAGTGTCGCCTGGATTACAAGGGGGCAGTGACTAAGGGGTTGGCAGTTAGGAGCAGTTACTAAACATTGAAAGTTCGCTAATAAAGCACACACAGACACACATGTAAGTACTTTGTACTACCCTAACATTGTACTTTCACATTATACAAAGTTGTTTCAGTAAATATAGTGACCCTTTAAAAATATATATTAGAAGTAAAAATACAACAAGATAGTATTTTGTATAGTTACCCATGCTTTTAGAGACTGGCAAGCTGGTGGATAGTAACAAAGCGAAGGTAGAAATATTTAACTCCTTCTTTGCTTCTGTTCACACTAATTAAAGGAGAACTATAGTGTGTATAAAGTTTTTTTCAAAAACAGTTACAATGGAAAGAAAGGGAGGTAGGATTGCTACATTCTTCCCCTGAGTCCCGAGATGGGTGGGGTTTGGGCATTCTGAGTGTGGGACATCTTTTGGCGTGTCTAATGTTTCAGGGGCAGAGCTTCATCATTGTTAGGCCCCACCCCATCCCATTTTGTTAACCTGACAAGTTAGGAGGTATGATATGAAGTGATCACAATCAAATTCCTTTCCAATAGTTTACCTATTTAAAGGTGCATGCTGTTCAGATATTAACTGGCACATACAAATTAAATCTTCAGAATGGCTAAATCCAAGTTCTCTTACTGACCTGCTTTAAGATAACGTAAAAATAATGCCGCTGTGAAGGAGCACCTCAGAAGTTGCAGAAGGTAAGTCTACAATATTTTTGTAGACTTCTAGAATAATGAAATTTCTTACTCTTGCTGCACTATTTCACTGTACTTACCCTTGTAAAAATTAAATGAATATACTCAAGGGGTTAGATTTCCTAAAGGTGGTTATGAGAGACATGAAGCATTGTTGCTCATGTTGATTTTAAAGGAGAATAAAAACCCCAATTTCTGCACATGTGGGATCTTATCCCTACTTCCTAGCCTTTGTGATGTGTGAATATAATTCAAATGGAAGAACGTGCTGAGAGGTGCAAAAAGCTTTATTAACTGATTTGCACATTTCTAGTAGCCCTACAATAATTTTAGTGTTGCAGTGTAAAGGTCTCTAGCAGCAATATGAATCATACATATTGTGTGTTTTCATACACCTGCTTCTGACAATGACTCCTATGTCATTTTTGACCCATCCATCCTCCTGCTTCTGTGAATTTTTTCCACTACATTTGGTCTGGAAGCGCACAGTACTCAAAATGACTTTGTGGATCACTGAAAACCCAGTGGTGCCCGGAATGGAAAATGTATACACTTATACCACATCAGTTGACAAAGAGAAACCCAGAACAAAATAATAAGTTCCTATATCAAAACAGGCACTACCACTTGTAAAGTCAGGCTAAATAATAACTACGTTTAAATGTATTTACATCATCTGTAAAGGTGGAACATTGGATCTTGGAAAAGTGTGTTTTTATAAAAACAAAACTTACCACAGGCAACCCTCATGCTGCATCAATTTTACATAACATGTATGCATCCCCTCCAAATTAGCACCATTTTTTACGATAAGAACTTTTATAATACATGGCGAGAATCTATATTACAGTCACTCAGTGATGTAACTGAGTGACTTCCTGTATTCCACTGCTCCTCCCCATATCTCTCTCCCTCCCTGTATTAGAAATGTAGATAAGAAGCCCGTTTTTGTACACTAACAAACTGTGCTGATAAGAAGTAGCGAGCGGCCGAGTCAATTATGAATCACAGGAATGCGCTCATTCCTCCTTATCAGCACAGTAATTCAGTCAGTCAGTGTAACGAACCCGGAACTGCACCGGGTGAGAGCCGATGTTTATTGTCTTATTTTAGTTTGAGATAGCAATGGCAGTTACTATAACTATTTGTATGTACAAAAAGAGGCTTGTTATCTACATTACTAATACAGGGAGGGAGAGACAGGGAGGGGGGGAGACAGAGTGTTTGTGCTGGATTTTTCTTTTTTTGACCTTATGTATTATATGGAATAATACGCTACCTACAGAATAATATAAGGTACTCACCTCGGAGTTCCCTGATCTCTATAAAAACACTCGGCCGAATGGCCTCGTGTTTTTATATGGTCAGGGAACTCCACGGTGGCGTAATATCCTTATATTACACTGTAGGTAGCGTATTATTCCTTATATTACATAGGCCTGATAGTGCAGTGCTGCAGGTGGAGGATAATATAATGACCCTGATCTAAGCACAGCTCTGTGCAATGCATATCTCAGTAGTGTACCTATTTGAAGGTGAATGTTAGATGGTAGGAAGTGGAAGAAAATGTGGTATTTTTAATAAAATACTTATTTAGAGGGGATTGTTGGAGGTTATGACATAAAAATACCCTCCAAGATGCCCTTTTTAAATGATACACTTTTACAAACACAATGGGGAAGAACTTCTAGGTTTGGGGTAACAACAATAAACCCAATCTTAGCACAGCTCTATGCTACCTTATTAAAGAAAATGTTGCATACATATTCTATAAAATTGATGCAGCAGGAGGGCTGTCTGTAGATAAAAATATCAGAAAGGAAAACAAACTCTTCCTACCTGGCAACATGGGTTGCCAGATCATTTGGTCTAGTATGGACACACTTAATAAATGTCATACACTCCAACATTACCCTTTAATCAGTACATTTATTTTTATCAATTTTGCAAAAATTATGTCATGCTGATGTCTTAGTGAAACCACTACAAAATATACCCAGACACATTAAAACACTATTAAAATTTATAGAATAAGTTGCACTAAGTGCAATAGATTTTTTTATCAAAATCCAAATCTGTGTAAAATGCTGATGTCATAGGGACATCACTAAAAAATAAATACTAAAAATGCACCCAGACATATAAACACTTTTAAAAGATATAGCATATAGAAATCACACAAAGTGCAATGTATAGAGTTTAGTATACTACATAATAAAAAGACATCCTGAGTGCAATGCTTTTTTTGCGCCAAAAATTCAAATCTGTTCAAAATGATGTCTGCCAAAGAGGCATCACTAAAAAATGCACCCAGACACCTATTAAAATATATAGAATAATATTGCATATTGCAATGATTTTTTGGGTCACAATTCAAATCTTTGCAAAATGATGTTGTCATGCTGATGTCATAGTGACATCACTAATAAAATTCACCCAGACATATTTGAACACTATTAAAAGAAATAGAAAAATCAAATCACACAAAGTGCTATGAATAGAATATAGTATAGTATAGCATTAGAGGATGCACTAAATGCTACGCTTTTTGGGGGCAAAATTCAAATCTGTAAATATATATGATGTCATGCTGATATCAGAACGACAAAGATGCATTTAGACACATATAAACACTATTAAAAGATATGCAGGCTCATTCACCCAGAGCCACTATCGCTCTGGGTAAATGTTCAATATCTCATTTGCGAATGTGGGTAAATCCCAAAAAGGGACTTGCTCACTGGTAGAGATGGCCGGTTCGCGGACCCGAACCCGGATCCGCCGCGGATTTCTCCCATCCGCGAACGGCGGATTATTCCGGACTTTCCGGACTTCCGAACTTCCGAACTGCGGATTTTTTTTTTTTTTTTAATTTTCGAAAATACGAGTATCTCCGTAATTACGAGGGTCTACGATACTTTCGGGATCCGGAAAAAACCGATGATCCTCGTAATTACGAGGATTCGCGTAATTACGAGGATTCGCGTATACGAGAGATTAACGTAATTACGAGTATTCTCGTAATTACGAGAATACTCGTAAAAACGAGTAATTCTTGTAAATTTTTCAAGACGAGCAAGCCACATGATCCAATTAGCCAATGGCAGCTATCATAGTTACGGAAAGCCTCGTTTTTACGGAAATCCTCGTTTTTACGGGAATCCTCGTATTTTCGAAAAAATACCGTTTTTTTTTAAAGTCACGCTAGCGGACTGTACTTTTTAGTATTGGTTGGCATTTAACGTGCTCCTAAGGCCATTACCCAGGTCCCTGATGGTTAAGTGTACGTTACCAAGGCTATTTAGACCACTTTAATGCGGATTTTGCCGAACTTTCATTTTAATATACGTTTTAAAAACGGGTCCGCTCGCGGATTTTCGAATTTTCTGATTTTTTCGAAAATCCGCGGATCCTCGCGCGGACCGGATTTTTCGAAGTTCGGACATCTCTACTCACTGGGAGATTTTAAGGCCAGCATTAAAATCCAGCACTAAATCTAGCACAAACACCATATTGAATTACGAGCATTGCCACTAATATGAAGTCACACTAACCAGTAGAGAACCAGTTAGAACGACTTTAACTCCATAAATTTGCTATTTTCGCTCAAAATCCAAATTTGTTCAAAATGATGTTATGCTGATGTCATAGTGACATCACGAAAAATTCTCCCAGACACATTTAAACACTATTAAAATATAAATAATAAAAAGTAGCACCAAGTGCAATGCTTTTTTTTTTGGTTAAAATTCAAATCTGTACAAAATGGTGATGTCATGCTGATGTCATAGGGATATCACAAAAAAATGCACCAGATACATTTGAACAATATTAAAAGATATAGAATAAGAAACCACAACAAATACAATGTTTTTAATTGAGTTAAAAGTCAAATCTGTCTCTATGGGGCTGTGTATTTGACTTCCAATGGGACTTTATGGGGCTGTGTATGGGACTTTCTATGGGGCTGCGTGTATGGGACTTTCTATGGGGCTTTGTATAAGGCTTTCTATGGGCTGTGTATTGGACTTTATATGGGTCTGTGTATGAGAATTTCTATGGAACTGTCTGTGGATCTGTCTGTGTCTATGAGGCTGTCTATGGGAGAAAGTCAACACTCAACTTATACTCTATTCTATCTGCTTTATAGGTAAAAATAAGTACCTCACCTTGCAGGCTGCAATACTTTTCGAAGGAGGTATTCCAAAGTTCTGAGCATGCTGCATGCCCAAACTTGTTTGTTACTATTTATTCATAATTACTGGGTTTAAGGAGGCACACAAATGCAAAAAGTGTTTTGGTAAAAACATATTAAGCCATGATAATTAAATAAGTAGTGTTTTAGCCAATGAAAACCCTGATAGTGCCCTACTGATTTTATTGGCCACTGTTAGTCTTCACCATCAATAGACGGCACTACTACCGATTCACAATTGGTTACAATTACGTTAACCCCTTGCTTGCGGCAGCTGCATGAGTATTGTAAGTGACATTCGTGAAGCCAGTGCAAACTTTTCCCACAGCCCATTTATTCAGAGTGGTAAATCTCCCCATTGGTTTCAAAACCTCTCTATGGAAACCTTTAGCCATTCCATATATTTGTTCAATTTTAATATATGGTCAAATAAGCTAGTCAAATTAATTTATCAACTTCATGATGTGGAAATTAGGCAGAAATGTTAGATGTTCAAAAAAAAAAGTTTAATGTTATCTCAGCTACTTAATTTTGAATCATGATTAGCTTATGTTATTTTGTTTAAATCATAGTTACAAACAGGACAAGCTAAAACCCCAATAGTCAATCATCTGAATAAAGCTTCCTTTTAGTTTTTCTAGAAATCAGTGCTAAAATGAATGATCATGATAAATAGAGAATATTTCTAAGGGATGTGAAGGGTGCCCTGTAAATTCTGCAAATTAAATCTGATTCATTGATAGCATATATTGGTACTGTGATTAATGTACTAAGACTATTCTATAATATATAATTAGCATACTGAGGAGTCTGCCATATTATTAATCTTTTTTAGGGTATCTTGATTCTTAAAGTAAAGTAAATTATCTTTGATTTATGTGAAAATAGTTTGCAATGGTCAAATATTGCTGACAAAACAGATAGCAGAATTTCATATGGCAGTTTTCATTATGGCAGTTTTATAAACTGCACTTTTGTCGTTGTTATTGGTCTATGCATTTTCTTTGTAGGTCAGACAGCTAGAATAATCAGTATGCAGCACATCAATCATTGCTAAATACAATCTTTTGGAAACAAATGTGGCCCAGCGCAACATACAGATTGTATTTTCTAGTGGTGGGTTATCCATCACATTGCCAGGTGGTTTTACTGACCAGATACAAAAAATATGCAAGGTCATCTCTAGGCATATACAGTAACCACATACTGATGCCTGTTCATAACAAGATTCACTGACTGTGAGATTTACCTTAAGTACCTAATCTGAGCTTTGTTTTTAGCTTTGAAACAATGCTTAAAATAACAATAAAAAAACATTTTATGGCTCATATTAATTTATTACAAAAAATAGATACAGTGTAAGCTCTCCGGGACAGAGACCTATATTCTTACATCTTGTGTTTTCAAGACTAGGGATGGCATAGAACTCGAACTCGAACCCGAGTTCGAGCCGAACTGTTCGAGTTCGAACGGACGCGGACTTCTCTAACTATCTCGGACGCGGACTTTCGATATTTCCCGGACTTTCGATGATTTATCGAATGTTCGAGAACGTTCAAGTATCGAATCCGCGAGTAAAATGTACATGGTATCTAGGAGCGAACATCGAATCTACGAGTAAAGTCTCCATTACAGCCTATACGCGAGTATCGAATCTGCGAGTAAAATGTCCATGTTACCGCGAACGTTCGAACGCGAAAGCTCGAGAGTAAAATCGATTTTACTTAAGTCCTGGATATTGGAACATGCTCCCCAGACCATTTCCCAGGTCCCACAGCCATTTACATTAAGTTACCATTAATATTTTAGTTGTATTTGACTCGAACTTTTCGAACTATTTGCCTCCCATAGACTTTAATGGGTCCGTTTTCGAACTTTCGAACTTTCGAACTTTTACAATAGTTCGAATGTTCGAAAACGGACCGAACTTTTAATAGTTCGACCATCTCTATTCAAGACCCTTTTATATCTGTATATTTATTTATGTATTTATTACATTTGTATTTTAATAATTATTTTTCCCCATGTGTAAGTTTTATGTATTGTAAGATTGTAAAGTGCTGTACAGTGGCCCATTACAGATAAAGTTATACATACATAATATGGTTTCCTTAAGCTAAAGACTTGATAAAGATACATTACATTGTTCTTTTAGAATCATAAGCGCTCCCAAAATGTCATTCTTGATGTCAGGTGACATCTTGATCTCATAGGCCACAAACAAACTGGTTCTCTTTCTTCCCATCATCCATCAGGTGCACTGACCTTTGGCTGTCATTGGAGACTGAAGATCCATTATTTCCCCAGCAATAAAATGTGAACATCTCAACTGACACTGGCACATGTAGTCTACTAGTCTACTATATATATATATATATATCTATATATCTATATATCTATATATCTAGTCTATAGAAGATGTTAGGTAATAATGCAGCAATACTTTTAAGTGGGCATCCACTACTAATGTATCATATATTGGAAGATATCAGAGAGATATATAAAAATAATGGAGAGCGGTTTTGTGAAATGAGCTTTTTATGTATTAATGGAATGGAAAAACTAATAATAAGTTGTAGTAGTGTGTTTGGCAGCAGGGAATGTAATGCAGTGGGGAAAATTAAATAACTTATTATTTACTAGCCTGCTCAACTAAAGCAGGTAACCTCAGTGAATGCTGTTCTGTGGACCTAGCATTTTATGTGAAGGTTTTCTTTGTTATTCAGTAGTTATTGTATATATTCTATTTAATTTGGTTTTAAATTAAATTAGACCTCAGAGGTTAATTTCCTTAGTTGTGAAGAGGTTAGTAAAATAAAATTAAACCTTTCAATGCTGACTAAAAGTTCCATTATTACAAGCTTTCAGAGGTATAATTTCCTTCTTCAAATAATAGATAAAATCTGTAGTCACAGAGTACAGAATATTTAAAAATTAGCTCAAAATACACAGAAAACAAGCAAATAATATTGGTTCCAAAATTACTGAATAAATTAAATGAGATCAAATTAGTAATTAAATCCACTTCTTGGGGTATTAAATGTGTTCATGAACATGTATATAGACATTTTTTTCAGGTGTTTTTGAAAATGTCTCAAAAGTTCATGAACACTTTTATTAAATCAAAAGAAAAACAATCTCACCATTCAGTGTTTTCTCACACCTTTCAGTAAGGGGCGGAGATATGCAATTTTTCCTTTAAGCTATATAGCTGCCTTGTCTATTGTGCTCCCAAGTCCTACCCCATAGAGCTATGAATCTGTATCTTGCACTGACAAGATCTAACAAGATCGAAACATGTCATGTCTGCAGGTTAGATGATTGGCTCTATACCACAGGCTGTATTGCATGTTAATAAGCCAGTGGTTCTGGACACATGCATTAGCCATGGGACATAAAGGAGAAATTTTGTATATCTCCGCCCCTTACTCTGGGGAACCTAGGAGTAAGAAATGATTTCTTGTTTCTTAAATTTTGTGGGTAATGTTATTTATATAGCATGGGACTGCAAGATACTGTCAGTTATAGGAAGGCTCTGCTCCATTTTTATGCTCTGTGGAGGGCTTTTTCGCCCACCTCTCCTTAAGCTACATAGCTGCCTTATCAATTGTGCTCCAAAGTCCTACCCCATAGAGCCATGAATCTGTATCATGCACTGATGAGATGTAACAAGATTGAAGCCTGTCATGTGTGCAGGTGTTAATAAGCTAGTAGTTCTGGACACATGCACTAGTCATATGACATTAAAGAGAAAATTTGCATTTCTCCCCCTCTAACTCTTGGGAACCTGGAAGTAAGAAATTACTTCTTGATTCTAAGATTATGTGGGCAATGCTATTCCTATAGCATGAGACTGCAAGATACCTTCTGTTATAAGAAGGCTCTGCTACAATATCTTTTATGCTAAGTTTTGCAAAGCACAAAATATAATGTAGTTTTGTAGGGGACTGCAATACAGGACAGTATAATGGACATTTAACATTTTTAATCATTTGACATTTACCAAGTACACTTGATTACATGTAGAAGTATATATTTTTAATAATGCTAAACACATGCAGTTTAACAATAATTAACAAGTTTAACTGTTGTTTTAACCCACATAAGATAAAATAATTGGTGTGTGTAGGGTACTCCAATTATTAGGTGTGGGCATTGTCAGACTGCCCGCAGGGTTACAGAGGAATCCCCCGGTGGGCCCCACAGCGCATTGCATTGGATTTTTGCAATGCGCTGCAGTGTGTGATACTCAGTGTGCGATGCGTTCCTCCGGGCCATATCATGTTATTTTATACTCCGGAATCTGAAAACAACCCCCCTAAAAACACCAATAAGCTATAAAATCCCACTTCAGTAAATTGTATTAAAGTAAATGTAAGCCTTTTAAGAACTGGATGAAGTATCTGTGTGTATGTGCAGTGTCAGACCACACCTCCTGACCTCAGTCACATGCCTCCTTGCTTTACCTGTCCTGTAAAAGGATTGGCTAGAGATTATTAATGGGTGTGACCAACTGTAACAAGTTTCTGCCGTAACTAAGTACGGAGTATGTGCAGAACATAATGGTCGTTGACCAAACTTTGTGATACTAGAATGCTGTGAAGTAAAGCACAATCCATATGTTATTTAGGTTAATTTCCCAGCACCCATATCACAATGAGAGGTAAGACACAGATTACTGGTTTTATATCAAGGTGTTCAACCTTCTGGTTCAGTGTTGTTCTGTGGCTTTAGTTGTCCTTTATACATAAGGCCTAAATGCAGTAAAAACAACTTGCTAGTTTGAAAGGTATGAGATAGTTGAAAATTTCACCCCCCCCATCAAATTTTAACATAATATAGAAAAGAGCCTTAATATACCCTACTATAAGACCTCAAAAGATGCACATTTTGTATGTGTATTATTGAAAAATACATAAAACCCATTACTTTTCAATGCCCCTAAAAAAATAAGTATCATTTTCCAACAATATTTTACATATTTAAATATGTAACGTGGGAAGTATATCATACTACAAAATTTTAGTAAATGTTCTTAAGTAAACATTAATGGAGACATACACGCTGTACACAAATGTATTCAAAATCTCATTTTACAGCATATTAACTTAAATTCAAACTCTTAAAAATGAATACTAACAATTTAATTTGTAGCTGCCCCCATTTCCAACCAGTATATTCAGCACATTATTTTCTTTCCCCTGCTGTCTCCTCTACACATGCTTAAGTTTCTAAAAGATTGAGCATAGGAAGATGCAGCTTCCTCTGTTAACCTTGCAGATTCTGTCATTTTCTAAAGATCCCTTTACACACAATCCCAAGACTTATCCCTATGTAAAGCATAGGGAGAACGCTTGGGACTGCAGATTTCCTTCAGCCATGGCCAACTTCCTATATTTTAAGTACAGAGAGACGACTAAGGGAAATTTTCTGCCATATTGGAACAATCCCAAAATGCACTACACACACGAACAAGAAAGGGACAATACCGGATCAGATAGTATCTTCCTTTCCTCAATTGTGTGTGTACCCACCTTTAGAAAGGGAGAAAATGTGAGCAATACTTAATATCATTATCATGGAAATTCATACTAAAAATATCAGTTGGGGTTAGGGGCAAATAAATGACAAGCGACCATTTTTTTGTTTTAACGGTGGACATGCTCTTTAATAATACATTTTACCTTTCACTTGGGAAATTTGATGATACATACTGTATGTAAGTATGTATATATATATATACACACATTTGTTCTAAGTTTGTTATTTAGGTGATCATTACTAATTACGAAATACCAACCATTTTATTATTTTGTATTTGAGAGATGTTGTGCACTAAAATGATTAAGGGACACCAATCAATAAGAAGAAATCTTCCAAAAACCTATTGTAAGGTAAATTTTGCTGTAAAGAAATAACTATCAGTTTGTGCTGAAACTGGAACAAAATCTATTTTTCATTGGTTTAAATAATATCTTACCTTACGTATACCTCTGCCAACCTCTTCACCATAGTTTGTACCCAGAATTTCAAACTGTATATTAGGATTTCCACCATTTTCGTGAAATTCCAAAACACCAGTGAGGCCACTCACGCCACCCTAATAAAAGAAATTAAGAGGAAGTGTCATTAAATTGCTCTAGGAAACATGAGATTATATAATTCTGTCAAAGTGAGATAGCATACTGTGTAGCTTTAGTATGAATTGTTGGATGACTGCAAGGCACTGTTTAGTTATATATATTCAGATTAACAATTTGATAAACACTTAACATTCTACTAGAGTAGACTACTTCTTGGTGAATAATTCGTTATACATCTGGTTAAGTGAAATGTTCTGATTAAAAAAAATACTTTGAGTTTCATGTTATAATTACAAAAGCTAACTGTGGTCTTCATACAAGTGCCCTCTATTGAAAGAAATCTCTTATGCCTTTCAAAGGTATCCAAGGATGATTCCCCTAGCTTCTCTGAAAAACAGGAGGTAAAAAAGGTGCCAACATAATCCATGCTCCCTTGTGCTATGTGTGCATGCACGTACAGTTTAGTACAAGAGAGTATGGATATAGTCAGCAACTGTTAGAGGAAGCTGTGGAGGAGTTTGATCATGGGTAAGTTCTCTTGGTTCCCTCCTGGTTCCTGTGTAATTGAAGAACTTGAGGCAAGACATAACTCCTTTACCTCCCATCCTTTAATTAAACGGAAAAGCCATGTATGTCTTAGGAGGAGATACCCTTTAAGAACAGCTTTCAAATTCCTATCAGAGACTTCCATGTGGTATGGAGACATTTATATAGAAAATATGAGCATAGGAACAGTGAATAGTGGGTTTAGGGAATATGGTCAATAGGTGTACATGCTTAGTTTAGCTGATACACAATGAGCCTGTAGTAGCCTTAATGTACACCGTCTGTTTTCGAACTTTCGAACTTTTACAATAGTTCGAAAGTTCGAAAATGGACCGAACTTTCAATAGTTCGACCATCTCTACACAAGAATGTATTTAGACATATTTGAACAATTTTAAAAGATATAGAGTAAGAATATGCACCAACCGCAATACTTTTTTAAGGTCAAAATGCAAATTTGTGCAAAGCGATGATGTCATAATGATGTCATAGTGACATCACTAAAAAATGCACCCAGACATAGTTAAACACTATTAAAAGATGTTGAATGAGAAGTTACACCAAATGCAATAATTTTTTTAGGTCAAAATGCAAATCTGTGCAAAGTGGTGATGTCATAATGATGTCATAGTGACATCACTAAAAAATGCACCCAGACATAGTTAAACACTATTAAAAGATGTTGAATGAGAAGTCACACAAAATGCAAAACTTTTTTAGGTCAAAATGCAAATCTGTGCAAAGTGATAATGTCATAATGATGTCATAGTGACATCACTAAAAAATGCACCCAGACATATTTAAACACTTTTAAAAGATGTTGGATGAAAAATCACACCAAATGCAAAACTTTTTGGTTCAAAATTCAAATCTGTGGAAAGTGGTGATGTCATAATGATGTCATAGTGACATCACTAAAAATCCACCCAGACATATTTAAACACTATTAAAAGATGTTGAATGAGAAGTCACACAAAATGCAATAATTTAAGGGTCTAAATTCAAATCTGTAAAAAGTGATGATGTCCTGCTGATGTCATATTGACATCATTAAATATGATGAATATGAAATATTCACGCAGAAATTTCTGAACACTACATTTGATATATAATAAGAAATCTTACAAAGTACAATGCATAGAATATGGTATAGTATAGAATAGGAAAATGCACTAAGTGCAATCCTATATGGGGTCTAAATTAAATTCTTTAAAAATGTATGATGTCATAATGACATCACAAGAATGTATTTAGACACAATTGAACACTATTAAAAGATATAGAGTAATAAGACCCACTAACTGCAATACTTTTTTAGGTCAAAATGCAAATCTGGCAAAACAATGATGTCATAATGATGTCATAGTGACTTTACTGAAAAATGCACCCAGACACATTTAAACACCTTTAAAAGACGTTGAATGAGAAGTCACACCAAATGCAAAATTTTGGGGTTAAAATTTGAATCTGTGAAAAGTGATGATGTCATAATGATATCATAGTGACATCACTAAAAAATGCACCCAGACATATTAAAACACTATTAAAAGATATTGAATGAGAAGTCACACCATCCGCAATACTTTTTTTTAGGTCAAATTGCAAATCTGGGCAAAGCTATGATGTCATATTGATGTCATAGTGACATCACAAAAAAATGCACACAGACATTTCTGAACACTATATTTGATATATAATAACAATTCTTAGAAAGCACAATGCATAGAATATAGTATAGAATAAAAAGATGTACTAAGTGCAATCCTTTTTGGGTCAAAATTCAATTCTTTAAAAATGTATGATGTCATGCTGATGTCATAGTGACATCACAAGAATGTATTTAGACATATTTGAACACTTTTAAAAGATATTGAGTAAGAATATGCACCAACTGCAATACTTTTTAGGGTCAAAATGCAAATCTGTGCAAAGCGATAATGTCATAATGATGTCATAATTACACCACTGAAAAAAGCACTCAGACACATTAAAACACTATTAAAAGATGTTGAATGAGAAGTCACACCAAATGCAAACATTTTTGGGTCAAAGTTCAAATCTGTGAAAAGTGATAATATCATAATGATATCATATTGACATCACTAAAAAATGCACCCAGACATATTTAACACTATTAAAAGCTGTTGAATGAGAAGTTGCACCATCCGCAATGCTTTTTTTAGGTCAAAATGCAAATCTGTGAAAAGTGATGATGTCATAATGATGTCATAGTGACATCACTAAAAATTCATTCAGACATTTCTGAATGCTATATTTGATATATAATAAGAAATCTTACAAAGCACAACGCATACAATATAGAATAGTATAAAATAAGATGCATTAAGTGCAATCCTTTTTTGGGTCAAAATTAAATTCTTTAAAAATGTATGATGTCATGGTGATGTCATAGTCACATCACAAAAATGTATTTAGACACATTTGAACACTATTAAAAGATGTAGTCACAGACACATTTAAACACTTTTAAAAGATGTTGAATGAGAAGTCACACCAAATGCAAAACTTTTTGGGTCAAAATCTAAATCTGTGGAAAGTGGTGAGTCAAAATGATGTCATAGTGACATCACTAAAAAATGCACCCAGACATAGTTAAACACTATTAAAAGATGTTGAATGAGAAGTTACACCAAATGCAATAATTTTTTTAGGTCAAAATTCAAATCTGTGCAAAGTGGTGATGTCATAATGATGTCATAGTGACATCACTAAAATGCACACAGACATGTTTAAACAATTTTAAAAGATGTTGAATGAGAAGTCAAACCAAATGCAATAATGTTTGGGTCAAAATTCAAATCTGTGAAAAGTGATGATGTCATAATGATGACATAGTGACATCACAAAAAAATGCACCTAGACATATTTAAATACTATTAAAAGATGTTGAATGAGAAGTCACACCAAATGCAATACTTTTTGGATCAAAATTCAAATCTGTGAAAAGAGATGATTTCATGCTTATGTCATAGTGACATCCTAAAAAAATTCACGCAGACATTTCTGAACATTATATTTGATATATTGTAAGAAATCTTACAAAGTACACTGCATAGAATATAGTATAGTATAGAATAAGAAAGTGCAATCCTTTTTTAGGTCAAAATTGAATTCTTTAAAAATGTATGATGTCCTGCTGATGTCATAGTGACACCACAAGAATGCCTTTTTAGTGACTCCACACATTTGAACACTATTAAAAGATATAAAGTAAGAAGTCGCACCAATCACAATACTTTTTTAGGCCAAAATGCAAATCTGTGCAAAGCAATCATGCCATAAAGATGTCATAGTCACAAAAAAATCACCTAGACATATTTAAATACTATTAAAAGATGTTGAATGAGAAGTCACACATAATGGAATACTTTTTCACAAATCTGTGAAAAGTGATGATGTCATGCTGATGTCAAAGTGACATCACAAAAAAAATTCACATAGATATTTCTGAGCACTATCTTTGATATATAATAAGAAATCTTACAAAGTACAATGCATAGAATATAGGATAGAATAAAAAAAAAAGATGCACTAAGTGCAATCCTTTTTTGGATCAAAATTCAGTTCTTTAAAAATGTATGGCCATGCTTATGTCATAGTGACATCACAAGAATGCATTTAGACACATTTGAACATAGTAACATAGTAACATAGTAATTGAGGTTGAATAAAGACATCAAGTCCATCAAATCCAACCTATTCACCCTCTTTTTTTTTAACCCTACCTAACAGTTGATCAAGAGGAAGGCAAAAAAAAAACAGCAAAAAGGGGGGAAAAAATTCTTCCTGACTTCAAACGGCAATCGGAAAGTATCCCTGGATCAACCAGATCTATATGCATTAATACCAGTAATTCTCAATATTTTTTAGTTTTAGAAACGTAATAGTTTGAAAAGTACGGGTGATTTACAGCTAAACTAACAATGGTAACTTACTGTAAATGACTGTGGCACCTGGGAAATGGTTTGGGGAACATGCCACTATCACCAAAACTTGTTAAAACACTTCTTAAACACGAGCGGGCAATTGTCGGGATTTGCGCAAGCTACATTCGAGGGTTAACGAACAATACTTTTTAGGGTTACCGAAAATAGAACCATAAATTCAAGGGTTACCGAAATTGGCCGAAACTTTCGAGGGTTAGCGCAAACTAACGATACTTTCGAGTGTTAGCGAACGGTACATTCGAGGGTTAGCGAAAACGATTCATACATTCGAGGGTTATCGAAAACGAACGACACTTTCGAGGTTTACCAAAAATTAAAGGTTACATTCGAGGGTTAGCGAACAATACATTCTAGGGTTAGCGGACGACCCATAAATTCGATAATTATCAAAAAATACAGCCACGAGGCCGGAAAAACAAACTAGTTCGAACCCATACATCGAGGGTTATTGATCCATACATCGAGGGTTATTGAAAATGAATGATACTTTCGAGGGTTAGCAATGATACATTCTAGGGTTAGCGAATGGCCCGTAAAATCTATAATTATCGAATTTACAATAATTATCGAAAATACAGCCGCGAGGCTGGAAAAACAAACTAGTTCGAACCCAAACTAGATTGAATAGTTCGAGTTTGTCCGAACTCATAAAGTTTGACTCAAACTTGTGTTTTGAGTTTGGTTTTGTGTCCATCTTTAGACCCGAGTATAAACCGAGGTACATATTTTAACTGAAAATGCTAGTAAAAATGATTGACTTGAGTATAAACCGAGGGTAGAAAATGTGAACACTACTGGCTTTTGATTCTGTATCCATACTGGATTTGGCTATTACTGTTTGAGATTTCTGCTGTCCATTTAAAAGGCAATTAAAGCCTCATTCCTTGGGAGTTGTAGTTTCCAAAGATCTGCAGTGTCAAGCACCCTTACCCACCCCCCACCCCCCACCAGTTCAGTGGATAAGAGAACTTGCCATCTGAGCTGGGTTTCTTTCTTCTGTGCTGGGTTTCAGTCACTCACTCTGCAAATCTGGCCACTGCTTGCTCGTTCGCTCCCTGTACTGATCTGCCGGCTGACGTCACTCAGTTTAGGCAACGACGGAGCGAACGAGCGGTCTCCGGATTTGCAAAGTAATTGACTGACTCAAGTATAAAGCGAGGAATGGTTTTCATTTTTTTTCTTTTTCCTGAAAACCTCTGTTTATACTTGTGTATATATGGTATATAGCGCCAACATCTATCATAGCGCTTTAAAATTACATGTACTGTATTCAATATTTCAACTACTTATTAGTGGGGAATGTTGGAGGATATGACATAAACATACCCCCCAAGATGCCCCTTTTAAATTATACACTTTTACAAACAAAATAGGGCAGAACTGCTTGGAGTGGAGTAACAAAAATAAATGTGATCTTAGCACAGCTCTATGCTACCTTATTAACACTTTAACTGCAACAGAACTTATATATACGTTCTGTGCATAAATGGACCAAACTGCCACAGAACATATACGGTTTATAGGTTCTGTGGCTGTCTCGGGGCAATCTCAGGACCATTCAAGTGCCCCCCTAGCCCCCTGTCTAAAACCGATGGCGGGATTGGGAAATAACACACCTGGAATGCCGTGACCGCACAGTATAATCTGGTCCCACAAGAATGTTTGGGTCCATGCAAAAAGGGAGACCCCAGTGGTGTCATAGGATTTCCTACTTTACCGGGGTCTTCCCTTAGGCTTCCCCCTGTATGCCCCTGGTGGTCTAGTAGAGTTACTGCACCGTGATCTCCAATCAGATCGCAGTGCAGTACATGCTATAGTAAGCTGTCAGTGTGTGACAGCTTACTATAGTATTTGTGAATGGAATTAAGAAAATGGGGGCAGAGATCAATATTAGGTGATCAGTTCTGCTAACCTAATTATTGATATTTGCAATGAATGAAAAATTACTTCCTGGAAAATGACTTCCGGGAAATGAATTTTACGATCGGATTTTGACTTGGAAAATAGGCATTTAATAAAAGTATTCCAAGTTGGTTACCTTTCCCTAAGATGATCTGATGATTATCTTTGAGAAAGATAAAAAAGTGAAACACATACATTAAAAAAATTCTTAAAGTGATACGAACACCTTTTTTTTTCTTCAATAAAGTTCTAATTATCACAAATATTGCTCTTCTCCAAGCTGCCTAAATGCAGATAATTATTCCACTGATTTCAGGGGAAACAAAGCCTATACCAATTAGATTCTTTCTGAAAAACATCTGATTATAACCAAATCAGAATTGTTTACAATCAGATTCTTTCAGAAAAAATCTTTCTGCATCACCATTCCCAGGGTTTGCCATAAACCAAGCCCCCGTTCACAAAATGGATCTCTACATACTGATAATAGCATTCAATGGAGGGTCAGTGGTCACTTTTTCAATCAGGGTTTGATTACTATCACTCAAGTGTGTTTTACTTTTCTTAAGTAATCCTAAACTTAATTTACAAATCAGGTTAAGTGCATTAATACGTGCATTTGTATATGAAGTGTCATTATATTAAATATATGCTTATCCAATTATAGTCCACAATTTAAAGAGATTGTTAAAATCAGAAAGACCCACTTACATATTTTAAAAATGGGCAGGGAGCTTGATAAAGTTACCTTTAACGTCTCCTACATTCCAAAGAAAGCACGTACACTGAAAGATTTTTTATTTCCCAGTGAATACAGACAACCTTCTAGACAGTCTGGCAGGGATTGGTGCCGCACTTTGGTTATATATCGATGTGGGGCATACTAGATGCATTACATACAATTACATTGAACCTGGTCCAACTTTTATAAGTACGACCACTAATAAAACTTACCATATTCGTTAATGCATCAACTGTACAACAGATTATGTGATATATTTAATCACTTGTAAAAATGTTCCCTACAATATGTGGGATGTACCACACGGATATTAAAATCTAGAGCTAGAGAACATATTATGGCAATCAGGAACAAAGACACTATCAGCCCAATAGGTAGGCATTTTTTGCAATGCAATGGAGGCTGTTTAAATATGTACAGGGTATTCAAAAAATTCCTCATAATTAGGGATGGCATAGAACTCGAACTCGAACTCGAGTTCGAGCCGAACTGTTCGAGTTCGAACGGACCCGGACTTCTCGAACTATCTCGGACGCGGAATTTCGATATTTCCCGGACTTTCGATGATTTATCGAATGTTCGAACGTTCGAGTATCGAATCCGCGAGTAAAATGTACATGGTATCTAGGCGCAAACATCGAATCTACGAGTAAAGTCTCCATTACAGCCTATAAGCGAGTATCGAATCTGCGAGTAAAATGTCCATGTTACCTCGAATGTTCGAACGCGAAAGCTCGAAAGTAGCTTGCGTGAGAGTTAAATCGATTTTTGGAAAGTCCTGGATATTGAAACATGCTCCCCAGACCATTTCCCAGGTCCCACAGCCATTTACATTAAGTTACCATTAATATTTTAGTTGTATTTGACTCAAACTTTTCGAACTATTTGCCTCCCATAGACTTTAATGGGTCCGTTTTCGAACTTTCGAACTTTCGAACTTTGACAATAGTTCGAAAGTTCGAAAACGGACCGAACTTTCAATAGTTCGACCATCTCTACTCATAATAATAGAAACAGAAACCGTATAACTGGTTTACTAACACAAGAAACTAAATGGATTTTCAATCTTAAAGGATAACTGTATTGCCTCAATGCATTTTTTAAAAAAAAACAGCTTTAAAAGAGAAAGCCAGTCGGATGACTAGTGAAACGTCTTCAAGAACTAAACTACAAGTCCAGTTGATCTAATTGAATACAACAGATATGCTTTAAAAGGAGTAAAGGTATGTAGCCCTCCCTATACATTTTTTCCTGATTTCGAGCCTCTCTCCGTCTTCAATTAGCCTTCAATTAGCCATGCTGTGAAGGGAGCGTAACAATTCTGTCTGCCTATAACTGTCACTCGGAGCTATCATGTGAGAAAACTCCCCTGCACCCACCCTTGATTAGCTTGATTATGTAGGCAGTATTCTATCAACAGGACAGTTCAAGTTTGTTTGACTGGTAGAGAAGGAGGAGAGAGGTTGTAACAGACATTCCTACTGGCCAATGACAAGTGATATGTTAATGATGGCCCTGGGCCGTCTAGGAGGCGGGCTGTTAGCATTCATCTTTGCTATGTGATATCTAAGGGAGGACAGCACAATTGTAAATGAGAGTAAGTGATTTTAGCTGCTGAAAGTGTGGACATGTAATGGGGGGGATGTTGTTTTTATTGGTATTCTTGTCCTTTAATACTAAATACCCCCAGGGTATTAATTCCGTTTTTGATGTAAGTTGTTTTACGGGTCATAATTTTAATTGATTGATTTTAGTGAATAATGATACTTAAAGGGCAACTAAAGCCACAGAACAACACTGAACCAGAAGGCAGAACACCTTGATATAAAACCAGTAATCTGTGTCTTACCTCTCATTTTGATACAGGCGGTGGGAAATTTACCTAAATAACATATGGTTTGTGCTTTACTTCTCAGCATTCTAGTATCACACAGTTTGGTCAACGACCATTATGTTCTGCACATGCTCAGTCCTTAGCTATGGCAGAAACTTGTTACAGTTGGTCACACCCATTAATAATATCTAGCCAATCCTTTTACAGGACAGATAAAGCAAGGAAGCATGTGACTGAGGTCAGGAGGTGTGGTCTGTCACTGCACCTACACACAGATACTTCATCCAGTTCTCAACAGGCTTACATTTACTTTAATGCAATTTACTGGAGTGGGATTTTATAGCTTATTGGTGTTTTTAGGGGGGTTGTTTTCAGATTCTGGAGTATAAAAAATTGGGTTTAGTTCTCCTTTAATGCACTTGTATTATTATTGCCCATTTAACTTTGTATAGGAAGTATTTTAACTAGATACATTATTAGATATGCCTTCCAATTTATACATATACGGGTACTTTGTACTGAACAGATGATTTTATTTCTCCTATTCAATTTCTATTTAATGTTTACTATATATATGCTTCAATATCGGACATATCTGGCACCTATTCTTATTATATCACTATTTATTGTACCAACGTGTTATAGTTAATAGTTAATAAGCAACATTTATAACCTTGCAGCACTACTGGCACTTTATATATATTTGTATCACTTATGTATCTCTATCAGTAATAATTCCACCTAGAGACATTGTAATATAGTGTCTTATTCACTCTCTACAATTATATAATATAGTTCACCTGCTTTTACTTGCACCTTTTAACATATATTTTTACTTATGATTAAGGGCCGCCTGTGGCCCGAAACGCGTTAAGCTTAATAATTTAACGAGAGAGTTCCTGTGTGGTCCGGTAGTTGCACCTCTTCTAATACTTTTTTATAGTTTTATATATCATTTTTATATATCACCACATCGTGATTTTTCCTCTTATGGGCTGGAAGTGTAGTTTCACACCCAGATATAAATAATGGCAGCAAAAAATACCCAATTAATAAAACAATCGGCATAAAGAACAGTCAATTCAGCATTGCACAGAGACAAGGCAGAGACATACACTTAAATAGCTATAGTAGATGAAACTATTAGGGAGATGTACTTCTGGCTATCAGCTAAAAGGAAGGTAAACCCACGCTTCCTGATGTAATATTTTGTTAGCGTGGGTTTAACTCCTATTTTGCGGGGCCTGCGCTGTTTCCATGAATGTCAATAGCACACCTGATGCAATACCCCAACATTAAGAAGCCCAAAATTTAACATCTTTTCAATGGTGGTGTAACCTTGCTCAAAAATATTACATCTCCCTGTATGCGTTTTTGGCTGGAGTATTTGTGGCATGGACATTCCGTTCCATGATCATGAGCATAAATTAAACCCAGAACATTAAGAATAGTTTTTCTATATTCCTAGTGGATAACTAATATATGAGTATGGAACAAACCATACTCTGGGTAGGTATATAGACATACAGAGGGGAGTCAGTAATAAGTACTTTCGTACCGGTGCTAGAGGTAAGTAAAATACATAAATATAAATATAGATATATGTACCCCAGAAGACAGGGTAACACGGTACCACCTCCACCGCACCAAAAAAGGGGCGGGCACCTCACTCTGACATAAATCCCACAAAATAAATAAAACAGGGTATAAAACCCTAATAATTACTGCATGGTTATCCAAATACAAATCCACTTTATTTTCACATAAACTCTAAGCATATATAGAATAAAAAACACGTGTATCAAAAAAGTGCACTAATAAAATCCCAGAAAGGGGAACCGAGGGTATAGGTAGCATGTAGTATCAAATTTGTATAAACCCCTAAAATACACGGCCATAATCATATGAACAAAATTAAAACAATGATCCCGAGGTTTGGATGATCCACATACAATATAACCAAGTCCAAAATCCAATGTGGATGTCCTTAATATCCTTTGGCAACAATAGCAGAAATGGATGCAATGGCACTGTGAATGATGGGAAATGTAGGCAACTCAACGATGTATAGATATGATGGAATGTCAAAGTTCCCAATTCACAAATGTACAAATAATGCGAGTAAATGGAGCAATCTCACCCATCCGGGGGTAGGGTCCCTCCGCACTTCCCACAGTAGTTGCACCTGCGGGAGCTCCGGTATCGGCGTCAAAAAGAACCCCCAAAATTGCCTTCTGTAAAAGTTCCAATGCTGCCAATATATCCCACGAGTTCACAAAAGGCCGTGTGTATGGCCCAGTTCCCCTCTGGTAACTGTAAGTTTGACCGACGCGCGTTTCGGGACAACTTCGTCCCTTCTTCCGGGTCACATGACTATTCCCACATGTGCACTTAAGTACTCTACTTAGCGGTAGTGCTCTTCCAATGATGTTACCGGTGGGAAACAGAACCTTAATGGAATATAGTTCCCAACGGAATAGCACCAATTACCCTATATCTCTAAGACAGCAAATAAGATTAAATAGATAAGTACAAGAAAGGATGTATATATAATATGTACAACACATAAACATGGCCTATACATTCCAACGTTGCTTCATTCAGATATATTACTTGATTATGCAGTTAGCAAAAATAGATAACTATTTGCATTTAGCTATTTTGCTAATGTTTTAGGTTCTTACTCTTATTCTGTATCTGTGGTGGGTTTACATTTCCTGTTAGACATGACAATTACATCTTCACCATCGTAAAAGATTTTAAGAATTTTTCAGTAAACTGCTTTTATTCCTGCAGATTACAGGATTTGGTAAATTACTTTTACCCTTGCATTGATGTGAACACAAACGCTGTTATCTCTCTACTGAGCAGGTTTCTGCTCCATTTTGTTTTCATGTCTCTCTGAGCCATATGCTAATCCCCTGAAGGCCACAGAAATCCCCCGCCTCCCATCCTTCACTCAATGTTAAGGCGCAATAGAAATTAAAGGGAATCAGGGCAGAAATTACACATTTCAGCAGTCTGCCCATTGCAATTTGCAACATTAACAAACAATTAACCCAATGATTTCTTTGCTATGTATTTCAAATTGTTAATCTTATTAAATAATGGACCATGATTTATGCAAACAAGGTGAGGGCTAAGGGTTAACTGTTCAGTGCCACATATTGTTTTAAAAAGAATTACATGACTAGTGACTATTTTTTCAGACAGCAATTGTAGGGAATGTATATTTATAATGGAAAGGTATTATTATTAATAATACATTTCAGCACTAATTTCAGGTACTAAGGACGACACCACGAAAATGGTGTTAGAGGGGCTTAGACAGTGGTGCAGTTTTGTTTTGATGACCAACTCTAAGGGCATGCACAAGTACCAATGTCCCTCTCTAATGGTTGCCCTGATCACTCATTTTATGGTCTGTCCCTCATAACTGATGTAAACTCCTTTGCTATAATATTTTCAGCATAATGGTATACGTTTTTCACGTTGCTGTTGAAAACGAAAAGTGAATACTACCTTTTTTGCAAAATTGCACCTTATTGTTCATTCCACATTATTCTACAGAAATAAAGTTTTTCTTATGGTACAGTGCAAAATTCACAGTTTAATAGAAGGGGAGATGCGGTCTCCATACAAGTGCCCTTAATACAAGTCCATTGAAAAGAGCTGTCATAACTTCTGTAACTTTAGATAGATTGCCACTAGCAGCATACTCCTGGAGTCACTAATATAACTAGAAAGGCCTTCAAACAGCTGATTGCTGAAGTAGTTACGCCCCTGTTTGGAGTCATTGTAAAGGTGGGAGTGTGCTCTTTTTGATAGAGGGCACTTGTATGGAGACCACAGTTATCATTAAACAATGACAAGATGTCCAGCAAAATGTTTTTCTAGTGTATTATTACAATGTTTAACAGGTACTTTGGCCTTCTTATTGTGGATTAGTATTAGCCTCTTATACTAGACCTAATTGGGCCAGGGTTTTTCCTTTCAAATTGTCTGTCAATAAAACAGAGTTAAAAGAAATCATTGTTTTGTTTAAAGTATAAGTCATATATTGGTGCTAGTATGTTTTAACTTTTCCCTTCATTTAATATCAAGGAACCTTTCTTGTAAAATATAAAATAATGGGTAAGGAGAAAGTGGGCAAATATTTCTGTCACCACTTTACTGTATTTTAAAAAACATTAAAAAAATGTTTTTTAATGTCCAGTGTTGGGAAAGTTTAATTATTCCAATTTTATAACACTCCTTTTTAAAGGGTTACTATACTAACTTAAACAACTTAAAAAAACACATTAAATTATAAATGTTTAATGTGCTCCTAATCCCCCCACCCTCCCTTACTCACTGCCTTCTTGTAGTGTCTGTGACACTTATAAGTTCTGCACAGCCTCACCATGGACACTGCACTGATTATACATCTCCCCCTCTCTCCACACTGCCTTCTTTTCTCTGCTGGTTCTCTTAATTGTTGCAGAAAGTATGCTGGCAGGCAGCAAAGATCTTAATGAGAACTCAGGGAAAGGGTCCATATTATAATTTCTGCTTCTGGAGTGACAGGTCTTTCCTTGTAAATGCTGTGTGTGACTTAAAATGATGATTTCTTCAGATCTACAGCATACCCATATACTTGAGTAAGATACCCATATACTTGAGTATTAGTCAATCCGAGTCGAGGTACCCATTTTTACCTGAAAAATGAATAAACCTGATGGACTCGAGTATAAGTCAAGGTTAGAAATTATGACCACTACTTCCTTCTGATTCTGTATTGTTTTGAGGCTTTAGTTGCCCTTTAAATGGACAGCAGAATTCCCATACAGTTGTCCCATATAGCAATAGTCAAATCCAGTATGGCTATTACTGTATGAGACTACTGTATGGGAATTCTTATAGAAACATAGGATAAGTTGCTGTGGCACTCTGTGTGGCCCACCTGTCCGGTGCAACAATGTTCCAACAGGGTAACTCCCCCCAGGTCCGGGTTTAGGTAAGTATAACTAATAAGATACGGAACAGTGCAATACTCACGGACAGGAGTGTGTTAAAAACAGTCTTTTATTCAATCATTAGATAGGAACACGGAGACATATTCACTCAGTACTTCCACCTTGCCTGACGCGTTTCGTGGGCGTGTCCCACTTCATCAGAGGCCGTATGGGTATGGGAATTCTGCTGTCCATTTAAAGGGCAACTAAAGCCTAAAAACAATACAGAATCAGAAGGAAATCTTTTCAACAATAGATACCATTCTCCTGAATCTGTATTGTTTTAAGGGATTAGTTGCCCTTTAAATGGAGAGGAATCCCACACATTAACCCCCCAATTCCTTGCCACTCCAGATGTTTGGAAACTACAACTCCCAGCATGCTTTAGTTGTTGGGAGTTGCAGTTTCCAAACATCTTCAATGGCAAGCACTGCATCGTCATGATGGACAAAGTATATGGAGGCAAATCATTTGCATCTTACCTGTGGGTCACACAGAGATCCGGACACTATGCGCTCGCACCTATCCACCAAGCAATTCTCTCCTGCACTCCTGCAACCAACTCAGCGCCGGAAAAGCACTGCACCTAGTAATGATCCGGACACTATGCGCGGCACCCATTCCCCAAACTATTCTCCACCGCACATCTGCAACCAACTCGAGTAGTGACGTCAGTCACAGCACAGAGCATAATCGTGCCGTTACCGGATTTCAGGTTAGTGACTCGAGTATAAGTCAATGTAAGATTTTTAGGCTTTTTTTAAAGCCTAAAAACCACAACTTATACTCGAGTATATACGGTAAAACACGAACTGTGCAAGTATTCACCATATTACCCACTGATCATAGACCAGCCATGAAAGTGATAGGTATTGAAGTCCCACTACATATTTTCAACGTGTCATTTGAAATTGTGTAAACATTCAATAGTTTCAATAGATTTTTCATATAGCAATGTTTGGAACCAAATAAAGCCTCTATCCAAGATAGGGTTTAAAGGGCATGTCCACCCCCAAAACTAGAATTTAACCCACTACTGGCCACACTCTGTAGTGTATAAAAATCCTTACCTTACATCCCAGCTCCAAATAGTTCTCCTGTAATGTCCCTGTAAAGTCCCAAAACTGGCCACCAGGAGCAGTGCAGGGAGGTAAATTGTTTCTCCCTCTGAGGCTTTTCTCAGAGGTGTTTGGCTTGCTCAGAGCAGCCCCCCTCCTTCTCCCTCCCATTTTCCTCTCCCTCCCCCTCCCTCCCTCTCCCTCCCCCTAGTGTAAAATGCCCTTGGGGTATTGTAGGGCTTCCTCCCCCAGCTCCACCCGCATTATTATTATGTTCAGAAAGTCCCCCGAACTCTACTTACCTTCCCTCTCTCCTCCGGCATTCTGAACTGCCGCAGTCACGTCCGTGTCTCTCAGCCAATCACAGATGCTGCTGCCGGTCCGGCCCCCTGCTTGCAGTTCCATGCAAGCAGAGGCCCAGGCAGTGCGGCGGAGGAAAGAGGGAAGGTAAGTAAAGATCGGGGGACTTTCTGGACTTAATAATAATGCGGTTGGGGCTGGGGGAGGTAGCCCTACAACAAATAAAACGTGAAAAAAAGGGGTCACACATGTATGCAGTCTAGAAATAATAGCATACCTATACACAAGTCCACCGTCCAGTCATGTATCCAGTCCACATAGGGTAGGTATAGAGGTCCAACAGTGAAAGTGGTAGTGAACTAGGTAAACCGCATGAAGGAGAGAGGCTAAAAAAGGGGGGCAGCCGGGTAGGACGCGCTTCGCTCCTTACAGCGTACCACGCATGAGAAGGGTATTCTAATCGCGGGTTGCGCGCTATGATGACGTAATAAACGTTCGGGCCTAGTGCTATAAATAAGCCATCGGACAACCAGTAGAACAGTAGTTGCGGAAGCTCCGTGTATGCTGTAAGGAGCGAAACACGTCCTACCCGGCTGCCCCCCTTTTTTAGCCTTCCTCCTTCATGCGGTTTACCTAGTTCACTACCACTTTCACTGTTGGACCTCTATACCTACCCTATGTGGACTGGATACATGACTGGACGGTGGACTTACTATTATTTTTAGTCTACTTTTATTATGACTTGAAGAATTTTCTAGTAAAGTGATGATGCCAGTATGATGTCACCAGTGGTGAAGGACCTTTCTTCTTAATAGTCTGACAATAATGTGAAGTCTGTGGAATGTGCCTGGGCATTTAAGCATTCTGAAGGCAAAATTTTGCATTTTGTGCCTCAAATGCAGTGCAGTAATTGCTAAATTACTATCAAAGGGTGATCTTAAATTCCATAGGAGAATCTGAAGTCTAGATTCAAGCATATGATTTGGAGAATAGCATATCCTATGTAACCAAGTGTCTTGTTATTTGCATTGAATTAAAATCTTCCTACATGAGTGAACAAGGAAACTAAATGTTAACAATGAATATGTAAAAAAGATTGTGCACAAGGCAAATTCAAGGAAGGTTGGGCCAGGTCGCAATCAACTAAAAAGACTTTCGGTTTTGCACACGTAAGAAGACTTTGTTAGTCAAGAAGCAAGAAAACCCAGAAACCAAAGACTCTGGAGATCAGGTAGGCTACCCTTTACACTGCATTGGCCTAAACACATTGTTTATTTAATGTTAATAAATCTGTACATTTATATATTATTTTCATTTACAAAGGGGAAGGGGGCAAAATATTAGTCATTTAAAGGGCATGTCCACCTAATAAATCTACTTTGAGGATTTCAGTTTTATTGAAGAACGGGAGGTAAAGGAGCTATGTCTTACCTTTCATTCTTCAATAAAACCTGCAGGAGCCAGGAGAGAAGGTAAGACATTTACCTGGTCTTGCACTCCTCCGCTGATCTTCTGGGACTGTATGCCCATGTACATAGAGAACAAAGTGCTTCGGGACCTGTCAGAAGTTCATCGAAACTCCGCAAATAAAAGCTATTTTAAGAGACAGTGTTTTTTCTTTGGCTAGCGGGGACCACATGACTATACCATTGCATGAAACTCAGTATGGTATGATTATCACATTATATGTGCTGTCTGGTGGCAATGTTGGACCTAGAAAAATGGTAACATTTTGTTTTATGTAGCTGTCAGAGCATATCTAACACCTAATATTACTGTGTAAGGGTCCCCAAACTGCTAAACAGGTTTGGAAATTGTAAACTATAAAGGGCATATTTATAAACAATCGCCATTTCACAGGGCATCACAATGGCAAAGATCATTATTTTCACATATTTATAAAGCTATTTTTTTGCCACAAAAAGTAATACCGTGGCGATTCGCGCCAGTGACATCGCTCTAGTCATTGCATTAAGTCAGGTATCGCGACGAAAAGAGGGGGGAAAAGCGAAGGTAAAAAAGTCATGTTGGTAAAACTGGAAATCGATGATCATATTAAAGGACAAGTATACTCACCTCACCCTCGCTCCTCTTCCTCCATAGCTGCATAGTACCCAGGGTGAGGACTTAGCGATTTTAGGTCCTCACCCTGGGTACTATGCTGCAGTGGATCGGGGAAAAGGTGAGTATAATTGTCCTTTAAAGTAAATGCTGGAAAATAATCTAACATCCTCACTGGACCCTTATTCGTATTAAGAAACACTCCGCAATGTACTAACACCTTCCAAGGACCCACTGGCAGGCTAAATATATGGGTACTTCTGTGTTTTCACCATCTCAGACTTGGGGAGTTTAAATGGGGAGTTTAAAAGAACACAGTTATCGCTGTTCTTTAATTACGATTGATCGGCTACAGTGGCATAACCAATGCATAAAGAAAAGCCGTGCTACTCTATACCAAGCAGTCCAGATACCTACACAGCCTCTACTATCTCTGACTGCTCCTCTGTCTGTTCCAGGACCAAATAATATAGAATGTTTGTAGGAACCACTTAAGGAATTTGCTATTAACACAAGTGCATTGTGCTCGCACATGACATATGTCCTACAAAACTCCTTTCTCAAGTGTGCTACTTACCTGACAGCAATCCCACAACGCCGTAAAGCCTTTTGCAAAACTTACTGCATCATGGGATCCCGGTCAGGTGAAAGTCAATGAGTGCACAAATACATCTCATGCAAACTCAGTGTATATGCGATATTGTGCTCAATTTTGGAGAATATCAGCTACTTCCTGTGATGTCACTTCCTTTGGGGGGAGATTTGGCGCGAGGGAGACAAGACTGTGGCGTGCGTAGTGTGTTATGAAGTGGAAAAAAACAAAACTTCAGGCTGTGGGTGCATATTGGTGCAGGATTGTCCAGTGCATACTGGAGACAGGTTATATACAGTAGCAGTAGGACAGTTGTTGCTGTTGACTGAAGTTGATGACTTTTGAGCCTATCCAATATGGCTGGAATTGCAACCGAGGACCTGATATCAAAGGTGCAACAACAACCCCATTTCACATCCAGAGCTTTGTGAAAGGGGGTTGAGGACAAACACTTACCTTTTTTATGGACATTCTAGTGTAGCACTGAAACTTCTTAGGATATTCTCTAAGGTCAGAATAAAGCATCCAAAATTCTTCCTTCTCCTCTCTCTCCTGCAATAAGGGATGGACACAGTATCCCCTTTTTCCTCTCCTACGGTGGACAGCAGCTACCAAAAACAGAAGGATCAAAAATTCAAGCACCATCTTGAACTACACAATCTCTCGCGTCAGAAACAAACAAAGGATATACATCAAACAAAGTGATATCAACAGGAAATGAAATCCAACCCTCTGACACACAGGAAATGACATCAAAAAGGCATAAAAACGCAGTAAAGGTTAAAAAATGCATGACACACATCAACGCACTGTAGCGCAATCACATAATTTGCATTATATATCGCACACCAACATTTCAATGCATTTTTAAAACGCTGAAAATTGCATTGCTTTTTTTTGTGTGTTATAGTGGGGCCTTGCCCTAATTGTATTATAATATCGCCTTGTATTTGTGGTTCTAGTGTGCTAGAGCAGGAGCTTTACACTGCTTCAAAGTCCTTCTTGATAACTGTGACGGAGGAAAAAAGTGCACAGAGGGACAGGAGGCAGAGGATGTCACACAGCAGTCCAGGGACAGCAGCCATGGAATTAATGTAAGGGGTGACTTTCCAGCTGCTGCTGCTGTTTTTAGCGACTGCCTCCAGTATTAAGGAGCTGGAAGTGGACGATGTGGTCACCACATCCATGGGTACTACAAGTGGGAAAGGAGAAGGCTGATAGTGTCCCTGAGAGTGATCCCTCAGAGTATAAGCATGACATCACAGTGGCAATATGCAGTCTGTGTCTGCAACATGTTAGCTATGGGAAGACCACATATGGTGCTGCACCACAGAGCCCAGTGGGAGCAGAAGACAAGGAACATGCAGGCACCAAAATGTTCCTTTCCTCATGCCTAAGTAGCCACCGTTCCTCCCTCTCTGGCTCCTTTCGCTGCCTTAACTGTTGAAGTTAGGGAGGAGAAACTGCCTTTGGCCCCAGCAGGCAGTGTGAAGAGGCTCCTTGACATAGCTGCTGGATTGTCAGCTGAAAGGCAAGTCTCCCTTCCCCAGTTACTGGAGCGGAGGCAGTCACCCAGTCACCTTCAAGCACAGCATCTCACTGACAAAACTCCTGGTGGTGCTGCTTCTACCATTCAGCCTAGTAGACAGTGCAGCATTTAGAGAGTTTGTGTTCATTGTCAGACTGTAGTGGCAGGTCCCTGACTTTGCCCAGAAGACATTACTAGGCTTACAAAAAACAAAATAGGAAGAATGGCTTCCCTAGTATTCATTATTATAGAAAGCATCCATACTGTATGCTATCATTAAGACCATTAGGGATTTCCGTTTGTAGGTTGAAAATCCACCTGCTTTCAGCTTGAAGCAGTCTAGATTCTACATTCCCCCCTCTCTGGCCTAGTATAATTTGTTGAATGCCCATAAATGTAAAGAGAACCTTATTTTCTTTATGGGTCTCAATAATATGTTTGTCCATTGCGCTCCTTTCAGGCTGACCATTTAATGTTGCACGTACATGTTCAGCAATTCACATATACAATTTCCTCCACGTATTTCATACCACAATTACATAGCAATAGATAAATGACCTGGGCACTCTGACACGTTATCAAACTTCACTTTATACAGTTGTCCATCACTTCCCCATCACTTAGCTTTCCTCATAAAATTACACATATTGCACCTTCCACAGGGCCTATTACCTTTTTCTGGAGAGATATTGAGCCAGTTTTGGATCCCCCCTTCCCTTAGGTTTAGATGGCTAGGGGATAACATTTTAAAATTTTAAATCCACATCATCTGTCAAGAGGAACCAATATTTTTGTAAGATTCCTCTGATACGTTTCCAATCTTCACTATACGTAGTTAAAAAAAGGAATAGGGCCCTCACCTAGCTTAGCCTTCCTGACCGTATATCTTTTTTATACAGAAGTTCTGCCCTCATTTTTTGTGGGCAACTTTAAATCCTTTTTTTACAACCTTTCTCTTATACCCTCTCATCTGGAATCTCCGTTTCATATCCTCTGACTGTTCTAAGAACTTGGATTCAGAGGAACAATTTCGTCTTATACGTTGAAACTGTCCCACTGGTATACCTTGTATCAAGTTGGGAGGGTGGTGGCTAGATGCAAGAAGTAAGACTGAATTTACAGCAGTTTCCTTTCTGTATGTTTCTGTCACCAGGGTGTCATTCTCCTTTGTGATTAACAGATCCAGAAAGGTGACTGATTTACCCAGATCCACTATCACTCCTTGTACCACAGCTAAACTTTAAAAAGTCTCATAAAAAGTATTGCAAACCGTATAATAAATTTGCAGGGTTATTCAATAAAATTCATCAACAGTAACTGTCTCCATGGTTGCAGCCATCAGTACAACCAAGTGCTATAATACTTAATTCAGTCAAAGGCACACACAGGTTGATATTATTAGTCACTGTTTACATATTCACATACCACCACACATACATGAATCCAAAGTTGACCTACCCATATAAGTAAAATATAAACTTGGTGTTGTGCAACTATAAAAGAATACTCAGTCCAGTTCAGTAAATAAATAAGTTAAATAACTACCTCCAGTAATGCTTGTGATGGTTCTCATTGATCCAGGTCATGGTATATCTGTTGTATTCAATTAGATCAACTGGACTTTCTTGAAGTTCTTGAAGACGTTTCGCTAGTCATCCGACTGGCTTTCTCAATTCAGAATGACTTGTACAAGAATCTGTGGCAATTATGTACACTGGAAAATCCCAATTAGCATATAACAGCCAGGTGTTAATGGCGTGATTACATAGTGGCTAAGAGGTGTTATAGGAACGCCCAGAGTAAGGTGTCAAAACAGCATTGTACATGGCAGACAGTTGGTGTTGAACCTCCCACCTCTATTTAGGCTTGGTTTATTTTCACATAAATGGCCTCCTTGACACCTCTCTTGAACCAGTCACGTTCCTTTGCCAATATGTTAACATTACCATCTTAAAAGGTCTGTCCTTTATCCTTAAGATGCAGGTACACAGCTGAGTCCTGACCCGAGGAATTGGCTCTTCTGTGCTGGGCCATACGTTGATGCAGTTGCTGTTTGGTCTCCCCCACATACAAATCAGGACATTCTTCACTGCACTGCACTGCATATATGATGTCACTTATCTTGTGTTTCATTATTGGGTCTTTTGGATGTACCAAGTGCTGCCTCAGTGTTTTGTTTGTTTTAAAGCAGACAGGGATAAGGTTTCATCAGAACCCTGCAACACAGAGCTGAGAACATCCCCACTAGCACAGAGGCGAAGGCTAAAGAAATGAAACATCTCAGAGGAGCCCTTAAAACTTGTGGATATCCAGACTGGGCCTTTGTCAAAAGAAGTAGAAGTAAAGAAAAGAACAGGTATACCAACAGTGAAGGGGAAAAGCAAGACAGGAGAAAGAACATGGTCATCCCATATGTAGCAGGGGTCTCTGAGAAATTAAGAAGAATTTTCAAAAAACACCGTATCCCTGTCTGCTTTAAACCAAACAACACACTGAGGCAGCAATTGGTACATCCGAAAGACCCAATACCGAAACACAAGATAAGCGCCATCATATACGCACTGCAGTGCAGTGAAGAATGCTCTGATTTGTATGTGGGGGAGACCAAAAAGCAACAGCATTAACGTATGGCCCAGCACAGAAGAGCCAATTCCTCGGGTCAGGAATCAGCCGTGTACCTGCATCTTAAGCTGGGTACACACGATGAGATATTTCGGTCCGATCGACCGATAGTTTAGTGTATCGGTCGATCGGACCGAAATGATCACATCCGAATGTGCCCATGTCCGATCGACCGTTCATCAGGATCGGACGATAGGACGATCGGACATGGTGGAAAATCTCGTCCGATCATGCGGTCCTCTATGGACCACACGATCGGTCGCGGTAACTATCGGACGCGGCTGCTTTTTCCGCGACCGACAGTCCTTCCTCCTGGCCGACCGGTCGAAAGTATCGAACGGTCGGTCAGGAGGAAAAATCGGTAGGTGTGTACCTAGCTTAAAGGATAAAGGACATACCTTTGAAGATTGTAATGTTAACATATTGGCTGGTTCAAGAGAGGTGTCAAGGAAGCCATTTATGTGAAAATAAAGAAACCAAGCCTAAATAGAGGTGAGGGGGTTCGAAATCAACTGTCTGCCATGTACAATACCCTGGGCGTTCCTATACCACCTCTTAGCCACTATGCAATCACGCCCTTAACATCTGGCTGTGATATGCTAATTGGGATTTTCCAGGGTACATAATTGCCACAGATTCTTGTACAAGTCATTCTCTGAATTGAAAAAGCCAGTCGGATGACTAGCGAAACGTCTTCAAGAACTAAACTTCAAGCCCAGTTGCTCTAATTGAATACAACAGATATACCTCCAGTAAAAATATTTATAAAGACTGTACATATACTTACATAAATAGCCCTATGCCCGCGTCACACAACCACATGTCTAAATATCTCTGCCCATACGTAAAATCTTTTGAAATTATGTAATAAAATGTCCCATACATTTCAGAGTTATGTGTTGTGGAACTATTACATGTCCAAAAGTCTATGCACATATGTAAGTAGTAATGGAATTATATAATTTATTATATATTACAGAGGGTGCCAGGTACAATATATGCTTGGTGTTGTGCAACTAATAGAGGATACCAAATCAGTAAAACTGTGCAACTAATGCAACCAGGATTTCTGTAAGAAGGGTTTCTGATAGGATTTGCCTTTCTTTTTTATTATTATTATAATAAACCATGCCATTTGTGTTGTGCAATTAGTGTTGTGCAACTATAATTGAATGTCAGTCCAGTTCAGTAATAAACAAGTCAAATCAATAGCACCAGTAATATAGTGGAAAATGCACCCCCAAATGTAAATTATAAGGATATTAGAAGTTGCCAAGGTGTTCCGTGATCATATAAAAGTACGAGGCCGCAGGCTGAGTACCTTTTATACAGGGCACGGAACTTCAAGGTGACTTCTAATATCCCATTAATTTACAATTGGGGGCGCATTATTTATTATAACCTACCCCTTTGTGTCTTCTGGTTTCCTTCTCCTCCTAGAACTTTAAGATTATAAGGCTATAATCTTACAGTTCCTCCCATAGAAATGCACTACAGGGTAGGTTATAAAGTAATAATATTTATAAAGACTGTACATGTACTTTAATACATTAATAACCCTATGCCCCCCTCCCACAAGTCCAAATGTCTTTTTTTTTTGTGAAGATGGTAATTTAAAAATAAATGTGGAACAATTTCTGATAGGATTCGTCTTTTTGTTATTCATTTGGATTGAAGAGCTAAATTACTGTTCTTTTTCTTCTTTTGTTTTATTCTTCTGCTTTTTTGGACTGTATCTCCTCCCACAGTTTTTGAGCTAGAGACATGAAATTCGGTACAGACGTGCAGGGTATATAGGAGAAGTGTTCTATTACCTAGTTAAGGAATCCGCGGAAGCGTTACATTTTCGGCGAATTTCGGGACATCTTTTCCCATAGACTATAATGGTAACAATCCTCAAATGTGAATATTTCAAAACAGTTTGTTTCATGGTCATAAACACAAATTCTGATACCCTCCAACCCCCCCCCCCAGACACAGGTACATCCACCTACTGACCTACCATTCCATTCCCATGGAAGCCATACTTAAAGGGCAACTATAGTCAAAAAACTCATTTTGATCAATCACCCATAAAAGTTAGTTATAAGGTCATACATGCAAAACCACATACCCCCAACCTCACACGGGTACACACACCTACTGACCTACCCTTTGATTCCTGTGGCTGCCATATTTAAAGGGTAAATAAAGAAAAAAAAACTAATTTTGATATATACTCAATAAAATTATTTTTATGGTTGTAAACAAAAAAAAAACATACCCCAACCTCACATGGGTACACACACCTACTAACCTAATCTTCCATTCCTGTGGCAGCCTTACTTAAAGGGTAACTAAGGTCAAAAAAGCTAGTTTTGATTTATCCTCAATAAAAAATAGTTTTATGATTGAAAACACAAAAAAAGACATACCCCCTCAACCAGACCCAGGTACACACACCTACTGACCTAACCTCCCATTCCCGTGGCAGCCATACTTAAAGGGTAACTAAAGTTAAAAAAACTAATTTTGACCAGTCATCAAAAAAGTTAGTTTTAACTTCCAACCTGATCCAGGTACACACACCTACTGACCTACACTTCCATTTTCATGGCAGCCATATTTAAAGGGTAACTATAGTCAAAAAAACCAATTTTGACCAATAATCAAAAAAGATCGTTTTTTTAACCCTCGAACGCGACACATGCACACACACCTACTGACCTACCCCTCCATTACTGTGGCAGACATACTTAATGGGTACATAAAGCCAAATAAACTAATTTTGACCAATCATCAAAAAAAAATATTTTTTTACCCCCACCCTGACACAGGTACATACACCAACTGAGGTAACCCATTCATTCATGTAGAAACCATATTTAAAGGATAAGTAAAGGGTAAGGGTAAGTAAAAAACAACAATGTCCCCATCATTGCCATTATTGAGTTTTAAAATCTGCAGCACAAACACACACATTCCCTTCCAAAATGCGGTCTTTCAAGCCAAATTCAAAGTTTATACTTAAACTTTCCCTTTCTAGTTATAATTATTATTTATAAACAAAATCCTGCCATTTTGTAGGGTGTGTAAAGTTTTTGTATCCACTGTACAGACATCCTATCCTGGAAACTTAAATGTTCGGGACGTACATAGTGTTGGAGTTGTAAATCCGAAACTCCACAACACAGGTCTTCTGCTTAAGAAAAACAAACACATTTCCCCTTGCTGAAACATTATATAGGGAAGTGTAACTTAAGCTGTAATATGAGATGGTTCTTGAGTCAATCCCTATCAACCAACAAAGGTGGCCATACACATGCGATTCCCATAGATCACATTGGTATGTCAGCACATATATGGTGGGAACTGCACACTCGGATCTGACTGATCCCCATACGCAGTATGGGGATCGGTCAGCTGTGCGGCCATAATTAGAACTCAAAAGTAAAGTTAGAACTTAAAGTAAAGGGAGTTTTGACTATGGCCGATACGACCGACAAATATTTTCGTTGGCACTGCGGACGGTTGGTCTCAGCCCCTACACACTGACGACAATGGCTAAATACTGTTGTTCCCCAATGGGATTCACCCATTATCGTTAGTGTGTATGCCCCTTAACACAGATTGAGATGTCATAAAGTATAGTAGGTTATGGGGCATATTGATAAACCAATCTAATATTGTGGGGTTATGGCTCCTAATGCTGTGGCCCTCAATGCCTTAGTTCTTATTTAAATGACATGGTATATTTATATTTATAAAAAGTATCTAGGGTTTTGTAAGAAATTAGGACCTTATACCCTACATTTTTAATATAAATTTGATGTTGTCATGAGTTACACAAGTCATATGTTATTTACTGTAATTGATGTTTAATTATTTGATCATTAGAACCATGTGCTGCTTAAAGAAGGGTATGTTAGAACATGTGACTTGTAGTTTCATTATAGTATACTCTCTGGGCTGCTTCTTTGTCATTATTTGTGTAATCTATAAATAGGTTTGCACATATTCATTTCTGTGTGTGTGTATGAAATTAATGTTCACCCACACCCTCACATTCAGATACTGTATATAGAAATGGGCTAACATGTTTGCAGACATTCATCTATCTATCTATCTATCTATATAACATCTATCTATCTATCTATTAGCTATCTATCTATCTACCTATTATCTATCTATCTATCTATCTATCTATCTATCTATCTGCTATCTATCATCTATTGATCTATCTATCTAATTCTGCTATCTATCATCTATCTATCTATCTATCTATCTATCTATCTACATATTATCTATCTATCTATCTACCTATTATCTATCTATCTATCTATCTATCTATCTATCTATCCATCTATCCAAGACATGGACCAAAATGTTGCTGTTATCTTGCACATGTTATATGATATCTTTATTGAGGTAGCACCTGGGCTGTTTAATAAGTGGATAAGTGAGTGCCCACTATAATCAAACTTCCCACAAAGCAAGATACTAGTGCACACCAAGTCTGGATATGTTTAAGCTATTCAAGTAAAGTTGTGTTCACCTGTCTGACTTAAAGACTTTGAGTGTGTTTTCTTTCTGCTGTGCACCAGTGTCTCGCTTTGTGGGAATTTTGCGTATTGTACCATGTGGAGTGACTGGTCTGGTAATGGTGAGCTGGTGAATTTCTTATTGTACTATATATATGTTCAAGTTCAAGTATATCCAGTTATATATTCATATACTCCATCCAAATTGTTGGACAAACGTGTATAGAGACAGACAGTCTGGGACAAGGCACCCAGACCATGCTTAGGTTTGAGGGAGTTTTTATGCATCTATGGATTTTATATAATATTGTATTTCATCCTCCTCTTTCTGGGTCCTATATATAGTTTTGATGTATTTTGTGGTAACCCAAAACATTTACAAACCACCCTTTTTTCAGCCTCTATTAAGTTAATTGGGGATGAGGTCTGACCTTTGTGCGGTCATCTTTTAGTGATTTGAGTCATCGCCCAAGTTACTTGGGGATTAGATCTGACCTAAAGTCCTGCATCAGATCAGGTGCCCATTGGGTTTGCCGATTTGCTGGTCAGGTTCGGGTTAACCACAGTGAGTTTGAATGGGTTGTAGGAATCTAATCTGACCTTTGTAATTAGGTGATTACTCCACTGAGAATGACAGCCTCAGGGCTTTCTCTCTTTTGCGTACGCGTTTTGTGTTAAAATCCCGCAGTGGATAAATCTTGGAGATGCGCAAACGCGATATTGAATAGCGAAAGGAGCATTTAGCTCATACACAGGTTCTGGACTAATTTAGAGTTTTATTTGTAGAATGATCCTTATGTTAAGTAATATGTTACTGAAAAGGTGTGGCTTAGAAACTGTCATGCTTGTTTACAAGAAGTGTTTGGATATGTTATTTAATATGAACTTATGTATTAAAGGACATGTCCACTCCTTTTGATATATTTTGATACACAGTAGGTCTTCCTCCCCCAGCCCCAACCGCCATATTAGTTTTTACAGAAACTCCCCCAATCATTTCTTAACTTACCACTTTCCTCCGGTGTACTGTCCCGGCCCTCTGCTTGCATGAAACTGCAAGCCGGGGGCCGGACCAGCAGCCGCATCCGTGATTGGCTGAGAGGCAGAGGACATGGCTGCCATCAGTGGAGAACGCCGGTAAGGAGAGAGGTAAGATAAGTAGAGTTCGGGGGAGTTTCTGTAAAAAGGAATATGTCGGTTGGGGCTGGGGGAGGAAGCCTTGCTGTATATCAAAGGGGATTTATGCTAGAGGGAAGGATACCAAACGGGTGGGAGAGGGAGGGGGAGGGCTGCAGTGCGCATGGCAAAATTCTACCGGAGAAGAGACAGGAGGCAGTCCTATAAGGACTCTGCCAGGCTCCTGGTGGCCAGTTTTGGGGATTTGGGGGGGGCATAGCAGGGCAGCCATTTGAAGCAGGGATGTAAGGATTTTATTACACTACAGAGTGGGACCAGTAGTGGGTTAAATTATAGTTTTGGGGGTGGACATGCCCTTTAAAGGAAAGGAGCAAGCTAAAATGAATTTACCTCCAGATTTACAATGCAGAATTTGTTGATTAAAATGCAGGGCCACTGCGTCCATGAAGCAAGGTGAAAAACCTGCTTATGGCAGAGCGATACTGTACAATAGAAGCCAATGGTGGTGTGCTCCCAGGATTCTATACAACAGAATTCAATGTGAACAGTTTATAATACATAAGGGTCTAAAAATTGAAAGGGAACAAAAGTGCTCATATTATTATTATAGATTTATTTAGTGCCATCATCTTTTGTAGCTCTTTACAATTACATAGTAACATAGCAATTGAGGTTGAATAAAGATATACATCCACCAAGTCCAACCTTTTCACCCTCCTTTTTAACCCTACTGTAATGATTACCTGTAGGACAGGCGAAGTCAGGACCAACGAGGAAATCGGCACCACCAGCACGGCAAGCCACAGGAATCAGCTCACAGATATAGATAGAAGAATAAAGTCCAGGGAATAATAGAATTATCCAGGCACAAAGTTCACAGGCAAGGGTAATGGGGAAACAGGAGAGGCACGACAGGAATCCAATAGGTACAAATCGAATCAGGGAACCCAGCACGGCTAAACAGGCAAGCGATGCTATTTTCGGGCATCTGCCTGCAGTTTCCGGCTCTTTTTGAATCTTCGCGCCGCCGGGCGCACTTCCGTGACGTCACTTACGTCACGCAACGTGCCGTCGCACCCTTGTGACGTCACGCGCATGGCGCGCTGACGTCGGTGCGACGGGAGACTGGGCGCCGCCATCTTGGAGGGACCGGAGCGACGGAGAAGGTAAGTATGTCTCCTTACACCTACCTAACAATTGATCCAGAGGAATGCAGAAAAAAAAAACATCTAAAAAGGGGGGAGGGGCAAATCCTTCCTGACTCCATATGGCAATCGGAACATATCCTGGATTAACCAGAACTGCAGTATATGAATTCTCTATATGTATATTCTCTATCAGGGTTATTCAATAAAAGTTCTTATCATTTAAAATGGTGCTAATTTTGCTCCAACCAATCAGATGTTAGCTTTCAAATGTTAAATAAGATCTGATTGGTTGGGGCTAAATTAGCACCATTTTAAACAATAAGAACTTTTATTGAATCTCCCTGAATATTTTTTAGTTTTAGAAACTTATCTACCCACTTCCCACTTTTAAAGCTATTCAATGAACTTGCCATTACCACATTTGCTGGAAGACAGTTCCACCGTTCTCACTGTAAAGAAACCTTTCCTAACCTGAAGATGTAACTTATTTTCTTCCAATTTTAAAGGATGTCCACGAGTCCTCTGATATGACCGATTAGTAAACAATGCACCAGAGAGTTTACTATTTGGCCATTAATATATTTGTATAAAGTGACCATATCCCAACGCAAACGTTGCTTCTCGAATGTAAACAGCCCTAACTATTATTTTAGTTGCCCTTCTCTGAACTGCTTCCATTTCCAAGATGTCCCTTTTGTATATGGGATTCCAAAACTGCACCGCATATTCCAAATGAGGACTTACCAGTGCCTTGTAAAGAGGGAGAATAATATCTTTCTCTCTTGAATCTATTCCCCTCTTTATACAAGACAATATCTTGCTAGCTATAGTCGTTGCTGTCTGGCATTGTTTGCTACAGCTAAGTTTGTTATCTACCAGAACCCCTAAATCTTTTTCCAGCTGAGATTTACTTAGCACAGAGTTATTTATGGTGTAGGTGGCACCAGGATTGTTTAACCCCAAATGGATCACCTTACATTTATCAACATTGAATCTCATCTGCAATACTGCTGCCCATTTTGATAATCTATCTAGGTCTGCTTGCAGCAATTGCACATCATTTGAAGTTTCCAAAGCTCTGCATAGTTTAGTGTCACCATCAAACACAGAGACCTTGCTCTCAATGCCCCCTTCCTAGTCATTTATAAACAGATTAAAAAGAAGGGGCCCAGTACGGAACCCTAAGGCATTCCACTTAGATCTTTAGCCCACATTTCTTATAAATCCATGCTGACTACTACTAATAAGATCAGTTCTGGAGACAAAGTTAAGGATATGATCCCGTAACGTTTCTAGCACCTTCCTTACCACTGATGTTAGGCTTACAGGTCTATAGTTACCAGGTTGGGAAAGACTACCTTTTTTGAATATTGGTATTACATTGGCTTTTTTCCAATCCAACAGCACATCACCAGACAAAAGTGAATCTGAAAAGATAAGAAACAGAGGTCTAGATAAAACGGGACTAAGCTCTCTTAAGATCTGAGGATGTATTCCATTCGGGCCAGGGGCTTTATTTATATTAACTCATATATCCCCAGTCAGCCAGAGTGAACATACCTTACTATACTATAAGGACTAGGATTCTCTATAGTGAATAACAAGGAAAAAAATGGTTTAGCACATTAGTCTTCTCAGCATCCTCTATAACCATCTCAGTTCCATTATTAGATTGTAAGCTCTTTGGGCAGGGATCTCATTCCTAATGTGTCAAGACTCAAGGCATGTTGCACTTATATCAAAGTACTTATGGAGATATAGCCAATAGGCAATTAGAATTGTTTTTGCTCTAGAATTCTATTTTTTGTATGTATTATATTTTTGGTTTCTAGTTACACTTTAATATGGATGCACAACAGCCCAATTTTTTATATATTGTACTTTACTATACTATACTAAATATCCGTGTACATTGCAGCAATTCCTATCCACTAATGGACATGATTATTCAAGGAGGTTTGGATTTTTAATAAAAAAAATAAGCAATTAACATTGCCCATATGAATTCCCGTAACCTAAAGCCACCAACACATGCTTTAATATTGTCTTCCTAAATAGGGTGGTCTCTGTGTATGTTTCCTTTTCATTGATAGGTAGAGCCTTGACTGTTGCATTGATCAATGTATATTATATACATGTTTAGCTGGTGTACAGAAAACACTTACATGTTTGTTTAATAAATGCCCTAAATACTGCCTTTAATTAAAAGGCAGACAACTTTGTTAATCAATAATGTTTGAATGAAAGGGAAACTATGGCCAGGAGAGGTACTTTCAAAGGAAGATAAGCTTACTCATACCTCACAGGGTTGTTGCTAGTATTACCTGTAAGCTTCAGAGTTTTGCTCATGCTATGGCTGACAGCTCTTCACTATATGTCCCAAGCATGACTATACCTCCCATATCTAACATTACGAAGAGCAGTGAGCTGTCAGGTGCAGTGTGGGTGGAACTTTTACAGTTTACTGCTTAGCAACTTTGTTTTATTTTCTCTTCCTAGTGGATTATATTTTCTTCCCCTATAGACCCTACTCAATACATTCAGTTCCTCTTTTTCATACAATATCTTCCAAATTCTGCATTTATTCTGTTAGGGCTGATCCTTTGTATTCAATATTTTCCAAATCCATTACAAATAAATTCCAATCTACATATATATTGTACAGGGATTGGAAGGAAAAATTAGCTGACGGATCACTTCCAACCAAATTTCCACCCAATATTAGTCAGACGTGTTAGTAAACCATCTGTGCATTTTTCTATGTGCCAAACAATTGTGGGCAAAATATTTTCTAGTTTACTGTGTAATTCTGACCAATAGACTACAATCATTATATCGATTGGGTTGGCAGTCTGGTGCCAGGCCTAAAGCCTGGTACACACGTTACAATTCTTCCTCCTGACCAACCGTTCGAGACTTTCAAATGGTCGGCCAGGAGGAAGGACTGTCAATCGTGGCAAAAGCAGCCATGGCCGACAGTTACCGCTGAGGACCACGCGATTGTTCATGGTTTTTCGACCCATCCGATCGTGCTTTCGTCCAATTCGGATGAAGGAACAGTCTGCGATCAGTTGGAGCTGCCATACAATAATTCGGTCCAACCGACCGAAACACTGAAATGGTGGTGTGTACCCAGCTTTACTCTTCTCATTCCACTTTGCCCTTATTCATATCATCTGCTTTGATTGCTGCATACAATGAGCTTTTTATATTCCTTTCAATTTGTCATGCACTATCCAAACAGCTCCCCCCACCATCAAATCTGCTACCTCTCCACCCAATCTTCCCCATGGCACCTCTACTGCCACCTGCTCTTCAGTCTGCCCTCCCACTTAACAATGTCTCCATTCTATATGGATAAACAAAAGCATTTGGCTTATAATGTAAGTTTACTGGCCAATCTCTAAACTTAGGCGCCCTGTTATATATGTTATATAAGATTAATAGATCAACCATTAAATCCCAAATAATTTTAAAACCGCAGTGTTGCAGGTCTATATAAAAGAAAACTCCGGCCCTGAACTGCAGCTCTCTTTCTCCCTTAAATTACATATACAATATCCTTGAAACCATTTTTTAAAAATTAGAACAAAGACAGCAATTCCAGAATCATTTTTCCTGTTCTTCTTTGCGATCGACATGCGATGTCGGTCGCATAGAAGAACAGGAAAGGTGGTTCCGGCAGAATCGGTCTAATGTTATGGGAGCGCTCGGTCGGGTAAGTAAAATTGGATATATGACATACGTGCACAATGTTTCGGGGCGTGTCCCCTTCCTCAGGTGCATTTTGGGGGACACGCCCGAAACGTTGTGCACGTATGTCATAAATAAGCATAAGTTAAAGTGAGAAACAGCTTCAGGAGTGCGTTCTTCGGATAAATTAACACGGCATAAACTTCTATAACTGCAAATGGTTGGCAGCTACTGAGGAACAGCACCTAGAAAGCAGCTTGAAATAGGAGTGCAGGGATAAAACAATTTTGTAAGTAAAATTGGATATATGTATGGCCACCTTTACCTCCAATGAGCCCTGGGTCACCTCTCTAACTCCAGGCAGCATGAACTTTCCAGCTTCCAAAAGTCACCGGCATCCTTTGAGGCACACAAATAGGTGCATTTCATGCTTCTGTTTCTCTGTTCAAATTATTAATATAATTGAGCAGTAAGGGAAAAATGAACGGATAGTGTGCAGTATTCTTGTCAAACTGGTCTTCCTCTCTAAAAGGGGCACATTTTAATGGTTAAAACCATTGGGCATTCTGGACTACACAGAAATAAACTGCTAAATAAATGCTAGCTAATACTCGCTGCATAGGAAGGCTATTTGCTCTTCTGCTTAGAAAAAGTACTACCATATGCTGAATGGCCACATCCTCTGGCAATACTGACTTCTGTGCTAGCACCATATAGTGCAAGTTAAACATAAACAGTGTCAGCTGCCATGTCAATCACAAAATGTAAAATAATCTGCTAACCATAACAATGGTGGTAGCCAAGGCCATATGTTGGAACTACTTAATTAATTATCACTGTACAAGATTCTTAATCCAAATACAAGAGCTGAATAAAATGGGAAATACCAGTTACATTTGTGATAACTCCAGATTAGGTAGTAATTATGAAGTGAAAGTGGCAGTTGAATGTTAAATTGCATGGATATTGCAGTGAGAATTTTCACACTGAAGAGGTAGGAACTATGAACTATATTTTATTTTATTTTATTTTAAAAATCACAGTTTATAAACCAGTTTAAACCACAATAATTTTAACTAGAATGAGATTTGGCTTGAAAGACCGCATTGTGGAAGGGAATGTGTGTGTTTGTGCTGCAGATTTTAAAACTCAATAATGCCAATGATGAGGACATTGTTGTTTTTACTTACCCTTTAAATATGGCTGTCACATGAATGAATGGGTAGGTCAGTTGGTGTATGTACCTGTGTCAGATTGGGGGTTAAAAAAACAAACTTTTTGATGATTGATCAAGATTACTTTTTTGACTATAATTACCCGTTAAGAATGGCTTCCATGGGAATGGAAAGGTAGGTCAGTAGGTGGGTGTACCTGGGTCTGTGTGGGAGGTTGGGGGTATCACCGTTTCTATTTATGACCATGAAACAAACGGTTTTGAAATATCCACATTTGAGGATTGTTACTATTATAGTCTATGGGAAAAATATTCAGAAATTCGCCGATAACGCCGTAACGCTGCTGCGGATTCCTTAGCTAGAAGATAGCACACTTCTAACTCAAAACTGTGGGAAGAGATACAGTCCAAAAAAGAGGAAGAATAAAACAGAAGAACAAGAAAAAGAAGAAGAAATAGAAAGAACAGTAATTTTGCTTTTTCTAGCCAAATTAATAATAAATAAAGTTCAGGTGATACTTCATGTAATTATGACCTTCTCTGCTATTATTGTTTCATTTGGTGGTGGAGATGTAAGCCCTATTCAAGTCTTGAGGGGTTGTGCCAAATAAAGCAGTGGCTCACAAGGAGATGCAACTAGAAGCAGAGGAGCTCGAGAAGAAGATGAGAAGCAACAGAAACAATACCATTTTTAACTAATAACATTTGAAAAAGGTTAAAAATATTGCAGTTTGGATCACCATTACATGCTGATAATGATAAATTATTTTTATTATTACACTTTCATTCTTCTTTAAGCTGCGCTACTGAATAGACATACAGGCTACTTGGTTAGCATATATTAAAGGCAAGGTAAGGTAAGGTGTGTAAAATGTTAGGAAGAAAAATGGAATGGAGGTTTGGAATTTAAACATCACCTTAACATAAATAAAATCTGTAGGAGGGTCAGAAATATATGTGACATTGGTTAAGTATAACTTAAGCTGGTTACACACTTAAAGGGTATCTCCACTCATAATATTGACCTTTAGGAATCCAGTTCTATTGAAGGACGGGAGGTAAAGGAGCTGTGCCTTACCTTCCGTTCTTCAATAGAACAAACAGGAGCCAGGAGAGAAGGTAAGAAACTTACCCGCTCGCTCGCTCTCCCAGCGCTTAGTCTGGCAGGTCCCAACGGACCTTGTCTTCTATGCGCATAGATCGCGCATGAGCATAGAAGACAAGGTCCGTACTAAAGTATAGGGTGTCGGCTGCAGCTTAAAGAAATGTCGACCCCTTATGTTCTCCATATACTTTATATAGGGGGGAACACACAGGGGAGGGATAAACAGAATCTTATAGATTTTGTATGTCATCTATGTCAAAGGTTGTTATTGAAATGCATGGAATTTTGTTTTACTAACGAATATTTTGGGGCAAAACACTGTATTAAAATGGCTTGATTTGCAAAATAACTTTTTTGAATATACAGTATCAAAAACATTTTAAACTGGGTACACACATTCCAGATATATAGCAGATGACATGCCATTGAAAGTTGTCTGTCATCTCCTATACAAACACCTACACACAGTATCCCTTAGATTTTGTATAGGGAGATTGTTCGGGGTGGCTTGTGGGTGTTATTGGCTCCATATACTAGGTATAGCATAGGGGTAAACAAATGAAAGTGCACTCTATCCCAACAGGTGGGTGCAGACACCTCAAACAGTCCTCCCTTACCCTTAGGAACCACAAGATACCTCGGTTTCATTTTCAAAAATGAAACCGAGGGTCACACTCCAAAAGTAACTGAAACTCATGTAACCCTCTAAACGTTGTGAGATGCGTGGTGTGTGGTCTTTTTTTCTTTTGGAGTGCGACCCTCGTTACGTTTCTTCATAGCATAACAGTATTTTGCATACCAAGCTTTAGTCTTAGATCCTAGTGTTATTTTGCAGATGCAGCTCCTCCTTTCTCAGAAAAATGTATGGCAGTCAGATGCCTTTAGTGCGTTACAGTACTGTAATACAAAATAAAGAAATTTTAGATGAAAGTTCTAAATAAGCAGAAGATAAAAAAACAGAAAAAATATTTTTGAATAAATTATAATGTACAAGGCAAGGCAAACTCAATGGGGCTGATTGATAAATAACCTTATCAAAACGTCATAGTAGTGCAAAGCAATACCTTTCTAACACTTAAGTATACAAGGAAAATCTTGCAGAGGTCCAGTGACAATGGGACCCCTGGGTCATGGCTGTTGGACTTGCAGGGGATGACATTAGAAAGTCTGTAGCTAAGTCGAATTCTTGCTCCCAAACAGCTGCACATGGAATGCTGGGAGTTGTAGTTTTCAATACATCTGGAGGGCCACAAGTTTGACACGTCTGTCCTACACAGTTACCCTGTGTTTGGTTGTTAGTGGGATTCCCTGACTGAGTTTGGCAGGTTGGATGCATTAAATGTTAGTAATAAGTTAGTAAAGAAATAAGACAGAATGGTTACAGTATGGATCCACAAACACAAAGGGAATGTGTTATAATAGAGAGTGTAAAGTAACGCCGCATTCCGCACACTGACATTCCATAACTAGATCTCCCATCACAAACCGTCACAACCAACCTCCATTCACTTACACTGAACCTGCCTGACACTTCACATTGTGCAGCCAAAACCCCAAACAGAACGGGGAGGGACCATCAGAGGCGGGACGGGTTTGGGGCTGGATGATGCAACAACTGACTGAAGAAAACCCACTGAATGTGACAGGTCAGGGATACTGGAAGCAATACAAGGGGAGACAGTCCTTAGGGGTCAGCAGGAATGGTGAGTAAGGGGCCGGGCTCCCTCTCTGTCTGGCCGCTTCTGTAGTGGATGCGAAAGGGATACAGGGTTGTGCATAAAGTTTACTGCACTTACTGTAACCTGTCCTGGTGTGTACTGTACTTACTGCAACCTTGTGTGTGCTGTACTTACTGTAACCTGGTGTGTGCTGTACTTACTGTAACCTGGTGTGTGCTGTACTTACTGTAACCTGGTGTGTGCTGTATTGTACTTACTGTAACTTGGTGTGTGCTGTACTTACTGTAACCTGGTGTGTGCTGTACTTACTGTAACCTGGTGTGCACTTTACTTACTGTAACTTGGTGTGTGCTGTACTTACTGTAACCTGGTGTGTGCTGTACTTTACTTACTGTAACCTGGTGTGTACTTTACTTACTGTAACCTGGTTTGTGCTGTACTGTACTTACTGTAACCTGGTGTGTGCTGTACTATACTTACTGTAACCTGGTGTGTACTTTACTTACTGTAACCTGGTGTGTGCTGTACTGTACTTACTGTAACCTGGTGTGTACTTTACTTACTGTAACCTGGTGTGTGCTGTACTGTACTTACTGTAACCTGGTGTGTACTTTACTTACTGTAACCTGGTGTGTGCTGTACTGTACTTACTGTAACCTGGTGTCCCAGGGCTGCTCATTGCCAGTGGTCTGTTTATGTGGGGTTTGATGCTGTGGTTTCTGTTGTGGGAGGCAGTGTCCATGATTCATTCACAATGTATTGGACAAAGGAGTGAAACCTTGCGGTGAGGAGTATAGATATTCTGATGACTAGGGGTGTATTTTATTTTATTTCTGTGGAACAAGCAATATGGCAACTTCCACATATAGACGGCAACATTCGGCACATGAATCGTTGTGATAAACATGGAAGAAGTAAGATAGGCAGGTAAGTGGACTGTGGGTTTTTTGTGCATCTATTTCACACTCCTTGGCTGCAGACATGCCATGGAAATATTCTGCCTAGATTTAGAAAAGTTCACATACAACAGAGATGTCAAACTTGCAACCCTCCAGATGTTTGAAAACTACAACTCCCGTCATTCCCTGGTTGCATTATGCATGCTGAGAGTTATTGTATATGTTCCATCCTTTTATAACGTGCTGCAATGTTAACCAATGGCTATGTCATTTAGCCCCATTTAGGCACATTGCTTGGTGTACTTAGTTATTTCAGGGTTAATATGGTTACTGTGGCTCTTGTGTTTTTATCTGGGGGAACAGCCTATCTGGTATTCAGTGTTCACTCTCTGTCCTGTAGAATTCCACAACATGTGTAGTGGGCGTAGCCAAGGTTCAGAACACGTGGCAGCTGATGTAACTTAAAACTACAACTGTCTGACAGTCTCTCTGCTGCTTCAAGGTGTGTAAACCTGTAGCTGCCTGTCAGTGTATACTGGAAGAAATGGGAACAGAGAATGCTATGTATATGTAACTAGAGACTTACCAGGGGCAGACCCTCTGCTTTCTGAATGATTGAAACTGTATCCCAGGGAGAATCCAGTGGGTTGTGATGCGCTTAGATGAATGTAAAATTATTTTTAGCTCTTCATTTACAAAGATAGGAAAAACTTCTCAACTAACAGGGCAGTAAGTAAAAGGTAAACAACAATCCAGAAATGTGCTCTGACTGACTTCATTAAAAGTTGCTGAACTGTGATAAATCTGCACATGTAAATTAAATTAAAGTAAATTAATGAGTTTTGTCAGTTTGGGCTATGCCACATTGACTATTGTGTTCCCTTGAAAAGAATTGTGAATAAAAAATTGCTTTGCCCTACAGGAATGTTGGTAGACTGAATAATGTACCCTATTGTAAAATATACCAGCTTTGTGACTAGCTAAGCACCATTTAGAACTGTTGACACAGACAATAGATTTTTAGAAGGGTATTCTTTACAAGATATTCATGGCTGGCTCTTTGTATAAAACTGAAATTATAATACCACCACCCCCCCAAAAAAAGTGCCGCTTCCTTTTGCCTATGTCCTGGACTGAGGGTAGAGAAAGTTTAGGGAAGTATTACAGCTGATATGAGGGAACATCCAGGAGCCTGAGATAACTATGCAACTAATCGCAAAACATCTAGCTGGGAATGTTACAATGTGAGAAACCACTTTGTGGCCCAACGACACTATTGATTGAGTGTACGAGTCAAACTTTTTTAAAGATCAACCATGATTGTCCAATTCAACCAAAAGATTGGGCAAAAATAGCCGATGGGCACTAGCCTTTTTTTTCCCCCTTTGCCATCTTAAGAAAATGTGAGGATTGTATAACAGTATTGGTAGTTAAATAAAGACATATGCCCATCTAGACCATCCTTTATAGCCTGCTCATTAACCCTACTATTCCCTACTAATATATACTATTAACAGTTAATACAGAGGTAGGGAAAAAACCCATCTGGTATTCCTTCCTGACTCCAAATGGCAATTGAAAAGGAGCCTTTGATCAACAAAAACTAAACATATTAATACCAGTAATTTTCAAAGTTTTTGAATTTTAGAAACGTATCCAGCCCACTCTTGAATTTATTTATTAAAGGGCATGTCCACCCCTTTAGAAAACTTTTGATATGCGGTAGGGCATGCTCCCCCAGCCCCAACCGCATTAATATTATTGTTAGAAAGTCCCCCGATCCTTACTTACCTTCCATTTCCTCTGCCGCAGTGTTCCGCACCTCTGCTTGCATGGAATTGCAAGCAGGGGCCGGGACCGGCAGCCGCGTCCGTGATTGGCTGAGAGGCTGCCAATCACGGTCGCGGCTGCCGGCAGTTCTAAACAGCGGAGGAGAGAGGGAAGGTTTTAATTTTAGGGGGAGGGAGAGAAAAATGGGAGGGAGAGGGAAGGGGGGTGAGGGCTGCACTGAGCATGCCTCAAACCTTGACGAGGTTGAGGCAGACTCAGGCACAGCATGAGTCACACACTGCTCCTACACAGCAGTTTCCTGGACTTTGGAGGGGCACAGCAGGGGAACCATTTTGAGCAGAAATGTAAGGTAAGGCTTGTTTTAAACTTCTTAATGTGGCCAGTAAGGGGTTACATTTTAGTTTTGGGGGTGGACATGCCTTTTAATTGTCACATCTGTTGGAAGACAAATCCACAGTTTCACTGTTCTCACTGAAAAGAAACCTTTCCTAACCTGAAGATAAAACTTCTTGTTTTAAAGGATGTCCAAGAGTCCTCTAAAATGACATATTAGTGAACAATGCACCATCTGGATCCATTCTTTGCAGCCGTGGCACCTAGCGTGAAAAGCTTTTGGCAAAAGGCAGGTACTCCCTGCCCACTCCCAACCGCTGAAATATTTCTTAAAAAAATGTTTAGATCGATACTTACAGCTCCTTCTCTCCCACGGCGTCTCCATTGAAAGCAGCTGCCAAGGCAGCCAATCACAAATGCGGTTGCCGGTTCAGCCCATTTGCAACTTCCTGTAAACGGAGCCGGGAGGAGCGCTAGTGTAAGGGCTGTGTGTTTTTGGAAGAGATATATCAGCGGTTGGGGGTGGGCAGGGGGTACCCACCTTATGTTAAAAGTTTGTTTTCAGGGTGGATATGCCCTTTAATTTAGTTACCCTTCTCTGAACAGTTTCCATTTATAAATGAGGCATTATCTGTGTTTTATAAAGAGGGAGAATAATGTTTTTGTCTTTTGAATCTATACCTCTATTTTTATAAAACAATATCTTGCTAGCTCTAGTCACTGTGGTTTGCTACAGCTAAGTCTGTTATCTACAAATCTTTTTCATACAGAAAATATAGATCCATTTATGGTGTATGTCAGGGGTGCTCAACCTGAGCCTTTCTGGGAGCCACACTAGAGGCACCCTATGCTCTGTCAGGGGCATGGTCGTAGCCCCAACATGACCCTTTATAACCATTTCACTCCCCCAACACATCATACCCCTTGTTGGGAATCACTGGTATAGGTAGCACGAGGATTGTTAAACCCCAAAACACCTCACCTTACATTTATCAAGACTGAATCTCATCTGCCACTCTGCTTTATATTTAGTTTAGTTTTTAGTAAGAAAAAGTGGAAACAAATAGTGGGAAAACTGCTAGCGAACAATGTAAAATGTAAAAACATTTTGCATTCATGGCTTACCGTAGGCTTTTATTCATTATAAATTAAGAGACTCATAATGTTTGCATGGTAATTAGAGAAATAAGGATTTAACTAAATGACATGTGTTTTATACAGTTAATCAAGTTATTTTCTGAAGGTTCTCTGTTTTAGTCATTAGTCAGACTGTAGAACAAAATCTTTCAATATGTAAGTGACCCGGACTAGTATTTCATGTGCTGTAACATATGCAGACATAGTTATACAGGAGCATTTATTTAAAGTGTTTTTAATTGTGTTGGGGTCGGGAAATATATTCAGAATACATTAGACATTTAAGGTTCAAGGGGTAAACAATAAAAAATATGAAACATTAACTGAATTTATTTATTTATTTATATAAAAAAGTATTATTTAAAGGGACACTATGCCGAAAAAATTATTTTGCCTCATCAAGGGAATGTGCACCCCTCCACACACAAAGCCTTACCTGCTTTAAAACCCACGATAAGCAGGACTTAAAAACTTCCAATTCGTCTCCCAGACAGAGTTATTATACTCACAAGCTCCTCGCTCCACCACCGCTTCTGGACTGCTCACTCAGTCTCCACTGCGGCTGCTGTGTTCTTTTTATGTTCTTGCGCAGCCGCAGTGGAGATTGTTCCAGGAATCGCAGTCAATGATTGGCTGTGACGTCACTGACTGCCTTACCCGGAAGTGGAGAGACGCGGCGGTGGAGCGAGGAGGAGCTTGTGAGTATAATGTCTGTGTCTGGGAGCAGAATTGGAAGTTTTCAAGTTAACGAAGTTCTGCTTAACGGGGGCTTTAAAGAAGGTACCGTAAGGCTTTGTGTGTGGAGGGGTGGACATTCCCTTTAATCTATAATTGAATACATGTAAGTAGCACTTACTTTGATTTGCGTGTGTTGCTGCATGCCTTCAATCCAGCACACAATTTGTTTAGGAGCAGTATCCCCCCTCCCTCTTTTAACCACTCCAACTTCCACCCGACCTGAATTTTTCCCCACAAACCAACTGTCAAGCCAATTAGATTGGATATCTAAAGAAATAGGGGGCAGATCAACAAAAAAATGACACAGTGGTGGTTGGGAAGAATTATAGTTTCGAGTTATGATCAATTTAAAATAGCCTATTTTTAGGTATAGATGCCCTTTAAATTAATGTACTGTATATGTCATTATTGTGGTTACTTGAATAAATAATTTCTAAAAAAAAAAAAAAGACCCTAAAGTGTTTAAGAAGTACTTTATCAGAAAGTTAGTCACCTATATAGCTATTAGAAGTCTCCCTAGTAAACACTAATTTTTAGGAAATGCTGTTTATTTTCTGCTTATACAAACAATCAATTTTCCAAACTGTGCAAAAATACTTTTTTTTAACTGAGCGTTAGTACAAATAGATTTTTGGTTTTTTAACTGTCATAAGTTTCTTCTTATCTCCAAGTTAAGCTGGGTACACGCAGTAAAGAAAAAAGACTGATTCTGTTGGTCCTGTTATTGCCCTGTCTGTGGTGAAATAACAGCAAATCCCCATCCTACAAACTATTGCTGTCACTGTGACTGAAAATTTCGGGAGATATATAGGGGATACTTAATATAGGGATCTAAAGTATAGGAAAAGCCTCGGGAGGGGGTGTAGCCAGATTCCAACCTTCAATGGAATCTGTCTGTCATCTGCTACATATTTGGTATGTGTGTACCCAGCTTTACAGCACTGCACATCATTGCTATGAGCAAAGTAATCTTGCTTTATGTATAATACAGCCCACAATTAAAAATGTCTAAGTTATGGAAAAGATTTTTATGCTTATTTTCCTATGTAATAAAATAACTCATCTCGTCCTGGTCTTGTTTAAGCCTTTGGAATGGTGATCCAAACAGAATAGTATAATAAGCATAACAAACTGCTAATGGTTAAACCTATTCAGAGGATGTTCTTAATGAGCACAGAATTAATAAGCTAGGTCAGCCGTTAATACCATAGGTAGTACTGCAGCTGTACTTAATCCTTTCCATCTCTGCGCTTTTTATATTCATTTAAGCATGCTAATATTTGTATTGCTAGCTACGCATGTGTAAATTACCGCAATTAGGTATACGTTATAAGACTTTTGAGGCAATGCATTTTTATGTTTAATGAAAATAGCATGATAAACAGATAAGAACTGCTTTTGATACATGGTTTACAAAAAATAAACCCTTTTTGTTTTTCCCTGTGCACCTGGGCAGGGTTTCTCAAATCCTTAATTAGGGCCTGTCTACCCTCACCACTCAACCAACTTAAGGCACCCAAAATACACACATTTAGGTATACTTACCTATACCAAACAATGCTTCTCTCATTATTTAGACATCTGTTCTGTATGTGTTAAATATGTGCCTCACTACTGTAGAGGTAGCTTCACTTCTGCAGCTCTAAAGCTGGGTACACACAGTACTAATTTACAAAAAATGACAGACAGAATCCTTAGTGTTCTCCCTATATACAGTATGGGGAGAATGTTCTGGACCGACACATTTCCAACAACCGCGGCTAACTCCCTATATTTTAGTACAGGGGCCAACCATGGGCAAGGGAAATTCTACAAATGCTGAACTGAAAAGTGTATGGGTTATTGCACAAGAGTCCAACATTAAGGGGAAATTATACTCTTTGATATCCAAAGTATTTTTCCCTTTGCACTCCTTTAGTTGTAAACCTGCTAAGGTGCTTGAACTCTCCAAACTGCTAACCACAAACAGTATAGGGATAATCCAGTATATGAAAAGGTGGGGAGAAGCACTCTTAGTGGATAGGGGGAAACCCCGAAACGTTGCGCACAGCCTGTCACAATAAAAGCATTTTATATTCACTAAGAGTGCGTCTCCCCACCTTTTCATATACTGAAATTATACTCTTCCAGTTATATAAATTATACAGCTCCAGTTATAGTACCCAGGGGGAGGACATAACCCATAATTAATGCTGAAATTGATCCCTGCAAAGAAGGCTTTGTAAAGATGCCAACTATGGCAGGGCTGACCAATGGGAAGACATGTTCCTTGCAGAGTGCGCCTTCCCATTAGTTCAATACAGGGAAGTGGAGGGGCGGGTTTGGAGCCGACTTTCAGAAGCCGACTTTGAATAATAAGGTAAGACCCAGTGTGGAGTTGCAGCTTAGGTCCTCACCCTGGGTACTATAACTGGGAGGGGGGGAGGGGAAACCACAATTTTTCTTTAAAAGCACAGATGTGCCACAAAGAAAATTTAAAGGGTTATTCAATTAAAGTTCTTATCGTTTTAAACTATAAGAACTTTTATTGAATAACCCTGTTAGTTTGCTAAGTGTTCTACAGTCTAAAAATAAAACCAGTATGCCACCCTCTAGGAACCAGTGCACTACTGCAGTTCTTCTCAAAGGCCTTACAAAGACAGTGGTACACATTAAAATTTTGTTAGTAACTTGCAGTTTTGTTGTTATACTCTTAAAGTGTATATTATAATAACATTTCTATGCAGGCAATGTAGTGTTTAAACTAAATTGATTATAATAAAGTTTGAATACATTATTTACTGCAAAATGCATAAAATATGGTTAATTACACATTCAGCCCAACATTAAGAACAAAGGTGTTACATGAGATACCAAATGTGGCATGGCCTGAAAAAGTTTTAGAATCACTCACTGTACTACGGTATAATGCAAGAAAAGATTTAATGTTCTTGAAAAGTGAACTATTCATTTGAAGGCTGGGAGGTTCAGGAGCTATGTCTTACCATCCGTTCTTCAATCAATATGTCAGAAGCCAGGGACGAAGATAGCATAAACTTACCTTTCGTGCGATCCACCACAGCAGCACTGAAAATTCCAGACCGCTTCCATGTTCTAATCTACTATAGCGCAAATTATTGCGCATGCGCACTATAGTTGATTAGAACCAGGAAGCGGTCAGTACCTGTCAGTGCTGCGGTGGATTGCGTGAAAGGTAAGTTTCTTCTTTATTCGCCTCTGGCTCCTGAAATATTGAAGAACGGAAGGTAAGGCATAACTCCTTCTTGGTCTTCAATCAATACTTTAAAGGAATAACTCACTTCCTTTAAATTTAGCTTTTGCATATAAAACTAATACAGCAACCCTTTAAAGTGAACAGGGGATAACGAACAAACATATTCGTTTTGTATTTATCAGCAGAGCTATTACCTGTTATAAATACATAGTTGGGGATATCTGCTGGGTAGAGGATTCCAGCAGAAGTATTATCCTAGATAAAAAAAGAAACATTGACGTTAAATGACAGTTTTGGGTAAAGAATGCAGTGAATAGCAAGACTAAACAAAAACATACCTATTTCCCACCACTTTCCTTTAGTTGAGAATCTTGTTTTATATTGAAACAATATAGATTGTTACTGGAATAGTTAATTTTTTATTTAAAGGCAAATCAAAAATGTATATCTGCTCCACACTAACTTGAAAATGGGTGATGAACTATATATTAATGAAATCATGCCCACTCACCTTTGGTGCCATACATCCGGGGTTCTGAATAAAAAAAAAAATAAAGTAATGATACAAACTTAAGAGTTTGTGAGAATTATTGAAGGGATTCGCCTTTCTTTATTTAACCATTTCAGTTCTTTTAGTAAAGGATTGTTTGGAATGATTGCTCTTGTAATGTCAGCTTGAAATTTAATCCAGTGAAATTTGTTCCTGTAAATAGTTTTGCTCTGCTATCTTCAGCAAAACTGTCATTGAATGCTCACACCTTAGGTCAACTGACTATAACCCTGGATCAAGCCCTGTCAAACAGTTGAGTTACTGTATAGTCCCTCTGTAGTGTTTCAACGTTTTTGGGACCAGCACATTGTGTAATAGAATAATAGAGGGATGAAAGTGACGAAGAAACTGCACAGGGGCAGTGCTGCAACTGAATTCAGCTAAGGGACAGGGACCACAAATGACTGCCATTTAGTATCCATTTTGTAAAAGAGGTGTTAGGTAGCTAAAAATGGGCTCCCTTACCTGGGCTCAAAATGTCAGCGGAGAGAGGAGGAGTGATAGATTGCTAACAATCTACCTGGGAACAAAATCCCAAGTCCTGCAGTCAGGGCTAAAATCCAACCCTATGAATGGGACCGCTTGTCCCTGCTCCAGAACATTTATGTGATCAGCTTGTAGTTATGTGGCCAGCCTCTGCTTGCACTGATAGGCTTCCCTTCTCAACTACCTTTTTAAAAAAAATATATCTGTGATTCCTGTTTTTCCCAGCATCAAGTCTTAAAAGGCATGTCAACACAAAAAATAGGTAAAGATTTTAGCTTAATTACTCCCCAAAACTGGACTAGTTTTAAGCTTAGCTTGAACCAAAGATCCTATTCTGAATTGAGAAAGCCAGTCAGATGACTAGTGAACGTCTTCAAGAACTAAACTTTAAGTCCAGTTGATCTAACTGAATACAACAGATATATCCTTTGCTGAGCTATTCCTACTTTACATAAGTTGATCCCTCGCCAGACGTTCCACCTCCTGTCTTCTGTTTTGAGCATGTTAAAAGTGTGCAGGAGCAAAGCATACTCGTAACTGTCTCTTCCGGGTATGTACTGTCAGTCATGGTCGACACTTTGACGTCAAAGCCAATGGCTAACAGTCCATTGAATGCCGCAATTACCTAAATAAGGGCTTTGTCAGGCCTTCATACCACCATTTACCAGACATTCTATAATTATTATTCCACTGTTTACTTTTTGAGTCACCACATGCCAACAGCACATTTGATACGGGAAATAGGTAATTCCCAGGGTCCAGATTTTAGGTTTTTATATATATATAACCCAAGCTAATGGGTCCTTGGAAATATATTACAAAAACTCACCGCACATCTCATTAAACTATATAATAATTTTCTGCAAGGGTATCAGATGACTTGAACCTTGCCAGTATTACCTTGATACCTAAAAAGGGGAAAATCACCTATAGAGATATAGAGAGAAAATGATTGCCTGATATCCCTATATACTATTTTAGCAAAAATAATGACCGTCTTTATCTCATAGTTAGTCCACCTGGACCAAGTAGAGTTGTCCTGGGTCGACAGGATAGTGACAACATCAGTCATCAATGTAATAATTTATATCGAAGCTGTATCACCCTATAAAATTAGTCTTTTTGTTCTGACTTTGATGTCAGCCCTGATCTCGTTTCCTAAACTTGTTTTCCAGCATGATGGAGCACAAATTACAGGGCTAATAATCAATTGAAATAAATCTAAGCTGTTTCCCTGACCCCTTTATAAAATAAATTACGAGAAGTAAACTTTCAAGTTATGTGGAGGGGTGAAGTGTTTGGTTATTTGGCTCACCCCCTCCTTTATCAGGCAAATTTCTCCCCAGTTTATAAAACCCTGCAAAGAGATCTAAGTAGACGGGCAGCCTATATATCATGGGTGTGCTGCATACATTCATTCAAAATTTGTTCCTCTGCTTGCCAGTGTGAATATCTAAATCATGGTTGAACACTCCAAGCCCAACCATTTAAATTTACGAATAACCAAAGTCCTTTTGTTTAAACTGATACCACAGTTAATACAAAAGAAAAAAAATGTCCCAGTTGGCACACATTTTTGTTAGGGGGGTAAACATGCTCTTTAAACTGATCTCACAACTAAAAATCTGGAGATATATAGTTTCTAAATTTCTCTTACTTGTGATGGTATTTTAGAATAATTGTCTGTTATTCTTTGTTAACTGCCATAAAGGCAATTACATTTCATTTCGGTGCTGTTTTAGTTTTAGGGTGTCTACTGGACAGGGAAAGTGGGGTGTGTATATGTGTGTGTGTGTGTCTGTTTTTGAACCCGAGAGAAACAGCTTTTAAAAGCATTGGCTTTTAAAAATGCATCATCATATAGAACTTTCATAGACAGAAACATTCAGCTTTCTTTAGATAGAGTTGTTTGGGTGATTTAAAGAACTTAAATAAGTGAGCTAGGTGTTGCAGAACTAGAGTATAGTATTGTAACAAACTACTGTGAAGTAAGGATTAATAGCTGAAGAAATGCATGATAAAGATCTATGTGTTGAACATATGCTTGCCTAACACGCACTGTGGTAAAAATAAATCAGTTGCCGTTAATTCTGTAATATTAGGTGGCCGGTGGCGGCTATTTGAAAGCATAAGTTGTGCTTGAGGCAGGTTATTTTGTGCCCAATTGCAGCAGACAAAACAACTGTTGTCATGGTAACAAGACACAACCATATTTGTCTGTTCTGCAGTATTTAAATATATGAATTATTCTCGGGATGCAGTCAGTGTCTATACAAGAAACAAGAAGGTGGGCAGAAGAAGAGTCAGAGGGGAAAAATTTCAGGTAGGAAAAGGAGTTTTATTCTGTGCTGACAGAAAATTGATTGAATGCGTGCAACACTTTGTCGGTAGAATAGCACAAAATGCTATATTACAGTAAAACACAAAGTGCTCAGCGATTATTAACCCAGTAATACATAACCCCAAAATGTCATCTTAAAGGAACTCATGACTCATTCTGCCTTGAATGAATTAGGGTGCAGGTGTTTCTTTTAGCAATATGAAATCGACAAGCTTTTATTGAAGCAGAGCAGAGCTGAGCAAATTTCAAAAGCCAGGTAGGTAATACACTTATACATTTACACCTGGATACAAACTTTTAAAATGATTTTTTTTTTACTGCTATCAATGGAGCTGATTACCTGTAAAGGTTTTAATGGTTTCCTAGAGTTGTCTAACTGGCGTCTTTCAGTATATTATTGGATCCCAAAGTGATGTGAGCTTAGAATTTGCTTAGTGTTTTTCTGCTCTTAATTAATTAAATTAATAAATCAAAGTGAGAAGCACTTCTGAAGTTCAGGGAGTCTCCCTGATATTAGTATCAAATTACTCCTGAGGAAGGGGTCAGTTTGTTCCCCAAAACTTTGTGCGTGTGATTGATAAATGGTTTGAAAAGTAGTGTGCACCTCCATCACGTCTGTCCTTTAATATTAATTGCAGATCCCCGACTCACTTTAATTAGAGTGAGGAGAGTGCAGCAATTGAAGTTCTTTTCTGGATAAGAGGGAGTGACATAAACACTCATGTAATTGCTATGTTAGTCTGTCATTCCCCTTCTTTAGAGATATGCTTGGGGATTATCAACACTCCATCTACACATGGTAATGGGACAGTACTAGAAAGTGCACTAGAGAGAGTCTGAACCATGCATAATGATTTGTTTTTCTAATTGATAAGTAGAAGTATAAATGTATTTCTTATATAGCCAGCTTTTTTTGTTTGTTTGTTTGTTTAGATGGTAATGATATACCTCCCTGTAATAATTTTTTGTCTGGAAAAGGTAATATTGTAAACTAGACATTAAGTCTGTTACAATAACAGGCGCTAGAAGCCAGGGCCACCTCTCTCCCAGACCCCCTCTCTTCCAGACCCAGGGTCCCCCCCTCTCCCAGACCCAGGACCCCCCACTCTGTCCCAGACCCAGGTCCCACCCTCTCTGTCCCAGACCTAGACCCCCCCTCTGTCACAGATCCAGAGTCCCCTACTCTGTCCCATAGCTGTAGCCTGTGTGAGATTGTGACGTAAGCTCTGCTCTGCTTCTAACAGTGAGTCGGAAACCTCCTGCTCAGGGCACACACACACACGGACACGGACGCACACTTGCATTTTATTATATAGGATTACTGGGATAGTTTGTTTCTCATTTTAAATCCCACATGTACAGTTTTCACTTTAATTTTTGTTTTCTTTAATACAGTTACATATTCTTAGTTATTGTAGAGATTATTTTGCTGTTAAAAGCCAAATTCTTAAGCATGTTTAGTTGGATTCTGTTTATTTGGTGGATCAAGCATAGTTATTTTGTAAAAAGCATAGAGATGGATTTCCAGAATAATTTTAACATCCAGTAGCATACAGCAAGGAATATTGCACACATACCATGTAGGCTTGCTTGTGAAGGTTGTCATTCATCCAGGTCATGGTATATTTGTTGTATTCAGTAGGATAAACTGGAGTTAAAGTTTAGTAAATCTGTAAGGTCATCAAAGATACAGCTACAGGAGTGGAAGAATAAAAAGGAACTATTTTGTAGACTGTAAGAATGCTGAGTAAGGGCTAGGCCACACTGCTGCGCTTTTTTTGCGTTTGCGCATGAGTTTTTTTCTTTTCATTGAATTTGCTTTCCGCATTTTTAATCGCAATCGCATGCGTTTTCCAATACTTATTGAAAAAATGCATGCGCAAACGCAACGAAATTGCACATGAAATCGCATGCGATTCCGTTTGCGTTGCAGTGTGGCCGTGCCCTAAGGGTGGTAAAAAATGAATGGCTTTAAAACAAAACTGCGCTTGTGTCTTTGTGTTTGGTTGATGCATACTGCTACAAGTATAAGAACTTCGAGCAGCTGTTTCAAGGCATTTATGTTTCTGTCAGCTTATATGTAGTCTGAAATATAAAATCTAATGGGGAATATTGCCACATTGCAGAGTTGTGGAGAGCAGATACTGACAAGGGCCAGTAAATGGGTATGTATATGGAGAAGCTGAGGACTCTGAGGAGGAGGAATAATGTAGATGTTAGCCTAAATTTGGTGGTTTATGTCCTCACCTTGGTTACTATTAATGAAAGTAGAAGAAGTGGAAGAAGAGAAGCAAGTGGGAAGCGAGTATATTTGTCCTTTAAACTATTACAATTTTAAATTTATACCCTTATTGAACAAATGTAAAAATATAGGTCCACACCTATGTGTTTTAAAGGACAACTATACTCACCCCACCCTCACTTCTCTTCCTCCATAGCTGCATAGTACCCAGGGTGAGGACCTAAAATCGCTAAGTCCTCACCCATGGGTACTTTCCCTAACTCCTGCACTACTAACCACAAATCTGCTTCGCCTATTGCTCCATTCCTCCGCTCTTCCTGCTTCAGTGACAGATCGAGAGGCAGCCAATAGGAAGATACGCTCTGCAAGGAGGCGTGTCTTCCAATTGGCTGCCTCGCGACTGTCACTGACAGTAGAAGAGAGGTGGAACAGTGTGGATCGGCGAAGCAGATTTGCGGTAAGTAGTGCAGGAGTTAGGGAAAGTACCCAGGGTGAGGACTTAGCGATTTTAGGTCCTCACCCTGGGTACTATGCTGCAGTGGATCAGGGAAAAGGTGAGTATAATTGTCCTTTAAATGTTTAGGAAAAAAGAGAAATGGTAAGGAAAGGAGAAAAAGCATGTACATGTCACAGACAAACAAATAGTCCTTTAAAACTGAAAAAAAGCTAGTATTAAGCTAGTTAAATTGTAAAATGAAATAAGGATAGTAGAACAAAGCAAGGCAAACCCAAACCATTATTTAGGTATATCACTAGTAAAAAGATAAAAGGTATATATTGTAGTAGCAAGAATATAGTCAGTGGCACTACAAAGTTGCCTGGAGCGAAATTACTCGTCACCCCTCTCGCCAGTACTACCTATCGGTGCGCATACCCATATACTTCAATGGGCATAAGTGCCAGCCCCCTAATACTGTAACATGTGATCTGCAATCAATAATTAGCTTTATCAGTACAGAGGAGTTTTGTTTCACTGCAATTCAAGAAATAAGTGTCATTTTTAAGTGTCACAAGTCACTCATTAGTTCCTCTTGTTTCTTTTAGTTTGGTATACAAAAGAGCATTCATATAAAACTAAAGAAAATTAGGATTTCCGTAATGTATGACAATCAGGTTATAGGATTTTCTTCCAAGAAAATGTGACTGATTGTTTACACTGAAAGTATATAGTATGGGCTAAACCAAATTCATAGTACAATAAAGAGAAAAACATAGCATGGCATGCTGGTAATTAAGCATAATTAATGTGCTTTGATCCTCCAGGATATTAGGGTTTCCTAAATCTGCTTCATTGAATTTTCCATCTAATAATCTGCACTATGGGTGTCCTTATTCTTCTTTTGTTATTGAGGATTCCTTTCCACAGTGTAGTGTGAAGATGCTCCTCTCTTTGCATATAGTAAAATAGAGCTTTCTTAAAACAGAAGGTACTTTACAGTCTCATGCTATTAGAACAGCAGTGCCCAAATAATCCAAGAAATAAGGAATAATTCCTCACTCCCAGAAAAATGGGAAGACATGCAAAGTTACTCCTTTATGTCCTGTGCCTAATGCATGTGTCCAGAACAGCTGGCATAATAGCGTGCAATACAGCCAAATAGTATAGAGCCATTCATTTGACTAGCAGACATGACCTTAAAGGGCAAGTCTAGTCAAAAACAAAGTTTAGCTGTAAATGTTAATCACCCCCCCAAACCTAGCTTTCGCATTTCTAATATGTTCCAAAGATGCCCCTGAAGTCTCTTAACTGACCTGGTCCCTCGCTGCCCCCCTGCTCCTGTTACAAGCTCGTTGTGAGCAAAAACAGGAGCAGAGGGCTTTTGCGCTGGCAGCAGCTCCACTTCCTGGTTGCGATTAGGCGTGATGTCACATCGCGCCATTACTGACAGCTGCAACCAGGAAGTGGAGTGGCTGTCAGACACAGAGTAGGAGTGGGACCGGGTCATGTAAGAGACTTCAGGGGCACCTTTGAAACATAGTAAAGCAAAAGCTATTTTTGGAGGGGTGATTAACAGTTATAGCTAAACATTAGTTTTGACTGGACATGCCCTTTAAGCTACATAGCTGACTGCTATTGCTTTGCATATAGCTAAGTATTGTTTGTGTTTATTGATCATGGTAGCTCCAGGTATACAGTCTCACTTTAGTCTAATTCAGGCATGTTCTTCTGTTTGTATGCACAGCTCTTTTTTAAAATAAATTGCTTTTGACAGTTGTGAGTTTGGTATGTATTCCTGTTGTAAATGCTTTTCTGTCCATAGGCAGCCAACCATGAAAGGACAAGGCTAGATCAACATTTAATCACCTACAGCTTTAAAGATTTATGATTCAAACTTCATACATGAGTTTATAAATGAGTTTAAAGCTAATGTTACAGGGTTATATTAGCACCCAAGGGGGAATCTAGCTACACAAAAAAATACAATATAAAAGCACATAACATCAAGAAGTAATACCTCTAATGGATATAAAGTAGCAATAGTACACCTTTATGTATCACAATATCAATTGTAATCACTAGTATTTAACAAAGTGAATATATACCGGTAAATATATTTAGTGTGTGTCCCAAAACCCTTAAGAAGGAAAATAAAGTCCATCTGTACTATTGCTACTTTTGATCTATTTTAGTGCTGCACTTGCTATAGCATTGCTTTGGAGGGTTTTCCTCAGTGGGAGTCAGCCTCCTTTGCTTATTATCAGATTATGTTTATTTTTATATTATCACAAATCAGAAACTTAAACTCACTTTTTCCTAATGATTGAAAAACTTTAAAGCAGCACAAGTAGGCTCAGGAGGGACCTAGAAAAAAAAAAGGGGGGGGGGGTTGATTTTTTAAAGCTACAGCTTACAATTAAACTTAGCTTATCCTTTAAGGTACTAAGGGTCAGCTCCCATAATCCTTCTCTTTGATTTGGTGAAAGCCCTGCCCAGTGTTGACAGTACACTTCACAGGAAACTGAAACCTTACGCATGGTGTGGTGCAATGGCGCCCCGAACGCTAATGTCACGTCATGTCGTGTGCGCGCGCACGCACACGGACCACACGAGCATAGCATTTGGAGGCTAGAGAACAAGGGGAAGCCAGCAAGTTTTAGAGGGGAGGAGCTCAACACTCTTCAATCCACATCAAAGATGTCAGCAACTTTAAAGTAACATAGGTAGTCTCAGGAGGGACCTAGAAAAAAAAGGAGGGTGGGGAGATTTCAATTAAACTTAACTTGTTTTTAAAGTGCACTTGTCCTTTAATAATGTGCTTTGTCTATTGGGACAATGTTGTTCACTTTTGGATTTCTCATAGAAATTAAACTTTGAAAATATTTAGGCTAAGTACACACAGTCGGGTATAATTATTTCAATCCAATTAACCAGTCTGTGTGAATGACCAGTCCGCAGGTCAAAATATTGACAGTCAAATGGAAAAGTACAGTGGCTGTCATTTTGCCACGACTGATCGTACAGTCCATGAAGACTATACAATCGGCCAAAATTCGACAGCCTTTATGGTTGAATTTTTGTCGCAGTCAAAATTTACTGCCTGATTGACTGAAATTTCTGTTGAGGCAGTCGACAAGGCCAAAATAGCGGGCTGTGTGTACACAATGGTGGATCTTTCTGTATAAATAAATAAGGAGGTGATGCATCTTTTAAAGGATAACTACACTGTAAAAATTGTGGCCATACATATGAACGATAATGAATAAATCCCGTCGTTTCACGACGGGATTTACCCATTATTATTCAAGTTTATGGGCTTTTCCTTACCGACAGAAGTGCCGACGAACGACTGTAGTCGCCACTACGGTCGGTCGGGGAAGACAGAAAATTTCCATCGGCCGTTATCGGCTCCCTTTACTTTAGCAAAGGGAGCCAGCCGATATGATCGTTTACGTGTATGGCCATACGACGGACCGATCCCCATACCGTTTATGGGGATCAGTCATTTACATGTGTGGCGGTTCCCGACACAATGTGCCAACAGATACCAATGTGATCTGTCGCCACATTGCGATGGAAATCGCATGTGTATGGCCACCTATACCTCTTGATATAATTTCGTTGAGGAGCATCAGCAAATACAGTTTTCATCTGCAACTTTATATGCATTATAGTTTCTGGACTAAAGCTTCGTACAAACATACGAACCCTGAGTGCATATATGTGTGACGAAGAGCCTTTTCAGCTGATAATCACATGTGTGTATGTGTTTGTTTGGGGGTCATTTGTTGATCCGCCATCTCACCATCTCACTAAAGCACAGTTTCAAATCAAATGGCATTCAACATTTGTTGTAAATGCCATATAAAACTAGTAGGTGCTACTGGGAATATAAAGAAATTGACTGAACCTAATTTCCCTGACCTTTAACAAATGCAGTGCAGCAGGCACAAAGGACCATTGCCAGCTTTAGGGCAAGTTGTTTTTACAGAAGTGACGTTGGCAAGCTACTAAACTTTATCTTAGATATCAGCTTGCCCCCCCCCTCCCAAAATACCCCCCAAGGAAATGGGTGTAGCTATATGAAATCACTTTAAACAATACCTTTACTTAATAAAGGAGACATCTGGTTATTTATGTCCATTCTACTACAGCTAGATCTGTGTTTAATTATACATGCCCTGTATACATTTTTCATTTTATAAAGCTTTATTAAGGGTTTATTTATCCTCAATAACTTTTGCCAGAGAGATCTTTACTGTCTTGTAAACATTGCATACTCCTATATAATTCCTTGTGTTTATTTCTTTTTACAAACTCTTAAAGGATAAGTGCACTGTAAAATCAAGTTATGTTCATTTGGAAGCAGCAGCTTTTACCTATGTCCCTCCAGAGCCTAGCTTTGTGCCTTGGAAGTTGCTGACATCTTGTTACTGGTTTACTGAATGTTAAGCTCCACCCCTCTGAGATTTCTCCTGCTTCAGCCTCAAACAGTAATGCTTGTGAGTTAAGTGCACTTATCCTTTAAACCTTTCTGTGATTTTACAAATGGCTATACACCTATGATTATAGTGAGGAATGGCCACTCAAATGTAAATATATTGAATATTGTAGTATATATACATACAGTATCCTACCTTATTTGCTATATGAAAATATCTGCAAAGAAAATTCTGACACTTTGTATGTTTAAACATTTAGGAAATATAAGATAAAAGTGGAAATTTGTCATAAATGTGCTAAATATCACATTTAGTTTGAAAATTTTAAAGGGCATGTCCACCTCTTTTTAGAAATTTGTTGTAGTGTAGGGCTCCCTCTCCCACCCCCAACCGCTGCATTTGTGTGTAAAAAAACTAAGCGAACTCTACTTACACACGCCCTCTGCTTGCATGAAACTGCCAGCAGTGTAGAACGCCAGTAGGAAAGGGGCTGAGTAAGTAGAGTTCGGCTTAGTTTTTTTACACACAAATACAGAGGTTGGGGGTGGGAGAGGGAGCCCTACACTACAGCAAATTGGATAAGTGCTAGGACACCAGGCAGCCAACATGGATCGGGAGGGAGGGAAAGTGGTAAAGGGCTGCGCAGAGCAAGCCTGAAACCTCTCAGAGGACACCCTAGAGGCAGAAACGTTTTTCCTCCCAGCCAGGCTCCTGGTGTTCACTTTCTAGGACTTTGGGCAGACATTACAGGGGAACCATTTGGAGTAGAAAGGTAAGGTAAGGATTTTTACACACTGCGCAGTGGGGTCAGTACTGGTGAAGAATTTAGTTTTGGGGCCCTTTAATTTGACACATAATAGTTCTACAAATGTAACAATATTTGAAGTTTGTACTGTTCCAAGTTTTTTGGTTTGGTACAATTACTTAGAAGCAAAACATTTTTACCAGATTCTGTATCGTAATGAACAAGTTATTTACTTCTACTTCCTAGGAAGGAATCATGCAGTCCTGGTTACACTCCAGCACACCGCTGGTTGCTTTCTGCCAGACAAATCCATAGGTGCAGTCCCCCAGCCCTCCACTCCTAGGGCCAAACAGTTCTATAGCACAAGAAAGATACCCGAGGAAGGGACAGGGCTTCCCAAAACGTTGTAGTTTGTTGTTACAATAAATATTTTTGGATTCACCTATACTTTCTTGTGCTATAGAAGGAATCATGCACCCTTACAAGATCTGCTCACACTTTTGACAAATTGACCAATAAACCATTTGGTCTGATGGCCAAAAAAAGAGGGTGACACTGACATTTCAGTGCAGACCATTGAATACAGCATGTTTGGAGAAAAGTGCAACACTGAAAGCCTGCACACAGAGCTTTAAGTAGCACGCACACAAGAATCTGCTAGAATATCAGTGCAGCGTTGTATAGCAATCAAAATTTCATTGCTGACTGGTCTGATTGAACTTTCAGTTGATATGGTCAAAAGTTTGACAATGGTCTGTCAGTCATGCAAAAAAATTCTGTTGATACTTTTTTTTTTTGACCCCCGACCACATTGCATTTGTGCGAAGAACGCCCGTTTCGGCTGAGAATCGCACATGTGTATGCGATCGGTCGGGGGTTGTTGTTCGACCCCTCTGGCCCCACAGTGTGAAAAAATTGTAACCTTTTGATGAAAACAAAGCCTATACTTCTATCACAGGATGGCTATTCAGCCTTAAAGGAACACTAAACAACACTAAACCTGTTTTTTAAGTGTATTGCATCTGTTTCTATTATTCACAGGGAGGTGAGAACGCTTATTCCCACCTCCCTGTAAATTATAGAACACCCAGGGGACACTGGAACTTACCTTTCCGGCGATCCACTCGCAGCTGCTTCTGAGCTGACAGCCGCCCTATCCCGACCAATCGCCTATCTTTGGCGCATGCGCGCCAATACAAAAGATAGGTGTGCGATCAGGACAGTGCAGCTGTCAGCTCAAAAGCAGCTGCGAGTGCAGTGCCGGTAAGGTAAGTTCGGCAGTGTCCCCTGAGCGTTCTATTATTCACAGGGAGGTGGGAATAAGCGTTTTCACCTCCCTGTGAATAATAGAAACAGATGCAAGATACTTAAAAAAACAGGTTTAGTGTTCCTTTAAGGTCCAGCTTTGTCTGATGCTCTGTGCTCTTTGTGCTCTTTGTCTGATGCTCAGCCTGCAGCTGACACCCAGTTAGCTCCTTTTTGTGTTTCTGGAGGGAGTAGCAGTTTAACATGCATCTAAACAAATGAAATCCAAATTAAACCCTCCCTCCTTTCACACACACTTTCCCAAATTCCTATAGCTAAAACAAAATCTTAATATTTAATTCCAGCAGTAATAACAGCTGCCAGAACTGCTTACCTGCCTATAGGAAGACTGCTCACTGTTTGGAGACACAGCTCATCTCCACTGCACATGCTCCAACACATTAGCTGTGTCCCATAATATGGGAGGGGTTGAGCACAGAGAGAGGGTAAAACATACTAACTAGGAGTGGGCTGAACAGCACATGTGGAGACATGGTGAAAGGGAGCTCTGGAAGCAAGAAGGGATCATATTCCTAGCAGCACTAAAAAAAAGGAAAGGATAAAGGCAAGTCATTTTTTGTGTGCCTCTAAAGTTGCACGTAATTATATTAGCTGTACCGCCCATTTATTAAAATCTAAATTTTTTCCATTCCTAAAAAGTATAATTTTGCTAAATTATTTAAAGTGATTTCTAATTGTGTAGGCTTCTTTTATTCTTTTTAAACTATGAAAAGTAAAAATGTACATTTCTGAATAAGAATTAGACAGTACATACATTAAAAGTATTTGGTATTACGTCATTACTGACATAAAAAGAGTCAGAAGTTTTGTCCAATTGTTACTTTCCTTCATTTTTTAAAAAAACAACTTCTGTTTTTAGATCAGAAATCTACAGACCTGAAACCAATCTGGCAACAAGAGAGACACAGAAGACAAATCTTTAACATTATCTAATATTACACATTCGACTAAAGATGGGTGAAAAATGTGGAGAAGCGCTGCTGGTAAGTACTGTATCCCCACTTTATAATGAAATCTATATAATGAAATCCACACATTACATTAATAGTAGTTTTTTAAATATTTGGAAATAATAATGAAACATAGGAAACAGACAAGTATTGTATTGAGTCTGATTTACATATGCAACACTCATATCTGTGGTATTCAGTTAGATCAACTGGACTTAAAGTTTAGTTCTTGAAGACATTTCGCTAGTCATCCGACTGGCTTTCTCTATTCAGAATGACTTGTACAAGAATCTGGAAAGTCCCAATTAGCATATAACAGCCAGGTGTTAGGGACCATCAAATTGCAAGTTGTTAATTTTTTCCTTAAGATACAGGTACATGGCTGAGTCCTGACCCAAGGAATTAGCTCTTCTGTGCTGGGCCATATATTGGTGCAGCTGCTGTTTGGTCCCCTCCACATACAAATCAGAGCACTTTTCACTGCAAGGCGTTTTGATGTCATTCTTCTGTTTCGGTATTAGGTTTTTTGGATGCACCAGTTAAGTCAGTTTTTTGTTTGGTTAAAAGAAGACAGGGATATGGGGTTTATTGAAAATTCTTCTTAATTTCTCGGAGACCCCTGCTACATATGAGATGACCCCTCTTGCTTTCCCCCTTCACTGTTGGTATTCGTGTTCTTTTCTTTCCATCTACCCCTTTAGACAAAGGCCCAGTCCAGATATCCAAGTTTTAAGGGCTCCTCTGAAATATTTTATTTCTTTAGTCTTCGCCTCTGTGCTAGTAGGGATATTCTCTGCTGTGTATTGCAGGGCACCGATGACACCCAGCTTGTGATCTAAATGGTGGTAAGAGACAAACATCAAATACTGGTCTATGTGGGTTGGTTTTCTGTAAACATGTACCTCCAGTTCACCATTCTTCCTAACTTCACCCAAGCAGTCCCAAGAAATCTAATGCTTAGATCCATTGTATTGATATGGTGTGTGAAGGCTTGTACTTCATACTAGTGGATTTTAACTTAGGTGTCTTCCATGTATCTGAAGTGGCTGGGGGCAATGCCCTTGAAGGTATTAAGAGCCTGTGTTTCCACTTCCTCCATGTTAAGGTTTGCCACGATGGGTGAAACTGAAGATCCCGTAGCACATAGCCCAGTTCCATAGTTAATTAGTGCTGAGGTAAACTGTGGAGAGTTTATGCAGTTTTGAAGGAACGGATGTTTCTGCAGTTATCACTGATGGACAAGCAGGTTCGATTGCCTAAACTAAAAGTCACTAATATCATTTTATATCTGCAGTCATTCCACAAATTTCTGTTAGCACCTATATTGCCAGGAAAGTATAAGCAAAACTGGTTATTACTTACAATTGCAAATTCTGCTCAGTACACTTTTTACCAGATATATTGTATACCAATGATATGTTAACAAGTGGTTAGCTATGAAATATGTACCGTATGTGTGTGTGTGTATATATATATATATATAAATAAAGGCCAATAGATAACGGCCGAAACGTTGCTTTTTGTTGCACTTAGCACAATGTTTGCTAAAAAAGCACTTTAAATAAAAGCACTTGTTGAAGGACCTGCGTAGCGCTGTTATTTCTTGAACATTGTTTGTATACCTTGTATATCGTCAGAAGCACCAGGTAACTGAAATATACGAAGATTGTGTGCACACTCAGCCAGCGTTTATATATATATATATATATATATATATATATATATATATATATATATAAAAGTTACTACATAGACATTTCGAACAAGTTAGGGTTAAATAAAAGCCTGCAGTTTTACCATGAGCCCTGGATTTTCTGCTTCCAGTTGGATGAGTGAAATCACCTGACCCTCTGCTCCTTCCCTCCACCTTGGGGGAAAAGCATGCTCAGTTAAAGGAATAGTTCACTGGAAAAGTGAACTATTCTTTTTATGCTTTGATTGAAGACCGGGCAGTTCAGAAGCTATGCCTAACCTCCCGTTCTATAATCAATTCTTTGGAGCCAAAAACGAAGATGAAAGAAACTTACTTTTCGTGCGATCCACCGTGGCCACACTGACTCGCCCCGACCGCTTTTTCAGTAAGATATTCCTTTAAAGGGCATGTCCACCCCCCAAATTAAATCTTACCAACTACTGGCCCCACTGTACAAAAAGAAAAATCCTTATCTTACATCCCTGCTCCTTGTGGTTCTCCTGTTATGTCTCTTTAAAGTGCAGGAAACTGCTGGGTAGGAGCTGTCAATGCCTCACCTTTATCTTGGCTAACCTCATCAAGGTATGAGGCATGCTCAGTAGAGTCCTTTCCCCCCTCTCCCTCCCTTCCTCCCTCCTGATCCCTCCGTGGCTGGAAGTTATATAGCTATAAAACCTTTTGGCACAATGCAGGGGATAACCTCCCACCCCCAACCGCTATATTCATTACTCTAAAAGCGCTGTCAATCTGTACTTACACCTCCTCGTTCCTGCTCTGTTCTACAGTGATCACAGCTGGTCAGGCCCCCTTCTTGCATTTCCGGCGGGCAGAGGAGCCGGACCAGAATAGCGCAGGATCAAGGAGGTGTAAGTACAGATTGACAACGATTTTAGAGTAATGAATATAGCGGTTGGGGGTGGGAGGGTATCCCCTGTATTATGCCAAAAGGCTTTAAAAAGGGTGGACATGTCCTTTAAGCCTATAGATTTGATTAAGGCTGAGCTACACCAGAGGGTAATGCACGTAAAGTGCTTTCCCATCCACATGCAGTTTATGAGAAACGTGCTAGTGTGGCCTAGCCCTTAGGGTTCATTTTGAAGGTACAACAGAAGCCATTTTGTATAACCCTAACTTGTTTGGAAAAAGTTTTAGCAGATATCACTGCTAAAACTTCTGTGTTTCTCATCTGTATGCTATTAAATGGAAAGGAGCATTAGTTATTAAAGCCTATATGCTACCGAAAATCTTTTGGGTTATATAAAAAAAAGGTTTGAATACAAGGAACAACAACATTGGCATGCAAGGGGTGTACAGAATAGTGCTATAACAGAAACATACCCACCCACAGGCATTTGTTACTCATGTCATTATAACTTAAAGGGCAATTCCAGCCCCAAAATGAAAACTTACATACAGGTAAATCACCCCCAAAACCCTTATCTGTAATAGTTGGAAATCTGAAATATATAAGTCTAACCTAAAATCCTGCACAATGTCCTGTTTCCCCTGTTTCTGCTTTTTTCTGGTTCTTCCAGTTAGCAACTGTCAGCTATGGATTTGAAAGTTGACATCACAGCCAATGACTGAATGTTAATCCCCTATCTGCCTCTTCTGAGCATGCCCAGGCTCAGTACAGGCTCAGTACAGGTTTCTAAATTGTTCACTTTCCATAAGGCGTCCAGAAGAATAGCAGGCATACAGTAATGAATTCATAGGACAAAGTATGATATATCAACATATCTTAAAGAGGTGTTGTCCTTTAAAATAAAAAGTTTGACAGAAGTCTAAGTTGCCCTAGCAGTTTGCTTCTCACAAATTGATTTTCTGCATTGCATCTGGTGCATTTGTATTGTGTAGATCAGTGGATATATACAATCTTCCATATTGGACTCCTCATGTGTTAGCTATAAGTCTTTCATATAGCACTACTGTAAGATATAATTATTTGGATTTTCTGCAACAACTGTTCAGCAGATAGTAATACCATTACTGTGTATATTTTTAGCCACAATAGTGAATCCTCATTCAAAAAAATATGTGTGAGTTGTTTTACTGTCTTGTAAAGTACTATAACAGGTTACTGGGAGGGGTTTGTACTCCAATTCTTTATCAACCTAAGCAGATGCACAGATGGATCTAGAGTAACTAGAAAGCTACTATCACAACTTCAAAGGATCCCACCCTACATAGATGTGCATATAACATGCTGACACACTAAAAGTATTCAAATTAATCTCCCACTGACTGTGTCACTTCATTTAGCATTCAACAGATAAGAGTGTTTTTTGAGAATTACTTCTAGTAGACGGTAGTAAATAGAAATTTTCTGTGTATGAACTTAATAATAGAGGGCAGATAAAGAACCTTAAGCTGAAACATTTTGGGGGCGATATATTAGGTGCAAAATGCCAGAGTCAGTGTTAAACCCAAGCTATCCGATGTATTATCAGGTTAGCGTGGGTTTTACACTGAGTTTGCATTGCCTGAATTCTCGGAAATGCAAAACTATGGGGCATATTTATAAAGCTTCGTTAAGTTTTCGCGGCCGTTTTCACTGACATTAACGCATAAATCGCGTTTAACGCAGTTCATAAATGTCCGAAAAGGCCGCGAAAAGTTAATGAAGCGTTAACCCTTCGCGGCGATACTTACCTGTTACCGCCGCTTCTATTTATAAAGCGGTGGTATGTGTTTCGCAGTGCTAATATCGGCTGTTACTAACCTCCCCGCGGCGGGGATGGGCAGGCAACCCGCGGTGGGTGGTCGCACCCGCCACGGGAGGCACGCCCACCCCGCCCACAACCCCCCGCGGTGGCGGAGACCACCCGTCACCGCTTGCCAGCAGCACCTCCCAACCCCTTCCCCGCTCGCGGCAATCACGGAATGGGAGGCTAGGAGGGGTTGCCGGGAAGGGGCCGCAGCAGGTGGTCGCGACCACCCGCCGCGCACCCCCTCCCCAGCAACCCCTCCAAGCCCCGCGCCCCGGCCGCTTCCGGGGAGGGGAAGGGAGGGAGCCGCTGGAACGGGTGGAGGCCTATTACTGGAAAGTTCTGAAATCTGATTGGTTAATGTAAAGCATGCAAAAAGCATTAAAAAATTGACCATCAGAAATGAATTAGGGTTTTCTGCAAACCTAATAAAGAGGTGCACTCCGCTGCGGAACTCAGATGCCATCGCAGTAGATGGCTGAAGAAAGAAGAAAGAAGCGGTTGGCAACATCGGCTCCGCTGAGGCCGGCGGTGCCAGGGGCTCACTGGTGGCCGCAGTGAGTCTGCCGGCATCGGAGACCTGAGTGGTGTTCGTGTCGCCACACGAAGTCGTCGCGTCGGATCAAGATGCCGGCAACATCGGCCTTGTTGAGGTCGCCGCGCCCGCCGGGGGTACCCCTGGCGGCCGCAGGGGTACCTCTCGGGGGTCGGCAGCCTCGGCGGAGCTGGTGTCGCCGGGACTGGAAGAAAGAAGACACCGCCCAAGGGCTCTTTTAAGAGCCGCACACTGGGGGGTGACCCCGCCAAAGGCACTTGTAAGTGCCGCAAAGGCCCTGATGGGGCCGGGGAGGGGGGTCCCAGTTCGCGATGCAGGACCCCTTAAGCCCCAAAAGGCCCTTCTCAGGGCCCCGCTGGAGGGTGCCTCCACCCCTCCCAGCGGCTCCCTCCCTTCCCCTCCCCGGGAGCGGCCGGGGGGGGGGCTTGGAGGGGTTGCTGGGGAGGGGGTGCGTGGCGGGTGGTCGCGACCACCTGCTGCGGCCCCTTCCGGCAGCCCCTCCTAGCCTCCCGTTCCGAGATTGCCGCGAGCGGGGAAGGGGTTGGGAGGGGCTGCTGGGAAGCGGCGGCGGGTGGTCTCCGCGGCCGCGGGGGCGTTGTGGGCGGGGTGGGCATATGCCCCGCCCCCCTTAGCAGAGGCGTCGGGAAGGGATTTTAAGTCCCTTCTATTGCCGCGAAGGGACTTAAAATTACCGCAACACATCGTGGTCGCGATACATACCGCAATGTATGGCGCTCGCCGTTATAAATAATTTTTTTGCGCTAATTTCTATTTTTTATAAATATGCCCCTATGTTTTTGCAGAGATCCCGCGATGTACAAAATCTTGCACAGGGATTTTTGCATTGCGGGAACTCGGGCATGTAAGCTGCAGTGGAAAAAAATATTGCATCGACCCCTTTCTTGTGTCGCATTAAAAAAATATAGGAGCACACCCAGAGTTAGATGCAGCGCTGTGGCTGACTGAGGAGAGGTGGGACTCACTTGCAGTTGGTCCAGTGCTTTCTTCGCCTCACTTATGCTTCTGATCCCAGTAGAGCTTTGCGAGCAGTGGAATAGGTGTGTTGATCAGCACACGTATGCAATGATATCAGAATAGTATAGTAATAGAAAAATGTTTCCCCCTTACTGTTTTGTATTTACATTTAATAAAATAATTTTACATTTAATACAATCTATAATTCCAAGGGAGTTAGGAGGCCCTATTACTACCTCCCTACATATGATCTCATGGTAAAAAAAAAACACCTCCTGTTGCGTAGTTGCTCATGCCGGATGGTAGATTTTCTTACAAAAGTATAGGGAACTGATAATGATTGCAGGAGAGCTGTCAGCAGCTTGCTGCTAACTTGTAGCCATAGCACTGGACTTAAGCTGGCTGTACACTACCTTGACACTACATAGATTTTACATTCAATCCAAAAATGAATGTTGAATAGATTGTAATGTCGAGTGGCATAGCTGTATTACCTGCCGAAGTACCTGCGATCAATTCTGATTGTTGCCACGTTTGGTTGGCCCAAAAAATCTGCAATGTATTCGTTGCCGCCGGTGATCGATGTCAGCACAGGTTCATCCAGATCGGATGAAGGAGCGATCGGACATGCCAGTAAATTGGAACGCCGATTGGTCGTGGTGAATTTGCTCACTAGCGGCAAATGGTTGGACAGGAGGCAAAGTGTACACAGCCTTAAGTACTTATACACCTTTAAAGTACTTATGTCAGTCATGTCCAACAGGATTTTACTTATATCTGCAAGGTGTATGAGACCAAAAGGAAGTACCGCTGTCGGCAACATGGTCATTCAATACATAAGGGAAACCAACATGATCTTTATGTATGGGAGGTCAGTCAGATGATATTCCAAAGGAATCTGTAATGCATGGGTATGGAGGGATTTAGTATTAAGAACAAGAGTTTGGAGAACTCTATATGCTTGAAAACGTTTTACTAAGTACGGTAGATATAAAATTGTTTAAAAAAAACACTAATAGTTAGATCAACTGGACTTAAGGTTTAGTTCTTGAAGATGTTTCGCTAGTCATCCAACTAGCTTTCTCAATTCAGAATGACTTGTACAAGAATCTGTTGGCAATTATGCACCCTGGAAAGTCCCAATTAGCATGTCACAGCCAGGTATTAAGGACCTTCTGAATGCAAGGCGTGATTGCATTGTGGCTAAGAGGTGTTATAGTAATGCCCAGGGTAAGGTGTCAAACCAGCATTGTACATGGCATACAGTTGGTTTCGAAACCCTCTTTCCACCTCTATTCAGGCTTGGTTTCTTTATTGTCACATAAATTGCCTCCTTGACACCTCTCTTGAACCAGTCATTAAAGATAAGATATACCTGGCAGTCAGATCCAGATGTAAAGTGGTAGGAAAATATTGCATGCAATGCTTGTGAAGGTTCTCATTCATCCAGATCATGGTATATCTGTTGTATTCAATTAGATCAACTGGACTTGAAGTTTAGTTCTTGAAGATGTTAGTCATCCGACTGGCTTTCTCAATTCAGAATTGAAAAAGCCAGTTGGATGACTAGCGAAACATCTTTAAGAAGTAAACTTTAGGTCCAGTTAATCTAATTGAATACAACAGATTGCATGCAATTTTTTTTCAATACTGGCCATTCAGCTGCAGAAAACCACCAAGTAAATTAAATACAGCTCTTTGTCTGAACATAGCATTGGGAGGGGTTGGAGGGTGGGCTTTATATTTTATAGTATCTCACTCTCTATCAACCAGGGAATTAAATCTCCTCTGTGCCGCACATCTACCTGGCTCCCCATTAAACAATGCATTATCTACAAAATCCTTCTCTTAACATTTAAATACCTTTGCTCTGCTGCTCCCTCTTCTCTAGTGTCCCCATATGTCCCTGCCTGGTTATCAAAGAACCATCTCTTATATAGACCCCCAACTTACACTGCATCCTCTCGTCTTTTTATCTTCTGGCTCCCATCCTGTAGAATTCTATTCCCCTCTCTCTACATCAGGAAACCTCAATAAACAACCTCTCATCCTATCTCTCTGAGCACAGCACAGCATAGGACTGTTGACACTGCACCAGCTATTGCTTTAGCACTTCCACCCTTTCCTATGTATCTCTATGTTACCCACCATGTAGATTGTAAGCTCGATGGGGCAGGGACCCCTTTGTCATTTTACACATTTCAAGCACTTGTATAATTCTTGATGCTCATACTTATTTATATATCTATGTATTTAGTTACTGTCCCCCTTGTACAACTTTTTGTATTCTATATTGTGCAGCGCTGTGTCCCTTAGTGGCATTATATAAATAAACGTATACATACATACATATACTATTAGTTAACAAACTCAGGTACTTAAAATGTGTTTGTGTTAAAGCGGAATTTGTGGTATTTCTTTTATGTTATTATGGTAATAATTTATTTGTTGTTAGGGTTGTTAGTTTAATTTGAATGCTTTTTTTTTTACTGTGTCTTGAAGGTCATCTAATGTAAGCTGAATATATCATTTGGGTTGGGGACAGGTACCTAACAAGTGAGACATTTTTCTTTAAGGGTGGAGATGCCGTTTAAAGAATAAGTATGCTGTTAAGTAAAGTTAAGTTTAGCTGGAAGCTACAGCTTTAAAAAAAAAGTTGCCATTTTTTTTTCTCTATGCCCCTCCAGAGCATACCTTTGCAGCGTCAAAGTTGCTGACATCTTGAATCTGGATAGTTGGATGTGTAGCTCTGCCCCTCTGAAATATGCTGCTTCCTACTGCTGCATTAGTCTCAAAAGTGAATGTTGGTTTGTTCCGAGCATGCATGCACGTCCGCACAGGCATGACATTGCTGTGCACGAGATGTGACGTCTGTGCATGCACGTCACGCACGCCTATTTCTGCGCGCACACTCGGAAAAAACAACATTTACTTTTAAGACTAATGCAGCAGTAGGATGCAGCAAATCTCAGAGGGGCGGAGCTACACATCCAACTATCCAGATTCAAGATGTCAGCAACTTTGATGCTGCAAAGGTAGGCTCTGGAGGGCATAGAGTAAAAAAAATGGTAACAGCTTCCAGCTAAACTTAACTTTATTTTACAGCATACTTATCCTTTAATTTAATATAATAAAATCTGTACCAAACAATTCTCTAGCTTCAAAAGTGAAGCGACCACACAAGCTCATTACTGAGGAGACATTGGTGAGAATTTTTGGGAAATATTTTCATTTACATTATACTTGTAAAAAGTTTATTACATTGGTTTACAACTCTTTAGGGCTAGCAGCTGCTTAGATCTGTATAAAAGCCATTCAGCAATGTAGCTAACTTTGGTACACTACTCTTGAGGGAGATGGTAAGCATTTTATAGACACAAAGGGGCATATTTATAAAGGTTCGTTAACTTTTCGCGGCCGTTTTGCGGCCATTAACGCATAAATGCGTTTACCGCGATTTATAAAGGCCCGAAAACGGCCGCGAAAAGTTAACGAAGCGTTAACCTTTCGCGCCGATACTTACCTATTACCGCCGCTTCTATTTATAAAGCGGCGGTACTGGTTTCGCTGGCTAGTATCGGCTGTTTTACTTCGCCACCTTGAAGGAGGCGAAGTCAGCCGATACTAACCTCCGCGGCGGGGATGGGCAGGCAACCCGCGGCGGGTGGTCGCACCCGCCCGGGAGACACGCCCACCCCCCCACACCCCCCGCGGCGGCAGCGGCGACCACCCGCCGCCCGCCACTTCCCAGCAGCCCCTCCCAACCCGTTCCCCGTTCGCGGCAATCTCGGAACGGGAGGCAGAAGGGGCTGCCGGGAGGGGCCGCAGCAGGTGGCCTCAGCGGAGCCGATGTTGCCAGCCGTTCTTTCTTCTTCTTCAGCCATCTACTGCGATGGCATCTGAGTTCCGCCGCGGAAAGCTCCTCTTTATATAGGTTTGCAGAAATCCATAATCCGTTTCTGATTGGTAATTTTTAATACTTGCTTACATTAACCAATAGATTTCAGAAATTTCCAGAACATCGGCTCCGCTGAGGCCGGCGGTGCCAGCGGGCTCACTGGCGGCCGCGTGAGTCTGCCTGATCGGCGACCTGAGTGGGGTTGGTGTCGCCAGCCCGAAGACGTCGCGTCGGATCAAGATGCCGGCAACATCGGCCTCGTTGAGGTCGCCGGCGCCCGCCGGGGTACCCCTGGCGGCTGCAGGGGTACCTCTCGGGTCGGCGGCCTCGGCGGAGCTGGTGTCGCCGGGACTGGAAGAAAGAAGACGCTCGCCCAAGGGCTCTTTAAGAGCCGCACTGGGGGGTCCCGGTTTCAGCAGCGCGTGGGGGACCCCCGCCAAAGGCACTTGTCAGTGCCGCAAGGGCCCTTATAAGGGCCGGGGAGGGGGGGTCCCGGTTCGAGCTGCGGGACCCCCTAAGCCCCAAAAGGCCCTTCTCAGGGCCCCGCTGGAGGGAGCCTCCACCCCCCCAGCGGCTCCCTCCCGTCCCCTCCCCGGGAGCGGCCGGGGCGGGGGGCTTGGAGGGGTTGCCGGGGAGGGGGTGCGCGGCGGGTGGTCGCGACCACCTGCTGCGGCCCCTTCCCGGCAGCCCCTTCTAGCCTCCCGTTCCGAGATTGCCGCGAACGGGGAACGGGTTGGGAGGGGCTGCTGGGAAGTGGCGGCGGCGGCGGGTGGTCGCCGCTGCCGCCGCGGGGGGTGTGGGCGGGGTAGGAGCAGCGTCGGGAAGGGATTTTAAGTCCCTTCGCGGCGATACTATACAGTATCGCCGCGAAGGGGCTTAAAATTACCGCAGCACATCGCGGCCGCGATAGGTATCGCGGGAATAGCGCTCGCCGTTATAAATACGGCGATAGCGCTATTTTCGCGGCCGCGATGTGCGGCGGTAATTTTTTTGCGCTAACATCGTTCCTTTATAAATATGCCCCAAAGTAGGTTCTGTGTTTAGAAAAACATACTTTTAATTGCTTGATGAAAGGAAGAAAGTTATGCAGTGGCAAGCTGTGAGCCATTGGTGCTGTCTGTTTTGCTTTAAGTGAGCTGTGTTACTGTCTGATTACTTTCATATAAATTGTGGTCAGTTAATTATAATTGAACACCTGCAAGTTGTTTATAAGTCTTTATGTGTCAGTTGATCTGCCTTTGTTCTCATGCCTGTTCTTCAGTAATGTCTCTGAGTCTCTATCTGCTGGAGTCCAGCGTTCTATTTGAGCACAGCAGGTTAAAATGTTCTCTCTTTTATCTAAGGTCATGCTTTCAAAATGACCTGAATTAAAGACTGTCCTTTCCCACTTTTGAGACCTCCTTACGCCTAAATAGCACAACTTCTTGTATATTGTTCATTCTAACATTTTCCAAAGGAAGTTTAACAAAAACCCATCTCAAGGCCCTCTTTTAAAGGGCAGAATGAAGATTGTGTATGCCAAAACCTGCATTTTTATCAACCCTTTTCTCACTCTTTCTGGCCACAATATATTTAAAGGCCAGCCCCATCTAAATTGTTAAATTAATAGGCTGTGTTTTGCATTACATTTTATGTTTTGAGGCTGTTCTGACATTATTCAAATTCCCACTTTTGTAAATCTATCAGTAATTTTATCCACATTCATCTCCTTAAGTAAGCCGGTAATTCAAAACTTTGCATTATTTTACCAACATTATAAAGATTTGTATTAGTCTCACTCTCACTATGTGACAGTTTAATGCTTTATATAATGCAACTTTTCTAACTGACTGAAATACTGAATTTACATTAGCTTTAATAGTATTCAAAAACGATTTTGCAGTTTTGTCCTAGAAACAACATAAAAACACCTTGTCATGTGACAAGGAGAACAGCTAACATGCACGTTTCACTTAATTTCTTTGCATGCATCACACTGACATGATTGTACAGTGGGTGTGTGAAGAGGTGACTGGTTTTCTTTTGTGAAACCTTTGAATTTCCACAAATGCCACTTTATGGAATATTTATTAGTCAGGAAAAATCTGTTCTTATGGCACTAGATATCACTAAAATGTGTACAGATATCTAGGTAACTGGGATGCATTTCTGAATTTAGCTCAACGGGCTATATATTTGATGTTAAAAGACAGCTGAGCTTTTCCCAACACTTTTTTTCACAGGTACTGAGTGCTCCAATAGCCAACTAGATTTTCAATATTCAGTTCTTTATTGTCAACTTTCTGATGTGTTCTGGCCCCTTCATTAGTATTGATTTATATACTTGATGTTGGCCATAGTGAAAAGTGTACACTAAAAAACAATAACTAATTAAAATCAACTTATAAAGTGATTAAAAAATGTTTATTTTGCAAAAATAAATACATCACCTAAACCCTAAAAATATATATATATTTTTTTAGCATAAAACATGAACAGCAGAAATGGAATTTGTTAAGGAATATCAGGCATAACTCTATTTGCTTTGTAACCTTCCTTTAAAAAATTCTGATCAAACCTAAAGTATGCAGTGGTTACCATTCTTGGATGCAACAGTAAAAGAAGAACTAATATTAGGCATAGTTAATAGCTCAAGTAAGATCATTTGAACTCAAAAAAAAATGTTTGGTTTTAGTGATGAAGGTAGATAAGCACATACTTTTTTGAACAGTCATATCAGCAGAGAAGTGGTTTAAATATAAAGTTACAGATGGAACATGTCCATGACCTGGTAGGAAGCCTCTGGGAAAGTTAATGACAGCATAACCTTTAATGTTTAAACTTTATATGTCACCCTCATCTCTGATTGCAGTATCTTTCAGCCAACGAGATAGAACTTTGATTGAAAATTAATACATATTGGTTTGCAGTTAGTAAATCAACAAAAATGATAAAATGATCCACTGCCCTGTAAAGATTTAAGTTTTGAGACAAGGAAGTGACTGTCCCAAGGTACTTTCATTTGTGGTTATCAAGAATCAAAGTCGTGTCTTATCGACTCATTCTATATAAATAAATATCATCAAGGTTCATTACAATTTAGAGGAAATGTATAGTTTATCACTTTCCCTAATATATTCTTTTATAATGCTTTTCGTAAAATTTAGTTTGAATGTAATTGTGTTTAGGATGTGTTTATGTGTTGTATTTAATTCCTCTGATTGAAATACAGATCTCTACATCCTTAAGCAAAATGAATATAAAGTTCACATGTATTCCAGAACAAATGCTTTGGATATGTATTGCTTTAAATGTTACACTATAGGTTAAATGGCCAATAATGCGGAAAGGACATGGCAACAGTTGTGATGTAAATGCAGCAATAAGGGCAGCAGCTAAGGTCAGGACATATGGATGGACACGTAGCTTGCTCATTGCCTCTGTGTGCTTTTTGACTACTTTGTCAGGACCCCATATGTTCTCCTAGATACCATTTCCCTCCCCCTTCTCCTATGCCCTCTTTGGATAGCTTGTTTGTGCTTCACTTGTCTTATGGACATGTTCTCCCATGAGGGCACTTTGTTGTTACGCAAGCAGTAACAGCTGGGTCCCTCGAAGCCAAATTCTCCAAATGTGGATAGAGGAAGTAAGAGAAAGATAGACTGATAGGGAAAGGGAGAGCAATATAGGGTCATGTGAAATAGATTCAGATATAGGGACTAATGAAGGTCCTCTTTAAAATCAGCCTTCTATTAAGGCTTGATAGTATTAAGTTCAGAAAATCGAACAACCCCTTTGAGGAAGCAGCTTGTTTTGACATCAGTAATGTGCTGAATGTTGTGTTAAGTCTAAGAAACAAATATGCTCATAAGAAGTGACAGCATATAAGAAACATTTGGTTCACATCTCTATAATCTCAGTAACCGGCAGACCTTGTTTGATCTCTGATATTTACCTTCTGATGATCTTACATGCTGACTTGTCGTATTTGCTTTTTAGGACCACTAAACCTCAAAATTAACTATTTCCCCCCATAATCTATTATTTAATGTAAGGTAGGAACAATTATTTCCACTTCCTATTTGCTGTCATTAAAAAGTTAATAGCTTCAGAAGTTTTATTACCAGCAGTTTACCTCTCACTCTGCCTGGCTTACTTACAAAGAAAAATATTGTTACAAGTTGGAAAAGTCATGCAGGGAACTAACCCTCCGACCTGTAACAGTATTGTTACATTATTGTTTTTATAATTAAACTTTCAAATGGAACACCCTGGTGTAAAAATGATTTATTGCATGTAAACAGGATTTTCTTACAATAATAGGGAGTAGTCACTAAAAATCCCCCTCCATCTTTCAAATTACATCCTTCTTAATAGTGGTGCCTTATCAAGGAAATAAAAAAATTAAGAATACCAACAACAACAATCACATTTACAATTTGTTTTCAAGATTTAAAAATAAAGAAATAGAATTTAACTAGGTGAATGACAATTATAGACTGTCATAAATAAAGGGCAGTTCAAAAGAATTTTAATGAAGAAATGTGAATGACAGTATACATCTCTTTCAGAATTTTGGCTTTGTTTTCCTGGAAGTGATTCTGCATGGAGTAATGTGTTCTCTGGTGTAATATATAAGTAAGATGATTAGAAGTTACAGGGAGTTTCGTTACATATATACAAGTAATAAGGGGGTGGGTTTGTGTGTGATCATGACTAGATAATTGGAGGCTTATACCACTGACACAAACACTTGGTTAAAATTTAACAGTACATTAAAAGCTAATAATGTACTTTGTGTGAGTCCACAGTTTTTACATAGTAACATAGTAATTAAGGTTGAATAGACATACGTCCATCTATTCCAACCTTTATAGCCTCTTTTTAACCCTACCTTACAGTTGATTCAGAGAAAAAAAACAGCTAAAAATGGGGGGAACATTTTGATTCCTGACTCCAAATGGCAACTGCAAATATCCCTGGATCAACCAGAACTACAGTATATTAATTAGTATTAGTTTATGTATATAATATTAATTCTCAATATTTTTTAGTTTTAGAAACTTATCTAGCCCACTTTTGAAGCTATTCATTGCCACATCTGCTAGAAGACAATTCCGCAGTTTCATTGTTCTCACTGAGAAACCCTTCCTAACTTGAAGATGAATTTCTTTTTTTCCAATATTAAAGGATGTTGGGTACATACGGGCTGAGATTGGCCATGGCCGACCATTTACACCTAGCAATCGGTTGGATGAGAGAAATCACTGTTATCGTGGCAAAAGTAGCCGTACATGGTAATATCAGTAGGTTGGCCAGAAATATTGTATGGTCCGTACCCAGCCTAAGAGTCCTCTGAAATTACTTATTGTTGGACAATGAATGCATCAGAAAGTTTATAATATGGCCCATTAATATATTTGTATAAGTGATAATATCCCTGTGCAATCACCGTTCTTCAATGTGAACAGCCCAAACTTGTCTAATCTGCCTGCATAATCAAGCCTTTCCATTGCCCTTATAATTTTAAATGCCCTCGTCAGGATGTTCCCATTTCCAAGATGTCTCTTTTGCATATGGCATTCCAAAACTGCACCGCATATTCCAAATGTGGCTATACCAGTGCTTTTTAAAGAGGGAGAATAATATTTTTCTCCCTTCAATCTATTCCCCTCTTGCTAACTAGCCCTGGCTGTCTGGCACTGCTTACTACAGTTTGTTAAAGGGTATCTCCACTGATGGAAAAACGTTTTTTTTTTTCCCCTATATGAAAGTTCACCTTCCCCCAACCCCCCTCCTACCTTTTTTTCCCCAAAATTCAGCTCTGTTTCTTTGCAGCAGCCTCTGCAAGCTGTGTAGCTCCTGGGGGTGTGTCTGCTACTGTGCTGGGCAGGCTGTCAGTCAATGTGCATCATAACATGCATATTGATGATTTCTGCCACACCCACTTGACCCCAGTGATGCCTGATGTAAACAAAGCCTTTCCTTCCTGTCTCTGTGATTCACAGTCTCTCTATGATTCCTGTCTCTATTCACAGTTGATAGTGCAGGGAGAGACAGAGGGGGGAAGTTACAAGGTTCAGCCACACAGCTTTATGTAAGGAGACTATATTTAACAATTGCAAAAGTAATAGAATATAATTGCAAAAAGGAATCAAATGGGGGGGGGGGGGGATCTGGGAGACAGAAGGTGTATTTCAGAGGGGATGCTGGGAGTGTCAAAAGTTGGATTGCAGTAGCAGACACACCCACTTGGCTGCAGTAAGAAATCATTTCCTCCCTGACTCTCTAAGTTCATTTTTCCAGCTGATTATGCAGAGAGAGACAGGGGAGGAAAAGTTAAACCCTCTTCCCACACTACTGTAACAAATACAGGGGAACTTGTGTTGTTTTTAATAAAGATTTGTTTGTGTCTAACTCTAAGATTGATTTCATAGGGGATGCTGGGAATATGAGGCAATCTGGTATGGGAGGGAGTGGGAGAGAGAAAAAATGTAGTACCTGATTACTTCTCCATTAATTAGTGAGGTGCTGTGATGGTCATGTGATTATTCCTCCATTTAGCAGTGAACTCAGTAGCTTGGAGAGCTGTGATGGTCATGTGATTATTCCTCCATTTAGAGGTGTGTGTGTGTGTGTGTGTGTGTGTGTGTGTGTGTGTGTGTGTGTGTGCTGTGTGTTTGGTGTGTGTGTGTGTGTGTGTGTGTGTGTGTGTGTGTGTGTGTGTGTGTGTGTGTGTGTGTGTGTGTGTGTGTGTGTGTGTGTGTGTGTGTGTGTGTGTGTGTGTGTGTGTGTGTGTGTGTGTGTGTGTGTGTGTGTGTGTGTGTGTGTGTGTGTGTGTGTGTGTGTGTGTGTGTGTGTGTGTGTTGGAATCGACAGACAGCGGTACCCCGACGGATCCTCTCACATTCTGCGCATGCACTAAAGGAAAACGCGCGTCGGACATTTTACATGCAGGCAGTCAATGAAAGTGGGCGGACCTGCACCATCCACAGCGTTCTGGGACAAACTCATTGGATTTCTTCTAAACTACTGCTCACAGACACAGGATACTGCAGGTACATTTCCACCTTTCACATATCTATCCTTACAACCCAGGTGACTTTTAGCAGTGGAGATACCCTTTAACTACTATAACCCCCAGATATTCACTTAGATTCACTTAGGACAGATACATTTATGATGTAGGCGGTACAAGCATCACCTTACATTTATCAATATAGAATCTCATCTGCTACTCTGCTGCCCATTTTGATAATCTGCTTACAGCAATTGCACATTATTTGAATTTTTCAAAACTCTGCATAATTTTGTATCATCATCAGACCTTGCTTTCAGTACCCACTTCTAAGTAATTTATGAACAGATTAAATAGAAGTAGCCCACATAATGTATGTATAGGTTTATTTATATAGCGCCACTTGGTGACGCAGCGCTGTACAGTATTAAAATACAATAAAGTCATACAAGGGGGATAAATAGATAGTTCAGTACATAAATATATAACTTATATAAATAAAAGTGCTTTGCCACAAGAGGTAATGAGGTCCCTGCCCCGTAGAGCTCACAAACGCATAAATGTAGATGCATTGACCATTACTCTCTGTAAGCAATCCAACAACCAATTCTCTATACATGTACAAATGTTTTTTTCTAGGCCAACAGACCTCAATGTATACATACAGTAAGTTGCCTGTGTGGCACAGTATCAAAAGCTCTAACAAAATCCAAGTATACTACATTCTCTGCTATGCCAGAATCTAAATTATTACCCACTTCTTCATAAAAACTAAGCAAGTTATTCTGGCAAGATCTATTTCTCATAAATCCATACTGACTTCTACTTATAAGATCAGTTCTGAAGGCTGACCAGAATATGATCCCTTTTTTGAATATTTGTATCATATTAGTATTTTTGGCATCCTCTATTACCATCTTAACCCCAATTATTTAATGGTTCAACATTCTCTGTCCTTATCTTCTTACTATATACTTTTTGTGGTTTAGCGATAACCCCTAATGTTTGTGATTTTTTTTTTCTTTAAAATGTTTGGAGACTGATGCAGAAAATGAAGAGTAGGAGCTGTCTGTGAGTCATCCTGATTCCTGCTTCTTCCTTCCCTTGTTCAGGTTTCTAGCATGCGCAGGGGAGCACCCGTCCTCCCCCTCCATCCCTCCGGATCCCTTCATGGCTGCCCTTCTACCTAACTTTAAAATCTTTTGCTGTTGTGTACCGCTAAATTTAGATTTCTAAAACAAGCCGCATCCGTGATTGGCTGACCCAAAATCAGACAGCCACGGGAAAGAAGCACCGTTTTTTTTTTTTTTTTTAACAAATCTTCAGCCCTACACTATGCCAAATTTTAGTTTTTAGGGTGGGCATAACCTTTAAACTCATTTGGACCCTTTAAAACTTTTTATTTTACCTTATTGTTAACATTTAGCTTTTAAGCCCCTTTCATCCAAACTTCATTTGGGGAACCCATAAACTTAAATGAGGGTGACATTCCTGGCATCAGAGGACCATAAATGATCACTTATTTTTAGGTATTTATTAGATGTGCATTATATATATTTTTGCCCAACACCACATTCCATGGGGATTCATCTGAAAATATTAGAATTCATTGTTTTAAATTTTATACCTGGCCACCTAAAAAGAAGCTTCTATGATGGAACCAAAAATAAATTTTTTAGTCTGCAATCTATTTCCCCTTTTGTACATTGAAATCACGCTATGTGGCTGTGTAAACCTAGTGATATTTTTTTAACATTTCTAACGTTTTCATAAAAGATGCATAATATTTACACACATACACAAATGCATAACATTGCTTTCAGACATCAGCATTTAAAGGGCAAGACCTCTAAAAAAAAAAAAAACTTGTTCTAAAATGTAGACTACCCCCCAACCCTACTTTTGCAATATTCACAGTTTCCAAAGATGCTCCTGAACTTTCTTACCAGACCTGGTCCCTCGCCATCTAGGTGATGCCCCCTGCTAATGTTTCAAGCTTGTTTTGAGCAAAAACAGGAGCAGGGGACTTCTGCACTGACAGACACTTTACTTCCTGGTCGCGGATGTCAGGCGATTGGGCGCGACGTGACGTACCGCCTTAACTGACATCGACACCCAGGAAGTGGAGCAGTGTCAGCAGCAGCGGCAGAATAGGAGCGGCGAGGCACCGGGTCAGGTAAGGAAGTTCAGGAGGGTCTTTTGAAACTGTAAAGATTGTGAAAGTGGGGTTTGGGGGGGTAATCTACATTTTAGAACAAATTTGTTTGTTCAGTGGACATGCCCTTTAAAGAGAAATAAGCGACTTTCAGACTATATTTTTTATTTAATTAATTAATGGCAACACCAATTGGGATATTTTGCCATCTTATTAAATTGGTTTATTGCTCTAAACAAAATTGTTTGATGATCATGTCACCCTTTGGATTCCATGGGCATGATGCAACCTAATCGCAATTAGTTTTAAAGGCAAGTCTAACGCATAAATTAAAAATTGTTTACAGTTTAATCATCCCCCATACCTTAAAATGTTGTCAATTCCTCTTTAGGCTATACAAGCTTATTTGAGGGGTTGATTGCATTTTAATCATTGCATTGGAATGATAAATGGTCTTGTGCAATTCATAGTATGGAATATTGAAATAAAAAACTTTTCTATTTTACAATGTGGCAAGGATTTGTATTCGGGGAGAGACTGATTTTGTGCGGTTTCTGTATAACTGTGCTTTGGTTCAAGGAAATCTTATAAATTGGCCACTGGATGGCGACAGAAAATTTGAAATCACTGGATTATTAGTTCTGTTAAATTGAATAACTTTATAATCTATTATAATAATAACATAATAACAACACATTATATTTGTTATATATTGTTTACATATGACTCCTTTCAAGTTGAGTTCACGTACACTAGAGTAAATTTCCTCCTACAATGTGCAATCAGAATCATGTCTTCCATTTAAAAGTAATTCTTTAGACCAAGGGGCATATTTATAACCGATCATTAACTTTTTGCGGCCGAGTTTACCGCCATTTTCACAAAAAACGATATTAACGCAATTTATAAATGCGCAAAACCCGGCCATGAAAAGTTAATGTTTTGTTAACTTCGCATCAGTTATTGCTCGTTGCGTTAATCTCAACAGTTTCAGCCTAGATTACAGGGGGCTGGGAGGAGATGCCGGGAAAGGATTGCCGCGGGTGGTCGCATTCATCAGAGGGGCGCGGCGGTGGTACGCCCACCACGCCCTCACCCCCCCGTGGAGAGGGCGGGGGCGTACACCCACCCGCCCTCGCCCCCCACGGCGTATGCAACCATCCGTCGCGACCCATTCCCAGCAGCCCCTCCTAGACCCCCGCCCTGTACTCTCGGGGGAGGGGAAGGGAGGGACCTGCCGAGAGAGGCAGAGGGACCCTCCAAGCGTGGGCACTGAAAAGTGTCTTTTGGGGCATAGGGGGTCCCGCAGCTCGAACCGGGACCCCCTTCTCTGACCCTATCGGCCCTAGCAGCACTGAGAAGTGCCCTTGCGGCCCTGAGACGGGCCTTTTGGGGCTCGAACCGGGACCCCCCTCCCCGGCCCTTGTAAGGGCCCTTGCGGCACTGAGAAGTGCCTTTTGGCGGGGGTCCCGCAGCTCGAACCGGGACCCCCAGCGAGCGGCTCTTAGGCGGATTACACACTACAACGCACCAAGCGTACACGCTTTTGCGTGCGTTATTGCACTTTCTGTGCGTTAGTGTGTTATTTTCGCGTTTTTCGCTATCTTTAAAGCGCAACCGCAAGCGATTGCATAAAAAAATGCTCGCCGCAAAACGGAAACAAACGCGCATCGAAAATCGCAGGAATGTTTGTGTTCCCACGATTTCCATGTTAGTGAAAATTGTGGGTGCGAATGCAAGCGCAAAACGTGTACCTGAGCGCGCAAAAAATGTGCTAGTGTGTCCTAGCCCTAAAAAGAGCATTTGGGCGAAGTCTTCTTTCTTCCATCCGGTGCCACCAGCTCCGCCGAGGTCACCGACCCCAAGAAGTACCCCTGCGGTCGCCAAGGGTACTTCCAGCTCCGGTGGCTTTGACGAGGCTAGTGGTACCGGCGTCTTGATCTGACGCATCGTCTTCATGCTAGCGACACCAACACCACTGAGGTCGACAATGCCCGGCAGGCTCACTGGTGGCCGCAGTGAGCCCGCTTGCACCACCAGCCTCAGCAGAGCCCGCTGGCACCACCGGCCTCAGTGGAGCCGATGTTGCTAGCCGCTTCTTTCTTCGTCCATCTACTGTGATGGCTTCTGAGCTCCGCAGTGGTTTGCAGCTCTTTATATCTTTATATAGTTTTGCAGAAAACCCAAATTCGGTTCGAGCTGCGGGACACCCTAAGCCCCAAAAGGCACTTTTCAGTGCCCCTGCCTGGAGGGTCCCTCCACCCCTCTCGGCGGGTCCCTCCCTTCCCATCCCCGCAAGAGTACGGGGCAGGGGTCTGGGAGGAGCTGCTGGTAAGGGGTCGCGGCGGGTGGTTGCGGGGTGTACGCCCACCCCGCCCTCACCACGCGGCGGATGCAACTACCTGCCCTGACCCCTTTCCAGAAGCCCCTCCCAGACCCCCTGCTCCGTCTCGGTATTCGCGGCGGTATTGTACTTATTCAGAAAGTTCAAAAATTCGAGTTTCGAAAATCGTCTACTTTCGATTTTGGAAAATCGTCTACTTTCGATTTTCGAAAATCATCTGATTTCGATGTTCAATAAAAATCGAAAGACCGAGTTTCGTGAAATTCGTGAAAGTTTCGTCGGGACTTCAAAACCCTCAAATTCGATTCGAAAATTGGTTCTATTAGAACCCACATTACATCCCTAATAGATATCAGTTCATCCCGGGTATAAATTAGTTTTCCTTTGAAATATATGTTTAGGTTTTTTTTATTACAATGTTTACTGATTCTAATTATGTGTTATACATTTCGAAAGGCGTTAAGAGGCATTTAAGAGTTCTAACTAAAAAGAATGTTGTAGCTGAATTAAATCAGCAGAATAAAATGAACATATGTGTACTGAGAAGGGACAAGCTTTCAAGAGCTACTTTTCTCTTTTGAGAGTACTGCTTGACCTTAAGAAAAGAGAGAAGTATATCTCTTGAAAGCTGTTCTATAAAACTTAACTGTTAGTCCTCAATAAAATGTCATAGTCCTTAGCGCTCATTGTATTGCGTGCACTGTATTAAACCATTGCAAATAAACAAACTCTATATACACTTGTTTAATAAGGTAAACTAGAAATACATGCCTTCCCCAATACTATTAAGAGTCCTGAAATTCAAATGAAGAATGGTTTTAGACCATGGCTGGTATTAGACATTTCCAGACAAAATTCCCTTAAAGGTTGTGATTCCCAGCATAGCTGTCTTCCTTGTTTAAACCCTGGGCTTGTGTTTTTATGGTTCCACCACATTTTATTTTTAATCATAATTTCATCCTAGTAGGACAAAAAAAAATATCTTCTTTAATGAATCATAATCAATAGGATACAAAATAAAACCATTGACCCAAATTTGAATGTACAACTTCATACAAATTAATTAGCCTTCATTATCTCTCTAAAATGCTTTATTATGTAATCATGTACAAGATTTTAACATCCTGTATATTACATGCTGCTGCTAAGGTTCAACTGTACTTTTTTTTTTTTTTTTTACAAACTGCTTTGATACTTGCTAATCAGTAGAAAACAAAGGGGCATATTTATAAAGGATTGTCTTTTTCGCCAAATAATTAGCGCAGCACATCGCAGCGAAAATAGCGCCATTTGGAGCTTCGTTTCGCCTTATTTATAAAAAAGCGAAAAAAACACTTCGCGGGCGCGATAAAGAGCGAAAAGTATCGCCACGAAAACTTAACGCATCTAAGAAGACTGCATTGTGAAAACCATTCGAAACCAAGAAAGCCCACTAGAAAATGATGTCAAGTTCAAAATGGCCACCTCACATTTACCAAGAAGTCAGCCATGTCTTATTTGGTCAATCTTTCTCAATTTGAATACAATTTTCTTTTGCACTGCACATTCGCCTTTCTAATGTGCGTTCACCTTTCTAATGTGCGTTCGCCTTTCTAATGTGCGTTCGCCTTTCTAATGCACGTTCGCTTTTCCAAGGCATATTACATTCTAATGCGCGATCGCCTTTCTAATGTCGCTTTTCCAAGGCATATTACATTCTAATGCGCGTTCGCCTTTCTAATGTTACTTTTCCAAGGCATATTACACTCTAATGCGCGATCGCCCTTCTAATGCGCGTTCGCTTTTTCAAGGCATATTACCCATTAGAATGCCTTTTTGCTCAAACAATGACTTTTCACCACCTTCAGGGTCGCGCTAATCTTTCGCTCTTTTTAACGCAAAAACCACCTTTCGCTCTTTTATAAATCGCGTTATGCCTTTTTGCTCCTTTTTCGCTAAAATTACCATTGCGAAGTAAGGCGAAAAGGGTTTAGCGATAGCTCGCAGAAACGGTTTCGCCATTAGTTAACGCTACCTTTATAAGTAGCGTTAACTGTCTTTTTGGAGAAAACCTATGCGAAAAGCGAATGCGAAAACATTTCGCTACTTTTCGCTCTTTTATAAATATGCCCCAAAGTGTTTTCCCTGGCCACTTGTAACCCCTTTTTTCCACAAAATTCTTTTATTGTTATCCTCAATTCAAATACAGTTAGAGAAGCCAAAATATGGATAGTGGGAAGTGTCATGCATAAATAGAATCATAATATTGGCCATTGAAAAAAAAATTTTCATTGCCGTTTCTCATTGTAAATTTTTTTTTTTTTTTGTTCATTCATTCTATTCCTTTACTTATTTTGCTTTTACAAACTTAAAGGGGCAGTAAACTGTATTTTTAAAGTACATTCATTCATTCTAATCCTTTTTTTATTTATTTTTTTGCTTTCACCAAGTTAAAGGGTAACTGTGGTCTCGAATTCTCCCAAACTAGTAAGAATTATATAAAAAGCCTTCCATGACACCTTCAAAATAAAACCTAAATCACATCTCTAGATAAAATTTGTGAGAAGCTATTGCTGGAAAGGTTCGGCAATATTACTTCCTGCTTGAACACTTCCTGTTTTCAGCCATGTGACCAGCTTGTAGTCATGTGACAAGCCTAAGCCTGAATTAATATGCTCTGCTTCTCAACTGCCAATTTTTTCCCCTGGTACTTCCTGATTTCCCCAGCATTAAGTTTTTACTGAGCATGCTTCTCCCCTGGGGCAGATGGGCGTGGCAGAGGTCAGGTAATGTCACTCAACCTACTGGAAGCAGGAAGTTTGAACATTCACCCCAATGTAATGTCTCACAGGCTCCAGCCAGAGATGTGATAGCAGCTCATTTTAAAAGAAATACTGTAGGCTTTCATTTAACTCTAACTTGTTTTGAGACCACAGTTGCCCTTTAAAGTATTTTTACTTTTTAAAGTACATTGCATCTGTATCTATTATTCACAGGGAGGTGAGAACGTCCCTGTGAATAATAGAACACCCGGGGGACACTGCAACATTTACCTTACTGGTACTCCACTTGCGGCCCCTTCTCAACTGGCTGGCGCGCTGTCCTGATCATGCGCCTATCTTTTGTATTGGTGTGCATGGGCCAAAGGTAAGCGATCAGTCAGGACAGCGCCTAACAGCTGAGAAGGAGCCGAGTGGAGCACCGGTAAGGTAAGTGTTGCACTGTTCCCCAGGCGTTCTGTTATTCAAAGGGAGGTGGGAATAAGCGTTCTCACCTTAATGTGAATAATAGCTACAGATGCAACTTGATGTACTTAACAAAGTACATAAAAACTGTTTAGTGTTCCTTATAGAGAAACACAAGAGCTCACTTATTTTTTTTAGCTTATTTTGTAATGTCTAGTGATAGTATTACCTATACGGGTATCTAATGAATCACTGTAGGCTTTATAGATCTGCTCTGATGCTATATAATGCATGTATGTGGGGTTAATAACAGACAACTGGTTTAAAGTTAAAAAGGAACTGTGGTCTCCAAACAAGTTGAGTTTAAATTAAAGGCCAGTCCTACCTTTAAAACGGGCCATCAACCACCTCTCTATGTGCTCCACAGCCCAAGATATAAAGAAATAACTGACCAGAAAGTTAATGGGTGGGAGGCTGACATGTGACATTCCTAAGGCTTCTCCTGCACAGTGCCACCGGCAAGCACAACCTCAGACTCCCTCAGTGTGTGAGGGAGACAGGAAGTCCCTTCTCCTCTCTGCTGTGTGAAGTCCTGACAGAGTAGGTAAGGGAATCTACAGCCCTTCTCTCCCACTAAGTGGAAACAGCCTTTTCAGGCAGGGTTCTCCCTCTGTTCTCACTTTGTTCTCTCTCTGTTCTCACTGTGCCTGAAAAGGCTGTTTCCACAGAGTTTTCTGTAGGGGGGGGTGTCTGAGTGGCCCATGGCAAATGCACCCGCAAGTGTGTGGGGCTTTTGCACCCTCGAGTGGGTGGGGCATGTGCACCCGCAAGTGGGTGGGGCTTGTGCACTCATGAACAGGTGATGTAAATATCTTCAAAACTATGCAAAATAAACAATGGAAATAGATTGCAAAAATTCTCAGGAGAGCAATTCCTATCAATTTACCTAAAGTCATTTTTGGACCACAGTTCCCCTTTAAGATTTTTGCCATATTGAAAAATGAAAGGGAATCTCCACTACTAAAATCACTTTTTTCAATTAAATTTGAAAAAAATTAAATTGAAAAGGGGCATGTAAAGGAGCTGTGTCTTACCTCCTTTTCTTCAAAACGTTCAGGAGCCGGAAACGAAGTTGCAGAACTTACTCGCTCCTCTGCTGCGTCCTCTGACAGGTCCCGACGGACCTAATACTCTATGCACAAGTGTGATATGCATGCGCATAGCATACTAAATCCGTTGGGACCTGTTAGAGGACGTGGCGGAGGAGCGAGATACCAGGTAAGATCTGCAACTTCGTTTCCGGCTTTTGAACATTTTATTGAAAAACTAGAGGTAAGACACAGCTCCTTTACCTCCCGTTCTTCATTAAAACTGAATTGAAAAAAGTGATTTTAGCAGAAGAGATACCCTTTAATAAAAATGTCACAGTAGATTTTTAAACAGATTAAAAAAAAACTGATTCACTTTTCATTACAGTATTCAGAGCCTTGCAAAGACCCCCCCAACAAATGCAAACATACAAATGCTTGAATTAATTACCCACTGGGTAATCAACCACGGTGGTGTATTGCTGCTGGGAAGAAGCAGTTGTGGCTCCCTCTTTCTCCTTAATTGGTTACTGCATATGTTAACAGGAAGGAGTGTTGAAGTCACTGAATTTATGGACCAGATATCTATACAGCATTTTATTTTTTCTTCCAGAGCATTCAAACATTTCCCCAAAACGCAAGTGGTTTTACTCTTAAGTAAATTTACCGCCGCTAATTAGATAAATCTAATATAATATAGTTAAAAGTGCCCCATGTTATTTATTTCTACAGGACTTGTGATTTTTGTTTAAAAGTGTGTAAGTAGTTTCTGGTATCTAATGATATTGCACTGAGTGGCTATAAGTAGAGTTAAAATCTTTGTCCTTGTGCATGTGGTTTCCTTAGTGAAGGCAGCTCTTGATTTTAAGGTGGGGGCATCTGTGTAATCGGGTGTGTAATAGATGCAGGGGGAGTAAGAGTGAGAAGCAGCTGGATTCTTCTAATGAGATTTAATTAAAGGACACACTGAACTGGGTTTGTGTACAGTTTCAATGTACAAATGATTTTAACCCCTTATCAAAATGTATAAATATTTACCTTAATGTGTAGCAGGTTATCAAACGTTCTCTTAGATTAGGAGCTTTGATCCATTATCTGTTGGCATTTGTATACATTTCTAAATAGAACTAATACCTGATTATATCTTATATACTGAATACTGTTTTGTTGCAGTTGAGTCAGAAAGCATTGAATACAGGAGCAGAGGATTTCTAATTACTTGTAAAAATATGAGTTTAGGCCTTCATTAAGGAAATCCCTGCTCCTGGCTGGTATATTTTGGTGATATTTTTTTATATGTTTGGAGAAATTTACCAAAAGACACAAATGTTCACTGCAGAATGAATTTAATTTGATCTTGCCCCTCCATGTCTTTACCGCCAACTAAGCAATGGCATAAGAAAAGGATTGCAGTTGAATTGTGACTTTTCCAAAACCCATGTAGCCACCACAATTTTTTTTTTAATCCTAAATGTGAAAACTTTCACCCCCAAAACACCCATGTATTGTACTGATTTTACAATATTTTTTTTACACGTGAGGTGTTTTCTGTGTTTTGTGGGCATCAATTTGTTTGAAAGTTTGAACTTTTCATTTTAGAGTTTATTCCAATTGTATGGTGGTTCAGCTGTTTTGTCGTAACCCTAAAGCGGGCCATAAAATATAAACTTTTCTCCTGGCGTTCCTACGATGGAGCAATACAAACTACGATTGTAATGTCGAACATAATTACAATCACAAACATGATCCACCAGGGGAACATCAGCAGGGAAAACTCAACATTAAAATTGATTCAACATTCATCTTGGATCGTATTTTAAAACAGTGTAATTTCTTAGACATGTCGTAAAGTTGTGTATGATCAGCTTAACACCAAAAAAGGATCTAAAAGGACCTAAAAGATCTTCCTTTAAATCCCCCTGTGAAAACTATCAACTTGAAATTTAGTGGCTATATTATCATTCCTTTTTGTTTTACATAAATAAATAACTGTAATAAAAATTAGGTTAAAGATTTTTCTGCTTTTGTCACAGTTGATACATTTAAGTCATTAGAATTGGGTCTGTGGACTTTATATATGAATGAACGGTTCTAAATGTATTTAAGACATTTCTTTTAAAAAACGAAATGTGGATCCTGATATTATAAAGAAGAAAGCCACTAGGGATAAACAGGAATTTAAAATTAAATGTTTTAATTAATTGATTCAATTGGACTGTCTTTAATCTCTTACCTGAGAAAATATTATTAATGTGCTCTTTTCTATAATATATAGAATTCTCAATAAAAAAAATATTGAGAATTACTGGTAATAATACATATACTGCAGTTTTGGTTGATCCAGGGATACTTTGCAATCCCCCCCCCCCTTTTTTTTTTGCCTTCCTCTGGATCAACTGTTATGTAGGGTTAAATAAGGAGGGTGAAAAGGTTGGACTTCATGGACGTATGTCTTTACTGAACCTCAACTACTATGTTACTATGTAAAACAGGTAAGTGCAGCTAAGACACCCCCCTATACCCACCCCCGCCCACCCACAGGGTTATTACGTAGAAATCTGCAAACTAGCCATGTTTCAATGTAGTAAAAACAACATAAATAAATAATAAGTTACATTGTGTTGTATAATCAGTTACAAAATACTGCTTATTATGACTGCTCTTGCGCTAAGTACAGTATTGCCGCAAAGGGAGTTCAAATTACCGCCACACATCACCTCGGTAATGCTTTTCGCTGTGATGTGGATCGCTTTATAAATATGCCGAAAACGTCTTTTTCGCCAAGACGATGTGCGGCGGTAATTTTTTGGGCGATATTAACATCCCTTTAGAAATATTCCCCTTATTCTGTGTATATGTAGCTTGTATTTTAAACATTGAATATATTCAGGGAGATTCAATAAAAGTTCTTATCATTTAAAATGGTGCTAATTTTGCCCCAACCAATCAGATCTTATTTAACATTTGAAAGATCTGATTGGTTGGGGCAAAATTAGCACCATTTTAAACGATAAGAAGTTTTATTGAATAACCCTGATTGTTTTTACTACATTGAAATACCGATAGTCTGCGGATTTTCACGCAATAATCCTGCCGGTGGATGGGGCTGGGTATAGGGTTGTATGTCTTAGCCTCACTTACCTGTTTTAAATAGGAAGAAATTACATATTTTGATGTCCTGATGACGGCTGAGTAGACGCCAAAATACATTGATAAGATGTTTAATATACCGTAAGTTTTATGAACAAGAAATACTGAAGATCCATCATCCATGTAGTTGAAGATATCACACAAATGTGTTTAAACAAAATATAAGCACTCCACAGGTCTTTTATTAAAGGACATGTAAACTGAGGCAAATTTTTTAACTAATCACACAGTAATTAAGATTAATTACCACCAATTTTAAAACCACGTTTTATTTTTCTTCTCTGACCTTCCTATCCCTCGTTTTTTTTAAGCTCTGGGACTGTCACTATGACTGTCTACATAATCGTTACTCTATATAGTGGGCAGGTGTGAAAGGCTATAACAGTCGCACACAAGCTCACGCGCAGGCACAACCCTGAACACTAATAATGCAAGTATCCTATATTACTAAGAACAGTATAGATAATGTTTTTTTTTTTTCCATTTGGTAGCAGTGGCAAAATAATTGGATGTCACTGACATGATGCTTCCTTTTAGTGTCCATATGGAGACTCTTTAGCACTCTTAGAGTTGTGGATAAATTTTGACTTTTTCATTGTAACATAGGGGTGTCGGGTCTGTAAATATCGTTTTTAATTCTATATATTTTGTTTTCTAAGTAAAATATAACTCACTCTTAGTACTATATTTTATATAGTTTTATTTTTTATGGTCATTTAAATGAAACTGTGAAAAAGAGCACACATACATATTCACCTTTCCAATATATAATACTGTTATATACCCCCACCTGATTGGTAGCTCCTAAAACTCAATGCAATCTCCATAAAAATATAAATATTCTTATACAATAGGGAAGGGATATATACACAAAACAGCACCACCCTGAAAATATCAGTCTGTGTAAAGTTATCTATATATCCGTCATAGAAAACATTGATATATTAAAGGGCATGTCCACCCCATTTTAGGATTTTTGTTATATAGTAGGTCTCCCTCCCCCAGCCCCAACCGCTATAATAGTTTTAGCAGAAACTCCCCCGATCATTACTTACCTTACCTCTTTCCTCCGGTGTAATGTGCCAGCCCTCTGCTTGCATTAAATTGCCTTTCATTTAAACTCAACTTTAAATGGAGACCACAGTTCCCCTTTAAAGATAATTTTTTTGGTACTTTTTTTTGTAATAAATATGTAAGTGTGAATGGCCAGTAGTGTAAATACTTTTCTGCAAATATCTCAGAAAGCAGAGCACATCGAAATCAAAGATACAGTTCTATTTAATTAGATATCTGTGATCAACCAGTCAATTTGTGTCAGGGTGGGATGTCTGCTAAAGGATTAAGTAATTCAGACCAGTTAGTTGTGCACTTGTGAAATGAGCAGCATTGTACAAAATTTATTTTAAAAATATATTCTAAACTCTGCCCACACAATGATTTCTCTGCATAAATAAATGCTTCCATATTTATTGACTTCCTGTTTTCAGGATTCCTAATTGGAATCCCCAAAACCCAATGCACACTTACTGTGTTGGACCAGGGGTCTCCAAACCCCTTCCCCAGGAGTATACACTCTTTGAAAGTAACAAAAGGAGATTGGCACTCTCAAAGCTAAAAAGTATATTATTTACCATTGCTCAACATATATACATGTATAAGATAAGATGGCTAAACCCTGTATTAATTTAATATAAGAGTGGTGAAACCATGTTCAGTTATACGATCACATCTTACAAATTAAATCTTATATTCTGCACTTACAGAGGGAAATGTGATTGACTGTTCAAAGAATAACTAAAAAGGAGTTGGGTATAAAATAGAATTTGGCTTGAAAGGCTGCACAAAGCTCTATTAATGTGAATGTCTGCATGTGCTGTAAGTTTTAAAATCTGCATATGTGATACAGGCAATTTATACAGGTAATCAACACTGACTGGGACTGACACAGCTAAAATTAATGAACATACAGCTAATCAGTGCTAATTAGGTCTACTCACAGCTGAATGCAATCAAGAGGCAGTTGTTGGTTGTGCCTGTGACACATGTCCAGTTTATGTGCAAAAAAAGTCCATAACTTCCTTGATAAACTGGAAATGTTTTCATGGATTCTTTAGCTAGCACACTTCTCCTATGTACTGAATTTCTTGTCTTTATCTCGTTAGAAAGAAAGAATAGAAAGAACAGTAATTTGTCTCTTTCAAGCCCAAATAATAACACCAATTCCTACCATTCCTGTCTTGTTCAAATATTGGTTAAAATAAGTTTGTGTTTTTTATAGGGGTGGGCCCAGAGAGGCGTACAAGCACAAATTTTGAGCATTACTGCCCCTTAAGGTCCTAAGTCAAGGTACTTTGAATATGATGGGGGTGATGGCACAGGTACTGTGTTTAAAAGGAAATGACCAAATATATTAGTTGGCCCAGGTGTAGCTTGCCCCAGGCACATCCCTTAATCACAAAGGATCCTCAAGCCTCATACACGCGTCAGATCATTTTCATACAATGTGCCTGACGATTGTTCAGCAACTGTCTCGTTATACACTAGTTCTGCCAATGTCGCCTGTACATACATCAACGATAGTGGACAGATAAACTTCGTTGGTAAAGGTGTTACATGACGTGCCGTATTAAGTGACGTTCGGAATATCGCGTGATCTCGAAATGTTGCACATGTGTATTTAATCTTCCATTACACTCTACCAATAATCTGCGGGCTATGTACAAACAAACGACAATCGGCAGAACGAATCCGCCATGTCTGATCGTCAGAAAAAGCAGAGAATAGTCGTGGATCGTTGGTCTTAGAAAAACTTTAAAGCTTCATTTTCGCACGAATGTTGAGTGTCGAAGGTCGTTCGTCAGGCAAATCGTGCGAAAATTATCTGACGTGTGTATGAGGCTTAAGAATAATAAAAACGACAGACAATGGTTCATTTCAGAAAGACTTCAATTACAGCCAGATATAATCAATTATACTTATTTCCAAGACAATGGGTCATCTGGTACATTTTTTCTAGATGCACAAACATATTCAACAATACTAACACAAACTGTAGGAGAGGGAAGGAAGCCTTTCAAGCTTTGCCCAGTGTTATGGTTTAATAAAGCACCACATGCATGTTGCACAATCCCAAAGAGAAATAAAAGGCCCAAGTTATTACATTTATGCCCATATGGAGATGATGCATTAGGAGATATCTTGAAAAGGCAGTTTCTGCAAACTTTAAAATGCTATTAGCTTTGAGAACCTTATGTTTGCAATTCAATAAATAGACAAAGTGATAGTGTACACCAGATTTAAACAAACTTGTATGCTTTATTCACACGTGTTACGTTTCAATATCACATGATATCTTCAATAGACAACAGGTTGTCTGATGAAGATATTATGTGATATCGAAACGTTACATGTGTGAATAAAGCATGCAAATTTGTTTAAAGCCTGGTGTGCACTATCACTTTGTCTATTTATTGAGATTGCTGGCCATTGGTCATGGCATGATAGGCAGCACCCAGCCAATATATACTTTGAGCAAAAGTGGTGGTGCGGGAGAACTCATACTTACCTTGAATTATCAAGTCAGTAACAGGCAGACAATATAAAGGAGAACTAAACCCAAAAATTTACACTCCAGAATCTGAAACTATACCCTCTAAAAACACCAATAAACTGTAAAATCCCACTGCAGTAAATGGCATCAAAGTATATGTAACCCCCTTGAAGAACTGTGTATGTACAGTGATTGGCCAAAACCCCTGATCTCAGCCACATGCTACCTTGCCTATTCTGTCCTGTAAAGGATTGGCTAGAGGCTACAAGTGGGTGTGACCAACTATTCCAACTGTAATAAGTTCCTGCAGTATCCAAGGACTGAGCATGTGTATACAACATAATGATCAGTGACCAGACTGTGTGATACTGGAAATAAAACACAAACCCCATGTTAGAAAGGTAAATTTCCCAACAACCATATCCAAATGGCAGGTGAGACACAGATAACTTCTTTTATATTAAGGTGCTCTTTCTTCAGAAAAACTGTTCTTCTGAGGCTTTAGTTGTCCTTTAAATGCAATAATGAGTTAAGGCTTCACACGTAAATGAGAAACAAGTTGTAATAGGATGACACATGGTACATAAAGATTATGATTACAGCACATTATATATCACTCTATATGTTGTACCTGTAACATGGATACACATGATGCCTAATTTGCAGTCATAAAGTTGTATATGAGATTGTTTTCAGTACACTGTGTCCTAGACAGTGCCATGCTCTCAAACCGCCCAGGCTCTCTTATATTAACTTCTATATCTTGGTCTTTTGTTACTAATCGGTCCATTCATTTATCCCAGCAAAAGAAATCCCCTTAAAATAAGGGACCAATACCCTTATTAACATGTAGCTTTTATTCAGCAAATATAGTCATTAAATATTATAGAGAGAGCAAAAAATAAAGTGGGTTTTTTTTTGTTTATAAGATTTGTGCCATTTTGTTTCTCCCAAATATTTTTTACTGGATCATGTCTCATAAATTTAGTTATATTTACTAATTATCTTTCAGTTAACTATCTTTAAACCAATAGAATTGTTTTATATTTGTATTGTGTATATATACTGTATATATGTATATATATATATATATATATATATATATCATTTAACAATTGTTTATGCTGCTTCAAAGAAACTATGGAAAAAAAGAAATATCCTATAAATTAACTCATCTATATAAAAGTGCATCTAAATCTGATAATGCAAATGAACAGGCTGGGATGGTGGGAGTGAGAAGTAGAAACAGAAAGTTGCAGTGATCAGTACAAGGATGCACTGAGTGTTTCGCCTTTGTCTCAAAGCTTCTTTGTGCCAGGCTCCCGGGGAGACTGTATGGATGTCCTTTGGAATTGTTTCAATCTCTTCTGACTTATTGTGGGTTTCACTGGGCCACTTATTCATTGTAAGTAGGATGGGAAATGAGCAAGGGATCCTCTTGTTAGTTACTGTCTTCAATGTATATTTTTTATGGGACAGATGACAAGATTTGGGTGACATGATACATAAAAAGCATCTGACCCTGCCCCCGTTTTTTAAAAAATTCACGTGCAAAATGTTCATTTCCTTTTCTTTTTTTTCTCTTCTGGCTATAGAGGTATTGTAGTCTTCCAAGTTAGTTGAGATACGTGAAAGAAAAAGGTCAGAAGTTCCCCTCCCTTTGTGAGGGCATGAAAGTGGGGAGGTTGTGCGTTTCAGTGGCATTCACAGTTAAGATTATTCAATAGAACAGAAAAAAGTGGGGGTGAGGGTGTAGATGAGATGAGAAAGTCCTGAATAAAAGTCTCTCCCCTCCTCTGCATATTTATTGATGTGCCAAAGACTTCTTAATAAGTTTTACACAGTTTGAAAGCTTGTCATTCCCTAAAAAGGCTGGCAGATAAACGATGTGTGCATATTTCTAAAACATACACTTCCGCCGCCGTGTATTGTGCTTCTGTGGATTTATATTGAGAACCAGTGGCTTTTCTCCCCTCTTTATTTCTTTCCTCCTTCGTCCATGAAATGGTATGTGTCTCATCTGAAGGGCCAGCTTAGTGCCGAGACATTCACAGACTGCACCTGAGTTGGCTCTCCCTTCCTTTTCTGGGAATAATCTCGCCAAGAGAGTTTGGCTGTCCAAAGATTCACTGCTCAGAATGGGACTATGTGTGGTAGGTGATAGTATTTTTTTCCCTATTCTTATTCTATAAATTGTATGGCTCTCTATTGATGTCATATCACCTCTAGTCCTTCTTTTGTCTTAGATTTTATTTTAATGCCATTTCACATACTTTTTAAATAATAATGTCATTGTAATTAAAAATGGGTTCACTGACCTTTATTACATGCATATATAAAATTGGTGTTAAAAAAAAAGTTAATAGCAATTTAAGACCTTTTTATGGCATGAAAAAAGTAAGCAGCATTTACAAACTGACAGTTAAAAAACAATGGTGTTTTATGGTGTCATACAGGTCAGTTGCAGTTAATTGCAAATGAAAACATGCACATAAACTGCACTATCCAGAATGCTTTTTTAAAAGTTTGATTTTTTTGTGGAGAAAAAATCGTGATACAAGAGACAGGTGGGATTTTTCATCATATGTTAGGGAAACACCTCATGAAGAAGGAAAAAAAGAAAAGATAATGAGATATTGGTAGTAGACGCAACATAAAATGGGGATGTTGGCTATAGAACTGCAATGAAAAGCCAATTTTTGGAAGACAATTGTGCCTCTTCCTGCTCAAGTTGAACTGGAAATTTGTAATGTGGTTACTTCAGGCTGAGTGGACATGAAAAGGATGCCCATTTGTATATGCCACTTTTTTTCCAGTTCATTCTCTTCTTTATTTTCACTTCTAAATATCTTTATTTGGAAGGTTGTGGCAGCTTTCTTATATCTAAATGGGCCAGCATTGTAGTTCCCCTAGAACTAACATTCTGACAATTTCCTGAAAATTCTGTTTACATTACAACATGTATTCTACACCTTTTTCACCGGTCTAAGCACAACCAGATAGGTAGTAGGTCCAAGGATCTAGAGTAACAAACTGTCTAAAGCTAGCGATACATAGATTGACTCTGTTCAATCGTTTTTTGTTTGAATTGAAGTTTGATAAATCTGAAACAATAACAGGCAAAAAGGAATTAATGTTCCATTCTGTGTGTTAATAGGCTAGTTATTACTATTGAACATGAACCTGTGTAAATGTCTTAAGAACCTGTCAGATACTTTTCCAAAACAGACAGATCAGGGTTTAATTTATGCTACATTCAAACTTGATCACCTTTGTGACTCAATATAACTTAAGGAGTCACAAATTGGTATGAGGTTAGTGATAAAGCACAGAAAAGCAAAATGTGTAGATCATGTAGACTATTATTTATCTAATTGTTTGGGACCGGTGTTTCTCAACAAGGGATCACTGAGAGGTTTCTATTAGTTCCTCAAGGGATAGAGAGAGGAGCTGTACTGATTAACCCTGGTGATTAATCTGTTAAAATATAGATATATGTATAGATACATGTATATACAAGAAAGAAGGAGCACTCCTGGGGATATTAATGAATGGGATTTATTGCAGTGTTAACACCAACTCATTTCTGCCCCAACACGGGCCGTTCTAAAGATGTATGTATCTATGTATTGTATTTGTATGGATTATGTATTTTGATGAAATGATGACTGAGAAAACAATACATTATTAAAGCTGAGGCCACACTGCAGCTTATCAGCAAACGGGAAACACACATGCAAGAGGCCATGTAATTGTCCCAAAAATGCTGATCACACACGGATCGCAGCACACTTAGTGTGAATCCACACATTCTAAATTAGCTAAAAATTTGTCCGGTTCTGTATGTGCTGTCCTTATCCACCTCTTTGTACAAGTGCACTTTACTTTAATGCTTTTGCATGCTCTCATTTATATGCATGCTTCTAAACTGTAGTGGCCATGTGTAGCACAATTGGGAACAGCATCCACTGGGTACTAATGTATTTCCTGAGGTACAGTGTGTTAGCCAATTTTACAAGGTAATACTTCTGAGATGAAAACATAACCAAAAGTGATGTAAAGGGGATACCTGTATTGGCTAACTGAGATGATAGTCATAGCAAGCTTTCAGAATCTATAGTTCCTTTTTTAAAGGGCATGTCCACCCCCAAAACTATAATCCCCCCAACTACTGGCCCCACCATGTAGTGTAGTTTAATCCTTACCTCACATCCCAGCTCCATAGGGTTCTCCTGTAGTCCCCCCCCAAAGTCCCAAAAAATGACTACCAGGAGGCTAGCAGAGTCCATATAGGACACTGCCTGCTAGCTGGCCTCAGGTAGATTTTTGCCATGCGTACTGCAGCCCTTATCCCCCCTCCCTCCCCCTCCCTCTCCCTCCCTCTCCCTCCCTCTCCCTCCCGTTCTACTATCCCTCCCCCTAGCTCAAATCCCCCTTAATATTGTGCTCCCCCATGTCTCCCAGCCCCAACCGCTATAATTTTTTTTTTAGAAAGCTCCCCAAACTCCCCAAAATTTTCTGGGTGGACATAGCCTTTAAGCTGATTGATCTGCCGGGACCACGAGCAACACCCGTCCCAATTGCCACAAAGTGCAAATATAGGCCAAAAAAGATGTTGCTGCACGCTCCTACAACACGCTTCTATGCTGCCATTTGGTCCGTTTTTCCTCCTGGAATGTCCAAGGTTTTGTGGTTTATGGTAAACTCGTTGTTTGTGTGTCTTTTATAAGGCTTTGCCCACTCTTTGTACAGTCCAACTATACGGCATTTGTACAGTGGGTGAGATATACCACATTACACAAGGTAGGAAAAAGTGCAGTATAGTGATCCTGTTTGCTGTAGTCCTCAAATATATATGGCATCTGTTACTGTCTCTGGACATGAATTAGATACTAGGTTTAAAATGGTTAAAACAGACACCTGATAAGAACTGCAAAGGTAAGCGTCTCCACTGTCGATTTTATTTTAAAGGACAATTATCCTCAACTCCCCCTCACTCGTTTCTCACTTCCTTCCCTTAATAGTACCCAGGGTGAGGTCCTCACTCTGGGTTACTTAACTGCTGATATACTTACTCAAATTCTCCCTCTGCACTTTACTCTAGCCAATGAGAAGTCATGCCTCCTCTGTCTTCCCATTGGCTACATTGAGGATCGGAACTCTGAAGGAAACTTAGTGTAAGTATATCAGCAGTTAGGTTAAGTACCCAGGGATGAGGACTTAACGTTTTAGGTTCTCAACCTGAGGAGCAAGGGGGAGGTGAATATAATTTTCCTTTAAAATAAATTCAACAATGGAGATGCTTACCTTTGCAGGTGTCTGTTTTTACCATTTTAAACCTAGTATCCAATTCATGTCCAGAGACTCGAGGACTGTCGGTCACGGCAAAAGTAGCTGCGGTCGTAAGTTGGTGCGACCAAGTGGACCATTGAAGACTGAGGGATTGGGCATTGTTTTTAGATACGTTTGATCGCCCATTTACCCGATTTGGATGAACGAACGGTTGGCAGTCGGTTGTTACCGCATAAAGGAACCCTCCAATATTTCGGCCCGATCAACTGATACATTGAAATGCCAATCGGTTGTGATGAAATATTGTATAGTGTATACCTAGCTTAATGCAGTGGAGTTCAAAGGCCATTCCCTTGGTTTAATTCAAATTTAGATGTTGAAAACCAATTAGAAAGGTTTCTCTGTTAGCGACAAGATTTTATACAACATTATGCAGAAAAAAATATCTGAAAGCTAATATTTGTCCTATCTGATTTACAGAAGTGATTTGCAAGTATGTTAATCACATGTCTATTTTATTTATACAGGTCACAGTTTTACCTTTCACTTCTAGTTTCTTTTACACAAGGAACAGACTAGCACATCTCAGACTTCCCTTAAAGGATTGGTTCACTCAAAAGGTGAACCTTTTCTTTTTTGTAATAATTGAAGAATGTGAGGTAAAGCACCTATGTCTTACCTCCCGTTCTTTAAATACTGTTTGAGTGAACGTATCCTTTAATCCATGAGATGCATTCATTTGTTCCCAGCCATACAGTGTGGGAATTGCTTGGGTGGACAGGTTCAGTAGTGATTTGTAAAGTCAAAATAAAAAGGCTAAAAATGAATAAAGTGAAAATCCAAGGATCCACTGGAATAGGCTCCACAAATTCCAGCAAATTCAGATAGAGTAACTCTACCTGATGAATAAAAACAATAAAAACATAGATACTTGGATAAAATAAAAATGAATATTCCTTTACTAGTATTGCCAAAGGGTTGTGTAGCAATAAATCCAAAATAGCATATGCTAGAAAGTGACACAAATCAAATATATATATATTATATGCAGAAAAGAGTAAAAATGTCCTCCTCTGCGTGCCAGCAATGTGTACATAAGTAGAATAATATAGTATCCACAATATAAAATCCATATGGAAACAGCTGCGTGAAAAAAAAAAATATAAAAATATATAGTCCCAGGAGTCACTTACCCCTCCAATGCTGTCTACCGTAACTCCAGAATGCTGCAGGATTCCAGCCTCCTCGCTCCCTCCGTGGTTTCCTCCACCGGTCAGCTCTCCTCTTATAGTTGCACACTCTGTGGTTAACTTAGGGACTTCGCCGTAGGTTCGTCCCATGTATGTAAAAAGGCACCAAAAGGTGTCTATTTTTATGCCTGATGCAATACCAGTAAAGGAATATTCCTTTTTATTTTATCCAAGTATCTGTGTTTTTATTGTTTGTGTTTGGTAAAGTGATTGATAAGCTTGGTAAGTAAGATTCTAGGGACTTTCTTAAGATTTTAACATGACAATTAGGGTTGGAAGGGAGTTACCTACACTACAGCAAAATGTTTATTTTGGGGTGGACATGCCCCATTTTTGGAAAGCAAATTTTCCCCGGATAAAAATATCCCTTCGGCATATCAACTGGGATGATATATTTTCAGGTAGATACTGTACAGAAGTCGAATGTTTTTAAAGGGGGTTTACCGGTAAACCATTTCAAATCTAAATTTATATCCTTGGAACATAAATGGAAACAAAACAAGTACACCCTGATGTGACTTTATTCTGATGTAAAGAGAGAAATGGAAAGGAAGAGAATTGTATTTAAAATCTTAAAGTCAGAGGGAACAGAACAGGCCTTTAATAACTATAAAAACTGTAACAAGGATTGGAAGAAAGCAATTACCGGTGAGCTAGCTTAAATAAATAATGAAGTTAGGATAGCTGAACAAAGCAAGACCAACCCTAAACAACTGTTTAAGTATATTAATAGTAAGAAGATGAAGACTGAAAATGTGGGGCCTTTAAATGATGGGGATAATATAGGATTCCGATAACTCAAACATCTTAAGCATTTTTTTCTTTTATAGAACATCCAAGTACATATAGAGTATTGAAGCAATAATGGTAAAAATTATGCAACTGCATTTTGGTTAACTGAGGATATGGTTCAGAAACAACTAAATAGGGTTACTATCAATAAAGCTCCTGGACCGAATAAAATTCATCCTCGGGGCCATTAGGGAACTAAGTTCAGTTTTATCCAGGCTGTTGTTTCTTATCCTCTCAGATTCCCTCATGTTCAGAAAGGTGATGGAATTCCAATATTCAAAGAAGGTAGTCATTCACATCCAGGTAACACAGACCTGTGAGTTTCACTTCAATGGTGGGGAAGATAGTGGAAATTTTAATACGGGAACACGTGTTTCAAGGACTGATCATATAAGTAGTAATCAGCATTGATTTATGAGGAATAGCTCTTGTCAAATAAACATGCTTGGCTTTTATAAGGAAGTAAGTAGGAACATGGAATTCTGGCATAGCAGATGTGGTATACTTGGATTTTGATACAGTCTCCAATAGGTGACTTATGCATAAGCTATGATCTGTTGGGCTTGTTTGGCACATTTGTACATGGATAGAAAATTGGTTGATGGATCGGATGCAGAGAGTAGTTGTAAATGGTGTTTCATCATTGTGGACTAAAGTTATAAGTGGTGGGCTACAGAGTTCTGTGTTGGGGGAGGCACTTCTTTTTTATCTGTTTAATAATAATTGTGAACTAGGCATTGCCAGCAAGGTCTCTGTATTTTCAGACAACACAATTTTTTGTCGACCATTAAAAGATAAATATGATGTACAATTGTTGCAGGCAGATCTAGATGTAGATTGTCACATTGGGCTTCTAATTAACAGATCATAATCCTTGTGCTGCTTTTACAATAAATGGATCTGTGTTAAGTGAATCTTTGATGGAAAATGGTCTTGGAGGTTGGACTAGATGGACATATGTCTTTATTCAACCTCAAATACAATACTATGCTATACTTACTACATTGTAGATTTTTGGTCAGGTAACATGTGGTTTATTCAATTTGCGTTAAGACTCACACTACAAGGTATTTTAGAAATGGCGCTGCCATCGCAAAATTTGTGTAAAACCTGTGTTAACCCGATAAAACATCAATTAGCTTGATTTTAACAGCAGAAAGAGGAGCACACTACTTAGTGCATAATACTGTATTTATTATGCAGAAAACAGCAGATACAACTTTCTGGGGAACATCTGTCCCCTTCCTTTATCTGCTATGTTTTCTGCACAATATTTTTCACTAAAGTAGTATTCCCCTCTGCTCTTCTTTCTGCTGTTTGAACATTGTGATCCCAAGGATAGGGGTTAAGGTGGCCTGCACCTACAGATTGCAGGCCTTTGCCAGAATCAATGTGCTTCAGTGAACCTGTATACCTGTAGTTTGGGTTTTACCCTAATTTGGGATAGCACTGATACAGCATCACACTGTAATTGTGGTGTTAAACCCTTGGTCCCTGATCTATGGTGTTAAATTCTGATGACTCTGGGTCCCAAGCAGGTTGTTTAATGATTGTCTCATCAGACATTGCTGAACCTGGGTTTCTAGAAACGATAACCCTGTGGTTGTTGGGAACATGGTAGGTAAAACTCTAAATGTTGCACAACTCTGGCTCACTGGCCCAAGTTGTTAAACTTAGCTATGTCTGGTTTCCGAGATTAGGTTGCCTGGCAATCAATTATCAAAAAATGCCAGCCCTGAGTCACAAAATGCTGCTGAGCACCTAGTGGTACAGTAGTTTACAAAGGAAGTTGTGAAAGAGATAAATAATAACTAAATGGGATCCCTGACTGAAGGTCTTTAAGCAATGGATTTACCCATTTCTGTAGTCTCTAGGTTTGTCTTAAAGTAAATGTATAAAACAACCTGATATATAGTACTTTCTATCCAACCTACAACCCAATTAATCACATTGTGGTTTACCCAAAAGTGATGCCTTTTTTTGAACTTCATCAAGCTTTTTTTGGTAAGAGGATTAATGCATTTTCTTGGGATTAATGAATTATTTACCCTCCCTGTAACCTACCCATTTTTTTCCTAGGAAAAATCTGTAGTTGCATTCAAGGTACACTTACCTGGCCTACATATGCTGTTATGCAGTCAGAATTGTAATTCTTATTGTGTAGTGCATCCAGTTATTCACTTCACCCTAAAAACATATCACACTGGTCCTGTTTACATAGAGGTAATTAATGTGCACAGGCCATATGCACATGTAGGCTAGAAAATGACAATCAGTGTTACATGGATCTTTGTATTAGTACTGGGGCACATCACTCAGTAATGCCCTACACATTCCCTGCTATTAAGAAATCAGCATTTAGCAACCATTATGCTCTTAATTATGACAGATAGAAGAGATATTCTGAGATAACCATTTGTGTAAAAAATAAACCATCCATAAATTGTGTAAGGGTCCGAGCAATAGCAACAAATTGAAAACAGGAATGTCTTTCTTTAACTAAAGCTAGGTACACACACTAGCGATAAAGCCCCGATAGTGTTGGATCAGACGGTATCGGGGCTTTATCGCTTGTGTGTAGCGGTTTTCCTGAACGTTACCATCGACCGATCGTTTGTTCGGGAAAAAAATGGAAATTTCCCTCGGCCGTGCTAGACTCCATATAGAGGAGTCTGCCGTGGCCGAAGGAAACATACACTTTGATGTGCATAGGGAGAACGCTCAGGACTGTGTCTATGCAGATCTTTGAAAGATGGCAGACAGGATCTTGCAGATCCTGTCGGTCATCTTTCAAAAATCTGTAGTGTGTGTACCCAGCTTAAGGCATGATTAGCACTAAGTATTGTCCATTGTTCATTAAACTTACTACTAGATTTGTTTTCAGACTTTCATCTTCAGGGATGTCATTCCTTGGAAGCATACATTTAAAAAATAAAATCAAAACGATTGACCATATGAACTATCCAATAAAGCAAATCTCTCTTTTTTTACTTGCTAAGAGACAAATATTGGCTTTGTTTTTGAGAAGATAGTAAAAAATGTTTCTTCTTTTAATATCCTTTTAAACAATGATCTTCTATTATCCGCTTCTCCTAGTAAAGATGGCTCTGTGTTAAACACAACTATTATGTAAAGAACTGATTCCGGTTTATGTAGGACCTGCAAGTTCCTCTGTATGAAATGTTCTTGTTGTTACTTTTTTTGTTCTGTACATGTCCTGTTCATCCCACAGCGGAAGAACACTAACGATGCACATACTAACGCGGGGTTGAGAACCAAGTTCCCAAACGTAAATCAGTGAAGTTCGGACAACCTTTCCTTGGTCCCCAGAAAGCCTTCATTGATTATGTGTTTCTTTCTTTTAGACTTGGTTTGGGGGAAGGAAAGCCAAAGGGCATGTGAGGACCCCTAGCAAATCAAGCTTTTGTTGAAGGAGATCATTCATTACCATATAAAAAAAGAAAAAAATGGACACATCCTGGAAACTTTGGGATGGAATGTATTTTTTAAAATATGATAGTGGCATTCTTAAATGATTCAGAATTGTTAGGATATTTGCAGTTAGCACCCATTGAGAGGTTGTCTTCTTTTGAGTTAAATACAAAAAGAAGTTATCAGGATGGAATATTGTAATCTGAACCTCCACTGCAGTTCTGTAGTTGTGGATTCTATGTTTTAGATTATGAGAAGTTAAATAGATTAAGATTTCTCTAAAGTTTAAAATATTTTTTCTCAGAATCTGATTTTATGGGCCAGGTAAATTTAAACTTACAAGGAATTTGGATTTTGCATTTGCTCAGACAACAGTCTGACAATATAACAATTAGACAATGTTAGGCTGGGTACACACGGAAGGATTTTTTGTCCCGAGCCACCACTAGGGAGCTGTAAGCTTGGCCAAATCACTACAACTACATCATATACTATTTCGGGCCAATCAGTACATGGTAATATTGCTAGTCGGTATGTCGGTTGGAAATTTTGTATGGTGTGAGTAATCACGTTGCTTTAAGATTTCTTTTACCAATTAAACAGTTCTGTGGTATACTGCTTAATTTTGCAGTTAATGTCAGCATTGCTTTAGTGCTGGAGTTTTTTTTGCGGTTTATCAGTAAGCAAGGAAACTGTCTTTTTGGCTTGCAGTTTATGTTTTGGTTATTCAATATCTCAACCCTTAAAGTTTATCTCCATCTCAACTTTTTACATTGTTTAGGGCACCCCATCCCACCCCCAACCACCGATGTTCTTTTTCATAAAAAGAAGGAACGAAGGCCTGTAAGTATTTTGTGAGGCTTTTTTTGCAACAGTAAATGGCAGTTGGGGGTAGGATGGGATGCCCTACACAATGTAAAAGTCTTTTAATGGTAAAACAAGAAACAGCCAGGAGGGATCGGGAGGGAGGGGGGAGAGTACTCCCCTTCACATGTCACAGTCCTTACTGAGGACAGGGAAGCAGCAGGGACCGGGTGACTCACAGACAGCTCCTACTCTTCACTTTCTGGAACTTTGAACAGGCATTACAGGAGGACCATAAGGAGCAGTGGAGTAAGGTAAGGATTTTGTAACATTTCACAGTGGGTCCTGTAATGGGTTAAATTTAAGTTTTAGGGGTCTATAGCACTCTCACTGCCTTTATTTTGCCCCTGTTATAGAAGAGATCCTGTAAGGTAGGCAAGCTACAGCTAATAATCTTTTCTGCTGACGCATTGCAATTTTCCTTTATCCTGTACTGTGTTTGCATGATTAGTGACTGGGGTAGGCCAAACAGTTGCCTCTGGTACACCCCCTGCTGAGCTTTCTTAATGATACCAACCATAGTTGCTTCCCATTTCAGGTTCCGACATATGAACCCAAGGAATATGTGTGACTATTTGGGTGACAGCATATTCATTTATAATTAAGGGGAGATGCTGGGAATGGGGTTTTCTGAAATCTACACTCATATCCACAGTCTTAAGAACATTTAAGGTAATTCACTGGCAAAAAACAGTCTTAAAGTCCCACTAACAGGTCAGTCCGTGTTTGCATCAGCTGCTAGGACTTCCCTAAAGACATGTGCAATTTCGGCAAACAATTTAGTAAACCAATGGCAGCAAGTTTGCAGGACTTTTATTGCCAGCCAATATTTTGCTTAAAGTCCTGAGGTTAAAGGAGAACTAAACTTACATTTTTTAAATCATAATGTGAAAGCTTTCCTCCCAAGAACACCTATACATTGTAAGAATTGTCTATAGTAAGTTGCATGTAGTACATGTAAGTAATATATTCTTTAACTAAAAAGGCTTCCATGTTGTTTCAACACAACCTACAGCCCATGTAGTCATTAAGGAGCCATGCCCCCTGACCTCAGTATTCACTGTCTCTATGCAGTGTTTTCTAGTGTTTTCTATAGAAATGTCTGTACACCAATATGGATTGGAAGTTTCTGATAAGACTTTGAAAGCTGCAGTTTATTTTCAGGTAAGTTGAAGTGCTTTGTTCCTGGCTCCTCTAAGAGTAATTGAAGAACAGGAGGTAAGACATCCTTTACCTCCCTTTCTTTAATTAAGGCAAAAAAGAAAAGGTGCAACTTGTGAGTGAACTGATGCTTTGATTTCGTAAATCACCCAGCAGCCACAGCAAAGGCCTGGGGACTTTAGTCTTTTAAAGGTGCCATGCATTTTGTGTCTATAGGCTCCTTAGAAGTAATTCCATCCCTGGGTGGTCGCTCATCTGTTATGTAGCAAAATGATACCTTGTTTTTTTGCAAGCAGAGAATATAAGAAGAAACCACAAAAATATAAATTCTGATGTAAAAAAGTTCTTAACGCCATTTATTGGGAACACATAAACAGAGGGAGTTACTCCATCCTTCATGCAAGTTTTTCTGCAAGTTCTTTTTCATTTTTTCAAGTTCATTTTTATCTTCTTAAAGGCTTATATGCTATACCTCTTTTTAAGGGAACTCTTCACAATTTAAAGGTCATGTATATACAAAATATTTTTTCTTTTAATATATGCTGTATTTATATTTCCCAGGGAGGTAGGAGACTGTGCTCCTTCCACCTGTTCTGCCTCTAAACCAAGCTGTCAAAATGCTGCTTGTGTCTAGCAATCTTTGTAAGTTGTGTGTTTGTGCAGTGCACAACTTGGTGAGCCCATGCGTTGTGCACATTAAAAATGTAAGCACTGTGGTGTGTAGTGCACAAAATGTGATACATCTGCACACACAACCAATATTAAATGAAAGGGACTGTAAATCTCCTCCCATCATAAGTGCAGTCACAATTGCATATAGAGTTAGGGGACGGACAGAGGGAAGTGTGGGAAAGCTGTCAGCTGCTGCATGAGCAGTGTTTTTACAGCTCCCCACATGGCTTAAAGGGCAAATGGGAAGTAGAAGACAGTACCTGGGAAATATATATTTTAAGCGAATTACAGGGTTATTCAATAAAAGTTCTTATTGTTTAAAATGGTGCTAATTTTGCCCCAACCAATCAGATGTTAGCTTTCAAATGTTACATAAGATCTGATTGGTTGGGGCAAAATTAGCACCATTTTAAATGATAAGAACTTTTATTGAATCTCCCTGTTATTAAAATAAACTTTTAAGTTTATGTTAATAAACAGAATACTTTTCTGCAGTAGATTTGATAAGGCAAATAAAATATGTACAACAATCAGAAATTCTCTTTAAGCCCTTTAAAAAAAAAAACTAGTCTGGTAGATGTTTGCTCACCAAAGAGTTAATGAAGACTGATTTTCCAGGATTAGCTATCAGCAGATTGCGTTGTCTGGCAGATATGCACTGAAATAACTGGCCGCCACATCCAAGCCGCTCACATCAGTAATTAAATGATATGGTTAGGCGCACACAGACTGCTGTTGCCAGTACCCCACAGACCTGACCAAAATCACTGACGACATCTCGCGTTTGTAGAGGATTTGGAGCAGTTGTTAGTCAGCTTTCTGTACATATGAGATTTAAAGTCAAGAGGGGAGATATACAAATATACAATACAAACTTAATGCAAGTCCAGTGAATTAAGTAATCAAACTATGAAAAGGGTTGTAATTTGTCCAATTTAAATTTGAAAAGAACCATTTGTTTATTAAGACTTCCAGTCAAGGGTTGTGAGGAGGCAGCTTTGAATATAAAGTGCTTGCTTCACAGAGAAGTAGAAAGTTAAGGTGGCCATATACTGCAAACTTGCCTTCCAACATTCAATAGATTTTCCAACAACCACCTTGCCCAATCATTTTGCAGTCAATATTATCACATCTATGATCTTAAACTTGATCTGGAAGGGAAGGTAGAAGGTAGAACTGCTGCTCCTCTCAATAGTTCTCTTACAATCGATTCAAAATTCATTCACAAAAATGACACAAAATCTTTGGCAAAATGTTTGCAGGGAGAGCAATCACAACTCAATCAGCTGCAACTGTCGTGATTTATATTTAAAATCATTTTGTTTTTAAATGGACTTGTAGTATAATACAAGACAATATAGTTTAAATTACTTACCATGTATGACAAATATGGGAAGATTAATTTAATGGTAGATTAGAACCCCATACAGATGTTCTGTAAAGTACCCAGAGTAGATATAAATAGAAATAGCTAGAGGGAAAACTGGCTAATTTAAAACATATAGTTTAAGAAAATAGTAGTAACGTCACAAAGTAGAAAAGGTAATACAATAAGTGTGTAAAATCTTGTACATAACACATAAAGGTATCACAAGTTTTTATGATTATATATACCCCACCTAGGCATACAAATGTATATATTTCCCATCAGACCCTGTCATACTTATCAGTCAAATGGGGTGCTCCCCCACCCAGGATTTTTCCTATCTCACTGTTTGAAAGCCGTGACACTGTTCTGATGGCTTCTACCCCTGTTACTCTGCTGAGGTTCTGACTGTCCGTGCACGGATGACTTGACTATTGACTGATAAGTATGACAGAGTCTGATGGGAAATATATACATTTGTATGCCTAGGTGGGGTATATATAATCATAAAAACTTGTGATACCTTTATGTGTTATGTACAAGATTTTACACACTTATTGTATTACCTTTTCTACTTTGTGAAGTTACTACTATTTTCTTGATACTTTTAAATAGACTTAATAAATATATGTTTTAAATTAGACAGTTTTTCCTCTAGCTATTTCTATTTATATCAATATATACCCTTAGAGGTAGGCTCTTATCCTTTACTTTTTATGAGGTTTTGATGTTTTTGAAGTACCCAGAGTAGAGGACCTAGCAGTTTTGGTCCTCACCCTGGTACCCTTCAAGTGTGGATCGGACATAAGTATAATTGTCCTTTAACATTCATTTAATCCATCCTGTCCTTAAGAGCTGCTACAAAGCCTTGTATAATATGTAGATCTCATATGTGTTCTGACACAAATTCGACAAGATTGCTTTAAATCTGCCACAGTATCCTTCATTCAATCTGTCCGAACCTCCTAAAAAATGATTTAAATTTGCCAGTTTCTCACAGATTGCATTCCACCAGCATGTTCACCATAAAAAAAAATGTTATTATATGAAAGCAGCCCCCTGCCCACCCCCAACCGCCATGTTATTTCATTAAAAAAGCATTCAGATTGATACTTACAGCCCTCATTTCCTGCCTAACTGTTGATCCAGAGGAAGGCAAAAAAACGCTACCAAATTTATGAAGGGGAAAAAAATACCTTATTGACTCCAAGTGGCAATCAGAAATATCCCTGGATCAACTCTACTTTATATATCAATACCAGTAACCTGCAACATTTCTTGTTTGCAGGAAAAATCCAGCTTTTTTCTTAAACTGACCAATGAACCTGCCATAACAACGTCCACTGGAAGACAGTTCCATAGCTTTACCGTTCTCACAGTGAAAAACCCTTTCCGAACTTGAAGCTTAAACTTTTTTTCTTCAAATCTTAAGGGATGTCCGCGTGTCCTCTGACATGTTCTATTGGTGAACAATGCCCCAGATAGTTTATTGTATGGCCCATTAATGTATTTATACATAATAATCATATCTCCATGCAAGCGCCTTTTCTCTAGCATACATAATTGTAACTTTTCCAGTCTCTCTTTATATTCAAGCTCCCCCAATCCCCTTATTAATTTAGTTGCCCTTTTCTAAACCCTTTCCACTTCAAAGATGTCCTTTTTGTACACAGGATTCCAAAATTGAACTGCATATTCCAAATGAGGCCTTACCAATGCTTTGTAAAGAGGGAGAATAACATTTTTCTCTCTTTATACAAGAGAATGCCATGTTGGCTCCAGCTGTTGCTGCCTGGCATTCTTTAACGTTTAATATTTTTTACAATAACCCCCAAATAACAGACAGTACTACATTGTAGAACATGATACATTATTATAGTACATTTGAATAACAACTATTACAACTCAGGGGTTTTAGTCATAGGCATCGAAAAAGATGATGTATGAGTTATAATGTAAAAAAAGAAAAACTAACTGCCTGTCCCCTCAAGTTCCAAGCTGTAATTTCAGTTAGGTACCACAGGGAGCAGCAGTTAACAGGAAAAAAGAAATAAAGGGAAGCAAAGAGAATAGAGGAGGCAAAACAGAATGGAATTGGAAAGTAAATACCATAAGAGGGGAGAATAAAATACAATAAGGGGAGGAGAAGGAGGACCAGAAGAAGTAGGTGAAATGAGAACAGAATAGAAAAAAGCTACAGTAAGGGCTAGGCCACACTTGCAAATTTTTGCCGCATTTGTGCATGCGATCGTGCATGCAATATTATTTAGAATGGAAATTGTGGGGGTTAAAAGAAATGTAGAGATTGCTCTGCAATTCGCAGTTACGAATGGCATGCGATCACCATTTTATGCGCAATTGCATACGTTACCATAGTGCAGCATTGGCAAATTGAACGTGCAAACGCTCAACAACACGCACAGTCTCACCAGAATCACACACGCAAATTCTGGTGTGTTGTAGTGTGGCCTTGCCCTAAGGGAATGTAACAAAAATAGCACTAAGCAGAGTAGAACACAGAGGAGCAGAATTTTATTAAGGGTAACAATTGTAATAGAGGCTTCATGGAATTATGTTAAGAGGGGGCAGACTGAAATAAAAGTGGAAGTAAAACAATAGAAAAGGGGATAAAGTGTAGCATGAAATACAGGAAAGAAAGGGGAGTAGAAAATAAGCAGTACTTCTCAGATTCACTTTTGTCATGCAATGTGCTTCTGGGTTGAAAAAAAGCCAATTTAATACCAATATTCTAAAAATTAGTTGTTCGCAGCCTTGTAACTATAGACCTGTAAGTTTAACATCAGTGGTGGGGAAGATACTGGAAACTTTGTTACAGGATCATATTCTGGACTTGTGGCATAACTAGAAATCTCTGCATCAAGGAAGCCTCCCTCCCCCCTGCATTAGGGGAGGCGGTAATGTAAGAAGGAAAGGTCCCCCTGGCTCCTGGACCCCTCTGCTCCCCTGGTAGTTATGCTCCTGCTTTGTAATTAGCATGAAAAATAGATTTTGTCAAACTAACTTGCTTGGTTTTAATGAAGAGGTAAGGGTGAGGCCACACTGCAACGCACAGGAATCGCGCACAAAATCGCGAGCGTTATCGCACGCAATTGTGTGCGCGATTCTTGCGCGTTTGCGTTTTGCGCATGTGGTTTCGCCTGTTCGCGTTATGGACACGCATGCGTTAACGCACCAAAAATGGTGAACGCATGCGTTACCAAAACGCGAACGGACGCGCAATCGCATGCGCATCGGAAATCGCGGGAATTTTTGCGTTCCCGCGATTTCCATTTTAGCGAAAATCACAGGCGCGAGCGCGAAACGCGTGCGCAAACTCGCGAAAAACGCGCTAGTGTGGCCTAGCCCTAAGTAAGAATTTCTGGCATAGCAGTGGATGTGGTATATTTATGTTTTTCTAAAGCTTTTATACTGTGCCACACAGGCAACTTAATGTATGAGTTCTATTTGGAATAGAAAAAAACATTTGTGCATGAACAGAAAATTGGTTGTTAGATCATGTTTAAAGAGTAGTGGTCAATTGAGCTAAATCTATGTAGACTTAAGTTCTAAGTGGGATGCATCAGGTTTCTGTACTGGGGTCAGTTATATTTAATCTGTTTATAAATGGTATTGAGAGCAAGGTCTAAGTTTTGCTAATTACAGAAAACTTTGCAGAGCTTTGAAAACTTCAAATGATGTGCAATTGCTGCAAATTGTGCGTTTTGGCATACCTGTTGCTCACACATGCACATGCCAAGGTACGCATATTTATGCACATATGCATACACAATAACACATTCCCCTTTACTGAAAAAACACACACTTGTGCTAATACATAAAAATGGGTTTTACCACCAGTGCCCACACTTTTTCTAAATTGATCTACATTTGTTGCATTCAGATTTTTTTTCAAAACAAAGGTGTTTGGCAGAGGAGATCTTTGAGGTAAAATTAGGTCTTTGGTTACCAATACAGGAGGTAATCTGCATGCAAATTACAGCCAGTGCAGTGCCAGTTTATCCTGCTTTAGTGTTTCTATTCATTATGCAGACTGTTTTTCCTTTTTTCTTGCTAATGTATGCCCAATGTTTGTGAACCTATTTTTTTCTTTTTGTTAGCTGTAAAAAGCAGCTGGCAACGATAGTGTCTAGCTGTAAGTATTAAAGGGTGGAAGATTGCCTGCTGTTGTGCAAAATCAAGGAAAAGCACAACAAACGTCTGGGAATTTAGAACAGAGAAATTAGATAAATAGACAGATGGGTGGATAAACTCCACAAAATGCTTATTTTCTGGCCATGATTGCACTCCATAAAAAATAGGTTTACCTGGGTACACTCCCAAAATGATAGAAGCAACGTGGTAATTGACACACTCACAAGACACTTCAATAGTAGTGCAAACACAATTTATTGGATCAACATGTTTCAACCTTAAAAGACCGTCGTCAGGATGTTCCAGGTGACGTTCCAGGTGGACTTCCACCCTTAGTCATTAGCATATGACTACACCTGAAACGCATCAGGCATTTGGTTTATACTTGGATAGGAGATGCGTATTTTTAATAGAGTCCTAATAAAATAGATATTTTCACTTACCGGAGTCGAACTGCTTCTTGTTTCAGATTGCACAAAGCCTTTTCTTTAGTTTCCGTTAGTAAAAAACATTTCCAATAAAATCACATTTCTTCTAATCTTAAGGGAAGCATGCATCCTCTAAGACTATCCTTTGGTGAGCAGTCCCCAGATATACATATTTGTTTAAAGTGATTTAAAATACATCTTCACAGATGTAAACTCACGAACTGTCAACATTTGCGAACAACTGCCAAATAACGAGCAGTAAACATGCTGGACGATAATCAGGAATGTATGGCCATTTGTGTGCAGTTGTATGCAGGATCGCACATGTGTAAGAGACAGAGGTTTACTTAATGAAAGATGGTGCAGCTTAACAGTTATTAACAATCTTATCTGCCACTTTGCTCACAATTTATACAAACTGCCTAATTGCATATCAAATGTGGTCTGAATTAACCTGTATAGTTTTCCAGCAAATATACCTTGCTTTCAGGCCCACTTCATTGATAAACAGATTGAAGAATTTCATTGCAAATGTTTTTTTACATTTCACTAACCTCTGTCTGCCTGAGGTGATCTAATATTGCCCATTACTGTCCCGACCCTTCTTTCAGACCACTGAACAATCAGTTGCTCAGTAGTAATCTGAGCACGTTTGAATTGCCCATCAGACAATGATACAGAAATGACTGTTGGGGACTTTTAAATTAAGAAACATCCTGTGATAAAGAAGAACATTTGCAGGACATAAAATGGCAACTGTTTACTAACCTCAGCACTGCACAACAAATGGAATGAAATAATTTTTTTCAAAGATAATATGTAGCATTACAGAGTTTTTTTGTAATAATAAATATTTAAATTAAAAAAAATTTAAGTAAAAGTGGTCTTTGTAAACTAAAACCAAAGCCAATTACAACTTCAAACTATTTTATTTATTTATTTATTTTGACTATGGCCTTCACAATGAGCCAGTTTCCTTGAAGTCTATGAGGCAAGACAAACAGCAAAGACAATAGAACTAAAAGTTAATTTATTTGCAAGACACAAGGCAGCAATCTACTACCTTGGATTGCCGTCTTATGCTGTAAGTTTGAACAGATCTGCAGCTCAAACAAGTGGAACTGTGCAGCTGACATCACATATTCTCTAATAACTTTTACAGCACACATCAGCTGCCAGGCCAATCAGAGTAGGAAACAAAACTGCAAACTGGCTCTCCTAGCTGCCTGGCAAATAAGACAGAGGGAAAACCTGCAAACCAGCTGTTCCCAGCTTCCATGTCTATCACATACAAGGCAAAGCTGCAGTCAAGCCTGCTTGACATAACATGCATTTGCTAAAAATACTGATTTTCAAGATCTGTTCAAATATTAAACTTCCGGCAGTAGATGATAGGCTAGTTGAGTAGATGATCCAAGGTGCTAGGTTTCTTCAAGGAATTCGATTGTTTTTTGTTTTTGTTTTTGCATACCTAATGTAGAGCTGCTCGAGCAGAATGGAATTAGAAGCTAAGAAATGTCATGCATAGCAGTAATGTGTCTCTTTGTCTGTGTGAGGTAAAAAAAACAAACCAAAATGGAAGGTCTCTTAAGCACATTGTGTTTTACTCTATGTTAAGTTCACCTGCCAACTACCATTATGTTTAAAAAGCATGCAGGTCATACGGTGTCATACTTACTGTGGTTCATTTTGTGTTCACAAAACATTAAAATGTGAAGAGGCCCTTATAGGAACAGAGCAGGGTTAGTGCAGAGTCAGAGCTCTTATAATACAAGCCTCTCCAGTAAACATGCTGAACTAGTAAAGCCCTAATGCAAATAATTAAAAACATTACATTTGATACTTTACTGAAGCAAGTAATGATTTAAGGTGCATGTCCACCCCCACAACTATAATTTAACCCACTGCTGGCCCCACTCTAGTGTAATAAAATCCTTACCTTACATCCCTGCTCCAAATGGCTGCCCTGCTATGCCCCTCCAAATTCCCAGGAACTGGCCACCAGGAGCCTGGCAGAGTCCATATAGCACTCCCACCCCTCCCAGCATAAAACCCCTTTGGTTTACTGTAGGGCTCCCAACCCCAACCGCCATATTACTTTGTACAGAAACTCCCCCGAACTCTACTTACCTTACCTCTCTCCCCCGATGTTCTCCACTGCCGGCAGCCGCGTCCTTGATTGGCTGCCTCTCAGCCAATCACGGATGAGGCTGCCAGTCAGGCCCCCTGCTTGCAGTTTCATGCAAGCAAAGGGCCGGGACAGAACATCCGAGGAGAGAGGTAAGGTAAGTAATGATTGGGGTAGTTTCTGTAAAAGCTAATAAACCGGTTGGGGCTGGGAGAGGGTACACCAAAAATCATAAAAAGGGGTGGACATGCCCTTTAATCATGATAGAAAAATGATAGGTAGTCTTTTTTCAGATTTTCTAACAGGTATAAAAAGAATACGCAGGTATACGTTAGATTGAAGTATACAGGTATACATTGAAGGAAAGATAATACATGTCAATCTTTTATTCAGATACAGATTACTTCTATTCTTTCATGGGAATCTATACTAAATGCTTGCACATTTGTTTCCTGCAGCCTGAGATTTGTCTGGATCAATTCTGGTTTGTCTTTTAATTGCAGAATGGTACTGTGCCCGGGGAGGCAACAAAAAAGGATGAAAATGTGAAAAGAGGAAATTGGGGAAACCAAATTGAGTTTGTACTGACCAGCGTGGGATATGCAGTGGGCCTGGGCAATGTCTGGAGATTCCCATATCTCTGCTACAGGAATGGAGGAGGTATGTCAAAATTATGTTAATAATCATAATCATAATAATATAATAAACAATATAAATATAAGAGATTTTCAATGTATGAGATACCCAGGTGTACCCAAAGTTTAATACATACAAAGGGGCATATTTATAAACAATCTCTATTTTTGCCATTTCACTATCACAGGACATTGCAATGACAAATAGCAATATTTTCGCCTTATTTATAAACCCGCTTGTTTTCGCCTTTGCGGAAAATTATCGCTGCAACACTGTGACAGTAGTTTTCGCCTTATTTGTTGCGTTGTGTGGTATCACTGAGAAAAGATATTGCTTTTTTTTGTGAAATATCAGAGCTATTTTTTTCATTTTTTTTTATTTAAAGCTATTTATAAATAGGTGAAAATTCACCTTTTTTCCACGTTTTCTCCCTTTTGTTGCATTTTTTGCAGTTTTACCAGAATTTTCACCAAACATCATTACTTACTGGAATGTTCCATTAACATGACTATTCTTACACTGCACTATGGTATGTTCCCATATTAATGTAACTGGTTTGATAATTAGCTGCAGTTACTGAAAATAACAATACTAAAAAAATTATTCCTATTAATAAAATATTTACACTATCATATCCTATTAGTAAAATAGAGAAAATTCGCCTTTTGATTTCTACACTGTCATATCCTATTAATAAAATGAGTTTTACACTATTTATTATATATTTGGCTGAAAAAAAAACACCAAATGTGTTAGGCTATTTTTAAATAACAAAGACAGGTGTTCAGTGTGTATTAAACAATTTAATACTACTTTGAAAAACCACCAGGGAGTATTAAAGTGACACTATACTGAAAAAATTACTTTGCCTCATCTTAATCTATAGTTGAATACATGTAAGTAGCACTTTGATTTGTGTGTGTTGCTGCATGCCTTCAATACAGCACACATTTTGTTTATGAGCAGTATCCCCCCTCCCTCTTTAAACCACTCCCACTTCCCACCTGACTTTTTTCCCACAAACCAACTGTCAAGCCTGCACACAGCATACAGTATTCCAACTGTCAGAACTCTGTCACCATTCCAGCTACAGTAAAACTACTAGCAGAAGAATAGTTTTTGAGAGCAAGGAACCTGATTGACAGCTGAAATATAAGAGGTTTTAGATTGGATATCTAAATAAATAGGGGGCAGCTCAACAATAAAATGAAACAGTGGTGGGTGGGAAGAATTATAGTTTCCAGTTATGGTCAATTTAAAATAGCCTATTTTTCAGTATAGATGCCCTTTAACTATTCACCATCATATGTGCTGAACTTTTTAAGCATTATTAGTGCAACTTTTTGCTACATCATTTTTGCTTTTGATGAAAATTCATTTTTAATAACTTTGATGAAAAGAAAAATTGAAAGTTTAAAAAATTGTATTAAAGGCTGGTGAGGAAAAAAGCAAAAATAATGCAACTTTATAAATATGTCCCTCAGACCCCCATTAGACTTTACTGGCAAATAAATAAAATCGGAACCTTAAAAAAAAAAGCGAAAAATAAACCTTAAAAAGCGAAATCTCAGATCGTATTACAGTAAATGTTGGAAAATAGTCTAACACCCCCTGAGTACTCATTAGAATTGAGAAACACTTAATAATGTACTGACACCTTCCATGGACCCATTGGCAGGCTAAATTAATGGCCAATTATGCGTTTTCTCCACCTCAGACTTGGCGAATTGGAATGGCTGAAAAAATACACATTTCGGCATTTTATAAATATACTTGAGCGGTAACCACAGCGATGTATGGCGAAAAGTAGCGGTAATGACCTTTCACCACTGGTTATCACTGCTTTATATATAGCGAAAAGTCCCAATTTGGCGAAAAGGCATCGTTAAAGAAGGCGAAAAGTTTATAAATATGCCCCAAAGAGTCCAAGTATTTGTCAGGTATATTCTAGCAATAGTATTGCAGTGGATATTTGTTTAAAGACACATAAAAAAAATAGCAAGTTCAAATTCCAAAACACCTATGCATCTTCAATTGTGTAACATTGTTGTTGTCCTAGCTATTCCTGATTCATGATGAATTGGCTGCTGTGTTGTAACTGTATTAACTGTCAAAGTAAAAATAGGCTATATTTGTGGTATTTAATTAGATTAGCTTAGCTCTCAATTCAAATGAACTTTAGAGTCCAGTAAGGCTGAGGCCACACTACAATGCACCAAGCGCGCACGCTTTTGCATGCATTATCGCACGTTATTTTCGCGTTTGCGGTTGGGTTTTCGCTATCTTTAAAGCGAAACCGCAAATGATTGCACGAAAAAATGCTCACCGCAAAACGCGAATGGACGCGCAATTGCATGCGTATTGGAAATCGCAGGAACGTTCGAGTTCCCGCAATTTCCATGTGCAAACGAACATGAGCACAAAACGCGTACGCGCGAAAAACGCGCTAGTGTGGCCTAGCCCTAAATCTAATTGAATACCACAAATATCCTCTATCTGAACTAGTTTGTGTTCGAACCCGATAACCCTCAAAGTAGCCTTCGATTTCGGTAACCCTCGAATTTATCGTTAGGTAAGCCTTGAATGAATGTAGCAGTCGATTTTGGTAACCCTCGAATGTAGAGGTCCCTTTCCATAACCCTCGAATGTAGCAGTCGATTTTGGTAACCCTTAAATGTATTGTTTGATAACCCTCGAATGTATTGTTCGATTTCGGTAACCCTCGAATGTAGCCTTTTATTTCGGTAACCCTCGAATGTAGCCTTCTATTTCGGTAACCCTCAGAATGAAGCAGTCAATTCGGTAACCTAAATGTAATGTTTGTAAGCTCGAAAAATATCGTTCTTTGTTCAGTAACCCTCGATTGGCTATAACCCTCAATGAGTTGTAGAAACCGCACAAATTGCCGATCGTGTGGGAAAGGTTTATCAAGTTTTGGTTAAGTGCAATGTTTCCCAGTACCATTCCCAAGTGCCACAACAGCTTACAGTAAGTTAACCATTGTTATTTTATACTGTTATTTATCTACAATTTTGAACCTTTTATCTTCTTGACTTAATGGGTTCGTTTCCAAATTCGGGCCCACTCATGCTGATTATTTGTAATTTCTTTTGACACATACTATACTCTGAAGTGGCTATGTGTTATTAAATTACATCTCTTTAATTAAAACTTTTTTGTTGTGTTGTTTGCTAAAATTAATGAATCTTATTGAAACAGGGCATTTATGTTCCCGTATTTTATCATGCTTTGTGTCTGCGGGATCCCCAGCTTTCTTTATGGAACTCCCTTTGGGCAGTTTGTCCAGTCAGGGATGCCCTTGGAGTGTGGCGGGTCAGGCCCAATCTTTAAAGGTCACAGGATTGTTAAAGCCTTGGAACAGGTAAAGTGAATGCATATAAATGTTGAGGGACGATGCTTCTGAGAACCGAAATCATATTTTTTTTTTGGTAATAAATAGGGTTCACTTCAGACTTCCACAGATAGAAAACATTTTACAACTGAAAACTCTGTAATTCTTAGCCAAAGAGTGAGACCTTACAATCTTAAGATGAGTACACACAGTAACGATAAAGCACCAATAACGCGTTGTATCCATTTTATTGTTATGTGTGTAGTGCATTTTCTGCAACGTTACTGTCGCCTCGCGGTCGTTTGGAAACGACCAAAAATTCCCCGACCACGGGTGTTCTCTGCTACTAAAGTATAGGGAAGTCAGCCCCGGCCGTGGGAAACATGCATTACTGAAAGTTCCCCCTTTATGCTGTGTATAGGGAAAACCTCGGGAAGTGGTGTGTACCCTGATTCTTTTTTGAAGAAATGACAGACAGGATCTGCACACTGCACGTGAAAGTGGAAATTTCAAGCGGACTAAAGTCACAGTTTGACATTGAACCCAATATACTATAAGAGCACATATGCAATGATACAACAAGCTCTCATCTCACTTTTCACTGTGACTGTTGATGATTTGTGAAATTAACCTTGGGTGCTAGGGGTCGTGCCCATAATTCATTCTCTCTGGTATTTTCTGTGAGTCTAAGTTACAATTTGAACATACACTCTAGTCTAGAGCACAGTAGATTAAAACAAGCTGCCAGCCATTCATGCTACAGCACAGAGATTTCCTCTGTTAGGCACTGATCCATGTTTATATAACATGCCTCTGGCATACACAGAAAAGATTTTCAGTTGTAGTGTGCTGCTATTGCAAACATTTTCAATTCCTTTGCTTATTATAAAAAACATAAAAAATATATTTGCAGTTAATTACTATCCAGCAGGAGGGCACTAGCATAGTAAGTAACGGATATACTCGATATGAACCGAGAATTTTACCTATAAATCATCCTGAAAGTCTCCCCTCAGTTTGTACTTGGTCTGTGCTGATCTTGAAAGCTGAAGGAGCGATGACAAAATCCATAGCCCTGGGAAAACAAAAGCATACCCTGTGACACACAGGATCCTCACTCAGATCAGCCCAGATTGCAAGGAAAGGGAAAAAAACGATAGAATAATGGTATTCAACAAACAGGATGTATGTATGGGGACTTTCTATGAGGCTGTGTTGGACTTCTATGGGCTGTCTGTGGAACTATGGTGTCGTCATGGGCTGTCTATGGTAGAATGTTAACCCTTGGTTTATACTCGAGTCAAGCAGTTTCCTGGTTTATCAGTTAAAAATAAGTACCCCCCAGTTTTTATTCGGGTCAGTTTATACTCAAGTATATACGGTAGGTATATTAGAAACTGGTCTTTTGTTAGGAACAGAATGGAGCAAAAAAAACTGCATAGCAATGCAGCTTTCAAAGCCTTATCAGGGGCTTCGATATGGTATGGATACATCTGTATAGAGACAATCAGCCCTATTTACCAAGAGCCGCGTGTGCCTTTTCTTGAAGTTATGGTCATGCATACGGCTTGCTAGCGGTTAGTTGTGACTTTGACTCCTTCCTTGCGCCGGCTGTACAGGAATCGGAAAAGGCACATGTGCTGGCATTAAAATCACATTGTTCATCAAATCCCTTTTGGATTTACCCACATTTTCAATGCAATATGAATCGCATTTGGGAGATTTATCCAGAGCTCTAGTTAAATCGCCCTGTATGAATACTGGGTGGTTAAGGGGGGTGGCTATTAGGTGCTCACAAGGGTACAAGGCTGTGAGGCATGTACCCGTAACAACACGGAAAGCCTTCTTTATTTGCGTTTTTCTGACTACTGTAGTTTAGATAAAATCTGATTGGTTACTGTATCTTAAAAGCACAAGCAAACTTTGCACTTGTATTGCATAGGCCCAAAGTATTTTTTAGCTCTTACTGAACTACCCCCTCCCAAATATCCAGTATTAGTGAATAATGTGTGTTCTCTTTGTTTAATAATGTTGTTTATGATCTTATGTCTTCCACTAAAGGTGTTGGATATGGAATGATGTGTTGTTCTACATATATTGTATTTATTACAATGTAGTTATTTGCATTGCCTTTTACACTTCTTCACATTATGACCCGTGTTCTTCACTGGACATACTGCAATAACCCATGGAACACAGAAAAATGTGCAGGTGTGCTGAGCCCCAACTTAGGGTCACCTTAAAATCACCTCCTACCAAACCATTCAACTCACACTGGGTATTAAATCAGACACTAAAGAGAACAAGCCCTAGTGAAGAATACTGGAGGTAACTGCTTCTTTACTTATTCTTCTTGAATATAATGAAATAGGAACAAATAGAAAAGGAAAATTAAAGTAAAAACTTTGTCATAGAAGAATGCACTTTGGAAGTCAATTACATGCTTGCCACAAATCTCTATTCCATAAAAACAGCTTTCTTAAACCTATAATTCATTATCCTATAAAAGGCAGCACAGTGGCTTTGTGGGTTAGCACTGATGCTTTGCACATCTTGAACATCTGCAAAAAAATTAATGCTCCTGCATGGACTTCAGTAAAAATAGCAAAGCTATGGTCTGCCAAAAGAAGGATAGATTAGTGAAGAGATAAAGGTAAAGACCGTATCTGTCCCTATTTTTATAGGGAACTCAGACCCCAAATAATATCTGTACCTATAATTTTGGTTGAAGCACTGGTCCCTATATTATGATGGAAAGATAAACTACAGTAACTCTATGTAGTGGCAAAAGGGGAGCTAAAAATCGGTGCCAAGTAGTTGCATGACTGGGAAATTATTTGGCTACAGGTGTTACAGCCTGCTGATGAATTGATTAAATATACTTCCTCAGACATTCTTGGCTTATAGAGTTGCCAAGTAAAAGGAAAGGTAAACAAACTCATAAAGAGTTCAGTAAAAGAATCAGGAAATCCCTTTTCAACTCATAAACCAAAGTTATTGTCTCAGATTCGGGCTAATGAAGGCCTAGGACCTAACGGGCCTCGATTGTTTGCAGAACAATCCAACATACTTAACCCCTCATGAAAAACACAACTAAATTCGAGTTATACTTCTATTTTTAAATGCTGAACAATGTATTAAAGGAACACTAAACCGAAAATCAACTCTGTGCCATTCGTTTCTATTATTCACAGGAGAGATACGCTTATTCTCACCTCCCTGTGAATAATAGGAGCTCGGGGACCTGGAACTTACCTTACTGCCACTCCACTCGTAGCCGCTCCTTCACTGAACAGCTGTTCTCTCCCGATCGTGCGCCCTATCTTTTGTATTGGGGAGCATGCGCCTAAGATAGGGCGCGCGGTCGGGACAGAGCGGCTGTCCGTGAAGAAGCGGCCTGCAAGTGGAGCGGCGGTAAGGTAAGTTCCAGGTCCCCCGAGCATCCTATTTTTCACAGGGAATAGCGTTCTCACCTCCCTGTGAATATAGAAACGAATAGCACAGAGTAGATTTTCTGCATTATTGGGACTATAGTGTCCCTTTAAATGGGTGTTGTATACTTCCTGCAAAATTGTGGTCTGTTTATTTTCTTTTAAAAAATACAGTTATTGTTTTTTACTTTTTTAATGTTGATTATTTCACTTTCCTACTAATGATTAAGATGTTTCTGTATCCAGTGGCTAAATTTAGCCCTACATATGGTCAGTCTCTTCGAGTTTGCTAAATATGGTGAATGTTTTGGGTAGTAGCGAAGCCATTAACTTTGTCATTGGCATTGGAACCTACTGGCAAAAAACGTTTTGTCGGATTGTTACTGGTTCCTCTACAATAGTAAAGGAGCTGATAAATTGAACATGTATGGCCTCATCGAACAATCGTTACTGTATAGAATCATGCAGATTCCAATGGAATCTCTGTGAATTTTCTAATGTTATGGCCAGCTAATCTAAAAGGAGAATTATACTTATGCAGTGACGGACAGCTTTCTTTCATAACTGGCAGTTTTCAAGCTCTGTTCTTCAATGTCAGAGAGGAGAATTGTCAGTGACAATGATGTGGTAGGAGCAGAAAGAAGTCAGTTACACATTTTGTTGAATTTCCTTTAAAGGGCACTATACCAAAAAATAGGTTATTTTAAATTGACCATAACTGTAAATATAATTCTTCACAGCTACCAGATATCTAATCTAAAAACCTTCTTATATTTCAGCTGTCAATCAAGTTCCTTTGCTCTCAAAACTCATCTTCGTGAGTAGTTTTATTGTAGCTGGAATGGGTGACAGTTTGAATGCTGTAGCTGTGTGCAAGCTTGACAGTTGGTTGTGGGGAAAAAAGTAGGTCGGACGGAAGTGGGAGTGTTTAAAAGAGGGAGGGGGGATACTGCTCCTAAACAAAATGTGTGCTGGATTGAAGGTATGCAGCAACACACATGAATCAGAGTAAGGCTACTTACATGATTCAATTATAGATTAGATGAGGCAAAGTTATTTTTGTCAGTATAGGTGTCCCTTTAAAGGCTTTAAACAGAGAGGATGCTCAGTTATTGTGTTTCATGGGTTTTATGGTAGATAAAATCTTAATACACAGGGGGGACTGTTGAATAACATAATTAAAGCCACTTGGTGGCTATTTCTAAAGCTTGTATATCTATTATTCACAGGCAGGTGAGATGCTTTTTTCCCCAGGTTACAGACATACTGGTGCTTCACTTGCAGCTTCTTACCAGCTGATGAGCGCAATGTTACGATTGCGCTCCTATTTTAGGCCCAAAAGATCGGATAGCGATCGGGTCATCGCGCCATCTGCTGGGGAGAAAGCTGCAGTGGTAGTGTTAGCAGGTTAGTTCTATCGTGTGTAACCTGGGAGTTCTATTATCACAGTGAAGTGGAGAAAAGCTATTTATGTCTGGAATAATAGATACAGATGCAAGGGACATGGCTTCATTGGTTTAGTGTCCCTTTAAATAAAGTAAAGGTGAAATTTTAAAGAAGTGTGAAAGGATAATACAACTCAATAGACTAGTGTCTCTGGTGTTTTTTGCAATAGATATGTTTAAACTTTCTGTTTTATAATATGGTACACAGCATGGCTTGTTTGGACATGTTAATATTCCATAATTGCATAAAACCATTTTGCCCTAAGAACTTACATGTGCAGCGCTGACTGGGATTAACAGCTAACCTTACTGCATTCTAAACCCTCATTGCAGAGATATGTGCTGAAAACATCAGAAGACATTGGTGATTTTGGTGAAGTACGATTACCTCTCCTAGGCGTGGTTTGTTCATGGGTGGTTGTCTTCTTGTGCTTAAGTAGAGGAGTAAAGTCTTCAGGCAAGGTGAGTCCCTGCTCTATTTTTTCCCTATATAACGTTGTTATATTATATTGTGATGCTGTGAATATCACTATGTATAAAAGTTTAGTCATATGAATTTAGACAGCATGTACTTTGTTTCAGCTTTCTTTGCCATTCACTGCTGATATATACGGTACATATATAGCTTTGTTGGTTTCCTCTCTTTTCTGTATAACCCAAACTGTTTCTGTCCGATTTTAATTTTATTTCTAATGCTCCTGTCTATTCATATTTAATACATGGTGTTATTCTAATTTTCCTTTCCTCTAACTGCCCTCTTTTTATTAAAAGTTTATTCCTCTCTATTGGTTATCCTCAGGTAGTTTATTTTATCAGCCACATTCCCGTACGTTGTTCTTACCACTCTTCATTGCGGTATCACTCTGGAGGGAGCTGTTAATGGAATCCTCTATACCCTTACTCCTCAGTGGGACAAGATCCTGGATGCCAAGGTAGACTTTAAACGTAACAATTTTTTTTTATACATTGCATGTTTCATTGCACCTTATTCCCAATATTATTCTTCAACAATGAAACTATGTGTTGTGAATTAGTTCATGGAAGCTTTTCATAATATTATAATTAAAATACAGGATGTATTGTGGTATAATGCTATACAGTTGCAATTTCTTGTAAGGACTAGGCCACATATCACGTTTCATTCAGGTTATGGTAGTTCTGTGGTATTCAGTTAGTCAACTGACTGTGGTTAAGTTCTTGAAGACATTTCGCTAGTCACCGACTGGCTTTCTCAATTCTGAATGACTTGTACAAGAATCTGTTGGCAATAAATACCCTGGAATGTGTTCAATCAGCATATAACAGCAGGGTGTCAAGGACCTCCTCAATGCAAGGTGTTGATTGCAATATGGCAAAGAGGTGTTATCAAAAACATAGTACAATAAATCAAACAATAGTAAATAGTAATATTTATACAACTTTTGCAGGAAGTGACTTATTGTTGTTGGTACCATTTGATACAGCAGGGAAAAATATAATTGAACACATCATGTTTTTCTCATAAAATATATTTCTATTGACCTGAAATTAAAAAGCAGATGATAACCCACAACAAATGTACACAAAAGAATCAAAACAAATAAGTCCATTATTATCACGCTAACGGAAATGTAATGGAGCGTCAGAACTTTCACACCCTCCTGTATGAAGAAACTAGTCATCTGATTGCTCAGGTGTGATTAGGCCAATCTTTGAATAGTGAAGGTTATGGGGAGATTTTCTATGAACTCTAATCTTCAGGTCATCCAGATTTTCATTTGGATTCAAGTGGGGTAATGATGGCCAATTGTTTTTTATAGCATTTTAATTTTTCTTAGACAGTTTAAATTATTTTGGCTGTGTGGCTGTTCATCTCGTTTATCCACTTTAATATTTGCAATCAGTATCATATGTTTAGAGACAGGCCCACACCATGATTTCCATCTCAAACTTCACTGTTGAAGTGAGTGTCAGTGCATATTATCCTACATACATCGTGTGTTCAAAGAGTTTAAAGTGTATTATCTCCCAGTATTTCATTGGCTTGTCTAAATGTTCTGTAGCAAAGGGAAACATGCTTACACATGCACTTTTTTCTACAGCGTGTGTTAGAATACGTTTGGGACCAGTGGACTCAGATGTTTTGCAACAATAAGCTTGAAAATGTCTTAAGAAAGCTCTTTGCATTTACCCATCATGAGATGGTCTTGGGTGATATCTGGTAATGAGAAACCTTTTCATAGGCGCCTCAATTAGGATAAACCACTGATATTAATCTGCACTAAAGGGGGCAGGATTGTTTCTAAATACTGACAGATTAGCTGGTTACTTGGCTTTTTGTGATATTTTGCATACACTTTGTCATTTCAGTTTACTACACCAGAATTTAAAATCTATTGTTTTGATGGCGTTTTATGTGTTTAGCCCCATTAGATATATTTTACAGAGAGAAACATGTTGATGTGTCAATGCTAAACGCTAGGTCTTGCCCTAGATTCCCATACCAAGGTTCCAAGGTTCCCTATAGTCCCATTATAATTTCGACCTACCTGACATAACACAAAATCTACATTTTATGTAGATTTTATGTTTTTATGTAACTGGAAAGCATTTTTATATTTTCATATGACTGCAATATTCCAGAAAATGAACCGTAATATGCAGTGATTTTATTCATATAGTGTTTAGAGTTTTTAGGTGTGGGGTGATGCAGCATCGCAAATATTTACTCATTGGGATGTGCCTGGGGGGACTTATTACTATGGCCTCTTACAACAAGTTTATAATAACTGTTCAGGTAGAAACTTTGGATCATAATGTTGAAACAATGTGATTTCTCATTTCGCTCGTGTATATGGTATAATTATACTATGGAAGCGCAATAGGTAGTGCACATGGTGGTCAGTATTTTAAGGTGTCCTCATCTTCCAAACCTCTCCACCGCAGTTTCTGGATATTTGCAACAAAACAAATGAAAGAAGTGGACAACAGACAGCACTATAGATTCAGGACAAGTGCTATTTATGTGCAGGTAATTATTAGGCAATAGTTAAACTAGGTGTGAAAAAATGATATAAAGCAAAAAGCTTTCACATAGAATCTTTCACATTGAAGCTTTCACATAGAACCTCCACCATGCTTTACTATTGCCAGCAATAGCTCTTCAGACCTTCTGTTAACAACTGCTTGCTACAGCTTAAATATTAAAAATTTTGACTCATCAGACACAGTCTATGTATTATGCAGAGTTGAGTCATTTAGCTTTGTTTCCATATGGAGATATAGGGCCATATTATACAAGCCGCGGTATCACTTTTTAGCAAACCGCAACTTAACGATCGATGTCGTAAATTTTACAATTGTAAATTTATGATACCGAACGTAAATTTACAATAACGATCATAGAATACCATTGCGGAGTTACTACCGCAACGGTATTCTACGATCAAACGTAGTTAGTTATTTACACAAACGAATCAACTAGCCAGCGGTATCGCTTAATAGCGATACCGCGTTTTATAATACGGCCAATAGCGTTTTGAACTCAATTTTTCCATGAAGACCTATTTCTGGCCAGGAGATTGGTGATTGTACAGTCTATGGGTAAACCGGGGTCCTCCAACAGGTTTCCCTAGGTTAAAGGATTAGACCTACTGCCTATTTGCTTTGTAGGGAATAGAGTAATGCCATTTGTATATAGAGATACAGAGTATAAAGGGCTATCCGCAATGTAATTTGTATTATTTTATCCATGATGTGGATAATTATAACCCACCTTGGGGCGGCATTCTGTTACTATATCACAATACAAAAGTTTAACAAGGGGGACAAAAAAAAGTTAAAAAAAAAATAAGAAAAGATCAGCAGAATTTTTCCCTCCTCCCAGCCCTTGGGCTATTTAAAATGAGGGAAGAGGCCGTCCATTGCTTTAAACAAAGACTTAGGGCCTCCCATTAAAGGGACATGTTGGGGGCTATTACCACATGGAAGATTGACCCTGCTTCTTAATAAATACATGAATAAAAGGTCTGTAAGAGCACTCCTTAGGATAGTCTTCTATAATATATTTATTATTCCATGTGGTAGCAGCACCCCCAACAGCCACTTTAATTGGAGTCCTATGCTTTAACATAAAGCACTGGATGGAATCCTCTTCGCTCACTATAAAAAGCCAATGGAGGGGGAAGTGAGAAAGCCTGCTACAGTACTACACAAGTACTAAAACCATTTGTTTATAATATGTGAGTGTGATCGGAGCTACCTATGATTAAGTCCCTGTAGTATAAAACACGTCAGGTGATCTCTGGATCCAATTTGTGATGCACCAATAAGAAGTTTTTACCTACCTGGGTTCTGGTTTCAGTATTTTTGGTGTGCACATCCTTGCTGTTTTGTCTGGACAGTACTTTTGCAGCCCCCAAAACAGCACACTCCCACACACCATGCTTGACTGTAGACACACTGTCTCCTCACTGGTTGCCACCACAAACGCATGGGACAATCTGACCAAATAAGTTAGCTTTTAAAATGTACAAATATTCTTTATTAAAGACATTTATTTGCACTAGATTTTTCATTAATAAAAAATAAATATTATAAATATGGGGTACACAATAGTCAACAATAGTGATTGTAAAGCAAAGAAATCAGCCCAAAAGTGTGAAGTGATTAATCCATTCTCTACAGATGGCTGTGCTGGCTTAATGTTGACCATGCCTTCTAAAATTATTTTACTTGCAGAGACAGCATCATTATCAGCATTACCAACTGTGCAACCAGGTCTATGCTGGTTTTGTCATCTTTTCTATTTTGGGGTTTATGGCAACTCATCTAGGAGGGATGTTCTGAAGTCGCTGACATGGTCCGGGGTAGCATTTGTGGGCATACCCAGAGGCATGACCCTGCTTCCAATCTCAACCTCTATGGTCCCTCCTGTTTTTCTTCATGTGATCTTGCTTGGAAGGTACTCAGGTTTGAATTCCATATAAGATTTGTTTTTCCATCACTAATACCATATTGTAATATGTCTAGAGTTGACCTTCTCTTGTATATCCTCAGTTTTGCCTGTGGAGACAGTGGTCACAGCCATGTGGTGATTGAAATTGGCAGTGACTGGATAATTCGTTGGAAAACCTTTGTAACACGATATAGCCATCATTGGGTTTCTCCTAGGAATTCCCTTACAACTCAGGTAATTGAGCAATAAGACAAAACAACTCATATAAGGTACTATTCAATTTAAATGGATGTCTATCTATATTTACATATATATATTTTAATTTTATTTATGTAAATATTTGTTTTAGTCTGTACATTTAGGAGCCTGGATGGTATTAAGGGCATGTCACCCCTCTACAATAATTTAGATATGGTTAGAAAAACCCCCAAATCCAGGATCTGTTTTACTTACAGTTACCAAGCTGCTCTAGACAAAAAAAGAGGCTTACTATCCCACGGTCCAGCGCTGCGGCTCACAGCTTTTCCTGTAATGGCCGTCAGCCATAGGCTGCAACTGACAGGAAAAAGCGTTAGCCACAGCCTGGATCAGGGATAGAAGCCTCTTTTCTAAGTCTAGGGCAGCTTGCTAACTGTAATACAAAAGATGCTTGGTTTTGAGGGTGTTCTAAACATACTAAATTAATAATTATTTAATTGTACTGTTACTGGCACAAAATTAACATCCAGTTGGCACACCCTGACCCTGTGTTTGTAGTGGGTGCATGGGGGACCGCGGTGTATAATTGAGATGCAAACAAAATAAGTACAGTGGTGTTTCCATTGTTTTTAAATAGATTGGGGTATATTGTTTAGTTTTCCAAAATTTAAGTAAATTATTTGGATTTCAGCTATATAAACAGCCATTTCTATTTTTGTTTTATTAATAATTATGTGCCATTGTAAAATTATTAGATTTCAGTGAAGTAATTCCCACTTCCCATAACTAAATAAGAATATAGAACACTAACAAACTTGCCTTCTTTTAACAAAGTAGAGGATCACATAAACCATATACAATAATGGTGTGTTTACTGTAATACTTCTTTTTTACAGGCTGGCATATACTGGCTTCTTCTTATGGATAACTATGCAGCTAGCTCTCTTTGTCATCATATCGGTATTATGTGCATAGCTATAATGTACATTTATGGTAAGTGTCAACTGATTATACTGATTGTAGCTTTATCAGAATAGAGCATTGTTTAGGCAGAATTTCTTGATGCAGGATTTGTTCATTCATTATTCTTTCTGACATGGTATTCTATTATTTTAGGTCATCGGAATTACTTCAAAGACATAAATGATGCTGGGTTTCCCTCCACCCATGTTCTTTCAGATCTGCTGGAGGTTTTTTCCAGCTATTATATTTGTAAGTCTTAATACTGGAAATTTCCAAAAAATAATTACAAATTAATACATTATTAAAATAATAATAAGACATTCGGGGGGTAAAACATTTTCCCACATTGTGGGTTAAAAATAATCAGACTATTTACTGCCGGGCGCAGAGGTAAACTCAGGGTTAACTGTGAAACCTATTCAGTGCTGGTTAGCCTGAGTGTAACCACTTTCTTGCAGAGTGTAACCACTTTCTGCGGTATCACAATAGACACCCGCAATTATTTAAATTGGATTTACGGCTGTTTTAAAATGCCTGAAAGCCTGCAGGTGGATATTGGTCAATTGAGTAATACTGTTACCGCAACCTTTATTGGGCTCCTTTTGCTTAACACATGAGCGCAATAATAATTAACAGTCATCAGGGCCACTTCTCCGTGAGGCGGAGTGAGACATTGTCTCAGGCAGCACCCTACACTGAAGAAGAAAGGCGATAGACAGGCAGTGGTGGGGAAAAAATGGGCTTTTTCCGTGACCGGTCAAAAGAAAAAAAAAATTCCCTAGTAAACGATATGATGTTGTGAAAATCATTTTATATGGTTATGTTATCTTTCGGCTGGGTACCACAAGGCCTGACTATTTGTCTGAACGAGGTGCTCGATCCGAACGATTTGCGAATGACCAATTGTGCTTCCATAGGGAACGCACAATCTAGTCGGAATTTCCGATGCATCCGATCGTTTGGTGTCGATGTGGGCGGATCGATGTCGGTCTCAGCCAGCCGCCCCACACCAGCTGGAATTTACGTCCGAAAGTGCCGTGATCGGTCAGTCGCAGAAAATATCGTCTGGTGTGCTCCCCATATCTTTCTTGTTCGAGAATCGTCTGGCCCCTGGAGTGGAGGGCCAGGGGACTACACCTACCTACCTGTCTGGCATACAGCCAACACGGTGTGCTGGAGTGTCTTTTGGACTTATGTTATGCTAGTTAGGCGATATTTATAAAACCTCGCTATCGTTATCGCGCAAAATACCGAGCGTTATCGGTAATACCGATCGTTATCGTAACATACGATCGCCATTTTCCGATAACGTCGGATTTACCGATAAGATCTGTATTTTACGATAACGATCGGTATTTGCGGATATCGGAAAAACAGATCGCTATCATAAACAACAGTATTTAACCGATAACGATCGGTATTTTTGCGATAACGATAGTGAGGTTTTAAAATATCGCCCTTAAAACCCTACTGAAAGAGTCTACTTGACATGGTGAAGGCTTACAAATCTTTTGGCTAAAATCTTTTATAATACAGAAATATGGCATTTCTAATGTATTGACAGTTGAACCAACATGTTATAGCACAGGCTATAAAATAAGTTATTTTGATTTGAGCAACCAAATCGAAAGGAGCAATATTGTAGGCAACACAAGCTGTTTGAGAAGGATGTAATATCTGCTTTAGTTATTTACATTATGGTCATTTGGACTGTATGGAACGGATTAAATACCTATGGGGTAGGAAGTTCAACATCCCTACCATTTAAGCAACGCCCATCACCCATCCTCAAAGCCCCACCCACTTTAACATGGCAGTGGCACGCTCACATCGCGTCTGGAAATAATAAAGGGCATTTAAAAGTTTGGCTCAGGCAACAAAAGCCCTAGAAGTGCCCCTGACAGTCATTTTTAGTCCAAGGAAACCAATTGAATGGCAATTTTTCATCAGAGTTGGGGATTTGTCATTTTGAAACAATTCCCATGCGGGATAATCAGTAAGTTTCATTTTATGCAATACTAGACATTAAAGGAACACTAAACACATTAAAATGACTAAGTGCCATTCGTTTCTATTATTCACAGGGAGGTGAGAACGCTTATTCTCACCTCCCTGTGAATAATAGGACGATCGGGGGACCAGGAACTTACCTTACCCGCCGCTCCACTCGCAGCCGCTCAGTCTCTGAACAGCTGTTCTGTCCCGATCGCGCGCCCTATCTTTTGAATTGGCGCGTGGTCGGGACAGAGAGTTCCTGGTCCCCCGATCGTCCTATTATTCACAGGGAGGTGAGAATAAGCGTTCTCACCTCCCTGTGAATAATAGAAATGAATGGCACTTAGTCATTTTTAAAAAATATTGGAGTTTACAGGTCCTTTAACCCTTTCACTGCCAGGAGATTTTCATTTTTTTTTGCGTTAACTGCCAGAAGAATTTTCAGGATTTTGCCCTCAATCGCTTTAGACTAATTTTACAGTAGGAAACCTTGCAGTAAATCAGGAATATTATACATTGTTTTTTTCAGCACAAAGTGTACTTTAACATGGTAACAGAATTTTGTAACTTTTCTGGAAATTTTACTGGAATTATGGGTAAAATATGTAAAAAAAATGAAAAATTTGCAAATTTTCATGGATTTTTCCCATTTTTATTTATAGTTATCTTAAGGTTACACACAAAAATCTTACTGTTTCTAAAAGCTCTGATACTCCCGAGTACAACGATACCAGATATATGTAGGTACCCCACTTTTCCTGTACAGGAGACTCCCCCAAACTAAAACTGCACCTTCAAGAATATTACACCAAATTGAAATGTATAACCACTACTGACAGTTAACATAGAATATCTACCAAATTAACTAAAATATCCCCACAAGTGAGATATTTTTAGAAACTACACACCCGCAGGATTTTATGAGTGAGGTAAGTTTTGATCAAAATGCAGATACCCGGACGCAGCTCTTCGTCCAATTGTAAGTTGTTTTCTCATATTTTCCTTTTTTTCCTCAACTGTAAAATCAGAGACAAAATCAAATGCGAATTTCAGCTAAAAACTGTGGAGGAAAGTTCAAACGCATCTCAAATATGAAAGCCTAACCCCTCCCGAATAAAACGGTATGCCACATTCATGGGTGTACCCAGAGACATGGCTACCAACTAACCCAGAGCGTGACCAGTGCCAAATGTCAGTAGCAGCAAAAAAAAATTAGCCAGTTTTGTATTTGAACAGTCTGCAGTTTTTCCACAAAACACCCCCCCAACTCAGAAATACCCCCCACAAACTATATATTCCTGAAATCTACACACCATCAGCTATGTAACGCTGTAGTTCGTTCATTGATACCATCAATGGTGTGGGCGCAGTTCTTCGTAGAAGTTTGCACTTTTACCAGATTTTCAAAAAAAATGAACATCAAACAACATTCAAAAAGGTAGAAATCATGCCAAAACACCATGGAATGTAAAAAAAAGTTACCAAATATCAATCTCCCAAATGTCCTGAATCAAACGGTATGCCATATGTGTGGTTACACACGCGGACGTGGAAGCGAAAAGCCACAAAGTGAGACAATGCACGATGGCTCAGAAACGGCAAAAATATTTAGCCAACTCCGAATTTGGACAGTCTGCAGTTTTTTCAACAAAACACCCCCGTAACTTAGAAATAACCCCCACAAACTATATATTCCTGAAATCTACACACCTTCAGCTATGTAACACTATAGTTTGTTCATTCATACCATCAATGGCGTGGGCGCAATTCTTCTTAGAAGTTTGCATTTGTCTGAAAAATGAACAAAAAACAACTTCAAAAGGTAGAATTCATGCCAAAACCTCATGGAATGTAAAAAAAAGTTACTAAATATCAATCTCCCAAATGTCCTGAATCAAACGGTATGCCATATGTGTGGTTACACACGCGGACGTGGAAGCGAAAAGCCACAAAGTGAGACAATGCACGATGGCTCAGAAACAGCGAAAATATTTAGCCAATTCCGAATTTTGACAGTCTGCAGTTTTTTCCACAAAACACCCCCGTAACTTAGAAATAACCCCCACAAATTATATATTCCTGAAATCTACACACCTTCAGCTATGTAACACTGTAGTTTGTTCATTCATACCATCAATGGTGTGGGCGCAGTTCTTCATAGAAGTTCGCATTTGTCTGAAAAAATGAACAAAAACCAACTTCAAAAGGTAGAAATCATGCCAAAACCTCATGGAATGTAAAAAAAAGTTACTAAATATCAATCTCCCAAATGTCCTGAATCAAACGGTATGCCATATGTGTGGTTACACACGCGGACGTGGAAGCGAAAAGCCACAAAGTGAGACAATGCACGATGGCTCAGAAACAGCGAAAATATTTAGCCAACTCCAAATTTGGACAGTCTACAGTTTTTTCCACAAAACACCCCCGTAACTTAGAAATAACCCCCACAAACTATATATTCCTGAAATGTACACACCTTCAGCTATGTAACACAGTAGCTTGTTCATTCATACCATCAATGGTGTGGGCGCAATTCTTCGTAGAAGTTCGCATTTGTCTGAAAAAATGAACAAAAACCAACTTCAAAAGGTAGAAATCATGCCAAAACCTCATGGAATGTAAAAAAAAGTTACTAAATATCAATCTCCCAAATGTCCTGAATCAAACGGTATGCCATATGTGTGGTTACACACGTGGACGTGGAACTCAAAAGCCACAAAGTGAAACAATGCACAATGGCTCAGAAACAGCAAAAATATTCAGCCAAATCTGAATTTGAACAGTCTGCAATTTTTCCCCACAAAACAACCCCCACAAACCATATATTTCTCAAATCCACACACCTTTATCTACGAAATTCTGTAGTTTGTTCATTCGTACCATCAATGGTGTGGGCGCAGTTCTTCGTAGAAGTTCACAGTTTTAGCAGATTTTCTAAAAAATTTGGAAAAAAACATTCTCAAAGGTAGAAATCATGCCAAAATCACAAGTAATGTAAAAAAAAGTTACCAAATATCAATCTTCCAATTGTCCCGAATCAAACGGTATGCCCTATGTATGGTTACACACGCAAACGTGGAATCAACTAGCCACAAAGTGAGCCAATGAACAATGGCCCAATTACAGCAACTTTTCAGATTTGTCAGACTAAACACCCCTCTATATTAGAAATACCCCCCCAAACTATATATTTTTGGAATCTACACATCTTCAGCTACACAATGGTGTGATTCTTTTATGCATACCACCAATGGTATGAGCGCAAGTTTATGAAAATTTTGCTTTTTTACCCGAGTTTTCAGGAAAAATGTATAAAAATACAATTCAAATTAAAAATCATGGCAATTTCCATGTCATGTAAAAAAACTTGTCAATTATCAATCTTCCAAATGCCCGGAATCAAACGGTATGCCATATGCGTGGATGTACACAGGGACATGGCCACCAACTAGCTCAAATGGGACACATGCACAAGTGTAATTACAAGAAAAAATCAAAGTGCTCTGTAATTTAAACAGCCCCAAATTGGAAATGCCCCCCCAAAATAAAATCCCCCACTAAATATCACTCTCCCACAGTTCTGAATCAAACGTTATGCCATATGCGTGGATGCACACAGAGACGTGGCCACCAACTAGCTCAAATGGGACGCATGCACAAATGCAATTACACAAAAGAATCAAAAGTGCTCTGAATTTGAACAGCCTACACTTTTCTAAGGAAACAGTCCCGAAACAGGAAACTCCCCACAAACTATAAAATGGAATCACACACCACCCACTATGTTACAATGCCATCTTTCATACATACATGAAGAATTCCAGACCCACTGATCCAAGAAGTCCGTGTTTTTACGAGGTTTTGTGAAATAAAATAAGATGATTCAAGGGTTGAAATCCTACCTAAACCCTTTGACAAGACAAAAAACCCAATAAATGTCAATCTCCCACATATCCTGCATCAAACGGTATGCCTAAGGGTGGGTGCAAACAGAGACGGGGCCACCAACTAGCTCAAATTGGACGCATGCACAGTCCATTACAAGAAAAAAATCAAAGTGTTCTGTAATTGAACAGCCTATCAACTTGGAATTCCCCCCACAAACTATATATTTTTGGAAGCTACACACCTTCAGCTACGTGATGGTATCATGCTTTCGTATATACATGAAGAATTCCAGGCGCTGTTTATCCATAGAACTCCGTGCTTTTAGGAGATTTTGTGAAAAAATAAAATAAGAGGACTCAATGGTTGAAATCCTACTAACCCACTCGGAAGTAAAAAACCCACTAAACGGCAATCTCCCACATGTCCTGAATCAAACGGTATGCCATAAGGGTGGGTGCAAACAGAGACGGGGCCACCAACTAGCTCAAATGGGATCCATGCGCAATTGCAATTACAGAAAAAATTAAAAAACGCCACAACCCACCCCCCACCCCTATCTCCAACTCCCCCTTTAGTGGAAAACCAGTTAGTACGGAGAGTCACACAAGTTTTTGCACACTTTACTGATCCTAATAAATCAATTCGGTTTTTTGGTACCTCTGCAAAATTTCTACTAAAATAGGCTTAGTTTCCCTTGAAATCCAACAAATAAATGATCTGCGTTTACTTTACCGATATCACCTGGACATTGGAAGCTTGGAGAAGACAAAGTTTTTTTGCTTATTTATAGTTTTAGGGTACACAAAAAAAAAAAGGTGTGTGTATCACTTTAAGATTTTTTTTGTGTGCATTTCCCCTTTTTTTTGGGGATCATTCCCAAAGATGATCATCAAATCATCTTAGGGAATGATACCGAACTTGGAATACGGGCATAATTGCCCGTTTTCCCATTCGAAATCCAATCGGAAAAATCACTTCCCGGAAATCATTTTCCAGGAAGTGATTTTTCATTCATTGGCAAAGATCAATAATTTGGTGATCAGAAGTGATCACCAAATTTTGATCTCTGTCCCCATTTTTTTTCTAAGTCTTCGCTAAGTAGCAAAGACTTAGAAAAAATCCTATTTGTGAATGGAACTTTGAGTTCCATTCACAAAATGTATAGTAAAGCTTTTGCTATACCAGGGACTGCAGCATGATCTAAATGTAGATCAGGCTGCAGTACCTCCACTAGACCACTGTCAGTCTTACACCACTCTATGGGAAGACCCCGGTGAAGGAGGAAGTTCTGTGAGTCACCGGGGTCTCCCTTTCGGTCTTTGAAGAGCTCCTCCTCACTTCCTCCTTGTGGGACCGGCTGATGCAGGAAAAGGTAGGGATATCTCCTGATCCCCCCCTTGAATTTGCACCAAACTGAGGGGGGGTCGAGGGGGCTAGGGGGGCAGTTGAATGCTGCCCCCCGATCGGCCCTAGCAGGGGGGGAAAAATTTTTGGGAGGGGAGAAGCCACAGATCGTATATTCACGATCTGTGGCAGTTTGAGTATTCAGGTGAGAACGCTTATTCTCACTCCTGTGAATAATGGACGATCGGGGGACCAGGAACTTACCTTACCCGCCGCTCCACTCGCAGCCGCCAGTATTCTGAACAGCTGTTCTGTCCGATCGCGCGCCTATCTTTTTGAATTGGGGTGGTCGGACAGAGAGTTCCTGGTCCCCCGATCGTCCTATTATCACAGGGGAGTGAGAATAAAGCGTTCTCACCTCCTGTGAATAATAGAAACTGATGGCACTTATGTCATTTTAAAAAATATTGGAGTTTACAGTCCTTTAAACCCTTTCACTGCCAGGAATTTTCATTTTTTTTTGCGTTAACTGCCAGAAGAATTTCAGGATTTGCCCTCACGCTTTAGACTAATTTTACAGTAGGAAACCTTGCGAGTAAATAGGAATATTAACATTGTTTTTTTCAGCACAAAAGTGTACTTTAACATGGTAACAAATTTTGTAAACTTTTCTGGAAATTTACTGGAATTATGGGTAAAATATGTAAAAAAAATGAAAAAATTTCAAATTTCAGGATTTTTCCCATTTTTTTATTAGTATCTTAAGGTTACACACAAAATCTTACTGTTCTAAAGCTCTGATACTCCCGAGTACAACGATACCAGATATAGTAGGGACCCCCTTTTCCTGTACAGGAGCTCCCCAAACTAAAACTGCACCTTCAGAATATTACACCAAATTGAAATGTATACCACTACTGACAGTTAACATAGAATATCTACCAAATTAACTAAAATATCCCCACAAGTGAGATATTTTTAGAAACTACACCACCCGCAGGAGTTTATGTGAGGTAAGTTTTGATCAAAATGCCAGATACCCGGACGCAGCTCTTCGTCCAATTGTAAGTTGTTTTCTCATATTTTTCCTTTTTTCTCAACTGTAATCAGAGACAAAATCAAATGCGAATTTTCAGCTAAAAACTGTGGAGGAAGGAAAGTTCAAACGCATCTCAAATATGAAACGCTAACCCCTCCCGAATAAAAAGTAGCCACATTCATGGGTGTGACCCAGAGACAATGGGCTACCAACTAACCCAGAGCGTGGACAGTGCCAAATGTCAGTAGCAGCAAAAAAATTAGCCAGTTTTGTATTTGAACAGTCTGCAGTTTTTCCACAAACACCCCCCCAACTCAGAATACCCCCCAAAACTATATATTCGAAATCTACACACCTCCAAGCTATGTAACGCTGTAGTTCGTTCATTGATCCAATCATGGTGTGGGCGCAGTCTTCGTAGAAGTTTGCACTTTTACCAGATTTTCAAAAAAAAATGAACATCAAACACATTCAAAAAGGAGAAATCATGCCAAAACACCATGGAATGTAAAAAAAGTTACCAAAATCAATCTCCCAAATGCCTGATATAACGGTATGCCATATGTGTGGTTACACACGCGGACGTGGAAGCGAAAGCCACAAAGTGAGACAATGCCACGATGGCTCGAAACGGCAAAAATATTTAGCCAATCCGAATTTGGACAGTCTGCAGTTTTTTCAACAAAACCACCCGTAACTTAGAATAACCCCCACAAACGTATATTCCTGAAATCTACACACCTTCAGCTAGTAACACTATAGTTTGTTCATTCATACCATCATGGGCGTGGGCGCAATTCTCTTAGAAGTTTGCATTTGTCTGAAAAATGAACAAAAACAACACTTCAAAAAGGTTTGTTTAGAATTCATGCCAAAACCTCAGGAATGTAAAAAAAAGTTACTAATATCAATCTCCCAAATGTCCTGAATCAACGGTATGCATATGTGTGGTTACACACGCGGACGTGGAAGCGAAAAGCCACAAAGTGAGACAATTGCACGATGGCTCAGAACAGCGAAAATATTTAGCCAATTCCGAATTTTGACAGTCTGCAGTTTTTTTTTCACAAAACACCCCCCTAACTTAGAAAAACCCCCACAAATTATATATTCCTGAAATCACAACCTTCAGCTATGTAAACCTTGTAGTTGGTTCATTCAACCATCAATGGTGTGGGCGCAGTTTCATAGAAGTTGCATTTGTCTGAAAAAAGAACAAAAACCAACTTCAAAGGTAGAAATCATGCCAAAAACCTCATGGAATGTAAAAAAAAGTTACTAAATATCAATTCTCCCAAATGTCCTGATCAAACGGTATGCCATATGTGTGGGTTACACACGCGGACGTGGAAGCGAAAAGCCACAAAGTGAGACAATGCACGATGGCTCAGAAACAGCGAAATATTTAGCCAACCAATTTGGACAGTTACAGTGTTTCCACAAACACACCCCCGTAACTTAGAATAACCCCACAAACTATATATTCCTGAAATGTACACACCTTCAGCTATGTAACAACAGTAGCTTTGTTCATTCATACCATCAATGGTGGGGCGACAATCTTCGAGAGAAGTTTCGCATTGTCTGAAAAAATGAACAAAACCAACTTAACAAAGGTTAGAAATCATGCCAAAACCTCAGGATGTAAAAAAAAGTACTAATATCAATCTCCCAAATGTCCTGAATCAAACGGTATTGCCTATGTGTGGTTACACAACGTGGACGTGGAACTCCAAAAGCCACAAAGTGAAACAATGCACAATGGTCAGAAACAGCAAAAATATCAGCCAAATCTGAATTTGAACAGTCTGCATTTTTCCCCACAAACAACCCCCACAAACCTATATTCTCAAATCCACACAACCTTTATCTACGAAATTCTGTAGTTTGTTCATTCGTACCATCAATGGTGTGGGCGCAGTTCTTCGTAGAAGTTCACAGTTTTAGCAGATTTTCTAAAAATTTGGAAAAAAAACATTTCTCAAAGGTTAGAAATCATGCCACAATCACAAGTAATGTAAAAAAAGTTACCAAATATACAATCTTCCAATTGTCCCGAATCAAACGGTATGCCCTATGTATGGTTACACACGCAAACGTGATGAATCAATAGCCACAAAGTGAGCCAATGAACAATGGCCCAATTACAGCAACTTTTCAGATTTGTCAGACTAAACACCCCTCTATATTAGAAATACCCCCCCAAACTATATATTTTTGGAATCTACACATCTTCAGCTACACAATGGTGTGATTCTTTTATGCATACCACCAATGGTATGAGCGCAGTTTCATGTAAAATTTTGCTTTTTTACCCGAGTTTTCAGGAAAAATGTATAAAAATACAATTCAAAGTTAAAAATCATGGCAATTTCCATGTCATGTAAAAAAAACTTGTCAATTATCAATCTTCCAAATGCCCGGAATCAAACGGTATGCCATATGCGTGGATGTACACAGGGACATGGCCACCAACTAGCTCAAATGGGACACATGCACAAGTGTAATTACAAGAAAAAATCAAAGTGCTCTGTAATTTAAACAGCCCCAAATGGAAATGCCCCCCCAAAATAAAATCCCCCACTAAATATCACTCTCCACATGTTCTGAATCAAACGTTATGCCATATGCGTGGATGCACACAGAGACGTGGCCACCAACTAGCTCAAATGGGACGCATGCACAAATGCAATTACACAAAAGAATCAAAGTGCTCTGAATTTGACAGCCACACTTTGTTCTAAGGAAACAGTCCCGAAACAGGAAACTCCCCACAAATATAAAATGGAACTACACACCACCCAATGTTACAATGCCAGCTTTCATACATACATGAAGAATTCCAGACCCACTGATCCAAGAAGTCCGTGTTTTTACGAGGTTTTGTGAAATAAAATAAGATGATTCAAGGGTTGAAATCCTACCTAAACCCTTTTGACAAGACAAAAAACCCAATAAATTGTCAATCTCCCACATATCCTGCATCAAACGGTATGCCTAAGGGTGGGTGCAAAACAGAGACGGGGCCACCAACTAGCTCAAATTGGACGCATGCACAAGTCCAATTACAAGAAAAAAATCAAAGTGTTCTGTAATTTGAACAGCCTATCAACTTGGAATTCCCCCCACAAACTATATATTTTTGGAAGCTACACACCTTCAGCACGTGATGGTATCATGCTTTCGTATATACATGAAGAATTCCAGGCGCTGTTTATCCATAGAACTCCGTGCTTTTAGGAGATTTTGGTGAAAAAATAAAATAAGAGGACTCAATGGTTGAAATCCTACTAACCCACTCGGAAGTAAAAAACCCACTAAACGGCAATCTCCCACATGTCCTGAATCAAACGGTATGCCATAAGGGTGGGTGCAAACAGAGACGGGGCCACCAACTAGCTCAAATGGGATCCATGCGCAATTGCAATTACAGAAAAAATTAAAAACGCCACACCCACCCCCCACCCCTATCTCCAATCCCCCTTTAGTGGAAAACCAGTTGTACGGAGAGTCACACAAGTTTTTGCACACTTTACTGATCCTAATAAATCAATCGGTTTTTTGGTACCTCTGCAAAATTTCTACTAAAATAGGCTTAGTTTCCCTTGAAATCCAACAAATAAATGATCTGCGTTACTTTACCGATATCACCTGGACATTGGGAAGCTTGGAGAAGACAAAGTTTTTTGCTTATTTATAGTTTTAGGGTAAAAAAAAAAAAAGGTGTGTGTATCACTTTAAGATTTTTTTTGTGTGCATTTCCCCTTTTTTTGGGATCATTCCCAAAGATGATCATCAAATCATCTTAGGGAATGATACCGAACTTGGAATACGGGCATTATGCCCGTTTTCCCATTCGAAATCCAATCGGAAAATCACTTCCCGGAAATCATTTTCCAGGAAGTGATTTTTCATTCATTGGCAAGATCAATAATTTGGTGATCAGAAGTGATCACCAAATTTTGATCTCTGTCCCCATTTTTTTTCTAAGTTTCGCAAGTAGCAAGACTTAGAAAAAATCCTATTGTGAATGGAACTTTGAGTTCCTTCACAAAATGTATAGTAAAGCTTTTGCTATACCAGGGACTGCAGCATGATCTAAATGTAGATCAGGCTGCAGTACCTCCACTAGACCACTGTCATCTTCACCACTCTATGGGAAGACCCGGTGAAGGAGAAGTTTGTGAGTCACCGGGGTCTCCCTTTCGGTCTTTGAAGAGCTCCTCCTCATTCCTCCTTGTGGGAACCGGCTGATGCAGGAAAAGGTAGGGATATCTCCTGATCCCCCCCTTGAATTTGCACCAAATGAGGGGGGGCGAGGGGGCTAGGGGGGCAGTGAATGCTGCCCCCGATCGGCCCTAGCAGGTGGGGGAAAAAAAGTTTTGGGAGGGAGAAGCCACAGATCGTATATTCACGATCTGTGGCAGTTTGAGTATTCACTGCACAGATCGTGAATATACGATCTGTGGCAGGGAAAGGGTTAAGCCCGTTACTATAACCGGCACTAGAAGCCCAGAGTGCCCCCTCCTCCATGTCCTAAGGCCATAGCCCCCCTCCTCCATGTCCCAAGGCCAGAGTTCCCTCTTAGTGTCCCAAGGCCAGAGTCCCCCCTCAGTGTCCCAAGGCCAGAGTCCCCCTCTGTCCCAAATCTATAGTCACCTCTGTCCAGAATTCAAAGTCCCCCCTCTGTCTTAACTCCAGGGTCCTGCCTCTGTCCCAAATCCAGGGTCCTCCCTCTGTCCCAAATCCAGGGTCCCCCCTCTGTCCCAAATCCAGGGTCCTTACTCTGTCCCAAATCCAGCCCCCTCCTCTATCCCAAATCCAGGGTCCCCCCTCTGTCCCAATTCCACCCCCTCTGTCCCAAATCCAGGGTCACCCCCTCTGTCCCAAATCCAGGGTCTGGGACAATTATTGGAGTGCGACCCTCTACTTTATTTGCTTCTGACAATCTTACCATCTCCCTCTAGTGGAGATTACATAGGAACTGCAGTGACACACACACACACACACACATGCAATCACATAATTTGTGATTTTATATATATTTATAACCAGCAATTTCTGGCCTATAGTTAGAAAAAGTCGGAAAAAATGTTTTTAATACTACAATTCTATATTTCTCAATGTATTTATTCCAATATCAAAATTGAGTTATTATTTAAATTAGCTGAAAAAATTGACCCTTGTGCCATCCGTTCAACAAGACTGACTAGCTATTTTGGACAGTCTAACGAATGAAAACTGTTGAGACCTGTCAAAAAATTTCTAACTATATCATCCGCTGACACATCTTCTTAATGATATTTCAAGTGGAAATCCAAATAAAATAGAGGACATTTGCACACAAGCTGCTTATCCATTCCTCCATATTTGAGATAATACATTGATTTATTGCAGTGGTTCTCGAAGTTTTTAAGACTGTGGCACACTTGGCAATGCATATTTTCCTTGAAGTACACCTTTGTCCTTAATATGGAAGATATACTTGTAAAATGTATACTTCACTACCAAAATTCTGAGGCACACCTTAGGCTCTTTGAAGTTACACCGGTGTGCCCCGGCACACCCTTTGAGAAACCCTGAGTGGGTATTGTCAGCAAGGTTTCTGTGTTTGCTGACGACACAAAACTTTGTTGACCCTTAAAAACTTCAGAGGATGTGCAATTGTTGCAGGGGGTTCTAGATAGATTGTCACATTGGGCTGTTAAGTGGCAGATGAAATTCAATGTTGAGAAATGTAAGGTGATGCATTTTGGAATTAAAAATCCTTGTGCTCCTTAAACTATAAATGACTCTGTATTAAGTGAATCCCTGTTGGAAAGGGACCTTGGAGTTTTGGTGGATAACAAACTTAAAGGTAGCAAGCAGTGCCAAGCAGCAACAGCTAGAGCTAGCATGGTATTGTCTTGTATAAAGAAATGTATGGATTCAAGGGAGAAAAATGTTATTCCCCCTCTTTACAAAGCATTGGTAAGGCCTCATTTGGAATATGCAATGCAATTTTGGAATCCTGAGTACAAAAAGAACATCTTCGAAATAGTAAGGGTTCAGAGAAGGGCAACTAAATTAATAAGGGGATTGGAGAGCTTGAATATGAAGAGAGACTGGATAAGGTACAATTATGCATGCTAGAGAAAAGGTGCTTGCATGGAGATATGATTACTGTGTATAAATACATTAACGGGCTATATAATAATCTGGGGCATGTCAGAGGACACATGGCCATCCCTTAAGACTTGAAGAAAAAAAGTTAAGGCTTCAAGTTCAGAAAGGGTTTTTCACTGTGGGAACGGTAAAGCTATGGAACTGTCTTCCAGTAGACTTTGTTATGGCAGGTTCATTGGACAGTTTTTAAGAAAAGCTGGATGAGTTTCTGCAAACAAGGAATGTTGCAAGTTACTGGTAATGATAAATAAAGTAGAATTGATGCAGGGATATTTCCGGTTGCCACTTGGAGTCAGGAAGGAATTTTTTCCCCTTTATAAATTTGGTGGCTTTTTTTTCCTTCCTGTGGTTTAACAGTTAGGCAGGAAATTAGGGTATTGCTAGATGGGTTGGATTGGATGGATGTATGTCTTTATTCAACCTCAAATATTATTCTATATTATACTATACTATACATGGAGGGCTGGTTAGATGTCAATTTAAACATTAAGCTACTGTAAATGTGTTCCTTATTTTTGAATACTACAATGTTTGATCTACATCTACGTTTTTGTAATTATAACCATTAAAGGGTATGTCCACCCTTAAAAACATTTTTTGATATATGATTCCCCCTGTCCCCCCAGCCCCAACCGCTCTATTTTTATTCTTAGAAAGTTTCACAACTTACTTACCTCCCTCTTTCCTCGCCGCGCTGCGGCCCTTGCTGCGAGAAAATGCAAGCAGAGGGGCGGGACGGCAGTCGCGTCTTTGTTGGCTGAGCGGCAGCCAATCACGGACGCGGCTGCCGGGAGTTCATTGCGGCGGGGGAAGAGGGAAGGTAAGTAAAGTTTGGGGCACTTTCTAAGAATAAAAATAGAGCGGTTGGGGCTGGGGGGACAGGGGAATATATATCTAAAGGGTTTTACACTAGGGGGAGGGAACCCTGAAAGGGAGGGGGAGGGAGGGGGAGATGGGCTGCAGTACGCATGCCAAACTTCTCCCTGGAGGCCAGGTAGGAGGCAGAGTCCTATATGAAGTCCTATATGGACTCTACTATCCTCCTGGTGGGCAGTTTTTGGGACTTTGGGGGGGGACTACAGGAGAACCATATGGAGCTGGGATGTGAGGTAAGGATTAAACTACACTACACAATGGGGCCAGTAGTGGGGCGGATTATAGTTTTGGGGGTGGACATGCCCTTTAAGCAATTTTCTCTTTTCCCATACCTGACCAAAGACAACTCACATTCTTAGAATTTAACTCTAAAGCTAGCCATGCACTTTCAATGGCTGTAAGATGGTTCCACCACCTGTAAGACCCTACAGCCTGCAATGGGATGGGCTACATGTTTTATGACCATTAGTTTTTGCTCAGCATTCAATCAACTAAACAAAATGATCAAATCGATCGCAAAAGCAACCAGTGCATGCTTAACTTTGGGCTATAGCACATAAATTACTTAAAGGAACACTAAACTGTTATTTTTAACTACATTCCATATGTTTCTATTATTCACAGGGAGGTGAGAACGCTTATTTCCACCTCCCAGTGAATAACAGAATGCCAGACAGAATAACAGACTGCTGAACTTACCTCCACTCGCAGTTCCTTCTGCACTGACAGCCGCGCTGCCCAATCGCGTGCCTATCTTTTGTATTGGCGCGCATGAGCCAAAGAGGCTCATGTGCAGTCAATACAGTGCAGAGGGAACTTCCAGGTTTTCGAAATGCAGTACTGCATCTCAAACCAGGCAGTTAAGAATCATGGAGGGTAATGACAGGTATTAAATAACATTCATTTTCACAATACAAAGCCGCGCAAAAACTGATGTTTTTTATTTTACACTGGGTGCCTGTTTAAGAGAAAACAACTTAGACCCTGAAAAAAATGGAATTAAACACACGCTTACCCAATATTACACCAGGAAGCGTAGGTTTAAAGGATAACTGTGGCCTCCATACAAGTGCCCTTTATTTAAAAGAGCACAATACTACCTTTTAAAATGTCTCCAGGATCATGTTTTTATCAGCAATCAATCCAACATCACAGCAGTATAAATTATGGAGTTTCCAGCTAGCACTTCACCAGTACCATTGCTCTACCCCCTCTGCCTGAGGCACTGAGCATGCCCAGTTGTATCCTACTGCTGTAGGAACATCATCTGCTGCATCATAAGCCCTGCCCACAAACTTCTTAATCATTTTTAAAACTAGCCACAAGCCTGAATAGAAAACTAGGTAGAGGAATTGACAGAAATTGTTTTTAAATATTTAAAGTTTTCAAATATTGTTTTGTGAGGGGTGGGCCTTCTTAAACAGTCCCCCCCCCTGCGGTTGCTCCACCTGCTCTCCTGGTAGTTACACCCCTGACCCCTAAGACTCTCATAACAATTAAGATTGTGCCAATGCAGGGCAGAAGAAGGGTTTGAAATGTATTTAAAATATTGCAAACAGGGAGAAGCACTACTTTCATAGCCCCATACTGAAATTACTGTGGGTTCAAAAAGACCACCATGTTCAAACTTCCCATGCAAATCTCAACATCAATAATCCAAAATTCAGATTAAAAAAGTCACCTCCACCAGTAAGGTCTGTGTGATCCCTATACCTCTTCCATAAGGCATGTCCTCTGACATATTTACATCTAAGTTAGAAATGTATTACAGCCATTTGAATCTGTATGAAGCAAAAAAGTCACACCTTTTAATAGTAACAGACATGAAGAATTGGTCCTAGACAATACGAGTGTTTGAGTCTCATTGTTGGTCTCATGCTAGTTGGTGCTATTATATTTGTAAGTCCAGTGGGTTTCATAAACAACAGCGGTAAATTGTATAGTTGCTTTTCCCTTTTTCCCATTTTCCAGATATGAAAAGATTGTCTGATCATTACTTCTGCATTAAGGCCAGCACTAGAATGTGCAAATATATGATAGTTATCAGTTAACGAATGTATTTTGGGATTTTATTAAAAAGAAAGAAATTAGTTAAAAAATTTCAGTTACACACAGAGGACGTGTTATTAGCTGTCAATAAAGTCCAAAAAATATGTTGGTTCATTATATCCCAGTGTGCACTATGGTTAGATCAATTCTAGTATTATAATGTTGATTAATATATCTGTGGTATAAGTTTAGTTGTTAAATGGCATGCCCATCCCCCAAACTAATATTTAACCCCATACTAGCCCCACTGTATGGTTTAAAAAAATCCTTACCTTACAATCCTGCTCCTTATGGTTCTCCTGCAATACATGTCTTAAGTCCAGGAAAGTGCAGAGTAGTGGCTGTCTTTCTGTCCAAACGTTGCTGCCTTCTATCTCTCCTCCGGGAGGGGTGGTATCATGCGCACAGAAGACCTTTCACCCCCCTTCCTCCCGATTCCTCTCATCAAATATCTCCCCTAACTTAAAACCTATTATCCACACTGTAGGGCATACCCTCACACCCCCAACCACTAAGTTAAAAGTTTAAAAAGCTGCGGCTGCTGGTCCAGCCCCCTGCTAGAAGATCTGGCGGACAAGGGAGCCGGACCAGAGCGATGATGGAACACTTAGATTTTTACTCATTTAAAGGGCAACTGTGGCCTCAAAACAAGTTATGGTTAAATGAAAGCCTACAGCATTTCCTTTAAAATGAGCCGACAATCACATCTCTGGCTGGAGCCTGTAAGAATTTGCATTGGGGTGAGTTAGGAAGTAGGAAGTACCTGGGGACAAAATTGACAGTTGAGAAGGGGAGCCTATTAAAGCAGACAGAGGCTGGTCACATGACTACAAGCTTGGAAGTAAAACAGGAAGTAGTATTGCTAAACCTTTCAAGCAATAACTTCTAAGAAATTTTATCTAGGGATGTGATTTAGGTTTTAATTTCAATTCTTACTAGTTTGAAAGAATTCGAGACCACAGTTATCCTTTAACTTAGCGGTTGGGGTGGGAGGGTATTCCCTATGATACAAATAAATGTTAATATGGGGGGTGCCCTTTAAAGTTATGTTGATCTAACTGAATATCACAGATATACCATGACCTGGATGAATGAGAACCTTCACAATCACAATGATGAGTTCTAGCTCTGTCAGTTTGTCTTTTCATTTATTTGAAAACTGTTGTAGAGATATGGAGATGGTGTGTAGGATTACATCTGGTGCTTTCTGAAGGGTGGTTGTGGTAAATAAAACTATTTTAAGAGACAACAAGCACAGATGTTGCCTACAGTAGGTTTAAAGCACTTTAGTTTTGGTAAGTTGGACTGAAAAAATGTCCACCACCCCCACACTTACCTAGTGGGCATATTTGTTAAAGGTAACTCTCTGATTTTTCCAAACAAGATATGGTTACATAAAAACCCTTCACTTTAAAATCAACCCTTAATCACATCTCTAGGGAAAATTTGCGAGAAGTTATTGCTGGAAAGGTTCAGCAATATTACTTCCTGCTTGAACCCTTCCTGTTTTCAGTGCCCACTATGTAGACATGTGACAGGCTCACCTCCTCAACTGTCAATATGTTTTATGTCTGTGCAGATACTTCCTGTTTTAATTGAGTATGCTTCTCCCCTGGGGTGAAGGGTACGGAGGAGCAGAGGTTTAGGTGATGTCACTCAACCAGCTGGAAGCAGGAAATTCACTGCAATATAATTTCTCCCAGACTACAGTCAGAGATGTGATCCAGGGCTAATTTTAAAGAAAACAATGCAGGCTTTTATTTAACCATAACTTGTTTGGAGACTACAGATGCCCTTTAAAGCTTACAGGGACAGGTTAGAAAGAGCAGATTTAAATATCTGTATATGTGGGTAGCATAAGAATAACAATAAGGAGGTTCACTAATCTTAGTCATATGAACATCAGTTTGAGTTTTCTCCCTCTTGTTTTTTTCTCGCTTTTGTTTTTTTTTTTAGTTCATCCTGATCTTCACTGTTATCCAGTACCAACCAATTAAATACAACAACTACATCTATCCTGACTGGGCTATCACCCTTGGTTTTCTCATGGCGATGTCCTCAGTCATATGTATACCAGTGTATGCATTGTTTAAGATCTGGAATTCAGATGGGAATACATACCTTCAGGTGAGATTTATTGAAAACTGAGTTAGCAGCAAAAAATGACACCCGTTATAACTAATATAGCCAAGTGTCTGTACAGGTCAGTTGCAAAATGGAATATATAGTTATAGTGATCAGTATGATAACATCATTCAATGAAGTGAAAACAAAGTATGCTATATTTATGTTTGAATATTACTCTCCTATCTACTCCAGCCTATCCCTTTCAAATGGTAAATGGGCCTACCTATGAGAAAGTGTGTATTGAAACCTAGGATGTAGGGTCCAGAATTAAGCTAGTAAGGATTCTATCAGATCCTTACCTGCTCCCTTTACTACAGTAGTGGGAACGATTGTACCATATAAAGAAAGTTTAAACCAATCCTTCCAGTGTATTTGCAAATTGTGAAAATTCACTTTAGAATTTCGATTTAATCTGCAGTGAATTTTTGACAGGGGTAGTATGTCTATGGCCAGTATAGCATTTCCTTTAAATAAATCATCTCCTTTAATTATATTGTTTACTCTGACGCAGCTCCAATTAGTGCATTGATTCATCCAATATGATTAAGTTGCCCATGGCATGTATTAAAGGGACACTATTACAATTTACTGGTCTCTGGATTCTTCTACAATCTTCCCTAACTTTTTTTGACAAATTTTTTTGTGAGAAATTCAAGAAGTGTCATTGACACTGACTGTGAAAAGCCAGAGAGTAGAGAGTTGAAGGAGATTTTAACTTGGTATGGGGGGTATTTTGAGTGGTAGATAAGGTTTGAATCAGGGGGCTAATAAGATAATGGAGGGAGGGGGGAGCATAAAATATAGGACATGTAGGTCAAAGGCTGTAAACAAATTAAATGATAATCTAAAATGTATATTTACAAATGCAAGAAGTCTGTCTGTCAAAACTGGGGAACTAGAATTAATAGCTTTAAAACAAAAGTATGATGAGGTCGGTATAGCAGAAACATGGCTAAATGATTCACATGACTGGGCCAGACAAGCCAGGGGAAAGGGGATTTTTTAATGCTCTGCTTGAGTCATTGTTTTGGGTCTCAAACTCTTGTCTAATAATGCAGAGGGCAATAGGTAATATATAATCGATTCTATCTACTGTATCTGTCTATGTCTGAGTTGTTAATATAAATAAGTTGGTTTTAGGTTGCAGTTTGGGCACTAAAAGGTTCGCCATCACTGCCATATACAAAGGGTCATCTTGGAAATGGAAGGAGTTCAGGGAAAGGCAACTAAAATAAGTAATGAACCTAGTAATAACTTCTCACAAACTTTATCTAGAGATTTGATTTAGGTTTTATTTTTAAGGTACGACAGAAGGATTTTTATATAATTCTTACTAGTTTTGAAGAATTGGAGTTACCTTTTAGGGTTCAAATACAGTTATTAATGTACACACTTATTTAGATTTTGTTTATATTTTGTACAGCACTGGGCTCCCCAATAGCGTTATACAAATAAAATATTTGAGCATAAATATTTAAACCATTAAAACTGTTTTTATTCCTTCAGAAATTGAAGAATGCTTTAAAGCCTAGCAAGGATTGGGGCCCTGCCCTGCTAGAGCACAGAACAGGCCGGTATGCTTCAACATCGGGTTTAATGGGTGACAACAATCCAGAAGCCCAGCCACTGAATCCAGAGAAGCAGAAAGATGATCTCAGCCTAACAATACAGGGCAGCAATGGGCAGGCCCATACCCAGGACTCTAAAGTGTAATTGGCTCCAGCAGGGGCAATGTTGAAGGCAAGAATTCTGGTGATGGTATGGATGTGAGTCTCTACCCTTTTACCCATTCACCTACCCTGTACTGATCCAGTCTGATCATACCCTTTATTGTTTCTCATATCTACCCCATCACCCCAGAGAACAGTTTACTATAAAAAACAAACTGTAACAACCGCTCTCATTCATGGGGAGACAAAAACTACAGTCCTTTAAGCTGCTGAGCCGAGGAATTCCACTGTGAGTTCATTCTATCTCCCTCTAATGGGATCATACGGACATAGTTTACTGTGTGGAACGATGTATAAATCTCTTAATATAACAGAAAAATAGGGGAGAAAGGCGTGATGGTATCATCTTCAAAAAGAAAACATTTTTAACTTGCTTTGAAGTTTAGTTCTAAGTTAATATGGATTTTTTTTTTTTTAAACTTGAGTTTATTTTTTACATGGAACCAATTTAGAGGAAACTGTCGTCCACATCCTTTCTCTACTTTCCTTTCTCATGTATGGACTGGATTGGGGCAAGCCAATGTATCGACTGTAGATGAAGCATTAGATCTTTTTACTGTGCCAAGGATTGAAGCAAAAATGAAAGAATTTCCTAATACATTAGCAGTACATTAGAAAGCAGAGTGTGCTTTCCCAAGAAACTAGCAAAGAGGTCCAATATTCAGTCTGCTGTATCCAAACCCATTTGTCTGTCAGTTAACTGTTCAGTAACTGTCTTGCTACTTTAAATTACTTAATTCTGTGCTGCATATCTACTGGAATCTTGTCTGTGGCCCAAAAGGAATAGCATTCCAGAATAGTCAATGTTCAACTCTTCTTGCATATTGTGTTCTGTATCATGTAAAAAATGTATCACAGCACCTCCTGTGGATCATATTATGTGTAGCGTCCCAAAGGGCTTTAGGACATGCAGTGTTTTTAAACTGTGCATATTCCTTTAGCAGGGAGCTGGTGCGGTATGGAGCGATGACAAGCAAGAATAAATAGTGTTGGTTGTTAGTACTATTCTCCAGTCAACATTATATCACTTCATCCTCTCTATTATGCCCTATTATTTTGTCCACTTTAATGAGAACTTTACACATGTTTTGAATAGGAAATTCAAAGCAAAGCATAAGCAGACCCCACATGTAATTTAGTATGTTTATGTCTATTATTTAACATTACTTTCCTTTATACAACAAAACATTCTGAATAGAATCTATTTTCTTCCCAGACCCCATACCAGCTATATTTGTTTACCTTAACGTTTCAACAGACCAGGCTGTACACAAGGTACTTGTTGCTGGATATGTTGAAATATTTATTTTCTACACAGGGTAGATCTGTTATATGTTTTGATAGAAATTGTTTGAATGAGGATATCCACAGGAGAACAGGTGCTACTGATTAGGGATGGACAAAGGTAAGGTTACATTTTTAGTGTTCACACAGATTAATGAAAGTTAAGGGTGTTCTGCTACACAGGTCGGTAAATTTAGGGGGGTTAAAGGTGTCTTGGAAATAGCTAGTGCCTTTCTTGCAGGTTCTTGGAGAACACAAACTTAATCAATTTTCTAATGATGCTTGGTGATATAGCTGAATATCTTTATGTCATCTGATTGGCTCAGAGGGTATAACATGACTGCACTATGAAGCTTTTCATACATGTTTGAATTTAAAGGGGAACTGTGGTCTCCATACAAGTGTGCTCAACACAAGGACCATTGAAATACCTCACTTCTTTCAAACAAGGCAACATTGTCTCTAGCAGCTATGTATCTTAAGTTATAGACCTGTAAAGTTACACATCCTAGTCTGCACTGTCTCTCTGAGTCTCTGTGATATATAATTAGCCCCATCCACAAAACAACTTTTATAATCTTTTATAAAGCTAGTTAAGCAGACATTTTTACCAGCAGTAGGATATAAGGGAAGATGCTGGGGATGTCACAGAACACACAGAACCCTAACTCCCATGTGTCTGAGGAGTTAGACCCTATTGTGGGGCAACACCAAATTTAAGCGAGACAAATATTTTCCAAAAAAGATTTATGTAACTTATATTTGGAGTATTATCTTAGAGTGTAATGATAAGCAGAGTAACTGTGTTAATTTTTATTAAGCAGATATTTACAGGGCTGATGCACCAGGAGTCACAATGCTAAAAACATTAAAGTCGGGATCCTGATGAATCATGAGAGCTAAAGCACTGTAGAGCGATAGCAGCGCTTGTGCATTGGTCTGTTGCTAAATCGTATGCTAAATTTTGTAGAAGAAAGGCACATTATGATAGATTTCCCTGTATACTGTATGCTTTTATGCATATTTGACCACACCGTTCTTCTGGAAACAGATTAGTGTATTTTTGCGTGACAGTCGGTTTTACAGGGCATGTTTACCCCTCAAATGAAAAATTATATATAAGTAAGTCACCCCCTGAAACTACAATAGTCAGAAAGCTAACAGATATATGGGCTGATCAGTTATAATGAAAAATAATTCTCTCCCCCCCCCTCCCCCTGTCTATTAAAAGCCTCCTCTTCAAGCTCTCCAAGCTTCTTAATAAGCGTTTACATGCTCAGAATAGGCAGCTACAGGAATAACATTTAGTCATTGCCTGTGATGTCATCTGTTACATCCATGACTGAAGCAGAAAATGAGATCAGAAGAGCAGGCAGCATTTTAGGTTAGACTTACATCTCTCAGATTTGTGAAGACATCTTGGATATAAAATAATACCTTTTATTGGCTAACTAAAATGATTGAAAATGCAAGCTTTCGAAGCACTAGGCTTCTTCCTCAGGCATGATACAATACTGATAGTTTAGATGTGGGCCTAGGCACTCCTTCAGGCAATGTGCCAATGTATTTCAGGTGCTGCTTCCCTCTGTCCTCTACCTCAAGGACTCCACGCTATAGCACAAGCAAATAAGGTTTGAAGGAAGCGCACTCTGTTTGTCAGAAAAATTCTGTTTTATTGCATAACACAAACACACAACGTTTCGGAGATGAAGGAGACATAGCGTTCTCCGAAACGTTGTGTGTTTGTGTTATGCAATAAAACAGAATTTTTCTGACAAACAGAGTGCGCTTCCTTCAAATCTTATTTGCTTATGATACAATACTGAATCTTGTAAAGCACTCTATATTATACATACTAGAACAAAGACTTTCTGACATTACACAGATGTTATCTTTTGCCCCCATGCCTGATTGGCAATGGCTGTCGTAAATAAAACAGTAAATGCACATTCAATGATCACAGGCAGTAATAAAAGAATTAGCAGGGGTTAAATAAACAATCAGATACACTTCACCTCTAGTGTCCATGGAGGGTCTGGTATAAATGAGATATTTATGGGTTTGGGTGGTTTAGAGGAATTTAGTCTGATTAACTCTACATGACATTAAGATTAGAAACATAGGGCCCTATTTATAAAAGGTCACTATCGTTATCGTAAAAAATTACGAACGTTATCTTAAAATAACGACCAGTATTTACCGATTTAACGATATCGTTAAATACCGGTCGTTATCGCCAAATACCGGTCGTTATCGTTAAATACCGGTCGTTATCGGTAAATACCGGTCGTTATTTTACGATAACGATCGTTATTTTATGATAACGATCGTTATTTTACGATTACGATAGCGACCTTTTATAAATAGGGCCCATAGTGACACATAAAGTTTAGATCTTTGTTGAGTCCAGAGTCCCAAATTTTTGTATAAGTTTACATTCCCATTCTAACCTCTCCTTTTGGGATCTGAAATTTCCCATGAACACTGTGACTTTTAGGTCTTTCAGGCTGTGTCCTTGGCTGCAGAAATGGGCACCCACAGGGACATCTCGTTTATTGTTGTTAATTGTGAATCTGTGAGAGTTCATCCTTTGCCTCAGGGTCTGCCCAGTCTCTCCTACATATAGTCCTGAGGGGCACCTAGAACATAAAATCAGGTATACCACATTGGATGATTTGCTGGAGAAGGTTCCCTTTATTTCAAACCTATGTTGGGTTCCTGGTATTGGTATCCTGTCTCCAGTGTGGATGTACTTGCAGGTTTCACACTTTTTCTGCAAACAGGGAGATGTTCCATTTTGTGTGGGGCCTGTTAGGGAACTTTTTACAAGCATTTGTTTTAAGTTGGGTGGTTGTCGGTAAGCTAAGAGAGGGGGGGGGACTGGGAATATTTCTAGTAATCTGTCGTCCTTTTGTAAAGTGGGTTGGAGTTTCTTGGCGATTTTTCGTAGTATTTCCATTTGTGGGTGGTATGTAACAACCAGTGGGATATGGTCCTCCTTTTGAATATGTTTGTATTGTAGCAGGTAGTTTCTGGGGATGCTGGTTGCTTTCTTGACCTGTGTTTCTGTAATGGACTGACTGGATCCCTGTTTTGTAAAATCTTTTTTGAGCTGTTTCAGGTGCAGACTTCTGTCTGTAGAATCAGAGCAAATCCTGTTATATCTTATACCCTGGCTGTAGATTTCTAACTATTGCAGGTTTGGGGATTGTTTACTTTTATGCAATGTGAGGGACAAACTTGCCCTTTATGAGCTGTTAAGCATAAAATGGCAGACTACTGCTACCATTTAGCTGCACAGGGTAACACTGAAAGGTGGGTCTGCCATAATGTGCATCTTTAATACCATCTTACTGGTCTAATTGCATTTAAATATGTTGAAGTGGAAAAAGCAATTATTACAGCCTTACATCTGTTTAAATGAATAATAGTTCTGTTTGTCCATTTAAACAACCCAGCTGAAACTGCCTTGACCTTTAGTCTTCTTAGTTGCCACAGAAGGCAGGCTATATTGCCATGGACATGCTAGAATGTCAATTACTGTTTTGCCAGTACTAAAAAAAAGCAAAACGGAAACAATTCTCAAACATTGAAGTAAATGTACGTGTTTAAAGTGAACCCACCCCTCCAAGCACTGTCAGGTTCAGTATTAATGTGTTTTTCTAGGAGGTGGCGACATTTTTGTGTAATTGACTAGAAGTATGTCCAGTTCATGTTAATACTCTCTTGTTGTTTACATAACTAATAACTATAGATTTTTTACATTAATCTCCTGCTGCCTATTCAGTTTCAATATGAAATGATGGAGACGATAAGACTATTTTCTATAACTGTGTATGGATCTACAACTAAAGGATAGGAGAGGTGACTGCACAGGATGGCCTAGATAACAGACATTTTTATTTAGTTCCCCTCTAGCTTTGACTCATTGTAGCCAACAACCCCGTAGTGAAAGCAGCTTTGTAAAGATATTTTCTTGCTTTAGCCCATTTGCTGGGAGGATCTGTGGATGGAAAACTAGATGAAACGTAGACTTGTTTCTTACATTTGCAGTGTTTTTTTGTGAACCATACATTGGCTATTGAATTATATCAACTTATAGAGGATGTGACTGGTTTGTAAAAAATGCACAAAACGTGGGAAATGCAAAACTTTGGGTAGCCTTGTATACATTCAGGGAGATTCAATAAAAGTTCTTATCGTTTAAAATGGTGCTAATTTTGCCCCAACCAATCAGATGTTAGCTTTCAAATGTTAAATAACATCTGATTGGTTGGGGCAAAATCAGCACCATTTTAAACGATAAGCCCTTTTATTGAATAACCCTGTATGTATGTAACAGGACCATATTTATAAAGGTGCAGTATCGGTAGGCCGTATTTATAAAGGTGCAGTATCAATGGGCTGTAATTATACAAGTGCAATACCATGCCGTTATCAAGGACCTAAAATACCGATATGGCACAGCTTCTTACTTTCGCGTACATTTATGATGATATTATACATTTACGGTCATGGTCGTAAGTGTATAATCTTGACAACAATTGGCCAAAGCAACCGCGCCTTTATAAATATGGCTCACAGTCCTTAAATGTGTAACGAGATGTCTCAACCAATCACTGATGTGGATGCCGGTCCAGCCCCTTGCTTTTGTGCACAGAAAAGGCATGGAACAGCAGCAAAAGGCAGTCGTGGGAACAAAGGCTAGTAAGTATATTTAGGACTCGTTTGAATGATTTACACCTAGCAAGTTCTAAGATTTGGAGGTGTTCTACAACATCAAATATTTGTTTTGTTTCCATGACTAAGGGGACGGCCCCCAAAACCCCTTCGTTTCCTTGCTGTGAGGTGGTGTGAGGACCGCATGGATACACACTCAGGTTGGCTGACTGGCAGTTACTGTGGATGGGCATGTTGCCTAGAGCAGAGCAACTCTCTATATGATATAAATATATGAAGTATCTGTTTCAATTGATATTAGTCTATTATTCCTCTTGGTGTCCTTTGTGTACAACACACTGTACCTCATAACGTTCTCATCTAGCTACAAAGACGCCATTTTATGTTCGGGTTGGCCTATATACATTTTAACTTTACAGCATAGTGGGCTGGCAATCCGCCAATGGCTATTGACATTAGTTTGTGAAGATTCCTGTTTTTTCAGGTCTATCTGTGGTATTCAGTTACATCAACTGGACAATCTTAGTTCTTGAAATTCTGTTCCATTTGATCTAATTGAATGCTATTGATATCTGTTGTGTACCTTGGGAAGATAAACTATGTGGAAATTAATACAAACATTTAAACAGTTTCCTGTTCCTTTAAATGTTTCTTCCTTTCTACAAATATACAGTATCTACATTATTTCTGCATTTTAACTGAATTTTTTTAATCTTCTTAGTAGCAACTTGTCAAAGAAAGAAATTTCTGGAACATTGTATTAGTAACATTATATTAATGTTTTGTGCATAACACCTTAAATATCAGTGACCCAAAAATATGAGAAAAGAGCAGGATAGATTACTAAAATTATGATTTTTCCAATGCGTTTAAGCTGCTATATAGGTTTATATTTATTATGTTTCTCATGTTTATAATGTTCGTCCTTTAAAGAAGTGGGCTGGCTGGTATATGTAAATGCAGGTACAGTACAAAGTATTAAATGTGGCAGATCCAAGAAGTCATGACCATGAAGTTACATTTATTGTGCTACAGGCTTGTCTTGGCAATAGTGTCTACAGCAAAGCGTAGCATACTGGAACCACATATATAAATGCTGGTTTGCCCATCATTATCCTTATCTTTTTTTTTAGTTTTTAGAGTTATACACATTTTCTCAGGGGCAGAAAAACTATAGCGCCTCCTAAACCTGCGTGTACACCAGGCTTTTCTGGGTTGTCCTGGATTCAAGTGCAGAAGCCAGTAGATGCCTACTTGTTAGAACATTGCTGTACAATATCAGTGTTTTAAAACAGTAAGAGTATTCTGTGTAGTCTGTATGTTATAGTTTGTTTAATTTTAATCATTCTAGTTCATTTTCTAGTTCATTCGTTTAGAACCAGGAATCTGAAAACAAACTTATTGCATAAAGCAATTTAGATTCTTAGTTTGAGTCTTAATATTCGTTTTTAGCCTATAGAAAAGTGTGTACAAGAAGGAATATTAGCAGGTTGTACAGGTTTAGTGCCAACTTATACAGAGAAATAGAAACTTACTGTATGCTAATCATATTAGGCATTAGATATTGTGTAACTGGGTTGTTAATGAGAAGTATAAAGATATATATTTATCTATATATAGTTTGTTACTTTTCAATACAGCTTTTAAATGTCTTGTACTAAGTATTGAGTACAATTTTGATGTTTATTTTGACATTATATCTAGACATCACCTCTTTTATGATCTGTTTTTAAATGATGGTTAACTACATTATGTTTTATTTATCAATAACCAAGTGATCTTGATGTGTATGAATAGTATATGTGTGTTTGGAGAGAAACCTCTGGATGTAATTGTTACCTGAATATGGAACCCGTGAGTTTCAGGCTACAATCATACCCACGGGCAGCTACTATTGTAGTTTTGAAAGGAGATTTCAGTTGATTTGTGGATGCATCAAAAATGCCTGAAACCAACTCTCATAGACTAAAAACCTCAAAAGCTCTGTGTGGCATGAAGGTAAAAGCTTGACTGTAACTTACTACTACATGAATAATACTACGTGTTTGTATCTTATAACAAGCAGGAAAGTACCACTGACAGTGTTCGGAACTCTGGTAAATATTTTTAATTTCAGAGGTCAGAAATGATGTTAAATAGCACTGATTTTTTTGGGATGGGGTGGAGTGGGGAGGGGCATGAAATCCCTGACATGCTCCACATGCCCTTCCCAGAGCTTCTGTTTGATATCCATCCTAGCTCAGTTCACATGACATCTGGTGTCCTTTGCCCGGTGCAGAGAATTTTTTTTTCGTAGCTTTCTTTATCTCTTAATGTTTATATAAAATTCTTATTATGTGTTTTGTACTAATGTTAGATGTCCTTATTTGTTATTATGAATATACATTTAAATAATTTAGATTTCTAAAAAAAAAAAAAATTCTAAAAGAGTATTACATTTTAAATTTGCAGTATGCAAAAAAATGTTCAAAAAATGTAACCTACACACAAATGAAACTGTTCCATTAAACTGCATAGTAAAAGCCCATTGTGATACGCATGTACATTTCTAGGAATGCTTCTCCTTCTAGAATCCTAAAGAGAAATGCACATGGGAATGGAATTTAGTAGTAGTGGGCCCTTTTTATAAAAGATCGGTATCGTTATCGTAAAATACCGATCGTTATCGTAAAATAACGACCGTTTTTTTACCGATAACGACTGTTATTTAACGATCTTTTATAAATAGGGCCCAGTGTTCACTAGTAATTTACTGCAGTGGAACAAATCGACCACCAAATGTGCTACAAGGGATTTTTATTTTCTTACACAACAAAGAAAATTCAATGTGTATGAAGAAAAAAAACATTTGTTAAACTTCTTTAAACAGCAGGTCTAGGGGCCATTTTTATAAAGGTTCAGTATTGGTAAAATCTGCTCATTTATCTTTTCCCATATTGATGGAAAAAATGACTGCTAGCACCAGTCTATTTCTACAGCAGTGTTGGTTCCCAGTGGGCCGATGATGGGCAGTATGGAAATACTGGTGATATATTCTGGCTTTTTGACCACAGCAAAAATTTACACCGTGGTTGAACAGCAAACTGTCGCTAAATTTGTTTTACGATTGATATAAATGTTCGTTATCAAACATTAACGATATCAAATCTTAATAAATACGGCTCTAGGGTCCTATTTACCAACACATCTTCTCTACATCCATTCACCTTTGTCTATTTTATTCTCCTCCCCTTGCTTTTTCCTGTTTACATAGGTGGCTAGAATGGCCACTGATCTCCATAGTTCCCTTGTTGGCTTTTTTTATGTATTACATTCCCATTTTTGCAATAAGTGATAGAGGGAATATATAATAAGGACCATGATAAACAACTTTCCTTTTCCTATAATAACCTTTCATGTTGGTTGTGCATGATTAATAAATTGCTTTGGGGGATTTCAATTCATAGCTCTTGAGGCCTGGAGCTTTTAGAAGTTATAATATATTAAATCCCTAAAAAGTCAGTTCCTTACAAATACCTCATTGTACACTGCTATATGTATTGTGGGAGCTTTACAAATAAAGGATAATGACCAGGATGTGGCTTTCTCAGTGTCAGTTAAGACATTTTCCCTTTTCGGGCTCAGTGTTTTAGATCTTAATTTTTCCTGTATGAATGCTGTTAAGGATGGTTTTTGGAATTAAAATCATAGAAGGTTAGTTGGTTTAAAAGCCTGATCCATACAGACTGCTGGAAATTAAAACATACTGGAAAGTGATGAGCAGTGTGAAGCTTTTCTGTATAAAAACGGCAGGGACATTTAAAACAAAGTGTGGTATTTAAAAACCTTGGGTATCAGAACTTATAAGTATGGCCGTGGCCCTACATTCATACCCGTACTACCACTGTGGTATTGTATAGGCGATAGTACAATTACAATGGCAATTGTAAATGTACTATCACAAAATAGCGGTACCAGCCCTTTATAAATGCCAGCTGAAGATCCTTATTACCACTGGTTATTTTTTTACAATGGATAATTATAGAAAGATTATCACATCAGTATTTCATGTATATTACCATGCATGCATTTTGTCACACTTATTGCTCCAAACCAAATTATTATATTAGTGGTTTATCATTTAAACTAGGGCAAGTAGTAATGACACAATTACAGTTTTTCTTTCCAAAGCAGGGCTGGATATATATACTTTTTTTCTCTCTATGCTAAAGGCTTGTTCACACTAGAAACTGACAGTAACGCACAGCATGTGTTTGTCGGTTTGTATCCATTTTTTTCATACATTTGTATCCATTTTTTAACAATGTGTATTCCATAGATTTCTATAGAAAATGCATGAAAAAACGGACAGAAATGCTGCATGCAGTGCGTTTTTTAAACGGACTGGAATGGAACGGATTATAACGCAGCAGGTGTGAACGATATTATGAAATCCTATGGGGTTTTACTGACTGTCCATTTTTTTAAACGCACCTGCGTTTGAAAAACAGATACAAACTGATGTAGTGTGAACGAGCCATAAGCTAACTTTTAATTGGTACACTCTTGAGAAGTGCATGAGATCGGATTCACTACATTATCCTTAACTTTTAAAGTTTTTTAAAAGTGCTCCCCCAACAAATAAGGTAATGCTGAACAGAGGGGGCACAGCCTTATAGTCCCCCCCCCCCCCCCCAGCAGTCATTCTGCCCTAGGACGTGACCTAGTTATAAATCCAGCCCTGTTCCAGAAGATTTTTTTTAAAAAATTGCGAAGTTTCTGAAAATAAATAATAAAAACCCTTATGGTTTCAATCATGGCAGTTTGATTTGAACCCTTATAATAAATGAGCACATTTGTTGTTCCCTTAGGTGTCCACTTTTACTGGTTGTCATGGCCTCCTTTTCTGTCAAGCAATCCACCATTCGTGAGCAAACATTTACTTGACTATTTCAAAAAATGTTCCTGGGTTGAAATTTTAGCAGTGAACAAGCTGTACATGTGTCCTAACTGTCTGTGATATGTACATTTAAATATTTTTGTATGCACAACTATGTACAGTATTTGAAAGGTCTGATACTGGGGGTTTATACCCTCTAGTAACATGGCGTCTTTCTTTTATGACCACAGTTGTAAATTTAAAATCATAGCCATACAATATCGCAGCGGCCCTTAATATATAGGGGATACTGTGCAGTAGTAATACACCACATGGTATATTGCATCATGGTAGAATATTTACAACTGCAGTGCAAAGCATTGTTATCTTAGTTTACAGTGCTGGTATTTACTTTACAAATACAGCCCTTTGTCTGTATAGCTGCTTAGAAAATTATGTTATTTGTGTCTAAACTGTAATTGTTGATGTTCTATTGATACACCAGAAGGTATTGTAAAATGACATAGGTTGCATGTTATTATTATTATTAATGAATATAAAGGACTATTTGACAAAGTTACATTAATTGAGTTGTACAGTATATCATTTTTTTCTTGCCATGGTCTATGATTTAATGATACATGATGTATCTCTTTCCGCTAATTAAAATAAGGAGTCGTTCATAAATTACATTGTTTTCTTGCTAAAGCCTCAATAAATAAGAGAATTTTTTGTGTTGTGGCAGATAACATTCTCACAATATTTTTTACCTATATAAAGTTAGAGGTTACCCCTTATTTTCACAAGCTGAAAGAGTTATAAAGAATCACTGAACAACAGGGGAATTCTCTTGAGCTGCTATCACAACTGGAAAAAATTTAACTTTCAGAATTTATTCAATGAATGCAATCGAGGGAGGTAATTAGCATTGATTACCTCTGTGACACAGGTGAATGCAATTAAGAGAGATTTAATAGGTGTTGTTTAAAGGAATAGTTCAGTCTCAAAGTGAACTATTCCTTTAATGTATCGATTGAAACTCAGGAGGTTAAGGAGCTATGCCCGTTCTTCAATCAATAGCGCAGGGTCTGGGAACGAAGATAAGAAGAAACTTACCTTTTGCGCGATCCACCGCAGCCACACTGAAATCTCTGACCGCTTCCCTGTTCTGTACAGCTATAGCGCACATGCAAAGATAAGTTTCTTCTTATCTTCATACCCAGACCCTGCGCTATTGAATGAAGAACAGGAGGTAGGCATAGCTCCTTAACCTCCTGGGCTTCAATCAATACATTAAAGGAATAGTTTACTTTAAGACTGAACTATTCCTTTAAGTCTGCAACACAGATAAATGAAAGCAATCGAGAAAAGAAATCTGCACTAATTGCATCTGCAACAGGTGAATGAAAGCAATCGAGAAGTAATCAGCGTTGATTACGTGTAACAGAGGTGAATAAATGCAATCAAGGGAGAGTTAATCAGAGTTGATCAAAGGATATGTAAACAGGGAAAATGACTTGGCCTCATTTTAACCTATAACTAAAGACATATAAGTAGCACCAGTGGCTTACCTGCAGGGACCCCCATCGAGAATGGAGGCCTGGCCCCTGACCCCTTCTCCCCCCAAGATGCCTCCCACGATCAGCTGTTTAAAATCGCTGATCACGGGAGGCATCTTTGGCTTGTGGCACCACTGAGTAGCACTCTGGGGTGTGTGTTGCTGCATGCCCTTTATCACTTGTTTTGCTCAGGCTTATTATTGCCACTTAACCGACACCCATTTTATCAGGCATGATTCACTGTGAGGGCAACCACTAGGAGACAGCATTGGGAGAGGGGATTTCCCAGAATGCATTTTACACAAGCCCACTGTCACCCCTAAATGCACACCACAGAAGAGTTTATCATAATAAAGCACTTGACTAAAAAGATGTTCAGATTCGATATTGGATCAGATCAACAAAAAATGGTACAATGGTGATTGGGAAGAATTATACAGGGAGATTCAATAAAAGTTCTTATCGTTTAAAATGGTGCTAATTTTGCCCCAACCAATCAGATCTTATTTAGCATTTGAAAGCTAATTTCTGATTGGTTGGGGCAAAATTAGCACCATTTTTAACAATAAGAACCTTTATTGAATCTCCCTGATAGTTTCCATTAATGGGCAATTCAATAAAAATAAATTTCCAGTTTAGATGACTTTTAAGTCTGAGACATGCAATCAAAGAGGTAATCATGGTTGATTATGTCTGCGACACAGATGAATGGAATAAAGAGGTCTGCGTCAGGTGAATGCAATCATGAGGGGAATCTGTTTTAATTACATCTGCTACACAGGTAAATGAATGCAAACGAGTGGTAATCAGCATTCATTATATCTGCAACACTGGTACATTAAATAGAGAGGTACCGTAATCAGCATTAATTTCATCTACAAAACTGGTGAATACAATTAAGAGAGGTAATCTGCTTTGATTAAGCCATCTACACGGGTGCAGTCAAGAGAGAGGCAATCAGCAATATGTCTGCAACAGGTAAATACAATCAAGAGAGAAGTAATCAGCATTGATTACTACATTGTGATAGAAGATATAAAGCTCACCACTAAAAATTCAATAATGGGAAAATCGGTGTGCTGACTGTCTTCAAACAGACAGTGCTAGTTAACACTGTGCAAAAACCCTATATAGCACTCGCAGTATAAAACACCAGATATAGGCCCAAATTCAAAGTATGACTTCGGTCACACGTTTATGATCAATCGGCTGTACAATAACATGCAGTAGTAGACTACTACAATAGTATTGTATAGGCCAACATACGGCCAACATACGACTGCGACCGTAAAATTACAATCAAAATTGGAATTTTACGATCACGACTATATTGTTAAAGATTGCTATTTTGCGATACTTGTCTTTAGAAATATGGCCCATACCAGCTTAAAGCACAATAGATCATAACAAAAAAAAACAGTACCAAACTGGCAGAAGTTTAAATACAGCTGTTTAAAAACAGCCGATCGTAGGCAGGTAGTTACACCACAGGTGTAGTAGAACACTTCTTTGTAACCCACACATCTCTACCGAGTTTCGTGTCCCTACCATAAAAATTATGGGATGAGATACATTTCAAAAAACGGGTGGAAAAAAAGGGGTATTGTTTATGTACAATCACGGCTGTAATACGATTGTGGCTGTAAATGTACGGCGCAATGGTACATTTACAAATGAACGTTAGAATACCATGCGGTAGTAAAATACTGCAATGATATTCTATTGGCTTTTGTTAATCTACAGCCGCGGTCGTAGTTCTACGACCCCGATCATAAATTAATGATTGCAATCATTGATTTACAACTGCTATCATAGATTAACAACTGTGATCAGAAGCTTATGATCGCAGCAATGGTCTGTAAAGCGCGGTATCGCAATACCATGTCTTTAGAAATATGGCCCTGAAAACGAAGAAATAGAACAGCAATTTCTTTGTAAATTAGTAATTTACAAAAACCTCGCTATCGTTATCGCAAAAATAACGATCGTTATCGGTAAATAACGATCGTTATCGTAAAATAACGATCGGCATTTTCCGATAACGCTCGGTATTTACCGATAACGATCGGTATTTTACGATAGCGTAAAATACCGATCGCTATCGTAAAATACCGATCGTTATCGGTTAATACCGCGCGTTATCGGAAAATGCCGATCGTTATTGGTTAATACCGCGCGTTATCGGAAAATGCCGATCGTTATTTTCTGATAACGATCGGTATTTACCGATAACGATCGTTATTTTTGCGATAACCATAGCGAGGTTTTATAAATATCGCTCTAAGTTGGAAATGGACAGCCTAAAAATTGGAAAATGGCTGTTGAAAATTGATTGTTGTTAAATGACAGTTGAAAACGGCAGTTGATTACATGTCCAAACTTGTCTATGGGTGAAAAAGGCAGGAAATTTACAAATAACTTCGAAACACTTTCATGGATTCCATAGCTAAAATATAGTACACTTCTCTAATAAGTCTCTCAGGGCCATATTTATAAAGGCTTTTTAGCAATAACTCACCTTTAACAATCGTTTTAACTATCGTTAAAACAGTTGTAACTGTATGATAACAATCGTAAATCTATGACCGCAATCGTAGATTTACTACCACATGGTATTCTACGACCTATGTAAACATGGCCCTCAGATCTGTACCTGTGTCTCCAATTCAAAAACCATTGAAGGAAATATGGCCCAAAAAATAGTTAGAAGAAGAAATAATGAGGGAAAGTTTTTGTCTTACCTCTTATTTTGATACGGGTGCTGGGAAATTTACCTAAATAACATATGGTTTGTGCTTTACTTCACAGCATTCTGGTATCACACAGTTTGGTCAACGACCATTATGTTCTGCACATGCTCAGTCCTTATCTATGGCAGAAACTTGTTACAGTTGGTCACACCCATTAATAATCTCTAGCCAATCCTTTTATAGGACAGATAAAGCAAGGAAGCATGTGACTGAGGTCAGGAGGTGTGGTCTGACACTGCATACACACAGATAGTGTTAGTTCTTAATAGGCTTAAATTTACTTTAATACAATTTACTAAAGTTGTATTTTATTTCTTATTGGTGTTTTTAGGGGGGTTGTTTTCAGATTCTAGAGTATAAAAAATCGGGTTTAGTTCTTCTTTAACTATAAACTTTAAAATTGATTTGAAAGGCTACAGGAAAAATAAATTACCATGGACCAGAATTTGACAATCAGAGAAGATTGAATATTAAACACATTTATAGCAAAAACATATATTGACAATTAAAATAATAAAATGCATATAAAATAAGTATAAACTATATGATACAAATCCAGAGTCAGATCCCTAGAGATCCTATATCATCTTTTTTGGAAAATATTCATTATAGAAAACATAACAAGCATGCAATCAAAATGCTATACTCAATCCTCAAAAGTCCCACTTGAGTGTGAGCCTTTCTGTGAGTTCTTACCACCCACTTGTGTTTGCTTGTATCCCCTTTTATAATCGTTTGTGCTTGCGTTTTGCAGGGGGTTGTGGGTTAAATGAAAATCGCATGTCATGTCAATTGTGTTCGCTTCTGTCCGCTTTTCTATGTGCTTCCATAGACTTGTATTATGTGTCATTTTGACAAAAATGGTGATCGCATGCTTATAAAATTGCAGCAGATTGCAACGCACATTTACATATAATTTACATTATAAATAAAATGTCATGTAGATCGCAAAGTAGAAACAGATCACCATTTTGATGAAGAGTATAGCATTGTGATTGCACGCATGATATGTTTTCTATATTAAATGTTTTCCAGAGAATGATGATATAGGATCTCTAGGAATTTTTGTCCCAAGATCTGACTCTGGATTTTTATCATTATAATTTATACTGTCAATCTATGAACAAGTATTTGTAATAAATGTATTTAATATTCAATCTTCTCTGGTCCGTAGTTTTTTTATTTATTCTTTTTTCCCCAGTTAATTCTGGGATATGTTACTAATTAGGCCCCTGTGACTGGACCCTTGGGTTATTGATTATTTCACTCAATAATCTTCCTATGGCGTTTACATTTCAAAAATCATTCTGCTTTCATACATATATTTTTAAGTATGGTTGGAATTAAAATGGAAGGGTGGGTGGAGGTTGCATCAGCAAGTATGTTTACCTGTCTCTGTATGGGGTGAGGGTATGTTTTTGCTTTTATGACCATAAACTTTTTTTTTATGTATGTATGTATATGTTGATTTATATAGCGCCACTTAGGGACGCAGCGCTGTACAGTATTAAAATACAATAGTCATACAAGGGGGATAAATACATAGATTGTTCAGTACATAAATATATAAATTATATAAATAGAACTGCTACAAGAGGTAATGAGGTCCCTGCCCCTTAGAGCATACAATCTAGTTAGCTTTTATAATTTAGGTATGGTTGCCATTTAAACAAAGGTGGAGTGGTTGTAGGGTGTATAGGTAGGTGTATGTACCTGTCTGTGTAGGTTCTGGGGCTATGTTTTTACATTTATGACTTTAAAACTACATTTCTAATTTGTATATATACAAATTCTGTATAAATACAGTCAGACAGTGTGGGTTATAGCCAGGGGAGGACTGGCCCAGTAGGCTGAGGGGCAAATGCCCCCCGGGCTGGTCTCCAATTAAAAATTTGGGCTGCCACAGAAGTTATTTAAGTTACGTGTTTGAAAAGCACAGTGCACACCTCTAGCTCTAACATGGGCAAGGAACAGGAAATTCATACTCCTCCTTCAGATAATTTGCCAGTCAGCCCAATTCATTAGCAGTATTAGTCAGCCCTCCAGTTCATTAGCCAGTGTTAGTCAGCCCTCCAGTTCATTAGGAACAAAGGAAACTTTGGGTAAAAATAACTTGACCTAGAAAGTGTACCCAGGGGTGATGACTTTGTGATTCGGGATCTCACCCTGGATACTTGTAATGGAGAGGGGGGAGATTTTAGGACTACAATTGTCCTTTACATCATACACTTGAAAATGTTGCAGGCAACAATGTAAAATGGGATCAGTGGTCTTAAATATGGGCGTAACTTAAACAAAATGTGTAACCGTAGCAAAGTGGGCATTGTCAAAAATGTTGCAATGTACAGTGAAAGGTCCGCTTGGTGTATTTTCCCCCCAGGCTAAAAGGTCCCAGTCCTCCCCTGGTTAGAGCACCCTTGGATTCAGATGCATTTAATTAATAAAGTGACAGTTGGGCTTTGATGACAAACCTCAGAATGTTTGCAATTGATGGTTCTACCCCTTAAAGTCTAAGCACACAAAATGTCTGTAAATTCACTTCTAATTTAGAAACATTCCCAAGGATCCCTGAGCTAGAAGATAGCACACTCACGTTACTACTGAATTTTATGTAATTTCATGTGGGAGGAGATGCAGCCCAAAAAATGAGTGGGATAAAAGAAAGGAAGAAGAAATAGAAAAACTGCAATTTCACTTTCAAGCCAAATTAATAATGCCCAAACACTTTGGTTTTAGTAAATTATTTCATTATTTTCATTTTCACTATTGTTTGTCCCACATATTTATTTTATTGGTTTTCACATTATCCACACAAGGTACAATAGCTATGCACTGGAACATTCAAAGGCAAGTGCAATCTAACCCAACAGATGGGTGCAGGTACCTCAAAACTCCTCCCTTAGGAACCTCAATTTTAGGCATAAACTAAACCGAGGGTCGCACTCCAAGTGAAAAAACTTAGTTTATTGGAAACCACACATATCACAACGTTTCGGGGGTTACATGCCCTCTTCTTAGAGACCTGAAGAAGGAGGCATGTAACCCCCGAAACGTTGTGATATGTGTGGTTTCCAATAAACTAAATTTTTTCACTTGGAGTGCGACCCTCGGTTTTGTTTTTGCCTACAGTTGCTATGCACTGCATTTATTGGATGGTATTACGATTCTCAATAAAGCAGTTTTTCTTCAAAAAAGATCAATGGAATATAGTTCCATAAGGCCCTGGCATTAAGGGGCCTGTTCTTAAACAAATATTTTTTTCAGCATGGGAACAGATAATATCAATATGATATGCAGCGTATGCCTAAAATATAGTGTCAATAGCCACATATCAGTGACATGCATGTTACAAGTATAAGAGCATGATAGCTAAATTTTTCGCTATGCATATTGTGCCAAAGAATATTGAAGTGTGAAAATTTTGCATTTATATATACTGTGTATAAGGCTCTAAGAACAATGTGGAAAGGGGTTCTTCTGTATTGTAATTATTAAAAGAAACTAAAAGCTGAATACCGCCTATTTTAAAACTCCCGTAATATTCAAGAGTTAATAGTGGCCAGTAGGGTTACATATACTTTGTTTTACGGAGTCTTTTTTATCTCCAGAAAAAAGCAAATAAAATTAAATCTGGCACACTGATTCTTTCCTGGGATCATACTGTAGATTTGTTGACATATTTGGCCTTTTCTTATATTTCCAGTCATAGCCATTGGCTTTATTCTGTTTCCAGCACTTGCTAAGCAATGCAGTGTGGGTTGCATGTCTTGGTGCCTGTACCTATTTTTCCTGCCCACACTCCCATTAAACCCTTTCTAGTAATTTATGATGATGTGAGTTGTGATACCTTGTAACTGTTTATAGCAATAATATATGTTAAAAGAACACTGTTGTTCAGTTAAAGTGCTGTACAAGTAATTAAGGATTCTAGAGAATTTCATTAAATTTATATTCCACATTCAAGTGTGTATTTTTTAACTGTACTGACTGTAAGATGTGATTTTGTTCCCTCTGTAGATGAGCAGGGCTATCAAGGCATGCTGAGATTATTTCATTACAGATGTTTAGAGTAGTCTATTAAAAATAGTACAAAAAATAGTGTTTAAAAAATCATAAAAACCATGACAGAAAATAGTAGGTTAAATAATTTAAAGAAATCTAAGATAAAGAATACTTAGGGGCATATTTCTGAAAGCACAGAATCACAAAAATCAACCTTTAATGATATTGTAAACATCATTAATAACCTTATTTGGCACAAGGGCAGAATACAAATACTGGCGGATTAAGCTTTATTTGTTAAAGTGCAAATACATATGCTTTTAAGAAAAAAGAGCAATATTTTCCCATCTCAATGACCTTACCCTGCCCATTCAGCATTTTGTCTGTCTATAAATAAATGCTTCTGAAATACTGACTTCCTGTTTGCAGGACATCTAATAAAGACCATTTGCTTGACCCAGCAAATGGGTTGATTCAGTTGCTCAGTAGAGATCTGAGCATGTTTGACCCATCCAGCAGCAAATCATTAGAAAGGAAGGAAACGCCTGCGGCAGTTAAAGGAACACTAAACCCATAAAAACAACTATTTGCCATTCGTTTCTATTATTCACAGGGAGGTGAGAACGCTTATTCTCACCTCCCTGTGAATAATATTACGCTCGGGGGACCTGGAACTTACCTTTGCTCCGCTCCGCTCGCAGCCACTTCTTCACTGAACAGCTGTTCTCTCCCGATCACGTGCCCTATCTTTTGTATTGGCGCGCATGTGCCTAAGATAGGGCGCGCGCTCGGGACAGAGCGGCTGTCAGTGAAGGAGCGGCTGCGTGTGGAGCGGAGCGAATGTAAGTTCCAGGTCCCCCTGTGAATAATAGAAACGAATGGCAAATAGTCGTTTTTCTGAATTATGGGAGTTTAGTGTCCCTTTAATGGTACGATAATGCACAATAGTGAAATACCGTGGGACAAATCATTAAAATGCTTCTAGAATTTTTGATGCATGAATAATGCACCCCTATTGTAAATTCTATGCTTAATTCCAAGGAATTCTGGACTGTATTTATAAAAGATCGCTGGTAAGGTCTAATTTCAATAATCAATTCACTGTTTTGTTTGCTATCTTTCTCCTTTACATAAACTGCTTAAAGTAGACTTATCAGCCAGGAATCATTTATTTTACTGGTCACTCAATTAAAAGAAAGTTCACTAACAAGTATAAAAATTATATTTTACAGCAATAATTTTGTTACTGTACAAAAAGGATGGTGTGGTCAATAACAGGTCCAGTATTGCCTTCTAGTGGCAGTAAGGCGTGTTCAAAACAGTCGGGTGCACCAAGATTGAACATTGGGACACATTTATGAAGTTGGAGTATTCTTAAATGAAATGTTACAATGCTACCAGTTTGTAAATAACACTAATAATTTTTTTAAAAAGTGATGCCTTAAGAGCCATTCATAAATTGACCTTCATTTGAAGGAGTTAAATGGCATATCCAGCCTTACAAAAACTATTGACAGAAACCAGTTTATTAAATGCATTTGTAACCAGATATTTAGTGATACCTTTTATTCCTGCATGGATTTTATCCTTGAAGGATAAGTGCACTGTAAAATCAAGTTATGCTCATTTGGAAGCTGCAGCTTTAAAAATACCGTTGCCATAATTTTTTTTTGTACCTATGTCCCTCCAGAGCCTAGCTTTGTGCCTTGGAAGTTGCTGACATCTTATATCTGTTGTATTCAATTAGATCAACTGGACTTGAAATGTAGTTCTTGAAGACGTTTCGCTACTACATTTCAAGTCCAGTTGATCTAATTGAATACAACAGATATACCATGACCTGGATGAATGAGAACCTTCACAAGCATATTGCTGACATCTTGTTACTGGTTTGCTGAATGTTAAACTCCGCCCCTCTGAGATTTCCTCTGCTTTCTCCTGCTTGAGCCTCAAACAGTAATGATGCAGTACTGCATCTCAAACCAGGCAGTTAAGAATCATGGAGGGTAATGACAGGTATTAAATAACATTCATTTTCACAATACAAAGCCGCGCAAAAACTGATGTTTTTTATTTTACACTGGGTGCCTGTTTAAGAGAAAACAACTTAGACCCTGAAAAAAATGGAATTAAACACACGCTTACCCAATATTACACCAGGAAGCGTAGGTTTAAAGGATAACTGTGGCCTCCATACAAGTGCCCTTTATTTAAAAGAGCACAATACTACCTTTTAAAATGTCTCCAGGATCATGTTTTTATCAGCAATCAATCCAACATCACAGCAGTATAAATTATGGAGTTTCCAGCTAGCACTTCACCAGTACCATTGCTCTACCCCCTCTGCCTGAGGCACTGAGCATGCCCAGTTGTATCCTACTGCTGTAGGAACATCATCTGCTGCATCATAAGCCCTGCCCACAAACTTCTTAATCATTTTTAAAACTAGCCACAAGCCTGAATAGAAAACTAGGTAGAGGAATTGACAGAAATTGTTTTTAAATATTTAAAGTTTTCAAATATTGTTTTGTGAGGGGTGGGCCTTCTTAAACAGTCCCCCCCCCTGCGGTTGCTCCACCTGCTCTCCTGGTAGTTACACCCCTGACCCCTAAGACTCTCATAACAATTAAGATTGTGCCAATGCAGGGCAGAAGAAGGGTTTGAAATGTATTTAAAATATTGCAAACAGGGAGAAGCACTACTTTCATAGCCCCATACTGAAATTACTGTGGGTTCAAAAAGACCACCATGTTCAAACTTCCCATGCAAATCTCAACATCAATAATCCAAAATTCAGATTAAAAAAGTCACCTCCACCAGTAAGGTCTGTGTGATCCCTATACCTCTTCCATAAGGCATGTCCTCTGACATATTTACATCTAAGTTAGAAATGTATTACAGCCATTTGAATCTGTATGAAGCAAAAAAGTCACACCTTTTAATAGTAACAGACATGAAGAATTGGTCCTAGACAATACGAGTGTTTGAGTCTCATTGTTGGTCTCATGCTAGTTGGTGCTATTATATTTGTAAGTCCAGTGGGTTTCATAAACAACAGCGGTAAATTGTATAGTTGCTTTTCCCTTTTTCCCATTTTCCAGATATGAAAAGATTGTCTGATCATTACTTCTGCATTAAGGCCAGCACTAGAATGTGCAAATATATGATAGTTATCAGTTAACGAATGTATTTTGGGATTTTATTAAAAAGAAAGAAATTAGTTAAAAAATTTCAGTTACACACAGAGGACGTGTTATTAGCTGTCAATAAAGTCCAAAAAATATGTTGGTTCATTATATCCCAGTGTGCACTATGGTTAGATCAATTCTAGTATTATAATGTTGATTAATATATCTGTGGTATAAGTTTAGTTGTTAAATGGCATGCCCATCCCCCAAACTAATATTTAACCCCATACTAGCCCCACTGTATGGTTTAAAAAAATCCTTACCTTACAATCCTGCTCCTTATGGTTCTCCTGCAATACATGTCTTAAGTCCAGGAAAGTGCAGAGTAGTGGCTGTCTTTCTGTCCAAACGTTGCTGCCTTCTATCTCTCCTCCGGGAGGGGTGGTATCATGCGCACAGAAGACCTTTCACCCCCCTTCCTCCCGATTCCTCTCATCAAATATCTCCCCTAACTTAAAACCTATTATCCACACTGTAGGGCATACCCTCACACCCCCAACCACTAAGTTAAAAGTTTAAAAAGCTGCGGCTGCTGGTCCAGCCCCCTGCTAGAAGATCTGGCGGACAAGGGAGCCGGACCAGAGCGATGATGGAACACTTAGATTTTTACTCATTTAAAGGGCAACTGTGGCCTCAAAACAAGTTATGGTTAAATGAAAGCCTACAGCATTTCCTTTAAAATGAGCCGACAATCACATCTCTGGCTGGAGCCTGTAAGAATTTGCATTGGGGTGAGTTAGGAAGTAGGAAGTACCTGGGGACAAAATTGACAGTTGAGAAGGGGAGCCTATTAAAGCAGACAGAGGCTGGTCACATGACTACAAGCTTGGAAGTAAAACAGGAAGTAGTATTGCTAAACCTTTCAAGCAATAACTTCTAAGAAATTTTATCTAGGGATGTGATTTAGGTTTTAATTTCAATTCTTACTAGTTTGAAAGAATTCGAGACCACAGTTATCCTTTAACTTAGCGGTTGGGGTGGGAGGGTATTCCCTATGATACAAATAAATGTTAATATGGGGGGTGCCCTTTAAAGTTATGTTGATCTAACTGAATATCACAGATATACCATGACCTGGATGAATGAGAACCTTCACAATCACAATGATGAGTTCTAGCTCTGTCAGTTTGTCTTTTCATTTATTTGAAAACTGTTGTAGAGATATGGAGATGGTGTGTAGGATTACATCTGGTGCTTTCTGAAGGGTGGTTGTGGTAAATAAAACTATTTTAAGAGACAACAAGCACAGATGTTGCCTACAGTAGGTTTAAAGCACTTTAGTTTTGGTAAGTTGGACTGAAAAAATGTCCACCACCCCCACACTTACCTAGTGGGCATATTTGTTAAAGGTAACTCTCTGATTTTTCCAAACAAGATATGGTTACATAAAAACCCTTCACTTTAAAATCAACCCTTAATCACATCTCTAGGGAAAATTTGCGAGAAGTTATTGCTGGAAAGGTTCAGCAATATTACTTCCTGCTTGAACCCTTCCTGTTTTCAGTGCCCACTATGTAGACATGTGACAGGCTCACCTCCTCAACTGTCAATATGTTTTATGTCTGTGCAGGTACTTACTGTTTTAATTGAGTATGCTTCTCCCCTGGGGTGAAGGGTACGGAGGAGCAGAGGTTTAGGTGATGTCACTCAACCAGCTGGAAGCAGGAAATTCACTGCAATATAATTTCTCCCAGACTACAGTCAGAGATGTGATCCAGGGCTAATTTTAAAGAAAACAATGCAGGCTTTTATTTAACCATAACTTGTTTGGAGACTACAGATGCCCTTTAAAGCTTACAGGGACAGGTTAGAAAGAGCAGATTTAAATATCTGTATATGTGGGTAGCATAAGAATAACAATAAGGAGGTTCACTAATCTTAGTCATATGAACATCAGTTTGAGTTTTCTCCCTCTTGTTTTTTTCTCGCTTTTGTTTTTTTTTTTAGTTCATCCTGATCTTCACTGTTATCCAGTACCAACCAATTAAATACAACAACTACATCTATCCTGACTGGGCTATCACCCTTGGTTTTCTCATGGCGATGTCCTCAGTCATATGTATACCAGTGTATGCATTGTTTAAGATCTGGAATTCAGATGGGAATACATACCTTCAGGTGAGATTTATTGAAAACTGAGTTAGCAGCAAAAAATGACACCCGTTATAACTAATATAGCCAAGTGTCTGTACAGGTCAGTTGCAAAATGGAATATATAGTTATAGTGATCAGTATGATAACATCATTTAATGAAGTGAAAACAAAGTATGCTATATTTATGTTTGAATATTACTCTCCTATCTACTCCAGCCTATCCCTTTCAAATGGTAAATGGGCCTACCTATGAGAAAGTGTGTATTGAAACCTAGGATGTAGGGTCCAGAATTAAGCTAGTAAGGATTCTATCAGATCCTTACCTGCTCCCTTTACTACAGTAGTGGGAACGATTGTACCATATAAAGAAAGTTTAAACCAATCCTTCCAGTGTATTTGCAAATTGTGAAAATTCACTTTAGAATTTCGATTTAATCTGCAGTGAATTTTTGACAGGGGTAGTATGTCTATGGCCAGTATAGCATTTCCTTTAAATAAATCATCTCCTTTAATTATATTGTTTACTCTGACGCAGCTCCAATTAGTGCATTGATTCATCCAATATGATTAAGTTGCCCATGGCATGTATTAAAGGGACACTATTACAATTTACTGGTCTCTGGATTCTTCTACAATCTTCCCTAACTTTTTTTGACAAATACTTTGTGAGAAATTCAAGAAGTGTCATTGACACTGACTGTGAAAAGCCAGAGAGTAGAGAGTTGAAGGAGATTTTAACTTGGTATGGGGGGTATTTTGAGTGGTAGATAAGGTTTGAATCAGGGGGCTAATAAGATAATGGAGGGAGGGGGGAGCATAAAATATAGGACATGTAGGTCAAAGGCTGTAAACAAATTAAATGATAATCTAAAATGTATATTTACAAATGCAAGAAGTCTGTCTGTCAAAACTGGGGAACTAGAATTAATAGCTTTAAAACAAAAGTATGATGAGGTCGGTATAGCAGAAACATGGCTAAATGATTCACATGACTGGGCCAGACAAGCCAGGGGAAAGGGGATTTTTTAATGCTCTGCTTGAGTCATTGTTTTGGGTCTCAAACTCTTGTCTAATAATGCAGAGGGCAATAGGTAATATATAATCGATTCTATCTACTGTATCTGTCTATGTCTGAGTTGTTAATATAAATAAGTTGGTTTTAGGTTGCAGTTTGGGCACTAAAAGGTTCGCCATCACTGCCATATACAAAGGGTCATCTTGGAAATGGAAGGAGTTCAGGGAAAGGCAACTAAAATAAGTAATGAACCTAGTAATAACTTCTCACAAACTTTATCTAGAGATTTGATTTAGGTTTTATTTTTAAGGTACGACAGAAGGATTTTTATATAATTCTTACTAGTTTTGAAGAATTGGAGTTACCTTTTAGGGTTCAAATACAGTTATTAATGTACACACTTATTTAGATTTTGTTTATATTTTGTACAGCACTGGGCTCCCCAATAGCGTTATACAAATAAAATATTTGAGCATAAATATTTAAACCATTAAAACTGTTTTTATTCCTTCAGAAATTGAAGAATGCTTTAAAGCCTAGCAAGGATTGGGGCCCTGCCCTGCTAGAGCACAGAACAGGCCGGTATGCTTCAACATCGGGTTTAATGGGTGACAACAATCCAGAAGCCCAGCCACTGAATCCAGAGAAGCAGAAAGATGATCTCAGCCTAACAATACAGGGCAGCAATGGGCAGGCCCATACCCAGGACTCTAAAGTGTAATTGGCTCCAGCAGGGGCAATGTTGAAGGCAAGAATTCTGGTGATGGTATGGATGTGAGTCTCTACCCTTTTACCCATTCACCTACCCTGTACTGATCCAGTCTGATCATACCCTTTATTGTTTCTCATATCTACCCCATCACCCCAGAGAACAGTTTACTATAAAAAACAAACTGTAACAACCGCTCTCATTCATGGGGAGACAAAAACTACAGTCCTTTAAGCTGCTGAGCCGAGGAATTCCACTGTGAGTTCATTCTATCTCCCTCTAATGGGATCATATGGACATAGTTTACTGTGTGGAACGATGTATAAATCTCTTAATATAACAGAAAAATAGGGGAGAAAGGCGTGATGGTATCATCTTCAAAAAGAAAACATTTTTAACTTGCTTTGAAGTTTAGTTCTAAGTTAATATGGATTTTTTTTTTTTTAAACTTGAGTTTATTTTTTACATGGAACCAATTTAGAGGAAACTGTCGTCCACATCCTTTCTCTACTTTCCTTTCTCATGTATGGACTGGATTGGGGCAAGCCAATGTATCGACTGTAGATGAAGCATTAGATCTTTTTACTGTGCCAAGGATTGAAGCAAAAATGAAAGAATTTCCTAATACATTAGCAGTACATTAGAAAGCAGAGTGTGCTTTCCCAAGAAACTAGCAAAGAGGTCCAATATTCAGTCTGCTGTATCCAAACCCATTTGTCTGTCAGTTAACTGTTCAGTAACTGTCTTGCTACTTTAAATTACTTAATTCTGTGCTGCATATCTACTGGAATCTTGTCTGTGGCCCAAAAGGAATAGCATTCCAGAATAGTCAATGTTCAACTCTTCTTGCATATTGTGTTCTGTATCATGTAAAAAATGTATCACAGCACCTCCTGTGGATCATATTATGTGTAGCGTCCCAAAGGGCTTTAGGACATGCAGTGTTTTTAAACTGTGCATATTCCTTTAGCAGGGAGCTGGTGCGGTATGGAGCGATGACAAGCAAGAATAAATAGTGTTGGTTGTTAGTACTATTCTCCAGTCAACATTATATCACTTCATCCTCTCTATTATGCCCTATTATTTTGTCCACTTTAATGAGAACTTTACACATGTTTTGAATAGGAAATTCAAAGCAAAGCATAAGCAGACCCCACATGTAATTTAGTATGTTTATGTCTATTATTTAACATTACTTTCCTTTATACAACAAAACATTCTGAATAGAATCTATTTTCTTCCCAGACCCCATACCAGCTATATTTGTTTACCTTAACGTTTCAACAGACCAGGCTGTACACAAGGTACTTGTTGCTGGATATGTTGAAATATTTATTTTCTACACAGGGTAGATCTGTTATATGTTTTGATAGAAATTGTTTGAATGAGGATATCCACAGGAGAACAGGTGCTACTGATTAGGGATGGACAAAGGTAAGGTTACATTTTTAGTGTTCACACAGATTAATGAAAGTTAAGGGTGTTCTGCTACACAGGTCGGTAAATTTAGGGGGGTTAAAGGTGTCTTGGAAATAGCTAGTGCCTTTCTTGCAGGTTCTTGGAGAACACAAACTTAATCAATTTTCTAATGATGCTTGGTGATATAGCTGAATATCTTTATGTCATCTGATTGGCTCAGAGGGTATAACATGACTGCACTATGAAGCTTTTCATACATGTTTGAATTTAAAGGGGAACTGTGGTCTCCATACAAGTGTGCTCAACACAAGGACCATTGAAATACCTCACTTCTTTCAAACAAGGCAACATTGTCTCTAGCAGCTATGTATCTTAAGTTATAGACCTGTAAAGTTACACATCCTAGTCTGCACTGTCTCTCTGAGTCTCTGTGATATATAATTAGCCCCATCCACAAAACAACTTTTATAATCTTTTATAAAGCTAGTTAAGCAGACATTTTTACCAGCAGTAGGATATAAGGGAAGATGCTGGGGATGTCACAGAACACACAGAACCCTAACTCCCATGTGTCTGAGGAGTTAGACCCTATTGTGGGGCAACACCAAATTTAAGCGAGACAAATATTTTCCAAAAAAGATTTATGTAACTTATATTTGGAGTATTATCTTAGAGTGTAATGATAAGCAGAGTAACTGTGTTAATTTTTATTAAGCAGATATTTACAGGGCTGATGCACCAGGAGTCACAATGCTAAAAACATTAAAGTCGGGATCCTGATGAATCATGAGAGCTAAAGCACTGTAGAGCGATAGCAGCGCTTGTGCATTGGTCTGTTGCTAAATCGTATGCTAAATTTTGTAGAAGAAAGGCACATTATGATAGATTTCCCTGTATACTGTATGCTTTTATGCATATTTGACCACACCGTTCTTCTGGAAACAGATTAGTGTATTTTTGCGTGACAGTCGGTTTTACAGGGCATGTTTACCCCTCAAATGAAAAATTATATATAAGTAAGTCACCCCCTGAAACTACAATAGTCAGAAAGCTAACAGATATATGGGCTGATCAGTTATAATGAAAAATAATTCTCTCCCCCCCCCTCCCCCTGTCTATTAAAAGCCTCCTCTTCAAGCTCTCCAAGCTTCTTAATAAGCGTTTACATGCTCAGAATAGGCAGCTACAGGAATAACATTTAGTCATTGCCTGTGATGTCATCTGTTACATCCATGACTGAAGCAGAAAATGAGATCAGAAGAGCAGGCAGCATTTTAGGTTAGACTTACATCTCTCAGATTTGTGAAGACATCTTGGATATAAAATAATACCTTTTATTGGCTAACTAAAATGATTGAAAATGCAAGCTTTCGAAGCACTAGGCTTCTTCCTCAGGCATGATACAATACTGATAGTTTAGATGTGGGCCTAGGCACTCCTTCAGGCAATGTGCCAATGTATTTCAGGTGCTGCTTCCCTCTGTCCTCTACCTCAAGGACTCCACGCTATAGCACAAGCAAATAAGGTTTGAAGGAAGCGCACTCTGTTTGTCAGAAAAATTCTGTTTTATTGCATAACACAAACACACAACGTTTCGGAGATGAAGGAGACATAGCGTTCTCCGAAACGTTGTGTGTTTGTGTTATGCAATAAAACAGAATTTTTCTGACAAACAGAGTGCGCTTCCTTCAAATCTTATTTGCTTATGATACAATACTGAATCTTGTAAAGCACTCTATATTATACATACTAGAACAAAGACTTTCTGACATTACACAGATGTTATCTTTTGCCCCCATGCCTGATTGGCAATGGCTGTCGTAAATAAAACAGTAAATGCACATTCAATGATCACAGGCAGTAATAAAAGAATTAGCAGGGGTTAAATAAACAATCAGATACACTTCACCTCTAGTGTCCATGGAGGGTCTGGTATAAATGAGATATTTATGGGTTTGGGTGGTTTAGAGGAATTTAGTCTGATTAACTCTACATGACATTAAGATTAGAAACATAGGGCCCTATTTATAAAAGGTCACTATCGTTATCGTAAAAAATTACGAACGTTATCTTAAAATAACGACCAGTATTTACCGATTTAACGATATCGTTAAATACCGGTCGTTATCGCCAAATACCGGTCGTTATCGTTAAATACCGGTCGTTATCGGTAAATACCGGTCGTTATTTTACGATAACGATCGTTATTTTATGATAACGATCGTTATTTTACGATTACGATAGCGACCTTTTATAAATAGGGCCCATAGTGACACATAAAGTTTAGATCTTTGTTGAGTCCAGAGTCCCAAATTTTTGTATAAGTTTACATTCCCATTCTAACCTCTCCTTTTGGGATCTGAAATTTCCCATGAACACTGTGACTTTTAGGTCTTTCAGGCTGTGTCCTTGGCTGCAGAAATGGGCACCCACAGGGACATCTCGTTTATTGTTGTTAATTGTGAATCTGTGAGAGTTCATCCTTTGCCTCAGGGTCTGCCCAGTCTCTCCTACATATAGTCCTGAGGGGCACCTAGAACATAAAATCAGGTATACCACATTGGATGATTTGCTGGAGAAGGTTCCCTTTATTTCAAACCTATGTTGGGTTCCTGGTATTGGTATCCTGTCTCCAGTGTGGATGTACTTGCAGGTTTCACACTTTTTCTGCAAACAGGGAGATGTTCCATTTTGTGTGGGGCCTGTTAGGGAACTTTTTACAAGCATTTGTTTTAAGTTGGGTGGTTGTCGGTAAGCTAAGAGAGGGGGGGGGACTGGGAATATTTCTAGTAATCTGTCGTCCTTTTGTAAAGTGGGTTGGAGTTTCTTGGCGATTTTTCGTAGTATTTCCATTTGTGGGTGGTATGTAACAACCAGTGGGATATGGTCCTCCTTTTGAATATGTTTGTATTGTAGCAGGTAGTTTCTGGGGATGCTGGTTGCTTTCTTGACCTGTGTTTCTGTAATGGACTGACTGGATCCCTGTTTTGTAAAATCTTTTTTGAGCTGTTTCAGGTGCAGACTTCTGTCTGTAGAATCAGAGCAAATCCTGTTATATCTTATACCCTGGCTGTAGATTTCTAACTATTGCAGGTTTGGGGATTGTTTACTTTTATGCAATGTGAGGGACAAACTTGCCCTTTATGAGCTGTTAAGCATAAAATGGCAGACTACTGCTACCATTTAGCTGCACAGGGTAACACTGAAAGGTGGGTCTGCCATAATGTGCATCTTTAATACCATCTTACTGGTCTAATTGCATTTAAATATGTTGAAGTGGAAAAAGCAATTATTACAGCCTTACATCTGTTTAAATGAATAATAGTTCTGTTTGTCCATTTAAACAACCCAGCTGAAACTGCCTTGACCTTTAGTCTTCTTAGTTGCCACAGAAGGCAGGCTATATTGCCATGGACATGCTAGAATGTCAATTACTGTTTTGCCAGTACTAAAAAAAAGCAAAACGGAAACAATTCTCAAACATTGAAGTAAATGTACGTGTTTAAAGTGAACCCACCCCTCCAAGCACTGTCAGGTTCAGTATTAATGTGTTTTTCTAGGAGGTGGCAACATTTTTGTGTAATTGACTAGAAGTATGTCCAGTTCATGTTAATACTCTCTTGTTGTTTACATAACTAATAACTATAGATTTTTTACATTAATCTCCTGCTGCCTATTCAGTTTCAATATGAAATGATGGAGACGATAAGACTATTTTCTATAACTGTGTATGGATCTACAACTAAAGGATAGGAGAGGTGACTGCACAGGATGGCCTAGATAACAGACATTTTTATTTAGTTCCCCTCTAGCTTTGACTCATTGTAGCCAACAACCCCGTAGTGAAAGCAGCTTTGTAAAGATATTTTCTTGCTTTAGCCCATTTGCTGGGAGGATCTGTGGATGGAAAACTAGATGAAACGTAGACTTGTTTCTTACATTTGCAGTGTTTTTTTGTGAACCATACATTGGCTATTGAATTATATCAACTTATAGAGGATGTGACTGGTTTGTAAAAAATGCACAAAACGTGGGAAATGCAAAACTTTGGGTAGCCTTGTATACATTCAGGGAGATTCAATAAAAGTTCTTATCGTTTAAAATGGTGCTAATTTTGCCCCAACCAATCAGATGTTAGCTTTCAAATGTTAAATAACATCTGATTGGTTGGGGCAAAATCAGCACCATTTTAAACGATAAGCCCTTTTATTGAATAACCCTGTATGTATGTAACAGGACCATATTTATAAAGGTGCAGTATCGGTAGGCCGTATTTATAAAGGTGCAGTATCAATGGGCTGTAATTATACAAGTGCAATACCATGCCGTTATCAAGGACCTAAAATACCGATATGGCACAGCTTCTTACTTTCGCGTACATTTATGATGATATTATACATTTACGGTCATGGTCGTAAGTGTATAATCTTGACAACAATTGGCCAAAGCAACCGCGCCTTTATAAATATGGCTCACAGTCCTTAAATGTGTAACGAGATGTCTCAACCAATCACTGATGTGGATGCCGGTCCAGCCCCTTGCTTTTGTGCACAGAAAAGGCATGGAACAGCAGCAAAAGGCAGTCGTGGGAACAAAGGCTAGTAAGTATATTTAGGACTCGTTTGAATGATTTACACCTAGCAAGTTCTAAGATTTGGAGGTGTTCTACAACATCAAATATTTGTTTTGTTTCCATGACTAAGGGGACGGCCCCCAAAACCCCTTCGTTTCCTTGCTGTGAGGTGGTGTGAGGACCGCATGGATACACACTCAGGTTGGCTGACTGGCAGTTACTGTGGATGGGCATGTTGCCTAGAGCAGAGCAACTCTCTATATGATATAAATATATGAAGTATCTGTTTCAATTGATATTAGTCTATTATTCCTCTTGGTGTCCTTTGTGTACAACACACTGTACCTCATAACGTTCTCATCTAGCTACAAAGACGCCATTTTATGTTCGGGTTGGCCTATATACATTTTAACTTTACAGCATAGTGGGCTGGCAATCCGCCAATGGCTATTGACATTAGTTTGTGAAGATTCCTGTTTTTTCAGGTCTATCTGTGGTATTCAGTTACATCAACTGGACAATCTTAGTTCTTGAAATTCTGTTCCATTTGATCTAATTGAATGCTATTGATATCTGTTGTGTACCTTGGGAAGATAAACTATGTGGAAATTAATACAAACATTTAAACAGTTTCCTGTTCCTTTAAATGTTTCTTCCTTTCTACAAATATACAGTATCTACATTATTTCTGCATTTTAACTGAATTTTTTTAATCTTCTTAGTAGCAACTTGTCAAAGAAAGAAATTTCTGGAACATTGTATTAGTAACATTATATTAATGTTTTGTGCATAACACCTTAAATATCAGTGACCCAAAAATATGAGAAAAGAGCAGGATAGATTACTAAAATTATGATTTTTCCAATGCGTTTAAGCTGCTATATAGGTTTATATTTATTATGTTTCTCATGTTTATAATGTTCGTCCTTTAAAGAAGTGGGCTGGCTGGTATATGTAAATGCAGGTACAGTACAAAGTATTAAATGTGGCAGATCCAAGAAGTCATGACCATGAAGTTACATTTATTGTGCTACAGGCTTGTCTTGGCAATAGTGTCTACAGCAAAGCGTAGCATACTGGAACCACATATATAAATGCTGGTTTGCCCATCATTATCCTTATCTTTTTTTTTAGTTTTTAGAGTTATACACATTTTCTCAGGGGCAGAAAAACTATAGCGCCTCCTAAACCTGCGTGTACACCAGGCTTTTCTGGGTTGTCCTGGATTCAAGTGCAGAAGCCAGTAGATGCCTACTTGTTAGAACATTGCTGTACAATATCAGTGTTTTAAAACAGTAAGAGTATTCTGTGTAGTCTGTATGTTATAGTTTGTTTAATTTTAATCATTCTAGTTCATTTTCTAGTTCATTCGTTTAGAACCAGGAATCTGAAAACAAACTTATTGCATAAAGCAATTTAGATTCTTAGTTTGAGTCTTAATATTCGTTTTTAGCCTATAGAAAAGTGTGTATAAGAAGGAATATTAGCAGGTTGTACAGGTTTAGTGCCAACTTATACAGAGAAATAGAAACTTACTGTATGCTAATCATATTAGGCATTAGATATTGTGTAACTGGGTTGTTAATGAGAAGTATAAAGATATATATTTATCTATATATAGTTTGTTACTTTTCAATACAGCTTTTAAATGTCTTGTACTAAGTATTGAGTACAATTTTGATGTTTATTGTGACATTATATCTAGACATCACCTCTTTTATGATCTGTTTTTAAATGATGGTTAACTACATTATGTTTTATTTATCAATAACCAAGTGATCTTGATGTGTATGAATAGTATATGTGTGTTTGGAGAGAAACCTCTGGATGTAATTGTTACCTGAATATGGAACCCGTGAGTTTCAGGCTACAATCATACCCACGGGCAGCTACTATTGTAGTTTTGAAAGGAGATTTCAGTTGATTTGTGGATGCATCAAAAATGCCTGAAACCAACTCTCATAGACTAAAAACCTCAAAAGCTCTGTGTGGCATGAAGGTAAAAGCTTGACTGTAACTTACTACTACATGAATAATACTACGTGTTTGTATCTTATAACAAGCAGGAAAGTACCACTGACAGTGTTCGGAACTCTGGTAAATATTTTTAATTTCAGAGGTCAGAAATGATGTTAAATAGCACTGATTTTTTTGGGATGGGGTGGAGTGGGGAGGGGCATGAAATCCCTGACATGCTCCACATGCCCTTCCCAGAGCTTCTGTTTGATATCCATCCTAGCTCAGTTCACATGACATCTGGTGTCCTTTGCCCGGTGCAGAGAATTTTTTTTTCGTAGCTTTCTTTATCTCTTAATGTTTATATAAAATTCTTATTATGTGTTTTGTACTAATGTTAGATGTCCTTATTTGTTATTATGAATATACATTTAAATAATTTAGATTTCTAAAAAAAAAAAAAAATTCTAAAAGAGTATTACATTTTAAATTTGCAGTATGCAAAAAAATGTTCAAAAAATGTAACCTACACACAAATGAAACTGTTCCATTAAACTGCATAGTAAAAGCCCATTGTGATACGCATGCACATTTCTAGGAATGCTTCTCCTTCTAGAATCCTAAAGAGAAATGCACATGGGAATGGAATTTAGTAGTAGTGGGCCCTTTTTATAAAAGATCGGTATCGTTATCGTAAAATACCGATCGTTATCGTAAAATAACGACCGTTTTTTTACCGATAACGACTGTTATTTAACGATCTTTTATAAATAGGGCCCAGTGTTCACTAGTAATTTACTGCAGTGGAACAAATCGACCACCAAATGTGCTACAAGGGATGCTTGTGAAGGTTCTCATTCATCCAGGTCATGGTATATCTGTTGTATCCAGTTGATCTAATTGAATACAACAGATATGCTACAAGGGATTTTTATTTTCTTACACAACAAAGAAAATTCAATGTGTATGAAGAAAAAAAACATTTGTTAAACTTCTTTAAACAGCAGGTCTAGGGGCCATTTTTATAAAGGTTCAGTATTGGTAAAATCTGCTCATTTATCTTTTCCCATATTGATGGAAAAAATGACTGCTAGCACCAGTCTATTTCTACAGCAGTGTTGGTTCCCAGTGGGCCGATGATGGGCAGTATGGAAATACTGGTGATATATTCTGGCTTTTTGACCACAGCAAAAATTTACACCGTGGTTGAACAGCAAACTGTCGCTAAATTTGTTTTACGATTGATATAAATGTTCGTTATCAAACATTAACGATATCAAATCTTAATAAATACGGCTCTAGGGTCCTATTTACCAACACATCTTCTCTACATCCATTCACCTTTGTCTATTTTATTCTCCTCCCCTTGCTTTTTCCTGTTTACATAGGTGGCTAGAATGGCCACTGATCTCCATAGTTCCCTTGTTGGCTTTTTTTATGTATTACATTCCCATTTTTGCAATAAGTGATAGAGGGAATATATAATAAGGACCATGATAAACAACTTTCCTTTTCCTATAATAACCTTTCATGTTGGTTGTGCATGATTAATAAATTGCTTTGGGGGATTTCAATTCATAGCTCTTGAGGCCTGGAGCTTTTAGAAGTTATAATATATTAAATCCCTAAAAAGTCAGTTCCTTACAAATACCTCATTGTACACTGCTATATGTATTGTGGGAGCTTTACAAATAAAGGATAATGACCAGGATGTGGCTTTCTCAGTGTCAGTTAAGACATTTTCCCTTTTCGGGCTCAGTGTTTTAGATCTTAATTTTTCCTGTATGAATGCTGTTAAGGATGGTTTTTGGAATTAAAATCATAGAAGGTTAGTTGGTTTAAAAGCCTGATCCATACAGACTGCTGGAAATTAAAACATACTGGAAAGTGATGAGCAGTGTGAAGCTTTTCTGTATAAAAACGGCAGGGACATTTAAAACAAAGTGTGGTATTTAAAAACCTTGGGTATCAGAACTTATAAGTATGGCCGTGGCCCTACATTCATACCCGTACTACCACTATGGTATTGTATAGGCGATAGTACAATTACAATGGCAATTGTAAATGTACTATCACAAAATAGCGGTACCAGCCCTTTATAAATGCCAGCTGAAGATCCTTATTACCACTGGTTATTTTTTTACAATGGATAATTATAGAAAGATTATCACATCAGTATTTCATGTATATTACCATGCATGCATTTTGTCACACTTATTGCTCCAAACCAAATTATTATATTAGTGGTTTATCATTTAAACTAGGGCAAGTAGTAATGACACAATTACAGTTTTTCTTTCCAAAGCAGGGCTGGATATATATACTTTTTTTCTCTCTATGCTAAAGGCTTGTTCACACTAGAAACTGACAGTAACGCACAGCATGTGTTTGTCGGTTTGTATCCATTTTTTTCATACATTTGTATCCATTTTTTAACAATGTGTATTCCATAGATTTCTATAGAAAATGCATGAAAAAACGGACAGAAATGCTGCATGCAGTGCGTTTTTTAAATGGACTGGAATGGAACGGATTATAACGCAGCAGGTGTGAACGATATTATGAAATCCTATGGGGTTTTACTGACTGTCCATTTTTTTAAACGCACCTGCGTTTGAAAAACAGATACAAACTGATGTAGTGTGAACGAGCCATAAGCTAACTTTTAATTGGTACACTCTTGAGAAGTGCATGAGATCGGATTCACTACATTATCCTTAACTTTTAAAGTTTTTTAAAAGTGCTCCCCCAACAAATAAGGTAATGCTGAACAGAGGGGGCACAGCCTTATAGTCCCCCCCCCCCCCAGCAGTCATTCTGCCCTAGGACGTGACCTAGTTATAAATCCAGCCCTGTTCCAGAAGATTTTTTTTTAAAAATTGCGAAGTTTCTGAAAATAAATAATAAAAACCCTTATGGTTTCAATCATGGCAGTTTGATTTGAACCCTTATAATAAATGAGCACATTTGTTGTTCCCTTAGGTGTCCACTTTTACTGGTTGTCATGGCCTCCTTTTCTGTCAAGCAATCCACCATTCGTGAGCAAACATTTACTTGACTATTTCAAAAAATGTTCCTGGGTTGAAATTTTAGCAGTGAACAAGCTGTACATGTGTCCTAACTGTCTGTGATATGTACATTTAAATATTTTTGTATGCACAACTATGTACAGTATTTGAAAGGTCTGATACTGGGGGTTTATACCCTCTAGTAACATGGCGTCTTTCTTTTATGACCACAGTTGTAAATTTAAAATCATAGCCATACAATATCGCAGCGGCCCTTAATATATAGGGGATACTGTGCAGTAGTAATACACCACATGGTATATTGCATCATGGTAGAATATTTACAACTGCAGTGCAAAGCATTGTTATCTTAGTTTACAGTGCTGGTATTTACTTTACAAATACAGCCCTTTGTCTGTATAGCTGCTTAGAAAATTATGTTATTTGTGTCTAAACTGTAATTGTTGATGTTCTATTGATACACCAGAAGGTATTGTAAAATGACATAGGTTGCATGTTATTATTATTATTAATGAATATAAAGGACTATTTGACAAAGTTACATTAATTGAGTTGTACAGTATATCATTTTTTTCTTGCCATGGTCTATGATTTAATGATACATGATGTATCTCTTTCCGCTAATTAAAATAAGGAGTCGTTCATAAATTACATTGTTTTCTTGCTAAAGCCTCAATAAATAAGAGAATTTTTTGTGTTGTGGCAGATAACATTCTCACAATATTTTTTACCTATATAAAGTTAGAGGTTACCCCTTATTTTCACAAGCTGAAAGAGTTATAAAGAATCACTGAACAACAGGGGAATTCTCTTGAGCTGCTATCACAACTGGAAAAAATTTAACTTTCAGAATTTATTCAATGAATGCAATCGAGGGAGGTAATTAGCATTGATTACCTCTGTGACACAGGTGAATGCAATTAAGAGAGATTTAATAGGTGTTGTTTAAAGGAATAGTTCAGTCTCAAAGTGAACTATTCCTTTAATGTATCGATTGAAACTCAGGAGGTTAAGGAGCTATGCCCGTTCTTCAATCAATAGCGCAGGGTCTGGGAACGAAGATAAGAAGAAACTTACCTTTTGCGCGATCCACCGCAGCCACACTGAAATCTCTGACCGCTTCCCTGTTCTGTACAGCTATAGCGCACATGCAAAGATAAGTTTCTTCTTATCTTCATACCCAGACCCTGCGCTATTGAATGAAGAACAGGAGGTAGGCATAGCTCCTTAACCTCCTGGGCTTCAATCAATACATTAAAGGAATAGTTTACTTTAAGACTGAACTATTCCTTTAAGTCTGCAACACAGATAAATGAAAGCAATCGAGAAAAGAAATCTGCACTAATTGCATCTGCAACAGGTGAATGAAAGCAATCGAGAAGTAATCAGCGTTGATTACGTGTAACAGAGGTGAATAAATGCAATCAAGGGAGAGTTAATCAGAGTTGATCAAAGGGTATGTAAACAGGGAAAATGACTTGGCCTCATTTTAACCTATAACTAAAGACATATAAGTAGCACCAGTGGCTTACCTGCAGGGACCCCCATCGAGAATGGAGGCCTGGCCCCTGACCCCTTCTCCCCCCAAGATGCCTCCCACGATCAGCTGTTTAAAATCGCTGATCACGGGAGGCATCTTTGGCTTGTGGCACCACTGAGTAGCACTCTGGGGTGTGTGTTGCTGCATGCCCTTTATCACTTGTTTTGCTCAGGCTTATTATTGCCACTTAACCGACACCCATTTTATCAGGCATGATTCACTGTGAGGGCAACCACTAGGAGACAGCATTGGGAGAGGGGATTTCCCAGAATGCATTTTACACAAGCCCACTGTCACCCCTAAATGCACACCACAGAAGAGTTTATCATAATAAAGCACTTGACTAAAAAGATGTTCAGATTCGATATTGGATCAGATCAACAAAAAATGGTACAATGGTGATTGGGAAGAATTATACAGGGAGATTCAATAAAAGTTCTTATCGTTTAAAATGGTGCTAATTTTGCCCCAACCAATCAGATCTTATTTAGCATTTGAAAGCTAATTTCTGATTGGTTGGGGCAAAATTAGCACCATTTTTAACAATAAGAACCTTTATTGAATCTCCCTGATAGTTTCCATTAATGGGCAATTCAATAAAAATAAATTTCCAGTTTAGATGACTTTTAAGTCTGAGACATGCAATCAAAGAGGTAATCATGGTTGATTATGTCTGCGACACAGATGAATGGAATAAAGAGGTCTGCGTCAGGTGAATGCAATCATGAGGGGAATCTGTTTTAATTACATCTGCTACACAGGTAAATGAATGCAAACGAGTGGTAATCAGCATTCATTATATCTGCAACACTGGTACATTAAATAGAGAGGTACCGTAATCAGCATTAATTTCATCTACAAAACTGGTGAATACAATTAAGAGAGGTAATCTGCTTTGATTAAGCCATCTACACGGGTGCAGTCAAGAGAGAGGCAATCAGCAATATGTCTGCAACAGGTAAATACAATCAAGAGAGAAGTAATCAGCATTGATTACTACATTGTGATAGAAGATATAAAGCTCACCACTAAAAATTCAATAATGGGAAAATCGGTGTGCTGACTGTCTTCAAACAGACAGTGCTAGTTAACACTGTGCAAAAACCCTATATAGCACTCGCAGTATAAAACACCAGATATAGGCCCAAATTCAAAGTATGACTTCGGTCACACGTTTATGATCAATCGGCTGTACAATAACATGCAGTAGTAGACTACTACAATAGTATTGTATAGGCCAACATACGGCCAACATACGACTGCGACCGTAAAATTACAATCAAAATTGGAATTTTACGATCACGACTATATTGTTAAAGATTGCTATTTTGCGATACTTGTCTTTAGAAATATGGCCCATACCAGCTTAAAGCACAATAGATCATAACAAAAAAAAACAGTACCAAACTGGCAAAAGTTTAAATACAGCTGTTTAAAAACAGCCGATCGTAGGCAGGTAGTTACACCACAGGTGTAGTAGAACACTTCTTTGTAACCCACACATCTCTACCGAGTTTCGTGTCCCTACCATAAAAATTATGGGATGAGATACATTTCAAAAAACGGGTGGAAAAAAAGGGGTATTGTTTATGTACAATCACGGCTGTAATACGATTGTGGCTGTAAATGTACGGCGCAATGGTACATTTACAAATGAACGTTAGAATACCATGCGGTAGTAAAATACTGCAATGATATTCTATTGGCTTTTGTTAATCTACAGCCGCGGTCGTAGTTCTACGACCCCGATCATAAATTAATGATTGCAATCATTGATTTACAACTGCTATCATAGATTAACAACTGTGATCAGAAGCTTATGATCGCAGCAATGGTCTGTAAAGCGCGGTATCGCAATACCATGTCTTTAGAAATATGGCCCTGAAAACGAAGAAATAGAACAGCAATTTCTTTGTAAATTAGTAATTTACAAAAACCTCGCTATCGTTATCGCAAAAATAACGATCGTTATCGGTAAATAACGATCGTTATCGTAAAATAACGATCGGCATTTTCCGATAACGCTCGGTATTTACCGATAACGATCGGTATTTTACGATAGCGTAAAATACCGATCGCTATCGTAAAATACCGATCGTTATCGGTTAATACCGCGCGTTATCGGAAAATGCCGATCGTTATTGGTTAATACCGCGCGTTATCGGAAAATGCCGATCGTTATTTTCTGATAACGATCGGTATTTACCGATAACGATCGTTATTTTTGCGATAACCATAGCGAGGTTTTATAAATATCGCTCTAAGTTGGAAATGGACAGCCTAAAAATTGGAAAATGGCTGTTGAAAATTGATTGTTGTTAAATGACAGTTGAAAACGGCAGTTGATTACATGTCCAAACTTGTCTATGGGTGAAAAAGGCAGGAAATTTACAAATAACTTCGAAACACTTTCATGGATTCCATAGCTAAAATATAGTACACTTCTCTAATAAGTCTCTCAGGGCCATATTTATAAAGGCTTTTTAGCAATAACTCACCTTTAACAATCGTTTTAACTATCGTTAAAACAGTTGTAACTGTATGATAACAATCGTAAATCTATGACCGCAATCGTAGATTTACTACCACATGGTATTCTACGACCTATGTAAACATGGCCCTCAGATCTGTACCTGTGTCTCCAATTCAAAAACCATTGAAGGAAATATGGCCCAAAAAATAGTTAGAAGAAGAAATAATGAGGGAAAGTTTTTGTCTTACCTCTTATTTTGATACGGGTGCTGGGAAATTTACCTAAATAACATATGGTTTGTGCTTTACTTCACAGCATTCTGGTATCACACAGTTTGGTCAACGACCATTATGTTCTGCACATGCTCAGTCCTTATCTATGGCAGAAACTTGTTACAGTTGGTCACACCCATTAATAATCTCTAGCCAATCCTTTTATAGGACAGATAAAGCAAGGAAGCATGTGACTGAGGTCAGGAGGTGTGGTCTGACACTGCATACACACAGATAGTGTTAGTTCTTAATAGGCTTAAATTTACTTTAATACAATTTACTAAAGTTGTATTTTATTTCTTATTGGTGTTTTTAGGGGGGTTGTTTTCAGATTCTAGAGTATAAAAAATCGGGTTTAGTTCTTCTTTAACTATAAACTTTAAAATTGATTTGAAAGGCTACAGGAAAAATAAATTACCATGGACCAGAATTTGACAATCAGAGAAGATTGAATATTAAACACATTTATAGCAAAAACATATATTGACAATTAAAATAATAAAATGCATATAAAATAAGTATAAACTATATGATACAAATCCAGAGTCAGATCCCTAGAGATCCTATATCATCTTTTTTGGAAAATATTCATTATAGAAAACATAACAAGCATGCAATCAAAATGCTATACTCAATCCTCAAAAGTCCCACTTGAGTGTGAGCCTTTCTGTGAGTTCTTACCACCCACTTGTGTTTGCTTGTATCCCCTTTTATAATCGTTTGTGCTTGCGTTTTGCAGGGGGTTGTGGGTTAAATGAAAATCGCATGTCATGTCAATTGTGTTCGCTTCTGTCCGCTTTTCTATGTGCTTCCATAGACTTGTATTATGTGTCATTTTGACAAAAATGGTGATCGCATGCTTATAAAATTGCAGCAGATTGCAACGCACATTTACATATAATTTACATTATAAATAAAATGTCATGTAGATCGCAAAGTAGAAACAGATCACCATTTTGATGAAGAGTATAGCATTGTGATTGCACGCATGATATGTTTTCTATATTAAATGTTTTCCAGAGAATGATGATATAGGATCTCTAGGAATTTTTGTCCCAAGATCTGACTCTGGATTTTTATCATTATAATTTATACTGTCAATCTATGAACAAGTATTTGTAATAAATGTATTTAATATTCAATCTTCTCTGGTCCGTAGTTTTTTTATTTATTCTTTTTTCCCCAGTTAATTCTGGGATATGTTACTAATTAGGCCCCTGTGACTGGACCCTTGGGTTATTGATTATTTCACTCAATAATCTTCCTATGGCGTTTACATTTCAAAAATCATTCTGCTTTCATACATATATTTTTAAGTATGGTTGGAATTAAAATGGAAGGGTGGGTGGAGGTTGCATCAGCAAGTATGTTTACCTGTCTCTGTATGGGGTGAGGGTATGTTTTTGCTTTTATGACCATAAACTTTTTTTTTATGTATGTATGTATATGTTGATTTATATAGCGCCACTTAGGGACGCAGCGCTGTACAGTATTAAAATACAATAGTCATACAAGGGGGATAAATACATAGATTGTTCAGTACATAAATATATAAATTATATAAATAGAACTGCTACAAGAGGTAATGAGGTCCCTGCCCCTTAGAGCATACAATCTAGTTAGCTTTTATAATTTAGGTATGGTTGCCATTTAAACAAAGGTGGAGTGGTTGTAGGGTGTATAGGTAGGTGTATGTACCTGTCTGTGTAGGTTCTGGGGCTATGTTTTTACATTTATGACTTTAAAACTACATTTCTAATTTGTATATATACAAATTCTGTATAAATACAGTCAGACAGTGTGGGTTATAGCCAGGGGAGGACTGGCCCAGTAGGCTGAGGGGCAAATGCCCCCCGGGCTGGTCTCCAATTAAAAATTTGGGCTGCCACAGAAGTTATTTAAGTTACGTGTTTGAAAAGCACAGTGCACACCTCTAGCTCTAACATGGGCAAGGAACAGGAAATTCATACTCCTCCTTCAGATAATTTGCCAGTCAGCCCAATTCATTAGCAGTATTAGTCAGCCCTCCAGTTCATTAGCCAGTGTTAGTCAGCCCTCCAGTTCATTAGGAACAAAGGAAACTTTGGGTAAAAATAACTTGACCTAGAAAGTGTACCCAGGGGTGATGACTTTGTGATTCGGGATCTCACCCTGGATACTTGTAATGGAGAGGGGGGAGATTTTAGGACTACAATTGTCCTTTACATCATACACTTGAAAATGTTGCAGGCAACAATGTAAAATGGGATCAGTGGTCTTAAATATGGGCGTAACTTAAACAAAATGTGTAACCGTAGCAAAGTGGGCATTGTCAAAAATGTTGCAATGTACAGTGAAAGGTCCGCTTGGTGTATTTTCCCCCCAGGCTAAAAGGTCCCAGTCCTCCCCTGGTTAGAGCACCCTTGGATTCAGATGCATTTAATTAATAAAGTGACAGTTGGGCTTTGATGACAAACCTCAGAATGTTTGCAATTGATGGTTCTACCCCTTAAAGTCTAAGCACACAAAATGTCTGTAAATTCACTTCTAATTTAGAAACATTCCCAAGGATCCCTGAGCTAGAAGATAGCACACTCACGTTACTACTGAATTTTATGTAATTTCATGTGGGAGGAGATGCAGCCCAAAAAATGAGTGGGATAAAAGAAAGGAAGAAGAAATAGAAAAACTGCAATTTCACTTTCAAGCCAAATTAATAATGCCCAAACACTTTGGTTTTAGTAAATTATTTCATTATTTTCATTTTCACTATTGTTTGTCCCACATATTTATTTTATTGGTTTTCACATTATCCACACAAGGTACAATAGCTATGCACTGGAACATTCAAAGGCAAGTGCAATCTAACCCAACAGATGGGTGCAGGTACCTCAAAACTCCTCCCTTAGGAACCTCAATTTTAGGCATAAACTAAACCGAGGGTCGCACTCCAAGTGAAAAAACTTAGTTTATTGGAAACCACACATATCACGTTTCGGGGGTTACATGCCCTCTTCTTAGAGACCTGAAGAAGGAGGCATGTAACCCCCGAAACGTTGTGATATGTGTGGTTTCCAATAAACTAAATTTTTTCACTTGGAGTGCGACCCTCGGTTTTGTTTTTGCCTACAGTTGCTATGCACTGCATTTATTGGATGGTATTACGATTCTCAATAAAGCAGTTTTTCTTCAAAAAAGATCAATGGAATATAGTTCCATAAGGCCCTGGCATTAAGGGGCCTGTTCTTAAACAAATATTTTTTTCAGCATGGGAACAGATAATATCAATATGATATGCAGCGTATGCCTAAAATATAGTGTCAATAGCCACATATCAGTGACATGCATGTTACAAGTATAAGAGCATGATAGCTAAATTTTTCGCTATGCATATTGTGCCAAAGAATATTGAAGTGTGAAAATTTTGCATTTATATATACTGTGTATAAGGCTCTAAGAACAATGTGGAAAGGGGTTCTTCTGTATTGTAATTATTAAAAGAAACTAAAAGCTGAATACCGCCTATTTTAAAACTCCCGTAATATTCAAGAGTTAATAGTGGCCAGTAGGGTTACATATACTTTGTTTTACGGAGTCTTTTTTATCTCCAGAAAAAAGCAAATAAAATTAAATCTGGCACACTGATTCTTTCCTGGGATCATACTGTAGATTTGTTGACATATTTGGCCTTTTCTTATATTTCCAGTCATAGCCATTGGCTTTATTCTGTTTCCAGCACTTGCTAAGCAATGCAGTGTGGGTTGCATGTCTTGGTGCCTGTACCTATTTTTCCTGCCCACACTCCCATTAAACCCTTTCTAGTAATTTATGATGATGTGAGTTGTGATACCTTGTAACTGTTTATAGCAATAATATATGTTAAAAGAACACTGTTGTTCAGTTAAAGTGCTGTACAAGTAATTAAGGATTCTAGAGAATTTCATTAAATTTATATTCCACATTCAAGTGTGTATTTTTTAACTGTACTGACTGTAAGATGTGATTTTGTTCCCTCTGTAGATGAGCAGGGCTATCAAGGCATGCTGAGATTATTTCATTACAGATGTTTAGAGTAGTCTATTAAAAATAGTACAAAAAATAGTGTTTAAAAAATCATAAAAACCATGACAGAAAATAGTAGGTTAAATAATTTAAAGAAATCTAAGATAAAGAATACTTAGGGGCATATTTCTGAAAGCACAGAATCACAAAAATCAACCTTTAATGATATTGTAAACATCATTAATAACCTTATTTGGCACAAGGGCAGAATACAAATACTGGCGGATTAAGCTTTATTTGTTAAAGTGCAAATACATATGCTTTTAAGAAAAAAGAGCAATATTTTCCCATCTCAATGACCTTACCCTGCCCATTCAGCATTTTGTCTGTCTATAAATAAATGCTTCTGAAATACTGACTTCCTGTTTGCAGGACATCTAATAAAGACCATTTGCTTGACCCAGCAAATGGGTTGATTCAGTTGCTCAGTAGAGATCTGAGCATGTTTGACCCATCCAGCAGCAAATCATTAGAAAGGAAGGAAACGCCTGCGGCAGTTAAAGGAACACTAAACCCATAAAAACAACTATTTGCCATTCGTTTCTATTATTCACAGGGAGGTGAGAACGCTTATTCTCACCTCCCTGTGAATAATATTACGCTCGGGGGACCTGGAACTTACCTTTGCTCCGCTCCGCTCGCAGCCACTTCTTCACTGAACAGCTGTTCTCTCCCGATCACGTGCCCTATCTTTTGTATTGGCGCGCATGTGCCTAAGATAGGGCGCGCGCTCGGGACAGAGCGGCTGTCAGTGAAGGAGCGGCTGCGTGTGGAGCGGAGCGAATGTAAGTTCCAGGTCCCCCTGTGAATAATAGAAACGAATGGCAAATAGTCGTTTTTCTGAATTATGGGAGTTTAGTGTCCCTTTAATGGTACGATAATGCACAATAGTGAAATACCGTGGGACAAATCATTAAAATGCTTCTAGAATTTTTGATGCATGAATAATGCACCCCTATTGTAAATTCTATGCTTAATTCCAAGGAATTCTGGACTGTATTTATAAAAGATCGCTGGTAAGGTCTAATTTCAATAATCAATTCACTGTTTTGTTTGCTATCTTTCTCCTTTACATAAACTGCTTAAAGTAGACTTATCAGCCAGGAATCATTTATTTTACTGGTCACTCAATTAAAAGAAAGTTCACTAACAAGTATAAAAATTATATTTTACAGCAATAATTTTGTTACTGTACAAAAAGGATGGTGTGGTCAATAACAGGTCCAGTATTGCCTTCTAGTGGCAGTAAGGCGTGTTCAAAACAGTCGGGTGCACCAAGATTGAACATTGGGACACATTTATGAAGTTGGAGTATTCTTAAATGAAATGTTACAATGCTACCAGTTTGTAAATAACACTAATAATTTTTTTAAAAAGTGATGCCTTAAGAGCCATTCATAAATTGACCTTCATTTGAAGGAGTTAAATGGCATATCCAGCCTTACAAAAACTATTGACAGAAACCAGTTTATTAAATGCATTTGTAACCAGATATTTAGTGATACCTTTTATTCCTGCATGGATTTTATCCTTGAAGGATAAGTGCACTGTAAAATCAAGTTATGCTCATTTGGAAGCTGCAGCTTTAAAAATACCGTTGCCATAATTTTTTTTTGTACCTATGTCCCTCCAGAGCCTAGCTTTGTGCCTTGGAAGTTGCTGACATCTTATATCTGTTGTATTCAATTAGATCAACTGGACTTGAAATGTAGTTCTTGAAGACGTTTCGCTACTACATTTCAAGTCCAGTTGATCTAATTGAATACAACAGATATACCATGACCTGGATGAATGAGAACCTTCACAAGCATATTGCTGACATCTTGTTACTGGTTTGCTGAATGTTAAACTCCGCCCCTCTGAGATTTCCTCTGCTTTCTCCTGCTTGAGCCTCAAACAGTAATGCTTGTGAGTTCCGTGCACACGCACATGCACATAACGCACAGACATTACTGTTTGAGGCTCAAGCAGGAGAAAGCAGAGGAAATCTCAGAGGGGCGGAGCTTAACATTCAGCAAACCAGTAACAGATGTCAGCAACTTCCAAGGCACAAAGCTAGGCTCTGGAGGGACATAGGTAAAAAAAAATATGGCAACGGTATTTTTAAAACTGCTGCTTCCAAATGAACATAACTTGATTTTACAGTGCACTTATCCTTTAAATAAATGGTTAGTAATGCAGATAAAAATGAGCAAAATATACCAGATAGGGTTGGATGCAGGTAACAACAATTGACTAGTCTTTTGTTTTAAGGGTGAACATGACCTTTAAAAAGTGGAGTTTTAAAAACACCCAGCTCTAAAAGGGGAGAAATAATTTTTCTCTGTTTGGTAGTGCAGGGATTATTTAAAAAGAAACATTGGGTTCTAAAAAATGGTATCATGCATTCCTAAAATGAAGTTATAAAGGAAGTACAGACAACACAACTCCTGTCTGCATTGCTACATGAATAACAAAAATTGAAACTAGGATGAAGAAAGTGACTGCAATGGCCTCACCCTCCTAAGTGAAGTAAAAGAATTGGAACTGTTATCAGGTCGTTGGTCTTGAGGTGGTGATGGAACAAATACAGCACCCAACCTTTGGGGGACCAATTCACTCTTTGGTAATGTCCAATTTTGCTCTGTAGGAGCACAGTTTGGGGCCAGAACCTTTCTAGATATCCTGCTTGGTGGTTCTGGAGTCTTGTGGGGATCATACAAACATACATGTGCACTGGTTTTGTAAACTGCTGCACCAGTTCTTATGTCTAAGCTTTGCTCTGCACCTGCAGTTGAAACATTTTCCAAGGACTTAAACGGATATGTAGGTGCAGTTAAGGATGTACGTGAAGTCATAGAGAAAGCATGGTTTCTATTTGCAGCATGGGTCTTGGGTATAGAAGCTGGTGAATGTGGCAAGATGTTAACCCCATAATCTTTTGAATTGCCTGAGGTAGGCCTCCTGCAAAAATAAATGAGACAACGTTAATTACTACCTCCAAAACATTTCTACTCAATGGCCCACATACTCTCAACATCACCTCTGTTTAAAATACCGCATAACAATAAATTATTGTTAAAATGGTAAAAAGATGTTTACAGAACTTTTTTTTTACAGATGCTCCATTTTTGTCAAGCAAATGATATGATATGAAAACCTGAACAAACAAATGGAAAACCATTGCTAAGCTGCTCCAAAACTGGTATTGTTTTGGACAGGGCACATGCAGTATTTTACAAGGAGTGGTGCATTATAAATATACCCCCTTTATTTCTATCCTAACTTATTTTTATCCTTTGCTCTCCTTTAGGATTGCATTGTTAATGGAATGTAATTCCATTGTGTTTTTACCTTGGTAATTTCAAACTCTTTTGAAAATCTTCTGAGGTTACTGCAAGTTGATTACGTTGTAGGTCATGTTCAATAACCCGCCTCTCCTCTCTCAGTTCTGGAATAAAACAAAACACAAAACCTCAATTATGTAATAGAGCCTTTCTTAAAACAGAATGTACTTCACAGCCTTAAAGGTTAACTCCATGCATATTCCAAAAGATTATCACCCAAAACTCAGGTAGTGCATTATTAGTACTTACAGAACAAGGATCCTTTCCCTGATGTCACCGTGACGGACAGTTATTACCAAGAAAAGGTCATTGGAATGGAAAAAATACTGCTCTTTTTTCTTAAAAGTATTTGCACTGAAATTCCCCTTTAAACCTCAGTTTCAGGTACGTTTCATTATGAAAGTGGCAGGTGGACTTACAAGTCCTGGATTATATCCTAGAAACAAGACCTTGATGGTTCTACTCTACGTGAATGGGAGAAAAATGTCCAGAAATCAATCAATCAATCAATCAATCAATCAATCTCTATCTCTCTCTCATCATATATATTTCAGGATCCATAAAAAAACACACAAACTTTCCAACTTTTACAAATCACTCCTTATCCCTTTTAATATAATTGGGGATGAGATCAACTTGTGTGCTGCTGGTGATTCGAGTGATCACCCTGCTAAGAAATGACTGGGAAGGAAGCTATGGGTGTGGGTCTGCTTTTCTGCTTTTCATTAATCCAATCTTTCTCATACATAGAAACATCAGTACCTGACAATGTTGGCTCAGGATGATGGGGCTGCCGAACTGAGAATTGGTCTTCTTCTAGACATTGCTAGGATAAAGAAAGCATTCTGCTTTTAAGAATTTGCAGTAATGAAATAGACAAACATGCACCAAAAAGGAAGGCTGAAAATAAGTTATTAACAACAAAAACAACAACATTTATAAAGCAATTTTCTCTTATAATAATTTGTTACACAGAACTTTAATATATTGAGAGTGGTAAATGAGTTCAGCCCAGTCTATCACACTGAGACAGTTTGAGTAAAACTCATCATACTCTTTCAAAGGCACTGTATGGTAAATACAGCAGAGGGCAGCATTGGGACAGAAAGATTTCACAAAACAGTTTTTAGTGCTACATATTTTGCAGCTCTTTACAATTCTTAAATCCATGGATCCAACATTGGACATTTATAAGAATATCAGAAAAACAGATTTTTTTTAGGCTGGGAAATTTTACAAAACCCTCTTGTCCTCCACCAGTCTTTTGTCAGTCATATTGTGCAAAAATGGTAAAATGATCTCACTTAAGCAAAAAGTATAAATGTGTATAAGCACTCACCCCATCTCTCTTTGTAACTTAAAGAAGCTAAAATTGGCAGAAGCAAATGATGATTCCTCCCTCCTGATTTCACAACACTGTATGCCTAAGATAAGCACACAGACACCCTAGCTGGAGAAATAGGTAGGAGGAAGGGGGATTAGAGGGCAGAGCTCATTTAGTAGGTTAAGTAAAGCCTCAAACACACGTACGATTTAACCACTGTCAAACAACCCCGAGCATGTGCACAACAAATGATGCTCGGCTGACGGCATGCACACGTGCGATTATTGGCAGAAACGCCGTTCGTCACCCATGTGTCTTGCTCTCAGGGGTCCTTTATCGGAGGTAAAATTGTACGTGTGTATGAGGCTTTACATACTTTACTAATTGAGCTCTGCCCTCTAATTCATAAGTAAGGGAGATGGTAGCTATTGCTCCTTACTCCCTTTCAATTACACTTTTTGTTTTATATATTCCCCCTACCCAAAAAAATATAAGAGCAAGGTTTGTAATACACACAAAGAAAGGGCACCTCCACCCTTATCCCTTATTTAAAACTTTTGATATATTGTACCTCTCCCTTGCCCACCCCCAACTGCCAAGTTAGATTTCTAATAAAAGCTTCAGAATCTTACTTACAGCCCTTCACTCTTGCACCCGTCTTCTCCGGCTCTCTACTAACTGGATGCATCAGAGAGCGGCCAGACCAGCAGCCGCATCTGTGATTGGCTGCCGGTGAGCCAATCACCGTTGCAGCTGCTGGCTGTGAAGATAGCCGCTGGAGTGAAGGGCTGTAAGTTTGATTCCAATGCTTTTATTAGAGATCTAACTCGGCAGTTGGGTGTGGGCAAGGGAGAGGTACAATATATCAAAAGGATTTTACGCTATCAGGAGGGTGGGAGGGAGGGGAGAAAAGAGCTCCCCTGCACATGCCACTGTCCTCTCAGAGGACAAGGAGGAGACAGAAACCTTTTGAACATGAAGAGAGCTCCTATTGTTCAGTTTCCTGGGCTTAAGACAAGCACTGCAGGAGAACCACAAAGAGCAGAGATGTAAGGTAAAGATTTTTCAACAGTTCACAGTAGGGCCAGTAGTGGGTTAAATTTTAGTTTCGGGGGTGGACATGCCCTTTAAACTTGTGTTGTATTGGAAAAGATTTGTTTATCATAATAAGTGCACCATCAGGCGACTATTAAACATGATGTTAGACGTTAGCACTGTTAACCCCTTAATTACATTTCACTGTAAAGGGTGTATTATTCTTATTTAAATAGCAACTAGCCAAACCATAAACCAACTATAAACCAAGCCCCCCCCCCCCTTTCCTACTGTCCCTTTTGATTTAAATAAAATGGTATCGAAAGCCTCACTAAAAAAAACCTTCCACCTTGCCTGAGTCCCTGACCAGACTTTTTCCCATATACACATGCAGGCACAATGCATTTTAAGTGGGGTGCGAGCAGGATCGGGCTGCTCATTTGCCTCCATCCCCATCTTCCAGGACAGCCTCTGGCCCACCCAGGACATCCCCAAACCACTCAAGTCATTTTTTCAGTATAGTGTCCCTTTAAGGTCAAGTTCTAATACTTAGTTTATTAAAATATATATGTGGTGAAATCACCACCATTCAACTATGGTCCGATTACAACATGAAATTGTTGCTGACTAAAAGGTGTTACCATCTTCAGAGGATCTTGGGTAAAAAAGCTGGTGCAAGAGTAATATTTTTTTTCACCTTTGTAAATAATTAACCAACCAGTCTAGTTCATTACACATACAATAATCTGGTTTAATGTTTTTGAACCTAGGCTAGTGTCTTTATATGATCTGGAATTCTGGGGCAGGAGTTTTCAAATGTTTTTTTTACTAGAAGTCAATCTTCTCTTTTTAGGTAGCCAGTTCTATAGCACACAGACTACATGGCACCTGGGATCGGTATAGCCTATTTTAGTGGAAGTTTTTTTTATCCTAATGTTATACCATTTTAAAGGGTATCTTCACCCTCAAATCCCAAAGTCTATATAATGTAGGGGACCATCCCCCTCCAAACCTACCTTAATAACTTTAAATTCTGCCCAGAAATGCACCTTCGTTCCTTCTGACACTACTACTACTTCTGGGAACAAAAGGGCAGAAGGGGCCAGACCGGCAGCCATGTCTGTAATTGGCTGAGAGTCACCCAATCACACACGCGGCTGCCAGTTAGTAGAGGGAGCCGAGGGAATGAGGTCAGGTAAGTAAATTTTTTGGCTGATTTTGAAGTTAGAAAGCTAGGGTTTAGGGTGGGAGGAAGTTGCCTTACCTTGTAAGATTTTTTCCATAAGCCATTTGTAGATGCCATTGAATACTAAGGGGGTAGGAAGGGAGGGGGGATAGCTCCACTGTGCATGCCAGAGTCCTCTAAGAGGAGCAGTATGTAGCAGGCACCGGATTACAAACAGAGAGGCTCATACTCTTCGATTTTCAACCATTAGGGTGGACATGCCCTTTAAAGGTAAGCTAAAAATGGCAAATTGTTGTACTCTTGTGATTAAAATAGTGTATGTGTCCTGTAAATGAAAACACTGGATTTCTGTTACCTTATCCTCTTATTAGCTATATTATTTTGTTAAATACGTTGAACCCATAGATTATGTCAATGCATTTGCAATTAAATAATGAAAGGTGGGGACTTTCTTGGTCTAATGTCATGTATAACTTACAACTCCCACCTGTCCCTGCAATATCCCTTCATCCTCTTGTGTCTTTTCTCTTCACATCTAACAGACTGTACTGTTTAGTATTCCTGTTGTTACATTTTTACAGTATGTTGCGCACCTGCAGAAACTGGAGATCTCGCTCCAAAGTCTTGCACTCCTCCATCAGTAAAGATCTGAGCAAATTGAGAAACAAACAAATAATAAGAATAATGTTCAAAGGCATTTCTGCTGTGCATTATGAAGCTTTAAACTAACAATATATTGAATATAGACAGATACAACAAAACTGCACAAATTGAACTATTACAATGTTAAATGTATCTCCAATAAGCACTACAGACAACCTTTCATCTATTATGTATAGATGTGGATTTGCTGGGTCCTACTCTACCAGTATTTGCCTTTACTTCCTTGCAGGGAGATAAAATAAAGGCAGTTAACCAATGTAATATAGGGTTAGCCTGGGTGTTAGTCGGATATACATGCAGCAATCCTCATCATACAATATTCCAATTTCATACAATCATTGGATTGTGTACAGAAGATTTTACATTGATGTTATGAGGTTTATATGATCTTTCTGTTTATTGGGCAAATTGAAAAATGTTTAATTGCCCAAAAATGGATTTAATGATAGCAGGATTGTATGGGGATTGTTGCGCATAAGGCCACTTGCATCATTTCCATTAATGCGCCTGGCACTCCATGCCATAAGCAAAACATAAAGGTCTGTGCTACTATGCAGCTGCAGTAAATTTCGCAAAGATTATTGTATCTTGGCCATGTAAGTAATGTGGCTTCCTGATATTGGATCCCTCTGTTGCTCCTAGCTTTAAAGGGCATATCCATATTTCACCAGTGTATTAAAGCCCCTCCCAAGCCCTAAAACACCAATGTAATTACAGACCCCAGATTAGCAACTAACCATAAATATTCAACTCATTTGTCAGATTTGCCTGCAAAGTCCATGCTTTTCTTGGTAGAACTGAAAATCTGGCTTGGTAGCACCTAGGCAGTTTACATTGAAGACTGTGTGCGTATATATATATATATATATATATATATATATATATATATCAAGTCAAGGTTTGGCTTGAGAAAGGTCCAAGGTCAGGGACCGAAACGTTGCCTGTTACCACGAATAAATCACATTATAATGTCCTTTGGGAGTGCTCTATATTTCATATACTTGTATTTAAGCATCTTTTAGCAGAACCCAGGCCACATGATTATTGCACCTTGGCAGGAGCCAGTCTGTTGGATAGTATATATATATATATATATATATATATATATATATATATATAAACAAAGATATAGGAGCACTCCTAGGAATTTCAATGAAATTTATTCAACAAAAAACGGAAACGCGTTAAGGCACAATAAAAGTTTTTTGGATTTTTTGCTGATGGAAGTCCCTTTGAGTGCTCTTTATTGGAATTTATGGCATATATATATATATATATATATATATATATATATATATATATATATATATTATACCAAAGGAGAGAGAAGTTGGAGCACTGAGGAATTTTTAAAACAAAAAATTGTTTTAAATTCCTGTGAGTGCTCCGACTTCTCTCTCCTTTGTATATATTCCTGTCGGATGCACCGGGGTTGCTGTAAAATGTAAGGGTGTGCAGAGGACCATCTATACGTGAACTATATATATATATATATATATATATATATATATATACAAAAAGAAGGAGTAGCCAACGCTCCACAGGTCTTATTCACAAGTTTTATTAATTTCAAAAATAGTGCATAGTGCAAATATAGACTAAACCGAGGCCGAAATCGTTGCTATATTTTGCACTATGCACTATTTTTGAAATTAATAAAACTTGTGAATAAGACCTGTGGAGCGTTGGCTACTACCTATCTTTTTGTTGTGTATCGGAATTTAAAGACCGACAGCTCCAGGCAAACAAAAGAGAACACTGTGTGCACACTATTACCATTATATATATATATATATGTACAAGTGGTGCACAGTGGAAATTATGTGTGTATGTTTTGCTAGGTAATTATTTTTATTAAAAGGTCGGGATCATGCTCTCAGTGAGACCAACACAAAGTGCACAAACATGCAAGTGATTCGGGATTTGTCTGACTTCGGGATAGGCCACACTGCTGTGATTTTTCTGCGTTTGCGTTTTTTCCAAATCATTGGAATCGCGTAAACACACTGAAAACGCACGTTTTCGGGTGCGATGCAATTGTGATTTGCGTTCCGCATTTTAAATCGTATGCGTTTTCCAATACTTAATAAAAAAATGCATGCGCAAACGCAACAAAATCTCACATGAAATCGCATGCAATTGCAGTGTGGCCATTAAAAAAACAGACATTAAAAGCCCATGCTTTAGTGATTCCTACCCAAGGATTTGAATATGCACATGTTTAAAACTCCCAGCATTCTCTGTTAGCAGTAAGTTTCCTCTTTATGTCTACTTACTGTCTAGCAAACAGAAGCTGGATTCTATTGCTTAAATAATGGAATAAACCATTAACAAACTCACAAGATCTCTGTCTTTGCTGATGACACTAAACTATGCAGAGCTTTGGAAACTTCAAATGATGTGCAAGTGTTGTAAGCAGACCTAGATAGATTATCAAAATGGGCAGCAGAATGGCAGATGAGATTCAATGTTGATAAATGTAAGGTGATGCATTTGGGATTTAATAATCCCTGTGCCACCAACAACATAAATAACTCTGTGTTAAGTGCATCTTTAATGAAAAAGATTTGAGGGTTCTGGTAGATAACAGACTTAGTTGTAGCAAACAATGCCAGGTAGCAACGGCTAGAGCTAGCAAGATATTGTCTTGTATAAAGAGGGGAATAGATTCAAGAGAGAAAGATATTATTCTCCCTCTTTACAAGGCACTGGTAAGGCCTCATTTGGAATATGCAGTGCAGTTTTGGAATCCCATACACAAAAGGGACATCTTGGAAATGGAAGCAGTTCAGAGAAAGGCAACTAAATTAATAAGGGGAATGGAGGGGCTTAAATATGCAGACAGATTAGACAAGTTAGGGCTGTTTACATTGGAGAAGCAACGTATATGTGGGAATATGATAACCTTATACAAATTTATTAATGTTAATGGGCCATAGAATGAACTCTCTGGTGCATTGTTCACTAATAGGTCATATCAGAGGACTTGTGGGCATCCTTTAAGGTTGGAAGAAAAGAAATTTCATCTTCAGGTTTCTTTACAGTAAGAACGGTGAAAATGTGGAAAGATGTAGTAATGGCAAGTTCATTAAACAGCTTTAAAACAGGAAGGAAGGAATTTTTTCCCCCTTTTATGCTGTTTTTTTTTTTGCCTTCCTCTGAATCAACTGTTAGGTAGGGTTAAAAAAAAGAAATAGGGTAAATAGGTTGGACTTGATGGACGTATGTCTTAATTAAACCTCAATTACTGCTATGTTACTTCATTGTCTCAGAGAAATGGGCATGGAAATGTTTTGCTTTCAGTCACCCCTGCTTTTATAGATATCCCTTGCTGTCCAGCAAACAACAGCTCTCCTTTTTGTCTAATGAGAAAGGAGGGGGTGGGGTGGAGTTAGGTGAGCGTGAGAAGAATGTTTTTACTAAGACTGTGACATGTTTTACAAAGGAAGTAACATATAAGTCTTGCAACTTCCTACTAACACTTCCTTCTTTCCTACTAACACTCAGAAAATGTTTTGATTCGCTAACACTGCTGTCAATCTAATATTAAGCACGCCATTGGATACAACATTAAAAGGGAAGTGATAAATATGTTCCTTTGTAAGCTTACATTGCCTCCCTGTAAAAGGAGGTGTGGCTTAACACTCCATTTTAAAGATACCATTACAAAACAGGAGTGGGGACTATGCAAGTACTTTTATTTATTTATATATTTTGCCTTATTTACATTTCTATATACTTTAATGTCATTACTACATATTTGTTAATATTGATATAACTATTTATTTACTGCTTAAACAACACATAAACACTGTCCCTATGTATATTACTTTTACCCACCCCCACCAACATAGTACCTCCGAAAAACCCAATGTATTCCCCATGCATTTATAAACTTATTTATACAATATAAGGGATATATAAGGATCTATCTCAAGCAAACACATGCAAAAGAAGCAAAGATACAAACACATTTGATAACATCATCAAATCTGATGTAACAGTAAGTGAAACTATGTAATTTCATTATACATATTTACCATCATATAAACCAAAATTTAACACATCATTATAAAACATAAACCATCATTATGATTTAAACCCACCAGATGGAGTGTGCCCAATTTATGTACCCACCACACTTCCCTCTGCTTTAACCTGAGCTCATGATCCCTCCCCTCATTTGAGCATGAGAATAGATTCCAAAACAAGGAATCTTAATTGCATATCAGAATAAATCTCCTTTATAAAATTATCTGAGACTGGCAAATTAATATTAACATAGCAGAAAGGGAACCTATGCTGTGATATTGTAGACTTACTACATCCTTGACTTCTATTAAAGGGAGCATACCTGCTCCCAGTGCCAGACCCTCCAGTGGTGCTCCTGCACATGGCTCTTCACTAAGCAGACCATGCACTGATGATGGCTCAATAAAGCCAAACCAGTCTACAACAGCCACTCTGGTTCTGCACTCAGCCGTCATAGCATCTTAAAAAAGGTATAGCATTTACTTAAGGCCACATAAGCATGAAAATTACCCAGAAGTCTCTTCTCCCTGGCAGTCTAGTTCTACATTTAGCTCATAAAATGACGTAAAAGCCTCATAGAACGTATAGCTTTGCTTAAACTTGGTGGACTAGACAAAATAGCCTCTCCTCCCTTTACATGCATACTGAGACCACATGATTTTTTTCTGCCATCAAATGTAATGCTGATGTGTTCAATTTGTGTAAAACTGTTTTGCTACAAGCTAAAGATAGATTAAAGAGGTCCTGAAACCACTTAGGTCAACCACAGTGACGCCCTCCACAGATATCTGAAATACAATAAGTATATAATATTCAGTATTCAAGCTAATTTTCCATGCATAATCCCAAGAAAACTCTGCTATGCAAAATCTAAATATGCATGATGTATGATTTCTTTTTACTTAAACAGTTATACATTCTATCTGATAAACATACTGTATTAAAATAGCCTAAATAAAAAGTTAGGAAAAACATAAATGGGGCCTCAAAGACCTTATAGAAGACATTTTTAAAATAGACCAGAAATTCATGAACTCTTTGTGAAATGAGAGGAACTGTATAATCTGCATCTCTGGGGATTTGCCCAGACATGATTTAATTTATACATTTTTGCTCCAACTGCAAATCTGTTATTCCACACCTCTATTGTCTTTTGTTTAAAGGGCATGTCCACCTGTTTTAAAAACTTTTAGTATGTTGTAGGGATAGTTCCCCCATCCCCAACCGTATATCCAGAAAGTGCCCCGATAGTTACTTACCTTCCCTCTATCCTCTGCCGCGGAACTGCAAGCAGGGAGCGGGACCGGCAGCCACGTCTGTGATTGGCTGAGAGGCAGCCAATCACGGACGTGGCTGCCAGCAGTTCACAACAGTGGAGGATAGAGGGAAGGTAAGTAAGGGCACTTTCTGGATATAAGATTATAGCGGTTGGGGCTGGGGGAACTATCCCTACAATATACTAACAGGGTTTTACACTAGGGGGAGGGAGAAAGAAATGGGAGGCAGAGGGAGGGGGGAGGGCTCTTCTGCACATGGCAAAATTCTCCCGGAGGAGAGACAGGAGGCAGAGTCCTATATCTTCCTGGTGGACTTTGGGGGGGGGATTGCTGGAGAACCATTTGGAGCTGGGATGTAAGGTTAGGTTTTTATTACATTACACGGTGGGGCCAGTGGTGGGGGAAATTATAGTTTTGGGGGTGGACATGCCCTTTAAAGCAGTTCTGTCTACTGATATGGCGATGTTGTACAATTTTTATACATACTTATATTAACTTATAAAGTGCTGATATAGAATATTTGTATTTCAGCTGTGTAAAATGAAATATCCAATAACTCCAATAACCTTTTAAGTGCTTTACACATGCAGTGAGATTTACCCAGAGCTGCTTTTACTCCAGGTAAATTTCCCTTCCAATTCAATATTTACCCCATATTGAAGTTGTTTCTGGGGGTTGACTACTTTAACCCCAGAAAATTGTGCATTTGCTCTGGTTAAACGAGCCCAATGATCTAGTATTATGTTTATTTATACATAGTGTTACTAATTATATTTTTTTGTAAAATGAATATTCATTGCATACTAAGCCTCTACCAAGTTCCCAATTGCAATTTATCGTAAAGAAAAAATGCTTCCCCGCTCATTCCTCCTTATCCACAGTAGAGAAGGGATCACATGTAGGCTAACAAGGCTGGACTAGATGGACGTATATCTTTATTCAACCTCCACTACTGTGTTACTATGTTACTTCTCCAGATCAAAACAGGGAATTATACTGCATTAATAAACAAAGCCTATACCTTGTTGATATACAATATATTTAGGGAAACAAACGCCAACATTTTGAAAAAAATATTTTAGCCACCAGAACCTCTATGTTTTACCATGCTCTCGCCTTAAACATAGGATCAATTAGTCTCACATGATGACATAAATGGAGAATACTTTATATTTGTACTAAGTTGTTTCATTCAGGGGGGTTTCAGGCTTTAAAGATGCAAATCAAATATCTGCAAAAGCTAGCCAGTAAAGCCAAGTGAGGACATAGCCTCTAGCATCACACTAGTAATATCAATTTAATTCAAGCAGGTCATTGTAACTATAAATGTTTATTCTTGGTAGACTCACCTCTTCAAAGGGAAATCAGAGCAATTATAAAGAAGGAAATTCTGAGTTGTGGTTGGAATTTGAAAGAATTAACACAAGACACAGGTGCAGCCTTTCTTTCAAAAATAAACAATGTTCATTCCATACCAAAAGAAGCCAGAAACAGCTAGGCAGATTGCCAAGTTACTCCCAATATAGACTGCAAAACAGCAAATAATTACTATGATAGTCTTCAAATATAAATCTACAAAATTGCAGGTAAAATGTAAAAAAAAATGGCTAGAATAGAATACAGTTTTTGATGAGAACAAATAACAGTAAGTGGACCCTTAGATAAAACCCACTAAGGCTGTATTGCTGGATTTTGATATATTTTTCTAATTGAGAAAATACCTAACAAATATAATACACATACAGGCTCATTTACCCAGAGCTGGGCAGTTTTATGGAGTTAAAAGGAATGTCCACCCCTTTTACAAAAAATGAATGTGTTATGGAGCACCCCCCAAAACCGCAGTTTTGTATTACTCACATTCCCCAACCGCTCCCTTCAACTCTCTGGTAACGGCTGTCAGTTCGAAGGGGTCTGCCTTGCAGACTGTAAGTGACAAGACCAATAGGAAGATGTGCTCTGCAAGAATACTGAAGCCACATCGCAGACAAATAGCAAAGGTGTAAATAAACTGAACCAGCGAGGGAATCTTTCGCTAAGTATTACTACTAATAGAGAGTGTACCCAGGGGTAAAGACATAGTGGTTCAGGTACTCATCCTATTTCAGGTAGTTAGAAGAGGAGGAACAGTAAGGTAAGTATGACTGCCACCAAAAACCTGCCACCGAAAAAAAAAAAAAAAAACACCTTCCACATTGCATTTCATGTTTTACTAGATTGAGAATGATCTGAGCTAAATTTGTATTTACCATAAACAGAAGTTTGGGCTAAAACCTATTTGCTTTATAGTTAACAGTCCTCAAATCTATAGACCAAAGGATCCACATGGGATTAACAAAGAAGCTTCACACAAATTAGAAAACACACCCAGTAAAGTCTGATCCATTGTTTACATGTTATTTTGTGCAGCAATTTTCTCTGCTGTCATAGGTAACTAACGCCTGGACCTACAGGGGTTTCTTTGGTGTCCAGGAGTTACAACTGACCCTAACCAGTACCAGCAGACTGCTTACGCAGACTGCTTACAGTGTCATACTGGGTAATGGTGAAATTCGTGGCAACCTTCATTTTCTCTTTGATTACATCTGTCAGTAAATATCAAAACACTTTTATTGATAGTATCCCAGAAGTCTAGATTTCCCTGCTGGTATGGTGTGTGCAGTTTTCAGTTCACTTCACAGGCAATGACTAATTAACATTTGTAATTCATTCCTAAACAATTCTCTTTTGTTAAATGCAACAAAGGCAGCCTACCATTTCCAATAAATTCTCTGAAAGCTACTGTCACTTCCTCAAAAAAGTGATTAACATTCTTTATTTTACTAGCAATTGGTGTTCCCATGCCCCCCACAACAGCAAAGCAGCAAATTATCATTAATCATAGTGTTGTTATACACATAGGGGCATATTTATAAGGCAGCAATGTTGATTTTTTTGTGTGCTATTTTTGATAGCAATACATTTTAACAATTTAGATCAGCACACTTTTTCTGGCAATCACTGCATCACAAATATGAAAATACACTTTTCTTGGCATTAAACCGTGTGAAATATATAGTAGTATTTATAAAAAAGTAAAAATTGTAATGTTAAAAGTTTTGTCATTAGATCTCTCGAAATCTGAAGTGGCGAGAAGCAGGGGCGTATCTAGGGTCTAAGAAGACAAGTTCTAAGTGCCTGGGAAGGGGGTCCTGGTTCGAGCTAAAACAGACGGGACCCCTTAATCCCCAAAAGGCACTTGTCAATGACACAATGGGCCCTTCCTAATGTGGCCGGGGTGAGGGGGGTTCCCCTGGGGGGCCGGAGCGCAGGACCTCCTTTAAGCCCCAATAGTCCCTTGTAGGGCCACCAGGTCCTTTTAAGGAAACGGGAGGGGTCCTGGTGAGCCGGCGGACCCACGACCTTCAGGCCGCGGACCTTCGAAGGTTCTCGAATCGGTCTGCAGGAATTTCGATGGATTACTGAAAAACCGACCCCTCAGAACTGGAAGTGGCGGGTTTGTTTGTGCTCTACTTCTACTTTTCCTTTTTTTTCTTTTTTTCCTGGCGGGAGGAGCAGAAGGACCGTAGTAAAAAGAGACAACAATCAGGCGGGGCAAGACAAGGGAGCCGACAAGACAGTCACGAAAAGAGTTAAGGCACAGAGACAGGCAGCCGACACAAAGGATCAGCCTGGTGCAAACGTAGATCTTCCCACAATATTCACGCGCGAATGAAACACTAGAAGTATGTCTTCCTAGTAACTAACACACTCATAACCCTAATTTGTAGCCTTAATCAACCTAGTGGCACTAAAGAAAAAGAACAAGGAAAAGAGCAACGACTTTAAAAATAAAACCTAATCACACATCAACTTCAGACACACACCACACCGGTAACACTTTACACATATTGCGTGATAAAACATGAAACCAAATCAACATATATACCACAAAATATTCGCAGTCTTCGAATTGCCGATTTATTTCGGAATTCCGCGAATCCTCAAATGGAAGCAGATTTTCAGAGTTCCGACATCTCTACTGATCATGGAAAGTGCTGTCTTGTTGACCGCCATTTCCCACTGGTCAGGCCATGAAAGAACTGAGAGAGGGTGCCAGACCAGAATGTCAAGTGAGGGATCAGTGGATGTTATTCATTTAGTTTTTGAAAAAAGCCTTTGATACAGTTCCTTATAGAAGATTATTATGTAGCTAAAAAAAGTGACCTTGACCTTTCTATTGTACTTGAATTTTAGAACTGGCTAAAGCGTGATGTTGTACCTTGGCACTTTAGATGTTTAAAAACTACAAATCCCACTATGGCTTGGTTGCATTTTGCAACTGGTGAGATTTTCTGACATAACCGATCGTCTATTTGTCCAAGAACCCACCAATGTCTGTACCTTCCAGTAGGTAATAAACCTATTTACAGGATAGAAATGTGCCCACTAATGCATTAATACCTCCATCCATAGAATGGATTTAAATGAATTAGAAAGAGTACACAGACAGGCAACTGAACTGATTTAGAGAATTTGTGTTATGAAGATAGATTATCAAAGTTAAATGTTTTTTCCCTTGAAAAGAGGCATTTGCAAGGTTTATGATATCCCTATACAATATGTTAGAGGAAACTACAGCCAATTAGCAGAGGATATTTTCTTTTATAGGTGGACCAAAATTAGAGACCACCCCCTTTAGATGTGAGGGAAAAAATGTAATGTAAATGGTTCTTCATTTTGATGACAATGAGGTTGTGGAAAGTTCTGCCACATTCAAGAAGGTTTGGATTATCTTCTTGTAACAGGCAGAAAGTCATAAGGGTATGACTGTTTGTGTGGAATGTGTGTTTGGTTGTATCCTTGTCTAGTTTGGAGTAACTGGGGGCCACCACATGTTGGGTTGTGGAGGAGTTAAGCTTAATTGACTGTTGTCATTTTTTTTTCAACCCAAAATTTATTATGTACTATATAACTATACAGCGGTTATGGAAACCATCTTCCAATCCTCCAATGCAGCACTAATGAAGTGCAATGTGAAAATCGACTAGAGTTTTTGTTCATAGCTTTATAGGTTTTTGTTGGAATTTATTATCCTTAACACATTCATTCATACAGTACTCCTTTCTATTTATTTTAGTAAAGGAAATACATGCAGGGAAAGTGTCTGAGTTTAATGTTCTGAGAAAGCACTTCCCTGTTTCTTGATCAGTCCCTAGTTTTAAATTTTTAACAATATAGTAATATGAGAACTAGCCCATATATAATTTTTTTTAATTTACTGTATTACACATTTTTACTAGTGCATCAGTTATTTAAAGCATAAGTGCACTGTAAATCAGTATGTTCATTTGAAGCTGAGCTTTAAAATACCATTGCCATATTTTTTTTTTTCCTATGTCCCTCCAGAGCCTAGCTTTGGCCTTGGAAGTTCTGACATCTGTTACTGGTTGCTGAATGTAAGCACCGCCCCTCTGAGATTTCCTCTGCTTCTCCTGCTTGTGATTCACAGGCATTACTGTTTGAGGCTCAAGCAGGAGAGTGCACGGAACTCACAGGCATACTTTTTGAAGCTCAAGCAGGAAGTGCACGGAACTCACAGGCTTTACTGTTTGAGGCTCAAGCAGGAGAAAGCAGAGGAAATCTCAGAGGGGCGGACCTTAACATTCAGCAAACCCAGTAACAAGATGTCAGCAACTTCCAAGGCACAAAGCTAGGCTCTGGAGGGGCATAGGTAAAAAAAAAATATGGCAATGGTATTTTTTAAAGCTGCAGCTTCCAATGAACATAACTTGATTTTACAGTGCATTATCCTTTAATTTTTTAGGCAGTATCACTGACAGTCTGTACTAAACACTGCTGCTTATTTTATTTTTATTTTGTATCTTCAAAATGTATTTAAAAGTTTTTAGGAGTTTTCTTCCTTCATCCTACATGGCTCTCTTTTTCATATATATTGAACATGCTTCACTAATTGTACCATTTTAGTCTCAAGTCCACCAACTCTTACAGCTTTCTCCTGGGCGCTCCATTCCCAGACCTCTTCTCCTTGTCTCAGAGGTTAGCATCCCACATTATAAGGGCTGCAAATGTGAAATTTCCCAAATCTTTGGAAGTCAAAGTTTCCCCCAACAGAGACTGCCTTGATCAATAGACTTGCAGATATATGCCGGAGGGAGTTTCTCCACGGCACTTATGAAAAACAAAACCTTCCAATTTGACAAAATATGGGCCCACTGGCTCTACTCTATCACCTATGACAATATCCTACTACAAATCCCTAAGATTATCACAATATTCTGGCACCCCCCCCCTCCGCACTCATATACACACTTATTAGACTAGCCAGCTTTCTCCTACTAGCAATCCTTCTCTATATTTGGAGTTGGGGGCGACCCGGAACAAACGACAATGTAAATGTATATTGCTTATGACTTTGTGTGAAGTAAAGAAATGTATATATATATGAATATTGCAAAGTGAATTAGAAGTATTTATGTTCTATATAACCTAACCTAACCTGAATAAAACCAAAATAAGGATTGAGATGCAACCTAAGGCATGTGGGTGTTTAGCGTTTTTTTGAACCAGATTTTAACACTTTCCCCTGATTCAGCCCAGAGTGGACCGTGGTGAGCAGCAGTGGGCGGGCGTAGCTCTTCCAACCAAAGGTAAATGGGATGTGCGTGTTGGACAGGCGAGTAGGCGGATGCCCTTTGAATCAAAACCGGGTACACCCAGCCCTTACCACAATTGCTCTAAGTGTCCGATACAACGCCTGTGTACGCGCTGCTCCCATGTATTAGAATATTAAGTAATATATGCTAGCTAGAGATAGCTTCCCGACATAGTTTTGTTAAGTTAAATTCATCATTGCTTTGAAGTTCGTTATAGATTAAAAAATTGTTCAAATCACTAAACTATAACTATTCCCATTGTCCCATTTATACAGAGCATAAACAAATGCTAATTTTTTCCTCTAACGGGACTCCTTTATCACCTGAGAAAACAAATACCGTAATAGACTCCAGCAATGAAGGGTTCAATATGTCTTCAATAAGAGCAAATATAAGTTATAAATATATGTATGTGATGCAATTTGCATTGTTCTTTGCCAATGGAAGGAGGGAGAGAGCAAAGCTGTAAAACTCCCCTTTATTTTTATTTTATATTTTTCTGTATATGATTATAATAACATGCCAAATGAAAGAAATTTTCAACAAAATAAACTTTTTAGGAGTTTTCTATAGGAGACCAAAGATAAAGGGAGTTGTTAAATGAACACAAAGATGAATCATTAAATATGTTTTAAATATTTTAAATGGAAACTAAACCTTAGTAAAAGTATTTTCTTTAAGTTCCGGGATCTTCTTTTCTGTGGGATCCATTATGTGTTAAAGTCTCTGAATATACCTTATATACAGTAGCAACCAGATATGTTTTTTAAAAAGCTACTGTATTTTTAAACAACTGTAAGTTGCCATTCTAAACAGCACAATGTTATGCTATCAATAAGGTTAATAATTGTCAGAGTTTCCATGGTTGGGGTGCTAGAATTCTTTGTAGCTTTAATAGAGGAATGAAATGTGCCTGTTTCTTATACAACCAAAACAACACATCTTTCTCAGTAACCTTTGCTAGTTGTTTCTTCTCCTCTTTTATTACTATTCTTTTTTGTGTTAAGATGCACAAAAGGGATGACATTTCCAATACAATAGGCACCTAATTGCCCACTTCATGGCAACTCTTAGGTCCTAAGAAGCATGCAAGTAAGCAGGAAAAAAGGTGGGGCTGGATGATTTGTTGACTGAAAGGAATGGATTTCTCAACAATATTTAGAACCCCTACTCAGTCTGTTTTGTTCCAGCCCATGTATGATTCCCATTAAAAATATCATTATTTTCCCTGCAGAGGTCAGAGATTGTCATGTTTTTTTTATATGTCATATATTTAATATTGTTATTTCCCTATCATTACAGAGGAAATTATTGAGTCTTAATGGGACAGTTCAAGGAAATATCATTATTTTTTATATCTTTGTTATATTACATATTGCTTGGTTATTCTCACCATTTTGAAAAATCTGTTGATTTCATCACCTTTGCTATGCTTTGCTTTAGTCAGTATGAGCTGCCATCTCAGGTTCTTAAAGGTCCTTCTTCTTTTTCCCAAGAGGCACTATTACTACTTATAATGCTCCTAACTATAATTTCCTGCTGAATGTTCAAGAATATATCTGTGGTATTCAGTTAATCTAACTGAATACCACAGATACACCATGACCTAGAAGAATGAAACCAATTTTCAAAAGAAAGTATATCCAATTATCAAAAAAAGAGAACAAGTGGGGATTATGAGAGAACTGCTTCACTACTTTAAAGGGTATGTCCACCCTTCAAACAAAAAATTAAAGGGTATGCCCACCCTTCAAACAATTTTTTTTTTCCCTGTCCCCCCAGCCCCAACCGCTATGTTAGTAATATATCAGAAATGCCTAAAAACTTTACTTACCTTCCCTCTATCCTCCGCCACGCTGCAGGCCCTCTGCTTGCGAGAAAATGCAAGCAGAGGGGCGGGACCGGCAGTGCGCGTCTGTGATTGGCTGAGTCGGCAGCCAATCACGGACGTGGCTGCCGGGAGTTCAGTGCGGCGGAGGCAGAGGGAAGTAAGTAATGTTTTGGGCATTTTCTGATATTACTAATATAGCGGTTGGGGCTGGGAGGACAGGGGGAATGTTTGGTGAAAAGCTTTTTATGGTAGGGGGAGAGGGAGGGGGGAGAAGGGCTGCAGTACCCATCCAAACTTCTCCCGGTGGCCAGGTAGGAGGCAGAGTTCTATATGGACTCTGCTATCCTCCTGGTGGGGCAGTTTTTAGGACTTTGGGGGGGACTACGGAGAACCATATGGAGCTGGGATGTGAGGTAAGGATTAAACTACACTACACAATGGGGCCAGTAGTGGGGGGGATTCAGTACAGGGGCTGAAAACGCGTCAATGTGGCACAAATAAATAATTAATTGCTTTAAATCCCAGGAGTGCTCCTTCCTTGTCAGTTACTACATACAGTAAAGGTATATGATGGTTTTTATTTATCTAGATCATGCTATATCTGTGGTATTCGTTACTGTAGAACAACTGGACTTAAAGTTCATTTCTTGAAAACGTTTCGTAAAATACCACAGATATACCATGGTGGATGAATGAATGAATGAAGTCAAGTCTAAAATCTAAAAATATTAAATGTATTATGCTTGAAAGTATTTTTGGATTTTTGTTATAGCCTTTGTTCTACACCGAAAATACTTTATATATTTTTATAACTCAAAACAGAGATTTTTTTTTTCTATTCCAGGACATAGACCTAGCTTTGTCTAAATATAACCCCAAGGTGTCATATTTTGCTCTCGGGCGCTGGTCAGTCTGTTTCTAATTGAAGACCAAAGTATCAGCCAATTTGAAATGGATAGCAGTGATGAACGTAAGCAACATTTTTTGTAATTCATTTTAAACAGTTTGTAGTGACCATGTATAAAAGATTTTACCTATTTCCCAATAAGCATACCTATTATTTTGTGTGTGTATTATAGTATATATATATATATATATATATATATATATATATATATAATATATATATTATATATATATATATAATATTTACGAGATTGTCTTGAGTTTTTAGGACACTAATTAGGTTGGGTTATATAACACTGTTATACATAAGAAAGGTAGGAAAGGTCTATATGTATGTGTGTATTATCACTATTTAATTAAAATCACCATAATAAATAACACTATACAAGGTATAATACTACTAATATTACTGAATTACAAAACAAATGACATACAATAAATAAAGTATATTTACTTTACTTGACACCCCTAAGTTTGAATGAAAGCTCAAAATTGTAGGTTTAGCCACAACCTCTAAGAGTGCTAAAGGGTCTCCATGTAGACACTAAGGAAGTGGAATTTTACTAACATCCGAAAAAATCATCTTAGGCATTGTATGACAAGACTGAAGTGTAAATAAGTTCCTGTGTTATATATATAATATATATATATATATATATATATATATTGGGCATATAAATAGATACACAAATACACAAAAAAGTGCAGCTAATAAAGGTTTGAATGAAGTCCCTGGTGCACCTGTACCTTTTTTTCTGGGTGGTTGAGCACATAGATTATACCATGATCAATAGTAAAATTATACTCGTGGACACATAATACAGGGCTCTGTTGTGATGATGTCACTTCCTTATATACCTTTTTAATTTTTTGTAACTATACCTAGGAGTACATGTGAGATTGCGGGTGCTGACCCTTGATGCATGTTGTGTATGAGCAGCCATTCTTAACATTGTGCTTTGTGGGTCAGTCCCGCCAATTGCATGTGCGAATGAACCTTTACTCTGAAACATTGCATATATGGGCATGACTATGTAGCTGTTATAATTTAATTTACAGTATATTACTGCAAGTAGTGCTGTGTCAAGTTTCCTTTTTTATATACATTATATATACATATACAGTTGTGTGGATATTTATGTTTATCCATGTTTGGGTGTGTAAGTATGTTTTGTGGTGTGTACTGTATGCTTGCTTATTTGCAAGCATATTGTGTACACATGTATAGTGTGTTGCATTTTTTAATGAGTGTGCATTTTTGTGTATGTTGACATTAACTGTATATTTTAGTAAGTGTGTCAGCGACACAGGGTATGCAGAGTTTTTTGTTGCATAGTTAATGCATAACTGATAGCAAAATATGATATACAAATGCACTATAAGTGATGATACAGGCAATGTGAATCTGGCAAATGTCAATGTAAACGCAACCGTTCTACAGAATAGTACAATGTTTGATTGTGATGGTTGTTAATAAAACAAATTTAAAAAAAAAGGATAGAGCTGACCAGGAGGAAGACTGGCAGAATCCGTTTTCTTTGGGCTGGTGCTCCTCACAGAACAATATTGGGAGTTAGGAATTACCATTTTCTATATCCCTGTCCCAAGTACTTTTCATTTTAACTGTATTTTAATGAACTTTATACATACATAGTTATCCTTTAATGGTAAATATTGATTCAATATCACAAATTTCTGGCATTAAAGTTAAACATAGGGGTTAAATCTGTTTGGCAAATCTTACTGTATGTCCTCTTTTTTGCACACGAAGCAAGCAGAAGGGCCTGACCGGCAGCTGCAAAAGTGATTGGCTGAGATGCAATGTTATAACCTTTAGTAACAAATGTTATTGTATTAAAGTATTATGTGTAATGGCAATGGTCTATGTGACTTTACACATATAAGCATTACAAACTTTACAAAAATAATTATTGATTTGTGCATTTGAACCTTCATGCAGCTCAAATTCATCTTTATCCACTGTATCCATTATTGAAGATGATCTTGAACAAATTAAAGAGAAGTTAAAAGTTTCAATATTGACGAAGTTATTATGCACCTACGTAATGGATTACGCTTAATCGATCATCTCATCTCCCAAGAATAGCAGACTCTCTATTTCATTAGTATATAGTAGTAGAGAATTGTACCGTGTTAGCCATAGATGAAAGTGAAGACATCTTGGATATAAAGTAATACCTTTTATTGGCTAACTAAAATTGAAAATGCAAGCTTCGAAGCACTAGGCTTCTTCCTCATGTATCATGCCTGAAAGAAGCCTAGTGCTTCGAAGCTTGCATTTTTCAATCATTTTAGTTAGCCAGTAAAAGGTATTCCTTTATATCCAAGATGTCTTCATTAGTAATATAGTAAATGTGATTTTCTCCTCTCTCTCATCTAAACAGAGTCAAACATGCCACATTTAAAAAGGGAGGGGAGATTATAGGGGGACAATTGATTGAACTCTCAGAAGGGCTGTGGAATCAGGCCAAGTTTTGGAACAGGAGTTGTCAAAAACCTAAGTTTAAAGTCTAATGAAAAATACAATAGGTTATAATGGTCTATTATGCTCAAAAATGCATTATTATCTTAAAAACAGATTTGGAGTCACAGTCAGAGGTGAACGTTCTTAAACTGACTCCACAGCTCTGACTGCCAGCTGTGGCAATAGAAATGTTTTGATTACTGTCTCTTACTTTCCATCTATATTCAGTATTAGGGGGATAAAAGCAGGGAACATTTTAGGCATCATAATTACTTTAAAGCATTTTCCTTTTTTCCGACTCTCTCAACTAACTTTTTCTCTCAATTTTTTTTTCTCTTAACATCACTTCTCGACACTACATATCTCTCACGATTCCATATAATTCTGGACAAACCCTTTGTTTCTCATAAGCAATCTTCTCCACAAACCTCTTAGACAATAACAGTATATAATTCAATAACACTATTACCCCCAATAGCACTATTACCTCTCTCAACTGCATGTTACCCCGCAGTTAGATGTGCAAACTTTTGGGGCAGGTAACTTCATTCCCACTTTCCCAGGTTCAGCTCTATCATACCAGTGCATGGATTATATATGTATGTATGTATGTATGTATGCGTCTTTATCTTATTTATGTAATAACTTTTTTGTTTTTTAGATTTTTATTCCTCTTTTTACTGCTGCCAGTGTTTGAGTTTAAATGAAAATCAAGCACATATACAATTTACACTGTACCTTTAACTAGACATAAAAACCGGACACATAAAGAGCCCTTTGACTGCAGTGGAATTTGAGAAAAGGGCAAAAAATCTGGAAAAGAAATGTAAAAAATGTCAAAACACATGTTTTATGCTTGTTTAGCTAAGGAGATTCACATGATCTTTAAACCAGATATTATTATGCCCAGTTAGGTAATTTAAGAAAATTATATCACATTGGTGTATGTCAGTACTTAGGTCAGAGGAAAGCATGCCAGACAGCTCAGTGGAATGCTTATGTTGTTGCAGCTTCTAAAACAACTTTAAAATTGCTCTTCTCCCCATTCCAGACAAATCGTTAGAATCCCGGGCTTTGTTTTGTGGTGGTTTGCTTGAATAGTTTCTTAATATAAATCTTGAAATCTTGTACTTTTACCCACTTTTATATTACCTGGCATTTTACATTAAAGGCAAATAAAGCCTCCAATAGCATTGTCCCAATGGACAGAGCACATTCCACAAGCTGTGTCTTACCTCTCCCTTTGTTATGGCTACTGGATGATTTATGAACTAAACCCTGTGTGTACTAGAGGTCATTGCCCTTAACCCACCTCTTTGTTTGTTGAAAGTCTTAGTCCACTAAGGTAAAAATACATTTTTTTGCAGTATTAGTCCAATATATGTAGCAAAAGTACTGTGATACTTTTAATGGACTATTTTAGAAGACAAGCTTTCGAGGGATCTACCCCTTCCTCAGGTCAGAGCAGTAAGTACTAAAATAAACTTAGTCTATTAAAAGTATCACAGTTCTCTACTTAGTCCACTAAGACACATGAGCTAACACAAGTAAATAGGTACATTTAGAAATTTTCCGAGAGAAAAGTTCTTATTAAAATGGTGCTAATTTTGCCCCAACCAATCAGATTTTAGTTGCCAGTTTTGAAAATCAGAATATTGAAAATTCGAAAATTGCATTTGTAAATTCAGAAATTGCATTAAAAATGTATAAATCTGGTTGAAAGTTGCTCCCATATGATGAGCATTCAATAATAGCTGTAATGCTGGAGTTTTAACATGCCAAGTAGATGGAAGGTAACTGGAATTACTGCTGTACTCTGTATAAGAAAGACCCTCTACTCCAAGCTTTATTAGCTACAGGTAAGAAGCCACATAGGAAAAGCCAGGCATTATTTTAGTAAAGTATGTGTAAGTGGGGTTTCATATATATGGAACTTTCAGCACCTAGGGCCCTATTAAAAAGGAGCGGTTTTGCTAAGTAGCAATACCGCCCTTTAATATTGGCAATTTACGGCCGCAAATTGTACAATTACGATCCTAAAATTACGATTGTGATCACAAATTTAGATCATTTTTGACTACGTTCTTAATTGTACGATCGCCTATACATTACCATTGTGATAGTTTACTATCGTATGGTATTGCATAGCTGGTTGTCACAAATGTGAGTCCGTACATTAATGATAACCTGCGATATCAGATGTTTTTTCCGATAGCGCTGTTTTGTGAATATGCCCCCTAGTTATAATTGTGCTGCTGGGGTTTGGAACCTAATTTGATTGGTGTTGCCAGAAAAATGCATAAGGAAACGCCAACATTTGGAGTTTTTGGAGTTAAAAAATAAGCATGTTAGAACATATAATAGAAATGTTTACTATGAATAATGTTATTCACTGACTGCTATAATTGTTGGGTATAATTTTATAGTGTGTTCTGTCAAGCCCCACATGCACTGTGTACACTGCAGTGGTTTGGCTTGTGGTCAGCCACATTTCATTGATGTGCATAAGATTTGTGAAATCCTGTAATTCTCAGGAAGTTTAAATGGTCTCTAAAGAAAACCTATTGATTAATTGGTAAAATTGCAGTTATACAAAAAAAACCACAAATTCTGTTGCAAATAAACAGACTTTTTTTTTTTTTTTTTCGTACATTGTAAAATAATTAATGTGCTTTATTTATATTATATACATGTTGCTTTTTATGTATAAGCAAGCTGCAATGATCCAATAGGTTTATACTGAATTTGTATATGTTTTCCCTATTTTCTACATTGATAACTCAATAATTTTTATACTAATACATACTATTTACAGGCTAGAACATAAATTGTTGATAAACTAACAAAATATTTATAAATAGCTGCAGAGCTAAAAACACAAGAAATATTTTGATATTCTTAGAAAGAAAAGTAATCGAAAAACTGGAGATTATTTATTTACCTTCTACAGGGAAAATTGCTGAGGTTATTTGGGAAAATATGTGTCCCCTGCAGCCATTGATCTCATTCAGCATCGTTTTCTGGAACTTTTCTTTTTGGCTTTGTTTATAAGGTACAGAAATCCAAGACCTGTGGTTTATAACAAAAACAGAGTTTTCAAAGTACTATTGGACACTAGTGAAAACGAATTTAACCCTTTTAGTGCCAGCAGAATTTCCCCACGCTTCAGGATTTTGCATGCAATCGGTTTGGACATATTTTGCAGTAGGAAACCCTTAGTAAATAGGGAATATTAGACGATTTTTCGGCACAAACTGTACTTTACAACACAATAGGTTTTAGAACTTTTCAGGAGATGTCACTGGATTTGGGATCAAATGCCAAAAAAAGTTAAATTTGCAAAGTAATTATTTTTGCAATTTTATTTGAAGAAAATTTAAGAAAAAGTTTATGCTAAAAAAAAAAAGTAAAACCTCTGTGTCTCCCAAAAGAAACGGTACCAGACATCCAGTATGTAGGCCCCCCTTTTCCTGCCCAGGAGACAGCCTCCCAAACTAAAACAGCATTTTCTAGATTTTTATCTAATATCCCCACAAGTAAGAGAGTTTTAGAAACTTTATATACCCAAGGGTGTTATAAGTGGGGTAAGTTTTGATAAAAACATTATACCCAGACACAGATGTTCATCAAATTGGAAGGTAATTTCTTACATTTTCTTTTTTCTCCAAAAATAATAATCCGAGACAAAATCAAGGGGGAATTTCATAGAAATACTGTAGCAGAAAGTTTAAAACCAAAGCAAATATGAAAGCCTAACCTCTCGTGAATAAAATGGTATGCCATACACAGGGACACTGCTACCAACTAACTCTAAAAGCAACCAATGCATAAGCCGCATTAATCAGAAAAAAATTCAACCAACACTATATTTTAAACAGCTTCCATTTTAACAAATTAACACCCCTCAACTGCAATTATACACTTTAGGCTTAAAACCACTATACCTTTAAATGACCTGAATGATCTATTTAGGAACATAGAAACTTTCAGCTATTATTGCTACATCCTTGGGGCCATATTTAATCCATGCATGGTATCGCAATACGGCGTTGTGGTAATGTACATTTAATTGGTTATTAATGAATATAAGTCATAGAAACCCATGCTAGTAAACTACCTCAATGAAATTCTATGGGATCGTAAATCACAATCGCATTATTGTAGATTTCCGATGAATATCAGTAATTTACAATTGTTAAAACCTTTGGAAATTAAGGATCATATTGACGATTGTTAAACCGACCGTTTAAGGCGCGGTATCACTTAAAAGTGATGCCGCGCCTTTAATAAAATTGCCCTTCATGCAAATGCCTTAAGCAGGACAATAATTTATTTCAATAAAAATCTTATTTACTGATAACAAAAATACCTATTTAGAGAAATAGGTTTAGTTACCATGTTATATACAGTACATACATATTTATCAATTCACTAAAAATACAATCATGGAGATTTACCCAAAGCCCGCGTCTCTCCGAATTTAATATAACATAATTTTTCCTAACATTAACTGTACCATTTTTTGTTGATCTGCCCCCTATTTCTTTAGATACCAATCTTGCATTTCAGCTGTCAGTCAAGTGCCTTATTATCATAAATGCTTCTGCTGTGTGCAGTTTTGCTGTAACTGAATGGTGACAGTTGTTATTTGTGGCAAGATGGAAAATCCCTTCTTCCAATGCTACCCCATAGTGATTACTGAGCATGCTTGCCCTCTGTATAAAGTCTGTTCAGATAGAAGGAGGTGTTGGTTAAGAGATGGAGAGGGGATACTGAGCCTGAGCATCAATTACAGGATTGAAGGCATGCAGCAACATAAACACCTCAGAGTAAGGCTAATTACATGTTAATTAAAATAAAGATGAGGCAAAATATTTTTTTCATTATGTTGGACAAAGTGCGGAGGGGGAGAACAGCACAGCCCACAGCGGTTGTAAAAAGTGGACTGCAAGGGAGGGGCCATAGGGCCCAGGAGAAGGAGGAGGTAAAGGGATGAGGGAATGTCACATGGTTTCAGAGCAGGAGGTTTAGGGGATCTGGTGTGCTGCACCATATCACCCATAAAAATGTAAATATCCTCAACTAAGTAAACACTATAATGAAAGTAAATTGCAAATATAGGAAAGCAATTCCTATCAATAGGAATTTTTGTACCAGAGTTACCCTTTAAGGAGAATGTATTGATTATGAGTAGTGATCATAAAATATTGTCATTAAATATTTTTTGAGATAAAGAAAAGTGAACTGAGTTAAAAGTTAAAGGGCATGTCCACCCTTCCTAATAACTTTTGACATAATGTTCTCCTTGCTCCCCCAGCCCCAACTGCTATATTTGTATAGACAGAAAGTGCCCCGATAGTTACTTACCTCCCACTTTCCTCCGCCGCCCTGCCAGGCCCTTGCTTTCGCGAAAATGCAAGCAGGGGGCTGGACCGGCGTCACGTCTGTGATTGGCTGAGAGGTAGTCCTGAATGGCGGAGGAAAGAGGGTAGGTAGTTACTATCGGGGCACTTTCTGTCTTACAATATAGCAGTTGGGGCTGGGGGAGCAAGGAGAACATTATGTCAAAAGTTTTTTGAGCTAGGGGAGGAGACCAAATAGGGAGGGAGAGGGAGGGGAGAATGGCTGCAGTGCGCATGCAATTCTCCCGGAGGAGAGACAGGAGGCAGAGTCCTATATAGACTCTGCTATCCTCCTGGTGGCCATTTTCTTGGACTTTGGGGGTGGACATGCACTTTAACTAACATTTTATTATCTACCTATCAAGCTCAATCCATTCTCAGCGGTTTCTTCTCGGTCTGAAAGTCAGTCTTAGCCACGAGCTTAACCTGATATTAAATGTCACTGGTTGGGGTGGACATGCTCTTTAAATAAACTGCAGGAAAAATGTTTATAAGGAAACATACCACAAGTATTTTTAAACAAATTGATTTTAAAAAATTTCCAACCAAGAAAAGCCCCCAAAAAGCCTTCTCGCCAGTGGCGTATCTACTGTTAAACATTCGGGGCACGTGCCCCGGATGTTTGGCAAAGTGCCCCGAATGTTTTAACTGACTGTGCCCCCTGCAAGTGCCCCGAAGCAACGTCCGAAAATTCCCGGCTGCGCGAACCTCTGGAACGTCGCGCGAGAGAGAAATCAGGCACTCAGGAGGGAGTCCAGATAGGTAGCAGTGGCACCACGTGGCAGTAGCAGTTAGACATTAGATAAGATAATAGTAGATAGCAGCCAGTTAGATAATAGATAGCAGTTAGATTAGATAGATAGCTAGCAGAGATAATAGAATGCAGTTAGATAGATAGATAGATAGAGTTAGATAGACAGATAGATGATAGATAGATAGCAGAGTTAATAGATAGATAGCAGAGTTAGATAGATAGCACAGTTAGACAGATAGATAGATAGATAGATAGATAGCATAGAATAATAGATGATAGATAATAGATAGATAGATAGATAGATAGATAGATAGATAGATGCAGAGTTAGATAGATAGATAGCAGATAGATAGAATAGCACAGTTAGATAGATAGATAGATAGATAGATAGCAGTTAGATAGATGTATATTGATAGATAGATAGATAGATAGATGCAAATAGATAGATAGTAGATAGGAGATGAAGATAGATAGATAGATAGATAGCAGAGATAGATAGATAGATAGATAGATAGATAGATAGATAGATAGATAGCAGAGTTAGATAGATAGCAGAGTTAGATAGATAGATAGATAGATAGATAGATAGATAGATACAGATTAGATAGCGAGTAGATAGATAGCAGAGTTAGATAATAGATAGATAGCAGAGTTAGATAGATAGATAGCAGAATTAGATAGCAGAGTTAGATAGATAGATAGATCGATAGATAGATAGATAGTTAGATAAGTAGATAGCAGAGTTAGTATATAGATAGATAGATAGATAGATAGAGTTGATAGATAGATAGATAGATAGATAGTAGATAGATAGATAGATAGCAGAGTTATATAGATAGATAGCAGAGTTAGATAGATAGATAGATAGATAGATAGCAGAGTTAGATAGATAGATAGATAGATAGATAGAGACATAAGAGATAGACATAGTTAATAGATAAACAAGAGGCAGATTATAGATAGATAGATATACAGAGAGAGAGGGACAGATAAGATAGATAGAGGCAGAGATCCGTAGAAAGTACAAGAAGGTCTCCCTGGCCAAAGGTGTGGGCAAGCATCTGACTACAACTGAACACAACATAAGTTTAAAATGACCAAATTGCTACCAGTATAATGAAATTGCCAGTTTACAGTGCCTTTGTGTCATTAATTTGTGTCCAACTCTCTGATCTCTATCTCTTGTCTGTCTATTTCACTGTCTTTCTGTCTGTTTATCACTATCGGCTGTGTGTCTATGTTTGTGGTTGTCTATCTGTCTGTTTCTTTTTGGTAACTCTATAATACATAGTGGGTGTGGCCTAATTGGGGCAAAAAGGGCGTGGCCCAAAAAATTTTGCGGCGGCACATGGAGTGCCCAAAAGCCCCTATTTTTTGGGCCACGCCCCTTTCTCTGCCCCAATTAGGCCACACCCACTATGTACTTATAGAGATTACCAAAACTCTTTGATTACTGTCAGTAAATATCAAAACACTTTTATTGATAGTATCCCAGAAGTCTAGATTTCCCTGCTGGTATGGTGTTGCAGTTTTCAGTTCACTTCACAGGCAAGACTAATTAACATTTGTAATTCATTCCTAAACAATTCTCTTTTGTTAAATGCAACAAGAGCAGCCTACCATTTCCAATAAATTCTCTGAAAGCTACTGTCACTTCCTCAAAAAAGTGAATAACATTCTTTATTTTACTAGCAATTGGTGTTCCCATGCCCCCACAACAGCAAAGCAGCAAATTATACTAATCATAGTGTGTTATAACCATAGGGGCATATTTATAAGGCAGCAATGTTGATTTTTTGTGTGCTATTTTTGATAGCAATACATTTTTCAAATTAGATCAGCACACTTTTCTGGCAATCACTGCATCACAAATTGAAAATACACTTTTCTTGGCATTAAACCGTGTGAAATATAGTAGTATTTATAAAAAAGTAAAAAATTGTAATGTTAAAGTTTTGTCTATAGATCTCTCGAAATCTGAAGTGGCGAGAAGCAGGGGCGTATCTAGGGTCTAAGAAGACCAGGGGCACTTTTGGGCACTCCATGTGCCGCGCGGCGCAAAATTTTTTTGGGCCACGCCCCTTTCTCTGCCCCAATTAGGCCACACCCACTATGTACTTATAGAGATTACCAAAAAGATACAGACAGATAGACAACCACAAACAGAGACACACAGCCCGATAGTGATAAACAGACAGAAAGACAGTGAAATAGACAGACAGAGATAGAGATCAGAGAGTTGGACACAAATTAATGACACAAAGGCACTGTAAACTGGCAATTTCATTATGTACTGGTAGCAATTTGGTCATTTTAAACTTACTGTTGTGTTCAGTTGTAGTCAGATGCTTGCCCACACCTTTGGCCAGGGAGACCTTCTTGTACTTTCTACATGGATCTCTGCCTCTATCTATCTCTATCTGTCCCTCTCTCTCTCTGTATATCTATCTATCTATATATCTGCCTCTTGTTTATCTATTTAACTATGTCTATCTCTCTATGTCTCTATCTATCTATCTATCTATCTATCTAACTCTGCTATCTATTATCTATCTATCTATCAACTTTATCTTCTATACTATCTATCTACTAACTCATTGCTATCTATTATCTAATATCTATCTAAATCTCATCATCTATCTATCATCTAACTCTGCTATCTAATTCTATATTATCTATCATACTCTGCTATCTATCTATCTAATCTATCTATATTCTTTCTATCTATCTAACTCTCATGTTATCTATCTATCTTATCTATCTAACTCTGCTATCTATCATCTACTTGCTATATCTATCTATCTCTCTATCTCTCTCTCTATCTATCTATCTAATTGCACTACTCGACTATCTATCTATCTATCTATCTATCTGCTATCTATATCTAACTGCTATCTATCTATCTATCTATCTATTAACTGTGCTATCATCTAACTCTGCTATCGGATCTTCTCAAACTCGCGATCTGTATCTATCTATTCTAGAGATCGAGCGATCGAGCAGCGAGCGGCGGAGCCGAGCGATCTAGCGAGCAAGGCTGCGATCTAGCGATCTATCTAATTCTGCTATCTATCTATCTATCTATCTATCTGTCTAACTGTGCTATCTATCTAACTCTGCTATCTATCTATCTAACTCTGCTATCTATCTATCATCTATCTGTCTATCTAACTCTATCTATCTATCTATCTAACTGCTATCTATATATCTCTGCTAGCTATCTATCTAATCTAACTGCTATCTATCTATCTAACTGGCTGCTATCTATCTATCTATCTTATCTAATGTCTAACTGCTACTGCCACGGTGCCACTGCTACCTATCTGGACTCCCTCCTGAGTGCCTGATTTCTCTCTCGCGCGACGTTCCCAGAGGTTCGCGCAGCCGGGAATTTTCGGACGTTCGGGGCACTTGCAGGGGGCACAGTCAGTTAAAACATTCGGGGCACTTTGCCAAACATCCGGGGCACGTGCCCCGAATGTTTTAACGTAGATACGCCACTGGCGAGAAGGCTTTTTTGGGGGCTTTTCTTGGTTGGAAATTTTTTAAAAATCAATTTGTTTAAAAATACCTTGTGGTATGTTTCCTTATAAACATTTTTCCTGCAGTTTATTTAAAGAGCATGTCCACCCCAACCAGTGACATTTAATATCAGGTTAAGCCTCGTGGCTAAGACTGACTTTCAGACCGAGAAGAAACCGCTGAGAATGGATTGAGCTTCATAGGTAGATAATAAAATGTTAGTTAAAGTGCATGTCCACCCCCAAAGTCCAAGAAAATGGCCACCAGGAGGATAGCAGAGTCTATATAGGACTCTGCCTCCTGTCTCTCCTCCGGGAGAATTTTGGCATGCGCACTGCAGCCATTCTCCCCCTCCCTCTCCCTCCCTGGCACTAAAAGGGTTAAATTCGTTTTCACTAGTGTCCACTAGTACTTTGAAAACTCTGTTTTTGTTTATAAACCACAGGTTCTTGGAATTCTGTACCTTATAAACAAAGCCAAAAAGAAAATGTTCCAGAAACGATGCCTGAATGAGATCAATCTGGCTGCAGGGGACACATATTTTCCCAAATAACCTCAGCATTTTTTCCCTGTAGAAGGTAAATAAATAATCTCCAGTTTTTCGATTTACTTTTCTTTTCTAAGAATATCAAAATATTTCTTTGTAGTTTTTAGCTCTGCAGCTATTTAATAAATATTTTGTTAGTTTATCAAAAATTTATGTTCTAGCCTGTAAATAGTATGTATTAGTATAATAAATTATTGAGTTATCAATGTAGAAAATAGGGAACAATATACAAAATTCAGTATAAACCTATTGGATCATTGCAGCTTGCTTATACATAAAAAGCAACATGTATATAATATAAAATAAAGCACATTAATTTATTTTACAATGTACGATTTAAAAAAAAAAAAAAAAGTCTGTTTATTTGCAACAGAATTTTGTGGTCTTTTTTTGTATAACTGCAATTTTACCACTTAATCAATAGGTTTCTTTAGAGACCATTTAAACTTCCTGAGAATTCCACAGGATTTCACAATCTTATGCACATCAATGAAATGTGGCTGACCACAAGCCAAACCACTGCAGTGTAACAGTGCCATGTGGGGCTTGACAGAACACACTATAAAATTATACCCAACAATTATAGCAGTCAGTGAATAACATTATTCATAGTAAACATTATTATATGTTCTAACATGTTATTTTTTAACTCCAAAAACTCCAAATGTTGGCGTTTCCTTATGCATTTTTCTGGCAACACCAATCAAATGGTTCCAAACCCCAGCAGCAAATTATAACTAGGGGGATTCACAAAACAGCGCTTCGGAAAAAACATCTGATATCGCAGGTTATCATTAATGTACGGACTCACATTTGTGACAACTCAGCATGCAATACCATACGATAGTAAACTATCAAAATGGTAATGTATAGGCGATCGTACAATTAAGAACGTAGTCAAAAATGATCTAAATTTTGTGATCACAATCGTAATTTTAGGATCGTTGTACAATTTGCGGCCGTAAAATTGCCAATCATTAAAGGCGCGTATTGCTACTTAGCAATACCGCTCCTTTATTAATAGGGCCCTAGGTGCTGAAGTTCCAATATATGAAACCCCACTTACACATACTTTACTAAAATAATGCCTGGCTTTTACTATGTGGCTTCTTACCTGTAGCTAATAAAGCTTGGAGTAGAGGGTCTTCTTATACAGAGTACAGCAGTAATTCCCAGTCTACCTTCCATCTACTTGGCATGTTAAAACTCCAGCATTACAGCTATTATTGAATGCTCATCATATGGCAGCAACTTTCAACCAGATTTTATACATTTTTAATGCAATTTCTGAATTTACAAATGCAATTTTCGAATTTTCAATATTCTGATTTTCAAACTGGCAACTAAAATCGATTGGTGGGGCAAAATAGCACCATTTTAATAAGAACTTTTCTCTCGGAAAATTCTAAATGTACCTATTTACTTTGTGTTAGCTCATGGTCTAGTGGACTAAGTAGAGAACTGTGATACTTTTAATAGACTAAGTTTTATTTAGTACTTACTGCTCTGACCTGAGGAAGGGGTAGATCCCCGAAAGCTTGTCTTCTAAAATAGTCCATTAAAAGTATCACAGTACTTTTTGCTACATATATTGGACTAATACTGCAAAAAAATGTATTTTTACCTTAGTGGACTAAGACTTTCAACAAACAAAAGAGGTGGTTTAAGGGCAATGACCTTAGTACACATGGGTTTAGTTCAAAATCATCCAGTAGCCATAACAAAGGGAGAGGTAAGACACAGCTTGTTGTGAATGTGCTCGTCCATTGGGACAATGCTATCTGGAGGCTTTATTTGCCTTTAATGTAAAATGCCAGGTAATATAAAAGTGGTAAAAGTACAAAGATTTCAAGATTTATATATTAAGAAACTATTCAAGCAAACCACCACAAAACAAAGCCCGGGATTCTAACAGTATTTGTCTGGAATGGTGAGAAGAGCAATTAAAGTTGTTTTAGAAGCTGCAACAAATAAGCATTCCCATGAGCTGTTTTGGCATGCTTTCCTCTGACCTAAGTACTGACATACACCAATGTGATATAATTTTCTCTAAATTACCTAACTGGGCATAATAATATCTGGTTTAAAGATCATGTGAATCTCCTTAGCTAAACAAGCATAAACATGTGTTTTGACATTTTTACATTTCTTTTCCAGATTTTTTGCCCTTTTCTCAAATTCCACTGCAGTCAAAAGGGCTCTTTATGTGTCCGGTTTTATGTTAGTTAAAGGTACAGTGTAAATTGTATATGTGCTTAGATTTCATTTAAACTCAAACATGGCAGCAGTAAAGAAGGAATTAAAAATCAAAAAACAAAAAAGTTATTACATAAATAAGTAAAGACGCATACATACCTACAACAATATATAATCCATGCACTGGTATGATAGAGCTGAACCTTGGGAAACGTGGGAATGAAGTACCTGCCCCAAAAGTTTGCAATCTAACTGTGTGGGTAACATGCAGTTGAAGGGGTAATAGTGCTATTGGGGGTAATAGTGTTATTGAATTATATACTGTTATTGTCTAAGAGGTTTGTGGAGAAGATTGCTTTGAGAAACAAAGGGTTTGTCCAGAATTATATATGGAATCGTGAGAGATATGTAGTGTCGAGAAGTGATGTTAAGAGAAAAAAAAATGAGAGAAAAAGTTAAGTTGAGAGAGGCAGGAAAAAGGAAACATGCTTTAAAGTAATTATGATGCCTAAAATGTTCCCTGCTTTATCCCCTAATACTGAATATAGATGGAAAGTAAGAGACAGTAATCAAAAAATTTCTATTGCCACAGTGGCAGTCAGAGTGTGGAGTCAGTTAAGAATCGTTCACCTCTGACTGTGACTCCAAATCTTTTAAGATAATAATGCATTTTTTATGCATAATAGACCATTATAACCTATTGTATTTTCATTAGACTTTAAACTTAGGTTTTTGACAACTGGTTCCAAAACTTGGCCTGATTCACAGCCTTCTGAGAGTTCAATCAATTGTCCCCCTATAATCTCCCTCCCTTTTTAAATGTGGCATGTTTGACTCTGTTTAAGATGAGAGGAGAAAATCACATTTACTATATTACTAATGAAGACATCTTGGATATAAAGGAATACCTTTACTGGCTAACTAAAATGATTGAAAAATGCAAGCTTCGAAGCACTAGGCTTCTTCCTCAGGCATGATACATGAGGAAGAAGCCTAGTGCTTCGAAGCTTGCATTTTCAATCATTTTAGTTAGCCAATAAAAGGTATTACTTTATATCCAAGATGTCTTCACTTTCATCTATGGCTAACACGGTACAATTCTCTACTACTATATTCTAATGAAATAGAGAGTCTGCTATTGGGAGATGAGATGATCGATTAAGCGTAATCACTTACTGTAGGTGCATAATAACTTCGTCAATATCTGAAACTTTTAACTTTCTTTAATTTGTTCAAGATCATCTTCAATACTGGATACAGTGGATAAAGATGAATTGAGCTGCATGAAGGTTCAAATGCACAAATCAATAATTATTTTTGTAACGTTTGTAATGCTTATTATGTTGTAAAGTCACATAGCCATGCCATTACACAATAACTTTAATACAATAACATTTGTTACTAAAGGTTATTAAACATTGCATTTCAGCCAATCACTTTTGCAGTGCGCGGTCAGGCCCCTTCTGCTTGCTTCCGTGCAAAAAAGAGACATACAGTAAGATTTGCCAAACAGAATTTAACCCCATGTTAACTTTAATGCCAGAAATTTGTGATATTGAATCAATATTTACCATTAAAGGATAACTATCGTATGTAAAGTTCATTAAAATACAGTTAAAATGAAAAGTACTTGGGACAGGGATATAGAACTGGTAATTTCTAAATCCCAAATGTTTCTGTGAGGAGCACCAGCCCAAAGAAAACGGATTCTGCCAGTCTTCCTCCTGGCTTCAGCTCTATCCTTTTTTTTTAAATTTGTTTTATTAACAACCATCACATCAAACATTGTACATATTCTGTAGAACGGTTGCGTTTACATTGACATTTGCCAGATATCACATTGCCTGTATCATCACTTATAGTGCATTTGTATATCATATTTTGCTATCAGTTATGCATTAACTATGCAACAAAAAACTCTGCATACCCTGTGTGCGCTACACACTTACTAAAATATACAGTTAATGTCAACATACACAAAATGCAACTATTAAAAAATGCACACACCGTATACATGTGTACACAATATGCTTGCAATAAGCAAGCATACAGTACCCACAAAACATACTTACACACCCAAACATGGATAAACATAAATATCCACACAACTGTATATGTATATATACTGTATATAAAAAGGAAACTTGACACAGCACTACTTTGCAGTAATATACTGTAAATTAAATTATAAACAGCTACATAGTCATGCCCATATATGCAATGTTTCAGAGTAAAGGTTCATTCGCACATGCAATGGGCGGGACTGACCACAACGCACAATGTGTAAGAATGGCTGCCATACACAATGCTCAAGGGTCAGCACCCGCAATCTCACATGTACCTAGGTATAGTTACAAAATTAAAAAGGTATAAAAGGAAGTGACATCATCACACACAGAGCCCTGTATTATGTGTCCACGAGTATAATTTTACTATTGATCATGGTATAATCTATGTGCTACCACCACCAGAAAAAAAGGATACAGGGGCACTCCAGGGACTCATTCAAACCTTTATTAGCTGCACTTTTTTGTGTATTTGTGTATCTATTTATATGCCCAATATATATATATATTATATATATATATATATATATATATATAACACAGGAACTTATTACACTTCCAGTCTTGTCATATACAATGCCTAAGATGATTTTTTCGGATGTGTTAGTAAAATTCCACTTCCTTTTAGTGTCTACATGGAGACCCTTTAGCACTCTTAGAGGTGTGGCTAAACCACAATTTTGAGCTTTCCATTCAAACTTAGGGGTGTCAAGTAAAGTAAATATACTTTTTATGTATGTCATTTGTTTTGTAATTCAGTAATAATTAGTAGTATTATACCTTGTTTAGTGTTATTTATTATGGTGATTTTAATTAAATAGTGATAATTACACACATACATATAGACCTTTCTACCTTTCTATGTATAACAGTGTTATATAACCCAACCTAATTAGTGCTCCTAAAAACTCAAGACAATCTCTGTAAATATATATAATATATCTATATAATAATATATATAATATATATAATACACACACACATATAATAGGTATGCTTATTGGGAAATAGGTAAAATCTTTATACATGGTCACACAAACTGTTAAATATGAATTACAAAAAATGTGCTTACGTTCATCACTGCTATCCATTTCAAATTGGCTGATACTTTGGTCTTTCAATTTAGAAACAGACTGACCAGCGCCCAGAGCAAAATTGACAACCTGGGGTTATATATTAGACAAAGCTAGGTCTGTCCCTGGAATGAAAAAAAAAATCTCTGTTTCTGAGTTATAAAAATATATAACGATTTTCGGTGTAGAACAAAGGCATAACAAAATCCAAAATACTTTCAGCATAATACATTTAATATTTTAGATTTTAGACTGACTTCATTCATTCATTCATCCACCATGGTATATCTGTGGTATTTTAGCGAAACGTTTTCAAGAAATGAAACTTTAAGTCCAGTTGTTTACAGTAACTGAATACCACAGATATAGCATGATCTAGATAAATAAAAACCATCATATACCTTTACTGTAGTTAACTGACAAGGAAGGAGCACTCCTGGGATTTAAAGCAATTAATTATTTATTTGTGCCACATTGACGCGTTTCAGCCCTGTACTGAATCCCCCCCACTACTGGCCCCATTGTGTAGTGTAGTTTAATCCTTACCTCAAATCCCAGCTCCATATGGGTATCCGGTGTCAACTTTTGACATAATGTTCTCCTTGCTCCCCCAGCCCCAACTGCTATATTTGTATAGACAGAAAGTGCCCCGATAGTAACTTACCTACCCTCTTTCCTCCGCCATTCAGGACTACCTCTCAGCCAATCACAGACGTGACTGCCGGTCCAGCCCCCTGCTTGCATTTTCGCGAAAGCAAAGGGCCTGGCAGTGCGGCGGAGGAAAGTGGGAAGGTAAGTAACTATCGGGGCACTTTCTGTCTATACAAATATAGCATCCCCCCAGAACCCCCCCCAGAAGTCTCTTCTCCCTGGCAGTCTAGTTCTACATTTAGCTCATAAAAGACGAGTAAAGCCTCATAAGAACGTATAGCTTGCTTAAACTTGGTGGACTAGACAAAAAAGCCTCTCCTCCCTTACATGCATACTTAGACCACATGATTTTTTCTGCCATCAAATGTAATGCTGATGTGTTCAATTTGTGTAAAACTGTTTGCTACAAGCTAAGATAGATTAAAGAGGTCTGAAACCACTTAGGTCAACCACAGTGACGCCCTCCACAGATATCTGAAATACAATAAGTATATAATATTCAGTATTCAAGCTAATTTTCCATGCATAATCAAGAAAACTGCTATGCAAAATCTAAATATGCATGATGTATGATTTCTTTTTACTTAAACAGTTATACATCATCTGATAAACATACTGTATTAAAATAGCTAAATAAAAGTTAGGAAAAACATAAATGGGGCCTCAAAGACCTTATGAAGACATTTTTAAAATAGACCAGAAATCATGAACTCTTTGTGAAATGAGAGGAACTGTATAATCTCATCTCGGGGATTTGCCCAGACATGATTAATTTATACATTTTTGCTCCAACTGCAAATCTGTTATTCCACACCTCTATTGTCTTTTGTTTAAAGGGCATGTCCCCCTGTTTTAAAACTTTTAGTATGTTGTAGGGATAGTTCCCCCATCCCCAACCGTATATCCAGAAAGTGCCCCGATAGTTACTTACCTTCCCTCTATCCTCTGCGCGGAACTGCAAGCAGGGAGCGGGACCGGCAGCCACGTCTGTGATTGGCTGAGAGGCAGCCAATCACGGACGTGGCTGCCAGCAGTTCACAACAGTGGAGGATAGAGGGAAGGTAAGTAAGTAAGGGCCACTTCTGGATAAAGTTATAGCTGTTGGGGCTGGGGGAACTATCCCTACAATATACTAACAGGGTTTTACACTAGGGGGAGGGAGAAAGAATGGGAGGCAGAGGGAGGGGGGAGGGCTCTTCTGCACATGGCAAAATTCCCGGAGGAGAGACAGGAGGCAGAGTCCATATCTTCCTGGTGGACTTTGGGGGGGGATTGCTGGAGAACATTTGGAGCTGGGATGTAAGGTTGGTTTTTATTAAATTACCACTGGGGGCCAGTGGTGGGGGAAATATAGGGGGGGGACATGCCCAAAGCAGTTCTCACGATAGGCGAGTGTACAATAAAAACAAAACAAAAGTGCTGATTAGAATATTTGTATTTCAGCTGTGTAAAATGAAATATCCAATAACTCCAATAACCTTTTAAGTGCTTTACACATGCAGTGAGATTTACCCAGAGTGCTTTTACTCCAGGTAAATTTCCTTCCAATTCAATATTTACCCCATATTGAAGTTGTTTCTGGGGGTTGACTACTTTAACCCCAGAAAATTGTGCATTTGCTCTGTGTAAACGAGCCCAATGATCTAGTATTATGTTTATTTATACAAGTGGTATAATTATATTTTTTGTTAAAATGAATATTCATTGCATACTAAGCCTCTACCAAGTTCCCATTGCAATTTATCGTAAAGAAAAAATGCTTCCCCGCTCATTCCTCCTTATCCACAGTAGAGAAGGGATCACATGTAGGCAACAAGGCTGGACTAGATGGACGGATATCTTTATTCAACCTCCACTACTGTGTACTATGTTACTTCTCCAGATCAAAACAGGAATTATACTGCATAATAAACAAAGCCTAACCTTGTTGATATACAATATATTTAGGGGAAACAAACGCCAACATTTTGAAAAAAATATTTAGCCACCAGAACCTCTATGTTTTACCATGCTCTCGCCTTAAACATAGGATCATTAGTCTCACCTGAGACATAAATGGAGAATACTTTATATTTGTACTAAGTTGTTTCATTCAGGGGGGTTTCAGGCTTTAAAGATGCAAATCAAATATCGCAAAGCTAGCCAGTAAAGCCAAGTGAGGACATAGCCTCTAGCATCACACTAGTAAATCAATTTAATCAAGCAGGTCATTGTAACTATAAATGTTTATTCTTGGTAGACTCACCTCTCAAAGGGAAATCAGAGCAATTATAAAGAAGGAAATTCTGAGTTGTGGTTGGAATTTGAAAGAATTAACACAAGACACAGGTGCAGCCTTTCTTCAAAAATAAACAATGTTCATTCCATACCAAAAGAAGCCAGAAACAGCTAGGCAGATTGCCAAGTTATCCACATATAGACTGCAAAACAGCAAATAATTACTATGATAGTCTTCAAATATAAATCTACAAAATTGCAGGTAAAATGTAAAAAAAAATGGCTAGAATAGAATACAGTTTTTGATGAGAACAAATAACAGTAAGTGGACCTTAGATAAAACCCACTAAGGCTGTATTGCTGGATTTGATATATTTTTCTAATTGAGAAAATACCTAACAAATATTATACACATACAGGCTCATTTACCCAGAGCTGGGCAGTTTTATGGAGTTAAAAGGAATGTCCACCCCTTTTACAAAAATGAATGTGTTATGGAGCACCCCCCAAAACCGCAGTTTTGTATTACTCACATTCCCCAACCGCTCCTTCAACTCTCTGGTAACGGCTGTCAGTTCGAAGGGGTCTGCCTTGCAGACTGTAAGTGACAAGACCAAAGGAAGATGTGCTCTGCAAGAATACTGAAGCCCAATCGCAGACAAATAGCAAAGGTGTAAATAAACTGAACCGCGAGGGAATTTTCGCTAAGTATTACTACTAATAGAGAGTGTACCCAGGGGTAAAGACATAGTGGTTCAGGTACTCATCCTATTCAGGTAGTTAGAAGAGGAGGAACAGTAAGGTAAGTATGACTGCCACCAAAAAACCTGCCACCGAAAAAAAAAAAAAAACAAAAACACCTTCCACATTGCATTTCATGTTTTACTAGATTGAGAATGATCTGAGCTAAATTTGTATTTACCATAAACAGAAGTTTGGGCTAAAACCTATTGCTTTATAGTTAACAGTCCTCAATCTATAGACCAAAGGTCCACATGGGATTAACAAAGAAGCTTCACACAAATTAGAAAACACACCAGTAAAGTCTGATCCATTGTTTACATGTTATTTTGTGCAGCAATTCTCTGCTGTCATAGGTAACTAACGCCTGGACCTACAGGGGTTTCTTTGGTGTCCAGGAGTTACAACTGACCCTAACCAGTACCAGCAGACTGCTTACGAGACTGCTTACAGTGTATACTGGGTAATGGTGAAATTCGTGGCAACCTTCATTTTCTCTTTGATTACATCTGTCAGTAAATATCAAAACACTTTTATTGTAGTATCCCAGAAGTCTAGATTTCCCTGCTGGTATGGTGTGTGCAGTTTTCAGTTCACTTCACAGGCAATGACTAATTAACATTTGTAATTCATTCCTAAACAATTCTCTTTTGTTAAATGCAACAAGGCAGCCTACCATTTCCAATAAATTCTTGAAAGCTACGCACTTCCTCAAAAAAGTGATTAACATTCTTTATTTTACTAGCAATTGGTGTTCCCATGCCCCCCACAACAGCAAAGCAGCAAATTATCATTAATCATAGTGTTGTATACACATAGGGGCATATTTAAAGGCAGCAATGTTGATTTTTTTGTGTGCTATTTTTGATAGCAATACATTTTAACATTTAGATCAGCACACTTTTTCTGGCAATCACTGCATCACAAATATGAAAATACACTTTTCTTGGCATTAAACCGTGTGAAATATATAGTAGTATTTATAAAAAAGTAAAAATTGTAATGTTAAAAGTTTTGTCATTAGATCTCTCGAAATCTGAAGTGGCGAGAAGCAGGGGCGTATCTAGGGTCTAAGAAGACCAGGGGCACTTTTGGGCACTCCATGTGCCGCGCGGCGCAAAATTTTTTTGGGCCACGCCCCTTTCTCTGCCCCAATTAGGCCACACCCACTATGTACTTATAGAGATTACCAAAAAGATACAGACAGATAGACAACCACAAACATAGACACACAGCCCGATAGTGATAAACAGACAGAAAGACAGTGAAATAGACAGACAGAGATAGAGATCAGAGAGTTGGACACAAAATTAATGCACAAAGGCACTGTAAACTGGCAATTTCATTATGTACTGGTAGCAATTTGGTCATTTTAAACTTACTGTTGTGTTCAGTTGTAGTCAGATGTTGCCCACACCTTGGCCAGGGAGACCTTCTTGTACTTTCTACATGGATCTCTGCCTCTATCTATCTCTATCTGTCCCTCTCTCTCTCTGTATATCTATCTATCTATATATCTGCCTCTGTTATCTATTTAACTATGTTATCTCTCTATGTCTCTATCTATCTATCTGCTGTCTATCTAACTCTGCATCTATCTATCTATATATCTATCTATCATATCTTTATACTCTATCATCTTATCTCTTTTATCTATCATCTATCATATATCTAACTCTATCTATCTATCTATCTATCTAACTCTGCTATCTATCTATCTAACATCTATCTATCTATCGATCTATCTATCTATCTAACTCTGCATCTAATTCTCTATCTATCTATCTAACTCTGCTATCTATCTATCTATCTATCTAACTCTGCTATCTATCTAACTCTGCATCTATCTATCTATCTATCTATCATAATCTTCTGCTATCTATCTATCTATGCTATCTATCTATCTATCTATCTAATCTATCTATCTATCTATCTATCTATCCTAATTCTGCTATATCTATCTATCTATCTATCTAACTGCTATCTATCATCTAACTGCTATTATCATCTATCTATCTATCTAACTGTGCTATCTATCTAACTCTGCTATCTATCTATCTAACTCTGCTATCTATCTATCTATCACTATCTATCTATCTATCTATCTATCTATTCATCTATCTATCTATCATATCTAATTATGCTATCTATCTATCTACTATCTATCTATCTATCTATCTATCTATCTATCTATCTATCTGTCTAACTGTGCTATCTATCTAACGCTTTATCTATCTACTCTCTTCTATCTATCATCATCTGTCTATCTAACTCATCTATCACTATCTAATGCTATCTATATATCTCTGCTAGCTATCTATCTAATCTAACTGCTATCTATCTATCTAACTGGTGCTATCTATCTATCTACTTCTAATGTCTAACTGCTACTGCCACGGTGCCACTGCTACCATCTGGACTCCCTCCTGAGTGCCTGATTTCTCTCTCGCCGACGTTCCCAGAGGTTCGCGCAGCCGGGAATTCGGACGTTCGGGGCACTTGCAGGGGGCACAGTCAGTTAAAACATTCGGGGCACTTTGCCAAAAAATCCGGGGCACGTGCCCCGAATGTTTTAACGTAGATACGCCACTGGCGAGAAGGCTTTTTTGGGGGCTTTTCTTGGTTGGAAATTTTTAAAAATCAATTTGTTTAAAATACCTTGTGGTATGTTTCCTTATAAACATTTTTCCTGCAGTTTATTAAGAGCATGTCCACCCCAACCAGTGACATTTAATATCAGGTTAGCCTCGTGGCTAAGACTGACTTCAGACCGGAGAAGAAACCGCTGAGAATGGATTGAGCTTATAGGTAGATAATAATGTTAGTTAAAGTGCATGTCCACCCCCAAAGTCCAAGAAAATGGCCACCAGGAGGATAGCGAGTCTATATAGGACTCTGCCTCCTGTCTCTCCTCGGGAGAATTTTGGCATGCGCACTGCAGCCATTCTCCCCTCCCTCTCCCTCCCATTTGGTCTCCCTCCCCCTAGCTCAAAAAACTTTTGACATATGTTCTCCTTGCTCCCGCCCCAACTGCTATATTGTATAGACAGAAAGTGCCCCGATAGTAACTTACCTACCCTTTCCTCCGCCATTCAGGACTACCTCTCAGCCCATCACAGACGTGACTGCCGGTCCAGCCCCCTGCTTGCATTTTGCGAAAGCAAAGGCCTGGCAGGGCGGCGGAGGAAAGTGGGAAGGTAAGAACTAGGGGCACTTTCTGTCTATACCAAATCTCTTTGATTACTGTCAGTAAATATCAAAACACTTTTATTGATAGTATCCCAGAAGTCTAGATTTCCCTGCTGGTATGGTGTTGCAGTTTTCAGTTCACTTCACAGGCAAGACTAATTAACATTTGTAATTCATTCCTAAACAATTCTCTTTTGTTAAATGCAACAAGAGCAGCCTACCATTTCCAATAAATTCTCTGAAAGCTACTGTCACTTCCTCAAAAAAGTGAATAACATTCTTTATTTTACTAGCAATTGGTGTTCCCATGCCCCCACAACAGCAAAGCAGCAAATTATACTAATCATAGTGTGTTATAACCATAGGGGCATATTTATAAGGCAGCAATGTTGATTTTTTGTGTGCTATTTTTGATAGCAATACATTTTTCAAATTAGATCAGCACACTTTTCTGGCAATCACTGCATCACAAATTGAAAATACACTTTCTTGGCATTAAACCGTGTGAAATATAGTAGTATTTATAAAAAAGTAAAAAATTGTAATGTTAAAGTTTTGTCTATAGATCTCTCGAAATCTGAAGTGGCGAGAAGCAGCAGGGCGTATCTAGGTCTAAGAAGACTAGGGGCACTTTTGGGCACTCCATGTGCCGCCGCAAAAGTGGGTGTGGCCTAATTGGGGCAGAGAAAGGGGCGTGGCCCAAAAAATTTTGCGCGGCACATGGAGTGCCCAAAAGTGCCCCTAGTCTTCTTAGACCCTAGATACGCCCCTGCTTCTCGCCACTTCAGATTTAGGGGCCACTTTTGGGCACTCCATGTGCCGCCGCAAAATTTTTTGGGCCACGCCCTTTTTGCCCCAATTAGGCCACACCCACTATGTATTATAGAGTTACCAAAAAGAAACAGACAGATAGACAACCACAAACATAGACACACAGCCGATAGTGATAAACAGACAGAAAGACAGTGAAATAGACAGACAAGAGATAGAGATCAGAGAGTTGGACACAAATTAATGACACAAAGGCACTGTAAACTGGCAATTTCATTAGTACTGGTAGCAATTTGGTCATTTTAAACTTATGTTGTGTTCAGTTGTAGTCAGATGCTTGCCCACACCTTTGGCCAGGGAGACCTTCTTGTACTTTCTACGGATCTCTGCCTCTATCTATCTTATCTGTCCCTCTCTCTCTGTATATCTATCTATCTATAATCTGCCTCTTGTTTATCTATTAACTATGTCTATCTCTTATGTCTCTATCTATCTATCTATCTATCTATCTAACTCTGCTATCTATCTATCTATCTATCTATCTAACTCTGCTATCTATCTATATAACTCTGCTATCTATCTATCTATCTACTATCTATCTATCTATCTATCTATCAACTCTATCTATCTATCTATCTATCTATATACTAACTCTGCTATCTACTTATCTAACTATCTATCTATCTATCGATCTATCTATCTATCTAACTCTGCTATCTAATTCTGCTATCTATCTATCTAACTCTGCTATCTATCTATATATCTAACTCTGCTATCTATCTAACTCGCTATCTAATCTGTATCTATCTATCTATGCTATCTATCTATCTATCTATCTAACTCTGCTATCTATCTAACTCTGCTATCTATCTATCTATCTATCTATCTAACTTCTATCTATCTATCTATCTCTGCTACTATCTATCTATCTATCTTCATCTCCTATCTACTATCTATCTAATTTGCATCTATCTATCTATCTATCTATCAATATACATCTATCTAACTGCTATCTATCTATCTATCTATCTATCTAACTGTGCTATTCTATCTATCTGCTATCTATCTATCTAACTCTGCATCTATCTATCTATCTATCTATCTATCTATCTTCTATTATCTATCATCTATTATTCTATGCATCTATCTATCTATCTATCTATCTGTCTAACTGTGCTATCTATCTAACTCTGCTATCTATCTATTAACTCTGCTATCTATCTATCATCTATCTGTCTATCTAACTCTATCTATCTATCTATCTAACTGCATTCTATTATCTCTGCTAGCTATCTATCTAATCTAACTGCTATCTATTATCTAACTGGCTGCTATCTACTATTATCTTATCTAATGTCTAACTGCTACTGCCACGGGTGCCACTGCTACCTATCTGGACTCCCTCCTGAGTGCCTGATTTCTCTCTCGCGCGACGTTCCAGAGGTTCGCGCAGCCGGGAATTTTCGGACGTTGCTTCGGGGCACTTGCAGGGGGCACAGTCAGTTAAAACATTCGGGGCACTTTGCCAAACATCCGGGGCACGTGCCCCGAATGTTTAACAGTAGATACGCCACTGGGCGAGAAGGCTTTTTGGGGGCTTTTCTTGGTTGGAAATTTTTTAAAATCAATTTGTTTAAAAATACTTGTGGTATGTTTCCTTATAAACATTTTTCCTGCAGTTTATTTAAAGAGCATGTCCACCCCAACCAGTGACATTTAATATCAGGTTAAGCTCGTGGCTAAGACTGACTTTCAGACCGAGAAGAAACCGCTGAGAATGGATTGAGCTTGATAGGTAGATAATAAAATGTTAGTTAAAGTGCATGTCCACCCCCAAAGTCCAAGAAAATGGCCACCAGGAGGATAGCAGAGTCTATATAGGACTCTGCCTCCTGTCTCTCCTCCGGGAGAATTGCATGCGCACTGCAGCCATTCTCCCCTCCCTCTCCCTCCCTATTTGGTCTCCTCCCCTAGCTCAAAAAACTTTTGACATAATGTTCTCCTTGCTCCCCCAGCCCCAACTGCTATATTGTAAGACAGAAAGTGCCCCGATAGTAACTACCTACCCTCTTTCCTCCGCCATTCAGGACTACCTCTCAGCCAATCACAGACGTGACGCCGGTCCAGCCCCCTGCTTGCATTTTCGCGAAAGCAAGGGCCTGGCAGGGCGGCGGAGGAAAGTGGGAGGTAAGTAACTATCGGGGCACTTTCTGTCTATACAAATATAGCAGTTGGGGCTGGGGGAGCAAGGAGAACATTATGTCAAAAGTTATTAGGAAGGGTGGACATGCCCTTTAACTTTTAACTCAGTTCACTTTTCTTTATCTCAAAAAATATTTAATGACAATATTTTATGATCACTACTCATAATCAATACATTCTCCTTAAAGGGTAACTCTGGTACAAAAATTCCTATTGATAGGAATTGCTTTCCTATATTTGCAATTTACTTTCATTATAGTGTTTACTTAGTTTGAGGATATTTACATTTTTATGGGTGATATGGTTGCAGCACACCAGATCCCCTAAACCTCCTGCTCTGAAACCATGTGACATTCCCTCATCCCTTTACCTCCTCCTTCTCCTGGGCCCTATGGCCCCTCCCTTGCAGTCCACTTTTTACAACCGCTGTGGGCTGTGCTGTTCTCCCCCTCCGCACTTTGTCCAACATAATGAAAAAAATATTTTGCCTCATCTTATTTTAATTAACATGTAATTAGCCTTACTCTGAGGTGTTTATGTTGCTGCATGCCTTCAATCCTGTAATTGATGCTCAGGCTCAGTATCCCCTCTCCATCTCTTAACCAACACCTCCTTCTATCTGAACAGACTTTATACAGAGGGCAAGCATGCTCAGTAATCACTATGGGGTAGCATTGGAAGAAGGGATTTTCCATCTTGCCACAATAACAACTGTCACCATTCAGTTACAGCAAAACTGCACACAGCAGAAGCATTTATGATAATAAGGCACTTGACTGACAGCTGAAATGCAAGATTGGTATCTAAAGAAATAGGGGGCAGATCAACAAAAAATGGTACAGTTAATGTTAGGAAAAATTATGTTATATTAAATTCGGAGAGACGCGGCTTTGGGTAAATCTCCATGATTGTATTTTTAGTGAATTGATAAATATGTATGTACTGTATATAACATGGTAACTAAACCTATTTCTCTAAATAGGTATTTTTGTTATCAGTAAATAAGATTTTTATTGAAATAAATTATTGTCCTGCTTAAGGCATTTGCATGAAGGGCAATTTTATTAAAGGCGCGGCATCACTTTTAAGTGATACCGCGCCTTAAACGGTCGGTTTAACAATCGTCAATATGATCCTTAATTTCCAAAGGTTTAACAATTGTAAATTACTGATATTCATCGGAAATCTACAATAATGCGATTGTGATTTACGATCCCATAGAATTTCATTGAGGTAGTTTACTAGCATGGGTTTCTATGACTTATATTCATTAATAACCAATTAAATGTACATTACCACAACGCCGTATTGCGATACCATGCATGGATTAAATATGGCCCCAAGGATGTAGCAATAATAGCTGAAAGTTTCTATGTTCCTAAATAGATCATTCAGGTCATTTAAAGGTATAGTGGTTTTAAGCCTAAAGTGTATAATTGCAGTTGAGGGGTGTTTAATTTGTTAAAATGGAAGCTGTTTAAAATATAGTGTTGGTTGAATTTTTTTCTGATTAATGCGGCTTATGCATTGGTTGCTTTTAGAGTTAGTTGGTAGCAGTGTCCCTGTGTATGGCATACCATTTTATTCACGAGAGGTTAGGCTTTCATATTTGCTTTGGTTTTAAACTTTCTGCTACAGTATTTCTATGAAATTCCCCCTTGATTTTGTCTCGGATTATTATTTTTGGAGAAAAAAGAAAATGTAAGAAATTACCTTCCAATTTGATGAACATCTGTGTCTGGGTATAATGTTTTTATCAAAACTTACCCCACTTATAACACCCTTGGGTTATAAAGTTTCTAAAACTCTCTTACTTGTGGGGATATTAGATAAAAATCTAGAAAATGCTGTTTTAGTTTGGGAGGCTGTCTCCTGGGCAGGAAAAGGGGGGCCTACATACTGGATGTCTGGTACCGTTCTTTTGGGAGACACAGAGGTTTTACTTTTTTTTTTTAGCATAAACTTTTTCTTAAATTTTCTTCAAATAAAATTGCAAAAATAATTACTTTGCAAATTTAACTTTTTTGGCATTTGATCCCAAATCCAGTGACATCTCCTGAAAAGTTCTAAAACCTATTGTGTTGTAAAGTACAGTTTGTGCCGAAAAATCGTCTAATATTCCCTATTTACTAAGGGTTTCCTACTGCAAAATATGTCCAAACCGATTGCATGCAAAATCCTGAAGCGTGGGGAAATTCTGCTGGCACTAAAAGGGTTAAATTCGTTTTCACTAGTGTCCACTAGTACTTTGAAAACTCTGTTTTTGTTATAAACCACAGGTCTTGGATTTCTGTACCTTATAAACAAAGCCAAAAAGAAAAGTTCCAGAAAACGATGCTGAATGAGATCAATGGCTGCAGGGGACACATATTTTCCCAAATAACCTCAGCAATTTTCCCTGTAGAAGGTAAATAAATAATCTCCAGTTTTTCGATTACTTTTCTTTCTAAGAATATCAAATATTTCTTGTGTTTTTAGCTCTGCAGCTATTTATAAATATTTTGTTAGTTTATCAACAATTTATGTTCTAGCCTGTAAATAGTATGTATTAGTATAAAAATTATTGAGTTATCAATGTAGAAAATAGGGAAAACATATACAAAATTCAGTATAAACCTATTGGATCATTGCAGCTTGCTTATACATAAAAAGCAACATGTATATAATATAAATAAAGCACATTAATTATTTTACAATGTACGAAAAAAAAAAAAAAAAAAGTCTGTTTATTTGCAACAGAATTTGTGGTTTTTTTTGTATAACTGCAATTTTACCAATTAATCAATAGGTTTTCTTTAGAGACCATTTAAACTTCCTGAGAATTACAGGATTTCACAAATCTTATGCACATCAATGAAATGTGGCTGACCACAAGCCAAACCACTGCAGTGTACACAGTGCCATGTGGGGCTTGACAGAACACACTATAAAATTATACCCAACAATTATAGCAGTCAGTGAATAACATTATTCATAGTAAACATTTCTATTATATGTTCTAACATGCTTATTTTTTAACTCCAAAAACTCCAAATGTTGGCGTTTCCTTATGCATTTTTCTGGCAACACCAATCAAATTAGGTTCCAAACCCCAGCAGCACAATTATAACTAGGGGGCATATTCACAAAACAGCGCTATCGGAAAAAACATCTGATATCGCAGGTTATCATTAATGTACGGACTCACATTTGTGACAACTCAGCTATGCAATACCATACGATAGTAAACTATCACAATGGTAATGTATAGGCGATCGTACAATTAAGAACGTAGTCAAAAATGATCTAAATTTGTGATCACAATCGTAATTTTAGGATCGTAATTGTACAATTTGCGGCCGTAAATTGCCAATCATTAAAGGGCGGTATTGCTACTTAGCAAAACCGCTCCTTTTATAATAGGGCCCTAGGTGCTGAAAGTTCCATATATATGAAACCCCACTTACAATACTTTACTAAAATAATGCCTGGCTTTTACCTATGTGGCTTCTTACCTGTAGCTAATAAAGCTTGGAGTAGAGGGTCTTTCTTATACAGAGTACAGCAGTAATTCCAGTTACCTTCCATCTACTTGGCATGTTAAAACTCCAGCATTACAGCTATTATTGAATGCTCATCATATGGGAGCAACTTTCAACCAGATTTATACATTTTTAATGCAATTTCTGAATTTACAAATGCAATTTTCGAATTTTCAATATTCTGATTTTCAAAACTGGCAACTAAAATCTGATTGGTTGGGGCAAAATTAGCACCATTTTAATAAGAACTTTTCTCTCGGAAAATTTCAAATGTACCTATTTACTGGTTAGCTCATGTGTCTTAGTGGACTAAGTAGAGAACTGTGATACTTTTAATAGACTAAGTTTATTTTAGTACTTACTGCTCTGACCTGAGGAAGGGGTAGATCCCTCGAAAGCTTGTCTTCTAAAATAGTCCATTAAAAGTATCACAGTACTTTTGCTACATATATTGGACTAATACTGCAAAAAAATGTATTTTTACCTTAGTGGACTAAGACTTTCAACAAACAAAGAGGTGGGTTAAGGGCAATGACCTCTAGTACACACGGGTTTAGTTCATAAATCATCCAGTAGCCATAACAAAGGGAGAGGTAAGACACAGCTTGTGTGAATGTGCTCTGTCCATTGGGACAATGCTATTGGAGGCTTTATTTGCCTTTAATGTAAAATGCCAGGTAATATAAAAGTGGGTAAAAGTACAAAGATTTCAAGATTTATATTAAGAAACTATTCAAGCAAACCACCACAAAACAAAGCCCGGGATTCTAACGATTTGTCTGGAATGGGGAGAAGAGCAATTTTAAAGTTGTTTTAGAAGCTGCAACAACATAAGCATTCCACTGAGCTGTTCTGGCATGCTTTCCTCTGACCTAAGTACTGACATACACCAATGTGATATAATTTTCTTAAATTACCTAACTGGGCATAATAATATCTGGTTTAAAGATCATGTGAATCTCCTTAGCTAAACAAGCATAAAACATGTGTTTTGACATTTTTTACATTTCTTTTCCAGATTTTTTGCCCTTTTCTCAAATTCCACTGCAGTCAAAGGGCTCTTTATGTGTCCGGTTTTTATGTCTAGTTAAAGGTACAGTGTAAATTGTATATGTGCTTGATTTTCATTTAAACTCAAACCTGGCAGCAGTAAAAAAGGAATAAAAATCTAAAAAACAAAAAGTTATTACATAAATAAGATAAAGACGCATACATACATACATACATACATATATAATCCATGCACTGGTATGATAGAGCTGAACCTGGGAAAGTGGGAATGAAGTTACCTGCCCCAAAAGTTTGCACATCTAACTGCGGGGTAACATGCAGTTGAGAGAGGGTAATAGTGCTATTGGGGGTAATAGTGTTATTGAATTATATACTGTTATTGTCTAAGAGGTTTGTGGAGAAGATTGCTTATGAGAAACAAAGGGTTTGTCCAGAATTATATGGAATCGTGAGAGATATGTAGTGTCGAGAAGTGATGTTAAGAGAAAAAAAAATTGAGAGAAAAAGTTAGTTGAGAGAGTCGGAAAAAAGGAAAATGCTTTAAAGTAATTATGATGCCTAAAATGTTCCCTGCTTTATCCCCCTAATACTGAATATAGATGGAAAGTAAGAGACAGTAATCAAAACATTTCTATTGCACAGCTGGCAGTCAGAGCTGTGGAGTCGTTTAAGAACGTTCACCTCTGACTGTGACTCCAAATCTGTTTTTAAGATAATAATGCATTTTGAGCATAATAGACCATTATAACCTATTGTATTTTTCATTAGACTTTAAACTTAGGTTTTTGACAACTCCTGTTCCAAAACTTGGCCTGATTCCACAGCCCTTCTGAGAGTTCAATCAATTGTCCCCCTATAATCTCCCCTCCCTTTTTAAATGTGGCATGTTTGACTCTGTTTAGATGAGAGAGAGGAGAAAATCACATTTACTATATTACTAATGAAGACATCTTGGATATAAAGGAATACCTTTTACTGGCTAACTAAAATGATTGAAAAATGCAAGCTTTCGAAGCACTAGGCTTCTTTCAGGCATGATACATGAGGAAGAAGCCTAGTGCTTCGAAGCTTGCATTTTCAATTTTAGTTAGCCAATAAAAGGTATTACTTTATATCCAAGATGTCTTCACTTTCATCTATGGCTAACACGGTACAATTCTCTACTACTATATACTAATGAAATAGAGAGTCTGCTATTCTTGGGAGATGAGATGATCGATTAAGCGTAATCCATTACGTAGGTGCATAATAACTTCGTCAATATTGAAACTTTTAACTTCTCTTTAATTTGTTCAAGATCATCTTCAATATGGATACAGTGGATAAAGATGAATTTGAGCTGCATGAAGGTTCAAATGCACAAATCAATAATTATTTTTGTAAAGTTTGTAATGCTTATATGTGTAAAGTCACATAGACCATTGCCATTACACATAATACTTAATACAATAACATTTGTTACTAAAGGTTATAACATTGCATCTCAGCCAATCACTTTTGCAGCTGCCGGTCAGGCCCTTCTGCTTGCTTCTGTGCAAAAAAGAGGACATACAGTAAGATTTGCCAAACAGATTTAACCCCTATGTTTAACTTTAATGCCAGAAATTTGTGATATTGAATCAATATTTACCATTAAAGGATAACTATGTATGTATAAAGTTCATTAAAATACAGTTAAAATGAAAAGTACTTGGGACAGGGATATAGAAAATGGTAATTCCTAACTCCCAATATTGTTCTGTGAGGAGCACCAGCCCAAAGAAAACGGATTCTGCCAGTCTTCCTCCTGGTCAGCTCTATCCTTTTTTTTTAAATTGTTTTATTAACAACCATCACATCAAACATTGTACTATTCTGTAGAACGGTTGCGTTTACATTGACATTTGCCAGATTCACATTGCCTGTATCATCACTTATAGTGCATTTGTATATCATATTTTGCTATCAGTTATGCATTAACTATGCAACAAAAAACTCTGCATACCCTGTGTCGCTGACACACTTACTAAAATATACAGTTAATGTCAACATACACAAAAATGCACACTCATTAAAAAATGCAACACACTATACATGTGTACACAATATGCTTGCAAATAAGCAAGCATACAGTACACACCACAAAACATACTTACACACCCAAACATGGATAAACATAAATATCCACACAACTGTATATGTATATATAATGTATATAGAAAAAGGAAACTTGACACAGCACTACTTGCAGTAATATACTGTAAATTAAATTATAACAGCTACATAGTCATGCCCATATATGCAATGTTTCAGAGTAAAGGTTCATTCGCACATGCAATTGGCGGGACTGACCCACAAAGCACAATGTTAAGAATGGCTGCTCATACACAACATGCATCAAGGGTCAGCACCCGCAATCTCACATGTACTCCTAGGTATAGTTACAAAAAATTAAAAAGGTATATAAGGAAGTGACATCATCACAACAGAGCCCTGTATTATGTGTCCACGAGTATAATTTTACTATTGATCATGGTATAATCTATGTGCTCAACCACCCAGAAAAAAAGGTACAGGTGCACCAGGGACTTCATTCAAACCTTTATTAGCTGCACTTTTTTGTGTATTTGTGTATCTATTTATATTGCCCAATATATATATAATATATATATATATATTATATATATAACACAGGAACTTATTTACACTTCAGTCTTGTCATACAATGCCTAAGATGATTTTTTCGGATGTTAGTAAAATTCCACTTCCTTAGTGTCTACATGGAGACCCTTTAGCACTCTTAGAGGTGTGGCTAAACCTACAATTTTGAGCTTTCATTCAAACTTAGGGGTGTCAAGTAAAGTAAATATACTTTATTTATTGTATGTCATTTGTTTTGTAATTCAGTATATTAGTAGTATTATACCTTGTATAGTGTTATTTATTATGGTGATTTTAATTAAATAGTGATAATACACACATACATATAGACCTTTCCTACCTTTCTATGTATAACAGTGTTATATAACCCAACCTAATTAGTTCCTAAAAACTCAAGACAATCTCGTAAATATTAATATATATATATATATATATATATATATATATATATATATATATATATATATATATATATATATATACTATATATACACACACAAAATAATAGGTATGCTTATTGGGAAATAGGTAAAATCTTTTATACATGGTCACTACAAACTGTTTAAAATGAATTACAAAAAATGTTGCTTACCGTTCATCACTGCTATCCATTTCAAATTGGCTGATACTTTGGTCTTTCAATTTAGAAACAGACTGACCAGCGCCCAGAGAGCAAAATTGACACCTTGGGGTTATATTTAGACAAAGCTAGGTCTATGTCCTGGAATAGAAAAAAAAAATCTCTGTTTTGAGTTATAAAAATATATAAAGTATTTTCGGTGTAGAACAAAGGCTATAACAAAAATCCAAAATACTTTCAAGCATAATACATTTAATATTTTTAGATTTTAGACTTGACTTCATTCATTCATTCATCCACCATGGTATATCTGTGGTATTTTAGCGAAACGTTTTCAAGAAATGAAACTTTAAGTCCAGTTGTTCTACAGTAACGAATACCACAGATATAGCATGATCTAGATAAATAAAAACCATCATATACCTTTACTGTATGTTAACTGACAAGGAAGGAGCACTCCTGGGATTTAAAGCAATTAATTATTTATTTGTGCCACATTGACGCGTTTCAGCCCCTGTACTGAATCCCCCCCACTACTGGCCCCATTGTGTAGTGTAGTTTAATCCTTACCTCACATCCCAGCTCCATATGGTTCTCCGTAGTCCCCCCCAAAGTCCTAAAAACTGCCCACCAGGAGGATAGCAGAGTCCATATAGAACTCTGCCTCCTACCTGGCCACCGGGAGAAGTTTGGATGGGTACTGCAGCCTTCTCCCCCCTCCCTCTCCTCCCTACCATAAAAAGCTTTTCACCAAACATTCCCCCTGTCCTCCCAGCCCCAACCGCTATATTAGTAATATCAGAAAATGCCCAAAAACATACTTACTTCCCTCTTGCCTCCGCCGCACTAACTCCCGGCAGCCACGTCGTGATTGGCTGCCGCTCAGCCAATCACAGACGCGCACTGCCGGTCCCGCCCCTCTGCTTGCATTTTCTCGCAAGCAGAGGGCCTGCAGGTGGCGGAGGATAGAGGGAAGGTAAGTAAAGTTTTTAGGCATTTTCTGATATTACTAACATAGCGGTTGGGGCTGGGGGGACAGGGAAAAAAAAATTGTTTGAAGGGTGGGCATACCCTTTAATTTTTGTTTGAAGGGTGGACATACCCTTTAATAGTAGTGAAGCAGTTCTCTCCATAATCCCCACTTGTTCTCTTTTTTTGATAATTGGATAATACTTTCTTTTGAAAATTGGTTTCATTCTTCTAGGTCATGGTGTATCTGTGGTATTCAGTTAGATTAACTGAATACCACAGATATATTCTTGAACATTCAGCAGAAATTATAGTTAGGAGCATTATAATGTAGTAATAGTGCCTCTTGGGAAAAAGAAGAAGGACCTTTAAGAACCTGAGATGGCAGCTCATACTGACTAAAGCAAAGCATAGCAAAGGTGATGAAATCAACAGATTTTTCAAAATGGTTGAGAATAACCAAGCAATATGTAATATAAACAAAGATATAAAAAATAATGATATTTTCCTTTGAACTGTCCCATTAGACTCAATAATTTCCTCTGTAATGATAGGGAAATAAACAATATTAAATATATGACATATAAAAAAAAACATGACAATCTCTGACCTCTGCAGGGAAAATAATGATATTTTTAATGGGAATCATACATGGGCTGGAACAAAACAGACTGAGTAGGGGTCTAAATATTGTTGAGAAATCCATTCCTTTCAGTCAACAAATCATCCAGCCCCACCTTTTTTCCTGCTTACTTGCATGCTTCTTAGGACCTAAGAGTTGCCATGAAGTGGGCAATTAGGTGCCTATTGTATTGGAAATGTCATCCCTTTTGTGCATCTTAACACAAAAAGAATATGTAATAAAAGAGGGAAGAAACAACTAGCAAAGGTTACTGAGAAAGATGTGTTGTTTTGGTTGTATAAGAAACAGGCACATTTCATTCCTCTATTAAAGCTACAAAGAATTCTAGCACCCCAACCATGGAAACTCTGACAATTATTAACCTTATTGATAGCATACATTGTGCTGTTTAGAATGGCAACTTACAGTTGTTTAAAAATACAGTAGCTTTTAAAAACATATCTGGCTTGCTACTGTATATAAGGTATATTCAGAGACTTTAACACATAATGGATCCCACAGAAAAGAAGATCCGGAACTTAAGAAAATACTTTTACTAAGGTTTAGTTTCCATTTAAAATATTTAAAACATATTTAAGATTCATCTTTGTGTTCATTTTAACAACTCCCTTTATCTTGGTCTCCTATAGAAAACTCCTAAAAAGTTTATTTTGTGAAAATTTCTTTCATTTGGCATGTTATTATAATCATATACAGAAAAATATAAAATAAAAATAAAGGGGAGTTTTTACAGCTTTGCTCTCTTCCCTCCTTCCATTGGCAAAAGAACAATGCAAATTGCATCACATACATATATTTATAACTTTATATTTGCTCTTATTGAAGACATATTGAACCCTTCATTGCTGGAGTCTATTACGGTATTTGTTTTCTCAGGTGATAAAGGAGTCCCGTTAGAGGAAAAAATTAGCATTTGTTTATGCTCTGTAATAATGGGACATATGGGAATAGTTATAGTTTAGTGATTTGAACAATTTTTTAATCTTAACGAACTTCAAAGCAATGATGAATTTTAACTAACAAAACTATGTCGGGAAGCTATCTCTAGCTAGCATATATCTACTTAATATTCTAATACATGGGAGCAGCGCGTACACAGGCGTGTATCGGACACTTAAGCAATTGTGTAAGGGCTGGGTGTACCCGGTTTTGATCAAAGGGCATCCGCCTACTCGCCTGTCCAACACGCACAATCCCATTTACCTTTGGTTGGAAGAGCTACAGCCCGCCCACATGCTGCTCACCACGGTCCACTCTGGGCTGAATCAGGGGAAAGTGTTAAAATCTGGTTCAAAAAAACCGCTAAACACCCACATGCCTTAGGTTGCATCTCAATCCTTATTTTGGTTTTATTCAGGTTAGGTTAGGTTATATAGAACATAAATACCTTTCTAATTCACTTTGCATATTCATATATATATACATTTCTTTACTTCACACAAAGTCATAAGCAATATACATTTACATTGTCGTTTGTTCCGGGTCGCCCCCAACTCCAAATATAGAGAAGGATTGCTAGTAGAGAAAGCTGGCTAGTCTAATAAGTGTGTATATGAGTGCGAGGGGGGGGGTGCCAGAATATTGTGATAATCTTAGGGATTTGTAGTAGGATATTGTCATAGGGTGATAGGTAGAGTCCAGTGGGCCCCATATTTTGTCAAATTGGAAGGTTTTGTTTTTCATAAGTGCCGTGAGAAACTCCCTCCGGCATATATCTGCAAGTCTATTGATCAAGGCAGTCTCTGTTGGGGGAAACTTTGACTTCCAAGATTTGGGAAATTTCACATCTTGCAGCCCTTATAATGTGGGATGCTAACCTCTGAGACAAGGAGAAGAGGTCTGGGAATGGAGCGCCCAGGAGAAAGCTGTAAGAGTTGGTGGACTTGAGACTAATAATGGTACAATTAGAAGCATGTTCAATATATATGAAAAAGAGAGCCATGTAGGCATGAAGGAGAAAACTCCTAAAAACTTTTAAATACATTTTGAAGATACAAAATAAAAATAAAATAAGCCGCAGTGTTTAGTACAGACTGTAGTGATACTGCCTAAAAAATTAAAGGATAAGTGCACTGTAAAATCAAGTTATGTTCATTGGAAGCTGCAGCTTTAAAAATACCATTGCCATATTATTTTTTTTACCTATGCCCCTCCAGAGCCTAGATTTGTGCCTTGGAAGTTGCTGACATCTTGTTACTGGGTTTGCTGAATGTTAAGGTCCGCCCCTCTGAGATTTCCTCTGCTTTCTCCTGCTTGAGCCTCAAACAGTAAAGCCTGTGAGTTCCGTGCACTTTCCTGCTTGAGCTTCAAACAGTAATGCCTGTGAGTTCCGTGCACTCTCCTGCTTGAGCCTCAAACAGTAATGCCTGTGAACTCACAAGCAGGAGAATGCAGAGGAAATCTCAGAGGGGCGGAGCTTAACATTCAGCAAACCAGTAACAGATGTCAGCAACTTCCAAGGCACAAAGCTAGGCTCTGGAGGGACATAGGTAAAAAAAAAATTGGCAAATGGTATTTTAAAGCTCAGCTTCAAATGAACATACTTGATTTACAGTGCACTTTCCTTTAAATAACTGATGCACTAGTAAAAATGTGTAATACAGTAAATTAAAAAAAATTATATAGGGCTAGTTCTCCATATTACTATATTGTTAAAAATTTAAAACTAGGGACTGATCAAGAAACAGGGAAGTGCTTTCTCAGAACATTAAACTCAGACACTTTCCCTGCATGTATTTCCTTTACTAAAATAAATAGAAAGGAGTACTGTATGAATGATGTGTTAAGGATAATAAATTCCAACAAAAACCTATAAAGCTATGAACAAAACAACTCTAGTCGATTTTGCACATTTGCACTTCATTAGTGCTGCATTGGAGATTGGAAGATGGTTTCCATAACCGCTGTATAGTTATATAGTTACATAATAAATTTTGGGTTGAAAAAAAAATGACAACAGTCAATTAAGCTTAACTCCTCCACAACCCAACATGTGGTGGCCCCCAGTTACTCCAAACTAGACAAGGATACAACCAAACAACATTCCAACACAAACAGTCATACCTTATGACTTTCTGCCTGTCAAGAAGATATCCAAACCTCTTGAATGTGGCAGAACTTTCCACAACCTCATTGTCATCAAATGAAGAACCATTTACATTACATTTTTTCCCTCACATCTAAAGGGGTGGTCTCTAATTTTGGTCCACCTTTAAAAGAAAATATCCTCTGCTAATTGGCTGTGTTTCCTCTAACATATTTGTATAGGAGATATCATATAACCTTGCAAATGCCTCTTTTCAAGGGAAAAAACATTTAACTTTGATAATCTATCTTCATAACACAAATTCCTAAATCAGTTCAGTTGCCTGTCTGTGTACTCTTTCTAATTCATTTAAATCCATTCTATGGAATGGAGGTATTAATGCATTAGTGGGCACATTTCTATCCTGTAAATAGGTTCTATTACCTACTGGAAGGTACAGACATTGGTGGGTTCTTGGACAAATAGACGATCGGTTATGTCAGAAAATCTCACCAGTTGCAAAATGCAACCAAGCCATAGTGGGATTTGTAGTTTTAAACATCTAAAGTGCCAGGTACAACATCACTGCTTTAGCCAGTTCTAAAATTCAAGTACAAATAGAAAAGGTCAAGGTCACTTTTTTTAGCTACATAATAATCTTCTATAAGGAACTGTATCAAAGGCTTTTTTCAAAAACTAAATGATAACATCCACTGATCCCTCACTTGACATTCTGGTCTGGCACCCTCTCTCAGTTCTTTTCATGGCCTGACCAGTGGGAAATGGCGGTCAACAAGACAGCACTTTCCACTGATCAGTAGAGATGTCGGAACTCTGAAAATCTGCTTCCATTTGAGGATTCGCGGAATTCCGAATAAATCGGCAATTAGAAGATGCGGTATATATTTTGTGGTATATATGTTGATTTGGTTTCATGTTTTATCACGCAATATGTGTAAAGTGTTACCGGTGTGGTGTGTGTCTGAAGTTGATGTGTGATTAGGTTTTATTTTTAAAGTCGTTGCTCTTTTCCTTGTTCTTTTTCTTTAGTGCCACTAGGTTGATTAAGGCTACAAATTAGGGTTATGAGTGTGTTAGTTACTAGGAAGACATACTTCTAGTGTTTCATTCGCGCGTGAATATTGTGGGAAGATCTACGTTTGCACCAGGCTGATCCTTTGTGTCGGCTGCCTGTCTCTGTGCCTTAACTCTTTTCGTGACTGTCTTGTCGGCTCCCTTGTCTTGCCCCGCCTGATTGTTGTCTCTTTTTACTACGGTCCTTCTGCTCCTCCCGCCAGGAAAAAAAGAAAAAAAAGGAAAAGTAGAAGTAGAGCACAAACAAACCCGCCACTTCCAGTTCTGAGGGGTCGGTTTTTCAGTAATCCATCGAAATTCCTGCAGACCGATTCGAGAACCTTCGAAGGTCCGCGGCCTGAAGGTCGTGGGTCCGCCGGCTCACCAGGACCCCTCCCGTTTCCTTAAAAGGACCTGGTGGCCCTACAAGGGACTATTGGGGCTTAAAGGAGGTCCTGCGCTCCGGCCCCCCAGGGGAACCCCCCTCACCCCGGCCACATTAGGAAGGGCCCATTGTGTCATTGACAAGTGCCTTTTGGGGATTAAGGGGTCCCGTCTGTTTTAGCTCGAACCAGGACCCCCTTCCCAGGCACTTAGAACTTAGTTGGGGCTGGGGGAGCAAGGAGAACATTATGTCAAAAGTTTTTTGAGCTAGGGGAGGGAGACCAATAGGGAGGGAGAGGGAGGGGGAGAATGGCTGCAGTGCGCATGCCAAATTCTCCCGGAGGAGAGACAGGAGGCGCAGAGTCCTATATAGACTCTGCTATCCTCTGGTGGCCATTTTCTTGGACTTTGGGGGTGGACATGCACTTTAACTAACATTTTATTATCTACCTATCAAGCTCAATCCATTCTCAGCGGTTTTCTCGGTCTGAAAGTCAGTCTTAGCCACGAGGCTTAACCTGATATTAAATGTCACTGGTTGGGGTGGACATGCTCTTTAAATAAACTGCAGGAAAAATGTTTATAAGGAAACATACCACAAGGTATTTTTAAACAAATTGATTTTTAAAAAATTTCCAACCAAGAAAAGCCCCCACCCCCAAAAAGCCTTCTCGCCAGTGGCTATCTACGTTAAAACATTCGGGGCACGTGCCCCGGATGTTTGGCAAAGTGCCCCCGAATGTTTTAACTGACTGTGCCCCTGCAAGTGCCCCGAACGTCCGAAAATTCCCGGGCGCGACGAAACCTCTGGGAACGTCGCCGAGAAGAAATCAGGCACTCAGGAGGGAGTCCGATAGGTAGCAGTGGCACCGTGGCAGTAGCAGTTAGACATTTAGATAGATAGATAGATAGATAGCAGCCAGTTAGATAGATAGATAGCAGTTAGAGTTAGATAGAAGATAGCATGCAGTCTAGATAGATAGCAGTTAGATAGATAGATAGATCAGATAGATTAGATAGCAGAGTTAGATAGATAGATAGCTAGCGTTAGCATAGATAGCATAGCAGCGTTCGCTAGTCGCCGTTGCGTAGATGCATAGCTAGATAGATGCAGATTAGATGCATAGCTAGATGTAGTCGCGTGTTCGTGAGGCTGATAGATAGATGATAGCAGCAGATTGATGAGATAGATAGCGAGTTAGATAGATGCGGAGATGATAGATGTGATAGTCAGAGTTCGATTGTGTGTTGGCAGCTAGATGGTTGTCGATCGATGTAGCAGCGGACTACAGATAGATCGCTGATAGGAGGCGGTCAGCTGGTTGCCGGTGTCGTAGAGATCGATGCGTTAGAAGTCGCGCGTTAGTGTGTCAGTGTGCAGTTAGTCAGTCGTATAGCGTTGCATCAGCGAGTTAGCTATAGCTCAGCGTTAGATAGATAGATGCTCGTGCAGTCTAGATGGCGGTTGTGTGGTCGTTATGATAGTGAGAATAGCAGAGTGCGACTGATACGATAGAAGACGATAGATAGATAGATAGGTTAGTCGATCGATAGATAATAGATAGTGATCGATGTGCAGAGTATATAGATAGATAGCAGAGTTAGATAGATAGATAGTAGATAGTAGAGCAGAGTTAGATAGATAGATAGATAGATAGATAGAGACATAGAGAGATAGACATAGTTAAATAGATAAACAAGAGGCAGATATATAGTAGATAGATAACAGAGAGAGAGAGGGACAGATAGAGATAGATAGAGGCAGAGATCCATGTAGAAAGACAAGAAGGTCTCCCTGGCCAAAGGTGTGGGCAAGCATCTGACTACAACTGAACACAACAGTAAGTTTAAAATGACCAAATTGCTACCAGTACATAATGAAATTGCCAGTTTACAGTGCCTTTGTGTCATTAATTTGTGTCCAACTCTCTGATCTCTATTCTGTCTGTCTATTTCACGTCTTTTGTCTGTTTATCACTATCGGGCTGTGTGTCTATGTTGTGGTTGTCTAGTCTGTATCTTTTTGGTAATCTCTATAAGTACATAGTGGGTGTGGCCTAATTGGGGCAGAGAAAGGGGCGTGGCCCAAAAAATTTTGCGCGGGCACATGGAGTGCCCAAAGTGCCCCTAGTCTTCTTGACCCTAGATACGCCCTGCTTCTCGCCACTCAGATTTCGAGAGATTAATGACAAAACTTTTAACATTACAATTTTTTACTTTTTATAAACTATTATTTCACACGGTTTAATGCCAAGAAAGTGTATTTTCATATTTGTGATGCAGTGATTGCCAGAAAAAGTGTGCTGATCAATTGTTAAAAAGTTGCTATCAAAAATAGCACACAAAAAAATCAACATTGCTGCCTTAAAAATGCCCCTATGTGTATAACAACACTATGATTAATGATAATTGCTGCTTTGCTGTTGTGGGGGGCATGGGAACACCAATTGCTAGTAAAATAAAGAATGTTAATCACTTTTTGAGGAAAGTGACAGTAGCTTTCAGAGAATTTATTGGAATAGGTAGGCTGCCTTTGTGCATTTAACAAAAGAGAATTGTTTAGGAATGAATTACAAATGTTAATTAGTCATTGCCTGTGAAGTGAACTGAAAACTGCACACAATACCAGCAGGGAATAACTGACTTCTGGGAACTATCAATAAAAGTGTTTTGATATTTACTGACAGATGTAATCAAAGAGAAAATGAAGGTTGCCACGAATTTCACCATACCCAGTATGACACTGTAAGCAGTCTGCGTAAGCAGTCTGCTGGTACTGGTTAGGGTCAGTTGTAACTCCTGGACACCAAAGAAACCCCTGTAGGGCCAGGCGTTAGTTACCTATGACAGCAGAGAAAATTGCTGCACAAAATAACATGTAAACAATGGATCAGACTTTACTGGGGTTGTTTTCTATTTGTGTGAAGCTTCTTTGTTAATCCCATGTGGATCTTTGGTCTATAGATTGAGGACTGTTAACTAAAGCAAATAGGTTTTAGCCCAAACTTCTGTTTATGGTAAATACAAATTTAGTCAGATCATTCTCAATCTAGTAAAACATGAAATGCCTGTGGAAGGTTGTTTTTTTTTTTTTTTTCGGTGGCAGGTTTTTGGTGGAGTCATACTTACCTATAGTTCCTCCCCTTCTAACTACCTGAAATAGGATGAGTACCTGAACACTATGTCTTACCCCTGGGTAAACTCTCTTATAGTAGTAATACTTAGCGAAAAATTCCTCGCTGGTTCAGTTTTTTACACCTTTGCTATTTGTTGCGATGTGGCTTCAGTATTCTTGCAGAGCACATTTCCTATTGGTCTTGTCACTTACAGTCTGCAAGGCAGACCCCTTCGAACTGACAGCCTTACCAGAGAGTTGAAGGGAGCGGTTGGGGAATGTGAGTAATACAAACTGCGGTTTTGGGGGGTGCTCCATAACACATTCATTTTTTGTAAAAGGGGTGGACATTCCTTAACTCCAAAACTGCCCAGCTCTGGGTAAATGGCCTGTATGTGTATTATATTGTTAGGTTTTCTCAATTAGAAAAATATATCAAAATCCAGCAATACAGCCTTAGGGGTTTTATTAAGGGTCCACTACTGTTATTTGTTCTCATCAAAAACTGTATTTATTCTAGCCATTTTTTTTTACATTTTACCTGCAATTTTGGATTTATATTTGAAGAATATCATAGTATTATTTGCTGTTTTGCCGTCTATATTGGGAGTAACTTGGCAATCTGCCTAGCTGTTTCTGGCTTCTTTTGGTATGGAATGAACATGTTTTATTTTTGAAAGAAAGGCTGCACCTGTGTTGTGTTATTCTTTCAAATTCCAACCAAACTCAGAATTTCCTTCTTTATAATTGCTCTGATTTCCCTTTGAAGAGGTGAGTCTACCAAGAATAAACATTTATAGTTACAATGACCTGCTTGAATTAAATTGATATTACTAGTGTGATGCTAGAGGCTATGTCCTCACTTGGCTTTACTGGCTAGCTTTTGCAGAATTTGATTTGCATCTTTAAAGCCTGAAACCCCCTGAATGAAACAACTTAGTACAAATATAAATATTCTCCATTTATGTCATCATGTGAGACTAATTGACCTAGTTTAAGGCGAGAGCATGGTAAAACATAGAGGTTCTGGTGGCTAAAATATTTTTTTCAAAATGTTGGCGTTTGTTTCCCTAAATAATTGTTATCAACAAGGTATAGGCTTTGTTTATTAATGCAGTATAATTCCCTGTTTTGATCTGGAGAAGTAACATAGAACACAGTAGTGGAGGTTGAATAAAGATTACGTCCATCTAGTCCAGCCTTGTTAGCCTACATGTGATCCCTTTCTACTGTGGATAAGGAGGAATGAGCGGGGAAGCATTTTTTTTACGATAAATTGCCATTGGGAACTTGGTAGAGGCTTAGTATGCAATGAATATTCATTTTACAAAAAAATATAATTATTAACACTATGTATAATAACATAATACTAGATAATTGGGCTCGTTTAACCAGAGCAAATGCACAATTTTCTGGGGTTAAAGTAGTCAACCCCAGAAACAACTTCAATATGGGGTAAATATTGAATTGGAAGGGAAATTTACCTGGAGTAAAAGCAGCTCTGGGTAAATCTCACTGCATGTGTAAAGCACTTAAAAGGTTATTGGAGTTATTGGATATTTCATTTTACACAGTGAAATACAAATATTCTATATCAGCTTTATAAGTAATATAAGTATGTTAAAAATTGACAACATCGCCATATCAGTAGACAGAATGCTTTAAAGGGCATGTCCACCCCCAAAACTATAATTTCCCCCACCACTGGCCCCACCGTGTAATGTAATAAAAACCTAACCTACATCCCAGCTCCAAATGGTTCTCCAGCAATCCCCCCCCAAAGTCCACCAGGAAGATATAGGACTCTGCCTCCTGTTCTCCTCCGGAGAATTTTGCCATGTGCAGAAGAGCCCTCCCCCCTCCCGCCCTCCCATTTCTTTCTCCCTCCCCCTAGTGTAAAACCCTGTTAGATATTGTAGGGATAGTTCCCCCAGCCCCAACCGCTATAATCTTTATCCAGAAAGTGCCCTTATTACCTTCCCTATCCTCCACTGTTGTGAATGCTGGAGCCACGTCCGTGATTGGCTGCCTCTCAGCCAATCACAGACGTGGCTGCGGTCCCGCTCCTGCTTGCAGTTCCGCGGCAGAGGATAGAGGGAAGGTAAGTAACTACGGGGCACTTTCTGGATATAGGTTGGGGATGGGGGAACTATCCCTACAACATACTAAAAGTTTTTAAAACAGGTGGACATGCCCTTTAAACAAAAGACAATAGAGGTGGGGAATAACAGATTTGCAGTTGGAGCAAAAATGTTAAATTAAATCATGTCTGGGCAAATCCCCAGAGATGCAGATTATACAGTTCCTCTCATTTCACAAAGAGTTCATGATTTCTGGTCTATTTAAAAATGTCTTCTATAAGGTCTTTGAGGCCCATTTATGTTTTTCCTAACTTTTATTTAGGCTATTTTAATACAGTATGTTTATGTAGAATGTATAACTGTTTAAGAAAAAGAAACATACATCATGCATATTTAGATTTTGCATAGCAGAGTTTTCTTGGGATTATGCATGGAAAATTAGCTGAATACTGAATATATATACTTATTGTATTTCAGATATCTGTGGAGGGCGTCACTGTGGGTTGACCTAAGTGTTTCAGGACCTCTTTAATCATCTTAGCTTGTAGCAAAACAGTTTTACACAAATTGAACACATCAGCATTACATTTGATGGCAGAAAAAAATCATGTGGTCTCAGTATGCATGTAAAGGGAGGAGAGGCTTTTGTCTAGTCCACAAGTTTAAGCAAAGCATTACCTTATGAGGCTTTTACGTACATTTATGAGCTAAATGTAGAACTAGACTGCCAGGGAGAAGAGACTTCTGGAATTTTCATGCTTATGTGGCCTTAAGTAAATGCTATACCTTTTTTAAGATGCTATGACGGCTGAGTGCAGAACCAGAGTGGCTGCTGTTGTAGACGGTTTGGCTTATTGAGCCATCATCAGTGCATGGTCTGCTTAGTGAAGAGCCATGTGCAGGAGCACCACGGAGGGTCTGGCACTGGGAGCAGGTATGCTCCCTTTAATAGAAGTCAAGGATGTAGTAAGTCTACAATATCACAGCATAGGTTCCCTTTGCTATGTTAATATTAATTGCCAGTCTCAGATAATTTTATAAAGGAGATTTATTCTGATATGCAATTAGATTCCTTGTTTTGGAATCTTCTCATGCTCAAATGAGGGGAGGGATCATGAGCTCAGGTTAAAGCAGAGGGAAGTGTGGTGGGTACAAAATTGGGCACACTCCATCTGGTGGGTTTAAATCATAATGATGGTTTATGTTTATAATGATGTGTTAAATTTTGGTTTATATGATGGTAAATATGTATAATGAAATTACATAGTTTCATTACTGTTACATCAGATTTGATGATGTTATCAAATGTGTTTGTATCTTTGCTTCTTTTGCATGTGTTTGCTGAGATAGATCCTTATATATCCCTTATATTGTATAAATATTATATAAATGCATGGGGAATACATTGGGTTTTTCGGAGGTACTATGTTGGTGGGGGTGGGTAAAGTAATATACATAGGGACAGTGTTATGTGTTGTTTAAGCAGTAAATAAATAGTTATATCAATATTAACAAATATGTAGTAATGACATTAAGTATATAGAAAGTAAATAAGGCAAAATATATAAATAAATAAAAGTACTTGCATAGTCCCCACTCTGTTTTGTAATGGTATCTTTAAAATGGAGTGTTAAGCCACACCTCCTTTTACAGGGAGGCAATGTAAGCTTCAAAGGAACATATTTATCACTTCCCTTTTAATGTTGTATCCAATGGCGTGCTTAATTTAGATGACAGCAGTGTTAGCGAATCAAAACATTTTCTGAGTGTTAGTAGGAAAGAAGGAAGTGTTAGTAGGAAGTGCAAGACTTATATGTTACTTCCTTTGTAAAACATGTCACAGTCTTAGTAAAAACATTCTTTCACGCTCACCTAACTCCACCCCACCCCCTCCTTTCTCATTAGACAAAAAGGGAGCTGTGTTTGCTGGACAGCAAGGGATATCTATAAGCAGGGGTGACTGAAAGCAAAACATTTCCATGCCCATTTCTCTGAGACAATGAAGTAACATAGCAGTAATTGAGGTTTAATTAAGACATACGTCCATCAAGTCCAACCTATTTACCCTATTTTTTTTTTAACCCTACCTAACAGTTGATTCAGAGGAAGGCAAAAAAAAAAACAGCATAAAAGGGGGAAAAAATTCCTTCCTTCCTGTTTTAAAGCTGTTTAATGAACTTGCCATTACTACATCTTTCCACATTTTCACCGTTCTTACTGTAAAGAAACCTGAAGATGAAATTTCTTTCTTCCAACCTTAAAGGATGCCCACAAGTCCTCTGATATGACCTATTAGTGAACAATGCACCAGAGAGTTCATTCTATGGCCAATAACATTAATAAATTTGTATAAGGTTATCATATTCCCACTATACGTTGCTTCTCCAATGTAAACAGCCCTAACTTGTCTAATCTGCTGCATATTTAAGCCCCTCCATTCCCCTTATTAATTTAGTTGCCTTTCTCTGAAGCTTCCATTTCCAGATGTCCCTTTTGTGTATGGGATTCCAAAACTGCACTGCATATTCCAAATGAGGCCTTACCAGTGCCTTGTAAAGAGGGAGATAATATCTTTCTCTCTGAATCTATTCCCTCTATACAAGACAATATCTTGCTAGCTCTAGCCGTTGCTACCTGGCATTGTTTGCTACAACTAAGTCTGTTATCACCAGAACCCTCAAATCTTTTCATTATTAAGATGCACTTAACACAGAGTTATTTTATGTGTGGTGGCACAGGGATTATTAATAACAAATGCATCACCTTACATTATCAACATTGATCTCATCTGCCATTCTGTGCCCATTTTGATAATCTATCTAGGTCTGCTTACAACACTTGCACATCATTTGAGTTTCCAAAGCTCTGCATAGTTTAGTGTCATCAGCAAAGACAGAGATCTTGTGAGTTTGTTAATGGTTTATTCCATTATTTAAGCAAATAGAATCCAGCTTCTGTTTGCTAGACAGTAAGTAGACATAAGAGGAAACTTACTGCTAACAGAGAATGCTGGGAGTTTTAAACATGTGCATATCAAATCCTTGGGTAGGAATCACTAAAGCATGGGCTTTTAATGTCTGTTTAATGGCCACATGCAATTGCATGCGATTTCATGTGAGATTTTGTTGCGTTTGCGCATGCATTTTTTATTAAGTATTGGAAAACGCATACGATTTAAAATGCGGAACGCAAATCACAATTGCATCGCACCGAAAACGTGCGTTTTCAGTGTGTTTACGCGATTCCAATGATTTGGAAAAAACGCAAACGCAGAAAATCACAGCAGTGTGGCCTATCCCGAAGTCAGACAAATCCCGAATCACTTGCATGTTTGTGCACTTTGTGTTGGTCTCACTGAGAGCATGATCCCGACCTTTTAATAAAAATAATTACCTAGCAAAACATACACACATAATTTCCACTGTGCACCACTTGTACATATATATATATATATAATGGTAATAGTGTGCACACAGTGTCTCTTTTGTTTGCCTGGGAGCTGGGTCTTTAAATTCCGATACACAACAAAAAGATAGGTAGTAGCCAACGTCCACAGGTCTATTCACAAGTTTTATTAATTTCAAAAATAGTGCATAGTGCAAATATAGAACATTTCGGCCTCGGTTTAGTGCTCTATTTGCACTATGCACTATTTGAAAAATAAAACGGAATAAGACCTGTGGAGGTGGCACCACCTACTTTATATTAATAATATAATATATATATATATATATATATAGTTCACGTATAGTGGTCTCTGCACACCCTTACATTTTACAGCAACCCCGGTGCATCCGACAGGAATATACCAAAGGAGAGAGAAGTCGGAGCACTCACAGGAATTTTTAAAACAATTTTTTGTTTTAAAAATTCCTGCGAGTGCTCCAACTTCCTCTCCTTTGGTATATATATATATAATATATATATATATATATATATATATATATATATATATGCCTAAATTCCAATAAAGAGCACTCAAAGGGACTTCATCAGCAAAAAATCCAAAACTTTTATTGTGCCTTAACGCGTTTCCGTTTGTGTTTATAATTTCATTGAAATTCCTAGGAGTGCTCCTATATTTGTTTATATATATTATATTATATATATATATATATATATATATAACTATCCAACAGACTGGCTCCTGCCAAGGTGCATAATCATGTGGCCTGGGTTCTGCTAAAAAGATGCTTAAATACAAGTATATGAAATATAGAGCACTCCAAAGGACATTATAATGTGATTTATTCGTGGGTAACAGGCAACGTTTCGGTCCGACCTTGGACCTTTCTCAAGCAAACCTTGACTGATATATATATATATTATATATATATATATATATATATATATATATATATAATATATACGCACACAGTCTTCAATGAAACTGCCTAGGTGCTACAAGCCCGATTTTCAGTTCTACAAGAAAAGACTGGAACTTGCAGGCAAATCTGACAAATGAGTTGAATATTTATGGTTAGTTGCTAATCTGGGGTCGTAATTACATTGGTGTTTAGGGCTTGGGAGGGGCTAATCACTGGTGAAATATGGATATGCCCTTTAAAGCTAGGAGCAACAGAGGGATCCAATATCAGGAAGCCACATTACTTACATGGCCAAGATACAATAATCTTGCGAAATTTACTGCAGCTGCATAGTAGCACAGACCTTATGTTTTGCTTATGGATGGAGTGCCAGGCGCATTAATGGAAATGATGCAAGTGGCCTTATGCGCAACAATCCCCATACAATCCTGCTATCATTAATCCGTTTTTGGGCAATTAAACATTTCAATTGCCCAATAAACAGAAAGTATATAAACCTCATAACATCAATGTAAAATCTTCTGTACACAATCCAATGATTGTATGAAATTGGAATATTGTATGATGAGGATTGGCTGCATGTATATCCGCCTAACACCCAGGCTAACCCTATATTAATTGGTTAACTGCCTTATTTTATCTCCCTGCAAGGAAGTAAAGGCAAATACTGGTAGAGTAGGACCCAGCAAATCCACATCTATACATATAGATGAAAGGTTGTCTGTAGTGCTTATTGGAGAAACATTTAACATTGTAATAGTTCAATTTGTGCAGTTTTGTTGTATCTGTCTATATTCAAATATTGTTAGTTTAAAGCTTCATAATGCACAGCAGAAATGCCTTTGAACATTATTCTTATTATTTGTTTGTTTCTCAATTTGCTCAGATCTTTACTGATGGAGGAGTGCAAGACTTGGAGCGAATCCCAGTTTCTGCAGGTGCGCAACATACTGTAAAAATGTAACAACAGGAATACTAAACAGTACAGTCTGTTAGATGTGAAAGAAAAGACACAAGAGGATGAAGGGATATTGCAGGGACAGGTGGGAGTTGTAAGTTATACATGACATTAGACCAAGAAAGTCCCCCACTTTCATTATTAATTGCAAATGCATTGACATAATCTATGGGTTCAACGTATTTAACAAAATAATATAGCAATAAGAGGATAAGGTAACAGAATCCAGGGTTTTCTACAGGACACATACACTATTTTAACACAAGAGTACAACAATTTGCCATTTTTGATTACCTTTAAAGGGCATGTCCACCCTAATGGTTGAAAATCGAAGAGTATGAGCCTCTCTGTTTGTAATCCGGTGCCTGCTAAACAATGTCTCTTAGAGGACTCTGGCATGCACAGTGGAGCTATCCCCCCTCCCTTCCTACCCCTAGTATTCCTGGCATCTACAAATGGCTTATGGAAAAAATCTTACAAGGTAAGGCAACTTCCTCCCACCCTAAACCTAGCTTTAACTTCAAAATCAGCCAAAAAATTATTACCTGACATCCCCTCGGCTCCCTCTACTAACTGGCAGCCGCGTGTGTGATTGGGTGACTCTCAGCCAATTACAGACATGGCTGCCAGTCTGGCCCTTCTGCCTTTTGTTCCCAGAAGTAGTAGTAGTGTCAGAAGGAACGAAGGTGCATTTCTGGGCAGAATTTAAGTTATTAAGGTAGGTTGGAGGGGGATGGTCCCCTACATTATATAGAACTTTGGGATTTGAGGGTGAAGTACCCTTTAAAATGGGTATAACATTAGGATAAAAAAAACTTCCACTAAAATAGGCTATACCGATCCCAGGTGGCATGTAGTCTTGGTTAGAACTGGCTACCTAAAAAGAGAAGATTGACTTCTAGTAAAAAAACATTTGAAAACTCCGCCCCAGAATTCCCGATCATATAAAGACAATAGCCTAGGTTCAAAAACATTAAACCAGATTATTGTATGTGTAATGAACAGACTGGTTGGTTAATTATTTACAAAGGTGAAAAAAAATATTACTCTTGCACCAGCTTTTTACCCAAGATCCTCTGAAGATGGTAACACCTTTTAGTCAGCAACAATTCATGGTAATCGGACCATAGTTGAATGGTGGTGATTTCACCACATATATATTTTAATAAACTAAGTATTAGAACTTGACCTTAAAGGGACACTATACTGAAAAATGACTTGAGTGGTTTGGGGTGTCCTGGGGGCCAGGGGCTGTCCTGGAGATGGGGATGGAGGCAAATGAGCAGCCCGATCCTGCTCGCACCCCACTTAAAATGCATTGTGCCTGCATGTGTATATGGGAAAAAGTCTGGTCAGGGAATCAGGCAAGGTGGAAGGTTTTTTTTAGTGAGGCTTTCGATACCATTTTATTTAAATCAAAAGGGACAGTAGGAAAGGGGGGGGCTGGTTTAGAGTTGGTTTTAGTGGTTTATGGTTTGGCTAGTTGCATTTAAATAAGAATAATACACCCTTTACAGTGAATGGAATTAAGGGGTTAACAGTGCTAACGTCTAACATATGTTTATAGGCGCCTGATGTGCACTTATTATGATAAACAAATTTTTCCAATACAACACAAGTTTAAAGGGCTCCACCCCCGAAACTAAAAATTAACCCACTACTGGCCCTACTGTGAACTGTTGAAAAATCTTTACCTTACATCCTGCTCTTTGTGGTTCTCCTGCAGTGCTTGTCTTAAGCCAGGAAACTGAACAATGGAGCTCTCTCATGTTCAAAAGGTTTGTCTTTCCTCCTGTCCTCTGAGAGGACAGTGGCATGTGCAGGGAGCTTTTCTCCCCTCCCTCCCACCCTCCTGATAGCGTAAAATCCTTTTGATATATTGTACCTCTCCCTTGCCACACCCAACTGCCGAGTTAGATCTCTAATAAAAGCATTGGAATCAAACTTACAGCCTTACTCCAGCGGCTATCTTCACAGCCAGCAGCTGCAACGGTGATTGGCTCACCGGCAGCCAATCACAGATGCGGCTGTGGTCTGGCCGCTCTCTGATGCATCCAGTTAGTAGAGAGCGGAGAAGACGGGTGCAAGAGTGAAGGGCTGTAAGTATGTATCTGAAGCTTATTAGAAAATCTAACTCGGCAGTTGGGGTGGGCAAGGGAGTGGTACAATATATCAAAAGTTTTAAATAGGGATAAGGGTGGAGGTGCCCTTTCTTTGTATTACAAACCTTGCTCTTATTTTTTTTGGGTAGGGGGAATATATAAAACAAAAAGTATAATTGAAGGGAGTAAGGAGCAATAGCTACCATCTCCCTTACTTATGAATTAGAGGGCAGAGCTCAATTAGTAAAGTATGTAAAGCCTCGTACACACGTACAATTTTACCCCGATAAGGACCCGAGAGCAAGACACGGGTGACGAACGGCGTTTCGCCAATAATCGCACGTGTGCATGCCGTCAGCCGAGCATCATTTGTTGTGCACATGCTCGGGGTTGTTTGACAGTGGTTAAATCGTACGGTGTGTTTGAGGCTTTATTACCTACTAAATGAGGCTCTGCCCTCTAATCCCCCTTCCTCCTACTATTTCTCCAGCTAGGGTGTCTGTGTGCTTATCTTAGACATACATGTTGTGAAACAAGGAGGGAGGAATCATCATTTGCTTCTGCCAATTTAGCTTCTTTAAGTTACAAAGAGAGATGGGGGTGAGTGCTTATAACATTTATACTTTTTGCTTAAGTGAATGATCATTTACCATTTTTGCACAATATGAATGACAAAAGACTGGTGGAGGACAAGAGGGTTTTGTAAAATCCAGCCTAAAAAAAATCTGTTTTTCTGATATTCTTATAAATGTCCAATGTTGGATCCATGATTTAAGAATTGTAAAGAGCGCAAAATGTAGCACTAAAAAACTGTTTTGTGATAGCAGTTGGGGCTGGGGGAGCAAGGAGAACATTATGTCAAAAGTTATTAGGAAGGGTGGACATGCCCTTTAACTTTTAACTCAGTTCACTTTTCTTTATCTCAAAAAATATTTAATGACAATATTTTATGATCACTACTCATAATCAATACATTCTCCTTAAAGGGTAACTCTGGTACAAAAATTCCTATTGATAGGAATTGCTTTCCTATATTTGCAATTTACTTTCATTATAGTGTTTACTTAGTTTTGAGGATATTTACATTTTTATGGGTGATATGGTAGCAGCATCACCAGATCCCCTACACCTCCTGCTCTGAAACCATGTGACATTCCCTCATCCCTTTACCTCCTCCTTCTCCTGGGCCCTCATGGCCCCTCCCCTTGCAGTCCCACTTTTTACACCCTGCTGTGGGCTGTGCTGTTCTCCCCCTCCTGCACTTTAGTCCAACTATAAACTTTAGTCCAACTATAATGAAAAAAATATTTTGCCTCATCTTAGTATTTAAATTATTACATGTAATTAGCCCTTACTCTGAGGTGTTTATGTTGCTGCATGCCTTCAATCCTGTAATTGATTTGCTCAGGCTCAGTATCCCCTCTCCATCTCTTAACCAACACCTCCTTCTATCTGAACAGACTTTATACGAGGGCAAGCATGCTCAGTAATCACTATGGGGTAGCATTGGAAGAAGGGATTTTCCATCTTGCCACACATAACAACTGTCACCATTCCAGTTACAGCAAAACTGCACACAGCAGAAGCATTTATGATAATAAGGCACTTGACTGACAGCTGAAATGCAAGATTGGATATCTAAAGAAATAGGGGGCAGATCAACAAAAAATGGTACAGTTAATGTTAGGAAAAATTATAGTTATATTAAATTCGGAGAGACCGCGGCTTTGGGTAAATCTCCATGATTGTATTTTTAGTGAATTGATAAATATGTATGTACTGTATATAAACATGGTAACTAAACCTATTTCTCTAAATAGGTATTTTTTGTTATCAGTAAATAAGATTTTTATTGAAATAAATTATTGTCCTGCTTAAGGCATTTTGCATGTAAGGGCAATTTTTATAAAGGCGCGGCATCACTTTTAAGTGATACCGCGCCTTAAACGGTCGGTTTAACAATCGTCAATATGATCCTTAATTTCCAAATGGTTTAACAATTGTAAATTACTGATATTCATCGGAAATCTACAATAATGCGATTGTAGATTTACGATCCCCATAGAATTTCATTGAGGTAGTTTACTACTGCATGGTTTTCTATGACTTAATATTCATTAATTAACCAATTAAATGTACATTACCACAACGCAGTATTGCGATACCATGCATGTATAAATATGGCCCCAAGGATGGTAGCAATAAATAGCTGAAAGTTTCTATGTTCCTAAATAGATCATTCAGGTCATTTAAAGGTATAGTGGTTTTAAGCCTAAAGTGTATAATTGCAGTTTGAGGGGTGTTAAATTTGTTAAAATGGAAGCTGTTTAAAATATAGTGTTGGTTGAATTTTTTTCTGATTAATTGCGCTTATGCATTGGTTGCTTTTAGAGTTAGTTGGTAGCAGTGTCCCTGTGTATGGCATACCATTTTATTCACGAGAGGTTAGGCTTTCATATTTGCTTTGGTTTTAAACTTTCTGCTACAGTATTTCTATGAAATTCCCCCTTGATTTTGTCTCGGATTTATTATTTTTGGAGAAAAAGGAAAATGTAAGAAATTACCTTCCAATTTGATGAACATCTGTGTCTGGGTATATATGTTTTTATCAAAACTTACCCCACTTATAACACCCTTGGGTTATAAAGTTTCTAAAACTCTCTTACTTGTGGGGATATTTAGATAAAAATCTAGAAAATGCTGTTTTAGTTTGGGAGGCTGTCTCCTGGGCAGGAAAAGGGGGGCCTACATACTGTATGTCTGGTACCGTTCTTCTTGGGAGACACAGAGGTTTTACTTTTTTTTTTTAGCATAAACTTTTTCTTAAATTTTCTTCAAATAAAATTGCAAAAATAATTACTTTGCAAATTTAACTTTTTTTGGCATTTGATCCCAAAATCCAGTGACATCTCCTGAAAAGTTCTAAAACCTATTGTGTTGTTAAAGTACAGTTTGTGCCGAAAAATCGTCTAATATTCCCTATTTACTAAGGGTTTCCTACTGCAAAATATGTCCAAACCGATTGCATGCAAAATCCTGAAGCGTGGGGAAATTCTGCTGGCACTAAAAGGGTTAAATTCGTTTTCACTAGTGTCCACTAGTACTTTGAAAACTCTGTTTTTGTTATAAACCACAGGTTCTTGGATTTCTGTACCTTATAAACAAAGCCAAAAAGAAAATGTTCCAGAAACAGATGCCTGAATGAGATCAATCTGGCTGCAGGGGACACATATTTTCCCAAATAACCTCAGCATTTTTTCCCTGTAGAAGGTAAATAAATAATCTCCAGTTTTTCGATTTACTTTTCTTTTCTAAGAATATCAAAATATTTCTTTGTAGTTTTTAGCTCTGCAGCTATTTAATAAATATTTTGTTAGTTTATCAACAATTTATGTTCTAGCCTGTAAATAGTATGTATTAGTATAATAAATTATTGAGTTATCAATGTAGAAAATAGGGAACAATATACAAAATTCAGTATAAACCTATTGGATCATTGCAGCTTGCTTATACATAAAAAGCAACATGTATATAATATAAAATAAAGCACATTAATTTATTTTACAATGTACGATTTAAAAAAAAAAAAAAAAAGTCTGTTTATTTGCAACAGAATTTTGTGGTCTTTTTTTGTATAACTGCAATTTTACCACTTAATCAATAGGTTTTCTTTAGAGACCATTTAAACTTCCTGAGAATTCCACAGGATTTCACAAATCTTATGCACATCAATGAAATGTGGCTGACCACAAGCCAAACCACTGCAGTGTACACAGTGCCATGTGGGGCTTGACAGAACACACTATAAAATTATACCCAACAATTATAGCAGTCAGTGAATAACATTATTCATAGTAAACATTTCTATTATATGTTCTAACATGCTTATTTTTTTAACTCCAAAAACTCCAAATGTTGGCGTTTCCTTATGCATTTTTCTGGCAACACCAATCAAATTAGGTTCCAAACCCCAGCAGCAAATTATAACTAGGGGGCATATTCACAAAACAGCGCTATCGGAAAAAACATCTGATATCGCAGGTTATCATTAATGTACGGACTCACATTTGTGACAACTCAGCTATGCAATACCATACGATAGTAAACTATCACAATGGTAATGTATAGGCGATCGTACAATTAAGAACGTAGTCAAAAATGATCTAAATTTTGTGATCACAATCGTAATTTTAGGATCGTAATTGTACAATTTGCGGCCGTAAAATTGCCAATCATTAAAGGCGCTGTATTGCTACTTAGCAATACCGCTCCTTTATTAATAGGGCCCTAGGTGCTGAAAGTTCCATATATATGAAACCCCACTTACACATACTTTACTAAAATAATGCCTGGCTTTTACCTATGTGGCTTCTTACCTGTAGCTAATAAAGCTTGGAGTAGAGGGTCTTTCTTATACAGAGTACAGCAGTAATTCCCAGTCTACCTTCCATCTACTTGGCATGTTAAAACTCCAGCATTACAGCTATTATTGAATGCTCATCATATGGCAGCAACTTTCAACCAGATTTTATACATTTTTAATGCAATTTCTGAATTTACAAATGCAATTTTCGAATTTTCAATATTCTGATTTTCAAAACTGGCAACTAAAATCTGATTGGTTGGGGCAAAATTAGCACCATTTTTAATAAGAACTTTTCTCTCGGAAAATTTCTAAATGTACCTATTTACTTTGTGTTAGCTCATGTGTCTTAGTGGACTAAGTAGAGAACTGTGATACTTTTAATAGACTAAGTTTATTTTAGTACTTACTGCTCTGACCTGAGGAAGAGGGTAGATCCCTCGAAAGCTTGTCTTCTAAAATAGTCCATTAAAAGTATCACAGTACTTTTTGCTACATATATTGGACTAATACTGCAAAAAAATGTATTTTTACCTTAGTGGACTAAGACTTTCAACAAACAAAAGAGGTGGTTTAAGGGCAATGACCTCTAGTACACATGGGTTTAGTTCATAAATCATCCAGTAGCCATAACAAAGGGAGAGGTAAGACACAGCTTGTTGTGAATGTGCTCTGTCCATTGGGACAATGCTATCTGGAGGCTTTATTTGCCTTTTAATGTAAAATGCCAGGTAATATAAAAGTGGTAAAAGTACAAAGATTTCAAGATTTATATATTAAGAAACTATTCAAGCAAACCACCACAAAACAAAGCCCGGGATTCTAACAGTATTTGTCTGGAATGGTGAGAAGAGCAATTTTAAAGTTGTTTTTAGAAGCTGCAACAACATAAGCATTCCACTGAGCTGTTCTGGCATGCTTTCCTCTGACCTAAGTACTGACATACACCAATGTGATATAATTTTCTCTAAATTACCTAACTGGGCATAATAATATCTGGTTTAAAGATCATGTGAATCTCCTTAGCTAAACAAGCATAAAACATGTGTTTTGACATTTTTTACATTTCTTTTCCAGATTTTTTGCCCTTTTCTCAAATTCCACTGCAGTCAAAAGGGCTCTTTATGTGTCCGGTTTTTATGTCTAGTTAAAGGTACAGTGTAAATTGTATATGTGCTTAGATTTTCATTTAAACTCAAACATGGCAGCAGTAAAGAAGGAATTAAAAATCTAAAAAACAAAAAAGTTATTACATAAATAAGATAAAGACGCATACATACATACATACATATATAATCCATGCACTGGTATGATAGAGCTGAACCTTGGGAAACGTGGGAATGAAGTTACCTGCCCCAAAAGTTTGCAATCTAACTGTGTGGGTAACATGCAGTTGAAGGGGTAATAGTGCTATTGGGGGTAATAGTGTTATTGAATTATATACTGTTATTGTCTAAGAGGTTTGTGGAGAAGATTGCTTTATGAGAAACAAAGGGTTTGTCCAGAATTATATATGGAATCGTGAGAGATATGTAGTGTCGAGAAGTGATGTTAAGAGAAAAAAAAATTGAGAGAAAAAGTTAAGTTGAGAGAGTCAGGAAAAAGGAAACATGCTTTAAAGTAATTATGATGCCTAAAATGTTCCCTGCTTTTATCCCCCTAATACTGAATATAGATGGAAAGTAAGAGACAGTAATCAAAACATTTCTATTGCCACAGCTGGCAGTCAGAGCTGTGGAGTCAGTCTAAGAATCGTTCACCTCTGACTGTGACTCCAAATCTGTTTTTAAGATAATAATGCATTTTTTATGCATAATAGACCATTATAACCTATTGTATTTTTCATTAGACTTTAAACTTAGGTTTTTGACAACTCCTGGTTCCAAAACTTGGCCTGATTCCACAGCCCTTCTGAGAGTTCAATCAATTGTCCCCCTATAATCTCCCCTCCCTTTTTAAATGTGGCATGTTTGACTCTGTTTAAGATGAGAGGAGAAAATCACATTTACTATATTACTAATGAAGACATCTTGGATATAAAGGAATACCTTTGAATTGGCTAACTAAAATGATTGAAAAATGCAAGCTTCGAAGCACTAGGCTTCTTCCTCAGGCATGATACATGAGGAAGAAGCCTAGTGCTTCGAAGCTTGCATTTTCAATCATTTAGTTAGCCAATAAAAGGTATTTTTTAACCACCTTTTTATAAAATTTTTTTTTTTTCCCCCAAAAAAGAGTCTTCACTTTCATCTATGGCTAACACGGTACAATTCTCTACTACTATATTACTAATGAAATAGAGAGTCTGCTATTCTTGGGAGATGAGATGATCGATTAAGCGTAATCACTTACTGTAGGTGCATAATAACTTCGTCAATATCTGAAACTTTTAACTTCTCTTTAATTTGTTCAAGATCATCTTCAATACTGGATACAGTGGATAAAGATGAATTTGAGCTGCATGAAGGTTCAAATGCACAAATCAATAATTATTTTTGTAACGTTTGTAATGCTTATTATGTTGTAAAGTCACATAGACCATTGCCATTACACATAATAACTTTAATACAATAACATTTGTTACTAAAGGTTATTAACATTGCATCTCAGCCAATCACTTTTGCAGCTGCCGGTCAGGCCCCTTCTGCTTGCTTCCGTGCAAAAAAGAGACATACAGTAAGATTTGCCAAACAGAATTTAACCCCTATGTTTAACTTTAATGCCAGAAATTTGTGATATTGAATCAATATTTACCATTAAAGGATAACTATCGTATGTATAAAGTTCATTTAAAATACAGTTAAAATGAAAAGTACTTGGGACAGGGATATAGAACTGGTAATTCCTAACTCCCAATATTGTTTCTGTGAGGAGCACCAGCCCAAAGAAAACGGATTCTGCCAGTCTTCCTCCTGGCTTCAGCTCTATCCTTTTTTTTTAAAATTTGTTTTATTAACAACCATCACATCAAACATTGTACATATTCTGTAGAACGGTTGCGTTTACATTGACATTTGCCAGATATCACATTGCCTGTATCATCACTTATAGTGCATTTGTATATCATATTTTTGCTATCAGTTATGCATTAACTATGCAACAAAAAACTCTGCATACCCTGTGTGCGCTACACACTTACTAAAATATACAGTTAATGTCAACATACACAAAAATGCAAACTATTAAAAAATGCACACACGTATACATGTGTACACAATATGCTTGCAAATAAGCAAGCATACAGTACCCACAAAACATACTTACACACCCAAACATGGATAAACATAAATATCCACACAACTGTATATGTATATATACTGTATATAGAAAAAGGAAACTTGACACAGCACTACTTTGCAGTAATATACTGTAAATTAAATTATAACAGCTACATAGTCATGCCCATATATGCAATGTTTCAGAGTAAAGGTTCATTCGCACATGCAATTGGCGGGACTGACCCACAACGCACAATGTGTAAGAATGGCTGCTCATACACAACATGCATCAAGGGTCAGCACCCGCAATCTCACATGTACTCCTAGGTATAGTTACAAAATTTAAAAAGGTATATAAAGGAAGTGACATCATCACACACAGAGCCCTGTATTATGTGTCCACGAGTATAATTTTACTATTGATCATGGTATAATCTATGTGCTCACCACCAGCCAGCTGGCTGGTAGAGACAAAAAAAGGATACAGGTGCACTCCAGGGACTTCATTCAAACCTTTATTAGCTGCACTTTTTTGTGTATTTGTGTATCTATTTATATTGCCCAATATATATATATATATGTATATATATATATATATATATATATACATACACAGGAACTTATTTACACTTCCAGTCTTGTCATATACAATGCCTAAGATGATTTTTTCGGATGTTAGTAAAATTCCACTTCCTTTTAGTGTCTACATGGAGACCCTTTAGCACTCTTAGAGGTGTGGCTAAACCTACAATTTTGAGCTTTCCATTCAAACTTAGGGGTGTCAAGTAAAGTAAATATACTTTATTAATTGTATGTCATTTGTTTTGTAATTCAGTAATAATTAGTAGTATTATACCTTGTATAGTGTTATTTATTATGGTGATTTTAATTAAATAGTGATAATTACACACATACATATAGACCTTTCCTACCTTTCTTATGTATAACAGTGTTATATAACCCAACCTAATTAGTTGCTCCTAAAAACTCAAGACAATCTCTGTAAATATATATATATATATATATATATATATATATATATATATATATATACACACACACATATAATAGGTATGCTTATTGGGAAATAGGTAAAATCTTTTAATACATGGTCACTACAAACTGTTAAAATGAATTACAAAAAATTGTTGCTTACCGTTCATCACTGCTATCCATTTCAAATTGGCTGATACTTTGGTCATTCAATTTAGAAACAGACTGACCAGCGCCCAGAGCAAAATTGACAACCTTGGGGTTATATTTAGACAAAGCTAGGTCTATGTCCCTGGAATAGAAAAAAAAAATCTCTGTTTCTGAGTTATAAAAATATATAACGTATTTTCTGGTGTAGAACAAAGGCTATAACAAAAATCCAAAAATACTTTCAAGCATAATACATTTAATATTTTTAGATTTTAGACTTGACTTCATTCATTCATTCATCCACCATGGTATATCTGTGGTATTTTAGCGAAACGTTTTCAAGAAATGAACTTTAAGTCCAGTTGTTCTACAGTAACTGAATACCACAGATATAGCATGATCTAGATAAATAAAAACCATCATATACCTTTACTGTAGTTAACTGACAAGGAAGGAGCACTCCTGGGATTTAAAGCAATTAATTATTTATTTGTGCCACATTGACGCGTTTCAGCCCCTGTACTGAATCCCCCCCACTACTGGCCCCATTGTGTAGTGTAGTTTAATCCTTACCTCACATCCCAGCTCCATATGGTTCTCCTGTAGTCCCCCCCAAAGTCCTAAAAACTGCCCACCAGGAGGATAGCAGAGTCCATATAGAACTCTGCCTCCTACCTGGCCACCGGGAGAAGTTTGGCATGCGTACTGCAGCCCTTCTCCCCCTCCCTCTCCCTCCCCCTACCATAAAAAGCTTTTCACCAAACATTCCCCCTGTCCTCCCAGCCCCAACCGCTATATTAGTAATATCAGAAAATGCCCAAAACATTACTTACCTTCCCTCTTGCCTCCGCCGCACTGAACTCCCGGCAGCCACGTCCGTGATTGGCTGCCGCTCAGCCAATCACAGACGCGACTGCCGGTCCCGCCCCTCTGCTTGCATTTTCTCGCAAGCAGAGGGCCTGGCAGCGTGGCGGAGGATAGAGGGAAGGTAAGTAAAGTTTTTAGGCATTTTCTGATATTACTAACATAGCGGTTGGGGCTGGGGGGACAGGGAAAAAAAATTTGTTTGAAGGGTGGGCATACCCTTTAATTTTTTGTTTGAAGGGTGGACATACCCTTTAATAGTAGTGAAGCAGTTCTCTCCATAATCCCCACTTGTTCTCTTTTTTGGATAATTTGGATAATACTTTCTTTTGAAAATTGGTTCTCATTCTTCTAGGTCATGGTGTATCTGTGGTATTCAGTTAGATTTAACTGAATACCACAGATATATCTTTTGAACATTTCAGCAGAAATTATTGTTAGGAGCATTATAATGTAGTAATAGTGCCTCTTGGGAAAAAGAAGAAGGACCCTTACAGAACCTGAGATGGCAGCTCACTACTGACTAAAGCAAAGCATAGCAAAGGTGATGAAATCAACAGATTTTTCAAAATGGTAGAGAATAACCAAGCATATGTAATATAAACAAAGAATATAAAAAATAATGATATTTTCCTTTGAACTGTCCCATTAAGACTCAATAATTTCCTCTGTAATGATAGGGAAATAACAATATTAAATATATGACATATATAAAAAACATGACAATCTCTGACCTCTGCAGGGAAAATAATGATATTTTTAATGGGAATCATACATGGGCTGGAACAAACAGACTGAGTAGGGGTCTAAATATTGTTGAGAAATCCATTCCTTTCAGTCAACAAATCATCCAGCCCCACCTTATTTTCCTGCTTACTTGCATGCTTCTTAGGACCTAAGAGTTGCCATGAAGTGGGCAATTAGGTGCCTATTGTATTGGAAATGTCATTCCCTTTTGTGCATCTTAACACAAAAAAGAATACGTAATAAAAGAGTAAGAAACAACTAGCAAAGGTTACTGAGAAAGATGTGTTGTTTTGGTTGTATAAGAAACAGGCACATTTCATTCCTCTATTAAATGCTACAAAGAATTCTAGCACCCCAACCATGGAAACTCTGACAATTATTAACCTTATTGATAGCTCATACATTGTGCTGTTTAGAATGGCAACTTCACAGTGTTTAAAAATACAGTAGCTTTTAAAAACATATCTGGCTTGCTACTGTATATAAGGTATTTATTCAGAGACTTTAACACATAATGGATCCCACAGAAAAGAAGATCCCGGAACTTAAGAAAATACTTTTACTAAGGTTTAGTTTCCATTTAAAATATTTAAAACTATATTTAATGATTCATCTTTGTGTTCATTTTAACAACTCCCTTTATCTTGGTCTCCTATAGAAAACTCCTAAAAAGTTTATTTTTGTTGAAAATTTCTTTCATTTGGCATGTTATTATAATCATATACAGAAAATATATAAAAATAAAGGGGGAGTTTTATACAGCTTTGCTCTCTTCCCTCCTTTCCCATTGGCAAAAGAACAATGCAAATTGCATCACATACATATATTTATAACTTTATATTTGCTCTTATTTGAAGACATATTGAACCCTTCATTGCTGGAGTCTATTACGGTATTTGTTTTCTCAGGTGATAAAGGAGTCCCGTTAGAGGAAAAAATTAGCATTTGTTTATGCTTCTGTGATAAATGGGACATATGGGAATAGTTATAGTTTAGTGATTTGAACATTTTTTTAATCTCTAACGAACTTCAAAGCAATGATAATTTAACTTAACAAACTATGTCGGGAAGCTATCTCTAGCTAGCATATATCTACTTAATATTCTTAATACATGGGATGCAGCGCGTACACAGGCGTGTATCGGACACTTAAGGCAATTGTGTAAGGGCTGGGTGTACCCGGTTTTGATCAAAGGGCATCCGCCTACTCGCCTGTCCAACACGCACATCCCATTTACCTTTGGTTGGAAGAGCTCCGCCGCCACCTGCTGCTCACCACGGTCCACTCTGGGCTGAATCAGGGGAAAGTTGTTAAAATCTGGTTCAAAACAAACCTGCTAAACACCCCACATGCCTTAGGTTGCATTCTCAATCCTTATTTTGGTTTTATTCAGGTTAGTTTAGGTTTATATAGAACATAAATACCTTTCTAATTCACTTTGCATATTCATATATATATACATTTCTTTACTTCACACAAATGTCATAAGCATATATACATTTACATTGTCGTTGTGTTCCGGGTCGCCCCCAACTCCACAATATAGAGAAGGATTGCTAGTAGGAGAAAGCTGGCTAGTCTAATAAGTGTGTATACTTGAGTGCGAGGGGGGGGGTGCCAGAATATTTTGTGATAATCTTAGGGATGTAGTAGGATATTGTCATAGGTTGATAGAGTAGAGCCCAGTGGGCCCCATATTTTGTCAAATTGGAAGGTTTTGTTTTTCATAAGTGCCGTGAGAAACTCCCTCCGGCATATATCTGCAAGTCTATTGATCAAGGCAGTCTCTGTTGGGGGAAACTTTGACTTCCAAGATTTGGAAATTTCACATCTTGCAGCCCTTATAATGTGGGATGCTAACCTCTGAGACAAGGAGAAGAGGTCTGGGAATGGAGCGCCCAGGAGAAAGCTGTAAGAGTTGGTGGACTTGAGACTAATATGGTACAATTAGTAAGCATGTTCAATATATATGAAAAAGAGAGCCATGTAGGCATGAAGGAGAAAACTCCTAAAAACTTTTAAATACATTTTGAAGATACAAAATAAAAATAAAATAGCAGCAGTGTTTAGTACAGACTGTAGTGATACTGCCTAAAAAATTAAAGGATAAGTGCACTGTAAAATCAAGTTATGTTCATTTGGAAGCTGCAGCTTTAAAAATACCATTGCCATATTAAATTATTTTTTTTTACCTATGCCCCTCCAGAGCCTAGCTTGGCCTTGGAAGTTGCTGACATCTTGTTACTGGTTTGCTGAATGTTAAGCTCCGCCCCTCTGAGATTTCCTCTGCTTTCTCCTGCTTGAGCCTCAAACAGTAAAGCCTGTGAGTTCCGTGCACTCTCCTGCTTGACACGCTGTTGCGGGCGGAAGATGAAGGTGGGGGGGAGCTAAGCCTGGTCTGTCAGTTCCGTGCACTCTTCCTGCTTGAGCCTCAAACAGTATGCCTGGTGAACTCACAAGCGGAAGAAAGCAGAGGAAATCTCAGAGGGGCGGAGCTTAACATTCAGCAAACCAGTAACAGATGTCAGCAACTTCCAAGGCACAAAGCTAGGCTCTGGAGGGACATAGGTAAAAAAAAAATATGGCAATGGTATTTTTAAAGCTGCAGCTTCCAAATGAACATAACTTGATTTTACAGTGCACTTATCCTTTAAATAACTGATGCACTAGTAAAAGTGTAATACAGTAAATTAAAAAAATTATATAGGGCTAGTTCTCCATATTACTATATTGTTAAAATTTAAAAACTAGGGACTGATCAAGAAACAGGGAAGTGCTTTCTCAGAACATTAAACTCAGACACTTTCCCTGCATGTATTTCCTTTACTAAAATAAATAGAAAGGAGTACTGTATGAATGATGTGTTAAGGATAATAAATTCCAACAAAAACCTATAAAGCTATGAACAAAACACTCTAGTCAGATTTGTCACATTTGCACTTCATTAGTGCTGCATTGGAGATTGGAAGATGGTTTCCTATATACCGCTGTATAGTTATATAGTTACATAATAAATTTTGGGTTGAAAAAAAAATGACAACAGTCAATTAAGCTTAACTCCTCCACCAACCCAACATGTGGTGTGCCCCCAGTACTCCAAACTAGACAAGGATACAACCAAACACACATTCCCACACAAACAGTCATACCCTTATGACTTTCTGCCTGTTCAAGAAGATAATCCAAACCTTCTTTGAATGTGGCAGAACTTTCCACAACCTCATTGTCATCAAAATGAAGAACCATTTACATTACATTTTTTCCCTCACATCTAAAGGGGTGGTCTCTAATATTTTGGTCACCCTATAAAAGAAAATATCCTCTGCTAATTGGCTGTAGTTTCCTCTAACATATTTGTATAGGATTATCATATAACCTTGCAAATGCCTCTTTTCAAGGGAAAAAACATTTAACTTTGATAATCTATCTTCATAACACAAATTCTCTAAATCAGTTCAGTTGCCTGTCTGTGTACTCTTTCTAATTCATTTAAATCCATTCTATGGACTGGAGGTATTAATGCATTAGTGGGCACATTTCTATCCTGTAAATAGGTTCTATTACTTACTGGAAGGTACAGTACATTGGTGGGTTCTTGGACAAATAGACGATCGGTTATGTCAGAAAATCTCACCAGTTGCAAAATGCAACCAAGCCATAGTGGGATTTGTAGTTTTAAACATCTAAAGTGCCAAGGTACAACATCACTGCTTTAGCCAGTTCTAAATTCAAGTACAAATAGAAAGGTCAAGGTCACTTTTTTTAGCTTACATAATAATCTTCTATAAGGAACTGTATCAAAGGCTTTTTCAAAAACTAAATGAATAACATCCACTGATCCCTCACTTGACATTCTGGTCTGGCACCCTCCTCTCAGTTCTTTCATGGCCTGACCAGTGGAAATGCAGGCTCAACAAGAAGCACTTCTTCCCACTGATCAGTAGAGATGTCGGAACTTCTGAAAATCTGCTTCATTTGAGGATTCGCGGAATTCCGAATAAATTCGGAAATTCGAAGATCTGCAAATTTTGTCATTAAAGTCAATGGGGACAGAAGTTCAGAAATGTCCGCCTAAAATAAGGCATTAAATAGTAGTTGTAACTTACCATAAATGGCTCTGGGACCTGGGAAATGGTCTGAGGACTACGTCCTCGCAGGAAGAAAAGCAAAAAAATGGAAGTAGAGCACAAACCCGCCACTTCCAGTTTCTGCGGGTCGGTTTCAGTAATCCTCGAACAGCCGATTCGAGAATCCTCGAACGTCCTGCGGCTGAATGTTCGTGGGTCCTGCGGCTCAACCAGGGACCCCCTCCCGTTTCCTTAAAAGGACCTTTGTGGCCCTTACAAAGGGCACTTTGGGGCTTAAGAGGTCCTGCCGCTCGAACCGGGAACCCCCCTCCCCGGCACTTAGAAGGGCCCTTGTGTCATTGACAAGTGCCTTTTGGGGATTAAGGGGTCCCGTAGCTCGAACCAGGACCCCCTTCCCGGCACTTAGAAGTGGTGCTTCTAAGCTCGAAAACAGGACCCCTTGGCTCTTAGAACAACCCTTGGGGGTGTCTTCTTTCTTCTCAGCCGGCGACACAAACTCCTCTGATGTCGCTGCGGCCACCAGTGACTGCCGGCACTGGCAACATCAATGCCGCCAGTGTTGCCGGCGTCTTCTTCCTTCTGCCATCACTGTGATGAGTTCTGAGCTCTGCAGGGTTTGCCCCTCTTTATATAGGTTTGCTAAAGGACCAAATTCAATTGTAATTGGTTAATATTTCAATGCTTGCAATCATATAATCAGCATTAACCAATCATATTTAAATTTTATTATTCCAATATGATTGCTTAATGTGTGATCATATGATTGCAAGCATTGAAATATTAACCATTAACCAATTCATTGGATTTGGTCCTTCAGCAAACCTATATAAAGAGGTGCAAACCCTGCAGAGCTCAGAAGTCATCACAGTGATGGCAGAAGAAGACGCTGGCGGTGTCACTGGCAGCAAATAAATCTATTGGCTAAAGAAAACATTTTTGGCCCTCAAAAATTATTTTTTGCTATAATTACTTTATATTTTTGGTCTTTGTTTTTCTGCCTGAACCACATTTTAATATTTTATCTAATATTTTTAAGTAGAATTTAAAATGGATTGTTTTAAATCCATACTAAAATTAAAAAACTCCTGGGCACTCCTGGATTATGAGCAAAAAATATTATTTATTGTACAAAATCGACGTTTCGGTACTTCACCGAGTACCTTCACCAGGATTAATACCATACCTAATTGAGTATATGCTGGTCTGAGTATAAGCCAAGGTTCTTATTTTTACCTGAAAAACGAGTAAAACTGATTGACTTGAGTATAAGCCAAGGGCTGACATTCTCCCATAGACAGCCCCATAGATAGTTCCACAAACAGTCCTATAGAAAGCCTCATACACAGCCCCATAGAAAGTCCAACACAGCCCCATAGATAGTTCCACAAACAGTCCTATAGAAAGCCTCATACACAGCCCCATAGAAAGTCCAACACAGCCCCATAGAAAGTCCAATACACAACCCCATAGAAAGCTCCATACACAGCTTCATATAAAGTCCCATACACAGTCCCATAGAAAGTCCCATACACAGCCCCATAGAAAGCCCCATACACAGCCCCATAGAAAGTCCCATACACAGATGTTTTAATCTGCTTACACTGCCTGTTGCTTGATGACCGGTCTTGTTGATATAGTATGCTTGTTAACCACATTAACCAAGTTTAGGTCCGCCACACTGATATGTGATATATGAATTATATGTATAGGCAGGATTAATGATACAAGCAATGTACTGTAATTTAGATGAATGATCCTATTTAGGTGGTACTTTACTGATCGTTTTTGTGCTTTAAACTGTATGACCTTAATACCCCTTGATATTTATATACCAATGGTGTATTTATGCAATTACAAGGTGTGGGAAGTGTTCTCCACTAGAGATGGCCGAACTTCATAAAGTTCGGTCTGTTTTCGAACTTTCGAACTTCAGTAAAAGTTTGAAAGTTCGAATTTGGACCCATTAAAGTCAATGGGAGAAGGATAGTTCCAAAAGTTCTGATGACTTACAGCTAAACTAACAATGGCAACTTACTGTAAATGGCTGTGACACCTGGGAAATGGTCTGGGGAACATGTCACTATCACCATAACTTGTTGAAACACTTCTTATAACACGAGCGGGCAATTGTTGGGTTTTGCGCAAGCTACAGCCACTTCGAGGATTACCGAACAATACTTTTGAGGGTTAACGAAAATAGAATGATAAATTCCAGGGTTACCGAAATCGAACAATACTTTCGAGGATTACCGAAAACCAACAATACTTTAAGGGTTAGCGAACTATACATTTTGAGGGTTACCGAAAACGATCCATACATTTGAGGGTTACCAAAAACGAACAATAGTTTAGAGGGTTACTAAAAATTGAAGGCTACATTCGAGGGTTAGTGAATGATACATTCTAGGGTTATCAAAAACGATCCGTACATTCGAGGGTTAGCAAAAACGGACGATAATGTCGAGGGTTAGCGAACAATACTTTCAAGGGTTATCGAACGGTCCATAAATTCGATAATAATCAAATTTACGATAATTTTTGAAAATATAGCCGCGAGTCCGGAAAATGAACTGGTTCACAAACAGTTTGAGTTCGTCTGAACTCAGAAAGTTCAGCTCGAACTCGGGTTAGAGTTCAGGTTTTGTGTCCATCTCTATTCTTCACTGCTTTGTCCTTGGATATGGATATATGTTTAAGCTTCTAGCTAACGGTGCACCTCTTCTATTAAAGGCTCAGACCTGCTAGGTTTTCTACATCTTAACCACAATAGACATTTTAGTAGCTAATAAAATTTTTGACATTTAACAAAGCAATGGGAGCTTGCATATCAAACAATCTTAATTTCAGTATTACGGTATCTTCCTACCTGACTGTACAAGAATGACAGCCTCTTATTTCTTATCAATTACTGGAAGTGCTTAAAGGGTATCTCCACTCGTTTTTGGAATCCAGTTCTATTGAAGAACGGGAGGTAAAGGAGCTGTGCCTTACCTTCCGTTCTTCAATAGAACACACAGGAGCCAGGAGAGAAGGTAAGAACTTACCCGCTCGCTCGCTCCCCTGGCGCGTAGTCTGACAGGTCCCGACGGACCTTGTCTTCTATGCGCATGCACGATCTATGCACATAGAAGACAAGGTCCGTCGGGACCTGTCAGACCAAGCGCCGGGGGAGCGAGCGAGCTGGTAAGTTTCTTACCTTCTCTCCTGGCTCCTGTGTGTTCTATTGAAGAATGGAAGGTAAAGCACAGCTCCTTTACCTCCCGTTCTTCAATAGAACTGGATTCCCAAAACTTATAAAAACGAGTGGAGATACCCTTTAAGGAGTAAAGAAAGTTAAAAGTAAAGTTAACATAACATAAGAAAGAACAAAGAAAGAACATATCCAACAGGGTATGTTACAATAAACATGCACATGCTCAGTGTAGAGGAATGAGGCACAGGATTTTGGATGGAATGGGGAGAAATGAGGCACAGGATTTTGGGTGGGATGGGGGAAATGAGGCACAGGATTTTGGGTGGGTTGGGGAGGAATGAGGCACAGGATTTTGGGTGGGATGGGAGGAATGAGGCACAGGATTTTGGGTGGGACGGGGAGAAATGTGCCTCATTCCTTCCCATTCCACCCCATCTCAGCAAAATTCCTGTGCCTAGCATGTCTCCCAATTCACTTTTCAATCCAGTTTTGACAGGTCGTCGTGACCTGTCCAGACCAACGCCGGGAGAGCGATGGAGCGGGTAAGTCCTTACCTCTCTCCCTGGCTCCTGTGTGTTCTATTGAAGAACGGAAGGTAAGGCCAGCTCCTTTACCTCCCGTTCTTCAATAGAACTGATTCCAAAAACGAGTGGAGATACCCTTTAAGCACTTCCAGTATTGATAAGAAATAAGGAGCTGTCATTCTTGTACAGTCAGGTAGGAAGACCCGTAATACTGAAATTAAGATTGTTTATATGCAAGCTCCCATTGCTTTGTTAAATGTCAAAAATTTTTTACTACTAAATGTCTATTGTGGTTAAGATGTAGAAAACCTAGCAGGTCTGAGCCTTAATAGAAGAGTGCACCGTTAACTAGAAGCTTAAACATATATCCATATCCAAGGACAAAGCAGTGAAGAATAGAGATGGACACAAAACCTGAACTCTAACCCGAGTTCGAGCTGAACTTTCGGAGTTCAGACAAACTCAAACTGTTTGTGAACCAGTTCATTTTCCGGACTCGCGGCTATATTTTCAAAAATTATCGTAAATTTGATTATTATCGAATTTATGGACCGTTCGTAACCCTTGAAAGTATTGTTCGCTAACCCTCGACATTATCGTCCGTTTTTGCTAACCCTCGAATGTACGGATCGTTTTTATAACCCTAGAATGTATCATTCACTAACCCTCGAATGTAGCCTTCAATTTTCATTAACCCTCTAAACTATTGTTCGTTTTTGGTAACCCTCAAATGTATGGATCGTTTTTCGGTAACCCTCAAAATGTATAGTTCGCTAACCCTTAAAGTATTGTTGGTTTTCGGTAATCCTCGAAAGTATTGTTCGATTTCGGTAACCCTGGAATTTATCATTCTATTTTCGTTAACCCTCAAGTATTGTTCGGTAATCCTCGAAGTGGCTGTAGCTTGCGCAAAACCCAACAATTGCCCGCTCGTGTTATAAGAAGTGTTTCAACAAGTTATGGTGTAGTGACATGTTCCCCAGACCATTTCCCAGGTGTCACAGCCATTTACATTAAGTTGCCATTGTTAGTTTAGCTGTAAGTCATCAGAACTTTTGGAACTATCCTTCTCCCATTGACTTTAATGGGTCCAAATTCGAACTTTCAAACTTTTACTGAAGTTCGAAAGTTCGAAAACAGACCGACTTTATGAAGTTCGGCCATCTCTAGTGGAGAACACTTCCCACACCTTGTAATTGCATAAATACACCATTGGTATATAAATATCAAGGGGTATTAAGGTCATACAGTTTAAAGCACAAAAACGTCAGTAAAGTACCACCTAAAAGGATCATTCATCTAAATACAGTACATTGCTTGTATCATTAATCCTGCCTATACATAATTCATATATCACATATCAGTGTGGCGGACCTAAACTTGGTTAATGTGGTTAACAAGCATACTATATCAACAAGACCGGTCATCAGCAACAGGCAGTGTAAGCAGTTAAAACATCTGTGTATGGGACTTTCTATGGGGCTGTGTATGGGGCTTTCTATGGGGCTGTGTATGGGACTTTCTATGGGACTGTGTATGGAACTTATATGAAGCTGTGTATGGGGCTTTCTATGGGTTTGTGTATTGGACTTTTTCTTGGGCTGTGTTGGACTTTCTATGGGGCTGTGTATGAGGCTTTCTATAGGACTGTTTGTGGAACTATCTATGGGCTTGTTGGACTTTCTAGGGGCTGTGTATGAGGCTTTCTATAGGACTGTTTGTGGAACATCTATGGGGCTGCTATGGGAGAATGTCAGCCCTTGGCTTATACTCAAGTCAATCAGTTTTACCTCGTTTTTCAGGTAAAAATAAGAACCTTGGCTTATACTCAGACCAGCTTTATACTCAATTAGGTATGGTATTAATCCTGGTGAAGGTACTCGGTGAAGTACCGAACGTCGATTTTGTACAATAATAATATTTTTTGCTCATATCCAGGAGTGCCCAGAGTTTTTTTAATTTTAGTATGGATTTAAAACAATCCATTTTAAATTCTACTTAAAAATATTAGATAAAATATTAAAATATTGGTTCAGGCAGAAAACAAAGACCAAAAATATAAAGTATTATAAGCAAAAATAATTTTTGAGGGCCAAAAATGTTTTCTTTAGCCAATAGATTTATTTGCTGCCAGTGACACCGCCAGCGTCTTCTTCTGCCATCACTGTGATGACTTCTGAGCTCTGCAGGGTTTGCACCTCTTTATATAGGTTTGCTGAAGGACCAAATCCAATGAATTGGTTAAGGTTAATATTTTCAATGCTTGCAATCATATGATCACACATTAAGCAATCATATTGGAATAATAAATTAAATATGATTGGTTAATGCTGATTATATGATTGCAAGCATTGAAATATTACACCAATTACAATTGAATTTGCTCCTTTAGCAAACCTATATAAAGAGGGGCAAACCCTGCAGAGCTCAGAACTCATCACAGTGATGGCAGAAGGAAGGACGCCGGCAACACTGGCGGCATTGATGTTGCCAGTGCCGGCAGTCACTGGTGGCCGCAGCGACATCAGAGGAGTTTTGTGTCGCCGGCTGAGAAGAAAGAAGACACCCCCAAGGGTTGTTCTAAGAGCCAAGGGGTCCTGTTTTCGAGCTTAGAAGCACCACTTCTAAGTGCCGGAAGGGGGTCCTGGTTCGAGCTACGGGCCCCTTAATCCCCAAAAGGCACTTGTCAATGACACAAGGGCCCTTCTAAGTGCCGGGGAGGGGGTTCCCGGCTCGGGCGGCAGGACCTCTTAAGCCCCAAAGTGCCCTTGTAAGGGCCACAATCCTTTTAAGGAACGGAGGGGGTCCCTGGTTGGCCGCAGGACCCACGAACATTCAGCCGCAGGACGTTCGAGGATTCTCGAATCGGCTGTTCGAGGATTACTGAAACCGACCCCAGAAACTGGAAGTGGCGGGTTTGTGCTCTACTTCCATTTTTTTTTGCTTTTTTTCCTGCAGGACGTAGTCCTCAGACCATTTCCCAGGTCCAGAGCCATTTATGGTAAGTTCAACTACTATTTAATGCCTTATTTTGGCGGACATTTCTGAACTTCTGTCCCATTGACTTTAATGACAAAATTGCAGATCTTCGAATTTCCGAATTTATTCGGAATTCCGCGAATCCTCAAATGAAGCAGATTTTCAGAAGTTCCGACATCTCTACTGATCAGTGGGAAAAGTGCTTCTTGTTGAGCCTGCATTTCCACTGGTCAGGCCATGAAAGAACTGAGAGAGGGGTGCCAGACCAGAATGTCAAGTGAGGGATCAGTGGATGTTATTCATTTGTTTTTGAAAAACCTTTGATACAGTTCCTTATAGAAGATTATTATGTAAGCTAAAAAAGTGACCTTGACCTTTCTATTTGTACTTGAATTTAGAACTGGCTAAAGCAGTGATGTTGTACCTTGGCACTTTAGATGTTTAAAACTACAAACCCACTATGGCTTGGTTGCATTTTGCAACTGGTGAGATTTTCTGACTAACCGATCGTCTATTTGTCCAAGAACCCACCAATGTACTGTACCTTCCAGTAAGTAATAGAACCTATTTACAGGATAGAAATGTGCCCACTAATGCATAATACCTCCAGTCCATAGAATGGATTTAAATGAATTAGAAAGAGTACACAGACAGGCAACTGAACTGATTTAGAGAATTTGTGTTATGAAGATAGATTATCAAAGTTAAATGTTTTTTTCCCTTGAAAAGAGGCATTTGCAAGGTTATATATAATCCTATACAAATATGTTAGAGGAAACCACAGCCAATTAGCAGAGGATATTTTCTTTTATAGGGTGACCAAATATTAGAGACCACCCCTTTAATGTGAGGAAAAATGTAATGTAAATGGTTCTTCATTGTGATGACAATGAGGTTGTGGAAAGTTCTGCCACATTCAAAGAAGGTTTGGATTATCTTCTTGAACAGGCAGAAAGTCATAAGGGTATGACTGTTGTGTGTGGAATGTGTGTTTGGTTGTATCCTTGTCTAGTTTGGAGTACTGGGGGCACACCACATGTTGGGTTGGTGAGGAGTTAAGCTTATTGACTGTTGTCATTTTTTTTTCAACCCAAAATTTATTATGTACCTATATAACTATACAGCGGTATATAGGAACTCATCTTCCAATCTCCAATGCAGCACTAATGAAGTGCAAATGTGACAAATCTGACTAGAGTGTTTTGTTCATAGCTTATAGGTTTTTGTTGGAATTTATTATCCTTAGATAAAGTTCGAATAAGGGGCACTTTTCAAAAAGCTTGCTATACTTGCATAAATATTTTTTCTGTTACTATTTAATCAACAGTTTATTTACTCGCTAATTGTCTATTTCTAGGGTTGTAGTAGTACATATGATCTGCTAGAGTTCCTCACAATGAATGCTTGCAGCTTACTAGATTGTCACCGTATGACTACATTAGTTCGCAGTATCAAGATATTGTGTGCAGCTATAATAATTTACTCTGATGACTATACTGACTGCAAGCACAGAACATTGTTTTTGCAGTCTTATTCAGTGTATTACTACTTTATATATACTCCTATTTCAGCCTTTTACCCATTTGGACAGAATTATGTCGGGTGTCATGTGCTATACTAGTAAATTACAATGGAGACTCAAGAGTTACCACTTTAAAATCCTTTGTTTGTTGAGACCATTGAAACTGTTGACTTTTTGACTAATATACGTCATTAAGATATGGCATATGTGAATATGTTTCTATTATTATGATTTCTTTTATTTTGTTAGATTGCCGCTCTTTATATAAGCCCCATTATACTCCCGTTTATATACTTATCGTGGCACTATAATAGTTACGAGATATCTGTGATACATTTCTTTAATCCCTGACAGAGACTCCTTGCTGGAAATCTTGTTCCAAACTCTATGCTATTAAATATTGAAGAACTATATTTCATAGGCTGCGGACTCAATCTATGTTAGGAGATCTAATCTATGCTAGTTGGTTATAGTTCTGTATATTACCTTTTGACACTTTTTGTTTTGATATGATAGTCTATCTATTTAATTAAAAGCTCATATAAACTACTTTTGTAGCCAGATTTGAGATACTATATTCAAGATGAGCGCCACCCTGCGTTCTCAGTGGTATCACCTGACCCTATTTAAATGACTCCTCCATTATGACTCCAGCCGCAGCAGGAGGCCTCGTCATCGGCAGCGTGTTCCGGTTCACCTTGTGTCCAGCCACATGAACGGCGTTGTGTGTTTCGCCTCCTGGCATTTTGGATGATACTTTCAGCCACATTTTCAGTCTACTGCACCTGCCTGTCCCTGACTATTGACCAGTATTCCGAGACAGATAAGTAGCCGGACATTTACTGTATTTTGTAATCTCCTACTTACTGGTTTACATTGCACTTTTCTATAGCAATGGATTTTGGCTGAGACAAGTTAGAGGGATGTTATATTTAATCTTTTAAATGTTTTTATCTGTTTGGAGCATTTTTGATATTACACTTTCCCTGTTCATATAAAGATTTTTATAAATACCAAAAGGATGTGCAGGAGTGTTAATAGGAATCTTTAGCTCTTTCTACTATATTCAGTGGGATTTAGAGGAGGCTGCCGAGACGCCTGATTGTTGCACAGAGTTTAAAAAACTCTTCTATGCGCATAGATCGTGCATGCGCATAGAAGACAAGGTCCGTCGGGACCTGTCAGACTACGCGCCAAGGGAGCGATGGAGCGGGTAAGTTCTTACCTTCTCTCCTGGCTCCTGTGTGTTCTATTGAAGAACGGAAGGTAAGGCACAGCTCCTTTACCTCCCGTTCTTCAATAGAACTGGATTCCAAAAACGAGTGGAAATACCCTTTAAACAATTCTATTCTTTCTAGCTCTGTGGTTACATGCTAAACAGTGAAAGAACTGCAGCTTTTCTAGAATACATACAGATGCTTCTATGTCTAGAAATATCCTTATAATTAGGCCTTTGGAAACAAACAAAGTTTGGTAATGCTGAGCCAATTAATTTTTTGTGTCCTTGTCCTCTAAAACTTGAGAGTAAGAGAAAATTGATTATTGATTTGTACAATATACATTTTTTGCAGCAATGTGTCCTGTCATAAAATATTCTTACTCTGCACTGTACTGAAAAGTTGACGATCCATATAAAACTTACATTCCATCCTGGCGAGCCTTCTGCCTTACAGTTAGAAGAAGCATCCGAATCTCTTGGGTCACCATATTCTTTATTACAGGAGGGTCTGCTAAGATAGAGCATTTTTTGTGAAGGGAATTTTGTTCTGAGGTAGGGCTGTTGGTCCTCACCTCTTTCCACAGATTCAGCAGAACCTCAACCTGCAAAAGTAGATTTAGGGGAAGAGAATACAATGAACATATAGAAAAAAAGTGTAGAGAAAAATTCAAGTGAGAAAACAAGTGAGTATAAAAATATTTGAATGAATGTGAAGGGCACGCATAAGCATTCTGTGGCAATTAAAGAACCAAAAAAAAAAGGTTTGTGTAGATGATCACAGTTGCCCTGGAATATTTTGGGTATGTTCCCATTTGGCTTGGTGCTAGCCTGAAAGTTAAAAAATATACCATGCCTTCCATGCATGTAATTTATTAGTTTATTGAGTGGAGATAGGTCACCAGAATACCAAGTTTTCTCACTGCACCTCTATTCAGATTGGAGACTCAGCATCGTTTGCAGTCACAGTGCAATGTACCACTGTCCTAAGGCTAGTGGAATCTCTAAGAAACACCCCATATGAATATGCTATATCTGCCAAACATGGCTTTTGTCTCCTGGATTCAATAAGTTACACGGTAAGAATACAAGATGAAAAACTATATGTATTTATTAACCAAATTAACATGGCATTAATGGGTCAACTCCCTTTAATTATTGGTCACCCAATACCAGATAAAGTGAAAGGATTTTTACCATTGAATCTTAGGTAACAAACTAAATGTTGGAGCCACATAATTCATTTCTCACTCACTGGTTACATGTATATTTGTGGCACAAGGGTTTCTGATTTATCACTGTCATGGAAGAAAACTCCCCACGTTTTACTAAAACTGGGAAGGGGAAGAAGCTATCATCATAATGTTATTGGCTTTCCCCCCACTTTTTAAAAAAACAAGATTTTTCTTGAATTCTCTGGAAAGTGACATATTTACAAAGTAGCTAAGTAAGTTCTTCACATTTTTTATTTTTAAAGAGGCAAAAATTCTCTGCACATTGCTGTACTTAATTTGCTTTACTAAAAATAAGTGTGATTTTGGAAAAATCTCTGGTGATAATTGGCAGGATTTCTGGATCTCGGAAAAATCCTGAAAATCTGAAAACAGAACGAATTTTCGATTATTATCGAATGTTCAAGGCTCTTTTCGAGGATTATCGAAAATAGCCTTGAACATTTTTGAAAATCCTCGAAAATACGATCTGCTTTCGAGTTTCCAACAGTCAGATAAGATGCACCAGTTAACAACTACAGTATATTCAATGGGTTTTAGCAGGCCGTTTTAAACCCAAGTTAACCAGATAATACAATGGGCAGTGTGAATTTAACACTGATTTGGTTTTGCAGCCATTATATCATGGCCCTGTTAATGTTTGCAAGTTTTTTAGCAGAAAAGATGCAAATGCATTTGTTGCGTTTTTACAGTAGTTAAGCTGTACAATCCTCACATAGTCTAAGTTTTGTCAAATAAAAGATTATCAGGGTTATTCAATAAAAGTTCTTATCGTTTAAAATGGTGCTAATTTTGCCCCAACCAATCAGATGTTAGCTTTCAAATGTTAAATAAGATCTGATTGGTTGGGGCAAAATTATCACCATTTTAAATGATAAGACCTTTTATTGAATCTCACTGTATATTTGTTCAAAGATTTCTCAGAAGAATATCCTGGATGGGGAAATGTATTATGAACAGATGTCCAGTAACAACACAGTAATTAAAACCACATATATCAAACTAGGCCATTATAAGATGCCTTCACAAATTCTCTGAATATCACTTTAGTCAGTATCTATTTTATTTTATCAAGAAAACCCAGCTCGCATGATCCACTTTATTTTATCTTCTGCATCTGACTTACATACTGGCCTCTGTACTCAATGTTAATACAGTTAATACTGATTTCCTATATTGTCTAGTGCAGGGATCCTCAAAATACAGCTCTCCAGATGTTTGAAAACTACAACTCTCAGCATTCCTAGGTTTCCCTCTATAGTTGAGGAATGCTGGGAGCTGTAGTTTTCAAACATCGGGAGAGCCCTAGTTTGAGGATCACTGGTCTATTGTTAAATATATATTTTAAGTGTCCTAGTATTGCTGCCTTTCATTTTATCTAGTTAACAGGTACATTGAAAGATGTGTCCAAGCAGATTAATGACACAAAACGTCAAAACAATGAAAAATAACAAAGTTGTTATTACTTGTTCGTTATTTTAATCTAAAAGCAGAGTTGTGTCATTTTAATACATTATATAACATTATATGGATTTTTTAGCATTAAAGCCAGCCACAGAAAAAAGATCTTAGATCAATCAACAGAAAGCAATTAAAATAAAACTAATCCAAAATGTTAACAATAATTAAATTGCAGACTCATAAAGAGTAAACTATTGGAAAGATGTGTGGCCTACTGAGGACTGCAAGAGTGGCAATGATCTACCAACACCTTTGATGGTCTAGACCTATTGGACAAATGTTAAATCACCACTGATCAAATTTCTCGACCCACTTATTGCCCCTTGACATTCCTTTCCTGGAACTTATGATCCCAATTACAAGCTATATCTGGTCCACAAAAAGCCTGTACGACTTGCGTTTCAATCTGCAGATACTCTGCCCTACCCTAGTATCTAGTCAGTAAGGAGAGTATATAAGGAAGCAGAAAAAAACACAAAGTATTTCTATCAGCCCGTAAAGGGCAACTATAGTGGCCAATATAACTTCTCCCAGTACATTTCCCAGGGAGGTAGAATACTTCCTCCTGTTCTGATGGGCTGTCAAAATGCACTTGTGTCTCATCTGACAGTTCTGCTTGTCCTCCAGTATGCTCCCTTTCATTCTAGCAAATGTGAATGTGAATCTGTTAAGCTACCTTCTGTTTAGCTGAAGTTTCTTAGAAATCCACAATTAAATATTGTGTTTTGAACGCAGCTGTTATATTTATAAATGATCGCTATTTTCGTCATTTCATTATCGCAGGACAAAAATTGCTATTGTGATAATAGCAATTTTCACCATATTTGTATGACCGCTCGGTTTTTCTGCAAAAGGTATTGCTGCGGCGATGTGTGGCTGTAGTATCGGCGATGTGCTCTGACAACTTTGCCTTATTCATTGCGTTAGGTATGGTATTGCCAACATTAAAAAAAAAATTTAACTAACGTATATGTTGAATTTAGAGGCAGAGAAGGTGAAATTTCAGAGCTATTTCTGACATGTTTTACTTAACGCTATTTATAAATATGTGAAATTTCCCTTTTGACACCTTTTCTGCCTTTTGTTGCATTTTTTGCAGTTTTACCAGAATTTTTGGCAAACACCGTTTTTTCATAGCATTAAACGAAAATCAAAGCAGTTTTGCAAAATGTGGATTTTTGTCTGACGTAGCGTAAATGCATCTATGGGGAATGGCCCAGAAATGGGTTCCTTTACTTACTGGAAAGTTCCATTAATATGACTATTTCTTACACCGCATTAAGTTATGTTACCATAGTAGTGTAACTAAATTGATAATTAGCTGCAGTTTACTGAAAATAAGCAATACTAAAAAATTAGCCCTATTTACAAAATAAGAGAAATAAGTTTTACACTATTTATTATATCTTTTGCTGAAAAAACACCACACGTTAGGCTAGTTTTAAATAACAAAGACAGGTGTTTAGTGTGTATTAACCAATTTGACGCTACTTTAAAAATCCACCAGGGATAGTTACCTATTTATCATATGTGTTCAACATTTTCAGCATTTATAGTGCTACTTTTAGCCATATAATTTTCGCCTTTGCTGAAAATTCGCCTTTTTAATAACTATGACGAAAAGAAAAGTTGAATAAGTTTGAATATATTGATAAAGAATACTGGAACCTTAAAAAAGCGATAGTAGAAAAACAGTAAATGCTGGAAAATAGTCTAACACCCCCTGGGTACTAATTAGTATTGGGAAACACTTCATAATGTACTAATACTTTCCATAAACACATTGGCTGGCTAGATAAATGGCCACTTATGTGTTTTTGACCACCTCAGACTTTTGAATGGCTGAACTTAACAATAAAACACTCTTCGCCATTTTATAAATATGATTGAACGGTTACAGAGGCAAAGTATGGCGAAAAGCAAAATGTGGCAGTAATTACTTTTTGCCACTGGATATAAATTGCAAATTTAGAGAAAAGGCAAATAAGTCCAAATTTAGTGAAAAGGCGGTGAAAACGCTGGTGAAAAAAATTAACAAACTTTTATTAATATGCCCCTAAGACTCTGTCTTCTGAATTGTTTCCTTCATGCACCTTTGTACTGCAAGCAAACAAAGACTGGATGCTCTCTCTACAGCACATTTAGGCCTTAGTGCCTATGTGTTCAAAGAGAAAAAGGCAGCCACTATAAGATTAAAGATTGTGAAAACTATAGCAAAATGGAACAAAGAAAAAGGCCTACCTCAATATATACCACAATAATTATTAATATATTTTTTTTGTTTAGTACAGCTTTCTCCACATTTGGAAATGTGGAGAAAGCACTTGATTGCATTGATTGGCGATTTATCTGCCTTACTCTACAAGAATTTGGATTTTCTGGAAATGTGTGGCTAGCCATATATATATGACACCCTGTAGAACACCCAGGGCTTTGGTCCTTAACTCTCACATTCCAGCTTTTTAATGGTACATGGCAAAGTAGCCCACTCTGCCCTCTTTTGTTTATATTATGCATGGATCCCAAACTAGCGGACATCCACAGATGCACAAAGTACAGAAGTATAAACTCTAAACTCTCCACATATGCGGCTGATGTACTGTTTACATTGACGTCTCCCCAAAGGTCCCTTCCCTATTTACATACTCTTCTATCTCACTCTGGAACACTCTCTGGGTACAAACTGCTACACTACTGATTGCAAACAAACAGATTCTCTCAAGTATCTAGGTGCAAATACCCCCCACCCCACACACAATAACTCACTCTACAAACACAATATTTCTCCTATGTTGGCTAACATCTATAGGGACTGCTAATTTTGGAATTTTCTACAGATTTTTTTGTTAGGTAGAATTACTATTTTTCAAAACATTCTTCTTAGAATTCTCTACCTTTTTGAAACCATACCAATTAGGATCTCCGCTAGCACCCTACGACACCTTCAAAAACACCTCTGGTAAGTGAAAAGTCACAGAGTGCTCACTCACACAAAGGACTGAATACAGAGTTCCCCTATAAAGTAAGTATATTATATTACTCTTGCTTTGTACTGTGTCGATATGCTCCAAACCTTGTAGCATGTTTTTGATAAATATACTTACTTTATACTATAGGATACCGAACCAATAGGGAGTAAATACTGATGTTTTTAATTATGTTTTATTTATATTCCCAGCTGTTAATAAAGGATTTTTAAATAGAGTGCTATGGGTTCTGTTCTTTCTCTCTTTATATCTAGGCACATGGAATATCTCACAGCATTAATGGGGATTAGAGTGTCCCAATTTGACAAAATATGGGCATGCTGGGACAGATACTGTGAAACACTATAGGACGATTAAGTCTTTTGAGTTTTGGGGACACTCTAGCTCACACATGGTTCTGTGAGCTAGCATTCTGGAGATTTTTGCAGAAAATGCCAACTGTTTTTTGCCAAGTGCTTTTCCTAGCAGTGAAACACTTTCCAAAATTCAGTACATATAATAGTCTGTTAGGGGAGCTGTCAAAGATTTAGATTTGCAGTGTGATTTATTGATAGAAGTATTATATAATGATCAATATTGTTTTCTGGCCAATTAATGCAAATAGTGTGATTGACCAGTAGTGTAAAGGGTGGGGGTTTTATTCTAAACAACTTGCACTTTAATGCAAATATCTCAGGAAAAAGAGCACATAGAAACGTTCTGATCTAGCAATAGGATTGAAGGTGTTTTTGGGTGAACATAAGTAATTCAAAATATACAGGGACATTCAATAAGAATTCTTATTGTTAAAAATGGTGTTAATTTTGCCCCAACCAATCAGATCTTATTTAACATTTGAAAGCTAACATCTGATTGGTTGAGACAAAATTAGCACCATTTTTAACGATAAGAACTTTTATTGAATCTCCCTGTTTCTACAAACATATATATAGCAGCTCTGTTTTTTATTTAGCAACCAGTGTGCATTGCTGACAGCTTTTCTGGAGTATAACACAATTCTAAACGTACCTCCTTCTTCTCCATTCTCCTAACTTCCTCTTCCACATTTAATCTTGTTCTCCTTATTGTATTGTACTTCTTATTTTAGCCTTTATCCCATTCCACTGTTTTACCTAAATTTTCCTCCTGCTTATTCCATTTTGCTCCTCCCACCCTTTATTTTAATTGTTGTCCTTCAAACTTTTTCTCCTTTTCTAATTATATTAGATGCTATGAATTTGTGATGGGACTCTCTTCTTTACAAGCAGTCGAATAAGCAGAGTACACATAATGAGTGAAGGGGATATTTATAGCTATACATATTATACAATCACCACTCACGGTACCTGTATATAGAGGGAATGACACTCGTAAAATGTATGTTTGATTACGCCACTCAGGTGAATGCAATATTATATACTGTTTATTATACTTTAAACCTTTGAAACTAGTTAAAAGAGCAGAGATTCTTACAAATAATGTGGTCACTGCAGAACATACATAGTAAATCCATTGTTGTTTAGGAGGTTCAAAAACAAATACCAGTAGTTTAAACAGTCTAAATGAAAGAAGACAGTAAAAAGAAGAGGTTAAAAAAAAACAGAAGTTCTGTTTTAAGGTGACCATTAATCTTCAAGCCTAGCTTAAAAAAACAGGTTTTTATTACTTTTATGTATAGCAGAGGAATCAGATTTCAAAATGCCTGTTCTAAGAAAATTGCCTTCCAACTATTCTCAGAAAAGGAATGGAAATATTACGCAGAGTACGCCTGCAAAATTGCAAGTTACTACCGATTTGTTAGACTAGGTTTGAATTTTTCAAAAGCAGACCATTCTGTATGTTTTCTTTCCAAAATCCTACAGCCACCAAAACCAAGTGAACAGATAAAAGGAGTGACAATTCCAACACCCGCCATCACATGCTGTACAAGTTTTTTAAGAGCTCAGTCAACATATAGCTGTGACATTACTGATCACAGCGGGGCAGCCAATGTGGAAACTTCGGGGAGTGGCAGCCAGTGTACTGCATCATACATCATATCCTCCTGATTTCTTATAGAAAGCTGGGTATGGAGTAGTTGGAGATGGTATAAACACAATAAAAAGATTAGAAAGAGAGTATTGTACTCAAGAAATAATAAAACAGTTGGAAGATAAAAATACATATAGAAAGTTAAAAGGAGACCCTACTAAACAATATATGGGTGAATTAAAGGATCTTATAAAAAAAAAAGGGAAAGAAGGAGGGTATATTACAAATGTTGAAGAAAAATATATTGTGAATAATTACTCCAAAGTAGCAGTGCTATACACTGTACCAAAAATCCATAAAAATTAAACTACACCCCTGGGAAGACCTATAATTTCTGGTATAGATAGTTTAACAACTAATTTATCTACATATATAGATTTTTTTCTTAAGCCTTTAAATCAACTAATACTGTCCTACTTGAGAGATACAATGGACATTTTGAATGTGTTGAAAGATATCCAGTGGAAAGAAGGATATATTAAGGCTACTCTAGACGTCATTTCACTATATACCATAATACCTCATTGGGAAGGAGTCCAAGCAGTAAAATATTATATGGAAAAACAAAATATGGACAGTGGTATGGTACATTTTTTAGCAGAATGTGTTTGCTTCGTGCTAAGTAAAAATTATTTCACATTTGATAATTGCTTTTATGTTCAAGAAATGGGTACCATGATGGGTACCCCTCTAGCTCCTAATTATGCAGGATTGTACATGTGTAAATGGGAAGAGGATTATACCTACCAAAATGCTCAATTTATTAAACACGCCAAATTGTGGCGTTGATACATAGATGACATCATATTAATTTAGGGAAGGCTCTAAAGAGTCATTGGAAGAATTTATATTATATCTAAACATGATGTCTAAAAATGTGCAATTTGTAAGTAACATAAGTGAAAAAATAATACAATTTTTGGATCTAGAGGTAATGGTAATTAATAAACTTTTTTCAAAAAGATAGATGCTAATGCCTATATACATGCTAATAGTTGTCACAAATCTAGGTGGCTAGAAAATACACCCTTGGGAGAATTCCTTCGTATTAAACGGAATTGTTCTTCCAAGGAAGATTTTGAGAAACAAAGTGCAATTATAGAAAAAAGGTTTTTAGAAAAAGAATATAAGGTAGAGGTAATATAAAAGGCTAGAAAGCACTAGAAAAAGAGATAGAGAAACATTATTACTACCCAAAAAGAAGGAGAATAATAAAAACATGCAAGAATCACCAAAAATTATACTAGAATATACAAAAGATGTGGGTAAAAAATAGTTCAAAGTATTAAAGGGTATGTCCACCTCTTCTGGGTCCTTTTGCTATAATATAGGTAAAGGTCCCCCAGCCCCAACCACCATAATAGTTTTTTCAGAAAGTGCACAGATCTTTACTTACCTTACCTCTCTCCTCCGCCGCACTCTCCCGGCCCTCTGCTTGCAAGCAGGGGGAGGGACCGGCAGCCGCATCTCTGATTGGCGTTTTCTGGATGCTCAAAACGCCAGGGGAAAGTGGTAAGGTAAGTAAAGATCTGTGCACTTTCTTTAAAAACTGTTATGGCGGTTGGGGCTGGGGGACCTATACCTATATTATAGCCAAGGGATTTGAAGTAGGGGGAGGGACAGCAAAACGGGAGGGAGAGGGAGGGTGAGGGGGGGGGGGGAGCACTCTCCTGTGCATGCCTCAAACCCTGTCGAGGTTGAGGCAGACACAGGAGCAGGATGAGTCACACAGAGCTCCTACACTGCAGTTTCCTGGACTTTGGAGGGGCATAGCAGAAGAACCATTTGGAGCAGAAATTTAAGGTAAGGCTTGTTTTAAACTACAGAGTGGGGCCAGTAGTGGGTTAAATTTTAGTTTTGGGGGTGGACATGCCCTCTTAAGAAACATTGGTATGTAATTAAGAATGATAAAGAACTAAAAAAGTGGGTAGGAAATAAGCCAAAGATATTCTTTAGAAGACCAAAAAACCTAAAAAGTATATTAGCCCCAAGTGTAATGAGAGAAAAAGGAAAACGAAAAAGAAGGAGAAAATAAACTAATAGGCATGCATAAATGTGGTCATTGCACAATATGTGAATACATCACCAAAACCCAAATAATGCAAAATATAAAGGGTAAAGTTATTTTATATAAAGAGTTTTTTAATTGTAGAACAAAATTGGTTGTTAATCAAATAACTTGCCCATGTGGTCTTAAATACATAGGTAAGACAATAAGAGAATCACAGATACGTGTAAAAGAACACATTAGAGAAATAAGTAAGAGTTCTCAAAAAATGGTAAATGGCATCACTGTCCCCGAACTATATAAACATTATAGTCGGATACATGATGCTTCATTCAAACATAGTAATGTGAGAATAATAGGGAATATAAGAAATAATGGAAGAGGAGGGGATAGGACATGGACAGAATATTGGATTAGGATATGGACAGAGTTGGACTAAAAAACAAAGGTACCAGAGAATTTCCTCATGTGACTAGGCAGCTTCAGGCCCTACAGTCAACAATGAACAGATAAAAAATTGAGAAGATTAAGACAGAAAAATGAAGAGAAAAGTTGGGAAAATTAATGAAAGTAGAAGTGAGGAAACCCAGAGTGGTTATTATAAAATAGTGGTTAAGACAGCTGAGAAAACTATGAAAGTCCAACACTAGCCTTGAATTTATCTGCAAGTACTGTACCTATATTTTGTATAATCTGTATGAAAAAAATGCACATAAAGGACATCATAGCAATGGTTCTGACAATGATTTCAATTGGAAACCAGTTTATTCTTAAATTCCTAGCCCCAGTTAAATGTATAGTTTTATTTAAGCTGCCCATAAATTACTCAACATACCAAAATTAGCAAAACATTCCCCAAAACATTACATTTTATACTTAAATTATTAAAGAAAAATGGGAGAAGTAACAGGATTCAACTTACTTCTCTAAAGGAGGGATATTTAATATTCAGGCTGCACAGAAAGGTATGCAGGGCATGTCTGTGTATCAGATTTTCTATGTGACTGTGTAAGGGATTTTCTATGGGGCTGTGTATGGGACGTTCCATGGGACTGTGTATAAATCTTTCTATAGGACTGCCTGTGGAACTTTCTATGGGAAAAAGTCAACCCTTGGCTTATACTCAAGTCAATCAGTTTTACTTGTTTGTCAGGTAAAAATAAGTACCTTGGCTTATACTTGGATCGGCTTATACTCGAGTATATAAGGTACCTCTCCCACTCCTCTTCTCACCTTTAAAGTATCAAAGGTGATGACCTAAACTGTTAAGTCCTCGCCTCTGGGTTTAGTTTTGATCAGCTGTTATACTTACTGTAACTTGATCCTACCTTCCACATAATTATAAAATTGTGTCATGGATTTAGCTAAAATTCCTAAATTTTAATATAACAGTCCTTTAAAAATTAAACTTTTTTGATAATGTATACAAATTAAAAGATCACTGCCTAGTAAGTTGCATTTACGTACATATAAGTAGATTCTGTAAATAAGAAGGCTTCCATGTTGTTTTCTTTGCAGCTCACAGCCCATGTATTCTTCAAAGAGCCATGTGAGCATGTGCAAAAATTGGTTATCTTCCTGGATATTGGCCCATATGAAAGTCTCTGGTAAGATTTTAAAAGTTGCTTGCTGCTCTGCATTTTATTTTACAGTATGCATGCAATGCATACAGCCAATCAGGAACAATAAAAAATAATAATTTTACTGACACTTTTTGTTTTTTTGCTTCCGTTCTGTTCCTAGCAATAGAAAAAGTTTGTATGTGTACTTGTTTCAATGTGTTTGCTCTGATGGTTCAGTTCACTTATGCTCTATTTTTAGAAACACAAAAATAGGAATGTATAGGGAAACAGATTGTTTTAAAAAACAAGTGTACACAATTAAATCTCTGTTCTGTGTCTGAGAGGCAGTACTTGCTGTAACATGATCTGTGCCTAACCAAGGCAAATCTCTGTGTTGTAATATGATTGACAGCCAGACTAAAGTGGGGGGAGAGACACAGTTTGTGAATGTACTATGTCTATTGGAACAATGATGTCTGGTGACTTTACTTCCCCCATAAGTTATATGTAATCTTATAAATGAAAAATAAAATGCATACCAACCTCCGCATGCAACTCTAAGCTAAGGTCAATAACTGCCTCTCCCAGAATCCTCTTGATCTCATCTCTCTCACTCACTGGCACTTGCTGCTCCACAAGTTTCCATATTGACTGGGGTGGCTGAAACATTTCTCCATACCGATTAACTGGATTAGAGGTAGGCTGCAACATAGCAAAGCCTGGGCATGTGCGTCTCTACTACAATTTGACAAAGACAAAATAAACAAAATTAATCCATTTTTACAGTATGTGCAGTTTCAGATTTTCCCTACAATTGCCCTGTTCTTGAGCATCTTGAGCAAGGTTTTCAAAAGTTGTGCAACAAACAAGCAAAAAATTGGCAACAAACAGGTGTCTGCTGGTGTTCTCTTCAATGGGCTAACCACAGTGTTGCTAGCACATTACTTAGATTGTAAGCTCTTCGTGGCAGGGATCTCATTCCTAATGTGGCAAGGCCTGCTGCACTTATATCAATTTATTCAAAATTTATATATATGTCCTATTAACCTATTTATTAAATTGTATTTAATTTTTATTTATCTGTATAATTGCTTGCACTCTTGTTTGTATACTCTGTATTTTATAATATACAGTACTGCATACCCAAGTGGCGCTTTATAAATAAAATTATACATACATTAAAGCTCATGGCTGCACACAGTACATCTGAGAATTTTCATGCAAAAGATTTTTAAAAAATTGGGGAACTGAGGGGAACTGTGGTCTCCAAACAATTACACGAAAGGCCAGTTTCCTACCTTTAAAACAAGCCATCAACCACCTCTCTGCGTGCTCCACAGCCCAAGATATAAAGAAATGACTGACCAGAAAGTTAATGGGTGGGAGGCTGACATGTGACATTCCTAAGGCTTCTCCTGCACAGTGCCGCCGGCACAGGCTTAGACTCTCTGTGTGTGAGGGAGACAGGAAGTCCCTCCTCCTCTCTGCTGCTTCTCTCCCACTATGTGAAAACACATAGTGGGAGAGAAGTTCTCACTCTGCCTGAAAACGCTGTTTCCACAGAGTTTTCTGTAGGGGGGGGGTCTGAGTGGCCTACGGCACCCGTGAGTGGGTGGGGTTTATGCATCTGTGAGTGGGCAGGGCTTAGGCATCTTTGGGTGGGTGGGGCTTAGGCATCTGCGAATGGGTGGGGCTTAGGCACCTGCGAGTGGGTGGGGCTTAGGCATCTGCGAGTGGGCGGGGCCACACGGGGCTGTAAGAGAATGGGCCAAGGGGGGCCTGAAACTGGGGGGACCATGGGGTCCATGAGTGGGAGGGACCAGGGGGGCTGCAAAGGGGAGGAAGAGACACAGGACAGATTGACTGATAGTTTCAGAGCAGGAAGTGCAGGGGACCTGGTGATGCTGCTGCCATATCACACACAAAAATGTAAATATCTTCAAAACTATGCAAAATAAACAATGGAAATAAATTGCAAAAATACTCAGGGGAGCAATTCCTATCAATTTACCTAAAGTCATTTTTGGACCACAATTATACTCAGATTCCCTCCGATCCTCTTCTTTGGTCAGTACCTTTTACCTAGGGGGAGGACCTGAACAGCTAGGTCCTCACCTCTGCTCCGGTAGGCTCAGCCCCCTCCTCTCCTTGCGCGACGAGGCCAATAGGAAGGCACGCTCGTTGCAGAGCATGCCTTTCTATGGGCCTCGTCGTCGACGGGGATGAGGGGGCGGAGCCTACCGGAGCAGTGTGTCAGTAAGGCTATGCTGCAAGTTACACGAACCCAGAGGTGAGGACCTAGCGGTTCAGGTCCTCACCCTGGGTAAAAGGTACTGACCAAAGAAGAGGAGCGGAGGGAAGGTGAGTATAATTGTCCTTTAATGTTGCATGAAGCAACTGACTACTTTACCCAGCACTGCAAGAAACAGTCTATAGAATGTATTTTCTAGGCTTCTCAAAAACAAAATCAGCTTTTTTACCTGATGGCAAAAGTTTGTGCAAGCCTTCCCATTAGCTAGTCAATCTTTTTCCAGCCTTAAAGGTGGTCATACCTATGAACGATATTAAGTAAATCTCCTCGGGGGACTGACGAGATTTACCTATCATTGTGTGTAGGGGCAGTTCCCGATCCGTCAGAGTGCCAACGAACGTCCATAGTCGGCACTCCGATCGATCGGGAATGACAGAAAATCGCTATCGGCTCCCTTTACTTGAAGTAGAGGGAGCCGATACGATTGTGTGATGTATAGCCGCACGGCGGACCGATCCCCATACCGTGTATAGGGATCGGTTGGGTCCATGTATGCTGTTCCTACAGCATGTGTGCCAACAGATACCAATGTCATCTGTCGGCACACATGCTGTGGGATCACGTGTGTATGGCCACCTTTAGTTGTCGCATCTGTAAAGACACTGGGCCAGTTAATCACATTGAATTCATTTTACTTTACACTTCAGTAACTTACCACTATTTATATCAGCCACTTTGATCCACAGTATCTTGTACCTTATCTGTTCGCCCCTTTTATATGACTTTGTTAACACCTTCCACGCAGATATTCCTTTTTTTTGGTTATTTGAACTATAAGCTAATTGTTGTATATATATCAGAGAGCACCACAGCTTCATTGTAATCAGCTTGAAAAAGGAACTAAAATGTGATTATCTTATTATCTTATTTCAAAATGGTTACTCTGTGAACATTTTGACTGACTAACATGGTACACCACCTTTTACTGCATCTACAATGACTTTTACAGAGACACACCAATTATACTATTTTTTTTGACTGCATCATTATTTTACAACCATAGTGTCAAATAAAAGGCAACATGGCCAAACCATTACCTGCAGATGTAAAATACAAATTTAGACAAAAATTTCTGTCTGGCCCAACCTACATTTTTCTGATAAACCGCTCGATTTTATTGAGCAGTCGATCAGAAAACGATATTTTGAGCAATCCAATTGAATTTTTTGGATCGCTCAAAATGACGATCCAGTGTAACAGCCTCAGCACATTATTTTTCCATTTCTTTTCTCCATACGCAGTGCCGTACGCCATATAGTTACCTGTATTTGGAAAGGGCCGACAATTAACAGTAATAAAAACTACAAAATGATCCCACAGATCTCCAGGACTTGACATCTGTCTGGGTGGGTCATTGAACCACTTTATACTGTAGACATAAAACAGGGGGAGCTTGGCACAGTGAACAGTGTGACCTAATACACTAACAAACAGCAGTTCCTCGACTATGAAGATGTATCAGTCTGACGGTGGTTTCCTGCCAGGTAATTGTACTGACATTCACACACTGTATATAACAACTGGATCACAACTGAGATATAGGGGAAAGTGAGATAAACTCCCTCACTGTACCTTGTGCTTCCGGACACCGCGTATCTAAGGAAACATTCCCACTGTTGCCAAGACTCTCTCCCCACCCCACCCACACGTTCAGATTTCTGCCCCGCCTTTTAAAGCTGCACGGACAGAAAACCCATGATGCTTCAGTAGACTAGCAGTAACCGAGTGAAGGCTGGAAAGACACCACCAGGGGGCGCTGCTTTAAAGAGGAAGAGGGAGAGCGTCAGAAAAGGGAGAAGAAATTAATGAAAAGAATTGGAAGGAATCATGGGTGACGGAACACAAGGGAGCAGAATAGAATAAAGGGGAGAACAAAGAAAAGGACAATAAGGATTGAACACAGCTTGGGGAGAACGTATAGAACCTTAACGTCGAACCTTGGGGCTCCAGATGTTTGTAAAGTACAAATTCCCAGCGTGCCTTGCAGAATGCGAACGAGGCACGCTGGGGGTTGTAGTTTTTAAATACATGAACTGCAAACTTTCGACGTCACTAATATATTGGGTAAATCTATTGGTGCGGAGTCGACGACCCTCTAGCAATAAGGTGACTGATCCCGTTACAGTGAATAGCACTGACTTTACACTCATGGTAATGTGTCTAGTGTATATCTGCATGGAATCAGTAGCAGGTGCAGCTTTTGGTTCTGGGTTTAGGGCCAACTCTGTAAATGCAGGAAACCTGCAGCATTGTGCTGGCTACACACTATCACAACACACTATCACACGCTGTTACACACATTATTACACACTATTACACGCAATCACACACTATTACACTATATAGTACACTATTACACATTATTACACGCTTTCACACACTTACACTATATACACTAGTACACACTATCACACTATATACACTAGTACACTATCACACGCTATATACACTAGTACACTACACTGTTACGCTACAGTTATACACTTACACACTATATACACTATTACTCACACGCTATTACATTATATAAACCAGTACACACTATTACACTACACTGTTACACACTATCACACACCATTACACTATATACACTCTTACACACACTACACTATTACACACTATATACACTATTACACACTCACACTATTACACACTCACACACTAGTACACACTCACACTAGTACACACTATACACTATTACACATACACTATTACCCATACACTATATACACTATTACCCATACACTATATACACTTTTACCCATACACTATTGCACATACACTATATACACAATTACACATACACTATATACACATACACTGTGTACACTATTTCACATGCACTATTACATATACATGATTACACATCACCTGTATACACTATTTCACATATACTGTTACACATACACAATACTATATAAACTATTACATATATGCTATATACACTATTACACATACACTATATACACTATTACACATACACTATATACACTATTTTACTATATACACTATTACCCATACACTATATACACTATTACCCATACACTATATACACTGTTACACTATATACACTATTACCCATACACTATATACACTATTACCCATACACTATATACACTTACCCATACACTATACTATATACACTATTACCCATATACTATATACACTATTACACATACACTATTACACATACAATATATATACATATACTATAGAAACAATTACACATATTACTATTACACACACTGTATACACTATTTCACATACAATATTACCCATACACTATAAACACTATTACACATACACTATACACTTACCCATACACTATATACACCGTTACCCATGTAGTCTATACACTATTACCCATATACTCTATACACAATTAACATATACTATATTCACACACTGTATACACTATTTCACAACAATATTACACATACACTATATACACTATTACACATACAATATATATACATATACTATATACACAATTACACATACTATATACACACACTGTAAACACTATTTCACATACAAAATTACACATACACTATATGCACTATTACATATACATGGTTACACATACACTGTATACACTATTTCACATACACTATATACACTGTTACACATACACTATATACACTTACACATACACTATATACACTGTTACACATACACTACACTATATACACTATTACACATACACTATATACACTATTATAATACACTATTCCAACATTTATAGACTGTTTTCAGCTGGCGATGTTCTTGCCAAGTGGTTTGCAAATTAGATTGGGCCAGGCTGTTTTTAGGAACTTGCAGAAACATGGGAAAGTGAGAATGTAGTGTATGGGCACCTTGAGACAAACGAATTATGAAATGCTGCTGATTTTAAAGGTGAGAAATACAGCTGTCTGTGCACTGCAGAATAGCAGTAAAATACAGTGAAATGCTGTGCTACAACATTTTTTGTCTGCTGCGTACAGTAACATCTGTGTTGTAAATAAACAATACTGTTTGCTATTATTTATCAATATTACTGCACGCTATTGCCTATACAGTACTGCCGCAGTCCTTGCTGAGGACATAAAAGAACAAACACCCGGGAAGTACAGATAGCAAACGTTACTTTACAGCTGCGTTATTTCTGCCCAGTATGTCTTTTTCCAATACCACAGGTTTATGAATATGGCCCATTGTTCCTTATTGTTTCCAGTATCTGGATTGGAAAAAACCTGATGTACCGGTAATGACATTATTTTAAAAGGGTACACTTTCACATCAGTGGTGGGGGAAATACTGGAAGCTATGTAACGGGATCATGTTCTGGACTTTGTCCTAAGAAGTGTACATGTATGTATGTATGTATTTTATTACTTATATAGTGCAATATTTCATGCAAGGCTTCACAATTATTAATCCATTGAAATCTGACAGTTTACACATTCTTACACATTCAACCTGTCAGTATGTATTTATATTTGTGGGGGAGACCCATGCAAGCAAATGTAATGTTGCATGTTATGTGTCACAATTTGTTCAATGGGAGCTTCTTGTGTTCTGCATTGCGTAGTTAATGCACTTGATGTATTTTAAGAACTATTTTAACTGCCCAGCACCATATTATATGGAAGATTTCTAGCCACTTATTTATGGTCTGCCATTTGTTAGTCTGCAAACATTTGGAATTCTGCAAGTAGAATGAATGCTTCAGAATTACAGTACGTAGTGCAGGGAGCAGCCTGTTAGCCTATTCTGACTAGTAGGAGGGGGTTTAGGGGGATATCAAATCACATGCTAAACCCTACCCAGAGTGAAACACTGAAATGAAAAGAATGAGTTGTAATGGAAGCTTGTACCCACCCAGAGACCACTGCAGTTCTGAACAGTCCCCCTCTCCCCTCCCTTCCCTGCTGGAGCTGCCTAAAATTATAGTCAGCCAGACAGAGAGAGAGCCATTCAGACACTTAAGTCTGAGAGGGCAGAAAATAGACTTGTGAACTCCTAGCAGACATTTCCTGCCAGAAATAGGACAAAAAGAAGTACAGAGCCATCTTTAACTTTGGTCCAGTGAGAAAAGGGTGGACCCTCGACTTGAGGATAATAGGTTTCTGTTGTTTCTTCGTTTTATCCAATTGCTTTACCTATCTTTTGCTATTCACATGTGGAGGTCATGATCTGAGAGGTGTCATAGAAGTAGAAAGATAAGAATAGACTGGCTGCACAAAGAGACATTGGAAGACTCATAAAGAAAAAGTTATTAACTATTCAAATCACCTTTCCATTCACCGCTACTATATTATTAAATCCTTTCAACAGTTATGGCTTTGTTTAGCTATTTTAATATTGGATGCACATGGCCAAAGATGTGTCTGTCTGCTATTTTAATACTGCTGGCACTTGATGGCAAGCTGAACCTTTCCACTGCTGCCCAGGTGAGTACCTGTGAGGCCAATGGCAGTGTGTATTATGTAGGGGAATGGTACTTCCTAGACTCAGACCATTGCACTCAATGTGAGTGTACCTCTGATGGACCAGCCTGTGCCAGGACAGAGTGCACAGCTCTGCCACCAGCTTGCATGCATGTCAGCCACTACCCTTCAGACTGTTGCCCCCGCTGTGAGAAGATTGGCTGTGAATACAGAGGAGAAGTTTATGAATTGGGCGAACAATTCCAGGTAGGATGTAAAATGGATGTCCCTTTTTTATATGATGCCTGAGAACTGCAAAGTGAAAAAAATAGATTATGCATTTGTTTTCTTCCATAATATTGTACACAGTTGCACAGTTTGATTAGAAACCAAATGTTGTTAAGAGTTTAACACATTTAAACATGGTTTATGTGTTCTGTTCAATTAAAGATTAAAAATAACATTTTTGAGAATACATTTCCAGATAAAATACTCCCATTCTATTGTGACAAAAAAATACATCTTCTATAATGTTTACAGCTGTTAGATTAGGTTATTGGTAAATGAGGTAAGAAACGTGCGGGTGCAGAACTATTCACACTGAAGAACTGTGAATATCTGCAGGTTGGATATCTGATAGGCAGGTAGACAAAACAAGGCTTTTATGTTAAAAGTTTATTGTTTGAAGCACTTTAGATCGGTATGCTGGAATGTGTGCATTATTTTTATGTAATTTGCTTTTAAAGTTGCGAACAGATTACTAATATTTATCCCAAAACAACTTACTACTACAATAGTGAAAAATGAAGTACCTACAATATAACAAACAGCAAGGGCAAGTGCGGATCTGACCTGGGGAAATGAGAGGTATATCTCTCAAAAACACTTGTCTATAAAAATGAATTGGTAGTCCACAAAAAAAGTGCCACCATACACTACAGTACTGATCAGTACCGGTCATGTAACTATACCCCATGTGACTGTGGGTGATCTGCAGACCAGCTATTAGATACCATGATCAGCTGTTTTTAAACAGATGATCACTAGGACCTTTGCTTAAATACGTGCGATCAGATGTTTAAAAACAGTTCCTGGCCTGCAGCTGCAGGTGGGATCAGGGGACAGCCAACAAAACTCTCAGGGACGCACAGGCCCCTGCAGTTTCTCTAGTAGTACACTGTCTGTCTATGTGATCAGTTTCACACCTGTCCCCTTACAAGTAACGCTTTTTTTTTCATGTTTGCATCTTGGTTCCCATTGTTTTAATATCTTTTTAGACTGACAACACTATGTTCACACTAGTCAAGCAGCTGTCTGTTTTGTGATCATTAGAAATCCAATTTCAAACTAGAAAGGGAATTAAGTATAAACATTGAATTTGGCTTGAAGGGCTGCATTTTGAAAGGGAATATGTGTGTTTGCTGCAGATTTTAAAACTCAATAATGGGAATGATGAGTTTGTAGTGAACGCTTGTTTGGGACAAAAAAAAACTTTTGTGTGTACCCAGCCCAAAGTGGTGCTAATTTTGATCCAATCAATCAGAAAGCTATCATCTGATTGGTTAGGGCAAAATTACCACCATTTTCAATGATAAGAACTTTTATTGAATCTCTCTGTATCTTTTTGATGATTGGTCAAAAACATTTTTTGACTTTAGTTACCCTTTAGGTATGGCTGCCACAGTAATTGATAAGTAGATCAGTAGGTGTGTGTACCTGTGTCGGGTTGGGGGTTAAAAAAAAATTTTTTTGATGATTGGTCAAAATTAGTTTTTTTGACTTTAGTTACCCTTTAAGTATGGCTGCAACAGTAATGGAGGGGTAGGTCAGTAGGTGTATGTAACTGTGCCACATAGGGGTTAAAAAAACACTCGGACTATAGAAAAGAGAAAAAGAAGGAAATAGAAAAAACAAAACGAACAGGAACCTTTCCGTGCCTTAGCTGCCAGGCATGTACAGCAATAATTAAAGGAGAAACAGTATCACACCCATCACAAGGTAACCAAATAAGATTAAAACACTTCGCCAGTTGTCTCACTATGGGAGTAATATACATGTTAAAATGCCCATGCGGCTTAGCCTATGTAGGCAAGACAAAAAGACAAATAAGAACCTGCATAGGCGAACATAAAAGGGACATAACAAAGTGTAACCTGGAGAAAAACGAAAGAGTGACATCTGTTTCTAAACACTTTAAAACACAGGGGCACAATGCAGCACAGGTAAGATGGATTGGAAGTAGTAGAAAAAGCATCCAGGGGAAGAGATTACGACAAAAAGCTCCTACAGAGAGAGATACACTGGATACACTATCTCAACACCATGCATCCAAAAGGCCTAAATGAAGAAATGAACTTTAGATGCTTCCTCTAAATACTTACCAAATACATTTGATCCACAGGAATGAAAGGGAAGATAACCTGGAAAAGAAACAAATAAAATAGAAACAAAAAGAAAGAAGAAAATAATAACATATATAAAAAAATCAAGTAGTAGATCCAAAGGTGGTTTTAGATTGTAATGGTTTTAGATTGTAATGTTTTTTAGCACTAGTAGCAAAGCACTTTATAAAAGCACATCAAAGCACTTTAAATGAGGTGGAGCATTGTGAATAAAATGATGCACTGTGTGTGTTGTGGATTTGCACCTGAGGAAGGGGGACACACCCCGAAACGTTGTGCACGCATGTCACTAATAAATATATAAAGAAAGAGCAAAGTCTACAGGAGTGCGTTCTTCAAACTATTTAATTGCTAAGGAATCTTTAACCCTGTATGTGGCTAACAGGATTTGAGGAACACCAGTAAGTCTCTGAAGGAAAGGAGTGCGGGGATTAACTTAAACATGTTAAAAAAACAAACCTTTTTTATTATTAATCAAAATAAATTTTTTTGACTTTAGTTACCCTTTAAGTATGGCTGCCACAGTAATGGATAAGTAAATCAGTAGGTGTGTGTACCTGGGTCTGGTTGAGGGGGTATGCCTTTTGTGCTTACAACCATAAAACTATATTTTATTGAGGATAAATCTAAATTCGTTTTTTTTACTTTAGTTACCCTTCAAGTATGGCTACCACCATAATGAATTAATAGATTAGTAATTGTGTGTAACTGGGTCTGGTTGAGGGGGTATGTCTTTTTTGTGTTTACAACCATAAAACTATCTTTTATTGAGAATAAATCTAAATGAGTTTTTTACTTTAGTTACCCTTTAGGTATGGCTGCCACAGTAATGGATAAGTAGATTAGTAGGTGTGTGTACCTGGGTCTGGTTGAGGGGGTATGTCTTTTTGTGCTTACAACCATAAAACTATATTTTATTGATATATCTGTTGTATTCAATTAGATCAACCGGACTTGAAGTTTAGTTCTTGAAGACGTTTCGCTAGTCATCCGACTGGCTTTCTCAATTCAGAATGACTTGTAGGTAGGTCAGAATGACCTACTGACCTACCTTTCCATTCCCATGGAAGCCATATTTAAAGGGTAACTAAAGTAAAAAAAAACTAATTTAGATTTATCCTCAATAAAAGATAGTTTTATGGTTATAAACACAAAAAAGACATACCCCCTCAACCAGACCCAGGTACACACACTTACTAATCTATTAATTCATTATGGTGGTAGCCATACTTGAAGGGTAACTAAAGTAAAAAAAATTTCAATAATGAAGTCTGCAAGTACCATATGCTAATTAACAGATCCACACCATTGTTTTCCCACCTACACACTTCTCTGTTGGTATGATGTTTTGGGGTGATGTGCTGCTCTATTTTTCCTCCAAACACAGAGTGCTGGATGGAGCAAATTGATACATTATACTTCTCAATCAACTTTAATTAGGAAGTATCAAAAATATGCACCATTTTGCAGCCAGTCGAATAGATTACAAACATTCAAAGGAAAGCAAGATTGGTACATTGACTCCACTATAGCTACTTTCACAGTTATGGAATCTATAATGGACCTCAAGGGGATCTTCCTGAAAACTGCCCAAAGCATAAAATGATTATCCATTTACCTTACTTTAGTGTCATTTTAAATACTGGGCATAAGATCTTTACATTTCATGAGACACAACACCAGTTAATTATTGTATAAACTTTTTTTGTAAATGACGAAAAATCACAGAAAGATGGCCACAGAGGGTTTCTTGTTATGTCCAGTGAGAAAGCAGTAGGAGGTACCTCAGATTTTGTTAATGGAATTTCACCTGAACACGCATCACTCTTATCTAATTGGCAGCATTTTGCAAAATGACAGATCCAATATGATCCAACAAGTCAGTTTTTTTTATCAATGTAATTTGACAGCTGTATAATTTTATCCAGCACTATAGATATGTGTGCGGCAGTAAGCAACAGAAATGCATAGATGAAAAAATGTAAACAGACATTTGGCTTACTGTATATAGCCTTCTATCTTATGATGCCTGCTACAGAGAAAGGGTGAATAAAGAGAGTCTAATTATTGTAATGTAGAACAAAGAAGGGGAGCATCCAATACTGGATTTCATCATCATGACTGGCAAATGTGCTATATTCTTTATTATATAGATGTTGCAATACACCCAAGTTTCTTCCAAGCTACATCCATAAAGGTCAGTATTTTGGTGGGGATTGCAGATTTTTTTATTGGCCCTCATTGAATGCAAATAACCTAAACACCACATCATTTGTTGATAGCCTGACAATTATTCATTACTACTAAAAAAAAGCAGCAGGATGCACCAATCTTTTAAGGCATATGTGGGTTGATTTTTAAGGACTTTATAATTTGAATAGAATTTTTAAAATGGACCAGTGTGTGAATTATGTTTGATAGATTCCCCGCATTACAGAGCAGTCCATCAATCAAACGCTAGCTGGACCTGCGAGTAAACCAGCAAGGTGGTATCGTTTATACACATATTGGATACATTTTATTAATTTGGCTTGAAAAAGCCAAATTACTGTTCTTTCTATTTCTTCTTCCGCGCTTTTTTGGACCGTATCTCCTCCCCACAGTTTTGAGCTAGAGACATGAAATTTGTACAGACGTGCGGGGCATATAGGAGAAATGCTGTCTTCTAGCTAAGGAATCCGCGGAAGCGTTACGGCGTTATCTGCGAATTTCCGGACATTTTTTCCCATAGACTATAATGGTACAATCCTCAAATATGGATATTTTTTTCATGGTCATAAATCCAAATGGTGATACCCGCAACCCCCACACACGACCCAGGTACACCCACCTACTGACCTACCTTTCCATTCCCATGGAGCCATATTTAAAGGGTAACTAAAGTAAAAAAAACTAATTTAGATTTATCCTCAATAAAAGATAGTTTTATGGTTATAAACACAAAAAGACTACCCCCTCAACCAGACCCAGGTACACACACTTACTAATCTATTAATTCATTATGGTGTGTAGCCATCTTGAAGGGTAACTAAAGTAAAAAAAACGATTTAGATTTATCCTCAATAAAATATATGCTTGTGAAGGTTCCATTCATCCAGGTCATGGTATATCTGTTGTATTAAATTAGATCAACCGGACTTGAAGTTTAGTTCTTGAAGACTTTTGCTAGTCATCCGACTGCTTTCTCATTCAGAATGACTTGTACAAGAATCTGTGGCACTTATGTACCCTGGAAAATCCCAATTAGCATATTACAGCCAGGTGTTAAGGGCGTGATTAGATAGTGGCTAAGAGGTGTTATAGGAAGGAGGTGTCAAAACAGCATTGTACATGGCAGACAGATGGTGTCGAAAAAAAAAAAGAAATGAAACATCTCAGAGGAGCCCTTAAAATGTGGATATCCAGACTGGGCCTTTGTCAAAGAAGCAGAAGGAAAGAAAAGAACACGAATACCAACAGTGAAGGGGAAAAGCAAACAGGAGAAAACATGGTCATCCCATAGTGGGGTCTCCGAGAAACTAAAAGAGTTTTCAAAAAACACCGTATCCCTGTCTGCTTTAAACCGAGCAACACGCTAGGCAGCAATTGGTACATCCGAAAGACCCAATACGAAGCACAAGAAAAGCGACATCATATATGCAGTGCTTGAAGAATGCTCTGATTTGTATGTGGGGAGACCAAACAACAACTGCATCAACGTATGGCCCAGCACAGAAGAGCCAATTCCTCGGGTCAGGACTCAGCCGTGTACCTGCATCTTAAGGATAAAGGACATACCTTTGAAGATTGTAATGTTAACATATTGGCAAGGAACGTGACTGGTTCAAGAGAGGTGTTAAGGAGGCCATTTATGTGAAAATAAAGAAACCAACCCTAAATAAGTTGGGGGGTTCGACACCATCTGTCTGCCATGTACAATGCTGTTTTGACACCTTACTCTGGGCGTTCCTATAACACCTCTTAGCCAGGTGTTAAGGGCTTGATTGGATAGTGGCTGTGAAGCTAATTGGGATTTTCCAGGTACATAAGTGCCACAGATTCTTGTACAAGTCATTCTGAATTGAGAAAGCCAGTCGGATGACTAGCGAAACGTCTTCAAGAACTAAACTTCAAGTCCGGTTGATCTATTGATACAACAGATATACCATGACCTGATGAATGAGAACCTTCACAAGCATATATTTTATTGAGGATAATCTAAATCGCCATTCCCATGGAAGCCATATTTAAAGGGTAACTAAAGTAAAAAAAAACTAATTTAGATTTATCCTCAATAAAAGATAGTTTTATGGTTATAAACACAAAAAAGACATACCCCCTCAACCAGACCCAGGTACACACACTTACTAATCTATTAATTCATTATGGTGGTAGCCATACTTGAAGGGTAACTAAAGTAAAAAAAAACGAATTTAGATTTATCCTCAATAAAATATATGCTTGTGAAGGTTCTCATTCATCCAGGTCATGGTATATCTGTTGTATTCAATTAGATCAACCCCTGAAGTTTAGTTCTTGAAGACGTTTCGCTAGTCATCCGACTGGCTTTTCAATTCAGAATGACTTGTACAAGAATCTGTGGCACTTATGTACCTGGAAAATCCCAATTAGCATATCACAGCCACTATCCAATCACGCCCTTAACACCTGGCTAAGAGGTGTTATAGGAACGCCCAGAGTAAGGTGTCAAAACAGCATTGTACATGGCAGACAGATGGTGTCGAACCCCCCCACCTCTATTTAGGCTTGGTTTCTTATTTTCACATAAATGGCCTCCTTAACACCTCTTTGAACCAGTCACGTTCCTTTGCCAATATGTTAACATTACAATCTTCAAAGGTATGTCCTTTATCCTTAAGATGCAGGTACACGGCTGAGTCCTGACACGCCGGAATTGGCTCTTCTGTGTGGGCCATACGTTGATGCAGTTGTTGTTGGTCTCCCCCACATACAAATCAGAGCATTCTTCACTGCACTGCATATATGATGTCGCTTTTCTTGTGCTTCGTATTGGGTCTTTCGGATGTACCAATTGCTCCTACGTGTTGCTCGGTTTAAAGCAGACAGGGATACGGTGTTTTTTGAAAAACTTCTTAGTTTCTCGGAGACCCCTGCTACATATGGGATGACCATGTTCTTTCTCCTGTCTTGCTTTTCCCCTTCACTGTTGGTATTCGTGTTTTTCTTTCCTTCTGCTTCTTTGACAAAGGCCCAGTCTGGATATCCACAAGTTTAAGGGCTCCTCTGAGATGTTCATTTCTTTTTTTTTTTCGACACCATCTGTCTGCCATGTACAATGCTGTTTTGACACCTCCTTTCTATAACACCTCTTAGCCATCATCTAATCACGCCCTTAACACCTGGCTGTAATATGCTAATTGGGATTTCCAGGGTACATAAGTGCCCAGATTCTTGTACAAGTCATTCTGAATTGAGAAAGCCAGTCGGATGACTAGCAAACGTCTTCAAGAACTAAACTTCAAGTCCGGTTGATCTAATTGAATACAACAGATATACCATGACCTGGATGAATGAGAACCTCACACAGCATATATTTTATTGAGGTAAATCTAAATTCGTTTTTTTTACTTTAGTTACCCTTCAAGTATGGCTACCACCATAATGAATTAATAGATTAGTAAGTGTGTGTACCTGGGTCTGGTTGAGGGGGTATGTCTTTTTTGTGTTTATAACCATAAAACTATCTTTTATTGAGGATAAATCTAAATTAGTTTTTTTTACATTATATGTTACCCTTTAAATATGGCTTCCATGGGAATGGAAAGGTAGGTCAGTAGGTGGGTGTACCTGGGTCTGTGTGGGGGGTTGCGGGTATCACCATTTGTATTTATGACCATGAAAAAAATATCCATATTTGAGGATTGTTACCATTATAGTCTATGGGAAAAAATGTCCGGAAATTCGCAGATAACGCCGTAACGCTTCCGCGGATTCCTTAGCTAGAAGACAGCACATTTCTCCTATATGCCCCGCACGTCTGTACCAAATTTCATGTCTCTAGCTCAAAAACTGTGGGAGGAGATACGGTCCAAAAAAGCGGAAGAAGAAATAGAAAGAACAGTAATTTGGCTTTTTCAAGCCAAATTAATAAAATGTATCCAATATGTGTATAAACGATACCACCTTGCTTGGTTTACTCGCAGGTCCAGCTAGCGTTTGATTGATGGACTGCTCTGTAATGCGGGGAAGTCTATCAAACATAATTCACACACTGGTCCATTTTTAAAAATTCTATTCAATTATAAAGTCCTTAAAAATCAACCCACATATGCCTTAAATAGATTGGTGCATCCTGCTGCTTTTTTTTAGTAGTAATGAATAATTGTCAGGCTATCAACAAATGCATGTGGTGTTTAGGTTATTTGCCATTCAATGAGGGCCAATAAAAAAATCTGCAATCCCCACCAAAATACTGACCTTTATGGATGTAGCTTGGAAGAAACTTGGGTGTATTGCCTTACATCTATTATAAATAAAGAATATAGCACATTTGCCAGTCATGATGATGAAATCCAGTATTGGATGCTCCCCTTCTTTGTTCTACATTTACAATAATTAGACTCTCTTTTATTCCACCTTTCTCTGTAGCAGGCATCATAAGATAGAAGGCTATATACAGTAAGCCAAATGTCTGTTTACATTTTTTCATCCTATGCATTTCTGTTGCTTACTGCAGCACACATATCTATAGTGCTGGATAAAATTATACAGCTGTCAAATTACATTGCATAAAAAAACCTGACTTGTTGGATCATATTGGATCTGTCATTTTGCAAAATGCTGCCAATTAGATAAGAGTGATGCGTGTTCAGGTGAAATTCCATTAACAAAATCTGAGGTACCTCCTACTGCTTTCTCACTGGACATAACAAGAAACCCTCTGTGGCCATCTTTTCTGTGATTTTTCGTCATTTACAAAAAAAGTTCTAAATATCAATAATTAACTGGTGTTGTGTCCTCATGAAATGTAAAGTTATCTTACTTGCCCAGTATTTAAAATGACACTAAAGTAAGGTAAATGGATTAATCATTTTTATGCATATTTGGGCAGTTTTCAGGAAGATCCCCTTGAGGTCCATATATAGATTCCATAACTGTGAAAAGCTAGCTATAGTGGAGTCAATGTACCAATCTTGCTTTTCCTTTGAATATGTTGTACTCTATTCGACTGGCTGCAAAATGGTGCATATTTTTGATACTTCCCTAATTAAAGTTGATTGAGAAGTATTAATGTATCAATTTGCTCCATCCAGCACTCTGTGTTTGGAGGAAAAATAGAGCAGCACATCACCCCAAAAACATCATACCAACAGAGAAGTGTGTAGGTGGGAACATAATGGTGTGGATCTGTTAATTAGCATATGGTACTTGCAGACTTCATTTATTGAAGGGAGGATAAATGAAGAAATGTACTGGGACACTCTCTTGAATGAATCTACTGCAATCTACCCGGATGCTGAAGATAAAATGAGGGTGTACATTTCAGCAAAAATTATCCCAAACACACAGTCAAGGAAACTTTCGATTGGTTTTGCAGAAACAAAATTTGAGTTGCTAGAATGGCCCTGTCCTTCTCCTGACCTGAATCCAATTAAAAATCTGTGGAAAGAGCTGAAGATTAGAGGTCATAGAAGAGGTTCCCAGAACCTTTACTATTTGAAGACTGTGTGAAAATGGGCCAAAAACCACACCACATAATTAGTTTCTCCATACAGGAGAAGCTGTCATTATCAACAAAGGTATGAAATAAATTTTTATTCCCTGTGTCATTCCACTGCACATACCTTAGACTGACATCTGGAGTAATGTTCATGTCAATAGCCTAATTAGAAATCTGTTTACTGAGAAAGACCTTGTCCTGTTTAAAGGGCATGTCCACCCCCAAAACTATAATCCCCCCAACTACTGGCCCCATTGTGTAGTGTAGTTTAATCCTTACCTAACATCCCAGCCTCCAGTAGGATTCTCCTGTAGTCCCCCCCCTAAGTCCCAAAAAACTGCCCACCAGGAGGATAGCAGAGTCCATATAGGACTTGCCTCCTCCCTGGCCTCCGGGAGAAGTTGGCAGCGTACTGCAGCCCTTCCCTCCCTCTCCCGACTCCCCCCTCAGCGTTTAACCCCTTTAGTATAGTATCCCACTGGTCCCCAGCCCCAACCGCATAATTTTTATTTTAAGAAAGCTCCCCAAACTCTTACTTCCTCTCCTCTTTCCTCCGCTGAGTGAGCTGCGCAGCCGCATCCGTGATTGGCTGCCGCTCAGCCAATCACCGACGCGGCTGCCGGTCCCGCCCCTTGCTTGCCTTCTCGCAAGCAGAGGGCCGGGAGCGCGGCGGAGGAAAGAGGGGAGGTAAGTAAGAGTTTGGGGGGCTTCTTAAAATAAAAACTATGCGGTTGGGGCTGGGGGACCAGGGGGAAGGCAATATTAAAAATGTGATTTAAGGGTGGACATACCCTTTAATAATTTGACCCACTACTCAACAACCTAGGTGAGGGAGCTGTAACGGCTCCTGTATTGTATGGGTGGATTACATAGAAAGACATACAGTATGATACATTGTTTTGTTTAGGACTAGATTGTAAATAAGGTAAAATTGAGAGGGAACTTTTCCTTAACAGCTAATGCTAGGTACATATATCTGTTTTGGTAGACGTTGTCCAATGGGCAAGCAGGTGACACACCTTTGACAAACAGCATTTACCTGGGCATTGTTCATTGATCCACTGTGGCGTATTGACAAGTGATGCCTGAGTGGATGCATAAACGAGTGTGATTATTTTCTGAAACAGATGTACGTCCCACGTGTGTCAATGCTAAGGTCTTGTAAGCTCTTTGGAGCAGGGCCTGATGTACATGTGTACATGTAATTGTAAAGCGCTACGGAAGATGTTGGCGCTATATATATATACAAAATTATAATCTGTTGTATTCAGTTAGATCAACTGAACTTGAAATTTACTTCTTGAAGATGTTTCACTAGTCATCCGATTTGTCCTAGAATATTTTGTCAATTAATACCCTGAAATCTGTCCCAATCAGCATATAACAGCAAGGTGTTGATTGGGACAAATTCCAGGCTATTGCCAACAGATTCTTGTACAAGTCATTCTGAATTGAGAACGACAGTCTGGTGACTAGTGAAATGTCTTCAAGAACTAAAAATAAAGTCCAGTAGATTTTATAAACCATGGGCTTGATAAATTAGAAACTTCACAAGCTCTTTGCCCATAAAATATTTGCATTAAAACTAATAATTTCAGGTTCTTGTGGGAAAACCAAAAGGCATTGTTTGTTTAAAGTTTGTGCCCATCCAAAGGATGTTATGCTATTAACAGAGAATCTTCACAGCAACATTTTTTAAGGTCCTGACTAGGCTTTGCTGGAGATTTTAAATTGCTCCCATATGAATCAATATGTTGCTCTGCATGCAAACCAAAAGTAAATATATATAGGACACTTACAGTATATGCTTGGCTTCAATCAGTGCAGTCCTTATAGCAAGTGGCCTCCAGCTGTTTGTACTTTGTTGTTAAATGAATAATAAAAAAATATAGAAGACAATTTTTAAAGCCATTTAGTTTTTCCTGCCAATGGTTTAAAGGGTATCTCCATTGGTAAAAAAAATGTTTGGTATTCAGTTTTATTGAAGAACGGGAGGAAAAGGAGCTGTGTCTTACCTCCTGTCCTTCAATAAAACATTCAGGAGCCAGGAACAAAGGTAAGGTACCTACCCGATGTATTCTATGTGCATTAAGTCCGTCAGTACCTGTCAGAGGAGCTACCGATCATGTAAGTACCTTACCTTCGTTCCCGGTTCCTGAACTTTAGGAAAGCTAATTTTATGCTTTTTGAATAAAAGGAATCGCTCCTGCTCATAGACTGGGGGGGACTGTTTCTAGGTAAAGATACTGAGCAGATGTGGACCACTTTTAAAGGGATATTAAACTATAACATTTCCAAATCAGTACCTTTAGATAACAAGTGTAAAAAAATAGGTCCCACTCTGCATGGCTTAATGCTCAGGTAAAAGGGAAATGGAAAAAAAGAAAAGGCTTTTAAAATTTTGAAAGCAGAAGGCACAGAACAGGCTTACAGGGACTTCAAAAGTTGTAATAAAGAGTGCAGAAAGCAATTAAACTAGCTAAATAGAAAATGAAATACGGATTGCCGAACAAAGCAAGTCCAACCCCAAGATGTTTTTTAAGTATATAATGGTAAAAATGAGGACTGAGAATGTGGGACCATTAAATAATGGAGCTGAGGTGGTTGTAGAAGATGCCGAAAAGGCTAATACTGCTAAACCGTTTTTTTACATCGGTTTTTACTGTTGAGAATCCTTACAGTAGGGATTGTAACAATGTGAGAGGAGGAAATGAAGAGTTTTCACATTGGATAACGAGGATATGGTACGGAATCAATTAGACAAAGTTAATATCAATAAAGCGCCAGGACCAGAGGATTGCATCCTAGGATTTTAAAGAGCTTAGTTCAGTTCTAGCAAGACCACTGTGTCTCATCTTTTCAGATTCGCTTTTGTCTGGGGATGTGCGCTGGATTGGAAAGCCAATGTAATACCAATATTCAAAAAAGGTAGTCGTTCACAGCTGGTAACTATAGACCTGTAGCCTAACATCAGTGGTAGGGAAGGTGATGAAAACTTGTTAAGGGATCATATCCATTGTACATTTGTCTCCAGAGATCATCTTATTAGTAGTAGTCAGCATGGATTTATGAGAAATAGATCATGCCAGACAAATTTAATTGGTTTTTATGAAGAAGTAAGTAAGAAGTTAGATTCAGGCACAGCTGTGGATGTGGTATATTTGGATTTTGCAAAAGCCTTTGATACTGTGCCACATAGGCGACTAATGTATAAACTGAGGACTGTTGGCCTTGAAGAAAACATTTGTTCATGGATAGAGAACTGGTTATTGAACCGCAAACAGAGAGTGGTGGTTAATGGAGCTACATCTATGTGGGCTAAAGTTCTAAGCGGAGTTCCTCAGGGTTCTGTACTGGGGCCGCTTCTGTTTAATCTGTTTATAAATGACTTAGAAGGGGGCATTGAGAGCAAGGTCTCTGTGTTTGCTGATGACACTAAATTATGCAGAGCTTTGGAAACTTCCAATGATGTGCAAGTGCTGCAAGCAGACCTAGATAGATTATCAAAATGGGCAGCAGAATGGCAGATGAGATTCAATGTTGATAAATGTAAGGTGATGCATTTGGGATTTAATAATCCCTGTGCCACCTACACCATAAATAACTCTGTGTTAAGTGTATCTGAAATGGAAAAAGATTTGGGGGTTCTGGTAGATAACAGACTTAGCTGTAGCAAACAATGCCAGGTAGCAACAGCTAGAGCTAGCAAGATATTGTCTTGTATAAAGAGGGGAATGGAATCAAGAGAGAAAAATATTATTCTCCCTCTTTACAAGGCACTGGTAAGGCCACATTTGGAATATGCGGTGCAGTTTTGGAATCCCATATACAAAAGGGACATCTTGGAAATTGAGGCAGTTCAGAAAAAAAAAAAAAAAAAAAAAAAAAGAATGGAGGGGCTTGAATATGCAGGCAGATTAGACAAGTTAGGGCTGTTTACATTGGAGAAGCGGCGGTTGCGTGGGGACATGATAACCTTATACAAATATATTAATGGCCCATACAGTGAACTCTCTGGTGCATTGTTCACTAATAGGTCATATCAGAGGACTCGTGGACATCCTTTAAGGTTGGAAGAAAAGAAGTTTCATCTTCAAGTTAGGAGAGGTTTCTTTACAGTGAGAACGGTGAAACTGTGGAACTGTCTTCCAGCAGAGGTGGTAATGGCAAGTTCATTGAATAACTTTAAAAAAGGCCTGGATAAGTTTCTAAAACTTAAAAATATTGAGAATTACTGGTCAGGAAGGAATTTTTTCCCCCCTTTTTTAGCTGGGGTTTTTTGCCTTCCTCTGGATCAACTGTTAGGTAGGGTTAAAAAAAAAAAAAAAAAAAAAGGGAATAGGTTGGACTTGATGGACGAATGTCTTTATTCAACCTTAATTACTATGTTACTATGTTACTATGTTACTATGAAGGTTTTATTGAAGAATGGGAAGTAAGACACAAATCCTTTACCTCCCATTCTTCAATTAAACTGAATACAAATTTTTTTTTTCACCAGTGAAGATACCCTTATACTATACAGTACTTCTGTTACAGTAGGTATTGATAATTAGTTCCAAAATAGGTCGCGTTGCCACAAAACATACTGATAAACTGTGTATGTTAAGCTGGGTACACATGTTGCGATGCTTCCTTCTGACCGACCGTTCTGCATTTCTGACCGGTCGGCCAGAAGGAAGGACTGTTGGTCGCAGCAATAATGGCCACGGCCTACAGTTGGCCGCAACCAAGCGTGCAGTCCATAGAGGACCGCATAATCGACCGTGGTTTTATGACACGTCTTGCCCGTGACTGTTTGCTTGTCCGAATTGGACAAACAAACCATCAGTGATACGTCGCAGGCGAGAAAGGAAACCTTAAAATAATTCGGCCCGACAGACCGAAGCAATGGAATGTCGGTCAGGCCGGATTATTGTTTGGTGTGTACCCAGCTTTATGGTACTTACAGGGAGATTCAATAAAAGTTCTTATTGTTTAAAATGGTGCTAATTTTGCCCCAATCAATCAGATCTTATTTAACATTTAGAAGATAACATCCGATTGGTTGGGGCAAAATTAGCACCATTTTTAACAATAAGAACTTTTATTGAATAACCCTGTAAGATTGTAAGCACTCTCTTTGCAGGAATTGATGTTAACCATAGGGCAGTGGCCACAGGAATTCTTGATGCACTTATTAAATTGAAGAGAAATTTAATTATGGCTTGGTTACTAGTTTTTGCTTTTTGTTTTCCATGTTTATCAATCCATGAAACATAATGATTACATTTTATTGTTCAGTAATGTTTGATATAAAGTACAGTGATGTGCCTGGTGGCTTGCTTTTTTGCCTCAAGGTAAAACCATTCAAACTTTTCCATGAAGTTGCTAAAGGGAATGTTCATCCCCAATATGAAATTTGCACACAAAGCTTAAAGACCAATAGCTACACAGCTATAAGCAAACCAACATATAATTCCTGGTCATTGCCACATCTGATCAGCGCTCCCAGACTCCGGTATACGCTGCATTTAGGAATGTTATGTAAGACATCATGCCCAATGACTGCAGAGTGTTGTCTGAGGCTTGTCTTCTGAGCACTGTTAAAGGGGAAGTTCAGTGCAAATACATATGCTATTCAGAAAAAAGAGCAGTATTTTTTCATCCTAATGACCTGAATCTGCCAATTCAGCATTTTGTCTCTGTATTAATAACTGCAACCGAAATACTGACTTCCTGTTTGCAGGACCTTATGGTCTTGCCCTTGACCCAGCCCCTGGGTTGATTCAGTTGCTCAGTAGAGATCTGAGCATCTTTGACCCATCCAACAGCCAATCAGTAGAAATTACTGTTAGGAACATTCCAAGGAAGTAGTGCATCCTGGGAAGAAGAAGGACCGTTAGAACCTGAAATGTCAGCTCACTAATGTCAATAGCAGGGAACAGCAAAGGGTATGAAATCAACTGATTTTTCAAAATGGGAGAGAATATGAAGAATAATTAAGAAGGCATTACACAAACTAACAATTTAACAAATATTGATAATTTCCACTGAACTGTCCCTTTAATGCTCAGAGAGGGTATGAAAAAGCTTAAAGGATAGCTGTATTGCCTCAATGCATTTTTTTTAAACTGCTTTAAAAATAGTAAAGGTATGTACCATGCTGTGAAGGGGGCGTAACGATTCTGTCTTCCTCTAACTGCACTCAGAGCTAGCATGCAAGTAAACACTCCTCCACCCACCCTTGATTAGCTTGATTATGTAGGCTGTATTCTAGCAACAGGACATTTCAAGTTTGTTTGACTGGCAGAGGAGGGGGAGAGCGGTTGTAACAGACATTCCCACCAGCCAATGACAAGTTATATGTTAACCATGGCCCTGGGCCGTCTAGGAGGCGGGTTGTTAGCACTCATCTTTGCTGTGTGATATCTAAGGGAGTGCAGCACAGCTGTAAATGTGAGTCAGTGATTTCAGCTGCTGGAAATGTGGACATTTAATGGGGGAGATGTTTTTTTTGGGTATTGTCCTTTAATCTTTTGCGTGTATGAAATAGGGGTGAGCATGGGTTTTGAAAAAGCTCTAGGAAATGATGTATTACAATTTAAGTTTTGTGCTTATTATGTTTCAGAAGTACAGACATACTATTAACAGATCACCATCTTTTTTATTATCAAAAATACTGACTTCCTGCATTTTAAAACTCCTCCTACTATCTCTTAAATCAGACATAGTAAAACATATTCTTAAAAGGACAATGTATTCAATTTAAATACACAACATCCCCCCCTCCCGTACACTTTAAAGGGCATGTCCACCCCCAAAACTATAATCCCCCCAACTACTGGCCCCACCATGTAGTGTAGTTTAATCCTTACCTCACATCCCAGCTCCATAGGGTTCTCCGGTAGTGCCCCCCCAAAGTCCCAAAAACTGCCCACCAGGAGGCTAGCAGGTCCATATAGGACACTGCCTGCTTCCTGGCCTCCCGGAGATTTTGGCCATGCATACTGCAGCTCTTCTCCCCCTCCCTCTCCCTCCCTCTCCCTCCCGTTCTGCTATCCCTCCCCCTAGCTTCAAACCCCTTTATGGCAGCCTTCCACCATGTCCCCCAGCCCCAACCGCATAAATTTTATTTTTAGAAAGCTCCCCAATCTTTTACTTACCTCTCCGCTTTCCTACGCGGAAGTGAGCTGCCGGCAGCCACGTCCGTGATTGGCTGCCGCTCAGCCAATCACAGACGCGGTTGCCGGTCCCTCCCCTCTGCTTGCATTTCCTCGCAAGCAGAGGGCCGGGAGCGCGTCGGAGTAAAGAGGGGAGGTAAGTAGAGTTTGGGGGGCTTTTTAAAAAAATAATGCGGTTGGGGCTGGGAGCCCATGGGGAATGGCATATAAAAAAATAAATATTAGGGTGGACATGCTCTTTAAAACTGTGTAACATTATAGAGTACATAGTCATTGAGGTGCCTTGGCAAAGTTTTTGTATACTCTGGCCAGATCATGAGAGTGGGAGATTTCTGATGTTTGTGGGCTGCCTTGGGATGAAGGTTCTGGTCTTGGCATTTTGTTTAGCATCACTGTAAGGTTTTGCTTTGACCTGGTACCTCTCTACTCTAGCTTGCAGGTTTAAGGGTTCGGCAAACTGGTGGTCTTAAGCTTGTCAGAGGTGTATGTAGATCCCAACCAATCATCAGACTTGCTGGTGACACTCCTGTGGCACTATGAGTAGCTGACCTGTAGTGCTGTAAAACCAAAATGATAGCTTTGCTAAAGAGGTGTACCTCAGGCAAATGTGCCATTAAGTAATTTTTAAGTGTCTGGTTAAACCATTCCACACCTCCATTGGCTTGAGGATTTTATTGTGATGTTAGAATCTGCTTTATTCTATTTGATTTCATGAAAGTTTCAAAATCTTTGGAAAAGAATTGGGAATTGGGGGCCGTTGTCTGTAATGATTTCTAGCGGTAGTCCCCACCTGGCGAACCATCCTTCCAATGACAACTTTAGCGGTCATCACACCTGCTGTGGCTACCTCTGGCCATTTCCAGTATAGATCATAAGCTACCAAACAGTACCTTTGGATAATGTCGGACATACAATGGTGCTGCTGTTTGCTTATGTGTTTTGCCACTCGGTAAGCATGGGCAAACAATTGCAAACTAAACTTTCTATTTGTTGGTCTATTCCAGGCCACCACACTGCTTCTCTGCAACGTTGTTTTGCTATAATGTATTACAAAACTTAACAGGCTTTTGAATAGGGCTTCAAAAATCCACTGGAGCACAGCTTTTCTTACAGTCACTGTGGCAAATTGCCGAGTTGTGGGACCATTGTAAGCTAAGGTGTACTCGATTTTTCCCTCCCATAACTGGATGAATATCAAACTAGACTCAAACCTTAATTCAGGCAGTTGTGAGCCTGCCTTGTCCTGTGCAGCAAACTAATTGCCAGTACCATTAGAAGTAAATATAACATCAGGAAGGCAGTATCGCTGCAGAGTGAATGGCTAGAAGAGAATAGTCCTAAACCACAAATGGATCATGGTTTGTATCAAGTATGAGGATTTGTATTACAGTTCCTATTAGGTGGCCTATCAGTTTGATTAATGCTGCTTTTTAGCTTTATTTGTAAAATAAAGCCCCCATACATGGCATCGTTATTTTGAGCATTACATTTGATTGAATTGCTCAAAATATTGATAATGTGTAAGCCATTTTTCCAACATTATCAACCCCATCATCAAGTCCCCATCTTCTGCAGATTTTCAAGTGAACCTCTCCAGATTGGAGATTGTTTCCAATCATTGCAGTCGGAAATCTTGTGTGAAAAACATCTGTCCATGTATGTGTAGCTTTAACTGAGTAATCGGCACTGCTGAAGTTGTTTATAAAAATGTTGTTGTTTTCAGTCTGTGCAATGCATTCAATATGTCTGTTTTTACATCACAAAACATTTGTGTTATCTTTTTCTGATAGATTTATATTTTCCTCTATTGACATATACAGTACATCATACATTGTTGATGAATTTAGTAGACCAGTTAATTGAGTTCATTTAAAGGAACACAAAATCCATAAAAATAACTATGTGCCATCCGTTTCTATTATTCACAGGGAGGTGAGAATGCTTATTCTCACCTCCCTGTGAATAATATTACGCTCGGGGGACCTGGAAATTACCTTACCACCGCTCCACTGCAAGCCGCTCCTTCACTGAACAGCTGTTCTGTCCCGATCGCGCGCCCTATCTTTTGTATTGGCGCGCATGCGCCTAAGATAGGGCGTGCGGTCGGGACAGAGCGGCTTCCAGTGAAGGAGCGGCTTGCAGTGGAGTGGCGGTAAGGTCCCCCGAGCGTAATACTATTCACAGGGAGGTGAGAATAAGCGTTCTCACCTCCCTGTGAATAATAGAAACGGATGGCACATATTTATTTGTATGGATGATGGGGAGTTTACAGTCCCTTTAAAAAGATTACTTTAAAAGAAGAAAAATGTTCTAGTTTTATACAAAGGTACATTAAACTGCTTTGAACTAAGATATTTTTCTTGCTCTTCTAAAACTGAAATGGTTAACAGATAGACCTTTTTCCGGATTACAGACCTGTTTAAACAAGCTTTTTAATGATATTTCCTGCTTGGTGGGAAAAGATCATCTACTTTCCAAAGTTAAATGTTTCCAGCTGTGGAAGCTGCACACTATTCAAAAGAGCAAAATTTTACAAAAAATATAGAAAATATCTTTAAAGGGCAATTAAACCCTTCCATATGCCCCATAATTGTCCTTTAATACTTTCAGTCAAGTTTATCTTGGTCCTGGTACCCACGGGATTTGTCCTTTATCGCTAACATATGAAGCCAGCTTAATACATTTTTTCACCAAAGATATATACTAAAATCTTCCAGTTCAAACCCCCTGTAGCAACTGCCCTTCCCCTTATGCAGTGAGCTCAGAGAAAGAGGTTTACACTGCTTACTTTGCACTTTAGGCTACATGTTTTGGTCTCAACTGGAATGGATGCTTTCTCAAGCATAAACCATAGCCACACACAGTGAGCATTTAGATTAGCCCCTTAATTAGTGTATGTATTGTATGTATTTTATTTCTTATATAGCGCTACATATTCCAGAGCTTTACAATTATTTACACAATTCACATCAGGCCCTGCCCCGAAAAGCTTACAATCTAATCACTTTTATGCACACATACAACCTATCAGTATGTCTTTATGATTGTGGGGGATACCGGAGTGCCCAGAGGAAACCCACGCAAGCACTGGGAGAACATACAAACTCTTTGCAGATGTGTCCAAGGGTGGGATTGAACTCAGGACTTCAGCTCTGCAAGGCCTCTGTGCTAACCACTGAGCCACGGTGCTGCCCAATTGGTAATTGAAATACAATTTACCAATTCTGTGACAATGATATCGGTAAACAATAGTCCATCATTTTGCATAGTCTCTTATCCTTTTCTGTTTCCCACCGATTTCCAGCAGCAAATGGACCTGTGTAGAGATAAAAACAAAGTACTGCACATGGGGTGCCTGCCCTGCACTATATATAAGGGATACCTGCTATAGCTATGAAAACTATTATATACAATACTGTACCAGCTCCGTAGCTGTAAACTACACATTTTGTTATGAAGCTGGGTACACACGATAAAGGGCCAATCCCCTGTGTACATACGTAAAGACCATTTCTGATGCTGATGAACATTCTGCGTTGGAAACGATGACAGACAGAATCTTAGAGATTGGCACTGTGTGTACTCAGCTTAAGACTGGTACAGCTAGAGCCTACAATAAAAATGCAAAAAATAACACTAGTAGTATTCATCAAACAATGGCAGAACTTAACTAAAGCAGAGCACAGATAAAATAGAAGTCATTCAATTTATCCTGCTCCTTCAAATAAGTGTGACACAATTTTTGTTTAACAACAAATTACAAAAAACATTTGATTTTTAACCTCTTTGGGTGTATGGTATCTATTCCTTTTAACCACCTGCATTCTTGCTGCAATAACATCTTAGTAGAATTTCCACCTCTTATTTTTGAACCAATTCTAAGATACGCCATCTTAGTTACATTGCACTATGCATGGAAAAAGTCTGAATACTGAGGTGTTGCATCTCGCGTTGAGCTTAATATTACTTCTGTTGTTGCGGTGTTCTTGGATTCTTTTACTTTTCTGGAAGTCTGACCCACATAACCCATTCCATATGGGTATTTCAGTAGGTATATTATATTCATGCTGTTAACTTAACCCCAGTGTTTGTGCATTATCTTGTATCCTTTTGTTGGGTGGTTTAACCATTCTCCCTTTATAATCAGTAACACACATTGTTGCTCTTTATTTTACTTGTTGATTTGGGTGTTCTTTTTAGATCTGTTGGGTATAATATATACTTGTGTAATAATATATACCGTATATACTCGAGTATAAACCGAGTTTTTCAGGCTGAAAAATCAGCCTGAAAACTCGGACTCGGTTTATACTCGAGTCAGTAGCTTACCTGAGCACTGTGTACTGGCTTGGCGCCGGGCAGTGACGTCAGGCCGGCGCGCCAGTACACAGAAAGATCGCGCAGCTGCCGGAATGCTCAGGATACCACACCGTACCTGCCAGGAAGCCCTTGGATGGAGGAGAGCCCACAGGGAGAAGAGACCACAGGTACAAACTGAACTGGGTGGGAGGGTGAGGGGGGCATTCAAGATGTTTGGGAACTACAACTCCCAGCATGCTTTATTAGCTGGGAGTTGTAGTTTCCAAACATCTTGAATGCCAAGTTTGTACCCTTGGTTTATACTCGAGTCAACAACTTTTATTAGGATTTTTTCTGAAATTGGGTACCTCGGTTTATACTCGGTTCGGTTTATACTCGAGTATATACGGTACTATGTTTTTTACCCTTTGGTTAAACAAAAACGGCGGGTCACTAAAAAACATGCCATATTTGTCATCACATATTAATATGGCTAGTACCTTTTGATAAAATGTTCTATTTGATAAAGACACCTGTCTTTTTTCTGTTTACTTTTTGGTATTTTGTGTTAAAGGGAATGTCCACCCCCAAAACTGTAATTTAACCCACTACTGGCCCCACTTTGTAGTTTAAAATAAAGCTTGCGTTACATCTCTGCTCCTTATGGTTCTCCAGATATACCTTTTTAAAGTCCAGGAAACTGAAGACTCCAAGCTTTCTGTGAGGCATCTGTTCCATGCTCATTCCTCATCCTTATCAAGGTCTGGAGCATACGCAGTACCAGCCCCCCCTCCACCATCCGAATCCATCCTCAGCCATCATTGCACCTAACGTGAAATCCTTTAGGGGTAAGGTAAGTAACCCCTGCCCGCACCTAACAGCCGCAATATTTTTTAAAAAATCCCCCCTGATCCGTACTTACAGAGGCACTTACAGAGCCTTCTCTCTCGTGGTGTTTCTAGTGATGTCAGCCACATCTGTGATTGGCAACTTGGTGGGGATTCTAAACACTTTCTATAAATCTTTCACAGATGGATTGATTGCTTCCTCTTATTGGGCATGTTTTGAGCAGATTCACCATACCCAAATATACTGCCTCCTTGGGATTCCTTTGAATACTTTTGGATTATGGAAGCTCCAAGCATTGTTTTTTGCATGGAGTAGGTTATTTCTATCTATATTTTTTCTAAACAGTGTTGTACAACATTTCCAATCAAGGAAATTTCACTTAGATTCGTAGTGTTCAAATGTGAATTTAATTGTTGTATTTATTGTTGGTTTCTTGCACTATTTGATTCAAGTTTAATATACGTCTCAACCAAATGAGCAGTATATCATCTATAAATCTGTGATGTAATATTATTGTTTATATTAATAATTTTCCATGAAGAATCTTTTTTCTAATCCATTGACAAATAAATCGGCTACTGTAGACCCCATTGATGTCCCTTGTTTCTGCCAACAAAAAAAAACCTTGTCAAATCTAAAGTAGTTTTTCTTCAAGACTAAGGTAATACAGTCAAGAAATAAATACATTTAGGCTGAGCCAATGTTAGTTTATAGTAATCTCTCTTCAATTCATTCTAGTGTAGAGAGATTGTACTGGGGCTACCAGGGGTGCAGGGGATGCAACCGCACCAGGGACCTTGGCCAAGAAGGGGGTCCCATTTTGTGCTAAGGTTCAAAACTACCAGTCTGTGTGCCAACTGTTTTACCAGTGGTCTGTGTACAAAGCAATTTTACCATTGTCTGTGTGCCAAGCCTTTAACCAGTGTCTGGCTGTGCCAGTTTATCAGTGTCTGCATGCCAAGCAGTCTGTGCCAATTATTTTACCAGTGGTTATATTAAAAGCATTTTACCACTCTGTGTGCCAAGCATTTTACTAGCGTCAGTTGGTTAGTTATTTTCAAAGGTTTGAGGTTCTAGGTTCTACGTTTAGAAATACTGTTTGAATCTGATTAGAATTACTAGGTGAATGGGTAAAGTATGTTTGTCTGTTTTAAAATGAGTGTCTTTAAAGAAAATGTTAATGATGAATTTGGATGTTTTTTATGGAAATGATTATTTGGTTTGCGGTGCAAATTTGTGTTTGGGGCCGTGTTGGGGGGGGGGGGCATAAGTATGTAGCTACGCCACTGAGATTGTATGTCTATATAACAGAATGGTATTATGAGTATTATTATTATTTCAGTCATTGTCTGTGACATTTAAGCTAAACATACACACAGCTCTGTCGAAATATGGTCATTAATCTAGAATTGGCTACCTCAGAATTGGCTACCTCATAGCACCATCTTCTGTTCAACGCTGTAAAAGAAATGGTTTTAAATTATCAGACTTTATATTACTTAAACATTGTACTGTTTTAATTTTCTAAATGTATTTTTTTTTATGTAAGTTTTTTTATATTGAAATTTATATAAAATTGACAGTTGAGAGGGTGGGTACTGCAGGCAGAGATTGGTCACATGGTTACAAAATATTTGACAGTTTTATTTTTGTGGCATTGATTGGTTTTAGAATTGATAAAACTATTTAAGTTTGTTACTCCTTTGTAGCTGCCCAACTCTACTGCCTAGTTTACATAGGTAAACATGTTAAAAATGTAGGGGCAATACATTTTTTGCTGCCAAAATGAATTACAGTGTACAGCTTCTACATGTTTGGGTGTCCAGCTATTTACATATATTGTTTACTGCTGTTTTCTCCTTTAGCCATCAGAATGTGAGCAGTGTACATGTGACGTAGATGGAATTGCCCGCTGCCTTGTAGCTGACTGCGCTCCTCCACCATGTGTGAACCCTATGTATGAGAAGGGAGAGTGTTGCCCGCGATGTAAAGATGGTAAGTATAAATGAAATAGAAGGATTTGGGGAGCACTCTTACATATCATTACAATTATAATGAAAGGGCATGTCCACCCCCAAAACTAAAATTTAACCCCTTACTGGCCACATTAAGAAGTTTAAAACAAGCCTTACCTTACATTTCTGCTCAAAATAGTTCCCCTGCTGTGCCCCTCCAAAGTCCAGGAAACTGCTGTGTAGGAGCAGTGTGTGACTCATGCTGTGCCTGAGTCTGCCTCAACCTCGTCAAGGTTTGAGGCATGCTCAGTGCAGCCCTCCCCCCCTCCCTCTCCCTCCCGTTTTTCTCTCCCTCCCCCTAACATTAAAACCTTTGGGTATGCAGTAGGGCATGCTCCCCCAGCCCCAACCGCATTAATATAATTGTTAGAAAGTCCCCCAATCTTTACTTACCTTCCCTCTCTCCTTCGCTGTTCAGAACTCCTGGCAGCCGCGACCGTGGTTGGCTGCCTCTCAGCCTATCACGGGCGGGGCTGCCGGTCCCGCCCCCTGCTTGCATTTCCCTGCAAGCAGAGGGCCTGTACAGTGCGGCGGAGGAAAGAGGGAAGGTAAGTAGGAATCGGGGGACTTTCTAACAATTATATTAATGCGGTTGGGGCTGGGGGAGCATGCCCTACCGCAAATCAAAAGTTTATAAAAAGGGTGGACATGCCCTTTAAATGTTATGGAAGTGCTAATAATCTGGTCAATCATTTAATATTATAAACAAAAGGATTTAATAATATACCAAATGTAAATCCAGATCCAGATACCCGCCAGGCGTCCAGCTCCTTCCTGGCCACCTCACTGCCTGTATTACTAACCAAACAGTATAAAATAAGGGCTGTCCAGTCTTTGTTATGCAAACAGGGGTACTCCCGTTTATTTGTTTAGACACAGCAGAAAAACACAACGTTTCGGCTTGCAGGCCTTTGTCAAGTGTTTCAGTGAATCCCACTCCTTATGTACCCTTAGTACACAGTGACATCTAGTGGTCATTATAAGTTTACAATACAACAAATACAAGGAATACTAACACCAGTGGTAATTTCCCAATATTACAAGTCCTTTATCCTGACCCTGTAAATTCAGTGCTCTCACATCTTCCAACAGAGTAGAGGGAGTTTCTTTTCTCATTTCCATGTTCCGCTCACTCCCCTACAGAATAAAATGTCTTATTGCCACTTGCTCCAGTGTTATTATTAAAGAGTAGCTGTGGTCTTGACTTCTTCCAAACTAGTAAGGATTATATAAAAAGCCTTCCATCTTACCTTCAAAATAAAACCTAAATCACATCTCTAGATAAAATTGGTGAGAAGTTATTGCTGGAAAGGTTCAGCAATATTACTTCCTGATTGAACACTTCCTGTTTTTAACCATGTGACCAGCTTGTAGTCATGTGACCAGCCCCTGCCTGCATTAATAGGCTCTCCTTCTCAACTGTCAGTTTTTTCCCCAGGTACTTCCTGATTTTCCCAGCATTAAGTCTTCTCCCCCGGGGCGGATGGGCGGGGCAGAAGTCTGGTGATGTCACTCAACCTACTGGAAGCAGGAAGTTTGAACATTCACCACAATGTAATTTCTCACAGGCTCCAGCCAGAGATGTGATTGTCCTTTCATTTTGAAGGAAATACTGCAGGCTTTCATTCAACCCTAACTTGTTTTGAGATCACAGTTGCCCTTTAAAGTGCATATATAAAAGTGCGTATAATATTAAAATGCATACAATAACCATATAAAGTGCATATCTACCTAAAACCTAATACAGTAGCCATATAAACCCATCTAAGAAATGTTTTCTAAAATAAACTGTGATATCAAAGTAATTCTTGTGTACCATAGACATATATTATGTTAAAAACAAGATAGTTGTACTCTAAAATACATTATGCTCTATAATAGTAAAATCAATTGTAGTCTATAAAAAACAGAAGTAACTTAATTTCTCCCTTTGGGGTAACCGTCTCAAGTGGCAATAAGACATTTTATTCTTTCAGAAGGTGTAGGAGTGTGAGCGGAATATGGAAATGAAACTCGCTCTACTCTGTTGGAAGAAGTGAGAGCACTGAATTTACAGGGTCAGGGTAAAGGACTTGGTGGGAGTATTCCTTGTATTTGTTGTATTATGACCACTAGCAATAGTTGAGGTTTGTACCGTGGTGCCGTGTTAACCATAAGTAAAAGAAGAAAAGTAGAGCTGTGATACCTTTTATTGGCTAACTAGATTAAAAAAAATAACAAAGCTTTCGGGATTCCTAAGTCCCCTTCATCAGGCTGGATGTCACAAAAGAAACTGAGAAATCACAAACTTAAATACACATTGTGACAGTAAACATCAAACAAATTAAACAGATGACCAGGTACAGATACAGACTCAGGAGGGGGGGATGGGGGAAAAACAGTAGTGGGGGTGTGAAATGGGCACAAGTAGATAGCTGTAATGTGAGAACATACACCAAGAAATCATCATTTACACCCAAATATGGAATCAAACCTTTCCCTTGACAAATACATACAGACTGTTTCTGTAAGAGGGTTTCAGCTGAGATCCTGGACAGTAACCTGACCCCAATACATAATATCACCCCACACGAGCAAGAAGCAATTTGCACACTGAGGGGAAACAAAAACATCGTCATAAAACCAGCGGATAAAGGAGGGGCAGTGATCATCATGAATACCCGAACTACATACAGGAAGCTCACAGACAGTTATCTAACCCTGCAAACTGCAGGAGGACCCCAGAGCCAAATATAAAAAAATAACTCAAAAGCTTGATAAATAACTTACCTAAGACCATTATAGACCAACTTAGTGCCCTTATTTCAGACGAGCCTAAAGTTAGCTGCTTCTATACACTTAGAAAATGCAAAAATCCACAAGGAGGGGTCCAGGACGACCCATCATCTCAGGAATTGGCACACTGACAGAGAACATCTCAGGCTGGGTAGAAAACATCCTTAAACCCCTAGTCAAGAAAACACCCAGCTACATTCAAGATACCACAGACCTGCTGAATAAACTCACTGCATTGGGCCCCATTCCTGTCAACGGATGTGGAGGCCCTATATACAAATATCCCTCATCAAGATGGCATTGCAGCATGTAAAACCTTTTTTGGAGAAGGAGGGAATACACAAAGAAGCAGTTCTCAACATGATACACTTCACCCTTACACACAACATATTCTCATTCTCTGCTATGGGTTGTCGCTTCGCACCACAGTACGCCAACCTGTTCATGGCCAAAGTGGAGGAGGATTTTCTATCCTCCTGTAACACTAAACCAATGACTTACCTTTGTTACATAGATGATATCCTCATTATCTGGACTAAAAGTGAGGAAGAACTGCTCTCCTTCCATAGGAATTACAACTCCTGTCACCCCACCATTAAACTAAAACTTGACTACTCCAAAAGTCAAACCAACTTTCTTGACACCACAGTTAAAATACAAGGGAACATCCTAGTGACCTTGATATACCGCAAACCAACAGACAGATGCACATACCTTAGGAATGACAGCTTCCACCCCAAACACTCAAGAAAATCGATCATTTTCAGCCAAGCGATACCTTACCATCGTATCTGTTCAGACCCTACAGAAAGGAATGAACACCTATAGCAACTCCACAGTGAGTTCATTAAACTGGGATACAATCCCAAAACAACGGACAAGCAAATCCAAAGGGCCATATCTATTTCCAGACACAAACTGTTGAGATACAAACAGAAAGAAAACTGCAATCGTGTTCCTTGTAGTCACTTACAGTCCACACCTGGAGATCCTACTCCAAATCATAAAAGAACTCCATCCCAGACTACAAAGGGATGACAGATTAAAATATATATTTCCAGTGCCTCCAGTCCTAGCATACGGACAGCCCCCTAATTTGAAATCCCTACTGGTATACAGCTCCCTGGGCAAAACAACAATCAATGGCACTTCCCCCTTCCAACAACCTAGATGTGAAACCTGCACACACATCCACACAATAGACCAAATATATATGCCGCATTGTAAACAAATTAATCAAATTAAAGGATCATTCTCCTGTGGTTCAGCCAATGTGGTGTATCTAATAATGTGCATGAAGTGCCCCAACACAGGTTTGTGGGAGAAAGAGGACAAACACTGTGCATGACGGATGAACTCCCATAGATTCAACATCATGCATGGATTAATGGATGCCCGTGGCTGAGCACTTTTGTAAAAGAGGCCACAGTATGAAAGACCTCAAGATTTTTTTTATTTAGTTAACCAATAAAAGGTATCACAGCTCTACTTTTCTTCAATGACCACTAGATGTCACTGTGTACTAAGGTTACATAAGGAGTGGGATTCACTGAAACTGTAACACTTGACAATGGCCGGAAAACCGAAACGTTGTGTCTTTCTGCTGTCTGCACAAATAAATGGGAGCACCCCTGTTTGCATCATAAAGACTGGACAGCCCTTATTTTATACTGTTTGAATTTTATTATATATTACTGTAATAAGGTGAAAGAAAATCCTTCCAACCATGTCAAGGTAACCCCAGTCTGGAAGGTCCTAACTTCTAACCTTTTTTACTTCAATTACTTATCACAAACTTTTGCATTTTTATAATTGTGCACCCCCAACACTGCCCTTTAATTGGAGGTCCTTTGACTCTATTAGCACTGGATGGACGCTGACGGCCTTAACCCTCACTATATAAAGTCGGCAGGGGGTCAGTGAGAGCCTGCTATATTGATCCAATGGGCAAGTATGAGAAATACAAAAGTTTCCAAAAAGTAATTAAGGTAGAAAAGATTAAAATTTAGGACCTTCCAGACTGGGGTTACTTTGATGTGGTTGGAAGGCTTTTCATTTATGTGATTACAGTAATGTATACTAAAAGCCCTTGGTTAATAATGTATGCCAGTGTGCAGAAAATATCAAATTGTATGGGGCCTAGGAATGTGTATTGATTATCTTTTCTTTGTTTGTAAGTATACATGAAGCTTCAGCTTCTATACATTCAAGCTTCCCCTGTCACACTACATGTAGAAACTATCCATTCCATAAAGCTTATTTCTCTGTCACTGCATGGCTAATTGATTCAGCATTAAGATCAGGAAAGGGAATAAGCACCATCTGTTTTTCTGTGCTCTTTCTGAGCATTTAGCTGCAGTAATCCTGCAGTTAGCTGCTGTCTGTGTTGCTTAAGTCCAATGTAGCACTGTACCTAAAGTAATCAATTACAAAGTCCCAATACCCCCCCTTACACACACCCCTTCAAACTCCTACAGCTAAAAGGAAATCTTACTTGATTCAAGCAGTGATTATAGCTCCCAGTGCTACTTACCTTCCCATAGCAAAGCAGTTTTACTTTCACTATAACACAAAATTACGGGGTGAATGTTATTGGCTGTAGTGGGGCACAAATCATAGTCCTTGCACATGCTCCTGCCTCAGTTTTGGGAGGGGGTGGCTACACAGAGAGGAGACATGCATACTAACTAGGGGTGAGCTGAACAGGACATGAGGAGATCTAGTGACAGGGAGCACTGAGAACAAAAAGGAATCAACAGGGTTATTCAATAAAAGTTCTTATCGTTTAAAATGGTGCTAAATTTGCCCCAGCCAATCAGAACTTATTTAACATTTGAAAGCTAACATCTGATTGGTTGGGGCAAAATTAGCACCATTTTAAACGATAAGAACTTTTATTGAATAACCCTGCAAGTTCCTGACAGCACTAAATATATTGAAAAGGATAAAGGCAAGTAATTTTTTTCAGTTAAGTGTCCCTTTAAAAATGTTAGGCTCATTGGCTACCTGGGATCTTTCCAGCCTTCCTGTAAAATGTTTCCCATGGTATATATTGTAGCAAACAGACTTAAAGAACTAGGAACGTCTGAGGGCAGTGCTATAAGCTGGTGTTTCACAGTTTCAATGGGGTAAACTAGTGCAAAACCCAGAGATGAAGACCTAGCAGTTGTAAAACAAAAAAGCATAAAACTAATAGATGAGAAGTGGGTCAAACAATGATCCAATCATTATGCAGATACTTATAAATAATACTAAAACACTTGTTTTGACCTGTATTTGTCTTTCTTGTTTCAAGGCCCAAACTGTTACTCAGATGCTTCCCAGAGTCGAGTGATCCCAGGAGGCCAGTACGTGTGGGTGGATTCATGTACCAAGTGCCGTTGTCATGATGGGCAAGATGTTGGTTACTGGGAGGGAAACAAACTAGCAAAGTGTGAGAAGACTAAGAATTGCAGTCCAGATGAAGACAGAGAGAATTCCTAAAACACATAGCATAGCACCGGTTATAGTAGAATACCCACTGCTCATTTTTAATAAACGACAGTGAACCTCCTAAATGGACTGAAGAACTTTTTTCAGTATAAACTGTCCTTACTTACAGATATCTTTTCATTACCTAGAAATCTTTCAAACAAGATATTTTTATTGCTACATTTCGCGAAGGCCTCATTTCCTAAAAATCATTTTATAGGATTGTTTTTAACTATTCTTGTATAATTTTGTACTGATATATTAAATGGATGTATATGGATTTCATGTTTTAGCTTTCAATAGGCACAGGAATTGGGGGCTTTGTCATTTATATAGGACATTTTTACAATAAGTTACATTTGTTAAACAGTAGAAAAAAAACACTTTGGTTATACCATCTATACTCCTAACAATCCTTTATAAAATCCACCATTATATCTCCAACCCACCAACAGTAGCATGGTTGTAGATAGCCTTGCATGGTTCTCAGACAGCTGGTGTTGTAATACCTTAGAATTATGGTCAGGATCATGCTATTTACTCTTACGCTAAACTTGCGCCATCCAAGTAAGAGTCTTTGAATACACATAGATCAAACTGATTTAACAATAGTGAGTAATTTGACTGGCAAATAATCTTTTAACATGTTTGCCAAAAAAAAGTTTTTAATAAAAGGAACCAAAAAATTTAAAGTTCAAGAAATAGAATTGCTAAGACAGTAAAGCTGGGGTAAGTGGTTTACTGGATTTTTCATTATAGTCTACAATCTCTCATATGTATATATTAATTGTGTTTGCATTTGGAGTGCCTTCCTCAAAATACAAAAGTCTTAGGGACATATTTATAAAGGTTTGTTACATTTGTCACCATCGTTTTTGCCAAATTTGGACTTATCGTAATTTATAAAGTGGCAATAACCAGTGGCAAAAAGTCATTACTGCCGCCTGTAGCATTTCGCTTCGGTAGCCACTTGATCATATTTATAAAATGGCGAAAAGTGTTTCATTGCATTAAGTTCAGCCATTCAATATCGCCAAGTCTGAGATCGCAAAAATGCCCAAATGCCCCTTTATTTAGGCTGCAAATGGGTCCATGGAAGGTGTCGGTACATTGTGGAAAGTTTCTTTACGCTACTTCAGACAAAAGTGCACATTTTGGCACTATAAATACAGCTTTGATTTTCGTTTAATGCTATGAAAAATGCCTTAACGATGGTTGGTGAAAATTCTGGTAAAACTGCAAAATATGCAACAAAGGTGGCAAAAGGGCAAAATTCACCTATTTATAAATAGTGATTATTAAAAAAATTTCAAAAATAGCTCTGAAATTCTTCCCTGCATTATAAATATGCCTCTAAATTCAACATATATATTAGTGTTTAATGTTTAAAAATCCCCCTTTCGTGTTGGCAAATTTTTGCTTGCAGCCCTGGTCAGGTAATGGCCGACGCTAGAGAGCAATTTCTCTTGTCGCTCGATACCAGACTTAACACAATGAATAAGGCGAAGTCAGTGCACATCACTGATACTATCGCCACAGCCATACCTTTCGTGGTGAAAATGAGCGGTTTTATAAATACAGCGAAAACAGCAATTGTTTATAAATATGCCCCTTAGTCACTAAAATATATATTCCATAATAATATGATCCCAATAAATGAAAAAGGGTTATGAATTAAATAATGTTTGTGTTTTGAAAAACCCATTTATTGTCAATTAAGAAGAAATTTTCCTAGATGTCTTCAATGATGACAGGGAAAACCACCCATACCTGTAAGTGTCTCTATTAAAATAATCTATATCTGTCTATTAAAAATAATCTAGTCTAAAAGGAAAACTCTACTGTTAAAATCAACTTTAAAGGGGAACTATGGTCAAAAAATGACTTTAGGTAAATTGATCGGAATTGCTCTCCTGTGAATTTTGCAATTTTATTTTACATAGTTTTGAATATATTTACATTTTTGTGTGTGATATAGCAGCAGCATCACCAGGTCCCCTGCACTTCCTACTCTGAAACCTGTCAGTCAATCTGCCCTGTGTCTCCTCCCCTTTGCAGCCTCCCTGGTCCCTCCCACTCATGGACCCCATGCTCCCTCCAGTTTTAGGGGCCCCATGTGACCCACTCGCGGGTGCTGTGGCCCCATCCGCTCACAGGTGCTGTGGGCCACTCTGACCCCCCCCCCCAAAAAAAAAACCTCTGTGGAAACAGCCTTTTCAGGCTGAGAACTCTGCCTGAAAAGGCTGTTTTCACATTACCTTCTCTGAAGCTGCATGTCCTTCACACAGCAGAAAGGAGGAGGGACTTCCTGTCTCCCTCACACACTGAGGGAGTCTGAGGCTGTGCTCGCTGGCGCCCCTGTGCAGGAGAAGCCTTAGGAATGTCACATGTCAGCCTCCCACCCATTAACTTTCTGGTTAGTCATTTCTTTATATCTTGGGCTGTGGAGCATGTAGAGTGGTGGTTGATGGCTCATTTTAAAGGTAGGAAACTGGCCTTTCATTTAGACTCAACTTATTTGGAGACCACAGTTCCCCTTTAAAATGTAAAAGTACCTTGGGGCAGGGAGCTAGGATTGATTAATCCTACTTCCCAGCATATAATGTAGGGCTGAATTCAGGAGGAAGACTGGCAGAAGCAGTTTTCTTCGTGCTGGTGCTCTTAACAAAAGCAATGGGCGGTCTGTTTTTGTCCTTGTGTAGTGTAAATGAACCCTAAGATTCAGCATTCTTTATTTAAAGGAGAACTAATGCGTGAAAAGTATTTTTAAAAACAATTAAAATAAAAAACATTTATATGAGGAGTGGCAGCACAAAGAGAACTGCTTCTTTGAGGCTTCCTGAGTGCTTCAGCACTATCTTTAAAACAGGAAGGCCCAGGGCACTAACTTGGCAGATGGAAACTGTATGTGCTGTAGCTCCTCAATGAAACAATATTGGGAGGTAGGAATATTCTTTTGTGTAATAACACTATACTGTGTTTTTTTGTGACATTTACAGCAGGACAAAATTTACGCACCTTAATCTAGGTGTTCTACTTAAACATAGAGATGTAATGTGGGTTCGAATAGAACCTGGTTTCGAAGTCCCGACGAAACTTTCGGAACTCTCGAATTTTACTTGCAATTGGATATGCCTTGTAGCTACTGTAAAAATTCACTTTTTTAAAATGAAAAGTACCTAGGGCAGAGAAGTAGGATTAATTATTCCTACCTCCCAATATTTTTTCATTGAGGAGCTACAGCGCATAAAGTTCCATCTGCCAGGTTAGTGCCCTGGGCCTTCCTGTTTAGATGGATAGTGCTGAAGCCCGCTCGGGAACCCTTTCAGAAGCAGCTTCCTTTGTGCTGCCGATCCTCATAGAAATGTTATTGGGAGGTAGAAAGTACCAATTACACAGACCTACTAGCACCATTATCATAATTTAAATAGGCAGTGACAGATCATGGATAACAGCTATCCTAGAAAAGTTAATATTGCACTGCATAAAAATAGCACAAAAATATTAGGATATGTAACCTTTGAAGGAATAGTTCACTCCCAAAGTGAACTATTGCTTTAATGTATTGATTGAAGCCCAGGAGGTAAAGGAGCTGTCTGTCAATGTTTGATATTTTTTCACAATAAGCAGAGTTTGGCTGTGATATGGCTAATCACTTCCAATTAATTATTTTTGCAAATTCAGTCAGTCCCATCAATAGGACATGTCCGTAAATCACATCTAATTATGCATATACAATATTATATATTAGGCCTTAATTCTGCTCAAATAAGGAAATGCTTTTTGAAATGTTTTAGGATATGGAAAAAATCTATTATGCTAGAAAACATTTATAGCATAAAAACTTTTATAGAATAAAAACTTTTATAAAATCAAACCTTTAGAACTTATATCCTTTTAAAGTGTCTTATTTTACCTCTTATGTGACCTCTATTGTAAATATCAACTGTAGTGTTCTTAACACCTGCTGTGGCCAAGATTTTGCAGCGTCCGTTAGATTGCATGCACTTAATTTGGTTTCCAGTTTTCTTTTAAATTCACAGCTTGAAATAAATCTCATACCATCAAGGTTATTCCATGTGCTATACAAAGTTGCTATTTGGTCTGATACACATGCAGAGTTTTTAAAGAAGAACTAAAGCTAAAATATTAATAAAACCAAATGAATTGTATAAAATAGCTGTTTATGCTAGCCATACATGATCTCAGAACCTTGCTCACATGTTGGATTCTCTACTTATTCAACTGTTTATGGCCTATAGGAGCAGTAATCCCGAAATCTACAAATCTAGATTGCTTATTAGCTGTTTAAGATGCCCATACACGTGATTACGATTGCATGTGTACCAGCAGATCCTATTGGAAATTTCCTGTCCGGAATGATGGACAGCAATACCGGCAGTAGCTTGTCAGCATCGTTGTTGGTCATTTTCAGCCCCCACACCATGGCAAATTCTGTAGATCCCGGCGGGTAGCATATCACCTTAAATGTCTCTCAAGTGGCTCATGAAATTAGGTCTTAGCTGTTCCCAGTATAAAAGTAAAAAACAACCACTTTGTTGTAAGGACAAACTGAAAATAACTTAAAAACACTAAGTCAAAGAAATAATATCTGTTGCAAAACCGACTGGATTACTTTTTGAGAGAAATATCCCAGCCATAATTTTCAAAAGATTTGAAAATAACCTAAATAAATCTACTACTCTAAATCTCCCTTGACCAAAATTGAAAAAAACCCTGAAAAAGTAGTAGGCACTTTAAACAGTTCACTTAAAGGAGAACTAAACTTATTTTTTTAAATCATGATGTGTAAGACTTTCTCCCAAGAATAGCTATACATTAAGTTACTTAATAAGATAATAAGTATTATCTTACCTTAATAAGATAAGAAGTATATATAGAAGTATATTATGTAACTTAGAAGGCTTCCATGTTGTTACCAGTACAACTCACAGCCCACGTAGTCTGAGCATGTTCACCTATTGGCTGATTTTACTGTTTTGTTTTTGCTCTTCTTTCTAGCAAAAGATAAAGATTTTAAATGTACTTGTGTTCTTTGTGATAACTCTTGTAGCTCAGCATATAATACCATAGTTTTAGAAATACACAGCCCATGAAGTTACAGGTTCAAACCCCCAGGCTTACTTATGAAACACTAGTCAAATTATTCTCTACAGCAATATAGAAAATTATGGCTGTCCAGTCCTTTAATATGCAAATCAGGGTGCTCCCATTTATTAGTGGGGACACAGCAACAACACAACGTTTCGGCATGCAGGCCTTTTCAAGTGTTACAGTTCAGTGAATCCCACTCCTTATGTATTCAAGGTACACAGTGACACCTAGTGGTCATTATACATTTATAACATAATGCATGTAAAAATTGCTCCCACCAGTGGTAACCAACATTACAAGTACTTTATCCTGACCCTGTAAACTCAGTGCTCACTTCTTCCATGAGTAGAGGGAGCCTTATTTCTCATTTCCATTCTCAGCTCACTCCCCCACACCTCCTGAAAGAATAAAACTTCTTATTGCCACATAATCCACTTTCTTAAAGTGCAAATCTAAAGTGCATATACCTATAAAAGTGCATACTTTAAAGTGCCATAAAAACTCTCTTCTACAACTTGATATCCTAAAACCATCCTATAATACATTTCAAATATACATATTAATAAAAATGGTTTAATTAGCTTCCATAAAATAGTAATATAAATATATATAAATATTCTATAAGAAACAGGAGTAACTCAATTTCTCATTCAATACCTTTGGGGCGACTGTTTCAAGTTTCCACATATAATATGTCTCCCTTTGGAGTAACCTCTTTTCTACGTTGCCACCTTCCTGAACCTGTTCAAGTACTTGCCACATTAGCTTATGTTAACTCTCATTTCTAGGAAGTGCCCACACTTGACCATTTATCTGTATTCCTAATGTAGCCCCTATGCTTGTTAATACCATTCTCCATGTCTGGCCTACATATAGGAGACCACACAGGCATTTCACACTGTAAACCACCCTCTCTGTTTGACAGGTGAAGTATCCTTTTATTCCTATTGCTTTCCTTGGGTGCATCACCACATCACCTTTCATTATGCTATTGCAGTTTTGGCAGTTCAAACAAGGGTATGTCCCTAGCGTGGGTGTGGAGAGAAACATTTGTACCGTTGTTTTCTTTCTTTGTGGTTCCAGGTCACTCCTTATATATCTTTCAATTTTTTTTCTTTCTTATATGCAAATGTTTGACTACTTCACCTAGGTGTGTCTCCTTCCAATATTTCATTCTTTTAACTTCAACAGAATGTATATCAAACTTACTGACAAACGTAAGTCTTCCTTCCTCACAATTCTTTTTCTGCTTCTGCTTCAACAATTCCTATCCTATTCCTAAGACTTGTTTCCTAATCCTTTCTAACCCAACCGTTATATCCTCTCCCCTGAAACATACCTTTCATTACTCTACTCTGTTTCTCATATACCTGCTCTTATGAGTTTATCCTTTTACACCTTATGAATTGACTTTTGGGGAGACTCTTAATACATCCTGGGGGATGGAAACTTTGAGTATGTAAGAAAGTGGGTCTGTCAGTTGGTTTCCTGACTGCAACTTCCAGTTCTCAAGTTTCACTTCTACTTCCAAAAAATATACATGCATGTACGCTGTCTCTGCTGTACTCTAGTGTAAACTTAATTGTCTCATGTACATTGTTCACATATTCCTTAAACTCCATCAACTCCCCTTCTTGGCTCACCCAGATGAAGAACACATCATCAATAAAATGAAAATATTGTCTTATTTTCCCAGAAAATAAATCATTATGTATTATCACTTTTTCATTCAACATATACATAAAGATGTTAGCATACGCCGGCGCCATATGGGCACCCATACTTGTGCCTTGCATTTGTTCATAGAATGTTTTCTGGAACCAGAAATACTTTTTTGAAAGTACAAATTCTAGGAGCATGACCACAAATTTCAGCATTTGTGTATCCCCTTTAAGTTCTTTCAATAGCTGTTCTTCCACACTCCTAACCCCTTCTTCATGGTCTCCAAAGGGAGACATATTGGATGTGGAAACTTTAAAGTCGCCCCAAAAGGATTGAATGAGAAATTGAGTTACTCCTGTTTCTTGTAGAATATATTAAAATTGTATGGAAGCTAATTAACTATATTCACCGTTTTTATTAATATGTATATTTGAAATGTATTATATGATGGTTTCAGGATATCACAAGTTGTAAAAGAGTTTTTATGGCACTATAGAGTATGCACTTTATAGGTATATGCCCTTTAGATTTGCAATTTAAGAAAATGGATTATGTGGCCATAGGAAGTTTTATTCTTTCAGGAGGTGTGGGGGAATGAGCTGAGAATAGAAATGAGAAAGAAGGCTCCCTCTACTCTAATGGAAGAAGTGAGAGCACTGAGTTTACAGGGTCAGGATAAAGGACTTGTAATGTTGGGAAGTTACCACTGGTGGGAGCAATTTTTACATGTGTTATGTTATAAATGTATAATAACCACTAGGTGTAACTGTGTACCTTGGGTACATAAGGAGTGGGATTCACTGAACTGTAACACTTAACAAAGGCCTGCATGCCAAAATGTTGTGTTGTTGCTGTGTCTGCACTATTAAATGGGAGCACCCCAATTGGCATATTAAAGGACTGGACAGCCCTCATTTTCTATATTGCTGGATGTGAATCCTGGCAGTAAGGTGGCCGGGGAGGAGTTGGATGCTTGGTGGGTAGCCTGTATTGGTATTACCTCAAATTATTCAAATGCCTTTTTGGATTGTTTCCCTTATGTTCCTAGCAAAAGATAACATTTCTACATGTATTAGTGTACCACATAGCTCTGTTGGGATAGTGGTATAATTTTTTGCTTTTCGCAAGTCCATGAGGTTGCAGGTTCAATTCCCCAGCATTTTTTATTTTTAACTGAAATTTTAATATTCTGTTTTTTACATGCATGCTAGCTAAGAAACCTTAAAGATTCCTTTTTTTTGTATGAAAGGCAAAGGATAATATTATTGTTAGGGAGAGGAGCATTTAAATATGTTTACACAAAAACTGCATTGAAATACCTGTTCTGTGTTGGGGAGAAGCTCTAATCTGTAACATGATTGGCTGCCAATTTCTAGTAATTAAGGCCGCATGCAGCTTCCTTGTTTTGATCTGTTGAGCACTACAGAGAATGTGGAGTGTACTGGTGTCACTCAGCTAGGTGGATTAAGGCAGCTGACCCCTAGAATCCACAGGTTAATTTCATAAATTACCCAGAAGATACAGCTAAGGTAAAGTTGTGACACAGTTTATTGTATCTATGTGAATGTGCTCTGTCTGTTGAAACAATATTGTCTGGAGATTTTAGTTTCCCTTCAAATACTTATTTTCAAAGTCTTTAGCATGGCAGGTAAGTTTAACCCCGCATCACATAAGTTTTAACAATAACAGGGAGGTGGGGATAAGCCATCCTACCTCCCTGTGAATTATACAACCATCTTAAAGCTACTTTTGAAGCAATGAGGTGTCCCTTCAAGTAAAAAGTATGAGTTGCATCCATGGAACTTCCAGATTTTTTCCTGTTCCTGCCAATTTAGTTACCCTTGAATGAAAACAATATTTCAGTAAATAACAGTGAACTGAAGGCATATGGCCCAGTGCTTAATAAGAATATAATTATTTCTTGCTATATATTTCTAATCCATACTAAATGTAAGGGACCAATATTGAATAGCCAGAACATGTTCAAAGTAAAATATGCCCCAAGATGTTTCCAGATATCATGCCTCAGCTCAAACAAATAAGCAAGGTTGAGGACTGGAAAACTTGTAGTTGGTCACAGGAACTAATTGTAGTGTATAAGAAATCCACTATCCAATAAAACCAGGCCAGCGAAAAAGTAAAGGTAAGTAAGCAAGAAACATAGCAACTGTGCTGTAGTCTGCAGTATAATCGTGACAAGTCCTCCATGATGCTTGCAGTGTCAGACTGGGCACTTAGTACCTACCAGGAAATTTGGGATCTGGGGCCCACCAATTACTCTTTCCAGCCAATTCTCTGTGATAATATATGTAGACATGGTACATACGTTGATTACAGCCCAATATCCCTGATGACAGACCTATTAATTGTTAAATTACAGTGATATTTCTCCCTAACCGATCATCCGACCAATTAAATGACAGTGATTTACAATTATTTCAGATCATTCTAACTGGCCAATTTTGCCACAAATTGAGCCAGAAAAAAATGGTCACCTCTGTTATTCCTAGCTGGTCGTCAGCCGATCTGAAGATCAAGGCAAATAACTCAACCACTTCACAACCACTTACCTTATATGCAGTCCAATGTTCCTGTTTCCAGGAGGCTGTAACCACCTACCATACAAGTACCTTAAGAAACTGCATGCAAGAATACACAAGGGAACTGCTACTGTTTGTTAAAAACAAATCTGATCACAATTAATTTTGATTTACCTTGTCTTTTAAATGATATGTTCGCTTCTAGTTTAATGCCAATTCCTATGTATTGTACTTTTCCTTTGATTTGGTATTCAGCAGCTCTTATTTCTCCAGTTGAAATTCACAACAATGAAATAAAGTAAAATTTCCCACAGCCTGTTTTCTTACAGAATTATTTTATGAAAACTGTAAAGGCAGAGATTGTAATAGCAGATTGTTTTTAAATCTCATTTCCCACAGTTGTAGAAAAAAAGACAATTAACAAGCAGACACATCCAAAGTGGATGGACAGATCCTTCTCTTAACATAAACATACAAAGAACAGCTAAACTCTGCAAATCCAGATGCTGTCTTAGAACAGAGCCCAAGTTGTTGTCCTGGTTTTGAAGTCTAGGGCCTCTTTGTACTGTAACCATTCATGAGACCTGAAAGCAGCAATCCTAGGAACCAGAAAGGTTTTCTCAATCATGGTGCTTGATGTAAATTTCCATTAACATTTGCTATTTTCTGACATGAGATAAAATTTAAAAAATTACAATTAAGAAGAAAATAAAATGTTTTAGAATTGCTGCAATTATCCTATTAAATGGGTTCTTCGCATACAAAGAGATTGCATCAGGTTTTACATTCACAAATTCTTTTGCATTGCATAGCAATGCGCCAATCGACAAAGATGCAGAGTAAACATATTATCCATCTTGGTCAGAAAACCCATACATTGGTGAAATCTTGGTTCCACATTCTTTCTGGCCAATAAGCTTCATCATGTTGTTTACTTCTCAGTTACCAAATAACCTGTTATTTTGAAGGGGCCAGGCCATCCATATTTATAACATTTACATTCCAAACAATTTTGTTTATTAGATAAGGCAGAATGTTCATGCATCCTCATCCTCCACCAATGTCTACTCCAAGTTCTTCACAAGTACAACATGTTCCTTGTATCCTATTTGTGCTGCTGTTCAAAGGCCTGTGTAACTGTGACCTGCCAGATTATAATGTGACTGCCACATGCAGGACCCCACAGCATTAAAAAAATAATTCTCATGCATATCTTAGTTATCCACAGACACTGTAATACTCAGAACCCTCACTGTGTTACACCAAGAAGCATTGTCCATCTCATGTTTTAAGCAAAGACAAAGCCAGTATCAAGCGATGGCAACACATACTTCTACTTGCTAAATTGACAATGGAAGCAAAAAATAAAGTAAAAAAAATATATATATCTTACAAATTCACTACATAAACTGGAAATTGTTGTGTTCTAAATAAATTCTGATCCATTTGTTGAATAAAGGAGAAGTTATAGCCCGGACAAAGACTTAAACAATGTATCACTTGCATTTCTAATTCTTAACCAGCGACACACCTGTGTTAAGTGACAGCATCTAGTCATTTTCCAAACCACTGGTTTAGGTATGTAAAATGTGCAGGGCTGTACACTGTAGCTTTGTGAAACATCATGTGATACATAATTTAATCATCAATTTCTGGGCTATAATTCAGAGAGGGGAAATGTGCTTAGCCTGAACTATTTGGAAATGTAATTCCCCTGTAACCAGAGAATGTGTTTCTCTTCTACATAAATGAAAATCCTTCCCACAGAAGTTTTAGTGTCTAATAGAATGGCCAGCCTGTAGAAATGACAGATTGAACACATGGACTATAAATGTTAAGTAGTTATGACTCCCAAATGATTGTAACTGAAAATGTATTCATTGCAAGGTTAATGCACATGTTTTCAGGCTACAGAAAAAAGCAATTCATAAAAAGTCATAAAATGTCTTTCCTTCCCTCCTACAAATCTCCATTTTTGTAGGGGATCATTTTCCATCTCGAATAGATGCAATATTTACAATGGAATTGCACTGTCTGGTAGGCATTAGGGTGGAATAGTTTGGATTTAAAAAACAATGAAACAATTTTAAAATTCTGTTCCTTTAAGAAAGAAATCAAGTTGCTTATAAACACTAATTGCTAATTGTAGTTGAAAATAATAATTTTGCTAAAACTACTGGTGTAAAATGATAAAGCAGGCACTTTCAGAACAGTTAGCAGTTTATGACTCATTTGATATGATTTTCCCCCCACAGAGCTGATACAAATGGATTTCTTCTGCTCTATATATGGCAGTGAAGGCATTTGTTCGTTTTAAAGATAGGACAGAGCATTTTGTACCATTCACACTATGTAACACTAACAAACCGCAAAAAAGAAAATATTAAGCAGCCAGCTATGAGCAACACAATTGTTAGTATCAGGATATGTTATCATTGGCGCAGTGAACACATCTGTGAATGTTACAACATACTCTTTTATATAACAATAGGAACTGCTGCTAATCATTCTTGGACATTAGGCCTTTCTGCTTGCTATTTAGATCGCAGGTGGGTTCTATGCATAGCAGCATCCTTTGAAAGCAAAATAATTATTACTGTTTTTAACAATTTACATATTATGGCCTAGGCCATAATAAGCAGGATTTTAGGATTAGATTTTAAGGATTATATTAGATCATAGGTGTCAAACCACCAAACAAATTATTTGTTAGTAGGCGACTATGCCTCTATTTTTTCTGTTTTGTATTAGTATATTATGTTTGTCAAATCACTGTGCTATTAATCAAGAAAAATGAAGATATGTAAACAGCAGTTATTTGCCAAGTTAAAAGGAAAAAAATCTTACATATTATCAAAAGGTTTTGGGGAAAACAAGAACAATGACAGTACTAAAATGCTGCAGATGCAATCTGCCTTTCTATGCATGCGGAACATTGGCAGGTAACAGCAGATCTCCTTTACTGTTGCACATGAGCACCAAGTTCATTTAAAGTCTTCTGATAGTCATTTCAGTGGTGTGCAGTAGAACATGGCACAGTGCCACATATCCTGTAACATGACCCCTGCAGGAGGCAGAATGAAAGATTTAACAACGTTTAGCTCCTTTGTCCAAAGCAGTTTCTTTAAGAAAAAAGAAAGGAACAGGCTAAAATGGAGTATTATTCTTTTATCCTCGGGCAGGTCGTGGAGGTGGCTTCCCAATTTCTACTGTAATGTTCGTATACATGGGGTATTTGGCTGATTGGACCACTTGGTACTGCACAGAATTAATCCCATCTTTCTTCATAGTCATCTTGGTGTTCTGGATCTTTGTGAACCTTGGAAATATGGACATATCAGAAATTGTAATATTATATTAAATACAAACATATATATTATATAACAGTATTAATATTATACTTTTATAATGCTTTATTTTTACATAAGGCTCCATAAGGGATGTTTCATGACCCCAGTTCCTTCCTCAAGCTAAAACAGGTAGCCATATTAACACAATTACATAATTTCCTTTTTATAACCTGTGGGATACACAAACTCCTCCCATGTAATTAACATCAACAATCCTCATATCCCTCATTACTGTATATCAATACACAGTAGTCAATACACATCAGTACATAAACACTGGATTTACAGACCATTTACACATATAAATATATGTCTTAGGGCTAGGCCACACTTGCGTGATTTTTTTGCGTTTGTGCATGCGATTTTTTTCTGAACATAGGAATGGCGGCAACGCACCAAAAACGTGCATTTTCGGGTGTGTTGTGATTGCGTATCCATTTGCGATACGCAATCGCATGCACACGACATTTTTATGCACAATCGCATGCGATTTCCTATCTCAAAAGGAGAAATCGTATGCGTAAATGCACAGTAATTACACCGGAATCGCGTGAGACTGCGTGTGCGTCACAGTGTGGCCGTGCCCTTAGTCCCTTTCTACTGGGTTTATGTTACAGAAGGTAGTTAGGAGGGGGGTTTAAATTAAGGTGGGAATAGGGACAAGGCTAGAATTAATATGCAAATGGTCTGAAGGAATCAGATACTTATATATTATATGAAAAAATGCACCCTTTTACATTTTAATATAATGATATTATGCCACCTTGGAGTTCCCTGCCCTGTATAAAAACACACAACCTAGGGCCTCGCCTTTTTATATGGTCAGGGAACTCCTCTGTAATGTTATATCCTTATATTATACTGTAAGGGGCGCATTATCCCTTATATATTCGTATAGGATAAGCACCTCCAACAGGGCACCTTAATTGGAGGTCCTATGTCTTGAATATAAAGCACTGGATGGACGGCCTCTTCCCTCACTATAAAAAGCCAGCGGGCAGGGAGTGAGTAAGAAAGCCTTCTATATTGATCCAGTGCGCAAGTATGAGAAATGCAATAGTTCGCTAATCGTAATTAATGTTAAAAAGGATTAAAGTTAGGACTTTCCAGATTGGGGTTACCTTAACGTGGTTGGAAGGCTTTTCATTAAAGGGGGGAACTGTGGTCTCCAAACAAGTTGAGTTTAAATGAAAGGCTAGTTTTCTACCTTTAAAACGAGCCATCAACCATATTTCTACATGCACCACAGCCCAAGATATAAAGAAATGACTGACCAGAAAGTTAATGGGTGGGAGGCTGACATGTGACATTCCAGAGGCTTCTCCTGCACAGTGCCACTGGCGAGCACAGCCTCAGACTCCCTCAGTGTGTGAGGGAGACAGGAAGTCCCTACTCCTCTGCTGTGTCAAGGAGCTGCAGAGAAGGTAAGGGAATCTACAGCCCTTCTCTCTCACTATGTGAAAACAGCCTTTTCAGGCAGAGTTCTCACTCTGCCTGAAAAGGCTGTTTCCACAGAGTTTTTTTTGTTTTGTTTTTTTTGGGGGGGGGGTGGTTTAGGGGGTGTCAGAGTGGCCCAATGCACCTGTATGCGGGTGGGGCTTAGGCACCCGTGAGTGGGTGGGGCTTAGGCACCCGTGAGTAGGCGGGGCCACGTGGGGCTGAAAGGGAATGGGCCAAGTTGGGCCTGCAACTGGAGTGACCATGGGGTCCATGAGTGTGAGGGACCAGGGAGGCTGCAAAGGGGAGGAGACACAGGGCAGGTTGACTGACAGGTTTCAGAGCAGGAAGCACACGGGACCTGGTGATGCTGCTGCCATATCACACACAAAAATGTAAAAATCTTCAAAACTATGTAAAAAACAATAGGTAACTTGATAGGAATTGCTCCTGAGAATTTTTGCAATTTATTTCCAAAGTCATTTTTGGACCACAGTTCCTCTTTAATGTGATCACAGTAATATAAACTAAAACACCTTTGTCTTATAATGTTCTAGCAATTTACTCGGCATTGCCCGGTTTTGCAAAGATCCGACCAATCTGCATCCGAAATTCAACAAACCAACTCCCTTTCTAATCAAAACTGACCCATTCAAACTAACTGATCAAAGTCACTGTGCCAAGATCCACCCCTTTCCTTTCTCGCTCCACTACTAAAATGCTCATGTATGCCCTTATAATCTCCTGTCTTGACTACTGACTACTGTAACATTCTGCTACTTGGACTCCTGGCCTGTTATAGCTCTCTTCTCCATCCAAAACAATCGAGGAGATTCATTAAAAGTTCTTATCTTTAAAAAATTGTGCTAATTTTGAGGCAAAAGTAGCACCATTTTTAACAAATAGAACTTTTATTGAATCTCCCTGAATGTAACTAAAGGTTTCCATTTTAACATCAGTGTATATACTGTATGTTTAACTCTTATATCCAATTCATTTAGGTTTGTGAATGTATATAAAAATAAAGTCAAAGAAACTGCACTCCACTTAACTGGTATTCAATGCCTTATTGCTACTTCATATTAGTATATAACATAGTCCACAAAAGAGCACTCAAGAGGTCTTGATACAAACACACCAATATTTATTACTGCTCAACACGTTTCTGAGGGAACCCGGGCTGGTAAGTAAGTTTCCTCTAACTTTTTTTACAAACAGACAATGCGGTTAGGGTTGGAAAGCGGGAAGCTACACTACAGCAAACACTACACACTACAGTGTGGACATACCCTTTAATGTATAATATGCTAATTAATAAAAGAAAAGTAGCTGAAGCATTCATTGTATTTCTAAACACTATTTTTACTAAATCTTCATTAACAAAATACCGTAAACTATGCTTGGATCATATTAATTATTATTTAGTTTTTATTATTTATGGCTTATTGGTATTGCTACATTTCAAAAAACGATGAGTCCCTTTCAAATACTCCTTGACACACAGTCCAAACCTAGAGATAAATATTATTGTTCTAATAGATATAGTCAATGCCACCAAGCATTAACTGTAGAAATGTTTATTAAAACCATAGTTGCCACTAGGTGGTACCAAAATCATAATAATTATGATTAGATTCTTCTATGCAAAAACATATTTAGCTAAAGATAATCATTTTATTGCTTGTTTCTTCTATGCAAATTTGGCTGAAGGATATTGATAATAGATGTAACATCACAGTAAACGTGGCATATGTCACTTAGCATGGACATTAAGTTGTCTTAACAAAACAATGATCTGTGATCTAAACAATGATCCAGTCATATACTGAAGGAGTGTTACAGCAGCAAAGGTAGATGAGCAGAAGTATTGTAAATTACATATTATGTGAACAATTGTAAAGTAGTTCAGAACCCTATTCACTGTTATTTTCAAAAAAAGTGCAATATATTGGATTTTCTAGGACTTACACCATTGGTATCAGGGTTTATAGATATTGCTTTCCAATGGTAAGACCTCATAAATAAACTTTAATATATTAAAACTGTATGTTGCCCTAGAAAAGTAAACCATGGACCCTAGAGTAAATATTTCAGAATAATGTTGCTTGAAGTGCACAGCTACTATTAGCATTGACTGTTCTAACACTGTGCCCATAGCAGTTTTATTTTTTAGCAGAAACATTAACATAAACCCCTATTATAAATTGTAAGGATATTAAAAGTCCCCAAGGAGTTCCATGACCATATAGTAAAACTATTATCCTATGTATCCTTGTTCCTTTCTCTGCATAAATGCTTAGCACAGTGGTCAGTAGAATGGGCAGTACTAAATAGGTTAATTAATGTGTTATAGTAGATTTTTTTCTTAGTTCCTGAAAATACTAGCACCAGTGCAATAAACAAGTGTCTATTTGTGCCATTGTGTGGGCTCTGTCACTGCGTACACACACCTGTCCCCGAACTATTGGCTATTAGACAAACCCTCATCAGTGGGCACCAAATTTAAGAAGCTGCTAACAAGCAGATACACTATGAAGTATATAGGTCTGGGTATCCAGGAAGTAGAGCAAAATAATGATTTATGCCTCACCGACAGTTTCCAATTCACTGGATAAAATAAAGATGGGTTTGGCATAAATCCACACAGGACTGTTGCTGTGAATGAAGTGCAGGTTTTATTATAGAAACATGTGCGCTACATGTTTTGGACCACAAGTTCTTTCTCAACGGACCACACTGTTCATTTTAACTACGTACAAGAAAAAAAAAAAAATCAAATTATATAGTTATTAAATAAGGTTTATCTTGCTTCTAAAATGTATTACCTCTGAGGATTGGGTTCATTGTGCTTGTCTCGCTCGTGTTTGATCATCCGATAACGACCAATGCGGATATCAGGTCGGGAAACCTTCATACCATTAAGTGTTATTCTATGGATGGAAAGTAGCAAGGTTAATGGCACCTTTATTATTGGTAATAATAATTTCTAGGTTGAGAATCTTTCCCTCATTTTAATCAATACCAATTGTAAATACGTGGCATATTTATAGCCCATAAATATACATTTTGAAAAAGAATAGTATACAGTACTATTTTCATCTAAAATACTTATTAACTAAGTCACTTTGGGAGGTATACACATTACATTCAGGAGGTCCCTAACATCTGTCTGTTATATGCCGATTGAGACACATTTCAGGGTATTAATTGCCAACAGATTCTTGTACAAGTCATTTGGAATTGGAATTGAAATGTCTTCAAGGACTAAACTTCAAGTCCAGTTTATCAAACTGAATAGCCTGGATAAATGGAAAACAACCATTTTCTTGCACTCAGCCACCTCTAGGGAATTCTAATTGAAAAATAAATGGAGTGAATGTAATGTGCCAAATGTAATCAAAAAGAGCTGTTAAAGGATAAGTGCACTGTAAAATCAAGTTATGTTGATTTGGAAGCTGTAGCTTTAAAAATACAGTTGCCATATTTTTTTTACGTATGCCCCTCCAGAGCCTAGCTTTGTGCCTTGGAAGTTGCTGACATCTTGTTACTGGTTTGCTGAATGCTAAGCTCTGCCCCTCTGAGATTTCCTCTGCTTTCTCCTGCTTTCTTCTCAATCAATAATGCCTGTGAGTTCCGTGCACACGCACAGAGCTCACAGGCATTACTGTTTGAGGCTCAAGCAGGAGAAAGCGGAGGAAATCTCAGAGGGGCGGAGCTTAACATTCAGCAAACCAGTAACAAGATGTCAGTAACTTCCAAGGCACAAAGCTAGGCTCTGGAGGGGTAAAGGTAAAAAAAAAAAATATGGCAACAGTATTTTTAAATCTACAGCTTCCAAATGAACATAACTTGATTTTACAGTGCACTTATCCTTTAAGAGATATAAATGCCAAAGAAAGCAGGACTGGCAATGGGTATAAATGCTTACGGCATCAATGATGTGCATCAGCGGGGTCAAGACTAGGTCTTTAAGCCACAACTTTATTTAATTTTCAGTCACTGGTTTACAAAAATCAGGTTTTTAAGTACCGTTTTAAAGACTTAAGGGGAGATTTAAACATAGACGCTGTGGCTCCAGGCAGCGGATTTAATATCTGTTTTGCGGGTGATTTACCCACAACATGACTTTAAAAAGTCAGGCTAAATCCAGTGCAAAACAGAAATTAAATTTGTTGCACTGGATGCATGGGTGTCTTTTTTGATACCTGCGCAATGAAGGATTTAAAGTTGCCATAACCGCTAAACTGCATTAATAACCTTATTAATAGGTGTGCATACTGAAACACATGCAAACACATACCAAAAAGGCGCCTGGAATACAATAGACAAATGTCAAGTACACCCATGTCTATAAATACATTTAAATAAACTTGATTACCATTTACCTGTTATATATGTCATCATCTTCTCCTCCCCATCCCCAGTACTCATTGGGGAAGCCATTTATCTTTAAAAACTGAGCTTTGCTAAGCCCAGAGACCCCTCCAAAGTAACCTGCATAAGGCAGCCTGTAAAAAAGTGAACATAGAATACATTTAATTTACCGTATATATAAAAATGCCATTTAAGATGTACAAAATAGTACTGCCAAAATTGATTATCATTACCATGTAATAATACACTTTACTTACCCATAGATGCCATGTCATATCATAAAATTGTATTTAAAACTAGAAAGGGCCACTCGTATGAAAAAAATGTTATCGGTAAATCACTCCCCAAACCTGCAATCATTAGAAAGCTAAGAGATGTAAGTTTAACCTGAAATGCTTCCTGATATTCTGTTACCTCTCTTAAGCTGGCCATGCACATTATTGATATTAGGTAAATCCCATTGTGGACCGAAGGGATTTACTAAAGGAACAGCTACCCACACAATCTCTATGCTCTTTGGCTGTTCCTTTGTCTTTTCCAAGACATAATAATCATAAATTAGAATATAAGTTGTTGGAGCCTCTCACAAAACCGGAATTGCCAAAAACACAAGGGCATTTATTGTGCTAACACAACATATTTCGGACATCTAGGTCCTTTCTCAAGTGTGGGATTTACCCAATATCGTGTATAGAGGGCGAAACTTTAAAGTAAAGGGAGCTTATCCTGACAGACGTAAATTTTCCGTCTTTTCTGACCGACCGTAATGCCGACGAATGCCTGTGGTTATGTTCAGTCAGGAAAGACAGAAAATTTATGTCTAACGGTATCGACTCCCTTTACTTTAAAGTAAAGAGAGACAATACTTTCAGCCCGTGTATGGCCGATTGGCCAATGTGATCTGTTGGCACAATGCGATGAAAATTGCATTTGTATGGCCACCTTTACTGCTTCCTGGTTCTTTCAGTTAGTAGCTGTCAGGCATGGATGTAACAGATGATATCACAGACAATGACTGAATGCTATTCCACTAGTTGCCTCCTCTAAGCATTCGCAAGCTTGTAAAAAAGCTTGGAGAACTTGAAAAGGAAACAGAAATTTTGAAAGGAAGGGGAGAGCATAATTTTGCTGCAAAACAGATTATCCATACATCTGTAAGCTTTCCAACTATAGTAATATGGAGTTTGGGGGGGGGGGGAGTATGCTATATATAATGTAATTTTTTATTTGAGGGGTGAACATTTCCTTTAAAGGGCATGTCCACCCCCAAAACTATAATTTCCCCCACTACTGGCCCCACTGTGTAGTGTAATAAAATCCTTACCTTACATCCCAGCTCCAAATGGTTTTCCTGTAACCCCCCCCAAAGTCCAAAAAACTTGCCACCAGGAGGATAGCAGAGTCGATATAGGACTCTGCCTCCTGTCTCTCCTCCGGGAGAAGTTTGGCATGCGCAGTGCAGCCCTCCCCCCCTCCCTCTAGCTCCAAACCCTTTTAATATATTATAGTTTTTGTTTCCCCAGCCCCAACCGCTATAATGTTATTGCCAGAAAGCCCCCCCGATAGTTACTCACCTTTCCTCTCTCCTTCGCCATTGTGAACTGCTGGCAGCCGCATCTGTGATTGGCTGCCTCTCAGCCAATCACAGACGCAGCTGCTGGTCCGGCCCCCTGCTTGCAGTTCAGTGCAAAAAGAGGAATGGGGCTGTGTGGCGAAGGACAGAGTCAAGGTAAGTAACTATCGGGGAACTTTCTTGCATGAACATTATAGCGGTTGGGGCTGGGGAAACAAACACTATAATATATTAAAAGTTTTATTAAAGGGTGAACATACCCTTTAAATACAAATTTAAAGGGCTGCATTACGAAAAGGAATCTGATTGATCAAGAAGGAAAAATAAAAACAGCATTGTCTGTATTAAGACAAAAGTACTGGTATGGCCACTTTGCTATGCATTTATACAGGAATAGAAAGGAACAAGAATTTATAGGACAATATTTTTTACTATAATTAGTTGATAGGTATGTTTTTGTGTTTATAAATGTAATTTTAAATCAATTATGGTTGCGATGGAAACAAAAAGAGTGTGTAGGGGTAGAGTAGAAGGTGTGTAACCGAGTTTGTGATGGGTGGATATGTTTTAGAATTTAGAACTAAATTTCAAACTTAAATAAATTAATTTTATAATTATGCTTTTAGTGTATTTTGTAATTGTGTGTTTTTTATGTGTTTGTGTCAAAGTAGAGAAAAGCTGCTGCACTTACAACCCCTCCATTATGCAAGTAAGCAGTAGGTGCAGAACTGCAAATTCATTAAAACCTACTGTAATATTTCATTCCAATTTCTTTTAAAAAAGCTCCCAATCCAAGCCATAAACCGGGGTAGCATATTGTCTTACGTTTCAGGCTTCCTCCTGGTCCTTTATCAAAGGGAGGATCAAGTGACGTTACTCAAACTAGAAGCAGTAGAAGTGAATATTTTTAATAATATATCTTCCCAAAGGCTGCAGTAAGAGAGGTGATCCCGGGCTCGTTTTTATTTAAACCTCACTTGTTCAGCTGCCCTGAAGTGAATGGGAAAAATGATATATTTATGGATAACTCAAAAATGCCTCCGTGGCTTCCTTAGCTGGAAAAAAGCAAATTTTTCCAATGTGTCCCACAGCTTCTACATGTCTTTAACTCTGTTGGAGGTGATGCAGTCCAAAAAATGAGTGGGATAAAAGAGTAAGGGTGAGGCCACACTCATGTTTTGTGAGCCTTCAGGTCCACTTGCACTGCAATCCCTGTAATATTGGACCACATGCGAATCAAACCAAAAATGGTGATTGCATGCGCTCAGGTAAGCGGACCAAAGCGCAACAGACACAAGCGAACATAGTGTGGACAGACCAATTGCCCAACACTATTGTGCACTTTTTAACTCGCGATTGGATAGTGCTTTAAAAAGGTGAAGGGTAGCCTAGCGCTAAAAGAAGAGAATGAAAATTTGGCTTTTTATTTGCTAAATATTCTGCGTTGCTAACTAATAATCGCAAATCTGGATTTTTTTACATAATTTAGAATATCAAAATCTGCAATTAACAATGGAATTTTGTGCACTGCACACAGCATTATATTTGTTTCATCAGCCAACTATTAACCATTTAAATATACGTATCCAATGTGTATTTTCCAATCATACTAATCATCAAGAGATTCATTTTAAAATCAAGGTCTTTTACACCTGCGACACTTTACGCCGCTTGTTTAAAGAAGTAAATAATTAAAGTAGAACTAAACCAACATTTTTATACTCCCTAATCTGAAAGCCCACTAAGAACACCAATACATTGTAAATTAACTCTTCAGTAAATGGCAATAAAGTAAATGTAAATGCATTCCCCTGAAGAACTGGATTAGATAACTGTGTGCATGTGCACTGTGTGTCTATTGCACTGTAACAGAAATGGATAGACTACTAGTAGGCATGACCTACTGTAACAAGTTCCTGCAGCATCTTGGGATTGGGCATGTGCAAGGAATTCAATGGTAAGTGACCACTATGGGATACTGGAATGCTGGATAAAATCCACAAACTCCACGTTAGAAAGGTAAATTTCCAAGCACCTATATCAAAATCCGAGTTAAAGGCCATGTCCACCCTAAAATGAACTTTGGGCATAAGGTAGGTGCCCCCTGCCCAATCCCAACTGCCAAGCTATTTCTTTTCAAAAATGTTCAGGTCGCTACTTACAGCCCCTTGTCTCCTGCGGCGTCTCTGATCCATTTCCCTGCTCAACGGAAGTTGCATGCAGGAGCCGGACCGGCAGCCACATGAGAGGCAGCCAATCACGGGCGCGGCTGCTGTCAATGGAAAGAAGGGTCTGTAAGTAGCGATCTGGATTTTTTTTAAAGAAATATTTTAGCGGGTGGGGGTGAGCAGGGGGCACCTACCTTTTGGCCAAAGGGTTTCACACTAGGTTGGATCTAGAAGGTGGGAGGAAGGGTGGTGGTGGCTCTCCTGCGCATGTCACTACCTTGCTGAGGTTAAAGGACAACTCCACCTTAATAAGAACATCTTTTAGAGAGAATGGTCTCTTTAAAATATGTTGATATATCACACTGTCCAATGAATTCATTACTGTATGCCTGCTTGCTTCTGGGTGCCTCATGGAAACTGGGCAATTGAGAAACCTGTACTGAGCCTGTACTGAGCCTGGGCATGCTCAGAAGAGACAGACAGGGGATCAACATTCAGTCATTGGCTGTGATGTCAACTTTCAAATCCTTAACTTACAGTTGCTAACTGGAAGAACCAGGAAGCAGAAACAGGAGAAACAGGACATTGTGCAGGATTTCAGGTTTCAAACTATTACCGTTTATGGTTTTGGGGGGTGATTTACCTGTATGTAAGTTTTCATTTTAGGGCTGGACTTGCCCTTTAAGGAAACAGCAAGGACCAGATGACTCACTGACAGCTCATAATGTTCACTTTCCTGGGCTTTGAACAGGCACTGTTGGAAAACCATAAGGAGCAGGGATTTAAGGTAAAAAAAATTTTAAAGCTACACAGTGGGGCCAGTATCGGGTTAAATTTTAGTTTTGGGGGTAGACATGCTCTTTAAGACACAGATTACTGCTTTTATGTAAAGGTGCTCTGCTTTCTGTTCCAGTGTTATTCTGGGGCTTTAGTTGTCCTTTAAAGAAGGGTTCCTGCAGAGTTCTTGCATGAAAACATTTTACCCTTCATTTCCTCCAACATATTCTTTTCTAAAAATATGTTTGGATTTCACATTAAATTGCAATCTGATTAAAAAATGTATCACAAAATATAAAAGGTTCTTTGTATATACAAATAAATATTCATTGCATAAACATAAATAGCAGTCAAAATTAGAGAGCCATAGCTCTTGTAGCATAAAGAAAGTCGTTTTGGTGGTTCATTGCACGGGTTTCACAAAAGTAGGTAAAACCCGTCTCGTTTAGCATGACTTTAACACCAGAAAACCACTAACCTAAAGTCAATCAGCAGGTAAGACCGGGTTAGTCAATAAATTCTGTAAACCAGATTCTACTGTAATTGATATTTTTGTAAAGAGATACATAAGGACGGACATTGAAATATAGCATGCAGACCAGAGTAAAGGAGGAGTTATATAATTCCCAGCACATTTTAAGTTTCTTGACTTTCCAGAGTTTAAAGCTACACAGTGGGGCCAGTATCGGGTTATTTAGTTTTGGGGGTAGACATGCTCTTTAAGACACAAGATTACTGCTTTTATGTAAAGGTGCTCTGCTTTCTGTTCCAGTGTTATTCTGGGGCTTTAGTTGTCCTTAAAGAAGGGTTCCTGCAGAGTTTTGCATGAAAACATTTTACCCTTCATTTCCTCCAACATATTCTTTTCTAAAAATATGTTTGGATTTCACATTAAATGCAATCTGATTAAAAATGTACACAAAATATAAAAGGTCTTTGTATATACAAATAAAATATCATTGCATAAACATAAATAGCAGTCAAAATAGAGAGCCATAGTCTGTAGCATAAGAAAGTCGTTTTGGTGGTTCATTGCACGGGTTTCACAAAAGTAGGTAAAACCCGTCTCGTTTAGCATGACTTTAACACCAGAAAACCACTAACCTAAAGTCAAGCAGCAGGTAAGACCGGGTTAGTCAATAAATTCTGTAAACCAGATTCTACTGTAATTGATATTTTTGTAAAGAGATACATAAGGACGGACATTGAAATATAGCATGCAGACCAGAGTAAGGAGGAGTTATATAATTCCCAGCACATTTTAAGTTTCTTGACTTTCCAGAGCCACAAGCTGTTGTTTATTAGCCTGGTGCTGCCAAATTTAGCTTTGGGGCTTCTAACCTTTAATTTGCATTTTGCATTTACACAGTCACGTTTATTTTGAGTGTAAAAAAGAAAAAAAATGTCCATCAAACCAATCCCTTCATAAAAACAAATAAAAAAGCAAACTCCTCCATTTAAATTATGCATAGTACACCAAACTAGACAAGGATACAACCAATATCACATGCCCACACAGTTCAATCACCAGCCATAACCCTAGATATTTTGCCTGTCCAAGAAGACATCAAAATCTTTGATGAAAGCTAAGAGATTCAGCCAAACATCATTTTTAAGCAAATCTTTCCAAACTTACTGCCCATTAAATGGGAAGCTACAGTGGAAATTCTTACAAAACCCTCTCAGCTGTGTAGCTAAGAGGTTTTATAAGAATAATACCACTGTTGCTCCCCATTTACTTAACCCTTACCTGCCTGCGTCACGCACTTGTAAAGAGGCCACAGTATGAAAGACCTCAAGATTTTTTATTTATTAACCAATAAAAGGTATCACAGCTCTACTTTTCTTCAATGACCACTAGATGTCACTGTGATACTAGGTTAAATAAGGGTGGGATTCACTGAAACTGTACCACTTGACAATGGCCGGAAACCGAAAACGTTGGGTCTTCTGCTGTCGCCACAAATAACAATGGGAGCACCACTGTTTGCATCATAAAGGGATGGACAGCCGTATTTTATACTGTTTTGAATTTGATTATATATTACTGTTCAATTAAGGTGAAAGAAAATCCTTCCAACCATGTAAAGGTAAACCCCAGTCTGGAGGTCCTAACTTCAACCTTTTTACGTCAATTAATTATCACAAACTTTTTGCAACATTTTTTATAATTGTTTGCACCCCCAACACTGCCTTTAATTGGGGTCCTTGACTCTATAGCACTGGATGGACGCTGGACGGCCTTAACACTCATATATAAAGTCGGCAGGGGGGTCAGTGAGAGATGCTATATTGATCAATGGGCAAAGTATGAGAAATACAACAGTTTCCAAAAAGTAATTAAGGTGAAAAGATTAAAATTAGGACCTTCAAACTGGGGTTACCTTTGATGTGGTTGGGAAGGCTTTTCATTTAGGTGATTCGTAATGTATACTAAAACAGCCCTTGGTTAATAATGCTATGCCAGTGTGACGGAAAATATTCAAATTGTATGGGGCCTAGGAAATGTGTATTGATATCTTTCTTGTTTGTAAGTATAAATTGAAGCTTCAGTATATACATTCAAGCTTCCCCTGTCCACACATGTAGAAACTATCATTCCATAAAGCTTATTTCTCTGTCACTGCATGGTAATTGATTCACACACGCTAAGATCAGGAAAGGAATAAAGAACCATTGTTTTTCTGTGTCTTTCTGAGCATTTAGCTGCCAGTAATCCTGCAGTTAGCTGCTGTCGTGTTGCTTAAGTCCAATGTAGCACTGTACCTAAAGTAATCAATACAAAGTCCCAATACCCCCCCTTTACACACACCCCTTCAAAACTCCTAAGCTAAAAGGAAATCTTATTGATTCAAGCAGTGATGAGAGCCTCCCAGTGCTACTTACCTTCCCATAGCAAAGCAGTTTTACTTTCACTATAACACAAAATTACGGGGTAATGTTATTGGCGGTAGGGGGCAACAAAAAAAAATCATAGTCTTGCACATGCTCCTGCCTCTTTTGGGGGGGGTGGGATACACAGAGAGGAGAATGTCTTACGAACTGGGAGTGAGCTGAACAGGACATGAGGAGATCGAGTGACAGGGAGCACTGAGAACAAAAAGGAATCAACAGGGTTATTCAATAAAAAGTTCTTATCGTTTAAAATGGTGCTAAATTTGCCAGCCAATCAGAACTTAGTTCACATTTGAAAGCTAACCTATGATTGTGGGGCAAAATTAGCACCATTTTAAACGATAAGAACTTTTATGAATAACCCTTTGCAGTTCCTGACAGCACTAAAAATATTGACAAAGGATAAAGGAAAGTAATTTTTTCAGTTAAGTGTCCCTTTTAAAAATGTTAGGCTCATTGGCTACCTGGGATCTTTCCAGCCTTCCTGTAAATGTTTCCCATGGTTATATATTGTAGCAAACAGACTTAAAGAATAGGACCGTCTGAGGGCAGTGTATAAGCTGGTGTTTCACAGTTTCAATGGGTAACTAGTGCAAAACCCAGAGATGAAGACCTAGCAGTTGTAAAACAAAAAAGCAAAACTAATAGATGAAGAAGGGGTCAAACAATGATGATCCAATCAATTAGCAGATACTTATAAATAATTACTTAAAAACAAGTTGTGACTGTATTTGTCTTTCTTGTTTCAAGGCCCAAACTGTTACTCAGATGCTTACCAGAGTCGAGTGATCCCAGGAGGCCAGTTGTGTGGTGGATTCATGTACCAAGTGCCGTTGAATGATGGCAAGATGGTGGTTACGGGAGGAAACAAACTAGCAATAGTGTGAGAAGAATAAGAAGTGCAGTCCAGTGAAGACAGAGAGAATTCCTAAAACACCTAGCATAGCACCGGTTATAGTAGAAGACCACGATAATTTTATAAACGACAGTGAACCGCCTAAATGGAAGGAAGAAACTTTTTTCAGTAGAAACGGTCCTTACTGCACAGTATCTGGTCATTACCTAGAAATATGGCAAACAAGAATTTTTAGGGCTACATTTCGTGAAGGCCTCATTTCCTAAAAAATCATTTATAGGATTTGTTTTTAACTATTCTTGTATTTAATTTTGTAATTGATCTTATTAAAGATGTATATGGATTTCATGTTTTAGCTTTTCAATAGCACAGGAATTGGGGGCTTTGTCATTTATGATAGGACATTTGTACAATAAGTTACATTTGTTAAAACAGTAGAAAAAAAAACACTTTGGTTCATACCATCATACTCCTAACAATCCTTAGTAATAATCCACATTTTATATCTCCAACCCACCCCACAGTAGCATGGTTGTAGATAGCCTTGCATGGTCTCGACAGCTGGTGTTGTAATACTTAGAACCTATGGTCAGGTCCTGCTAGTTACTCGTACGCTAAACTTGCCAACCAAGTAAGAGTTATTGAATACACCATGATCAAACTGATTTAAAAATCCGTGAGTAATGTGACTGCAAATAATCTTTTAACATGTTGCCAAAAAAAATTTTTAATAAAAGGAAACCAACAAATTTAAGTTCAAGAAATAGAATTGCAAGACAGTAAAGCTGGGGTAAGTGGTTTACGGATTTTTTCATTATAGTCTACAATCCTCCATATATATATTAATGTGTTTGCATTTGGAGTGCCTTCTCAAAAATACAAAAGTCTTAGGGACATATTTATAAAGGTGGGTTACATTTGTCACCATCGTTTTGCCAAATTTGGACTTATCGAAGTTATAAAGTGGAATAACCAGTGCAAAAAGTCTTACTGCCCGCCCGTCGCATTTCGCTTCGGTAGACCACATTGATCATATTATAAAATGGCGAAAAGTGTTTCATTGCATTAAGTTCAGCCTTCAATATCGCCAAGTCGAGATCGCAAAAAATGCCCAAATGCCCCTTTATTTAGGCTGCAATGGGTCCATGGAGGTGTCGTAACATTGTGGAAAGTTTCTGTACGCTACTTCAGACCAAAAGTCACATTTGGCACTATAAATACAGCTTTGATTTTCGTTAATGATATGAAATGCCCATTACGATGGTTGGTGAAATTATGGTAAAACTGCAAAAATAGCAACAAAGGTGGCAAACGGGCAAAATTCACCTATTTATAAATAGTGATTATTAAAAAAATTTCAAAAATAGCTCTGAAATTCTCCCTGCATTATAACTATGCCTCTAAATTCAACATATTAAGTGCGCTAATGTTTAAAAATCCCATTTCGTGTTGGCAAATTTTGCTTGCAGCCCTGGTCAGGTAATGGCGACGACTAAGAGGCAATTCTCTGTCGCTCGATACCAGATTAACACAAGGAATAAGGAGAGTCAGTGCACATCACTGATTACTTATCGCCACAGCCATACCTTTTCCTGGTGAAAAGAGCGGTTTATAAATTTACAGCGAAAAACAGCAAGTCGCGCTTCCATAAGATGCCCCTTTAGTCACTCAAATATATATCCATAATAATATGATCCCATAAATGAAAAAGGGTTATGAATTAAAAATGTTTGGGTTTTGAAAAACCCATTTATTGTCAATTAAGAATTCCCCCCTCCCCCCCCCCACGCGAAATTTCCTGAGATGTTTCCATGATGACAGGGAAACACCCATACCTGTAAGTGTCTCTATTAAAATAATCTATATCTGGTCGATTAAAATATTAGTCAAAAGGAAAACTCTACTGTTAAAATCCAACTTTAAAGGGGAAATATGCAAAAAATGACTTTAGGTATATATGATCGAATTGCTCTCCTGGAATTTTGACAATTTTATTTTTACATGTTTTGAATATATTTACATTTGTGTTGTATAGCAGCGCATCACCAGGTCCCCTGCACGTCCCTCGAAACCTGTCAGGTAAATCTGCCCGTGGTCTCCTCCCTTTGCAGCATCCCTGGTCCTCCCACTCACTGGAACCATGATCCCTCCAGTTTTAGGGGCAATGCTGACCCACTAGGGGTGCTGTGGCCCCATGCTCACAGGTGCTGTTGGGCCACTCTGACCCCCCCCCCCAAAAATAAAACTCTGTGGAAACAGCCTTTTCAGGCGAGAACTCTGCCTGAAAAAGGCTGTTTTTCACATACCTGTCTCTGAAGCTGCCTGTCCTTCACACAGCAGAAAGGGAAAGGGGAGGGACACTTACTTGGTCTCCCTCACATACACCAGTGATGGGAGTCTGAGGCTGTGCTCGCGGCGCCCCTGTGCAGGAGAAGCACTTGGAATGTGAATTTGATGTCAGCCTCCCACCAAATTGAACACGAATTCCGCGGTTCGAGCTATCGTAGCTATCACCGCCTGGGCTGTGGCAGTATACCGCTCGTATTTGCGTCGGTTGGGTTGATGGTCTTTTATTTTCTCTTGTTAACCAGGAGGAATCAATGGCTTACCCCTTTACCCTATTGAATTGCATTTCCCTCCAACTTCATTCTGAGCAGACAAGTCCCCCTTCATACCCACATGTATCATCCCACCCCCAGTCTGTATCGCTTGGGGCAGCCCGCAAGCTATTATCGTGATTTGATAATCCTTAATTTCCCAGCCTTACTCACTAATGTAGCCCGGCCTGATCATTGTTATGGCCGATGGCGAAGATCTGCATAGACTTTAGAATGTTCTTTTTTTCTTGTGGGCTTTCCCCAGTCACCTTGCCGCCCCCGTGCCTTTCTTATAACTCATAATCAGTTTTCCATTTCCTTCTATTGGTCGTCTGTTTTTGTCTTGATGGTCAGTGTAACTCTGCATTTGACCATTTTGTTGATTGATGATTTACTATGCAATCTCTTTTGTTACACCGCCGACAGCCCTGCCGCCCCCCCACTTTGACTTAATGCCGTCAGCAAACAGTAGTCACTTCTCTGTCTTCTTCCTAACTTTTTATACATCATCACTTTATCCACACATTATAAATACCAACTATCTTAATGAGGTTTAGGTGGCCATTTATCGACACACCCAAGAGATATCTGTCCTTTTTTGTTTTTTGCACCCCGCGCTTCTGAGTGTTCTTCCACGCACATCTTTAAAACAGCGAAGCCCCAGGGCCACACCACTAATCTTCGGCACGATCCGGACCAATATTTACCGTATGCTGCTATTCGCTAGTAACTCCTCAATGAAACCTAATTATTGGGCAGCGTAGGAATCTTCTTCTTTGCGTTAATTCAACCCCCCCCCACTACTTAATGCGTTACTTTCGGTGATTCATTTTACAGCCACTTTTCACCCCCAGGTACACCATTCATTATTTACGAACCTTATCTTCAGGTGTTCTATACCTTATAAATAGACGACGGAATGTGGGTACCGAATAGAACCTTGTGTCCGATTAACGTTCCCAGAACCCCGACCCAACTCTAGGTAACTCGCGACATTGTTACTTGCACTTGGATACTGCCTTGTAGCTACTGCATATAAATCCACTTTTTTACAAATGAAAAGTACCGGCAGAGAAGTTAGGATAATGATTCCTAACCAGTCCAAATATCTTTTCGCATTTGATGCTTCATGTTCTCCTACCAGCCGACACCGAAAGCTCGTTAAACTTACTTCGCCTTCCACGTTGGGTTACGTGCCCTGTTTGGCCTGTACTCGTTGTTCCCTCATTTTGCATAGGATCCACCCCGTGCTGTGAGTATTTTTCCTCTTTCCTTCATTAGCTGTCGCTGGTATCAAACCTCTCCGAATTTTATTACAGCTCAGCCCCCGTCCACTGCTCCTCGGACTCGCCCCGATCTTACTAACCTTTTTACGTCACCATACTTTACTGCCTTTATTTTCTCCCGCGGAAGTTAGTAACCATCCCTCCGTCACCCCCAATCCTTCCACACCAGACCCTTTTTTCCTACGAGCATTTCCCCCATTTTATCCCCAATACATTTAAATAGCCCACCCGTGACCCAGATCATGGATAACATCGCCCCATCCTGCAGAAATACGTTACCATCATTGTTTCAATGCCACTAAAAATACCGCCACACATAAAACTATTAGGATACCTGTAACCCTGTGCAGGATAAGTCCCACATCCCAACACGTGACACTCATTGTCTGCTTTAGGGATTGACCCTTGCAAGCACCAAGGATTTTCTGGTAAAGGAGTCTTTGCCGTAATGTTTGCTATTGTTTGTCAACACCTCAGAAGCAGAGTCTTGTGCTGTGCATACCTGCCGCCTAATCACTTTCCACCCTTAACTTATTATTTTGACCCAAATTCACTAGTCCCCTACGTTCCATTCAATATGGACATGTCCGTAAACTCACATCTAACTTATGCATATAAATTATTTATCTACCTATATAGCTCTGAATTCTGCTCAAATTATTGGACCCCATGCGTCTTGCTAGCCGATTTTTGAACATGTTTGTAGGATTGATGAAAAAATTATTATCGCTATTGGAACAAACCATTTCCTATACTTTTGTTCCATTCCTAAAACCCCTTTTATAGACATTTCAAACACACCCCTTTTATAAAATCGACAAACCGTCGCAGAATCTATATCTTTTAAAGTGTCTGATTCACCTATAGGACCTCCCTCTATTGTATTTTTAATCCACATCCACACTTGTAGCTCCCGGTTTCTCTAACACCTGCTGGGGCCCAAGAGTTTGGCAGCGTATTCGTTAGGCATCCCTGGCATGAACTTAATCACGTTGGTTTCCCCCCAGCTTCGTTCTTGTTTACCCAATTTTCATTTTAAGCTGAACATAAACCCTGCCTTCACTATCCTCAACCGTCGTTATTCCCACTGTTTTGTTCTATCCCTACACAAGTTCCGCTTATTTTTGTGGCCCCTTCTCCGATACAATCGCAGAGTTGTTAAAGAAGAACCCTAAAATGCTAATCCACAATATTTTTTCTACCATCCAAACTTCAAATGAACTTGCTTATGCAAAATACGTCCCCACCTTGCCTTTCACTCCGACTCAGTCTCCCTATGTACCAACCGCATCTTCTCAGACACCTCGCTACCTATTTCATGTTGCGTTATTCTCCTACTTTTATTCAACGGTTTATGAGCCCTTATCCCGGAGCCAGTCAATCCCGAAAGTCTACTTTTAAAATTTTCTAGATTGCTTTTTATTAGCTGTTTCCCAAGTTATGCCACCACTACGGTGATTTACGAATGCATGTGTACCCAGCAGTATTACCTATTGGAAATTTCCTGTTTTCCGGAATGTACTGACACCGCTAATACCCGTGCTCCGGTGCCCCTGTCAGTCGCGTCGTTTAGGCTTCTTTATTTTCAAGCATTTTTTTCCACACCCCACACCCCCATGGCAATATTCTCGTTTAGACCTCCCCCGGCGGGTAGCATAATGCACTTACATTATGTTTCTTCCTGTTCATTTTAGTTCTCGTTCCGCTTGCCTTTCCCCAGAAATTTGGTCTTAGCTGTTTCCCAGTTATAAAAGTAAAAAAACAACCAATTTGTTGCTCAAGGCACATACCTGAAAATCAATTAAATAAAATCCACGATTTTTATGCTCAACAGAAATTTTAATTATCTGTTTGGCACCATTAAATTCTTCCCCCCCGATTCCGTGATTTATTTCTCTTTCATGACGAGAACCAATACATCAATTGCCATTTGTACATTGATTCCTAACAAGTCCCATTCTTGAAACATGTTCAACCCAGAAATCCAAATCTACTACACTCTTAAATCTTTCTCCTTGACAAAATTGAATACTTAAACAACCTGTACAAACAGTCAGGAGGCACTTTGTCCAATCAGTTATACCTCCGAAAGGAGAACTCAACTGATCTTTTTAAAGCCCCCCACCCCTGATGTGTCACTTTAGACATTTCCCCTCTTCCACAGACCATTATGCTTATACATTATTAGTTTTCACTATCTAATAAGACCTAATAACCGTAATGACTCTTACTTAATAAGAGTAAGACAGTATTATCAGAAGCCTGATAATGTGACTTAGATAGAGCTTCTCAAATGTTGTTGAGCCAGTATCGAAGCTCAAGCAGCCATACACGTTATGCTATATTGCGTAGGAATACATGTTCACATCTTGATTTGGCTGCATTAATGTACTGATTTGGTGAGTTCTTGCCGTCTGTCGGTGTCTATGGCAGAAAGATAAACCGATTTTTACTTCATTGTACTGTGCTGTCGTGATGACTAACTACTTACGTAGCTCATGAAGTGAGTTATTTATATACTGCATAGTAGAATTTAGAATACATGCCCAATGCTAGCAGAAGTACAGGTTCAAACCCCCAGGCTTAAGTATTAGATCACCACACCCGTAGTCAACAGTAGTCTCTCCCTCCCCCCCCGCCCAACTTACCCTGTATCGCAAAAACTTACTCCGTTTTCGTGCTTGTCTTCCAGTCCCTGTTCCCCTACATATGCCCATACAATCAGGGTGCTCCCATTTATTAGTGGGGAACAGCAACAACACACACGTTTCGGCATCAGGCCTTTTCAAGTGTTACAGTTCAGTGAACCCACTCCTATGTATTCAAGGTAACACAGTGACACCTAGTGGTCATTATACATTATAAACATAATGCATGTAAAAATTGCGGATCCACCAGTGGTAACCAAAATTAAAGTACTTATCTGACCTGTAAACTCAGTGCTCACTTCTTCCATGAGTAGAGGGAGCCTTATTTCTCATTTCCATTCTCAGCTCACTCCCCCACACCTCTGAAGAATACAAACTTCTTATTGCCACATAATCCACTTTTTAAAAGTGCAAATCTAAAGTGCATATACTATAAAGTGCAGTATTTATTAAGTGCCATAAAAACCTCTTCTACAACTGTGATATCTAAAACCATCCTATAATAATTTCAAATATACATATTAATAAAAATGGTTTAATTAGCTTCCATAAAATAGTAATATAAATATATATAAAATTCTATAAGAAACAGGAGTAACTCAATTTCTCATTCAATACCTTTGGGGGACGTTTCAAGTTTCCAATATAATATGTCTCCCTTGGAGTAACCTCTTTCTACGTTGCCACCTTTCTGAACCTGTTCAAGTACTTGCCACATTAGTTATGTTAACTTCATATTCTAGGAAGTGCCCACACTTGACCATTTATCTGTATTCCTAATGTAGCCCCTATGCTTGTTAATTACCATTCTCCATGTCTGGCTACTATAGGAGACCACACAGGCATTTCACACTGTAAACCCACTCTCGTTGACAGGTGAAGTATCCTTTTATTCCTATTGCTTCCTTGGGTGAATCACCACATACACTTTCATTAGCTATTGCAGTTTGGCAGTTCAAACAAGGGTATGTCCCTAGCGTGGGTGGTGGAGAGAACTTGTACCGTTTGTTTCTTTCTTTGTGGTTCCAGGTCACTCCTTATATATCTCAATTTTTTTCTTTCTATATATGCAAATGTGACTACTTCACCTAGGGGTGTCTCCTTCCAATATTTCAGTTCTTTAACTTCAAACGAATGTATATCAAACTACTGACAAACGTAAGTCTTCCTTCCTCACAATTCTTTTTCTGCCTTCTGCTTCAACAATTCCTATCCTTCCTAAGACTTGTTCCTAATCCTTTCTAACCCAAACCGTTATATCCTCTCCCCTGAAATAACTTTCATTACTCTACTTCTGTTTCTCATTACCTGCTCTTATGAGTTATCTTTTACACCTATGAATGACTTTGGGGAGACTCTAATACATCCTGGGGGATGGAAACTTGAGTATGTAAGAAAGTGGGTCTGTCAGTTGGTTTTCCTGACTGCAACTTCCAGTTCTCAAGTTTCACTCTACTTCCAAAAAAATACATGCATGTACTGTCTCGTGTACTCTAGTGTAAACTAATTGTCTCATGTCATTGTTCACATATTCCTTAAACTCATCAAATCCCTTCGGCTCACCCAGATGAAGAACACATCATCAATAAAATGAAAATATTGTCTTATTTTCCCAGAAATAAATCATTATGTATTATACACTTTCATTAACATATACATAAAGATGTTGCATACGCCGGCGCCATATGGGCACCCATACTGTGCCTTGCATTTGTTCATAGAATGTTTTCTGGAACCAGAAATACTTTTGAAAGTACAAATTCTAGGAGCATGACCACAAATTTCAGCATTTGTGTATCCCCTTTAAGTTCTTCAATAGCTGTTCTTCCCACTCCTAACCCCTTCTTCATGGTTCCAAAGGAGACATATTGGATGTGGAAACTTTAAGTCGCCCCAAAAGGATTGAATGAGAATTGAGTACTCCTGTTTCTTGTAGAAATATTAAAATGTATGGAAGCTAATAACTATATTCACCGTTTTATTAATATGATATTTGAAATGTATTATATGATGGTTTCAGGATATCACAAGTTGTAAAAGAGTTTTTATGGCACTATAGAGTATGCACTTTATAGGTATATGCCCTTTAGATTTGCAATTTAAGAAATGGATTATGTGGCCATAGGAAGTTTTTATCTTTCAGGAGGTGTGGGGGAATGAGCTGAGAATAGAATGAGAAAGAAGGCTCCCTCTACTCTAATGGAGAAAGTGAGAGCACTGAGTTTACAGGGTCAGGATAAAGGACTTGTAATGTTGGGAAGTACCACTGGTGGGAGCAATTTTTACATGTGTTATGTTATAAAGTATAATAAACCACTAGGTGTAACTGTGTACCTTGGTATAAGGAGTGGGATTCACTGAACTGTAACACTTAACAAAGGCCTGCATGCCAAAAATGTGTGTTGTTGCTGTGTCTGCACTATTAAATGGGAGCACCAATTGGCATATTAAAGGACTGGACCAGCCCTCATTTTCTATAATTGCTGGATGGGAATCCTGGCAGTAAGGTGGCCGAGGAGTGGGGAGGAGTTGGATGCTTGGTGGGTAGCTGTATTGGTATACCTCAAATTATTCAAATCCTTTTTGGATTGTTTCCCTTATGTTCCTAGCAAAAGATAACATTTCTACATGTATTAGTGTACCACTAGCTCTGTTGGGATAGTGGTATATTTTTTGCTTTCGCAGTCCATGAGGTTGCAGGTTCAATTCCCCAGCATTTTTATTTTTAACTGAAATTTTAATATTCTGTTTTTTACATGCATGAGCTAAGAAACCTTAAGATTCCTTTTTTTTGTATGAAAGGCAAAGATAATATTATTGTTAGGGAGAGGAGCATTTAAATATGTTTACACAAAAACTGCATTGAAATATGTTTTGTGTTGGGGAGAAGCTCTAATCTGTAACAGATGTTGGCTGCCAATTTCGTAAGTTAGGCCGCTTGCAGCTTCCTTGTTTTGATCTGTTGAGCACTACAGAGAATGTGGAGTGTAACTGGTGTCACTCAGCTAGGTGGATTAAGGCAGCTGACCCCTAGAATCCACAGGTTAATTTCATAAATTACCCAGAAGAACAGCTAAGGTAAAGTTGTGACACAGTTTATTGTATCTATGTGAATGTGCTCTGTCTGTTGAAACAATATTGTCTGGAGATTTAGTTTCCCTTCAAATAACTTATTTCAAAGTCTTTAGCATGGCAGGTAAGTTTAACCCCGCATCACAAAGTTTTAACAATAACAGGGGGTGGGGATAAGCCATCCTACCTCCCTGTGAATTATACAACCATCTTAAAGCGTACTTTTGAAGCAATGAGGTGTCCCTTCAAGTAAAAAGTATGAGTTGCATCATGGAACTTCCAGATTTTTTCCTGTTCCTGCCAATTTAGTTACCCTTGAATGAAAACAATATTTCAGTAAATAACAGTGAACTGAAGGATATGGCCCAGTGCTTAAAGAATATAATTATTTCTTGCTATATATTTCTATCCATACTAAATGTAAGGGACCAATATTGAATAGCCAGAACATGTTCAAAGTAAAATAGCCCCAAGATGTTTCCAGATATCATGCCTCAGCTCAAACAAATAAGCAAGGTTGAGGACTGGAAAACTTGTAGTTGGTCACAGGAACTAATTGTAGTGTATAAGAAATCCACTATCCAATAAAACCAGGCCAGCGAAAAAGTAAAGGTAAGTAAGCAAGAAACATAGCAACTGTGCTGTAGTCTGCAGTTAATCGTGACAAGTCCTCCATGAGCTTGCAGTGTCAGACTGGGCACTTAGTACCTACAGGAAATTTGGGATCTGGGGCCCACCAATTACTCTTCCAGCCAATTCTCTGTTGATAAATATGTAGACATGGTACATACGTTGATAAAGCCCAAATCCCTGATGACAGACTATTAATTGTTAAATTACAGTGATATTTCTCCCTAACCGATCATCCGACCAATTAAATGACAGTGATTTACAATTATTTCAGATCATTCTAACTGGCCAATTTTGCCACAAATTGAGCCAGAAAAAAATGGTCCCTCTGTTTATCCTAGCTGGTCGTCAGCCGATCTGAAGATCAAGGCAAATAACTCAACCACTTCACAACCACTTACCTTATATGCAGTCCAATGTTCCTGTTTCCAGGAGGCTGTAACACCTACCATAACAAGTACCTTAAGAAACTGCATGCAGATACACAAGGGAACTGCTACTGTTTGTTAAAAACAATCTGATCACAATTAATTTTGATTACCTTGTCTTTAAATGATATGTTCGCTTCTAGTTTAATGCAATTCCTATGTATTGTACTTTTCCTTTGATTTGGTATTCAGCAGCTCTATTTCTCCAGTGAAATTCACAACAATGAAATAAAGTAAAATTTCCCACAGCATGTTTTCTACAGATATTTTATGAAAACTGTAAAGGCAGAGATTGTAATAGCAGATTGTTTTTAAATATCATTTCCCACAGTTGTAGAAAAAAAGACAATTAACAAGCAGACACATCCAAAGTGGATGGACAGATCCTTCTCTAACATAAACATACAAAGAACAGCTAAACTTGCAAATCCAGATGCTGTCTTAGAACAGAGCCCAAGTTGTTGTCCTGGTTTTGAAGTCTAGGGCCTCTTTGTACTGTAACCATTCATGAGACCTGAAAGCAGCAATCCTAGGAACCAGAAAGGTTTTCTCAATCATGGTGCTTGATGTAAATTCCATTAACATTTGCTATTTCTGACATGAGATAAAATTTAAAAAATTACAATTAAGAAGAAAATAAAATGTTTTAGAATTGCTGCAATTATCCTATTAAAAATGGGTCTTCGCATACAAAGAGATTGCATCAGGTTTTACATTCACAAATTCTTTGCATTGCATAGCAATGCGCCATCGACAAAGATGCAGGTAAACTATATCCATCTGGTCAGAAACCCTACATTGGTGAAATCTTGGTTCCACATTCTTTCTGGCCAATAAGCTTCATCATGTTGTTTACTTCTCAGTTACAAAATACCTGTTATTTTGAAGGGGCCAGGCCATCATATTATAACATTTACATTCCAACAATTTTGTTATTAGATAAGGCAGAATGTTCATGCATCCTATCCTCCACCAATGTCTACTCCAAGTTCTTACAAGTACAACATGTTCCTTGTATCCTATTTGTGCTGCTGTTCAAAGGCCTGTGTAACTGGGACCTGCCAGATTATAATGTGACTGCCACATGCAGGACCCCACAGCATTAAAAAAATAATTCTCATGCATATCTTAGTTATCCACAGACACTGTAATACTCAGAACCTCACTGTGTTACACCAAGAAGCATTGTCCATCTCATGTTTTAAGCAAAGACAAAGCGTATCAAGCGATGCAACACATACTTTACTTGCTAAATTGACAATGGAAGCAAAAAATAAAGTAAAAAAATATATATATCTTACAAAATCACTACATTAACTGGAAATTGTTTGTGTTCTAAATAAATTCTGATCCATTGTTGAAAAAAGGAGAAGTTATAGCCCGGACAAAGCTTAAACAATGTATCATTGCATTCTAATTCTTAACCAGCGACACACCTGTGTTAAGTGACAGCATCTAGGTCATTTTCCAAACCACTGGTTTAGGTATGTAAAATGTGCAGGCTGTACACTGTAGCTTTGTGAAACATCATGTGATACATAATTTAATCATCATTTCTGGGCTATAATTCAGAGAGGGGAAATGTGCTTAGCCTGAACTATTTGAAATGTAATTCCCCTGTAACCAGAGAATGTGTTTCTCTCTACATAAATGAAAATCCTTCCCACGAAGTTTTAGTGTCTAATAGAATGGCAGCCTGTAGAAATGACAGATTGAACACATGGACTATAAATGTTAAGTAGTTTATGACTCCCAATGATTGTAACTGAAAAGTATTCATTGCAAGGTTAATGCACATGTTTTCAGGCTACAGAAAAAAGCAATTCATAAAAAGTCATAAAAGTCTTTCCTTCCCTCCTACAAATTCCATTTTTGTAGGGGATCATTTCCATTCGAATAGATGCAATATTTACAATGGAATTGCAAGTCTGGTAGGCATTTGGGTGGAATGTTTGGATTTAAAAAACAATGAAACAATTTTAAAATTCTGTTCCTTTAAGAAAGAAATCAAGTTGCTTATAACACTATGTAATTGTAGTTGAAAATAATAATTTTGCTAAAACTACTGGTGGAAAATGATAAAGCAGGCACTTCGAACAGTTAGCAGTTATGACTCATTTGATATGATTTTCCCCCCACAGAGCTATACAAAGGATTTCTTCTGCTCTATATATGGCAGTGAAGGCATTTGTTCGTTTTAAAGATAGGAGAGCATTTTGTACCATTCACACTATGTAACACAACAAACCGCAAAAAAGAAAATATAAGCAGCCAGCTATGAGCAACACCAATTGTTAGTATCAGGATATGTTATCACTTGGCGCAGTGAAACAATCTGTGAGTGTACAACATACTTCTTTTATATAACAATAGGAACTGCTGCTAATCATTCTTGGACATTAGGCCTTTCTGCTTGCTATTTAGATCGCAGGTGGGTTCTATGCATGCAGCATCTTTGAAAGCAAAATAATATACTGTTTTTAACAATTTACTATTATGGCCAAGGCCATAATAAGCAGGATTTTAGGATTAGATTTTAAGGATTATATTAGATCATAGGTGTCAAACCACCAAACAATTATTGTTAGTAGGCGACTATGCCTCTATTTTTTCTGTTTGTATTAGTATTATTTTGTCAAATCACTGTGCTATTAATAAGAAAAATGAAGATATGTAAACAGCAGTTATTTGCCAAGTTAAAAGGAAAAAAATCTTACATATTATCAAAAGGTTTTGGGGAAAACAAGAACAAGACAGTACTAAAATGTGCAGATGCAATCTGCCTTTCTATGCATGCGGAATGGCATGGTAACAGCAGATCTCCTTTACTGTTGCACATGAGCACCAAGTTCATTTAAAGTCTTCTGATGTCATTTCAGTGGTGTGCAGTAGAACATGGCACAGTGCACATATCCTGTAACATGACCCCTGCAGGAGGCAGAATGAAAGATTTAACAACGTTTAGCTCCTTTGTCCAAAGCAGTTTCTTTAAGAAAAAAGAAAGGAACAGGCTAAAATGGAGTATTATTCTTTTATCCTCGGGCAGGTGCGTGGAGGTGGCTCCAATTTCTACTGTAATGTTCGTATACATGGGGTATTTTGGCTGATTGGACCACTTGGTACTGCACAGAATTAATCCCATCTTTTTCATAGTCATCTTGGTGTTCTGGATCTTTGTGAACCTGGAAATATGGACAATCAGAAATTGTAATATTATATTAAATACAACATATATATTATATAACAGTATTAATATTATACTTTTATAATGCTTATTTTTCATAGGCTCCATAAGGGATGTTTCATGACCCCAGTTCCTTCCCAAGCTAAAACAGGTAGCATATTAACACAATTACATAATTTCCTTTTTTAACCTGTGGGATACACAAACTCCTCCCATGTAATTAACATCAACAATCCTCATATCCCTCATTACTGTATATCAATCACAGTAGTCATACACATCAGTACATAAACACTGGATTTACAGACCATTTACACATATAAATATATGTCTTAGGGTAGGCCACACTTGCGTGATTTTTTGCGTTTGGGCAGCGATTTTTTTCTGAACATAGGAATGGCGGCAACGCACCAAAAACATGCATTTTCGGGTGTGTTGTGATGCGGTATCCATTTGCGATACGCAATGCATGCACACGACATTTTTATGCACAATCGCATGCGATTTCCTATCTCAAAAGGAGAAATCGGATGCTAAATGCACAGTTATTACACCGGAATCGCGTGAGACTGCGTGTGCGTCACAGTGTGGGCCGTGCCCTTAGTCCCTTTCTACTGGGTTTATGTTACAGAAGGTAGTTAGGAGGGGGTTTAAATTAAGGTGGGAATAGGGACAAGGCTAGAATTAATATGCAAATGGTCTGAAGGAATCAGATACTTATATATTATATGAAAAAAATGCACCCTTTTACATTTTAATATAATGATATTATGCCAATGGAGTTCCCTGCCCTGTATAAAAACACACAACCTCAGGGCCTCGCCTTTTATATGGTCAGGGAACTCTCTGTAATGTTATATCCTTATATTATACTGTAAGGGGGCATTATCCCTTATATATTCGTATAGGATAAGCACCTCCAACATGGGCACTTAATTGGAGGTCCTATGTCTTGAATATAAAGCACTGGATGGACGGCCTCTTCCCTCACTATAAAAAGCCAGCGGGCAGGAGGGAGTGAGTAAGAAAGCCTTCTATATTGATCCAGTGCGCAAGTATGAGAATGCATAGTCGCTAATCGTAATTAATGTTAAAAAGGATTAAAGTTAGGACTTTCCAGATTGGGGTTACCTTAACGTGGTTGGAAGGCTTTCATTAAAGGGGGGAACGTGGTCTCCAAACAAGTTGAGTTTTATGAAAGGCTAGTTTACCTTTAAAACGAGCCATCAACCATATTTCTACATGCACCACAGCCCAAGATATAAAGAAATGACTGACCAGAAAGTTAATGGGTGGGAGGCTGACATGTGACATTCCAGAGGCTTCTCCTGCACAGTGCCACTGGCGAGCACAGCCTCAGACTCCCTCAGTGTGTGAGGGAGACAGGAAGTCCTACTCCTCTGCTGTGTCAAGGAGCTGCAGAGAAGGTAAGGGAATCTACAGCCCTTCTCTCTCACTATGTGAAAACAGCCTTTTCAGGCAGAGTTCTCACTCTGCCTGAAAAGGCTGTTTCCACAGAGTTTTTTTTGTTTTGTTTTTTTTGGGGGGGGGTGGTTTAGGGGTGTCAGAGTGGCCCAATGCACCGTGTGCGGGTGGGGCTTAGGCACCCGTGAGTGGGGGGGCTTAGGCACCCGGTGAGTAGGCGGGGCCACGTGGGGCGAAAGGGAATGGGCCAAGTTGGGCCTGCAACTGGAGTGACCATGGGGTCCATGAGTGTGAGGGACCAGGGAGGCTGCAAAGGGGAGGAGACACAAGGGCAGGTTGACTGACAGGTTTCAGAGCAGGAAGCACACGGGACCTGGTGATGCTGCTGCCATATCACACACAAAAATGTAAAAATCTTCAAAACTATGTAAAAAACAATAGGTAACTTGATAGGAATTGCTCTGAGAATTTTTGCAATTTATTTCCAAAGTCATTTTTGGACCACATTCCTCTTTAATGTGATCACAGTAATATAACTAAAACACCTTTGTCTTATAATGTTCTAGCAATTTACTCGGCATTGCCCGGTTTTGCAAAGATCCGACAATCTGCATCCGAAATTCAACAAAACCAACTCCCTTTCTATCAAAACTGACCCATTCAAACTAACTGATCAAAGTCACTGTGCCAAGATCACCCCTTTCCTTTCTCGCTCCACTACAAAATGCCTCATGTATGCCCTTATAATCCTGTCTTGATACTGACTACTGTAACATTCTGCTACTTGGACTCCTGGCCTGTTATAGCTCTCTTCTCCATCCAAAACAATCGAGGAGATTCATTAAAAGTTCTTATTTTAAAAAATGGTGCTAATTTTGAGGCAAAAGTAGCACCATTTTAACAAATAGAACTTTTATTGAATCTCCCTGAATGTAACTAAAGGTTCCATTTTAACATCAGTGTATATACTGTATGTTTAACTCTTATATCCAATTCATTTAGGTTTGTGAATGTATATAAAAATAAAGTCAAAGAAACTGCACTCCACTTAACTGGTATTCAATGCTTGTTGCTACTTCATATTAGTATATAACATAGTCCACAAAAGAGCACTCAAGAGGTCTTGATACAAACACACCAATATTATTACTGCTCAACACGTTTCGAGGGAACCGGGCTGGTAAGTAAGTTTCCTCTAACTTTTTTTACAAACAGACAATGCGTTAGGGTTGGAAGCGGGAAGCTACACTACAGCAAACACTCACACTACAGTGTGGACATACCCTTTAATGTTAAATTGCTAATTAATAAAAGAAAAGTAGCTGAAGCATTCATTGTATTTCTAAACACTATTTTTACTAAATCTTCATTAACAAAAACCGTAAACTATGCTTGAATCATATTAATTATTATTTAGTTTTTATTATTTATGGCTTATTGGTATTGCTACATTTCAAAAAACGATGAGTCCCTTTCAATAGGAACTACTCCTTGACACACAGTCCAAACCTAGAGATAAATATTATTGTTCTAATAGATATAGTCAATGCCACAAGCATTAACTGTAGAATGTTTATTAAAACCATAGTTGCCACTAGGTGTACCAAAATCATAATAATTATGATTAGATTCTTTATGCAAAACATATTTACTAAAGATAATCATTTAATTGCTTGTTTTTTCTATGAAATTTGGCTGAAGGATATTGATAATAGATGTAACATCACAGTAAACGTGCATATGTACTTAGCATGGACATTAAGTTGTCTTAACAAAACAATGATCTGTGATCTAAAAATGATCCAGTCATATACTGAAGGAGTGTTACAGCAGCAAAGGTAGATGAGCAGAAGTATTGTAAATTACATATTATGTGAACAATTGTAAAGTAGTTCAGAACCCTATTCACTGTTATTTTCAAAAAAGTGCAATATATTGGATTTTCTAGGACTAACACCATTGGTATCAGGGTTTATAGATATTGCTTTCAATGGTAAGACCTCAAAATAAACTTTAATATATTAAACTGTATGTTGCCCTAGAAAAGTAAACCATGGACCCTAGAGTAAATATTTCAGAATAATGTTGCTTGAAGTGCACAGCTACTATTAGATTGACTGTTCTAACACTGTGCCCATAGCAGTTTTATTTTTTAGCAGAAAAAATAACATAAACCCTTTATAAATTGTAAGGATATTAAAAGTCCCCAAGGGGTTCCATGACCATATAGTAAAACTATTACCTATGTATCCTTGTTCCTTTCTCTGCATAAATGCTTAGCACAGTGGTCAGTAGAATGGGCAGTACTAATAGGTTAATTAATGTGTTTAGTAGATTTTTTTCTTAGTTCCTGAAATACTAGCACCAGTGCAATAAACAAGTGTCTATTGTGCCATTGTGTGGGCTCTGTCACTGCGTACACCACCTGTCCCCGAACTATTGGCTATTAGACAAACCCTCATCATGGGCACCAAATTAAGAAGCTGCTAACAAGCAGATACACTATGAGTATATAGGTTGGGTATCCAGAAGTAGAGCAAAATAATGATTTATGCCTCACCGACAGTTTCCAATTCACTGGATAAAATAAAGATGGGTTTGGCATAAATCCACACAGGACTGTTGCTGTGAATGAAGTGCAGGTTTTATTATAGAAACATGTGCGCTACATGTTTGGACCACAGTTCTTTCTCAACGGACCACACTGTTCATTTTAACTACGTACAAGAAAAAAAAAAAATCAAATTATATAGTATTAAATAAGGTTTATCTGCTTCTAAAAGTATTACCTCTGAGGATTGGGTTCATTGTGCTTGTCTCGCTCGTGTTTGATCATCCGATAAACGACCAATGCGGATATCAGGTCGGGAAACCTTCATACCATTAAGTATTCTATGGATGGAAAGTAGCAAGGTTAATGGCACCTTTATTATTGGTAATAATAATTTCTAGGTTGGAATCTTCCCTCATTTTAATCAATACCAATTGTAAATACGTGGCTATTTATAGCCCATAAATATACATTTTGAAAAAGAATAGTATACAGTACTATTTTCATCTAAATACTTATTAACTAAGTCACTTTGGGAGGTATACACATTACATTCAGGAGGTCCCTAACATCTGTCTGTTATATGCCGATTGAGAACACATTTCAGGGTATTAATTGCCAACAGATTCTTGTACAAGTCATTTGGAATGGAATTGAAATGTCTTCAAGGACTAAACTTCAAGTCCAGTTATAAAATGAATAGCCGGATTAAATGGAAAACAACCATTTTTGCACTCAGCCACCTCTAGGGAATCTAATTGAAAAATAAATGGAGTGAATGTAATGTGCCAAATGTAACAAAAAGAGCTGTTAAAGGATAAGTGCACTGTAAAATCAAGTTATGTTGATTTGGAAGCTGTAGCTTTAAAAATACAGTTGCCATATTTTTTTTACGTATGCCCCTCCAGAGCCTAGCTTGTGCCTTGGAAGTTGCTGACATCTTGTTACTGGTTTGCTGAATGCTAAGCTCTGCCCCTCTGAGATTTCCTTGCTTTCTCCTGCTTTCTTCTCAATCAATAATGCCTGTGAGTTCAGTGCACACGCACAGAGCTCACAGGCATTACTGTTTTAAGGCTCAAGCAGGAGAAAGCGGAGGAAATCTCAGAGGGCGGGAGCTAACATTCAGCAAACCAGTAACAAGATGTCAGTAACTTCCAAGGCACAAAGCTAGGCTCTGGAGGGGTAAAGGTAAAAAAAAAATATTGGCAACAGTATTTTAAATCTACAGCTTCCAAATGAACATAACTTGATTTTACAGTGCACTTATCCTTTAAGAGATATAAATGCCAAAGAAAGCAGGACTGGCAATGGGTATAAATGCTTACGGCATCAATGATGTGCATCAGCGGGTCAAGACTAGGTCTTTAAGCCACAACTTTATTTAATTTTCAGTCACTGGTTTACAAAATCAGATTTTTAAGTACCGTTTTAAAGACTTAAGGGGAGATTTAAACATAGACGCTGTGGCTCCAGGCAGCGGATTAATATCTGTTTTGCGGGTGATTTACCCACAACATGATCTTAAAAGTCAGGCTAAATCCAGTGCAAAACAGAAATTAAATTGTTGCACTGGATGCATGGGTGTCTTTTTTGATACCTGCGCATGAAGGATTTAAAGTTGCCATAAACCGCTAAAACTGCATTAAACCTTATTAATAGGTGTGCATACTGAAACACATGCAAACACATACCAAAAAGGCGCCTGGAATACAATAGACAAATGTCAAGTACACCCATGTTATAAATACATTTAAATAAAACTTGATTACCATTACCTGTTATATATGTCATCATCTTCTCCTCCCCATCCCCAGTACTCATTGGGGAAGCCATTTATCTTAAAAACTGAGCTTTGCTAAGCCCAGAGACCCCTCCAAAGTAAACCTGCATAGGCAGCCTGTAAAAAGTGAACATAGAATACATTTAATTTACCGTATATATAAAAATGCCATTTAAGATGTACAAAATAGTACTGCCAAAATTGTTATCATTACCATGTAATAATACACTTTACTTACCCATAGATGCCATGTCATATCATAAAATTGTATTTAAAACTAGAAAGGGCCACTCGTATGAAAAAAATGTTATCGGTAAATCAATCCCCAAACCTGCAATCATTAGAAAGCTAAGAGATGTAAGTTTAACCTGAAATGCTTCCTGATATTCTGTTACCTCTCTTAAGTGGCCATGCACATTATTGATATTAGGTAAATCCCATTGTGGACCGAAGGGATTTACTAAAGAACAGCTACCCACACAATCTCTATGCTCTTTGGCTGTTCCTTTGTTTTTCCGAAACATAATAATCATAAATTAGAATATAAGTTGTTGGAGCCTCTACAAAACCGGAATTGCCAAAAAACAAGGGCATTATTGTGCTAACACAACATATTTCGGACATCTAGGTCCTCTCAAGTGTGGGATTTACCCAATATCGTGTATAGAGGGCGAACTTTAAAGTAAAGGGAGCTTATCCTGACAGACGTAAATTTTCCGTCTTTCTGACCGACGTAATGCCGACGAATGCCTGTGGTTATGTTCAGTCAGGAAAGACAGAAAATTTATGTCTAACGGTATCGTCCCTTTATTAAAGTAAAGAGAGACAATACTTTCAGCCCGTGTATGGCCGATTGGCCAATGTGATCTGTTGGCACAATGCGATGAAAATTGATTTGTATGGCCACCTTTACTGCTTCCTGGTTTTTCAGTTAGTAGCTGTCAGGCATGGATGTAACAGATGATATCACAGACAATGACTGAATGCTATTCCACTAGTTGCCTCCTCTAAGCATTCGCAAGCTTGTAAAAAAGCTTGGAGAACTTGAAAGGAAACAGAAATTTTGAAAGGAAGGGGAGAGCATAATTTTGCTGCAAAACAGATTATCCATACATCTGTAAGCTTTCCAACTATAGTAATATGGAGTTTGGGGGGGGGGGAGTATGCTATATATAATGTAATTTTTTATTTGAGGGGTGAACATTTCCTTTAAAGGGCATCACCCCCAAAACTATAATTTCCCCACTACTGGCCCCACTGTGTAGTGAATAAAATCTTACCTTACATCCCAGCTCCAAATGGTTTTCTGTAACCCCCCCCAAAGTCCAAAAAACTTGCCACCAGGAGGATAGCAGAGTCGATATAGGACCTGCCTCCTGTCTCTCCTCCGGGAGAAGTTTGGCATGCGCAGTGCAGCCCTCCCCCCCTCCTCTAGCTCCAAACCCTTTTAATATTTATAGTTTTTGTTTCCCCAGCCCCAACCGCTTATAATGTATTGCCAGAAAGCCCCCCCGATAGTTACTCACCTTTCCTCTCTCCTTCGCCATTGTGAACTGCTGGCAGCCGCATCTGTGATTGGCTGCCTCTCAGCCAATCACAGACGCAGCTGCTGGTCGGCCCCCTGCTTGCAGTTCAGTGCAAAAAGAGGAATGGGGCTGTGTGGCGAAGGACAGAGTCAAGGTAAGTAACTATCGGGGAACTTTCTTGCATGAACATTATAGCGTTGGGGCTGGGGAAACAAACACTATAATATATTAAAAGTTTTATAAAGGGTGAACATACCCTTTAAATACAATTAAAGGGCTGCATTACGAAAAGGAATCTGATTGATCAGAAAGAAAATAAAAACAGCATTGTCTGTATTAAGACAAAGTACTGGTATGGCCACTTTGCTATGCATTTATACAGGAATAGAAAGGAACAAGAATTTATAGGACAATATTTTTTACTATATTAGTTGATAGGTATGTATGTTTTGTGTTTATAAATGTAATTTTAAATCAATTATGGTTGCGATGGAACAAAAAGAGTGTGTAGGGGTAGAGTAGAAGGTGTGTAACCGGTTTGTGATGGGTGGATATGTTTAGAATTTAGAACAAATTTCAAACTTAAATAAATTAATTTATAATTATGCTTTAGTGTATTTGTAATTGTGTGTTTTTATGTGTTTGTGTCAAAGTAGAGAAAAGCTGCTGCACTTACAACCCCTCCATTATGCAAGTAAGCAGTAGGTGCAGAACTGCAAATTCATTAAAACCTACTGTAATATTTCATTCCAATTTCTTTTAAAAAAGCTCCCAATCCAAGCCATAAACCGCGGGTAGCATATTGTCTTACGTTTCAGGCTTCCTCCTGGTCCTTTATCAAAGGGAGGATCAAGTGACGTTACTCAAACTAGAAGCAGTAGAAGTGAATATTTTTAATAATATATCTTCCCAAAGGCTGCAGTAAGAGAGGTGATCCCGGGCTCGTTTTTATTTTAACCTCACTTGTTCAGCTGCCCTGAAGTGAATGGGAAAAATGATATATTTATGGATAACTCAAAAATGCCTCCGTGGCTTCCTTAGCTGGAAAAAAGCAAATTTTTCCAATGTGTCCCACAGCTTTACATGTCTTTAACTCTGTTGGAGGTGATGCAGTCCAAAAAATGAGTGGGATAAAAGAGTAAGGGTGAGGCCACACTCATGTTTTGTGAGCCTTCAGGTCCACTTGCACTGCAATCCCTGTAATATTGGACCACATGCGAATCAAACCAAAAATGGTGATTGCATGCGCTCAGGTAAGCGGACCAAAGCGCAACGACACAAGCGAATAGTGTGGACAGACCAATTGCCCAACACTATTGTGCACTTTTTAACTCGCGATTGGATAGTGCTTAAAAAGGTGAAGGGTAGCCTAGCGCTAAAAGGAGAATGAAATTTGGCTTTTTATTTGCTAAATATTCTGCGTTGCTAACTAATAATCGCAAATCTGGATTTTTTTACATAATTTAGAATATCAAAATCTGCAATTAACAATGGAATTTTGTGCACTGCACACAGCATTATTTTGTTTCATCAGCCAACTATTAACCATTTAAATATACGTATCCAATGTGTATTTTCCAATCATACTAATCATCAAGAGATTCATTTTAAAATCAAGGTCTTTTACACCTGCGACAACTTTACGCCGCTTGTTTAAAGAAGTAAATAATTAAAGTAGAACTAAACCAACATTTTTATACTCCCAATCTGAAAGCCCACTAAGAACACCAATACATTGTAAATTAACTCTTCAGTAAATGGAATAAAGTAAATGTAAATGCATTCCCCTGAAGAACTGGATTAGATAACTGTGTGCATGTGCACTGTGTGTCTATTGCACTGTAACAGAAATGGATAGACTACTAGTAGGCATGACCTACTGTAACAAGTTCCTGCAGCATCTTGGGATTGGGCATGTGCAAGGAATTCAATGGTAAGTGACCACTATGGGATAACTGGAATGCTGGATAAAATCCACAAACTCCACGTTAGAAAGGTAAATTTCCAAGCACCTATATCAAAATCCGAGTTAAAGGCCATGTCCACCCTAAAATGAACTTTGGGCATAAGGTAGGTGCCCCCTGCCCAATCCCAACTGCCAAGCTATTTCTTTTCAAAAATGTTCAGGTCGCTACTTACAGCCCCTTGTCTCCTGCGGCGTCTCTGATCCATTTCCCTGCTCAACGGAAGTTGCATGCAGGGCCGGACCGGCAGCCACATGAGAGGCAGCCAATCACGGGCGCGGCTGCTGTCAATGGAAAGAAGGGTCTGTAAGTAGCGATCTGATTTTTTTAAAGAAATATTTTAGCGGGTGGGGGTGAGCAGGGGGCACCTCCCTTTGGCCAAAGGGTTTCACACTAGGTTGGATCTAGAAGGTGGGAGGAAGGGTGGTGGTGGCTCTCCTGCGCATGTCACTACCTTGCTGAGGTTAAAGGACAACTCCACCTTAATAAGAACATCTTTTAGAGAGAATGGTCTCTTAAAATATGTTGATATATCACACTGTCCAATGAATTCATTACTGTATGCCTGCTTGCTTCTGGGTGCCTCATGGAAACTGGGCAATTGAGAAACCTGTACTGAGCCTGTACTGAGCCTGGGCATGCTCAGAAGAGACAGACAGGGGATCAACATTCAGTCATTGGGTGTGATGTCAACTTTCAAATCCTTAACTTACAGTTCTAACTGGAAGAACCAGGAAGCAGAAACAGGAGAAACAGGACATTGTGCAGGATTTCAGGTTTCAAACTATTACCGTTTATGGTTTTGGGGGTGATTTACCTGTATGTAAGTTTTCATTTTAGGGCTGGACTTGCCTTTAAGGAAACAGCAAGGACCAGATGACTCACTGACAGCTCATAATGTTCACTTTCCTGGGCTTTGAACAGGCACTGTTGGAAAACCATAAGGAGCAGGGATTTAAGGTAAAAAAAATTTTAAAGCTACACAGTGGGGCCGTATCGGGTTTTAATTTAGTTTTGGGGGTAGACATGCTCTTTAAGACACAGATTACTGCTTTTATGTAAAGGTGCTCTGCTTTCTGTTCCAGTGTTATTCTGGGGCTTTAGTTGTCCTTTAAAGAAGGGTTCCTGCAGAGTTCTTGCATGAAAACATTTACCCTTCATTTCCTCCAACATATTCTTTTCTAAAAAATGTTTGGATTTCACATTAAATTGCAATCTGATTAAAAAATGTATCACAAAATATAAAAGGTTCTTTGTATATACAAATAAATATTCAGCATAAACATAAATAGCAGTCAAAATTAGAGAGCCATAGCTCTTGTAGCATAAAGAAAGTCGTTTTGGTGGTTCATTGCACGGGTTTCACAAAAGTAGGTAAAACCCGTCTCGTTAGCATGACTTTAACACCAGAAAACCACTAACCTAAAGTCAATCAGCAGGTAAGACCGGGTTAGTCAAAATTCTGTAAACCAGATTCTACTGTAATTGATTTTTTGTAAAGAGATACATAAGGACGGACATTGAAAAATAGATGCAGACCAGAGTAAAGGAGGAGTTATATAATTCCCAGCACATTTTAAGTTTCTGACTTTTGGGATGACCATTTTCTTTCTTCTGTTTTGCTTTCCCCTTCACTGTTGGTATTCGTGTTATTTTTTAGATTACATTGTTAAGAGGGGCATTATTTCTTACACTACACAAGTTTTTCAAAATAACATTCTCCAACCACCCCACCACAATTTTTCTTTTAATACTGCATACGCTTTAAATAAAAGCAACCTTTTTTTTAAAAATGGCAATCTTTGTATTTTAAACTTCATCAACAAACCAGACTTATCTTTGTATATAAAGGGTCTTGTAGTTAAAACAGCTTTAAATCCTCCATGTGTGTAAAACTGTCAGTTCCAGCTGGATGTACTTGCCTCATCTATGAGTCATTGGAATGCATGTGCTTCTTGTTTAGTGAAGCAGTCTAACTTTACACACAGGGGATCACGGAGGATTTATGATTTTACAAGACCCTTTATGTACACAGGTTCAGTGTGAGTCATTGCTAAACTTTAAAACTAAAGTAATGGGAATGTTTCCTGTTTTCCTATGTTTTACAGCAGGCAGGTAGAGGGTTAAAGTAAATGGGGAGCAACAGTGGTATATATTCTTATAAAAACCTCTTAGCTACACAGCTGAGAGGGTTTGTAAGAATATATTCCACTGTAGCTTCCCATTTAATGGGCAGTAAGTTTGGAAAGATTTGAAAAATGATGTGTTGGCTGAATCTCTTAGCATATTCAAAGGAGTCGAATGTCTTCTTGGACAGGCAAAAATCTAGGGTTATGGCTGGTGATTGAATCTTGTGTGGGCATGTGATTTGGTTGTATCCTTGTTAGTTTGGTGTACTATGCATAATTTAAATGGAGGAGTTTGTTTTTTATTTGTTTTATGAAGGGATTGCGTTTGATGGACATTTTTTTTTCTTTTTCAACTCAAAATAAACGTGACTGTGTAAATGCAAAATGCAAATTAAAGGTTAGAAGCCCCAAAGCTAAATTTGGCAGCACCCCTGCTAATTAAAACAGACAGTTGTGGCTCTGGAAAGTCAAGAAACTTAAAATGTGCTGGGAATTATATAACTCTTTACATCTGGTCTGCATGCTATATTTCAATGTCCGTCCTTATGTATTCTTACAAAAAATTCATTACGATAGAATTGGTTTACAGAATTTATTGACTAACCCGGTCTTACCTGCTGATGACTTAGGTTAGTGGTTTTCTGGTGTTAAAGTCATGCTAAAAGAGACGGGTTTTACCTACTTTGTGAAACCCGTGCAATTGAACCACCAAAACGACTTTCTTTATGCTACAAGAGCATGGCTCTCTAATTTGACTGCTATTTATGTTTATGCAATGAATATTTATTTGTATATACAAGAACCTTTTATATTTGTTGATACTTTTTTAATCAGATTGCAATTTAATGTGAAATCCAAAATATTTTTAGAAAAGAATGTTGGAGGAAATGAAGGGTAAAATGTTTTCATGCAAGAACTCTGCAGGAACCCTTCTTTAAAGGACACTAAAGCCCCAGAATAACACTGGAACAGAAAGCAGAGCACCTTTACATAAAGCAGTAATCTGTGTTAAAGAGCATGTCTACCCCCAAAACTAAATTTAACCCGATACTGGCCCACGTGGTAGCTTTAAAATTTTTTTACCTTAAATCCCTGCTCCTTATGGTTTTCCAACAGTGCCTGTTCAAAGCCCAGGAAAGTGAACATTATGAGCTGTCAGTGAGTCATCTGGGCTTGCTGTTTCCTTAAAGGGCAAGTCCAGCCCTAAAATGAAAACTTACATACCGGTAAATCCACCCCCAAAACCATAAACGGTAATAGTTTGAACCTGAAATCCTGCACAATGTCCTGTTTCTCCTGTTTCTGTTCCTGGTTCTTCCAGTTAGTAACTGTAAGTTAAGGATTTGAAAGTTGACATCACAGCCAATGACTGAATGTTGATCCCCTGTCTGTCTCTTCTGAGCATGCCCAGGCTCAGTACAGGCTCAGTACAGGTTTCAATTGCCCAGTTTCCATAGGCACCCAGAAGCAAGCCGGCATACAGTAATGAATTCATTGGACAGTGTGATATATCAACATATTTAAAGAGACCATTTCTCTAAAAGATGTTCTTATTAAGGTGGAGTTGTCCTTAACCTCAGCAAGGTAGTGACATGCGCAGGAGAGCCACCACCACCCTTCCTCCCACCTTCTAGATCCAACCTAGTGTGAAACCCTTTGGCCAAAAGGGAGGTGCCCCCTGCTCACCCCCACCGCTAAAATATTTCTTTAAAAAAAATCAGATCGCTACTTACAGACCCTTCTTTCCATTGACGCAGCCGCGCCGTGATTGGCTGCCTCTCATGTGGCTGCGGTCCGGCTCCTGCATGCAACTTCCGTTGAGCAGGGAAGGATCAGAGACGCCGCAGGAGACAAGGGGCTGTAAGTAGCGACTGAACATTTTTGAAAAGAAATAGCTGGCAGTTGGGATTGGCAGGGGGCACTACCTTATGCCCAAAGTTCATTTTAGGGTGGACGGCCTTTAACTCGGATTTTGATATAGGTGCTTGGAATTTACCTTTCTAACGTGGAGTTTGTGGATTTTATCCAGCATTCCAGTATCCATAGTGGTCACTTACCATTGAATTCCTTGCACATGCCAATCCCAAGATGCTGCAGAACTTGTTACAGTGGTCATGCCTCTAGTAGTCTATCCATTTCTGTTACAGTGCAATAGACACACAGTGCACATGCACAAGTTATTAATCCAGTTCCAGGGGGAGAATTCATTTACTTATTGCCATTTACTGAAGAGTTAATTTACAAGTATTGGTGTCTTAGTGGGCTTTCAGATTAGGGAGTATAAAAATGTTGGTTTAGTTCTACTTTAATTATACTTCTTTAAACAAGCGGCGTAAAGTGTCGCAGGGTGTAAAGACCTGATTTTAAAATGAATCTCTTGATGATTAGTATGATTGGAAAATACACATTGGATACGTATATTTAAATGGTTAATAGTTGGCTGATGAAACAAATATAATGCGTGTGCAGTGCACAAAATTCCATTGTTTATTGCAGATTTTGATATTCTAAATTATGTAAAAAAATCCAGATTTGCGATTATTAGTTAGCAACGCAGAATATTTAGCAAATAAAAAGCCAAATTTCATTCTCTTCTTTAGCGCTAGGCTACCCTTCACCTTTTTAAAGCACTATCCAATCGCGAGTTAAAAAGTGCACAATAGTGTTGGGCAATTGGTCTGTCCACACTATGTTCGCTTGTGTCTGTTGCGCTTTGGTCCGCTTACCTGAGCGCATGCAATCCCATTTTGGTTTGATTCGCATGTGGTCCAATATTACAGGGATTGCAGTGCAAGTGGACCTGAAGGCTCACAAAACATGAGTGTGGCTCACCCTTACTCTTTATCCACTCATTTTTTGGACTGCATCACCTCCAACAGAGTTAAGACAGTAGAAGCTGTGGGACACATTGGAAAAATTTGTTTTTCCAGCTAAGGAAGCCACGGAGGCATTTTTGAGTTATCATAAATATATATTTCCCATTCACTTCAGGGCAGCTGAACAAGTGAGGTTAAATAAAAACGAGCCCGGGATCACCTCTCTTACTGCAGCCTTTGGGAAGATATATTATTAAAATATTCACTTCACTGCTCTAGTTTGAGTAACGTCACTGATCCTCCCTTTGATAAAGGACCAGGAGGAAGCCTGAAACGTAAGACCATATGCATCCCCGGTTTATGGCTTGGATTGGGAGCTTTTTAAAAGAAATTGGAATGAAATATTACAGTAGGTTTTAATGAATTTGCAGTTCTGCACCTACTGCTTACTTGATAATGGAGGGGTTGTAAGTGCAGCAGCTTTTCTCTACTTTGACACAAACACATAAAAAACACACAATTACAAAATACACTAAAAGCATAATTATAAAATTAATTATTTAAGTTGAAATTTAGTTCTAAATTCTAAAACATATCCACCCATCACAAACTCGGTTACACACCTTCTACTCTACCCCTACACACCTTTTTGTTTCCATCGCAACCATAATTGATTTAAAATTACATTTATAAACACAAAACATACCTATCAACTAATTATAGTAAAAATATTGTCCTATAAATTCTTGTTCCTTTCTATTCCTGTATAAATGCATAGCAAAGTGGCCATACCAGTACTTTGTCTTAATACAGACAATGCTGTTTTTATTTTTCCTTCTTGATCAATCAGATTCCTTTTCGTAATGCAGCCCTTTAATTGTATTAAAGGGTATGTTCACCCTTTAATAAAACTTTTAATATATTATAGTGTTTGTTTCCCCAGCCCCAACCGCTATAATGTTCATGCAAGAAAGTTCCCCGATAGGTATCTTACCTTGACTCTGTCCTTGCCACAGCCCATTCCTCTTTTTGCACTGAACTGCAAGCAGGGGGCCGACCAGCAGCTGCGTCGTGATTGGCTGAGAGGCAGCCAATCACCGATGCGGCGCAGCAGTTCACAATGGCGAAGGAGAGAGGAAAGGTGAGTAACTATCGGGGGGGCTTTCTGGCAATAACATTATAGCGGTTGGGGCTGGGAAACAAACTATAATATATAAAAGGGTTTGGAGCTAGAGGGAGGGGGGGAGGGCTGCACTGCGCATGCCAAACTTCTCCCGGAGGAGAGACAGGAGAGAGTCTATATCGACTCTGCTATCCTCCTGGTGGCAATTTTTGGACTTTGGGGGGGGTTACAGGAAAACCATTGGAGCTGGGATGTAAGGTAAGGTTTTTATACACTACACAGTGGGGCCAGTAGTGGGGGAATATAGTTTTGGGGGTGGACATGCCCTTTAAAGGAAATGTTCACCCCTCAAATAAAAAATTACATTATATATAGCATACCCCCCCCCCCCCAAACTCCATATTACTATAGTTGGAAAGCTTACAGATGTATGGATAATCTGTTTTGCAGCAAAATTATGCTCTCCCCTTCCTTTCAAAATTTCTGTTTCCTTTCAAGTTCTCCAAGTTTTTACAAGTGCGAATGCTTAGAGGAGGCAACTAGTGGAATAGCATTCAGTCATTGTCTGTGATATCATCTGTTACATCCATGCCTGACAGCTACTAAATGAAAGAACCAGGAAGCAGTAAAGGTGGCCATACAAATGCAATTTCATCGCATTGTGCCAACAGTCACATTGGCCAATCGGCCAACACGGGCTGAAAGTATTGTCTCTCTTTACTTTAAGTAAAGGGAGTCGATACCGTTAGACATAAATTTTCTGTCTTTCCTGACTGAACATAACCACAGGCATTCGTCGGCATTACGGTCGGTCAGAAAAGACGGAAAATTTACGTCTGTCAGGATAAGCTCCCTTTACTTTAAAGTTCGCCCTCTATACACGATATTGGGTAAATCCCACACTTGAGAAAGGACCTAGATGTCCGAAATATGTTGTGTTAGCACAATAAATGCCCTTGTGTTTTTGGCAATTCCGGTTTTGTAGAGGGCTCCAACAACTATATTCTAATTTATGATTATTATGTCTTGGAAAGACAAAGGAACAGCCAAAGAGCATAGAGAGTGTGTGGGTAGCTGTTCCTTTAGTAAATCCCTTCGGTCCACAATGGGATTACCTAATATCAATAATGTGCATGGCCAGTTAGAGAGGGTAAACGAATATCAGGAAGCATTTCAGGTTAAACTTACATCTCTTAGCTTTCTAATGATGCAGGTTTGGGGAGTGATTTACCGATAACAATTTTTCATACGAGTGGCCCTTTCTAGTTTTAATACAATTTATGATATGACTGGCATCTATGGGTAAGTAAAGTGTATTATTACATGGGATGATAATCAATTTTGGCAGTACTATTTTGTACATCTTAAATGGCATTTTTATATATACGGTAAATTAAATGTATTCTATGTTCACTTTTTTACAGGCTGCCTTATGCAGGTTAATTTGGAGGGGTCTCTGGGCTTAGAAAGCTCAGTTTTAAGAAAATGGTTCCCAATGAGTACTGGGGATGGGAGGAGAGATGATGACATATATAACAGGTAAATGGTAATCAAGTTTATTTAAATGTATTTATAGACTGGGTGTATATGACATTTGTCTATTGTATTCCAGGCGCCTTTTTGGTATGTGTTTGCATGGTGTTCAGTATGCACACCTATTAATAAGGTTATTAATGCAGTTTAGCGGTTATGGCAACTTTAAATCCTTCATTGCGCAGGTATCAAAAAAGACACCCATGCACCAGTGCAACAAATTTAATTTTGTTTTGCACTGGATTTAGCCTGACCTTTTAAAGTCATGTTGTGGGTAAATCACCCGCCAAACAGATATAATCCGCTGCTGGAGCCACAGCGTCTGTTTAAATCTCCCCTTAAGTCTTTAAAACGGTACTTAAAAACTGATTTTTGTAAACCAGTGACTGAAAATTAAATAAAGTTGTGGCTTAAGACTAGTCTTGACCCGCTGATGCACATCATTGATGCCGTAAGCATTTATACCCATTGCCAGTCCTGCTTTCTTTGGCATTTATATCTCTTAAAGGATAAGTGCACTGTAAAATCAAGTTATGTTCATTTGGAAGCTGTAGATTTTAAAATACTGTTGCCATATTTTTTTTTTTTACCTTTACCCCTCCAGAGCCTAGCTTGTGCCTTGGAAGTTACTGACATCTTGTTTACTGGTTTGCTGAATGTTAAGCTCCGCCCCTCTGAGATTTCCTCCGCTTTCTCCTGCTTGAGCCTTAAACAGTAATGCCTGTGAGCTCTGTGCGTGTGCACTGAACTCACAGGCATTATTGATTGAGAGAAAGCAGGAGAAAGCAGAGGAAATCTCAGAGGGGCAGAGCTTAGCATTCAGCAAACAGTAACAAGATGTCAGCAACTTCCAAGGACAAAGCTAGGCTCTGGAGGGGCATACGTAAAAAAATATTGGCAACTGATTTTTAAAGCTACAGCTTCCAAATCAAACATAACTTGATTTTACAGTGCACTTATCCTTTAACAGCTCTTTTTGATTACATTTGGCACATTACATTCACTCATTTATTTTTCAATTAGAATTCCCTAGAGGTGGCTGAGTGCAAGAAATGGGTGTTTTCCATTTATCCAGGCTATTCAGTTGATAAACTGGAATTGAAGTTTAGTCCTTGAAGACATTTCAATTCCAATTCCAAAGACTTGTACAAGAATCTGTTGGCAATTAATACCCTGAAATGTGTCTCAATCGGCATATAAGACAGATGTTAGGGACCTCTGAATGTAATGGTATACCTCCCAAAGTGGATAGTTAATAAGTATTTTAGATGAAAATAGTACTGTATACTATTCTTTTCAAAATGTATATTTATGGGCTATAAATATGCCACGTATTTACAATTGGTATGATAAAATGAGGGAAAGATCTCACCTAGAATTATTATTACCAATAATAAAGGTGCCATTAACCTTGCTACTTTCCATCCATAGAATAAAACTAATGGTATGAAGGTTTCCCGACCTGATATCCGCATTGGTCGTTATCGGATGATCAAACACGAGCGAGACAAGCACAATGAACCCATCCTCAGAGGTAATACATTTAGAAGCAAGATAAACTTATTTAATAACATTAAATTTGATTTTTTTTTTTTCTTGTACGTAGTAAAATGAACAGTGTGGTCCGTTGAGAAGAACTTGTGGTCCAAAACATGTAGCGCACATGTTTCTTAATAAAACCTGCACTTCATTCACAGCAACAGTCCTGTGTGGATTTATGCCAAACCCATCTTTATTTATCCAGTGAATTGAAAACTGTCGGTGAGGCATAAATCATTATTTTGCTCTACTTCCTGGATACCCAGACCTATATACTTCATAGTGTATTTGCTTGTTAGCAGCTTCTTAAATTTGGTGCCCACTGATGAGGGTTTGTAATAGCCAATAGTGGGGACAGGTGTGTGTACGCAGTGACAGAGCCCACACATGGCACAAATAGACACTTGTTTATTGCACTGGTGCTAGTATTTTCAGGAACTAGAAAAAAATCTACTATAACACATTAATTAACAATTAGTACTGCCCATTCTACTGACCACTGTGCTAAGCATTTATGCAGAGAAAGGAACAAGGATACATAGGATAATAGTTTTACTATATGGTCATGGAACTCCTTGGGGACTTTTATATCCTTACAATTTATAATAGGGGTTTATGTTAATGTTTGCTAAAAAATAAAACTGCTATGGCACAGTGTTAGAACAGTCAATGCTAATAGTAGCTGTGCACTTCAAGCAACATTATTCTGAAATTTACTCTAGGGTCCATGGTTTACTTTTAGGGCAACATACAGTTTTAATATATTAAAGTTTATTTATGAGGTCTTACCATTGGAAAGCAATATCTTAAACCCTGATACCAATGGTGTTAGTCCTAGAAAATCCAATATATTGCACTTTTTTGAAAAACAGTGAATAGGGTTCTGAACTACTTTACAATTGTTCACATAATATGTAATTACAATACTTCTGCTCATCTACCTTTGCTGCTGTAACACTCCTTCAGTATATGACTGGATCATTGTTTAGATCACAGATCATTGTTTTGTTAAGACAACTTAATGTCCATGCTAAGTGACATAGCCACGTTTACTGTGATGTTACATCTATTCAATATCCTTCAGCCAAATTTGCATAGAAGAAACAAGCAATATAATGATTATCTTTAGCTAAATATGTTTTGCATAGAAGAATAATCATAATATTAGATTTTGGTACACTAGTGGCAACTATGGTTTTAATAAACATTTCTACAGTTAATGCTTGGTGGCATTGACTATATCTATTAGAACAATAATATTTATCTCTAGGTTTGGACTGTGTGTCAAGGAGTATGTTCCTTATTGAAAGGGACTCATCGTTTTTGAAATGTAGCAATACCAATAAGCCATAAATAAAAAAACTAAATAATAATTAATATGTCCAGCATAGTTTACGGTATTTTGTAATGAAGATTTAGTAAAAATAGTGTTTAGAATACAATGAATGCTTCAGCTACTTTTCTTTTATTAATTAGCATATGTACATTAAAGGGTATGTCCACACTGTAGTGTGTAGTGTTTGCTGTAGTGTAGCTTCCCGCTTCCAACCCTAACCGCATGTCTGTTTGTAAAAAAAGTTAGAGGAAACTTACTTACCAGCCCGGTTCCCTCAGAAACGTGTTGAGCAGTAATAAATATTGGTGTGTTTGTATCAAGACCTCTTGAGTGCTCTTTGTGGACTATGTTATATACTAATATGAAGTAGCAAAAAGGCATTGAATACCAGTTAAGTGGAGTGCAGTTTTCTTGACTTTATTTTATATACATTCACAAACCTAAATGAATTGGATATAAGAGTTAAAACATACAGTATATACTGATGTTAAATGGAAACCTTTAGTTACATTCAGGGAGATTCAATAAAAGTTCTATTTGTTAAAAATGGTGCTACTTTTGCCTCAAAATTAGCACCATTTTTAAAGATAAGAACTTTAATGAATCTCCTCGATTGTTTTGGATGGAGAAGAGAGCTATAACAGGCCAGGAGTCCAAGTAGCAGAATGTTACAGTAGTCAGTGTCAAGACAGGAGATTTAAGGGCATACATGAGCATTTTAGTAGTGGAGCGGAAAGGAAGGGGTGGATCTTGGCACAGTGACTTTGATCAGTTAGTTTGAATGGGTCAGTTTTGATTGAAAGGGAGTTGGTTTGTTGAATTCGGATCGAGATTGGGGATCTTTGCAAAACCGGGCATGCCGAGTAATTGCTAGAACATTATAAGACAAAGGTGTTAGTTATTTATTACTGTGATCACATTAAAGAGGAACTGTGGTCAAAAATGACTTTGGAAATAAATTGCAAAAATTCTCAGGAGCAATCCTATCAAGTTACCTATTGTTTTTTACATAGTTTTGAAGATTTTTACATTTTGTGTGTGATATGGCAGCAGCATCACCAGGTCCCGTGTGCTTCCTGCTCTGAAACCTGGCAGTCAACCTGCCCTGTGTCTCCTCCCCTTTGCAGCTCGGTCCCTCACACTATGGACCCCATGGTCACTCCAGTTGCAGGCCCAACTTGGCCCATTCCTTTCAGCCCCACGTGGCCCGCCTACACGGGTGCCTAAGCCCCGCCCATCACGGGTGCAAGCCCACCCCGCACACAGGTGCATTGGGCCACTCTGACACCCCTAAACCACCCCCCCAAAAAAAACAAAACAAAAAAAAACTTGTGAAACAGCTTTTCAGGCAGAGTGAGAACTCTGCCTGAAAGGCTGTTTTCACATAGTGAGAGAGAAGGGCTGTAGATTCCTACTTCTCTGCAGCTCCTTGACACAGCAGAGGAGTAGGGACTTCCTGTCTCCCTCAAACTGAGGGAGTCTGAGGCTGTGTCGCCAGTGGCACTGTGCAGGAGAAGCCTTGGAATGTCACATGTCAGCCTCCCACCCATTAACTTTCTGGTCAGTCATTTCTTTATATCTTGGCGGTGTGCATGTGTAGAATATGGTTGATGGCTCGTTTTAAAGTGAGAAAAACTAGCCTTTCATTTAAACTCAACTTGTTGGGAGACACAGTTCCCCCCTTTAATGAAAAGCCTTCCAACCACGTTAAGGTAAACCCAATCTGGAAAGTCCTAACTTTAATCCTTTTTAACATTAATACGATTAGCGAACTATTGCATTCTCATACTTGCGCACTGGATCAATATAGAAGGCTTTCTACTCACTCCCTGCCCGCTGGCTTTTAGTGAGGGAAGAGGCCGTCCATCCAGTGCTTTATATTCAAGACATAGGACCTCCAATTAAGGTGCCCTGTTGGAGGTGCTATCCATACGAATATTAAGGGATAATGCGCCCCTACAGTTCGTATATAAGGATATAACATTACAGAGGAGTTCCCTGACCATATAAAAGGCGAGGCCCTAGGTGTGTGTGTGTTTTATACAGGGCAGGGAACCCAAGGTGGCATAATATCATTATATTAAAATGTAAAAGGGTGCATTTTTTCATATAATATATAGTATCTGATTCCTTCAGACCATTTGCATATTAATTCTAGCCTTGTTCCTATTCCCACCTTAATTTAAACCCCCTCCCTAACTACCTTCTGTAATAAACCCAGTAGAAAGGGACTAAGGGCACGGCCACACTGTGACGCACACGCCGTCTCACGCGATTCCGGTGTAATTTACTGTGCATTTACGCATACGATTTCTCCTTTTGAGATAGGAAATCGCATGCGATTGTGCATAAAAATGTCGTTTGCATGCGATTGCGTATCGCAAATGGATACGCAATCCAAACACACCGAAAATGCATGTTTTTGGTGCGTTGCCGCCATTCATGTTCAGAAAAAAATCGCATGCACAAACGCAAAAAAATCCGCAAGTGTGGCCTAGCCCTAAGACATATATTTATATGTGTAAATGGTCTGTAAATCCAGTGTTTATGTCTGATGTGTATGACTACTGTGTATTGATATACAGTAATGAGGGAATGAGGATTGTTGATGTATTACATGGGAGGAGTTTGTGTATCCACGGTTATAAAAAGGAAATTATGTAATTGTGTTAATATGGCTACTGTTTTAGCTTGAGGAGGAACGGGGTCATGAAACATCCCTTATGGAGCCTTATGTAAAAATAAGCATTATAAAAGATAATATTAATTAGTTAATATATATAGTTGTATTTAATATAATATTACAATTTCTGATATGTCCATATTTCCAAGGTTCACAAAGATCCAGACACCAAGATGACTATGAAGAAAGATGGGATTAATTCTGTGCAGTACCAAGTGGTCCAATCAGCCAAATACCATGTATACGAACATTACAGTAGAAATTGGGAAGCCACCTCCACGACCTGCCCGAGGATAAAAGAATAATACTCCATTTTAGCTGTCCTTCTTTTTTTTCTTAAAGAAACTGCTTTGGACAAAGGAGCTAAACGTTGTTAAATCTTTCATTCTGCCTCCTGCAGGGGTCATGTTAAGGATATGTGGCACTGTGCCATGTTCTACTGCCACACACTGAAATGACTATCAGAGACTTTAAATGAACTTGGTGCTCAGTGTCAACAGTAAAGGAGATCTGCTGTTACTGCCAATGTTCCGCATGCATAGAAAGGCGATTGCATCTGCAGCATTTTAGTACTGTCATTGTTTGTTTTCCCCAAAACCTTTTGATAATATGTAAGATTTTTTTCCTTTTAACTTGGCAAAAACTGCTGTTTACATATCTTCATTTTTCTTGATTAATAGCACAGTGATTTGACACAACATAATATACTAATACAAAACAGAAAAAATAGAGGCTAGTCGCCTACTAACAAATAATTTGTTTGGTGGTTTGACACCTATGATCTAATATAATCCTTAAAATCTAACCTAAAATCTGCTTATTATGGCCTTGGCCATAATATGTAAATTGTTAAAAACAGTAATAATTATTTTGCTTTCAAAGGATGTGCTATGCATAGAACCCACCTGCGATCTAAATAGCAAGCAGAAGGCCTATGTCCAAGAATGATTGCAGCAGTTCCTATTGTTATATAAAAGAGTATGTTGTAACATTCACAGATGTGTTCACTGCGCCAATGATAACATATCCTGATACTAACAATTGTGTTGCTCAAGCTGGTGCTTAATATTTTCTTTTTGCGGTTTGTAGTGTTACCTAGTGTGAATGGTACAAAATGCTCTGTCCTATCTTTAAAACGAACAAATGCCTTCACTGCCATATTAGAGCAGAAGAAATCCATTTGTATCAGCTCTGTGGGGGAAAATCAATCAAATGAGTCATAAACTGCTAACTGTTCTGAAAGTGCCTGCTTTATCATTTTACACCAGTAGTTTTAGCAAAATTATTATTTTCAACTACAATGCAATTAGTGTTATAAGCAACTTGTTCTTTCTTAAAGGAACAGAATTTTAAAATTGTTTCATTGTTTTTTAAATCCAAACTATTCCACCCAATGCCTACCAGACAGTGCAATTCCATTGTAAATATTGCATCTATTCGAGATGGAAAATGATCCCCTACAAAAAGGAGATTTGTAGGAGGGAAGGAAAGACATTTTATGACTTTTTATGAATTGCTTTTTCTGAGCCTGAAAACATGTGGATTAACCTTGCAATGAAACATTTCAGTTACAATCTTTGGGAGTCATAACTACTTAACATTTATGTCCATGTGTTCAATCGTCATTTCTACAGGCTGGCCATTCTATTAGACACTAAAACTTCTGTGGGAAGGATTTTCATTTATGTAGAAGAGAAACACATTCTCTGGTTACAGGGGAATTACATTTCCAAATAGTTTACGGCAAGCACATTTCCCCTCTCTGAATTATAGCCCAGAAATGATGATTAAATTATGTATCACATGATGTTTCACAAAGCTACAGTGTACAGCCCTGCACATTTTACATACCTAAACCAGTGGTTTGGAAAATGACTAGATGCTGTCACTTAACACAGGTGTGTCGCTGGTTAAGAATTAGAAAGCAAGTGATACATTGTTTAAGTTTTGTCCGGGCTATAACTTCTCCTTTATTCAACAAATGGATCAGAATTTATTTAGAACACAACAATTTCCAGTTTATGTAGTGAATTTGTAAGATATATATATTTTTTTTACTTTTTTTTTGCTTCCATTGTCATTTAGCAAGTAGAAGTATGTGTTGCCATCGCTTGATAGGCTTTGTCTTTGCTTAAAACATGAGATGGACAATGCTTCTTGGTGTAACACAGTGAGGGTTGAGTATACAGTGTCTGTGGATAACTAAGTATGCATGAGAATTATTTTTAATGCTGTGGGGTCCTGCATGTGGCAGTCACATTATAATCTGGCAGGTCACCAGTTACACAGGCCTTTGAACAGCAGCACAAATAGGATACAAGGAACATGTTGTACTTGTGAAGAACTTGGAGTAGACATTGGTGGAGGATGAGGATGCATGACATTCTGCCTTATCTAATAAACAAAATTGTTGGAAGTAAATGTTTATAATATGGATGGCCGGCCCCTTCAAAATAACAGGTTATTTGGTAATGAGAAGTAAACAATGATGAAGCTTATTGGCCAGAAAGAATGTGGAACCAAGATCACCAATGTTGGTTTTCTGACCAAGATGGATAATATGTTTACTCTGCATCTTTGTCGATTGGCGCATGCTATGCAATGCAAAAGAATTTGTGAATGTAAACCTGATGCAATCTCTTTGTATGCGAAGAACCCATTTAATAGGATAATTGCAGCAATTCTAAAACATTTTTTTTCTTCTTAATTGTAATTTTTAAATTTTATCTCATGTCAGAAAATAGCAAATGTAATGGAAATTTACATCAAGCACCATGATTGAGAAAACCTTCGGTTCCTAGGATTGCTGCTTTCAGGTCTCATGATGGTTACAGTACAAAGAGGCCCTAGACTTCAAAACCAGGACAACAACTGGGCTCTGTTCTAAGACAGCATCTGGATTTGCAGAGTTTAGCTGTTCTTTGTATGTTTATGTAAGAGAAGGATCTGTCCATCCACTTTGGATGTTGTCTGTTGTTAATTGTCTTTTTCTACAACTGTGGGAAATGAGATTTAAAAACAATCTGCTATTACAATCTCTGCCTTTACAGTTTCATAAAATAATTCTGTAAGAAAAACGGTGCTGTGGGAAATTTTACTTTATTTCATTGTTGTGAATTTCAAATGGAGAAATAAGAGCTGCTGAATACCAATCAAAGGAAGACAATATAGGAAACATGGCATTAAACTAGAAGCGAACATATCATTTAAAGACAAGGGTAAATCAAAATTAATGTGATCAGATTTGTTTTTAACAAACAGTAGCAGTTCCCTGTGTATTCTTGCATGCAGTTTCTTAAGGTACTTGTATGGTAGTGGTTACCGCTCCTGGAAACAGGAACATTGGACTGCATATAAGGTAAGTGTGTGTGAAGTGGTTGAGTTATTGCCTTGATCTTCAGATCGGCTGACGACAGCTAGGAATAACAGAGGTGACCATTTTTTTCTGGCTCAATTTGTGGCAAAATTGGCCAGTTAGAATGATCTGAAATAATTGTAAATCACTGTCATTAATTGGTCGGATGATCGGTTAGGGAGAAAATATCACTGTAATTTAACAATAATAGGTCTGTCATCAGGGATATTGGGCTGTAATCAACGTATGTACCATGTTACATATTTACACAGAGAATTGGCTGGAAGAGGTAATTGGTGGGCCCCAGATCCCAATTCCTGTAGGTACTAAGTGCCCAGTCTGACACTGCAAGCATCAGGAGGACTGTCACGATATACTGCAGACTACAGCACAGTTGTATGTTTTTGCTTACTTACCTTACTTTTTCGCTGGCCTGGTTTTATTGGATAGTGGATTTCTTATACACTACAATTAGTTCCTGTGACCAATACAAGTTTCCAGTCCTCAACCTTGCTTATTTGTTTGAGCTGAGGCATGATATCTGGAAACATCTTGGGGCATATTTTACTTTGAACATGTTCTGGCTATTCATATGGTCCTTACATTTAGTATGGATTAGAAATATATAGCAAGAAATAATTATATTCTATAAGACTGGGCCTATGCCTTCAGTTCACTGTTATTTACTGAAATATGTTTTCATTCAAGGGTAACTAAATTGGCAGGAACAGGAAAAAATCTGGAAGTTCCATGGATGCAACTCATACTCTTTTACTTGAAGGGACACCTCATTGCTTCAAAAGTAGCTTTAAGGTTGTATAATCACAGGGAGGTAGGATGGCTTATCCCCACCTCCCTGTTATTGTTAAAACTTATGTGATGCGGGGTTAAACTTACCTGCCATGCTAAAGACTTTGAAATAAGTATTTGAAGGGAAACTAAAATCTCCAGAAATATTGTTTCAACAGACAGAGCACATTCACATAGATACAATAAACTGTGTCACAACTTTACCTTAGCTGTATCTTCTGGGTAATTTATGAAATTAACCTGGGGATTCTAGGGGTCAGCTGCCTTAATCCACCTAGCTGAGTGACACCAGTACACTCCACATCTCTGTAGTGTGCCAACAGATCAAAACAAGGAAGCTGCATGCGGCCTTAATTACTAGAAATTGGCAGCCAATCATGTTACAGATTAGAGCTTCTCCCCAACACAGAACAGGTATTTCAATGCAGTTTTTGTGTAAACATATTTAAATGCTCCTCTCCCTAACAATAATATTATCTCTTCCATAAAAAAAAGGAATCTTAAGGTTTCTTAGCTAGCATGCATGTAAAAAAAAAGAATATTAAAATTTCAGTTAAAATAAAAACTGGGGAATTGAACCTGCAACCTCATGGACTTGCGAAAGCAAAAAATTATACCACTATCCCAACAGAGCTATGTGGTACACACATACATGTAGAAATGTTATCTTTTGCTAGGAACATAGGGAAACAATCCAAAAAGGCATATGAATAATTTGAGGTAATACCACATGGCTACCCACCAAGCATCCCACTCCTCCCCGGCCACCTTAATGCCAGGATTCACATCCAGCAATATAGAAAATGAGGGTGTCCAGTCCTTTAATATGCCCATTGGGGTGCTCCCATTTAATAGTGCAGCACAGCACAACACAACATTTGGCATGCAGGCCTTTGTTAAGTGTTACAGTTCAGTGAATCCCACTCCTTAGTACCCAAGGTCACAGTACACCTAGTGGTTATTATACATTTATAACATAACACATGTAAAAATTGCTCCCACACAGTGGAACTTCCCAACATTACAAGTCCTTTATCCTGACCCTGTAAACTCAGTGCTCTCATCTTCCCTAGGTAGAGGGAGCCTTCTTTCTCATTTCTATTCTCAGCTCATTCCCCCCAACCTCCTGAAAGAATAAAACTCCTATGGCCACATAATCCATTTCTTAATTGCAAATCTAAAGGGCATACCTATAAAGTGCATACTCTATAGTGCCAATAAAAACTCTTTTACAACTTGTGATATCCTGAAACCATCATATAATACATTTTAAATATACCTATTATAAAAACGGTGATATAGTAATTAGCTTCCATACAATTTTAATATATTCTACAAGAAACAGAGTAACTCAATTTCTCATTCAATCCTTTGGGGCGACTTTAAAGTTTCCACATCCAATATGTCTCCTTGGAGACCATGAAGAAGGGGTTAGGAGTGGGAAGAACAGCTATTGAAAGAACTTAAAGGGGATACACAAATGCTGAAATTTGTGGTCATGCTCCTAGAATTTGTACTTTCAAAAAAGTATCTGGTTCCAGAAAACATTCTATGAACAAATGCAAGGCACAAGTAGGGTGCCCATATGGCGCCGGCGTATGCTAACATCTATGTTAGTTGAATGAAAAAGTGATAATACATAATGATTTATTTCTGGGAAATAAGACAATATTTTCATTTATTGATGATGTGTCTTCATGGGTGAGCCAAGAAGGGGAGTTGATGGAGTTTAAGGAATATGTGAACAATGTACATGGACAATAAGTTTACACTAAGTACAGCAGAGACAGCGTACGCATGTATATTTTTTGGAAGTAGAAGTGAACTTGAGAACTGGAAGTTGCAGTCAGGAAACCAACTGACAGACCCACTTTCTTACATACTCAAAGTTTCCATCCCCCAGGATGTATAAGAGTCTCTCCAAAGTCAATTCATAAGGTGTAAAAGGATAACTCATAGAGCAGGTATATGAGAAACAGAGATAGGTAATGAAAGGTATGTTTCAGGGGAGAGGATATAACGTTGGGTTAGAAAGGATTGGAAACAAGTCTTAGGAATAGGATAGGAATTGTTGAAGCAGAAGCAGAAAAGAATTGTGAGGAAGGAAGACTTACGTTTGTCAGTAAGTTTGATATACATTCTGTTGAAGAAAAGAATGAAATATTGGAAGGAGACACACCTAGGTGAGTAGTCAACATTTGCATATAAGAAAGAAAAAATTGAAAGATATATAAGGAGTGACCTGGAACCCAAAGAAAGAAACAAACGGTACAATGTTTCTCTCCACACCCACGCTAGGGACATACCCTTGTTGAACTGCCAAAACTGCAATAGCATAATGAAGGTGATGTGGTGAGCACCCAAGGAAAGCAATAGGAATAAAAGGATACTTCACCTGTCACAGAGAGGGTGGTTTACAGTGTGAAATGCCTGTGTGGTCTCCTATATGTAGCCAGACATGGAGAGGTATTAACAAGCATAGGGGCTACATTAGGAATACAGATAAATGGTCAAGTGTGGGCACTTCCTAGAAATAGAGAGTTAACATAGCTAATGTGGCAAGTACTTGAACAGGTTCAGAAGGTGGCAACGTAGAAAAGAGGTTACTCCAAAGGGAGACATATATATGTGGAAACTTGAACAGTCCCCCCAGGTATGAATGGAATTGAGTTACTCCTGTTTTATAGAATATTTAATATATATATTACTATTTTATGGAGCTTATTAAACCATTTTTAATAATTGTATATTTGAAATGTATTATAGGATGGTTTTAGGATATCAGTTTGTAGAAGAGAGTTTTATGGCACTTTAAAGTATGCACTTTTATAGGTATATGCACTTTAGATTTGCACTTTAAGAAAGTGGATTATGTGGCAATAAGAAGTTTTATTTCTTTCAGGAGGTGTGGGGGGAGTGAGCTGAGAATGGAAATGAGAAATAAGGCTCCCTCTACTCATGGAAGAAGTGAGCACTGAGTTTACGGGTCAGATAAAGTACTTGTAAGTTGGTTACAACTGGTGGGAGCAATTTTTACATGCATTATGTTATAAATGTATAATGACCACTAGGTGTCACTGTGACCTTGAATACATAAGGAGTGGGATTCACTGAACTGTAACACTTGAAAAGGCCTGCGCCGAAAAGTTGTTGTTGCTGTGTCCCCACTAAAATGGGAGCACCCTGATTTGCAATTAAAGGACTGGACAGCCATAATTTTCTATATTGCTGTAGAGATAATTTGACTAGTGTTCATAAGTAAGCCTGGGGTTTGAACTGTAACTTCATGGGCTGTGTTTCTTAAAACTATGGTATATATGCTGAGCTACAAGAGTTATCACAAAGAACACAAGTACATTTAAAAATCTTTATCTTTTGCTAGAAAGAAGAGCAAAAACAAAACAGTAAAATCAGCCAATAGGTGAACATGCTCAGACTACGTGGGCTGTGAGTTGTACTGGTAACAACATGGAAGCCTCTAAGTTACATAATATACTTCTATATATACTTCTTATCTTATTAGGTAAGATAATACTTATTATCTTATTAAGTAACTTAATGTATAGCTATTTGGGAGAAAGTCCTACACATCATGATTTAAAAAATAAGTTTAGTTCTCTTTAAGTGAACTGTTTAAAGTGCTACTACTTTTTCAGGGTTTTTTTCAATTTTGTCAAGGGCAGATTTAGAGTAGTAGATTATTTAGGTTATTTCAAATCTTTTGAAAATTATGGCTGGATATTTCTCTCAAAAGTAATCCAGTCGGTTTTGCAACGATATTATTTCTTTGACTTAGTGTTTTTACGTATTTTCAGTTTGTCTAAAAAGTGGTGTTTTTTTTTTTTACAAAACAGGGAACAGCTAAGACCTATTCATGAGCCACGAGAGACATTTAAGGGATATTGCTACCCGCCGGGATCTACAGAATTTGCCATTGTGTGGGGTGCTGAAAATGACCAACAACGATGCTGACAAGCTACTGCCGGTATTGCTGTCCATCATTCCGGACAGGAAATTTCCAATAGGATCCTGGTACACATGCAATCGTAATCACGCGTATGGGCATCTTAAACAGCTAATAAGCAATCTATATTTGAGAGTTCGGGTTATGACTCCTATAGGCCATAAACAGTTTGAATAAGTAGAGAATCCAACATGTGAGCAAGGTCTGAGATCATGTATGGCTAGCATAAACAGCTATTTATACAATTCATTTGGTTTATGTAATATTTTAGCTTTAGTTCTTCTTTAAAAAATCTGCATGTGTATCAGACCAATAGCAACTTTGTATAGCACATGGAAAACCTTGATGGTAGTAGATTTATTAAAGCTGTGAATTTAAACAGAACACTGAAACCATATGTAGCAGGGGTCTCCGAGAAATTAAGAAGAATTTTCAAAAGACATCGTATCCCTGTCTGCTTTAAACTGAGCAACACGCTGAGGCAGCAACAGGTACATCCGAAAGACCCAATACTGAGACACAAGAAAATGACATCATATATGCAGTGCAGTGAAGAATGCTCTGATTTGTATGTGACACCAGTCCAAACCTAGAGATAAATATTTTGTTCTAATAGATTAGTCAATGCCACCAAGCATTAACTGTAGAAATGTTTATTAAAACCATAGTTGCCACTAGGTGGTACCAAAATATAATAATTATGATTAGATTCTTCTATGCAAAAACATATTTAGCTAAAGATAATCATTATTATTGCTTGTTTCTTCTATGCAAATTTGGCTGAAGGATATTGATAATAGATGTAACATCACAGTAAACGTGCGATATGTCACTTAGCATGGACATTAAGTTGTCTTAACAAAACAATGATCTGTGATCTAACAATGATCCAGTCATATACTGAAGGAGTGTTACAGCAGCAAAGGTAGATGAGCAGAAGTATTGTAAATTCATATTATGTGAACAATTGTAAAGTAGTTCAGAACCCTATTCACTGTTATTTTCAAAAAAAGTGCAATATATTGGATTTTCTAGGACTAACACCATTGGTATCAGGGTTTATAGATATTGCTTTCCAATGGTAAGACTCATAATAAAACTTTAATATATAAAAAACTGTATGTTGCCCTAGAAAAGTAAACCATGGACCCTAGAGTAAATATTTCAGAATAATGTTGCTTGAAGTGCACAGCTATATTAGATTGATGTTCTAACACTGTGCCCATAGCAGTTTTATTTTTTAGCAGAAACATTAACATAAACCCTATATAAATTGTAAGGATATTAAAAGTCCCCAAGGAGTTCCATGACCATATGTAAAACCTATTATCCTAGTATCCTTGTTCCTTTCTCTGCATAAATGCTTAGCACAGTGGTCAGTAGAATGGGCAGTACTAAATAGGTTAATTATGTGTTATAGTAGATTTTTTTCTTAGTTCCTGAAAACTAGCACCAGTGCAATAAACAAGTGTCTATTTGTGCCATTGTTGGGTCTGTCATGCGTACACACACCTGTCCCGAACTATTGGCTATTAGACAAACCCTCATCAGTGGGCACCAAATTTAAGAAGCTGCTAACAAGCAGATACACTATGAAGTATATAGGTCTGGGTATCCAGGAGTAGAGCAAAATAATGATTTATGCCTCACCGACAGTTCCAATTCACTGGATAAAAAAAGATGGGTTTGGCATAAATCCACACAGGACTGTTGCTGTGAATGAAGTGCAGGTTTTATTATAGAAACATGTGCGCTACATGTTTGGACCACAAGTTCTTTCTCAACGGACCACACTGTTCATTTTAACTACGTACAAGAAAAAAAAAAAATCAAATTAATAGTTATTAAATAAGGTTTATCTTGCTTCTAAAATGTATTACCTCTGAGGATTGGGTTCATTGTGCTTGTCTCGCTCGGGTTTGATCATCCGATACGACCAATGCGGATATCAGGTCGGGAAACCTTCATACCATTAAGTGTTATTCTATGGATGGAAAGTAGCAAGGTTAAGGACCTTTATTATTGGTAAAATAATTTCTAGGTTGAGAATCTTTCCCTCATTTTAATCAATACCAATTGTAAATACGTGGCATATTTAGCCCATAAATATACATTTTGAAAAAGAATAGTATACAGTACTATTTATCTAAAATACTTATTAACTAAGTCACTTTGGGAGGTATACACATTACATTCAGGAGGTCCCTAACATCTGTCTGTTATATGCCGATTGAGACACATTCAGGGTATTAATTGCCAACAGATTCTTGTACAAGTCATTTGGAATTGGAATTGAAATGTCTTCAAGGACTAAACTAAGTCCAGTTTATCAAACTGAATAGCCTGGATAATGGAAACAACCATTTTCTTGCACTCAGCCACTCTAGGGAATTCTAATTGAAAAATAAATGGAGTGAAGTAATGTGCCAAATGTAATCAAAAAGAGCTGTTAAAGGATAAGTGCACTGTAAAATCAAGTTATGTTGATTTGGAAGCTGTAGCTTAAAAATACAGTTGCCATATTTTTTTTACGTATGCCCCTCCAGAGCCTAGCTTGTGCCTTGGAAGTTGCTGACATCTTGTTACTGGTTTGCTGAATGCTAAGCTTGCCCCTCTGAGATTTCCTCTGCTTTCTCCTGCTTTCTTCTCAATCAATAATGCCTGTGAGTTCAGTGCACACGCACAGAGCTCACAGGCATTACTGTTTAAGGCTCAAGCAGGAGAAAGCGGAGGAAATCTCAGAGGGGCGGAGCTTAACATTCAGCAAACCAGTAACAAGATGTCAGTAACTTCCAAGGCACAAAGCTAGGCTCTGGAGGGGTAAAGGTAAAAAAAAAAATATGGCAACGTATTTTTAAATCTACAGCTTCAAATGAACCTAACTTGATTTTACAGTGCACTTATCCTTTAAGAGATATAAATGCCAAAGAAAGCAGGACTGGCAAGGGTATAAATGCTTACGGCATCAATGATGTGCATCAGCGGGGTCAAGACTAGGTCTTTAAGCCACAACTTTATTTAATTTTCAGTCACTGGTTTACAAAAATCAGATTTTTAAGTACCGTTTTAAAGACTTAAGGGGAGATTTAAACATAGACGCTGTGGCTCCAGGCAGCGGATTAATATCTGTTTTGCGGGTGATTTACCCACAACATGATTTAAAGTCAGGCTAAATCCAGTGCAAAACAGAAATTAAATTTGTTGCACTGGATGCATGGGTGTCTTTTTTGATACCTGCGCAATGAAGGATTTAAAGTTGCCATAACCCGCTAAACTGCATTAATAACTTAATAGTGGCATACTGAAACACATGCAAACACATACCAAAAAGGCGCCTGGAATACAATAGACAAATGTCAAGTAAACCCATGTCTATAAATACATTAAATAACTTGATTACCATTTACCTGTTATATATGTCATCATTCTCTCCCCCATCCCCAGTACTCATGGGGAGCCATTATCTTTAAAAACTGAGCTTTGCTAAGCCCAGAGACCCCTCCAAAAACCTGCATAAGGCAGCCTGTAAAAAAGTGAACAAGAATACATTTAATTTACCGTATATATAAAAATGCCATTTAAGATGTACAAAATAGTACTGCAAAATGATTATCATTACCATGTAATAATACACTTTACTTACCCATAGATGCCATGTCATATCATAAAATTGTATTTAAAACTAGAAAGGGCCACTCGTATGAAAAAATGTTATCGGTAAATCACTCCCCAAACCTGCAATCATTAGAAAGCTAAGAGATGTAAGTTTAACCTGAAATGCTTCCTGATATTCTGTTACCTCTCTTAGTGGCCATGCACATTATTGATATTAGGTAAATCCCATTGTGGACCGAAGGGATTACTAAAGGAACAGCTACCACACAATCTCATGCTCTTTGGCTGTTCCTTTGTCTTTTCCAAGACATAATAATATAAATTGAATATAAGTTGTTGGAGCCTCTCACAAAACCGGAATTGCCAAAAACACAAGGGCATTTATTGTGCTAACACAACATATTTCGGACATCTAGGTCCTTTCTCAAGTGTGGGATTTACCCAATATCGTGTATAGAGGGCGAAACTTTAAAGTAAAGGGAGCTTATCCTGACAGACGTAAATTTCCGTCTTTTCTGACCGACCGTAATGCCGACGAATGCCTGTGGTTATGTTCAGGTCAGGAAAGACAGAAAATTTATGTCTAACGGTATCGATCCCTTTACTTTAAAGTAAAGAGAGACAATACTTTCAGCCCGTGTATGGCCGATTGGCAATGTGATCTGTTGGCACAATGCGATGAAAATTGCATTTGTATGGCCACCTTTACTGCTTCCTGGTTCTTTCAGTTAGTAGCTGTCAGGCATGGATGTAACAGATGATATCACAGACAATGACTGAATGCTATTCCACTAGTTGCCTCCTCTAAGATTCGCAAGCTTGTAAAAAAGCTTGGAGAACTTGAAAAGGAAACAGAAATTTGAAAGGAAGGGGAGAGCATATTTTGCTGCAAAACAGTTATCCATACATCTGTAAGCTTTCCAACTATAGTAATATGGAGTTTGGGGGGGGGGGAGTATGCTATATATATGTAATTTTTATTTGAGGGGTGAACATTTCCTTTAAAGGGCATGTCCACCCCCAAAACTATAAATTTCCCCCACTACTGGCCCCACTGTGTAGTGTAATAAAATCCTTACCTTACATCCCAGCTCCAAATGGTTTTCCTGTAACCCCCCCCAAAGTCCAAAAAACTGCCACCAGGAGGATAGCAGAGTCGATATAGGACTCTGCCTCTGTCTCTCCTCGGGAGAAGTTTGGCATGCGCAGTGCAGCCCCCCCCCCTCCCTCTAGCTCCAAACCCTTTAATAATTATAGTTTTTTTTTCCCAGCCCCAACCGCTATAATGTTATTGCCAGAAAGCCCCCCCGATAGTTACTCACCTTTCCTCTCTCCTTCGCCAGTGAACTGCTGGCAGCCGCATCTGTGATTGGCTGCCTCTCAGCCAATCACAGACGCAGCTGCTGGTCGGCCCCCTGCTTGCAGTTCAGTGCAAAAAGAGGAATGGGGCTGGTGGCGAAGGACAGAGTCAAGGTAAGTAACTATCGGGGAACTTTCTTGCAGAACATTATAGCGGTGGGGCTGGGGAAACAAACACATAATATATTAAAGTTTTATTAAAGGGTGAACATACCCTTTAAATACAAATTTAAAGGGCTGCATTACGAAAAGGAATCTGAGATCAAGAAGGAAAAATAAAAACAGCATTGTCTGTATTAAGACAAAAGTACTGGTATGGCCACTTTGCTATGATTTATACAGGAATAGAAAGGAACAAGAATTTATAGGACAATATTTTTTACTATAATTAGTTGATAGGATGTTTTGTGTTTTATAATGATTTTAAATCAATTATGGTTGCGATGGAAACAAAAAGAGTGTGTAGGGGTAGAGTAGAAGGTGTGTAACCGAGTTTGTGATGGGTGGATATGTTTTAGAATTTAGAACTAAATTTCAAACTTAAATAATTAATTTATAATATGCTTTTAGTGTATTTGTAATGTGTGTTTTTTATGTGTTTGTGTCAAGTAGAGAAAAGCTGCTGCACTACAACCCCTCCATTATGCAAGTAAGCGTAGGTGCAGAACTGCAAATTCATTAAACCACTGTAATATTTCATTCCAATTTCTTTAAAAAAGCTCCCAATCCAAGCATAAACCGGGGTAGCATATTGTTCTACGTTTCAGGCTTCCTCCTGGTCCTTTATCAAAGGGAGGATCAAGTGACGTTACTCAAACTAGAAGCAGTAGAAGTGAATATTTTTAATAATATATCTTCCCAAAGGCTGCAGTAAGAGAGGTGATCCCGGGCTCGTTTTTATTTAAACCTCATTGTTCAGCTGCCTGAAGTGAATGGGAAAAATGATATATTTATGGTAACTCAAAAATGCTCCGTGGCTTCCTAGCTGGAAAAAAAGCAAATTTTTCCAAGTGTCCCACAGCTTCTACATGTCTTTAACTCTGTTGGAGGTGATGCAGCCAAAAAATGAGTGGGATAAAAGAGTAAGGGTGAGGCCACACTCATGTTTTGTGAGCCTTCAGGTCCACTTGCACTGCAATCCCTGTAATATTGGACCACATGCGAATCAAACCAAAAATGGTGATTGCATGCGCTCAGGAAGCGGACCAAAGCGAACGACACAAGCGAACAAGTGTGGACAGACCAATTGCCCAACACTATTGTGCACTTTTTAACTCGCGATTGGATAGTGCTTTAAAAAGGTGAAGGGTAGCCTAGCGTAAAAGAAGAGAATGAAAATTTGGCTTTTTATTTGCTAAATTCTGCGTTGCACTAATATAACGCAAATCTGGATTTTTTTACATAATTTAGAATATCAAAATCTGCAATTAACAAGAATTTTGTGCACTGACAACAGCATTATATTTGTTTCATCAGCCAACTATTAACCATTAAATATACGTATCCAATGTGTATTTTCCAATCATACTAATCATCAAGAGATTCATTTTAAAATCAAGGTCTTTTACACCTGCGACACTTTACGCGCTGTTTAAAGAAGTAAATAATTAAAGTAGAACTAAACCAACATTTTTATACTCCCTAATTTGAAAGCCACTAAGAACACCAATACATTGTAAATTAACTCTTCAGTAAATGGCAATAAAGTAAATGTAAATGCATTCCCTGAAGAACTGGATTAGATACTGTGTGCATGTGCACTGTGTGTCTATTGCACTGTAACGAAATGGATAGACTACTAGTAGGCATGACCTACTGTAACAAGTTCCTGCAGCATCTTGGGATTGGGCATGTGCAAGGAATTCAATGGTAAGTGACCACTATGGGATACTGGAATGCTGGATAAAATCCACAAAACTCCACGTTAGAAAGGTAAATTTCCAAGCACCTATATCAAAATCCGAGTTAAAGGCCATGTCCACCCTAAAATGAACTTTGGGCATAAGGTAGGTGCCCCCTGCCCAATCCCAACTGCAAGCTATTTCTTTCAAAAATGTTCAGGTGCTACTTACAGCCCCTTGTCTCCTGCGGCGTCTCTGATCCATTTCCCTGCAACGGAAGTTGCATGCAGGAGCCGGACCGGCAGCCACATGAGAGGCAGCCAATCACGGGCGCGGCTGCTGTCAATGGAAAGAAGGGTCTGTAAGTAGCGATCTGAATTTTTTTTAAAGAAATATTTTAGCGGGTGGGGGGTGAGCAGGGGGCACCTCCCTTTTGGCCAAAGGGTTTCACACTAGGTTGGATCTAGAAGGTGGGAGGAAGGGTGGTGGTGGCTCTCCTGGCATGTCACTACCTTGCTGAGGTTAAAGGACAACTCCACCTTAATAAGAACATCTTTTAGAGAGAATGGTCTCTTTAAAATATGTTGATATATCACACTGTCCAATGAATTCATTACTGTATGCCTGCTTGCTTCTGGGTGCCCTCATGGAAACGGGCAATTGAGAAACCTGTACTGAGCCTGTACTGAGCCTGGGCATGCTCAGAAGAGACAGACAGGGGATCAACATTCAGTCATTGGCTGTGATGTCAACTTTCAAATCCTTAACTTACAGTTACTAACTGGAAGAACCAGGAAGCAGAAACAGGAGAACAGGACATTGTGCAGGATTTCAGGTTTCAAACTATTACCGTTTATGGTTTTGGGGGGTGATTTACCTGTATGTAAGTTTCTTTTAGGGCTGGACTTGCCCTTTAAGGAAACAGCAAGGACCAGATGACTCACTGCAGCTCAAATGTTCACTTTCCTGGGCTTTGAACAGGCACTGTTGGAAAACATAAGGAGCAGGGATTTAAGGTAAAAAAATTTTAAAGCTACACAGTGGGGGCCAGTATCGGTTAAATTTAGTTTTGGGGGTAGACATGCTCTTTAAGACACAGATTACTGCTTTTATGTAAAGGTGCTCTGCTTTCTGTTCCAGTGTTATTCTGGGGCTTTAGTTGTCCTTTAAAGAAGGGTTCCTGCAGAGTTCTTGCATGAAAAACATTTACCCTTCATTTCCTCCAACATATTCTTTTCTAAAATATGTTTGGATTTCACATAAATTGCAATCTGATTAAAAAATGTATCACAAAATATAAAAGGTTTTTGTATATACAAATAAATATTACATTGCATAAACATATAGCAGTCAAAATTAGAGAGCCATAGCTCTTGTAGCATAAAGAAAGTCGTTTTGGTGGTTCATTGCACGGGTTTCACAAAAGTAGGTAAAACCCGTCTCGTTTAGATGATTTAACACAGAAAACCACTAACCTAAAGTCAATCAACACGGTAAGACCGGGTTAGTCAATAATTCTGTAAACCAGATTCTACTGTATTGATATTTTTGTAAAGAGATACATAAGGACGGACATTGAAATATAGCATGCAGACCAGAGTAAGGAGGAGTTATATAATTCCCAGCACATTTTAAGTTTCTTGACTTTCCAGAGCCACAGCTGTCTGTTAATTAGCATGGTGCTGCCAAATTTAGCTTTGGGGCTTCTAACCTTTAATTTGCATTTTGCATTTACACAGTCACGTTTATTTTGAGTTGAAAAAAGAAAAAAAAATGTCCATCAAACGCAATCCCTTCATAAAAACAAATAAAAAAGCAAACTCCTCATTAAATTATGCATAGTACACCAAAACTAGACAAGGATACAACCATATCACATGCCCACACAAGATTCAATCACCAGCATAACCCTAGATATTTTGCCTGTCCAAGAAGACATTCAAGACTCCTTTGAATATGCTAAGAGATTCAGCCAACACATCATTTTTAAGCAAATCTTTCCAAACTTACTGCCCATTAAATGGGAAGCTACAGTGGAATATATTCTTACAAAACCTCTCAGCTGTGTAGCTAAGAGGTTTTATAAGAATATATACCCCTGTTGCTCCCCATTTACTTTAACCCTCTACCTGCCGCTGTAACCAACATAGGAAAACATAGGAAACATTCCCATTACTTTAGTTTAAAGTTTAGCAGACTCACACTGAACCTGTGTACATAAAGGGTCTTGTAAAATCATAAATCCTCCGTGATCCCTGTGTGTAAAGTTAGACTGCTTCACTAAAAAAGAGAGCACATGCATTCCAATGACTCATAGATGAGGCACAGTACATCCAGCTGGAAACTGACAGTTTTACACACATGGAGGATTTAAAGCTGTTTTACATTACAAGACCTTTATAACAAAGATAAGTCTGGTTTGTTGATGAAGTTTAAAATACAAAGATTGCCATTTTTAAAAAAAAAGGTTGCTTTTTATTTAAAGCGTATGCAGTATTAAAAGAAAAATTGTGGTGGGGGTGGTTGGAGAATGTTATTATTGAAAAACTTGTGTAGTGTAGAAATAATGCCCTCTTAACAATGTAATCTAAAAAATGAAACAGAATACCAACAGTGAAGGAAAGCAAAACAGAAGAAAGAAATGGTCATCCCTATGTAGCAGGGGTCTCCGAGAAATTAAGAAGAATTTTCAAAAGACATCGTATCTGTCTGCTTTAAACTGGCAACACGCTGAGGCAGAACAGGTACATCCGAAAGACCCAATACTGAGACACAAGAAAATGGCATCATATATGCAGTGCAGTGAAGAATGCTCTGATTGTATGTGGGGGAGACTAAACAGTGATGCATCAACATATGGCCCCGCACAGAAGAGCCAATTCCTCAGGCCAGGACTCAGCCGTACTGCATGGTGGGGTGGTGGTGGTGGGGGGGGGGGGTTTGACACCAACTGTCTGACATTTACAATGCTGTTTGACACCTTAGGGTGACAGACTCATGGGAGAGAAGGGTGACAGACCTCATGGAGCAGCAGAAAGGAAAGTCAGAGCCACAAGCTGTCTGTTTAATTAGCATGGCTGCCCAAATTTAGCTTTGGGGTTCTAACCTTTAATTTGCATTTTGCATTTACACAGTCACGTTTTTTTGAGTTGAAAAAAGAAAAAAAAATGTCCATCAAACGCAATCCCTTCATAAAAACAAAAAAAAGCAAACTCCTCCATTTAAATTATGCATAGTACACCAAACTAGACAAGGATACAACCAATCACACATGCCCACACAAGATTCAATCACCAGCCATAACCCTAGATATTTTGCCTGTCCAAGAAGACATTCAAGACTCCTTTGAATATGCTAAGAGATTCAGCCAACACATATTTTTAAGCAAATCTTTCCAAACTACTGCCCATTAAATGGGAAGCTACAGTGGAATATATCTTACAAAACCCTCTCAGCTGTGTAGCTAGAGGTTTTATAAGAATATATACCACTGTTGCTCCCCATTTACTTTAACCTCTACCTGCCTGCTGTAACAAACATAGGAAAAAAATAGGAAACATTCCCATTACTTTAGTTTTAAAGTTTGCAATGACTCACACTGAACCTGTGTAACATAAAGGGTCTTGTAAAATCATAAATCCTCCGTGATCCCCTGTGTGTAAAGTTAGACTGCTTCACTAAAAAGAGAGCACATGCATTTCAATGACTCATAGATGAGGCACAGTACATCCAGCTGGAACTGACAGTTTTACACACATGGAGGATTTAAAGCTGTTTTACATTACAAGACCCTTTAATACAAAGATAGTCTGGTTTGTTGATGAGTTTAAATACAAAGATTGCCATTTTTAAAAAAAAAGGTTGCTTTTATTTAAAGCGTATGCAGTATTAAAAGAAAAATTGTGGTGGGGGTGGTTGGAGATGTTAATTGAAAAACTTGTGTAGTGTAAGAAATAATGCCCCTTTAACAATGTAATCTAAAAAATGAACACGAATACCAACAGTGAAGGGGAAAGCAAAACAGAAGAAAGAAAATGGTCATCCCATATGTAGCAGGGGTCTCCGAGAAATTAAGAAGAATTTTCAAAAGACATCGTATCCCTGTCTGCTTTAAACTGAGCAACACGCTGAGGCAGCAACAGGTACATCCGAAAGACCCAATACTGAGCACAAGAAAATGACATCATATATGCAGTGCAGTGAAGAATGCTCTGATTTGTATGTGGGGGAGACTAAACAGTGAATGCATCAACATATGGCCCAGCACAGAAGAGCCAATTCCTCAGGCCAGGACTCAGCCGTGTACCTGCATGGTGGTGGTGGTGGTGGTGGGGGGGGGGGGTTGACACCAACTGTCTGACATTTACAATGCTGTTTTGACACCTTAGGGTGACAGACCTCGTGGAGCAGAAGGGTGACAGACCTCATGGAGCAGCAGAAAGAAAGATGGAGGCAGTCCGACCAAAACGAGCAGAGGTACAGCTGCAACAAGCGGTGAGCAATACAAAAGTTTTATTAACCGCTCGTTTAAAGATTATGACAAGTGTGTAAGTGAAAAAGATAAGGATTTATATATACAAGACAGCTCTATAAACGGAATGTTCTACAGTAGAAAAATTAATGGTGAAGGAAACTATCTCTATATTGGGACATAGTGGGCTTTAAAAGATATTTACGTAATGATATTATACCAAGGGGCTTACGGATGAATAAGAGACCAAGCTTAACATAACAGAGAAGTCTTTCATTGAAAAGTGGAACAATGTATTGTCAGATTGTTCTATGAACTAATGAAATTAATTTTGGAACATAAAAAGGACCAAATTAAGAAACTTAGGGAAGATATAGAATCTTACAAATGCAAATAACTAAGTTTGAAAAAGAAACTAAGTTTCCAGATCTGGATAGAAAGGTTGAAGTGGTTGAAATTGAACTCAACAGAGGAAACAGAAAAAGTATGTACGTATATACTCGAGTATAAACCGACCAGGTATAAACCGAGGTACCCAATTTCAGCTAAAAAATCTAATAAAAGTTGTTGACTCGAGTATAAACCGAGGGTAGTAACTTGGCATTCAAGATGTTTGGAAACTACAACTCCCAGCTAATAAAGCATGCTGGGAGTTGTAGTTTCCAAACATCTTGAATGCCACCCTCACGGTTCAAGATGTTTGGAAACTACAACTCCCAGCATGCTTATTAGCTGGGAGTTGTAGTTTCCAAACACTTGAATGCCAAGTGAGGGTGGCATTCAAGATGTTTGGAAACTACAACTCCCAGCATGTTTATTAGCTGGGAGTTGTAGTTTCAAACATCTTGATGCCACCCTCACTTGGCATTCAAGATGTTTGGAAACTGCAACTCCCAGCTAATAAAGCATGAGGGAGTTTAGTTTCCAAACATCTTGAATGCCACCCTCCCATCAGTTCAGTTTGTGCCTCCATCCAAGGGCTTCCTGTTGCTGGCATTGAAGGTAAGTGTCTTCCATTCCGCCAGCGTCCTCTCCTTCGGCAGCAGCTTCCTCTCCATTCCGGCAGCAGCGCGCTCAATCCCTGTACTGGCGCGCCGGGTGACGTCACTAATTGGCGCCGGCCTGTGAACGTCGGCCGGCGCGCCAGTACATGCATCGTGCGGCTGCCGGAATGAGAGGGACGCTGCTGCCGGAATGCAAAGGATGTTACAGGTACTTAGTGACCGAGTAAAACGAGTCCAAGTTTTCAGGTGGTTTACAGCCTGAAAAACTGGTTTATACTCGAGTATATACGGTAAGAGATAAAATGGACTATGATAAAGACATGGTTTATGAACGGAGATTCAGCTTTAAGAAATACTCAGAAAAGCCAAAGATCGATACTTAAGTCTAACAAGAGGCATGTTCTTTTTCCAGAAAGAGTGAGGATCTTTTGATAGTGATTATTGTTACAGTAATGCAGAAAATCGGATGAAAAACTGGATGTTTTAAACAGCGGCCATAATGAGAGATCTGGGATTAAAGGACAAGGACCATCAAAAAACTACCATCGCCTCTAAGATCGAAAAAAACAAAGCGAAGGAGAAAGGAGGAGGAGAAATAGAACAAGAGCAAGATGCTATCCACTAAGACAAAAGGGAGAGAGAAAAGAAAAAGATTTTAAGTGATTAACCTCTCCACTTTTGATTTAGAAGAAGCACAAATGTAGGCTTTCGAAAGGTTTGACTTTTGTTCTGAAGTTCATTTTGATTTATTCAGAACAATCATTAATGTTAATGGTTTCATTAGAAAATTAATGTTAAGGAAACACTTTTTCCATGAGAAAGATCACAATGTATTGATTGATTACTCTGTGAAAATGAAGGAGGGGTCTGAGAAAGTTCAGCTCCAAAATTCTCCTTTGGTGATTTGGCACTGTTGCAAGATTAGGATATGGAGGAGGATAGAAATGTAGATGCAGATAAAAATATTCTGCATCTTGACAGTCAATTTTTTAAGACTCGACTTCTACCCTGTGAATGCTTCAGCAGTGAGGATAACTTTAACATTTAGTTAAAATGGATCTAAAAGAACTCCATCAAAGGAATAAATATATCATCACGACAACCTTAGTCAGAAAGAGAGAAAAGCTCTTATCTCTTAGAAAAAATAGCCAAATAACTATTAAAATGGCTGTCAAAGAGTAGTGGTTGTAGTGATGAATACAGACCTGACATGATGGAGGCTAGACGCCAACTTGATGATTCAACTATCTATAAAAAAACAGGTAATCCTACTAAAAAGTATAATGACCACAGTAGAATGTTGGTGGATTTCTATTGTGGTGTAGGGGTATTAACAGAAAAAGAAAAAATGCAATAGGTCAGTAATTCCCCAGTGACACCAATTTATCATCACTTGCCGAAGATGCACAAAAATCTTAACAACCCAGAAGGGAGACCCATTATAGCGAGTATTGGGTCCCTAGGTGAGAATCTTGGTCAGTTAATTGATTTTTATCTCCAGCCCTGGAAAAATCCCAAAAATCATATATTAAGGACACAAGGATGTTCTGATGAAATATTGGGAGAAATGGAGGAAAACTATTGCTGGTTGACACTTTGTTAAATCGTTATATTCCATAATCGACCATGGGCTGGGTTAAAAGCAATTGAATCAATTTTGATAAAATACTCTAAAGTATGGTCCAGAATTGAGAAGCTTCATTCTGGATGGTATTAACTTTCTGCTAACACATAACGACTTTGTATTCAACGGATTTTACTACCTCCAAAGATGTGGGACGGCGATGGGTGTGGCCTTCGAGCCCTCCATTGCCAAACTTTTCATGGGCTGGTGGGAGGAGTCCCACATTTTTGGGGGAGTCAATCCGTTTAGAAATTGTGTAAAATGGTATGGTCGATACATAGACGACTTACTGAAAGAAATACCTTGCTACTTGCTGATAGCTGTCATCCCAAGCAAACAATTAAAGAGATACCATATGGACAGTTTGTTAGATTACGTCGTAACTGTTCAACTAATGAGGCAATTTGAGAGGGCTTCTACCGATTTAAAACAAGGTTTATGTGCGTTATGGAGAGAAAAGGAATGAAAGGTTACAATGAACAGGGACTTACTTTGTTAAGGACTCAGTTGGAGTTCAATCAGATAAAAAAGATATTGACTAGACGCCTACCAATACTGAAGGGAGAACCCATACTGATACAGATATTGAATGATGGAGTTAATATGGTCTCAAGACAAGCCAGGACGATAGGTGGGCAGGATTTCCCTAACCTATGTTGGAATGATAGGCTAAGGGGGACTAAAGATACATGGCTGAAATATAGAGGGAATTACAGATGTGGTAAGAATGTATGTTAAACCTGTCGTTTGATCAAAATTGGTGACACCATTTAGGTCGAGTGGAACGGGAATGGAATACAAAATAAATGAATATGCCAATTGTGACACCAACAATGTTGTTATTTGATTACATGTATGGTTGTCAAAAACAATATGTAGGAAGAACTGTTCGCCCTTTGAAAGAAAGGTTTCGCAAACATTTAATGCCATCATTAAACAAGATTGCAGATCTTGTAGGGAAACATTTTAGGGACTGTAATGATGGCAAAGTCTCAAAATGTACAGTCCAAGTTATCGAAAAGGTGAGATGTGGACGGGGGGGGGGGGGTGATCCATTCAAGGTTCTCAATAAAAGAGAGGCTTTTTGGATCCTGAAACTAGAAACGCGGATACCTTTGGGCATTAACTGTAGATTTGATATATCCTGATATTTTAACAAATATCTACTGTAATTAACATGAACAACATTTGTGTGTCATTCTTGCCATTAATATAACTGATGTTGGCCTAAAGAAATTTAACAATTGAATGGTGTATGTTTTCCTTAGTTTAATGCAGCAAGACTTTATCTTTACTCTGTTTGATGAGCCTAGAGGGCCTAGAGATCACTTTCAGTGACTTATAAAAAGTACAAAATTATAATGAATAAAAAGTAACTACAGAGAAAGTGTAAAGTAAGTTGAAAGATTGTATTAAATAAAAAATAATACAAGAGAAACAAAATTAATAACAAGAAAGATTAAAATGTTTTTTAAAAAAAAGTAAATGACTGCACTATGCTGCACATGCTTCTCCCTCTCCTTTCTTGATTTACTATATACCAAGAAGAATATATATCAATAAGAAATGTATTTCGTTGCTGGAATAGAATATTGAGTTGGATTAGCTTGCTTCACTTACCTGGTACCTTGATAACTCAAGGGGTTAATTATGTCAGAGTAGCTGTTGGCTAGTTGATCCTTTTTAATGTTGGTTGTGAGGTGTTAACTGGGGCTATGAGTAAGGACCATAGATCCGAAATGCGTAAGACTACTGTCAAACAGCTGTCATTTTTAAAGCGATTGGTATAGTGGTGCTTTTCAGGCCGCCTGAATTTATTGGTATACAGATGTTTTGACACCTTTTCCTGGGCAGTTCGGCAACACCCCTTAGCCTCAATGCATCCACACCTTGCATTCAGAAGGTCCCTAACAACTGACTGTCATGTGCTGATTGGGACTTTCCAGTGTATTAAAGGGCAGGTCCAGCCCCAAAATGAAAAAAACTAACATACAGGTAAATCACCCCCCCAAAACACTAAACGGTAATAGTTTGAAATCTGAAATATATAAGTTAACCTGAATCTGCACAATGTCCTGTTTACCTTGTTTCTGCTCCTGGTTCTTCCAGTTATCAACTGTAGCTAGGATTTGACAGTGACATCACAGCCAATGCCTGAATATTATGTCCTGTCTGCCTCTCTTCTGAGCATGCTTCTGAGCATGCCCAGGCTCAGTACAGGTTTCTAAATTGCTCAGTTTCCATGAGGCATCCAGAAGCATAGCAGACATACAGTAATGAATTCATAGGACAAAAATATGTATATCAACATATTTTAAAGAGACCATTCTTTCTAAAAGATGTTCTTAAGAGAGTGGAGTGTGCCTTTAATTGCAAACAGATTATTGTACAAGTCATTCTGAATTGAGAAAGCCAGTCGGATGACTAGCGAAATCTCTTCAAGAACTAAACTTTAAGTCCAGTTGATCTAATGAATACAACAGATATACATGACCGGATGAATGAGAACCTTCACAAGCCCTACAAGTGTAATATAAGGATATTGCACTGTAAGGGCAAAATTATCCCTTATATATTATTTCTGAAATTCCTTCTTAAAGTTTTCCTATCACATTTCTCAAACGACAGGCCTATAATAACCTGGCTGGGAACAGATCCCTTTTAAATATAGTTAAAGGGACTGTCCACCCCTCTTTTCAAAAAGTCATATATTGTAGATTACCCCCAAAGCCTGAAGTTCGTTTTAGTCAAAAGCTAGAAATCGGCTCCCAGCCTGAGTTATTATACTTACATGCTCCTCGCTCACCGACGCTCCGGGTTCTTCCCTCAGTTCCACTGTGGCTGCTCTGTTCTTTTTGTGTTCCCGAGCATGCCGCAGTGGAGACTGCTCCGGGAATGGCAGTCAGTGATTGGCCGTGACGTCACTGCACGGCCAATCACTGACTGCCTTACATGGAAGTGAGAGCGCGGCAGTAGTGCATGTATAATAGCTCAGGCTGGGAGACGATTTTCAGCTTTTGACTAAAACGAACTTTAGGTTTGGGTGGCTATCTACAATATAGTCTTTTGAAAAGAGGGGTGGACATTCCCTTTAACACATCAGCAATCTTCCAATCACTTGGAACAAGACGATGTTACACATGAGATACAAAGAGTTTGTAGCTAGGTAACAAATTAAAATTTTTGGACATATCACCAGTCAAAAGCCTTATTTTAGGGTTAGATGTTTTAGGAAAGATTTAGATCCTGTAACATAATAAGTTACAGTCACGCGTTTTTTAATTTAAAAGCATTTCATGTAGATTGATCAATTAACAGATGCACTTGGGTGGCGATCAACCCAATTGTAGATAAAAGTTTTTTTGCAGCGGCCAATTAAAAACAAAGTAAAACCTCCAAGATGAACACGGCTCACACAAAGAGCTAGACTAAGGCTGGTAGTCGGAACATGTCGGAGAGTCCAGATATGTTCATGGTTTGTGAGAAATAAATTTGTTCCCATTGTAGGAAAGAGAAAAACATAGGAAAACATAGGAAACATTCCCATTACTTTAGTTTTAAAGTTTAGCAATGACTCACACTGAACCTGTGTACATAAAGGGTCTTGTAAAATCATAAATCCTCCGTGATCCCCTGTGTGTAAAGTTAGACTGCTTCACTAAACAGAGAGCACATGCATTCCAATGACTCATAGATGAGGCACAGTACAACCAGCTGGAACTGACAGTTTTACACACATGGAGGATTTAAAGCTGTTTTACATTACAAGACCCTTTATATACAAAGATAAGTCTGGTTTGTTGATGAAGTTTAAAATACAAAGATTGCCATTTTTAAAAAAAAAGGTTGCTTTTTATTTAAAGCGTATGCAGTATTAAAAGAAAAATTGTGGTGGGGGTGGTTGGAGAATGTTATTATTGAAAAACTTGTGTAGTGTAAGAAATAATGCCCCTCTTAACAATGTAATCTAAAAAATGAACACGAATACCAACAGTGAAGGGGAAAGCAAAACAGAAGAAAGAAAATGGTCATCCCATATGTAGCAGGGGTCTCCGAGAAATTAAGAAGAATTTTCAAAAGACAACACGAATTAAAAATCCACATCCCGAGTCCACCTCAAACTCAAGTAGTTCCAATCGGTACATCCAGCACACCACTTATGGCACGGCCTCTAATCGTTAGGTGCAATCCTCCCAGCCCTCCACCCTTAAGGGCCACAGCAATACAGCAATGCAAATAAGTTGGAGGAGCACACTACCTTCATTCTTAGTGTTTTATTAAGCAAAAAGCAGCATACATTTTTCGGGGGATATGACTTCCCCTTCTAGGTACTCCACCCCAAACTCCCACAGACCCAAAATTATCTGGCGCTCCACCCCCGGAACGCCTTCTTTTCTAAACACGCCTCTTCTGTGATGTAATTTGTCACCCTCCCTTACCACACCTCTTCTGTGATGTAAATTACATCACATGTAGTGGCCTGCGCATACCCCACCCCCTTTGTGGAATTATTGATGTCTGCCCACTCTAGTCCCACCCCTTTGTGACGCCATTGACCTGACGTCGTCCGCTCTGCCCCTTCCCCCCCACCCTGCCCGGAAGCCAGATACGGCAGGTTTGGATGTCTGCATGTGTCGTGTTAACTTTATTATGAAGTATTATATCTAGCAGAGATAGATAGATAGTTCTGTTGCAGGCATCCACCCCCCCTCCCGGAGTCGCGGGAGTCTACCGGATTTTGGGGTGGTCTCCTCCCGCAACCCCGAGTCCACCTCAAACTCAAGTAGTTCCAATCAGTACACTCAAGCACACCACTTTGGCACGGCCCTCTATCGTTAGGTGCAATCCTCCCGACCCTCCCCTTAAGGGCCACAGCAATACAGCATGCAAATAAGTTGGAGGAGCACACTACCCTCATTCTTAGTGTTTTATTAAGCAAAAAGCAGCATACAATTTTTCGGGGGATATGACTTCCCCTTCCTCAGGTACTCCACCCCAAACTCCCACGACCCAAAATACCTGGCAGCTCCACCCCGGAACGCCTTCTTTTCTTAAACACGCCTCTTCTGTGATGTAATTTGTCACCTCCCTCTTACCACAACCTCTTCTGTGATGTAAATTACATCACATGTAGTGGCCTGTGCATAACCCCACCCCTTTTGGCATTATTGATGTCTGCCCACTCTAGTCCCCACCCCCTTTGTGACGCCATTGACCTGACATCAGTCCCTCTGCCCCCTTCCCCCCCCCCCTGCCCGGAAGCCAGATACGGCAGGGTTGGATGTCTGCAGGTGTCGTGTTACTTATTATAAATGCTGATAAGCCATCTAATGAAAATACTAATAATACTAATTTTTAATTTTCTTCATCTGTCACTCTAATATACAGGGAATATTAAGAGCTACATGACCTTTCTCGAGAGATAACCACTTAATTAGCCAGTACATTAATCAGTCCTTTTGCATTGAGCTTGAATTACAGACTGACCTGTTAAGCAGTTTATCACCCTGAAAATAAAAGAGACATTTTTTTTGCTTCCCTCAGGGTATTTTGTATCATGTGACCATAGTCTTTACCATTGATATTATTTAAGGCTTGGGTTCAATAAAATATAATTGTAGGAAAAGGATAAAAAAAAAAACAGCTTCTGAAATGTAATGTTTTCTTACTTGGCAAATGAGTCTTTTTATATCAGCTGCTACTAAAGCCACCAGGTCTCTATGTGCAGCGTCAGAAGTTTCACCTTTCAGACATTTGGTTTGCATTGATTTAACATTGGCTAGGGTTAAGTTTGCTGAATTAAAAATCTATCATTATGCATTGAAAAGAGCACACAGTAAGGGCACGGCCACACTGCAACGCAATCGCAAACGCAATCGCATGCAATTTCATGTACGATTTCGTTGCGTTTGCACATGAGTTTTTTTCATTAACTATTGAAAAACGATGCAATTGCGATTTAAAATGCGGAACGCAACGCACCCGAAAACACGCGTTTTCGGTGTGTTGCCGCATTTTCAATGATATGAAAAAAAACGTAAGCGCAAACGCAAAAAAGCGCAGCAGTGTGGCCTAGCCCTCAGAAGGAGAAAGATCTGAGAATGGTTTAACTCTACTTGATCACAAATTAAATATAGCAGTATGCTGGGCACAATAGTGCACAGTCCACCGTGATATTTTATTAGATGTTGAATATCTCAGACTGATAGGTATTCCTATTTAAAATGGAAAGATTGCCATTACGTATTTACCAGAATGTGTCCAGGGCAATCTATTTCTGGAGAATACTGGTGGCAAATGATCAGTAGGCTGCTGGTCTCACCAAATGATCCCTGTCTGATCTGCCTGAAGTATCTGATAAAATGTTGATTGCGGCCAGAAGAACGAAGGGCCTCATTTACCCAGAGCCACAATTGCTCCGGGCAAATGTGGCTTCCGGTATTTAATACTGGATTTGCACCTGGAGGTAAATCCCAAAAGATTTTACCCCAGTGCCCTTTAGGGCCAGCTATTACCTTTGTCTAAAATTGTGGAGTTAAAAGTGGTTCAACTCCTTTATTAAATTAATTGCGCCCATTGCACGGGTGTCTTTTGTGAAACTCGTGCAGTAGTTGCAATAATGGAGTTAAACTTGCGCTAACCTATTCAGTATTGGTTAGCGTGAGTTTAACCCCTATTTTTAGCACATCACATAGGTAAATGGGTCCCAAAAGTATACTGAGTATGCATGTATTTACCCCCCACCCCTCCTAATTAAAGGAAACAGGGTTAGGAAGTAGCCTCTAGGTCTTCACTACTGGTCAAAATTTAATAGCCAGTGATATTCCTTGGAAGTTCTAATTGCTGGTCTGGATTAGCTTCATCCCCACACTGAGTCTTACATTCATCAGCCCTGACACAAGCGGTGAGCAGGGTGACCAGACCAGCAATTACAACTTCCATGAAATATACTGCAGATTGAAGGTAAGCCTTGGTGGGGTGGGTTAGTAGATCCTTACCCTGAATACCTTATTGGGAAGGGGGTGGGTTAAAAGAGTATAGTTGTCCTTTAAATGTGTAAAGAATGTGAGATGTTGTATTGAAGTTATTTTAAGAAAATGTATATTTTTTTAACAATATGATTTATAGTCTTTGAAAACATGGCAGTATTGCTGTCAGAAAAGGCCAGCCAATAAAAAGCACATTTATGTATAGAAATGCAAAAGCAAAAATGTTTTGATAGTGGTCAGAAATTCAAATCTTGCTCTTCTGCTTACGTATCTGTAAAAGGTGGGGCTTTGACTTTATTGCTATGTCCTGCATACATATAGCAAACCTTTGATTACTTTTCTTAACCATAGCTTTATGCCATATTAATCCCTGAAATCCCCTTTTTTCCCAGTTTGTTGAAGATACTTTCAATCGGCCAAGCTTCTGAATATTGGTTTCCTGGAAGCTATGAAGAGTCAGACTATGACTGTTTTATCTTCAGTGATGTAGATCTTATCCCGATGGATGACAAAATTTATATCATTGTTACGAGCAGCCACGACACTTTGCCATAGCCATGGACAAGTTCGGATTTCGGTAAGAATTTTTATTTTCCCGTTATAGATAACTGGAAAGTCAACATGTAGGCTGCCCCCACCCTTTATGAAGCCTAAGTGATTAGTGACAATATCAAGCTACTTTAGTTCCTATGCCCATATTGGGTGAAACTTGCAGAGTTCAGTAAGTGCAATTTTATCCAAAACATTCATTATATACAAATCTAGCCCCTTCAGAACACGTGTATTTCTTGTAAAAGTCACAAGAAAAATCAATATATTAGCTTTGTAATGTAGAAATATAAAATAATCCTGTCAAAATGATCTCATAAAGTAATACCCAAGCTCTACCATTGACTAACACATCTGGAAAAACCTAAGAGACATCTCTAGTTTTTTGGCAAAATAAAAAAAAAAAAAAAGAATTAGGGCATCTATGTGTAGACTTCTGGCCTCCCCTCCCTTGAAAGCTGAGAATTGCCCGGAAGATGGTTGGCTGGATATGGGGTTCTGGGGCAGCTAAATGGATAGCATTATATACCTGTGAATTAAACTCTTTCTTATTCGCAGGTCTACTCTGGCTACCCAGATACATAGACTACATTGTCCAGATTATGATCCAGCATTCTCTGATGCTAACTTTCCCATAACAAGGCAGTGCTTTTTCACTACATTATTGGATGAATGCTATTGGCTGTAGCTCTCTGCTTACTGTTTGGAGGTTTTGGGAGGGGCTGAGCACAGAGAGATGGGGCATGCATACTAACTGGCATTGAGCTGAACGAAACATGATGAAATATGGTGAAAAAATGTTGGTCACTCTAAAAATATGGAAAAGATAAAGGCTAGACATTCTTTTCTGAGAAATGAACCTATCCTTTTTTGCATTAATTGAAGAACGGGAGGTAAGGAGATATAAGTTAAAGTTATAAGTACTTGCCTCAACACCTCTCAGCATGGAAGATTCCAATCAGGGGCTATTTCTTTACCTCTATGAGCTCATTTTAGGTTCTAATAAAACCTGCACTATTCACAGTTACAGGAAGTGTCTGTCTGTTTTACCTGCAATGTATTGTTTATGTGTAGAACTGTAGGGGAGGATAGTGAATTGAACCTGATCTTAGCACCAGCTCTGTGCAATGCATGTCTTTCAGTGTACCTTATTAAAGGGAATGTTGGAGGATAGGAAGAGTGTATTTTTGATTCAGCATCTTGTATAAAAACAACAAATGTAGTACACAGCTAAGAACACATATACAGGCCTATGTATTAAAGTTCTTATCGTTTAAAATGGTGCATATTTTGCCCCAACCAATCAGATTTTAAGGAATTTTACTACATAGGCCTGATAATATCTACACAACAAAAGGTTTTTAGTATTTTCTTTAGAAGGATATGCAGGCTGAACAGTTGTATTTAATGCATGTTACTTACGCACTGCAATATGTAGATTTAATACGTGTTTGGGTCTTACAGGCAAAGGTGGCCTTTGCCTTTACACTACTTCCAGGCTCCAGCATTACCCTTTAAAATGCATTGCATAAAGCTGTGCCAAGACCATGTTCACGTCAATATGCTGCACCTACAGCTCTTTTTTGTTTTTTAAATGTACCTTGTGAAGTGGTCAGTTCAATTCTATTAGGTTGCCACCTTTCCCTTTAAGATTTAAACACTTAGGTTTGCTTTATGGGAGTGCAGGCATATAAAGCCATGGAACCGGCCCCAGTACATGCATGCTATTGGAGTGCACGCGATCACCATTTTGGTCTGCGCATGATCGCATGAGCATGATCGCGCATTATTGCGAATGTGCATCCTACCATAAACCTGGTGGGGCCACAGCCTCAGGAATTGACCTGTTAAAAAGCTATTTCCATTGCGTTAAATACATGCTGTATGGCTAAACTGAAATCAATGCTGCTTGCATTACAATTCAAAGGGCTAGGCCACACAAGCATGTTTTTCCATTTGTGTTGAAATCGCAGCAACGCACGAAAATGTTGCGATTCACGTATGCGTCAGCAATTTGGTGACAGCCATTTTTTGTGAAATCACATGCATTTTTATAATGAAAATGGCCAAATCGCAAGCACAAAGGCATGTAAATCGCGTGCAATTGTGTGTGCGATTCAGGTGCGTTGCAGTGTGGCCGTGCCCTAAATGTAAATTTCAGCAGTGCACGACTAATCTAAATGGCACAGTGCAGAATAACACATAAAAATATTCTTACAGAAATGCTCACAAAAATAAAGACTTAACAAGTTGCTTCCTAAATCCATATGAAAAGGGTTAACACCTCCCCACTCTTTTTGAGCAGGAAAACCATCTAATAATATTCACTGCTATCTCTGATGATTTGCTGGGAAACACTGGCTGGTGGGGACTCTGAGTTCAACTGTTACTGCAGCTTAGCATATAGGAAGTGGGAAACAAACACAAGGTACCTAGTTAACATTTGCAGAAGGAGTTTTGGGTCCAGGACCACCAGGAAGAGGCAACCACTAGAAGCCCGCCATGAACATCATAGATTGCCAGTACTCTAAAATGTTCTATAAATGATTTCTACACTAATTCACAGGTGAATTAGCTGAATTCACAGGTGGGTAATGGTTTTACAATTGACAGTTATAGATCTATGGAGCTGCCTTGTATTTTGGGTTTAGTTCTCCTTTAAAGTTTGACAGAAAAGTCAGTCTTGTATGGTCTAACATTCATAACATAATAATCATGTCAATAAAAAATTTCCAGTATGCCTGGCAGATCAACAGGGTTTTTTTTTTGTTTGTGCTTGGTTACAGGTAACCGCTAAAGAATCAATTATGTACAATATCAAAAATTGTATGACATTATTAAGTGCATGCCTTTAGGTGACCAAGATGAATGAATGGTTAAAGCAGGTTTATCATTGTCACGTTCCCTGTGAGTCCTGCCCTTGCATCTCTTTTAAGCACCTAGTGCCACCATATGGTCACACAACTCAAATGTTAACATGGAATACAGTATTAGATCTTTAAAGGGCATGTACACTTTACTTTTTGACTGATAGTTCCCCTTTTTACCCACACACCTGCATATAATTATGATTGGCTTTAGGGTATTGAAGCTAATGATTTTCTATACATTTTGAGATATCTTTAAAGTACAAATAACACAATTGTAAGTTATCGGGTGAAAATATATCCACTACCAAACTTCTGAGGCACACCTCTGGCTTTTTGTCACATCAGTGTGCCCCAGCACACCCTTTGAGAAACCCTGTTCAACTGGCACATTTTCTCTTGTATAAATCAATATTTTATTGATTTTGTTTCTGTGCATTATTGATCAATTTAACTGTGCTCAGCTTAGCTATGTGACACATTGTTGGGTATTATCATTCCCAAAGTGAGAAGATGATTCCCGTGGGGACAGCATGTGACTTTTTTGCTAGTAATCTCCCCCACACACTGCAGTGAAAGTGAAAATGGTAAATGCATTCTGACTAACTGAGATAACAAATGGTGTTTTTGTTTTGGTTTAAACTGACATACATTTTATTTTGAGATCACCTGCTGATTGTAGAACGCTCCAAATAAATGTAGTTTGCAGGGCTTTGATTACAAACTGATTGCATTTAAACTGCATTACTGCTGTCTCAGTCTTGTTGTGTCCTCTGATTTTCACTGATCTGGAAACCCTACCTTCATCTCTTATCAAGAACCAGTTGTTGCAGTGCGTAGACCAGTTGTTCCAAGTCGTAGATATCGCAGGCCCTAGCAAGATTTTAGATGGGGGCCCCTCAACCCACAAAAAAAAAGTTTGGTGCAGTTCAACCCAACCTGGGCAGGTTTTTTAGAGGGCTGTCCACCCACCTAAGAAAATTTTTGTCACATAGTTCAGCCCTACAAACCCTGTTTTCATTTTACGTTTCCCTTTCAAGATGTTCCCAGGCTCAGTTTATTCTACTTATAAACCCCCTATCCCTCACTTGTGTGGACACCCCTCCTCTGATGCTGTTGCAGCTGGTTGGTTACGAGCATGCACATACAAGGAATCTCGTTCTGTAATGGGCATCAGCCATTGGCCGTAATGTCATTACACGGATGAAAAGAGCCGCGTTTTTTTAGTAGAATATCTGAGCCTGGGAGGATGTCTGAAAGTTTTAAGTAAAATGAAAAGGGGGTTTTGTGGACTGAACTACGTGAGGTAAAAATTTTTTTAGGAGGGTGACATGTTTGCAGGGGACCTGGTAGGGCCCCTTTGGCTCTGGGCCCCATAGCAATCGTTATGGTTGCTATAATTATCCCTATGCCCCTGAGTTGTATTGCACCTCACTATTGTGGTGGTAAGTAGTAATGGTCACAATATACATTTTAAAAACCTCTTCCATACAGAACAATATCATGTATTTTTTGTCATGCAGCATTAAATTTAAAAGAATATTATTTTGGAAAGGGGAAAGCTTCAGAATTTAACTAATAAAGAAAATATTAACCCAGTCAAGACTCATTTTTAAATTGAGGAACAGAAAATGTATGTGTTAGCACAATCAACCCTCAGTGTTTAGTAAAAAAACAGTGGATAACTATATTAATGTACACATATACACACATTAATTAAAGTAATTAGCTGCATTATAAACAAAAACTCACTTAGACACTCGTTTGGTTCGGATGCTATGTCCCAGACATTTATATTGGTTTTCCTTCAAACAGTTTACAGGTGTATTCATATACTATTCCTCCAGCATTTGTGTCAATAAATTAATCAACCACAGGTCATTTTTTTTTCAGTGGTGGTCCAGGCAGGTGCCCAGACTCGTCAATCTGCACAGTACATCAAGTAAATCTCCAAAGCTGGACATTGGCGCACACCAGACAAAGTCATACACAGCATGCCATACAAATGGGGAACAAATTTATTTCTCACAAACCATGAACATATCTGGACTCTCCGACTGTTCCGACCTACCAGCCCTTAGTCTTAGCTCTTGTGTGAGCCGTGTTCATCTTTGGAGGTTTTACTTTGTTTTTAAATTGGCCGCTGCAAAAAAACTTTTATCTACAATTGGGTTGATCGCCACCCAAGTGCATCTGTTATTGATCAAATCTACATGAAAATGCTTTTAAAATTAAAACGCGTGACGTGTAACTATTATGTTACAGGATCTAAATCTTATCCTAAAACATCTAACCCTAAAATAAGGCTTTGGACTGGGTGAATTGTCCAAAATTTTAATTTGTTACCTAAGCTACAAACTCATTGTATCTCATGTGTAACATCAGTCTTGTTCCAAGTGATTGGCAGATTGCTGATGTGTTAAGGAATGTCCACCCCTCTTTTCAAAGACATATATTGTAGATAGCCACCCAAAACCTAAAGTTCGTTTTAGTCAAAAGCTGAAATCGTCTCCCAGCCTGACTATTATACATGCACTACTGCCGCAGCTCTGCACTTCCATGTAAGGCAGTCAGTGATTGGCCGTGACAGTGACGTCACGGCCAATCACTGACTGCCATTCCCGGAGCAGTCTCCACTGCGGCATGCTCGGGAACACAAAAGAACAGAGCACCACAGTGGAGACTGGGGAAGAACCCGGAAGCGTCTGGAGCGAGGAGCATGTAAGTATAATAACTCAGGCTGGGAGCCGATTTCTAGCTTTTGACTAAAACGAACTTCAGGCTTTGGGGGGTAATCTACAATATATGACTTTTTGAAAGGGTGGACAGTCCCTTTAACTATATTTAAAAGGGATTCTGTTCCCAGCCGGTTATTATAGGCCTGTCAGTTTGAGAAATGTGATAGGAAAACTTTAAGAAGGAATATTCAGAAATATATATAAGGGATAATGTTGCCCTTACAGGGCAATATCCTTATATTACACTGTAAGGGCTTGTGAGTTCTCATTCATCCAGGTCATGGTATCGTTTGTATTCAATTAGATCAACTGGACTTAAGTTTAGTTCTTGAAGAGATTTCGCTAGTCATCCGACTGGCTTTCTCAATTCAGAATGACTTGTACAATAATCTGTTGTGCAATTAAAGGACAACTCCACCTCTTAAGAACATCTTTTAGAAAGTGGTCTCTTTAAAATAGTTGATATATCATGTTTGTCCTATGAATTCATTACTGTATGTCTGCTATGCTCTGGATGCCTCATGGAAACTGAGCAATTTAGAAACCTGTACTGAGCCTGGGCATGCTCAGAGAAGCATGCTCAGAAGAAGAGGCAGACAGGACATTAATATTCAGGCATTGGCTGTGATGTCACTGTCAAATCCATAGCTGACAGTTGATAACTGGAAGAACCGGAAGCAGAAACAGGTAAACAGGACATTGTGCAGGATTTCAGGTTAACTATATTTTCAGATTTCAAACTATTACCGTTTAGTGTTTTGGGGGGTGATTTACCTGTATGTTAGTTTTCATTTTGGGGCTGGACCTGCCCTTTAAGTACACTGGAAAGTCCCAATCAGCACATGACAGTCAGTTGTTAGGGACCTTCTGAATGCAAGGTGTGGATGCATTGAGGCTAAGGGGTGTTGCCGAAACTGCCCGAAAAGGTGTCAAAACATCTGTATACCAATAAATTCAGGCGGCCTGAAAAGCACCACTATACCAATCGCTTTAAAATGAGCAGCTGTTTGACAGTAGTCTTACGCATTTCGGATCTATGGTCCTTACTCATAGACACCAGTTAACACCTCATCAACCAACATTAAAAAGGATCAACTAGCCAATCAGCTACTCTGACATAATAACCCCTTGGAGTTATGCAAGGTACCAGGTAAGTGAAGCAAGCTAATCCAACTCAATATTCTATTAGCAACGAAATACATTTCTTATTGATATATATTTCTTCTGGTATATAGTAAATCAGAAAGGGAGAGGAGAAGCATAGTGCAGCATAGTGCAGTCATATTACTTTTTTTTAAAAAACATTTTAATCTTTCTTGTTATTAATTTTGTTTCTCTTGTATATTTTTTATTTAATACAATCTTTCAACTTACTTTACACTTTCTCTGTAGTTACTTTTTATTCATTATAATTTTGTAACTTTTTATAAGTCACTGAAAGTGACTCTCTAGGCCCTCTAGGCTCATCAAACAGAGTAAGATAAAAGTCTTGCTGCATTAAACTAAGGAAAACATACACCATTCAATTGTTAATTTCTTTAGGCCCAAAATCGTTATATTAATGGCAAAAGATGACACACAAAAAATGTTGTTCATGTTAATATTCTAAAGTAGATATTTGTTAAAATATGCAGGATATATCAAATCTACAGTTAATGCCCAGGTATCCGCGTTTCTAGTTTCAGGATCCAAAAAGCCTCTCTTTTATTGAGAACCTTGATAGGATCACCACCCCCCCCCCCCCGTCCACATCTCACCTTTTCGATAACTTGGACTGTACATTTTGAGACTTTGCCATCATTACAGTCCCTAAAATGTTTCCCTACAAATCTGCAATCTTGTTTAATGATGGCATTAGATGTTTGCGAAACCTTTCTTTCAAAGGGCGAACAGTTCTTCCTACATATTGTTTTTGACAACCAGTACATGTAATCAAATAAACAACATTGTTGGTGTCACAATTGGCATATCATTTATTTTGTATTCCATTCCCGTTACACCCGACCTAAATGTGTCACCAATTTTGATCAAACGACAGGTTTAACATACATTCTTACCACATCTGTATTCCCTCTATATTTCAGCCATGTATCTTTAGTCCCCCTTAGCCTATCATTCCAACATAGGTTAGGGGAAATCCTGCCACCTATCGTCCTGGCTTGTCTTGAGACCATATTAACTCCATCATTCAATATCTGTATCAGTATGGGTTCTCCCTTCAGTATTGGTAGGCGTCTAGTCAATATCTTTTTTATCTGATTGAACTCCAGACTGAAGTCCTTAACAAAGTATAAGTCCCTGTTCATTGTAACCTTTCATTCCTTTTTCTCCCATAACAGCACATATACACTCTGTTTTTAAACTGTAGAAGCCCTCTCAAATGCCTCATTAGTTGAACAGTTACGATAATCTAACAAACTGCCATATGGTATCTCTTTAATTGTTTGCTTGGGATGACAGCTATCAGCAAGTAGCAAGGTATTTCTTTCAGTAAGTCGTCTATGTATCGACCATACCATTTACACAATTTCTAAACGGATTGACTCCCCCAAAAATGTGGGACTCCTCCCACCAGCCCATGAAAAGGTTGGCAATGGAGGGCTCGAAGGCCCACCCATCGCCGTCCCACATCTTTGGAGGTAGTAAAATCCGTTGAATACAAAGTCGTTATGTGTTAGCAGAAAGTTATTACCATCCAGAATGAAGCTTCTCAATTCTGGACCATACTTTAGAGTATTTTATCAAAATTGATTCAATTGCTTTTAAACCAGGCCCATGGTCGATTATGGAATATAACGATTTAACATAAAGTGTCAACCAGCAATAGTTTTCCTCCCTTTCTTTCTCATCCAATAATTTCATCAGAACATCCTTTGTGCCTTAATTATGATTTTTGGGATTTTTCCAGGGGCTGGAGATAAAAATCAATTAACTGACCAAGATTCTCACCTAGGGACCCAATACTCGCTATAATGGGTCTCCCTTCTGGGTTGTTAAGATTTTTGTGCATCTTCGGCAAGTGGATAAAATTGGTGTCACTGGGGAATTACTGACCTATTGCATTTTTTTTTCTTTTCTGTTAATACCCCACTACCCACATAGAAATCCACCAACATTCACTGTGGTCATTATACTTTTTAGTAGGATCCTGTTTTTTTATAGATAGTTGAATCATCAAGTTGGCGTCTAGCCTCATCATGTACATGTCTGTATTCATCACTACAACCACTACTCCTTTGACAGCCATTTTAATAGTTATTTGGCTATTTTTTTCTAAGGGATAAGAGCTTTTCTCTCTTTCTGACTAAGGTTGTCTGATGAATATATTTATTCCTTTGATGGAGTTCTTTTAGATCCATTTTAACTAAATGTTGAAAGTTTATCCTCACTGCTGAGAGCATTCACAGGGTAGAAGTCGGAGTTCTTAAAAAATTGACTGTCAAGATGCAGAATTTTTTATCTGCATCTACATTTCTATCCCTCCATATCCTGTAAATCTTGCAACAGTGCCAAATCACCAAAGGAGAATTGGAGCTGAAACTTTCTCAGACCCCTCCTTCATTTTCACAGAGTTACAATCAATACATTGTGATCTTTCCATGGAAAAAAGTGTTTCCTTAACATTAATTTTCTAATGAACCATTACATTAATGTGTTCTGAATAAATCAAAATGAACTTTCAGAACAAACAAACCTTTCGAAAGCACTAACAGTTGTGCTTCTTCTAAATCAAAAGTGGAGAGGTTAATCACTTTAAATCTTTTTCTTTTCTCTCTCCCAATTTTGTCTTAGTGGATAGCATCTTGTCTCTTGTTCTATTCTCCTCCTCTCTCTTCCTTCTGCTTTGTTTTTTCGATCTTAGAGGGCGATGGTAGTTTTTTGATGGTCCTTGTCCTAATCCCAGATCTCTCATATGGCCGCTGTTTAAAACATCCAGTTTTTCATCCGATGTTCTGGCATTACTGTAACAATAATCACTATCAAAAGATTCCTCACTCTTTCTGGAAAAAGAAACATGCCTCTTGTTAGACTTAAGTATCGATCTTTGGCTTTTCTGAGTAATTTCTTAAAGCTGAATCTCCGTTCATAAACCATGTCTTTATCATAGTCCATTTTATCTCTTACCGTATATACTCGAGTATAAACCGAGTTTTTCAGGCTGTAAAACCAGCCTGAAAACTGGACTCGGTTTATACTCGAGTCACTAAGTACCTGTAACATCCTTTGCATTCCGGCAGCAGCGTCCTCTCCTTCCGGCAGCCGCACGATGCATGTACTGGCGCGCCGGCCGACGTCACAGGCCGGCGCCAATTAGTGACGTCACCCGGCGCGCCATACAGGGATTGAGCGCGCTGCTGCCGAATGGAGAGGAACTGCTGCCGGAATGGAGAGGACGCTGCTGCCGGAATGGGGAAGACACTTACCTTCAATGCCAGCAACAGGAAGCCCTTGGATGGAGGCACAAACTGAACTGGATGGAGGGTGGCATTCAAGATGTTTGGAAACTACAACTCCTCATGCTTTATTAGCTGGGAGTGCGTTTCCAAACATCTTGAATGCCAAGTGAGGGTGGCATCAAGATGTTTGGAAACTACAACTCCCAGCTAATAAAGCATGCTGGGAGTTGTAGTTTCCAAACATCTTGAATGCCACCCTCACTTGGCATTCAAGATGTTTGGAAACTACAACTCCCAGCTAATAAGCTGCTGGGAGTTGTAGTTCCAAACATCTTGAATGCCAAGTGAGGTGGCTTCAAGATGTTTGGAAACTACAACTCCCAGCATGCTTTATTAGCTGGGAGTTGTAGTTTCCAAATCTTGAATGCCAAGTTACTACCCTCGTTTATACTCGAGTCAACAACTTTTATTAGATTTTTTAGCTGAAATTGGGTACCTCGGTTTATACTCTGGTCGGTTTATACTCGAGATATACGGTACATACTTTTCTGTTTCCTCTGTTGAGTTTCAATTTCAACCACTTCAACCTTTCTATCCAGATCTGGAAACTTAGTTTCTTTTCAAACTTAGTTTTTGCATTTGTAAGATTCTATATCTTCTAAGTTTCTTAATTTGGTCCTTTTTATGTTCCAAAATTAATTTCATTAGGTTCATAGAACAATCTGACAATACATTGTTCCACTTTTCAATAGAAGACTTCTCTGTTATGTTAAAGCTTGGTCTCTTATTCATCCGTAAGCCCCTTGGTATAATATCATTACGTAAATATCTTTTAAAGCCCACTATGTCCCAATATAGATAAGTTTCCTTCACCATTAATTTTCTAGCTGTAGAAACATTCCGTTTATAGAGCTGCTTGTAATATAAAATCCTTATCTGTTTCACTTACACACTTGTCATAATCTTTAAACGAGCGGTTATAAAACTTTTGTATTGCCCCGCTTGTTGCAGCTGTACCTGCTGCTCGTTTTGGTCGGACTGCTCCATCTTTCTTTCTGCTGCTCCATGAGGTCTGTCACCCTTCTGCTCCATAGGTCTGTCACCCTAAGGTGTCAAACAGCATTGTAATGTCAGACAGTTGGTGTCAACCCCCCCCCCCCACCACACCACCCCACCATGCAGGTACACGCTGAGTCCTGGCCTGAGGAATTGGCTCTTCTGTGCTGGGCCATATGTTGATGCATTCACTGTTTAGTCTCCCCACATACAAATCAAGCATTTTCACTGCACTGCACTGCATATATGATGTCATTTCTTGTGTCTCAGTATTGGGTCTTTCGAGATGTACCTGTTGCTGCCTCAGCGTGTTGCTCAGTTTAAGCAACAGGGTACGAAATGGAGGCAGTCCGACCAAAACGAGCAGCAGGTACAGCTGCAACAAGCGGTGAGCAATACAAAAGTTTTTATAACCGCTCGTTTAAAGATTATGACAAGTGTGTAAGTGAAACAGATAAGGATTTATATATACAAGACAGCTCTATAAACGGAATGTTTCTACAGCTAGAAAAATTAATGGTGAAGGAAACTTATCTATATTGGGACATAGTGGGCTTTAAAAGATATTTACGTAATGATATTATACCAAGGGGCTTACGGATGAATAAGAGACCAAGCTTTAACATAACAGAGAAGTCTTTCATTGAAAAGTGGAACAATGTATTGTCAGATTGTTCTATGAACCTAATGAAATTAATTTTGGAACATAAAAAGGACCAAATTAAGAAACTTAGGGAAGATATAGAATCTTTACAAATGCAAATAACTAAGTTTGAAAAAGAAACTAAGTTTCCAGATCTGGATAGAAAGGTTGAAGTGGTTGAAATTGAAACTCAACAGAGGAAACAGAAAAAGTATGTACCGTATATACTCGAGTACTAAAAACGAGCAGGTACCCAATTTCAGCTAAAAAATCTAATAAAAGTTGTTGACTCGAGTATAAACCGAGGGTAGTAACTTGGCATTCAAGATGTTTGGAAACTACAACTCCCAGCTAATAAAGCATGCTGGGAGTTGTAGTTTCCAAACATCTTGAATGCCACCCTCACTTGGCATTCAAGATGTTTGGAAACTAAAACTCCAGCATGCTTTATTAGCTGGGAGTTGTAGTTTCCAAACATCTTGAATGCCAAGGAGGGTGGCATTCAAGATGTTTGGAAACTACAACTCCCAGCATGCTTTATTAGCTGGGAGTTGTAGTTTCCAAACATCTTGAATGCCACCCTCACTTGGCATCAAGATGTTTGGAAACTGCAACTCCAGCTAATAAAGCATGTGGGAGTAGTTGTAGTTTCCAACATCTTGAATGCCACCCTCCCATCCAGTTCAGTTTTGTCCTCATCCAAGGGCTCCTGTTGCTGGCATTGAAGGTAAGTGTCTTCCCCATTCCGGCAGCAGCGTCCTCTCCATTCCGGCAGCAGCGCGCGCTAATCCCTGTACTGGCGCGCCGGGTGACGTCACTAATTGGGCCGGCCGTGACGTCGGCCGCGCGCCAGTACATGCATCGTGCGCTGCCGGAATGGAGGACGCTGCTGCCGGAATGCAAAGGATGTTACAGGTACTTAGTGACTCGATATAAACCGAGTCCAAGTTTTCAGGCTGGTTTTACAGCCTGAAAAACTCGGTTTATACTCGAGTATATACGGTAAGAGATAAAATGGACTATGATAAAGACATGGTTTATGAACGGAGATTCAGCTTTAAGAAAATACTCAGAAAGCCAAAGATCGATACTTAAGTCTACAAAGAGGCATGTTTTTTCCAGAAAGAGTGAGGAATCTTGATAGTGATTATTGTTACAGTAATGCCAGAACATCGGATGAAAAAACTGGATGTTTAAACAGCGCCATAATGAGAGATCTGGGATCAAAGGACAAGGACCATCAAAAAACTACCATCGCCCTCTAAGATCGAAAAAACAAAGCGAAGGAGAAGAGGAGGGGAGAATAGAACAAGAGACAAGATGCTATCCACTAAGACAAAATGGGAGAGAGAAAAGAAAAAGATTAATGTGATTAACCTCTCCACTTTTGATTTAGCGAACACCAACTATTGTGCTTTCGAAAGGTTTGACTTTTGTTCTGAAAGTTCATTTTGATTTATTCAGAACAATCATTAATGTTAATGGTTTCATTAGAAAATTAATGTTAAGGAAACACTTTTTTCCATGAGAAAGATCACAATGTATTGATTGTATACTCTGTGAAAATGAAGGAGGGGTCTGAGAAAGTTTCAGCTCCAAAATTCTCCTTTGGTGATTTGGCACTGTTGCAAGATTTACAGGATATGGAGGAGGATAGAAATGTAGATGCAGATAAAAATATTCTGCATCTTGACAGTCAATTTTTTAAGAACTCCGACTTCTACCCTGTGAATGCTCTCAGCAGTGAGGATAACTTTCAACATTTAGTTAAAATGGATCTAAAAGAACTCCATCAAAGGAATAAATATATTCATCACGACAACCTTAGTCAGAAAGAGAGAAAAGCTCTTATCTCCTTAGAAAAAAATAGCCAAATAACTATTAAAATGGCTGTCAAAGGAGTAGTGGTTGTAGTGATGAATACAGACATGTACATGATAGAGGCTAGACACCAACTTGATGATAACTATCTATAAAAAAACAGGTAATCCTACTAAAAAGTATAATGACCACAGTAGAATGTTGGTGGATTTCTATTGTGGTGTAGGGGTATTAACAGAAAAAAGAAAAATGCAATGGTCAGTATCCCCAGTGACACCAATTTTATATCACTGCCGAAGATACACAAAAATCTTAACAACCCAGAAGGGAGACCCATTATAGCGAGTATTGGGTCCCTAGGTGAGAATCTTGGTCAGTTAATTGATTTTTATCTCCAGCCCCTGGAAAAATCCCAAAAATCATATATTAAGGACACAAAGGATGTTCTGATGAAATTATTGGATGAGAAATGGGAGGAAAACTATTGCTGGTTGACACTTTATGTTAAATCGTTATATTCCATAATCGACCATGGGCATGGTTTAAAAGCAATTGAATCAATTTTGATAAAATACTCTAAAGTATGGTCCAGAATTGAGAAGCTTCATTCTGGATGGTATTAACTTTCTGCTAACACATAACGACTTTGTATTCAACGGATTTTACTACCTCCAAAGATGTGGGACGGCGATGGGTGTGGCCTTCGAGCCCTCCATTGCCAACCTTTTCATGGGCTGGTGGGAGGAGTCCCACATTTTTGGGGGAGTCAATCCGTTTAGAAATTGTGTAAAATGGTATGGTCGATACATAGACGACTTACTGAAAGAAATACCTTGCTACTTGCTGATAGCTGTCATCCCAAGCAAACAATTAAAGAGATACCATATGGACAGTTTGTTAGATTACGTCGTAACTGTTCAACTAATGAGGCATTTGAGAGGGCTTCTACAGATTTAAAAACAAGGTTATATGTGCTGTTATGGGAGAAAAAGGAATGAAAGGTTACAATGAACAGGGACTTATACTTTGTTAAGGACTTCAGTCTGGAGTTCAATCAGATAAAAAAGATATTGACTAGACGCCTACCAATACTGAAGGGAGAACCCATACTGATACAGATATTGAATGATGGAGTTAATATGGTCTCAAGACAAGCCAGGACGATAGGTGGCAGGATTTCCCCTAACCTATGTTGGAATGATAGGCTAAGGGGGACTAAAGATACATGGCTGAAATATAGAGGGAATTACAGATGTGGTAAGAATGTATGTTAAACCTGTCGTTTGATCAAAATTGGTGACACATTTAGGTCGAGTGTAACGGGAATGGAATACAAAATAAATGAATATGCCAATTGTGACACCAACAATGTTGTTTATTTGATTACATGTACTGGTTGTCAAAAACAATATGTAGGAAGAACTGTTCGCCCTTTGAAAGAAAGGTTTCGCAAACATCTTAATGCCATCATTAAACAAGATTGCAGATCTTGTAGGGAAACATTTTAGGGACTGTAATGATGGCAAAGTCTCAAAATGTACAGGTCCAAGTTTATCGAAAAGGTGGAGTGGACGGGGGGTGGGGGGGTGATCTATCAAGGTTCTCAATAAAAGAGAGGCTTTTTGGATCCTGAAACTAGAAACGCGGATACCTTTGGGCATTAACTGTAGATTTGATATATCCTGCATATTTTAACAAATATCTACTTTAGAATATTTAACATGAACAACATTTTTTGTGTGTCATTCTTGCCATTAATATAACTGATTTTGTTGGCCTAAAGAAATTTAACAATTGAATGGTGTATGTTTTCCTTAGTTTAATGCAGCAAGACTTTTATCTTTACTCTGTTTGATGAGCCTAGAGGGCCTAGAGAGTCACTTTCAGTGACTTATAAAAAGTTACAAAATTATAATGAATAAAAAGTAACTACAGAGAAAGTGTAAAGTAAGTTGAAAGATTGTATTAAATAAAAAATAATACAAGAGAAACAAAATTAATAACAAGAAAGATTAAAATGTTTTTTAAAAAAAAGTAATATGACTGCACTATGCTGCACTATGCTTCTCCCTCTCCCTTTCTTGATTTACTATATACCAAGAAGAAATATATATCAATAAGAAATGTATTTCGTTGCTGGAATAGAATATTGAGTTGGATTAGCTTGCTTCACTTACCTGGTACCTTGCATAACTCCAAGGGGTTAATTATGTCAGAGTAGCTGATTGGCTAGTTGATCCTTTTTAAATGTTGGTTGATGAGGTGTTAACTGGTGTCTATGAGTAAGGACCATAGATCCGAAATGCGTAAGACTACTGTCAAACAGCTGCTCATTTTTAAAGCGATTGGTATAGTGGTGCTTTTCAGGCCGCCTGAATTTATTGGTATACAGATGTTTTGACACCTTTTCCTGGGCAGTTTCGGCAACACCCCTTAGCCTCAATGCATCCACACCTTGCATTCAGAAGGTCCCTAACAACTGACTGTCATGTGCTGATTGGGACTTTCCAGTGTACTTAAAGGGCAGGTCCAGCCCCAAAATGAAAACTAACATACAGGTAAATCACCCCCCAAAACACTAAACGGTAATAGTTTGAAATCTGAAATATATAAGTTTAACCTGAAATCCTGCACAATGTCCTGTTTACCTTGTTTCTGCTTCCTGGTTCTTCCAGTTATCAACTGTCAGCTATGGATTTGACAGTTGACATCACAGCCAATGCCTGAATATTAATGTCCTGTCTGCCTCTTCTTCTGAGCATGCTTCTTCTGAGCATGCCCAGGCTCAGTACAGGTTTCTAAATTGCTCAGTTTCCATGAGGCATCCAGAAGCATAGCAGACATACAGTAATGAATTCATAGGACAAACTATGATATATCAACATATTTTAAAGAGACCATTCTTTCTAAAAGATGTTCTTAAGAGAGTGGAGTTGTCCTTTAATTGCAAACAGATTATTGTACAAGTCATTCTGAATTGAGAAAGCCAGTCGGATGACTAGCGAAATCTCTTCAAGAACTAAACTTTAAGTCCAGTTGATCTAATTGAATACAACAGATATACCATGACCTGGATGAATGAGAACCTTCACAAGCCCTTACAGTGTAATATAAGGATATTGCACTGTAAGGGCAACATTATCCCTTATATATTATTTCTGAATATTCCTTCTTAAAGTTTTCCTATCACATTTCTCAAACTGACAGGCCTATAATAACCTGGCTGGGAACAGAATCCCCTTTTAAATATAGTTAAAGGGACTGTCCACCCCTCTTTTCAAAAAGTCATATATTGTAGATTACCCCCCAAAGCCTGAAGTTCGTTTTAGTCAAAAGCTAGAAATCGGCTCCCAGCCTGAGTTATTATACTTACATGCTCCTCGCTCCACCGACGCTTCCGGGTTCTTCCCTCAGTCTCCACTGTGGCTGCTCTGTTCTTTTTGTGTTCCCGAGCATGCCGCAGTGGAGACTGCTCCGGGAATGGCAGTCAGTGATTGGCCGTGACGTCACTGTCACGGCCAATCACTGACTGCCTTACATGGAAGTGCAGAGCTGCGGCAGTAGTGCATGTATAATAGCTCAGGCTGGGAGACGATTTCTAGCTTTTGACTAAAACGAACTTTAGGTTTTGGGTGGCTATCTACAATATATGTCTTTTTGAAAAGAGGGGTGGACATTCCCTTTAACACATCAGCAATCTGCCAATCACTTGGAACAAGACTGATGTTACACATGAGATACAATGAGTTTGTAGCTTAGGTAACAAATTAAAATTTTTGGACATATCACCAGTCAAAAGCCTTATTTTAGGGTTAGATGTTTTAGGATAAGATTTAGATCCTGTAACATAATAAGTTACACGTCACGCGTTTTAATTTTAAAAGCATTTTCATGTAGATTTGATCAATTAACAGATGCACTTGGGTGGCGATCAACCCAATTGTAGATAAAAGTTTTTTTGCAGCGGCCAATTTAAAAACAAAGTAAAACCTCCAAAGATGAACACGGCTCACACAAGAGCTAAGACTAAGGGCTGGTAGCTCGGAACATGTCGGAGAGTCCAGATATGTTCATGGTTTGTGAGAAATAAATTTGTTCCCCATTTGTATGGCATGCTGTGTATGACTTTGTCTGGTGTGCGCCAATGTCCAGCTTTGGAGATTTTACTTGATGTACTGTGCAGATTGACGAGTCTGGGCACCTGCACCTGGACCACCACCTGAAAAAAAAATGACCTGTGGTTGATTAATTTATTGACACAAATGCCTTGGAGGAATAGTATATGAATACACCCTGTAAACTGTTTGAAGGAAAACCAATATAAATGTCTGGGACATAGCATCCGAACCAGACGAGTGTCTAAGTGAGTTTTTGTTTATAATGCAGCTAATTACTTTAATTAATGTGTTGTATATGTGTACATTAATATAGTTATCCACTGTTTTTTTACTAAACACTGAGGGTTGATTGTGCTAACACATACATTTTCTGTTCCTCAATTTAAAAATGAGTCTTGACTGGGTTAATATTTTCTATATTAGTTATAATTCTGAAGCTTTCCCCTTTCCAAAATAATATTCTTTTAAATTTAATGCTGCATGACAAAAAATACATTGATACTTGTTCTGTATGGAAGAGTTTTTTTAAAATGTATATTGTGACCATTACTACTTACCACCACAATAGTGAGGTGCAATACAACTCAGGGGCATAGGGATAATTATAGCAACCATAACGATTGCTATGGGGCCCAGAGCCAAAGGGGCCCTACCAGGTCCCCTGCAAACATGTCCACCCTCCTAAAAAAAATTTTTACCTCACGTAGTTCAGTCCCACAAACCCCCTTTTCATTTTACTTAAAACTTTCAGACATCCTCCCAGGCTCAGATATTCTACTTAAAAAAACGCGGCTCCTCTTTTCATCCGTGATAATGACATTACGGCCAATGGCTGATGCCCATTACAGAACGAGATTCCTCTGCTACTGTGCATGCTCGTAACCAACCAGCTCGCAACAGCATCAGAGGAGGGGTGTCCACACAAGTGAGGGATAGGGGGTTTATAAGTAGAATAACTGAGCCTGGGAACATCTTTGAAAGGTAAACGTAAAATGAAAACAGGGTTTGTAGGGCTGAACTATGTGACAAAAATTTTCTTAGGTGGGTGGACATGCCCTCTAAAAAACCTGCCCAGGTTGGGTTGAACTGCACCAAACTTTTTTTTTTGTGGGTTGAGGGGCCCCCATCTAAAATCTTGCTATGGGGCCCTGCGATATCTACGCCATTGGAACAACTGGTCTACGCCACTGCAACAACTGGTCTCTTGATAAGAGATGAAGGTAGGGTTTCCAGATCAGTGAAAAATCAGAGGACACAACAAGACTGAGACAGCAGTAATGCAGTTTAAATGCAATCAGTTTGTAATCAAAGCCCTGCAAACTACATTTATTTGGAGCGTTCTACAATCAGCAGGTGATCTCAAAATAAAATGTATGTTGCAGTTTAAACCAAAACAAATCACCATTTGTTATCTCAGTTTAGTCAGAATGCATTTACCATTCTTTCACTTTCACTGCAGTGTGTGGGGGAGATTACTAGCAAAAAAGTCACATGCTGTCTCCCACGGGAATCATCTTCTCACTTTGGGAATGATAATACCCAACAATGTGTCACATAGCTAAGCTGAGCACAGTTAAATTGATCAATAATGCACAGAAACAAAATCAATAAAATATTGATTTATACAAGAGAAAATGTGCCAGTTGAACAGGGTTTCTCAAAGGGTGTGCTGGGGCACACTGATGTGACAAAAAGCCAGAGGTGTGCCTCAGAAGTTTGGTAGTGGATATATTTTCACCAGTATAACTTACAATTGTGTTATTTTGTACTTTAAAGAGTATCTCAAAATGTATAGAAAATCTATTAGCTTCAATACCCTATAAAGCCAATCATAAATTATATGCAGGTGCTGTGGGTAAAAAAGGGGAACTATCAGTCAAAAAGTAAAGTGTACATGCCCTTTAAAGATCTAATACTGTATTCCATGTTAACATTTGAGTTGTGTGACCAGTATGGTGGCACTAGGTGCCTTAAAAGAGATGCAAGGGCAGGACTCACAGGGAACGTGACAAATGATAAACCTGCTTTAACCATTCATTCATCTTGGTCACCTAAAGGCATGCACTTAATAATGTCATACAATTTTTGATATTGTACAATAATTGATTCTTTAGCGGTTACCTGTAACCAAGCACAAACAAAAAAAAACCCTGTTGATCTGCCAGGCATACTGGAAATTTTTTATTGACATGATTATTATTGTTATGAATTGTAGACCATACAAGACTGACTTTTTCTGTCAAACTTTAAAGGAGAACTAAACCCAAAATACAAAGGCAGCTCCATAGACTCTATAACTGTCACTTAGTAAAACCATTAGCCTCTCACCTGTGAATTCAGCTAATTCACCTGTGAATTAGTGTAGAAATCATTTATAGAACATTTTAGAGTACTGGCAATCTATGATGTCATGGCTGGCTTCTAGTGTTGCCTCTTCCTGGTGGTCCTGAACCCAAAACTCCTTCTGCACATGTTAACTAGGTACCTTGTGTTTGTTTCCCACTTCCTATATGCTAAGCTGCATGTAACAGTTGAACTCAGAGTCCCCACCAGCCAGTGTTTCCCAGCAAATCATCAGAGATAGCAGTGAATATTATTAGATGGTTTTCCTGCTCAAACAGAGTGGGGGAAGGTGTTAACCCTTTTCATATGGATTTAGGAAGCAACTTGTTAAGTCTTTATTTTTGTGAGCATTTCTGTAAGACTATTTTTATGTGTTTATTTCTGCACTGTGCCATTTAGATTAGTCTGTGCACTGCTGAAATTTACATTTAGGGCACGGCCACACTGCAACGCACCTGAATCGCACACACAATTGCACGCGATTTACATGCCTTTGTGCTTGCGATTTGTCCATTTTCATTATAAAAATGCATGTGATTTCACAAAAAATGGCTGTCACCAAATTGCTGACGCATACGTGAATCGCAACATTTTCGTGCGTTGCTGCGATTTCAACACAAATGGAAAAACATGCTTGTGTGGCCTAGCCCTTTGAATTGTAATGCAAGCAGCATTGATTTCAGTTTAGCCATACAGCATGTATTTAACGCAATGGAAATTAGCTTTTTAACAGGTCAATTTCCTGAGGCTGTGGCCCCACCAGGTTTATGGTAGGATGCACATTCGCAATAATGCGCGATCATGCTCATGCGATCATGCGCAGACCAAAATGGTGATCGCGTGCACTCCAATAGCATTGCATGTACTGGGGCCGGTCCCATAGGCTATTATATGCCTGCACTCCCATAAAGCAAACCTAAGTGTTTAAATCTTAAAGGGAAAGGTGGCAACCTAATAGAATTGAACTGACCACTTCACAAGGTACATTTATAAAAACAAAAAAGAGCTGTAGGTGCAGCATATTGACGTGAACATGGTCTTGGCACAGCTTTATGCAATGCATTTTAAAGGGTAATGCTGGAGCCTGGAAGTAGTGTAAAGGCAAAGGCCACCTTTGCCTGTAAGACCCAAACACGTATTAAATCTACATATTGCAGTGCTAAGTAACATTGCATTAAATACAAACTGTATCAGCCTGCATCATCCTTCTAAAGAAAATACTAACAACCTTTTGTTGTGTAGATATTATCAGGCCTATGTAGTAAAATTCCTTAAAATCTGATTGGTTGGGGCAAAATATGCACCATTTTAAACGATAAGAACTTTTAATACATAGGCCTGTATATGTGTTTCTTAGCTGTGTACTACAATTTGTTGTTTTTATACAGATAGCTGAATCAAAAATACACTCTTCCTATCCTCCAACATTCCCTTTAATAAGGTACACTGATAAGACATGCATTGCACAGAGCTGGTGCTAAGATCAGGTTCAATTCACTATCCTCCCCTACAGTTCTACACCATAAACAATACATTGCAGGTAAAACAGACAGACACTTCCTGTAACTGTGAATAGTGCAGGTTTATATAGAACCTAAAATGAGCTCATAGAGGTAAAGAAATAGCCCCTGATTGGAATCTTCCATGCTGAGAAGGATGTTGAGGCAAGTACTTTATAACTTTAACTTATATCTCCTTTACCTCCCGTTCTTCAATTAATGCAAAAAAGGATAGGTTCATTTTCTCAGAAAAGAATGTCTAGCCTTTATCTTTTTCCATATTTTTAGAGCTGACCAACATTTTTTTCACCATATTTCATCATGTTCTGTTCAGCTCAATGCCAGTTAGTATGCATGCCCCATCTCTCTGTGCTCAGCCCCTCCCAAAACCTCCAAACAGTAAGCAGAGAGCTACAGCCAATAGCATTCATCCAATAATGTAGTGAAAAAGCACTGCCTTGTTATGGGAAAGTTAGCATCAGAGAATGCTGGATCATAATGCTGAGACAATGTAGTCTATTGTATCTGGGTAGCCAGAGTAGACCTGCGAATAAGAAAGAGTTTAATTCACAGGTATATAATGCTATCCATTTAGCTGCCCCAGAACCCCATATCCAGCCAACCATCTTCCGGGCAATTCTCAGCTTTCAAGGGAGGGGAGGCCAGAAGTCTACACATAGATGCCCTAATTCTTTTTTTTTTTTTTTATTTTGCCAAATAAACTTAGAGATGTCTCTTAGGAGTTTTTCCAGATGTGTTAGTCAATGGTAGAGCTCTGGGTATTACTTTATGAGATCATTTTGACAGGATTATTTTATATTTCTACATTTACAAAGCTAATATATTGATTTTTTCTTGTGACTTTTACAAGAAATACACGTGTTCTGAAGGGGCTAGATTTTGTATATAATGAATGTTTTGGATAAAATTGCACTTACTGAACTCTGCAAGTTTCACCCAATATGGGCATAGGAACTAAAGTAGCTTGATATTGTCACTATATCATTAGGCTTCATAAAGGGTGGTGGGCAGCCCTACATGTTGACTTTCCAGTTATCTCATAACGGGAAAATAAAATTCTTACCGAAATCCGAACTTGTCCATGGCTATGGCAAAGTGTCGTGGCTGCTCGTAACAATGATATAAATTTCTGTCATCCATCGGGATAAGATCTACATCACTGAAGATAAAACAGTCATAGTCTGACTCTTTCATAGCTTCCAGGAAACCAATATTCAGAAGCTTGGCTCGATTGAAAGTATCTTCACCAAACTGGGAAAAAAAGGGGATTTCAGGAATTAATATGGCATAAAGCTATGGTTAAGAAAAGTTAATCAAAAGGTTTGCTATATGTATGCAGGACATAGCAATAAAGTCAAAGCCCCACCTTTTACAGATACCGTAAGCAGAAGAGCAAGATTTTGAATTTCTGACCACTATCAAAACATTTTTGCTTTTCTGCATTTCTATACATAAATGTGCTTTTTTTATTGGCTGGCCTTTTCTGACAGCAATACTGCCAATGTTTTCAAAGACTATAAATCATATTGTTAAAACAAATATACATTTTCTTAAAATAACTTCAATACAACATCTCACATTCATTTACACATTTAAAGGACAACTATACTCTTTTAACCCACCCCCTTCCCAATAAAGGTATTCAGGGTAAGGATCTATCTAATCCACCCCTACCCCCAAGGCTTACCTTCAATCTGCAGTATATTTCATGGAAGTTGTAATTGCTGGTCTGGTCACCCTGCTCACCGCTTGTGTCCAGGGCCTGATGAATGTAAGACTCAGTGTGGGGATGAAGCTAATCCAGACCAGCAATTAGAACTTCCAAGGAATATCACTGGCTATTAAATGTTAGACCAGTAGTGAAGACCTAGAGGCTTACTTCCTAACCCTGTGTCCTTTAATTAGGAGGGGTGGGGGGGTTAAATACATGCATACTCAGTATACTTTTTGGGACCCATTTACCTATGTGATGTGCTAAAAATAGGGGTTAAACTCACGCTAACCAATACTGAATAGGTTAGCGCAAGTTTAACTCCATAATTGCAACTACTGCACGAGTTTCACAAAAGACACCCGTGCAATGGGCGCAATTAATTTAATAAAGGAGTTGAACCACTTTTAACTCCACAATTTAAGACAAGGTAATAGCTGGCCCTAAAGTGGCACTGGGGTAAAATCCCTTTTGGGATTTACCTCCAGGTGCAAATCCAGTATTAAATACCGGAAGCCACATTTGCCCGGAGCAATTTGTGGCTCTGGGTAAATGAGGCCCTTCGTTCTTCTGGCCGCAATCAACATTTTATCAGATACTTCAGGCAGATCAGACAGGGATCATTTGTGAGACCAGCAGCCTACTGATCATTTGCCACCAGTATTCTCCAGAAATAGATTGCCCTGGACACATTCTGGTAAATACCGTAATGGACAATCTTTCCATTTTAAATAGGAATACCTATCAGTCTGAGATATTCAACATCTAATAAAATATCACGGTGGACTGCACCTATTGTGCCCAGCATACTGCTATATTTAATTTGTGATCAAGTAGAGTCTAAACCATTCTCAGATCTTTCTCCTTTCTGAGGGCTAGGCCACACTGCTGCGCTTTTTTTGCGTTTGCGCTTACGTTTTTTTCATATCATTGAAAATGCGGCAACACACCGAAAACGCGTGTTTTCGGGTGCGTTGCGTTCCGCATTTTAAATCGCAATTGCATGCGTTTTTCAATAGTTAATGAAAAAAACTCATGTGCAAACGCAACGAAATCGTACATGAAATTGCATGCGATTGCGTTTGCGATTGCGTTGCAGTGTGGCCGTGCCCTTACTGTGTGCTCTTTTCAATGCATAATGATAGATTTTTAATTCAGCAAACTTAACCCTAGCCATGTTTACAAATCAATGCAAACCAAATGTCTGAAAGGTGAAACTTCTGACGCTGCACATAGAGACCTGGTGGCTCTTTAGTAGCAGCTGATATAAAAAGACTCATTTTTGCCAAGTAAGAAAACATTTACATTTCAGAAGCTGTTTTTTTTTTTTATCCTTTTCCTACAATTATTATTTTTATTGAACCCAAGCCTAAAATAATATCAATGGTAAAGACTATGGTCACATGATACAAAATACCCTGAGGGAAGCAAAAAAATGTCTCTTTTATTTCTGCAGGTGTGATAAACTGCTTTAACAGGTCAGTCTGTAATTCAAGCTCAATAGCAAAAGGACTGATTAATGTACTGGCTAATTAAGTGGTTATCTCTCGGAAAGGTCATGTAGCTCTTAATTATTCCCTGTATATTAGAGTGACAGATGAAGAAAATTAAAAATTAGTATTATTAGTATTTTTCATTAGATGGCTTATCAGCATTTCATAATAAAGTTAACACGACACATGCAGACATCCAACCCTGCCGTATCTGGACTTCCGCAGGGTGGGGGGGAAGGGGGCAGAGCGGACTGACGTCAGGTCAATGGCGTCACAAAGGGGGTGGGACAGAGTGGGCAACATCAATAATGCCACAAAGGGGGTGGGGTTATGCACAGGCCACTACATGTGATGTATTTTACATCACAGAAGAGGTGTGGTAAGAGGGAGGTGACAAATTACATCACAGAAGAGCGTGTTTAAGAAAAGAAGGCGTTCCGGGGGTGGAGCTGCCAGGTAATTTTGGTTCCGTGGAGTTTGGGGTGGAGTACCTGAGGAAGGGGAAGTCATATCCCCCGAAAAATTGTATGCTGCTTTTTGCTTAATAAAACACTAAGAATGAGGTAGTGTGCTCCTCCAACTTATTTGCATTGCTGTATTGCTGTGGCCCTTAAGGTGGAGGGCTGGGAGGATTGCACCTAACGATAGAGGGCCGTGCCACAAGTGGTGTGCTTGAGTGTACCTGATTGGAACTACTTGAGTTTGAGGTGGACTCGCGGGTGTGCGGGAGACCACCCCAAAATCCGGTAGACTCCCGTGACTCCCGGGAGGGGTGGGATGCCTGCACATGTAACTATCTATCTATCTCTGCTAGATATAATACTTCATAATAAAGTTAACACGACACATGCAGACATCCAACCCTGCCGTATCTGGCTTCCGGGCAGGGTGGGGGGGAAGGGGGCAGAGCGGACTGATGTCAGGTCAATGGCGTCACAAAGGGGGTGGGACTAGAGTGGGCAGACATCAATAATGCCACAAAGGGGGTGGGGTTATGCACAGGCCACTACATGTGATGTAATTTACATCACAGAAGAGGTGTGGTAAGAGGGAGGGTGACAAATTACATCACAGAAGAGGCGTGTTTAAGAAAAGAAGGCGTTCCGGGGGTGGAGCTGCCAGGTAATTTTGGGTCGTGGGAGTTTGGGGTGGAGTACCTGAGGAAGGGGAAGTCATATCCCCCGAAAAATTGTATGCTGCTTTTTGCTTAATAAAACACTAAGAATGAGGTAGTGTGCTCCTCCAACTTATTTGCATTGCTGTATTGCTGTGGCCCTTAAGGTGGAGGGCTGGGAGGATTGCACCTAACGATAGAGGGCCGTGCCCTAAGTGGTTGCTGTGTGTGAGTACCTGATTGGAACTACTTGAGTTGAGGTGGACTCGGGGGGCGGGGAGAACCCCAAAATCCGGTAGACTCCCGTGACTCCCGGGAGGGGTGGGATGCCTGCACATGTAACTATCTATCTATCTCTGCTAGATATAAAAATTAAGTCATTAATTTGCCTTTTTAGTGACTAGTATGCAACTATATTTTATAACTAAATACTGTTAAATTATGGATGGGTAGTCCATAGTTCATGGGTAGTACCATAATGAATACCTTTTCCACTTATACTGAACCACTTAATGTGATAATGGACAGGGACTACAGAGTCACTATTTTATACAGTAAGTGCAGCTTTAAGACAGATATAAAGCCAGACTCCTGATGCCACAACCAGTGGAAGAAAGAATCTCACTGGGTGCAGATAATTAAAGGAGAATTAAACCCAATTATTTATACTCCAGAATCTGAAAACAACCCCCCTAAAAACACCAATAAGCTATAAAATCCCACTTCAGTAAAATGTATTAAAGTAAATCTAAGCCTGTTAAGAACCGGATGAAGTATCTGTGTGTATGTGCAGTGTCAGACCACACCTCCTGACCTCAGTCACATACCTCCTTACTTTATCTGTCCTGTAAAAGGATTGGCTAGAGATTATTAATGGGTGTGACCAACTGTAACAAGTTTCTGCCATAGCTAAGGACTGAGCATGTGCAGAATATAATGGTCGTTGACCAAACTGTGTGATACTAGAATGCTGAGAAGTAAAGCACAAACCATATGTTATTTAGGTAAATTTCCCACCGCCTGTATAAAAATAAAAGGTAAGGCACAGATTATTAGTTTTATATCATGGTGTTCTGCCTTCTGGTTTAGTGTTGTTTTGTGGCTTTAGTTGTCCTTTAAAGTTGAAATGGTCCTTCAAATTTAAAGAATATCAGAGATCAAAATCCCATTAGAATATGGAAGAAAGGTAGTGTACATGTTTGTAAAAAGGAGTTTTACACTATAATCCTTCTTTAAATTGTTCCCCCCAAAGGGCAACTATACCAAAAGCATATTCCTACCTCACAGTGTGGTTGCTAGAAGTACTGAGCTGTAAAAGGTTTCACTTGTGTTTCCACCTGTCAATATACATTACATCAGAGCAAAACTTGAGTCATAAGGCCTAAGTGGCCTAGATAAGTTTCTAAAACAAAAAAATATTGAGAATTACTGGTAATACACATACTGTAGTTCTGTTTGATCCAGGGATATTTTCCAATTGCCATTTGAGGTCAGGAAGGAATTCCCCCCCCCCCTTTTTTTTTTTTAGCTTTTTACCTTCCTCTGGATTAACTGTTAGGTAGAGGAGGGTATGGGTGTATGTCTTTATTCAACCTCAATTACTATGGAATAACTTTAGCAATAATACCTAAAACATTGCCTGCTAAGCCAGTATAGTTCCAAGGCACACACATGAGGAAACTTACAAAACAAAGTATTTTAAGCTCCCAAGACCACAATGGCCACGATACCGTATATACTCGAGTATAAACCAAGGTTTTCAGGCTTTAAAAAAAGCCTGAAAATCTTACCTCGGCGCCGGGTAGTGACATCATCTGGATGCGCAGAAGCTGTGGATCGAGGATGTGGATCGCGCGGCCGCCGGACAAGGTAGGAGAAACTTTTACTTGCACAGGGACACAAGTGGCAAAATACTGACAAATAAGAGTAAAACCTTCTTTTTTTGTGCATACTGTATGCACAAATAAAGGAGGATTTACCCCTATTTGCAAGTATTTGCCACTTAAGATGTTTGAAAACTACAACTCCCAGCATGCTTTATTGCTGGGAGTTGTAGTTTTCAAACATCTTAAGTGGCAAATACTTGCAAATAGGGGTGGTAAATCCTCCTATATTTGTGCATACAGTATGCACAAATAAAGAAGGTTTTACTCTTATTTGTAAGTATTTGCAACTTAAGATGTTTGAAAACTACAACTCCCAGCAATAAAGCATGCTGGGAGTTGTAGTTTTCAAACATCTTAAGTGGCAAATACTTGTAGTACATCAGTTTATACTCGGGACAGTTTATACTCGAGTATATACGGTACTTATTAACTGGATGGTTACTGCAACAACAATTGGCTGTTCAGATAAAACCAAACAAATATGTTAAGCAATTTGATGCAATGTATTATTGCACACAAGCCCTGTGAAACATCTTTTACACTGGTAGGAATGCAATTTTAATGAAAAGAAATATTTCATACTTTGCAGTATTGTATGCCATCATATTTATTTGAAACTCCAATCCCCCCCCCAAAAATAAACCCCCCAAATCTGAAAGATTACAGTACAGACATTTCTAACCACCTATTGGCTAGAAGTGAAGAGGTCTTGCATTTATTAAGGAACTCACATGAAATGTTTTAAGAGATAACAGAGAGGACCAAATATTTGGTGTATGCTCCCTGAATATCAGTCAACAATAACTATTTCCCTTCCTCGCCAAGATTCACTATGTGGTTGTTTAGTGAAAATAAGATTCAGCAAGCAGTATTTTATAAAGCACAAGAAAAGCATAAAGTACCATTTCTAGCTTCAATAGTAGTTTACAACATTAACAATTCCACTGTATTTCTGAGTTTTTCATTTATTTCTTTATAAATAAAGACATTTCTAAGTGACCCCAAACTATTGTATGTTGTCAGTCAAAAGAGATGCAACTATAAGGTGCCCTTCTTTAAAAAAGGAAATGCTGGAAAATATGTCTTCGTTTAAGGATAACCATCGTGTATAAAGTTTATTTTATAAAAACAGTTAAAAGGATAAGTATACTGAAAAAAACAAATACAGTTTAATTGGTAGCTGAATCCCTAACTAACCTTCCCCCCCCCCCCCTTTTTTTAATTTTTTTAGGTCCCTTCAGAGCCTACCTGAGCCCATGGAAAGTGCAGGCCATCTTGGAAGATGAATGAAGTTCGGTAAGCTCCGCCCCCCGAGAGTTGCTGGACCTCGTTTCCAGCTTGTGTCATGACATCACTCGCGCACGTGATGCAACTCTCGGGGGGGCGGAGCTAACCAGACTTCATTCATCTTCCAAAATGGCCAGCACTTTCCATGGGCTAAGGTAGGCTCTGACTGGTCCTAAAAAAAAAAAAGGAGGGGGAAAGGTTAATTAGGGATTCAGCTCCCATTTAAACTGTATCCTTTAACAGTTTAAATGGGAGGGAGTTGACTTAATTCAGCTCTTTATGCAATCCATTATAATCCGTTACGCCTGACTGACTGCACATACATGAAGAGATAGCCGCACATAACAGACATTAGTCGGGCTGGCGGGAGTCACGGAGCAATGTGAGTAAAATCTAATGTATGCACCAGTCTTGTCTCTTAATATAAAAATTTACGCCGGCCACACACTTTTTAATTTAGATCTTCAATTGTTGTTTCTATTAAATGCAATTGGTATACAAGAACGTCAGATCCCTAGGTAGGTTGGGGATAGTTTTGAAAACATTTGTATTAATAAGTCTAGCATAAGGGATCAAATCATTCTTCAGTCTTACTTACTTAAATGTTAGTTCGTCTGAGAAAAAAGATATCTAGCTTGCAGTCACAGAAACAAACGTACCAATTTTGCAGTCTGTGCACAGGTGCATTAATCAAAGTGACAACCTTTAATTAACCCACCTGTGCTTTAAGCATGGAGACCCTACTGAGTCTCTAATTAAACCATATGTTCTCAGGCAAGTAATTTTGTATTTTTCCTTACCTTCTGAATGCCTCTATATGCTTTACAAAATGACAGAAAATATGCAAGTATAATAACAAACACACAGAGGAAGAGAACAAATATTTTCAGAAACAGACCATGCCATTGCATGTAGGTACTTAAAGGGGAACTAAAGTCTCGCAACAACATTGTCCCAATAGACAGAGCACATACCATACTCGTATAAGCCGACCCGAATATAAGCCAAGGTGATTATTTTTACCTAAAAAACGAGGGTAGAAATTATGACCCCTACTGCCCCCATGAACACATATGGTATAGCTTTTTTTGTAGGGTAAAAAGGTGTGTGTATAACTAAGATTTTTTAGAATGTGCATTATCCCAAAGATAATCATCAGATCATCTCAAGGAATAATAATGAACTTGGAATACAGGCATAAATTACTTTTTCCAAGACAAATTCAGATTGGAAAAATCACATCCCTGAACAAATTTTCACAAAAGTGATATTTAATTCATTGGAAAATATCAATTATTAGGTGATGAGAACTGATACCCAATATAGATCTCTGCCCCCATTTTTTTTCTTGGCTACAAAAAATACTTTTTTGTGTGTGAATGGAACACTGAGCTCCATTCACAAATACTATATTAAGCTGTCATTCACTGACAGCTTACTATAGCCTGTACTGCACTGTGATCTGAATGGTGATCGCAGCGTAGTACCTCAACTAGACCACCAGCATAATGGTTCTCTGACGTCACCAGGGTCTCCCTTACTGGCAATCCCAGCAATTGCCGGTCATGGATTTACAGGCTGCTAGCTCCCGATCCCCCCCATCGGTTCTGTTGAAATCTATGGGGGATTGAGTGAGTTAGGGGGGCACCTGAATGCCCCCCCCCCCCCCCCCCCCCCCCCCCCCTCAAAAAGGGAGGGTGCAGTAAAAGTACCCAGGGCTGCTAACTCCTAATCCTCTCATTGGACTAGGACCATACAAATAGGGGATCGAGGGGGCTATGGGGGCACTGCCTCCCTATTACCCCTAGATGCCTTAAAGGGGCAGCGTGCAGCAAAAGTTCCTTGTAACTGCTGTGACTCGAGTATAATCCGAGATTAGCTTTACAGGCTCATTTTATATATATTATAATAAAAAACTTGTCTTATACTCGAGTATCTATGGTACACAAACATACAACAAGATGGGTCTCGCCGATTCCTTTGCTGCGGTTGCTAGGTGATTTATAAAACTAATCTGTGGGTACTAGGGGTCAGCTCCCTTAATCCACCTTAGCTGGGTAAAACCTAGCTAAGTATACGCAGTACACATTTACATGCTCCGTAGTGCTCAACAGATCAAAACAAGGAATTAGCCGTCTTGCTTCCTAGAAGCTGACAGCCAAATATATAACAAGAGATAACAGAGAGATCCTCCCTCTCCCAAACACAACAGGGTTTTTTTTTTTAAAAGATATTTAAATACTCCTCTCCCTAACAATTATACCTTTCTTTGCTTTTAATACAAAAAAGAAAAGTTATCTTTGCAGATTATTTGTAAGCTAGCATGGATGTAAGAAACCAAATAGTAACATTTCAGTAAAAAATAAAAGGAAGTCTGGGGAATTAAACCTGCAACCTCATGAACTCTGTCTTGCTAAAAGCAGAGCTTTACCCACTAATCCAAGACATACTATGTGGAACATTACTAGAGGTAGAGCCTTTATTTTTTGCTAGGAACATGACCTGTGGCTTATGATGGTGTACAAATAGCCTTTTCGGCTAAGTATCGTTTAATATGTGGGCGCTCAGTCGGACTTCATTGATGATCCACTGACTGAACAGCCTTTAATGCCCATACATTAAACTAGAGATGCCCAAAATAGCTCTTTGGTACACCACTGTGCATAGCAGGTCGGTACCTGCGATGCACGTGTGTTCGGACCTTAAGCCTAGTCTCAACAAATATACAATGCAGTTCTTAAATGAACACTATAATGAAAAAAATACTTTTCCTCATCTTAATCTATGAATCTATGAATAAATAAAAGTGTGTGTTGCTGCATGCCTTAAATCCAGCACGTTTTGCTCCGGAGCAGTATCCCCCCTCCCTCTTTTAATCACTCCCACTACCATCTGACCCGACTTTTGCCCCACAAAACAACTGTCAAAACTGCATACAGCACACCAACTAGCACACCAACTGTCAAAACTCTCACCATTCCAGCTACAGCAAAACTGCTCACAGAAGAATAGTTTATGACAGCGAGGCACTTGATTGACAGCTGAAATTTAAGATGTTTTAGACTGGATATCTAAAGAAATAGGGGGAAGATCAACCAACAAAAACTGATCAGTGGTCGTTGGGAAGAATTATCATTTCCAGTAAGGGTTAATTAAAATAAGCTTTGTTTTTAGTATAGATGCCCCTTTACTTGAAATTAAAATAAATACTCTTGCTAGCCACTTGCTCGCTACTAGTGAATGGTCGGCCTGGACAAATGTTTGTAAGTCACGGCAGTAGTGGCCGTGGCCAACAGTTCATGCAGCCCCCTAAGAAACTGCACGTTTGCCTGTGATTTACCAAAAGGAATGATAGCCTGTTCGTCCGATCTGGGCGAATGGGAAACAGAGCTCGGTCGTAGCAGCCACACACACACCATCAGACAATTCTGACTGACCGACCGATACACATCACTATCAGTCGTCGCCCGGAAATATCTGATGGTGTGTACCTTGCTTAAGGTACAGAAAGGCTAAGCACAAATAAAAATAAATATTTATAGTTAAACTACCAAGATAACCTCCCATCTTAGAGTTTAGGCTACAGCCAAGCATGGCTCAAGCATGATTCTCCCAGAGAGAGTTATACTGAATCTCCCTGTGACAACAGGGGATGGTAAAGTAAATTTGCACAACAGTAAATAACTGCACAATAACTCTAATCAAAATCATGGATTAACTCACCTGATTGATTATGTAAATTCCATATGCAACTTTTTGTCGTCGCAGTATAGGGTGAAGATAATGAAGCCAATATTTAAGGTGATGTTCTCGATGTCTGAAGGGAATTAGAATTGCCACTTTTTCTTTCGGATGGCAGTCAGGTGGTGTGTACCTTCCTCCTTCTGTAACATCAGGATTCTCCCTTTGAACTCGTTCCATGCTCATAGGAGAGCTGAATTCAATCAGCAAGCGCCCAACTACAAAAAAAAAAAAAGGGGGGGGAATGTAATTTTTGTCCACTTTCCTTCATTTTTTTAAAACTAGGAATCTGCCCAAATACTGTAAATACATCAAACAAATTTCAGCGTAGGAGCTGATGGGTACATACAGTAAAATAAAATAAACATGTACTTTTTTGGCAATGTTAACTACATATTTTGGACATGTTCATTTAATATTTTTTCTTTTATATTTTTATATGTTATATAGATTAGCCTTATGTCTGTCATTTTCCCAAATTGGTGGGTGATATTTTGATCACACTGGCCATTGAATACCGCTCAAATGTCCAATTGCACTTTCAAACAATTTTGGCCAAAGTCCGACTGCAATATGACAATTGTGGTGCAAATTTCCACTGATATTTCAACCCAATTTACCAAAATATTGTGGTGGCCAAAATATCCAGATCAGTCCACCTATCTGTGCTCCATTTCATTGTATGCATATGCAGCCTGTTTCAAAGGTCATCCCTCATAAACCAAAAATTGCCTTAAAGGAGTACAAAAGCTTAGCTGTAAATGACCCTGCATGAACGATCAGCTTAATTTCAAGGTTCCAAACAATATTCAATAATCAAAAAACAAACAAACAAACAAAAAACTATACAAAATAACCGAAATGAAGGGATGAGGTGTGATACTGACGATAGAGAGGTTTACAATTCACATCAAAGGAGCATTCCACTGGTCTTCCATAGAACTGAATGAGTGAAGTAGATGTGATAAACAACACAGGCCAAGCTGTAAATATTGTGGTATTTATTTATCCAACTACACACAAAACACACAACATGTTTCGAGTGTCAAGCGCCCTTTATCAAGTGATCACTTGATAAAGGGCGCTTCACTTATACAATATAACCCTAGGCCTCATGTGTACCCATTAGCTGGAAACACAAATTGCCTCATTTTTCTCTGGATTAGACTGCATTTTTCAAGCATAAATAATATATTAAACCAGGATTTGATTTGCACAGTTTAACATTTTCTTTGAATTGTGAAACATATTTTGTTCTAAATTGTAGTTTACTCACTCTTTCATTTACAAGATCTGTTATTTTGTCATTTCTAACAATATTTCAGATTCATTTGCAATTATGCTTTGTATTGTGAATTTATAGAACACATTATCAAACAGTTAATAATATATAGAAAAGCCAATTACAGACAATACAATAGGCTTTAATAAATAAAACCAGATGTTACGTACAAACATTCTTATGTTAATTCTATGTTTTATATCTATACTGTATAGAAGACAGGCAAATGTTTCCTTTCCTTGTTTGCTCCTCTAAGCCCAACTACTCAAAAATACTTTTCAGAATTGTGGTTAAAGGATATATACACTGGGAAATTTGTTTTTTTTAATTGCCTATTACCAGAAACTATAATTCTTCCCAACTATCACTGTACAATTTTTAAGTTGATCTGTCCCCTATTTCTTTAGATATCCAGTCTGAAACATCTTACATTTCAGCTGTCAATCAAGTGCCTTAGTAGCATAACCTCTTCTGTTATGTATAGTTTTGCTGTAGCTGAATGGTGACAGTTTGTAGATGAACTGCATGGTGGGAAATTCCGTCTTCCAATGCTGCCTCATAGGGATTACTGAGCATGCTTGCCCTCACAAAGAGTCAAATAGTCTGGCAGTGGGGCTGAGGGACTGAGCTTGAGCAAAACAAGTACTGTATTGAAGTCATGCAGTAACTCAAATAGATCAGAGTAAGTATCATACATGTATTCATTTATAGATTGAAATGAGGCAAAGTATTTTTTCAGTGTAAAATTTCTTTAAAAGGAGATAGTATAAGATATAAGTAGGCATGCTTAAGCCACCAGTGAGGGGGCAGGTGACGTCACATATCAATGTCATGCACAAAGCCTGGATGCTCACTCCTGAATGCAGCTAGCCTCTACTGAACATGCATCCTAGCCAAGATCTCTGCATAGTTTTGACAGCCCATATCTTTTCAATTATTGCACAAAGGGAGGCTGATATAGGAGACCCTAAACTCTGTAATTATTCAAGGGCATTTGGTCTAAATAGCTGTTCTTTAAAGTCATCTCCATACAATTCATATGCCATTTACTAGATCGATCCAGATCTAACAGCCATTAAAAGGCTAGCTGCAAAGAAACATTCCCTGAATATTATTTTACAAAGACACAGAAAAAAACAAACTAATTTAGCAGGGCACTGGGCAACCCTGTACGCACAGGGGGAGGCTCCCGTGAATGTTCGTAGACAGTAGCAACAGACTTTCCTAGAGTTGAATCAACACATCTGTGGACAGTAGCGGCAGATCCCTCCTTGAGTCTAATCAATACATCCGTGGACAGTAGAGTCTTTCCTAGAGTTGAATCAGTACATCCGTGGACAGTAGAGTCTTTCCTAGAGTTGAATCAATACATCCATGGATAGTAGTGGCAGGCCTTCCTAGAGTTGAATCAATACATCCGTGGACAGTAGCGGCGGACTTTCCTCTAGGAAAGTCCCCCGCTACTGTCCACGGATGTATTGATTCAACTGCTGCGAGCATTTAGGAGAGCCTCACTTACCCTGTGTTTAAAAAAAAGGGGGGCACTAGCCGGCAGGGACAGATGAGTATAAGATTTTCTATGTAGACAAATTTAAAGCACTATGCACTTTACTTGCAGTCAATATGAATCCTTTTTTTACAGTGGTTTGATACATAATTACATTTTTGGTTATGTTAATGAACTTGATGATTACCAATGATATGAATGTTAGAATGTCTGTGATTAATTCTTGGTATTGATTCAAATTTTCCCACTTCTTCCACAAATTATGTAATAAAAGGATTTTAATTAATTGGTGTGCCACCAATGTCTAGAAAATGTACAGTATATCTGCCCGACTAATGTAAATAAATGAATAGGCATTAAATAACCATTTTACAGGTGTCTGTCTCTCTTTAAAAAAAAAAAAAAAGCATTTTCAGCGGAATAATAATTAGCAACTATCAATGTATAGGGATTCCTCGGTGTATCAGCTGTAGAGTAGAGAAAGTGCACACAGGAAGTGTAAACCACTTGGATAGACTGCTGCAACAGACATGACCCTGGTCTCAGAGTAACTGAGAGGTCTACTAAATAGAGGAAACTTGTATGGAGATCACAGTTCCCTGGGGCCAGCGTGTACTGATCGCAGTCCTTGTGAATTGCTCATATCAAATGAGCATTAAAAGCTAGAGATTCTGCGCAAGAAGGGGAGTACCTCGTAGTGGTTAACAGCACAGCTGGAGAGTGGGGTTCATGGATGCATGTCTGATAACGCAGGGGGGTCGGGAGAAAGAGAGGGGGGAGAAAAGAGGAAGAATGAGTTCGAGTTGCACTATTGTCTACTGAGAGCCTAAGTAGATACCGTATAGAATCTCCACCAATATACAACTGCGAAGGTTTCATTAAATGACACAGCGATAATGAACTAAAAAAAGGGGGGAGGTGTGGTGGGCTGTTGGGGGGAAAGAAAAAAAAATCCTCATCTTATCTATATCTATGAAAAATAAAAGTGTGTGTTGCTGAATGCCTTAAATCCAGCACGTTTTGCTCCGGAGCAGTATCCCCCCTCCCTCCTTTTAATACCACTCCCACTACCATCTGACCCGACTTTTGCCCCACAAAACAACTGTCAAAACTGCATACAGCACACCAACTAGCACACCACTGTCAAAACTCTCACCATTCCAGCTACAGCAAAACTGCTCACGAAGAGTTTATGACAGCGAGGCACTTGATTGACAGCTGAAATTTAAGATGTTTTAGACTGGATATCTAAAGAAATAGGGGGAAGATCAACCAACAAAAACTGATCAGTGGTCGTTGGGAAGAATTATCATTTCCAGTAAGGGTTAATTAAAATAAGCTTTGTTTTTAGTAAGATGCCCCTTTACTTGAAATTAAAATAAATACTCTTGCTAGCCACTTGCTCGCTACTAGTGAATGGTCGGCCTGGACAAATGTTTGTAAGTCACGGCAGTAGTGGCCGTGGCCAACAGTTCATGCAGCCCCTAAGAAACTGCACGTTTGCCTGTGATTTACCAAAAGGAATGATAGCCTGTTCGTCCGATCGTCGAATGGGAAACAGAGCTCGGTCGTAGCAGCCACCACACAACCATCAGACAATCTGACTGACCGACCGATACAACTCACTATCAGTCGTCGCCCGGAAATATCTGATGGTGTGTACCTTGCTTAATACAGAAAGGCTAAGCACAAATAAAAATAAATATTTATAGTTAAACACCAAGATAACCTCCCATCTTAGAGTTTAGGCTACAGCCAAGCATGGCTCAAGCATGATTCTCCAGAGAGAGTTTACTGAATCTCCCTGTGACAAAGGATGGTAGGTAAATTTGCACACAGTAAATAACTGCACAATAACTCTATCAAAATCATGGATTAACTCACCTGATTGATTATGTAAATTCCATATGCAACTTTTTGTCGTCGCAGTATAGGGTGAAGATAATGAAGCCAATATTTAAGGTGATGTTCTCGATGTCTGAAGGAATTAGAATTGCCACTTTTTCTTTCGGATGGCAGTCAGGTGGTGTGTACCTTCCTCCTTCTGTAACTCGGATTCTCCCTTTGAACTCGTTCCATTCCATAGGAGAGCTGAATTCAATCAGCAAGCGCCCAACTACAAAAAAAAAAAAGGGGGGGAATGAAATTTTGTCCACTTTCCTTCATTTTTTTAAAACTAGGAATCGCCCAAATACTGTAAATCATCAAACAAATTTCAGCGTAGAGCTGATGTTACATACAGTAAATAAAAACATGTACTTTTTTGGCAATGTTAACTACATATTTTGGACATGTTCATTATATTTTTTTCTTTTATATTTTATATGTTATATAGATTAGCCTTATGTCTGTCATTTTCCCAAATTGGTGGGTGATATTTTGATCACACTGGCCATTGAATACCGCTCAAATGTCCATTGCACTTTCAAACAATTTTGGCCAAGTCCGACTCAATATGACAATGTGGTGCAAATTTCCACTGATATTTCAACCCAATTTACCAAAATATTGTGGTGGCCAAAATATCCAATCAGTCCACCTTATTGTGCTCCATTTCATTGTATGCATATGCAGCCTGTTTCAAAGGTCATCCCTCATAAACCAAAAATTGCCTTAAAGGAGTACAAAAGCTTAGCTGTAAATGACCCTGCATGAACGATCAGCTTATTTCAAGGTCCAAACAAATCAATAATCAAAAAACAAACAACAAACAAAAAAACTATACAAATAAACCGAAATGAAGGGATGAGGTGTGATCTGACGATAGAGAGGTTTACAATTCACTCAAGGAGCATTCCACTGGTCTTCCATAGAACTGAATGAGTGAAGTAGATGTGATAAACAACACAGGCCAAGCTGTAAATATTGTGGTATTTATTTATCCAACTACACACAAAACCACACAACAGTTTCGAGTGTCAAGCGCCCTTTATCAAGTGATCACTTGATAAAGGGCGCTTCACTTATACAATATAACCCTAGGCCTCATGTGTACCCATTAGCTGGAAACACAAATTCCTCATTTTTCTCTGGATTAGACTGCATTTTTCAAGCATAAATATATATTAAACCAGGATTTGATTTGCACAGTTTACCATTTTCTTTGAATTGTGAAACATATTTTGTTCTAAATTGTAGTTTACTCACTCTTTCATTTACAAGATCTGTTATTTTGTCATTCTAACAATATTTCAGATTCATTTGCAATATGCTTTGTATTGTGAATTTATAGAACACATTATCAAACAGTTATAATATATAGAAAAAGCCAATTACAGACAATCAATAGGCTTTAATAATAAAACCAGATGTTACGTACAAACATTCTTATGTTAATTCTATTTTTATATCTATACTGTATAGAAGACAGGCAAATGTTTCCTTTCCTTGTTTGCTCCTCTAAGCCCAACTACTCAAAAATACTTTTCAGAATTGTGGTTAAGAATATATACACTGGGAAATTTGTTTTTTTTAATTGCCTATTACCAGAAACTATAATCTTCCCAACTATCACTGTAACATTTTTAAGTTGATCTTTCCCTATTTCTTTAGATATCCAGTCTGAAACATCTTACATTTCAGCTGTCAATCAAGTGCCTTAGTAGCATAACCTTCTGTTATGTATAGTTTTGCTGTAGCTGAAGGTGACAGTTTGTAGATGAACTGCATGGTGGGAAATCCGTCTTCCAATGTGCCCTCATAGGGATTACTGAGCATGCTTGCCCTCACAAAGTCAAATAGTCTGGCAGTGGCTGAGGGACTGAGCTTGAGCAAAACAATTACTGTATTGAAGTCATGCAGTAACTCAAATAGATCAGTAAGTATCATACATGTATTCATTTAAGATTGAAATGAGGCAAAGTATTTTTTCATGTGTAAAATTTCTTTAAAAGGAGATAGTATAAGATAAAGTAGGCATGCTTAAGCCACCAGTGAGGGGGCAGGTGACGTCACATATCAATGTCATGCACAAAGCCTGGATGCTCACTCCTGATGCAGCTAGCCTCTACTGACATGCATCCTAGCCAAGATCTCTGCATAGTTTTGACAGCCCATATCTTTTCAATTATGTCACAAAGGGAGGCTGATATAGGAGACCCTAAACTCTGTAATTATTCAAGGGCATTTGGTCTAAATAGCTGTTTTCTTAAAGTCATCTCCATACAATTCATATGCCTTTACTAGATCGATCCAATCTAACAGCCATTAAAAGGCTAGCTGCAAAGAAACATTCCCTGAATATTATTTTACAAAGACACAGAAAAAACAAACTAATTTAGCAGGGCACTGGGCAACCCTGTACGCACAGGGGGAGGCTCCCGTGAATGTTCGTAGACAGTAGCAACAGACTTTCCTAGAGTTGAATCAACCATCTGTGGACAGTAGCGGCAGATCCCTCCTTGAGTCTAATCAATACATCCGTGGACAGTAGAGTCTTTCCTAGAGTTAATCAGTACATCCGTGGACAGTGAGTCTTCCTAGAGTTGAATCAATACATCCATGATATTAGTGGCAGGCCTTCCTAGAGTTGAATCATACATCCGTGGACATAGCGGCGGACTTTCCTCTGGAAAGTCCCCCGCTACTGTCCACGGATGTATTGATTCAACTGCTGCGAGCATTAGGAGAGCCTCACTTACCCTGTGTTTAAAAAAAAGGGGGGCACTAGCCGGCAGGGACAGATGAGTATAAGATTTCTATGTAGACAAATTTAAAGCACTATGCACTTTACTTGCAGTCAAATAGAATCCTTTTTTTACAGTGGTTTGATACATAATTACATTTTTGGTTATGTTAATGAACTTGATGATTACCAATGATTGAATGTTAGAATGTCTGTGATTAATTCTTGGTATTGATCAAATTTTCCCACTTCTTCCCACAAATTATGTAATAAAGGATTTTAATTAATTGGTGTGCCACCAATTCTAGAATGTACAGTATATCTGCCCGACTAATGTAAATAAATGAATAGGCATTAAATAACCATTTTACAGGTGTCTGTCTCTCTTTAAAAAAAAAAAAAAGCATTTTCACGGAATAATTAGCAACTATCAATGTTAGGGTTCCTCGTGTATCAGCTGTAGAGTAGAGAAAGTGCACACAGGAAGTGTAAACCACTTGGATAGACTGCTGCAACAGACATGACCCTGGTCTCAGGGTAATTGAGAGGTCTACTAAATAGAGGAAACTTGTATGGAGATCACAGTCCTCCTTAACTTAATTGAAGGCAATTAGTCTATCAGTATGATTATGGACAAAAACTAGAAGATTTAATTTCCAAAAAAACACAGAATGTGTCCTTCTCTGAAAGCTTTTGCCTTGATTATTAAATAGACATATGGATTCCAGGAAGCTGCAGAGGAACTTACAGCAAACACATGGGTACTTTTATGTTCTATCAGATTTAAACTTTTAAAACAAATTGATCTTAATTTTTTTGTTTTCTTTCATGTTTTTTATCTTTTAGTAATTTGTGTACAACCAATACAGAGTACTTTATATTTTTCTTTGAAGTAGATTTTTTTGGAGAGCTGCTATATAAATATTTACTACTGGCAGTAGAAGCTGTATAACACTATACTATCTTGATTATTAGCAGAGCACAATATTTTGAGGATAATTATTTTCAATAAATAAATTAGTATTCAATAACAATGTTATTCAGTGTAGAAATTTGTAAGACCCATTAAGTGCAAAGAGTTAACACACATTAAAAATACTGTGAAAATATTTTTAAACATACGCTACTCCAAATTATGAGTCAGTAAAAGAACCCTTCTCCAGCCTGTATTTTTAGTCATTCTCTGCACATAAATTATTCATTCCTTTATGGCAACATATTTAAAAACCTCACATTTATTATTTTCTACATGTTGAGCATATTTTCTTGTTGACTTAAAGAAAGCAATAATTACCTCCCAAGAGTGATATGTTAGGTTGGGAGCAGAGGTAATTGGTTGAGAAATGATATAGTGGGAAAAAAATGTTTCATACAATAAATCTTAAAGTGCCAGAGTGCTAGTTTCACCAATGGCCACCCCACTTATATCTACTCAGAGAAATGTAAAAGGATTTATACTAACTCACCCTGCAACTATTCTTTTCTCATTCTTATTAATCCAGCTTTAGCATAAAAAGAACACGACAAAGAAGTGTACATGCTACAATGTGCTAAACTGAATCAACCTAATCAAAGTTAAAGGGGAACTGTGGTCTCCAAACAAGTTGAGTTTAAATGAAAGGCCAGTTTCTTACCTTTAAAACGAGCCATCAACCACCTGTCTACCTGCTCCACAGCCTGATATAAAGAAATTAATGACCAGAAAGTTAATGGGTGGGAGGCTGACATGTGACATTCCTAAGGCGGCTCCTCCACCTCGCCGCCAGCGAGCACAGCCTCAGACTTCAGTGTGTGAGGGAGATAGGAAGTCCCTCCCCCTCCCTGCTGTGTGAAGATCACCACAGAGAAGGTAAGGGAATCTACAGCCCTACTGTCCCACTATGTGAAAACAGCCTTTTCAGGCAGAGTTCTCACTCTGCCTGAAAGGGCTGTTTTCACACAGTTTTCTGTAGAGGTGGTCTGAGTGGCACCCGCGAGTGGGCAGGGCCACATGGGGCTGTAAGGGAAGGGGCCAAGGTCTGCCTGCAAACGGAGGGTCCATGGCGTCCATTAATAGGAGGGACCTGGGGGTCTTGCAAGAGGAGGGGGACTGCAAGGGGAGGAAGAGACACAGGGCAGATTGAATGTCATCCACTGACATGGTTTCCGAGTAGGAAGCATGAAGCGCATGGGACCTGGTGATGCTGCTGCCATATCACACACAAAAATGTATATATCTTCAAAACAATACAAAATAAACAATGAAAACAATTGCAAAAATTCTAAGGAGAGCAATTTCTATCAAATTACCTAAACTCATTTTTGGACCACAGTCCCCCGTTAAAGTATAATGGCCACCACCCAGCCTAAAGGTTCATACACACTTGAGATTGCCGCCGATAATCGTCCCACGTATGGGCACTTTATCAGCCATTCGGTCGGGGATCTTTGCCCCATCTGCCAAATCTCCAAACGAGCGGCTGTTTCAGCCGATAAAGTGCTTTGCGATCGCATGTGTGTATGAACCTTAATCTTCTCAATTCTTTCATGCCTCATTAAGCAAGAAAAGGTTAATTTTAAAAATGGGGAAGAAAATATATTACTTTTCTTATATAAAGACATCTTTTACCTCAGTTTCTACAGCTATAAACAAGAAACCATTAATTTAAAACAAATTAAAACAAAGTCCAGAAAACTGAAGAGTAGTGGCTGTCTTCCTGTCCAAAGGTCTCTGCCTCTTGTCTTCTCTTGTCTTCTCCTCCGGGAGGGATGCTGACATGCGCAGGGGAGCCCTTCTGCCCCCTCCCTCCCACCTGATCCCCCAATGGCTACCCCTCACCTAGCGTAAAATCACCATGCTATACTGTAGTGTATCTATTCCCAACCTAACAAAAATAATAAAATAATTCAAACTGTACTTACAGCCCTTCGCTCCCGCTGTGTTTTTCATTCACGGCAGCCGTGTCTGTGATTGGCTGCCTCTCAGCCAATATTGGACTGTGTTAACCCTAAGGGAAGGGGGTTAGGAGGAGTGCACCTACAAACAAATGGCCATTTTCAACTCTAGTGTGCTTAAGTGGATTTGCATCTGTTCGGACATTAATTGGATTTGACCCTCATACTTTGTACTTTGAATACTCTTGAATGCTGCCTGCTCTGACCCTTATGCTTTGAATTATGAATACACCATACCAATCCTGACCTCTTGATTATACTGGACTCCAGCCCTGACGTTTTGCCTGGATTTGTTCCTGACTCTCCTTCAGGATCCACAGTAAATGTGGATTACACATGTGATTACGATAACATGTGCCAGTCCTGAGATAAAATGAGGGCAGGTAAGTAAGTTTACATTCCGAATAAGGAGAAATAGATCTAGCACGGTCTAGGTTATCCCCCATTACAAGTGCAATACACTGGGGGGGGGGCTTGAGATGCCCTTCAAAGTACCGTAGTCTAAAAGCTTATAGCTTTCCATTGCATTTTAGAAATAAAATGCAACATAAAGTGCAACAACAAGTCCAATTGGTCAAGACCTTTATCAAGTCTTAGAAACTGACCGAGTTGTTGCGGATTGCACTTGATGTTGCACTTGCAATAAATAAATGTTGAAAAAAGACCCGAATGCACTCTTATCTCTACCACTTTTGGATACCCATTTGTTGAGTAGCACCAAGACAAGTTAAAGACTGAGGGGTGAGTGCCCAAACTACCAATACTTGATTATCCCTTATATATTATATAAATACATTTATAATTTCATGGGGAATACATTGGGTTTTTCGGAGGTACTATGTTTGTGGGGGTGGGTAAAAGTAATATACATAGTGTTAATGTGTTGTTTAAGCACTAAATAGTTATATCAATATTAACAAATATGCAGTAATAACATTAAAGTATATAAAAATGTAAATAAGGCAACATATATAAATAAATAAAAGTACTTGCATAGTCCCCACACCTGTTTTGTAATGGTATCTTCAAAATGGAGTGTTAAGCTTTACAGGGAGGCAATGTAAGCTTAAAAAGGAACATATTTATCACTTCCCTTTTAGTGTTGTATCCAATGGTGTGCTTAATATTAGATTGACAGCAGTGTTAGCGAATAAAAATTTTTTCTGAGTGTTAGTAGGGAAGTAGGAAGTGTTAGTAGGAAGTTACAAGACTTATATGTTACTTCCTTTGTAAAACATGTGACAGTCTTAGTAAAAACATTCTTCTCACTCTCACATAACTCCAGGGCCACTTCTACCATTAGGCAGAGTGAGACATTTGTCTCAGGCAGCACACCTGCACTGAAGAAGAAAGGCAGCAGACAAGCAGTGGTGGGGAAAAAAATGTTTTTCCTTGACCAGTCAAGATAAAAAAAATGTTCCCTAGTAACAGATGTTCTTAAAATCATTTTATATGATTAGGTTAGCTCTAGTTTGTTAGGCAAATTTAGACTACTTGGGTTAGTTAGGGCCCTGCTTAAAGAGTCTACCTTGACATGTCTTGACAAAATCTTTTAGCCAAAATTTCCGCCTGGAAATAATCATGGGCTGCATTCAAAAGTTTAACTCTGGCAGCAGGAACACAAGAAGTGCCTCTGCATAACTCCACCCCACCCCTCCCCTCTCAATAGACATAGAGGAGAGCTGCAGTTTGCTGGACAGTAAGAGATAACTATATATCAGGGATAGGCAACCAGTAGATCTCCAGATGTTTGGAAACTGCAACTCCCAGAATTCCTTAACTACATAGTGCTTGTAGAGGAATGCTGGGATTTGTAGATTTCAAACATCTGGAGATCTACTGGTTGCTTATCCCTGCTATATATAATAGCTGGACTGAAAGGAAAACATCTCCATGCCCATTCCTCTGAGACAATGAAGTGAGTTTGTTAATCGTTTATTATCATTATTTAAGCAATAGACCCCATAGAAGCCATGATCCTGTGGCCTGAACTGATACAATGTAATAAGATTAAAACATAGTCTGGGTTCTTTATAGGACCGAGATTTACCAATAGTGATCTCTCACTAACAGAATCCCTGGTGACAGCTGTGAGTTAATATGGAGTGTGAGAACTGAAAGAACCCAGTTCCGCAACGGATTTCCGTGATTCACGGATTTTGCAGGAATTCCGCTCTGCAGATTTTTCGAGACGCGTTCGGAAATTTAAATAAAATTTCAAAGAATTTTTTTAAATTTTGTACAAATTATAAAGTTACTTACTGTAAATAGTTTTGGGACCTGGAAAATGGTCTGGGGAAAAGACAATTAGATTATTTCTGAAAGAATCTGATTGTAACCAATTCTGATTAGAAAAGAATCTTATTGGTTACTATACCAATCATATTATTTCTTAAAGAATCTGATGGTAACTAATTCTGATTGGTTACAATTAGGTTCTTCCAGAAAGCATACCAATCAAATTCTTTCTGAAAGAATCTGACTAACCAATTCTAATTGGCTGCAATCAGCTTTTATTTTTATTTTTTAGAAAGAATCTTTTTGGTATACCAATAAGATTCTTTCCCAATCACAGTTGGTTACAATCAGAATCTTCCAGAAAGCATACCAATAAGATTTCTAAAAGTATCTGATTGTAACCAATTCTGATTAGGTACAATCAGATTCTTTCAGGAAGTATCTAATTGCTATACTAACCAATCAGATTCTTTTCCAATCAGAATTGGTTTCAATCAGCTTATTTTAGAAAGATTCTAATTTGTTAGTATACCAATCAGATTATTCCTAAAAGAATCTGATTGTAACTAATTCTGATTAGTTGCAATCAGTTTCTTCCAGAAAGCGTACCAATAACATTCTTTCTGAAAGTATCGAATTGTAACCAATTCTGATTGGATACAATCAGATGCTTTCAGAAAGAATCTGATTGCTATACTAACTAATCAGATTATTTTCTAAACAGAATTTGTTACATTCAGATTCTTTCAGAAAGATTCTGTTTGGTTAGTATACCAACCAGATTAGTTTCCAATTAGAATTGGTTACAATTAGATTCTTTCTGAAAGAATCTGATTGCTTAGTATACCAATCAGTTTCTTATAACCAAATCTGATTATCTGTTCCCCAGACAATTTCCCAGGTCCCAGAGCCATTTACAGTAAGTTATTGTATCATTTTAACAAAATTTTCAAAAATTCCTTTAAAATTCTAATTTTCTATAATTTCAGTGACCCTCGAAAATACAATGCGTAATCTTGAAAAACAGTTTGATCATGAGGAAAGTTATATTTTTTAAACTTCTGGATGTATGTAGGTTTTTTGCAGACCATTTTCCGGGTCCACAGGTGGAACGGATTTTAGCAGTTTCGCCCATCTCTCAAAACTCTGGATTTAAATATCTCCCTGTATAGATTTATCAAAACAAATCGATAAACAAAACAGAAAAATGTGTAGTGTTATACAACAAATATAAGATGGATAATGTCTATCTTATCTAGATTTTAGGCTGCACTTTATGTATATTTAACATGTATTTCTAAAGCACTGACACATCTAGTACAATCCAAAAGATGTGTGTATACAGTATATGTCCCCTCTAATACCTATTGGGGTACACCCAATAGGTTCTCTTCTGCCTCTGTATATTGTGTAAAATATTCATTTAGGGGATGTGACACTAATAGAACCAAGATTTCATAGGATTTCTTTTATTTTTAACATCTTGCTTTTATTTTTTTTGTACAAATACCTAAATTTTAATCATCTGTATCCACAACTATATATATATATATATATATATATATATATATATATATATATAAAACAGAGAAAAGAGTCTTGGAGCACTCACAGGACTTTAACACAATCAGGATCCTGATGACGGCCATAGAGGGTGGCTGAAACTCGTTGATTGTTTCATTAAAATTTGTTCGTGTTGAAGTCCTGTGGGTGCTTCAAGACTCTTTTCTCTGTTCTATGACACATTTTGGATTCGGCACCCTGGCAACTGCTATCTTGGTTACGTGAGTGCTACCCAATATTTGATATATATATGTATATATATATATATATATATATATATATATATATATATATATATATGTATAGTGGGATTTATTTGTGTGTATGTTTAGCTATGGGCCAATTGGAAAGACTAATTGGACGTACACCACAAAAGAATGTATTTGGTATGGTAGGGGAGGGGTATTTTGATTGGGATAAGGTAGCCATGGCAGAGTAGAAACGCTGTTTAGGGCTGCTACAAAATAGAGAACTTATTAGGTTAGCTAGAAGGGGTAAATAACATACCTCAAAAAGTACAGTACATTGGCATGCAGATTAAAAATGTATATTTTAGAAATGAGCAGTTGAGGAATGCAGTGTCCACAATTATCACACTATATAGTGGTCATTGTGCAAACGACATGCAACGTTTCCTTCCTCGGGCATGCCTTTTTTGGTGGGGGTAGGTAAAAGTAATATACATAGGGACAGTGTGTATGTGTTTAAGCACTTAGTAAATAGTTCCATGATTACTAACAAATATGTAGCAATGACATTATAGTATACACAGTAATGTAAAAAAGTCAATATAGATAATTAATAAAAGTACATACATAGCCTATACTCCTAAGTTGCAATAGAATCTTCAAAATGGAACACGGTAATTGTACATGGTGTGTGTCTACGCAGAAAAATTAAGATGTGTTTTACTTCTGTTTTACTGCAATAGCTAATGCTGTGTTACTGTTAGAGAGATAGCATTGCTAGCAAATTATTAATTGCTTAGCTGTAGTATGAAGTGTAAAGGTGAGCAACGTCATATCAGTTTGTAGTTGAATGGGTGTGCAACGTGACATCCGGATATGACGTTGCGCACCTATTAAACTGCAACTGGATATGACATAGTGCAACTTTATAACACACAATAGCAAAGTTGGTCACTGCAGATGTGCGTAATAATGTAATTCGCCTTAGACACGGTGGCGCTATACAGGATGACAGAGATCACAGACTAACAACTTTGTTGTAGAGCTAGCTGCCGAATATCGGAATTGTGAACTGTGTGCTGGTATTTTAAGTGTCTAGGAGGAGTTGCGATATGTCTGTATTTAAAGACAAATAACCCTAATTGGCTGGTGTAGTGCTGGGTACAGGGAGGATCTGGTTAATATCAGCAGCTAAATTACATACTATTCATTTAAAACTACATTACCCAGCATCCTCTGACAGTGTTTGCCTATTTTTTGCAAAAGCTGTCAGGGAATGCTGGGTAATGTAGATCTAAATGAATAGTATGTAATGTAACTGCTTTTACTATCTGTTCCTTGTACCCAGCACTTAACCAGGCAATTGGGGTTAGTTGTCTTTAAAGGGACACTATACTGAAGAAATGACTCTGCCTCATCTTAATTTATAATTGAATACATGTAAGTAGCACTTACTCTGATTTGTGTGTGTTGCTGCATGCCTTAAATCCAGCATACATTTTGTTTAGGAGCAGTACCCCCCCTCCCTCTTTTAACCACTCCCACTTACATCCGACCTGCACACTTACCAACATGCTTCTTCTTTCTGTAAATTTGCGCTCTGTTATTTGTCATATCTGTTTGTAGTTCAATGGGTGCACATTTATGATGCCAGATATGATGTAGAGCACCCATTGAACTACAAATGGATACGACATTGTGGCTATTACCAGAACGAAGATACAAATGGATATGACACTACACACATTTCCACTTCCTTCTACAGTAAATTTTTTGATTTGCATTCCTATCTCTCTAAGTTAACCACAACATTGGCTATTGCACTAAAACATGTATGACATGTACCGTATATACTCGAGTATAAGTCGATCCGAGTCTAAGTCAAGGTACCCATTTTTACCTGAAAAATTTGTAAAAACTGATTGACTCGAGTATAAGTCCAGGGTAGAAATTATCACCACTACTGCCTTCTGATTCTGTGTTGTTTTTAGGCTTTAGTTGCCCTTTAAATGGACAGCAGAATTCCCATACATGAATCCCATACAGTAATAGCCAAATCCAGTACCAGTAACCTCCAATTCTTTGGCACTCCAGATGTTTGGAAACTACAACTCCCTGCATGCTTTGTTGCTGGGAGTTTCAGTTTCTAAACATGTGGAGTGGCAAGGTTCAGTAAAATTTTAATTAAGCTTATCATCATTTACAATTCTCCTAAACCCCATATTGTAAAGGGCCCTCTGACCCCATATAGTAAAGGACTCTCTGACCCCAATAGTTAAAAATGGCACCTGAGAGTTGTAATTTCAAGCTGTCATTTGCATTGTACTAGCAGCTGTTTTTTGCCCCAAACTGAGGAGACCCATCAGATTTACAGCATCCAGATGAGCAGTGACAGTGCTGAGTGAGTCCAGCAGCCAGACTACAGGAAGCAGGAAGTGTAAAGGCAGATCAGCTCCTGTAAGTTTCTATGCAGGTTAACACAGCGCCACCTACTGGTTACTATCCAAAATTGTCTCTATATACATAACTTTTACTTAGCCCCACCAACATAGTACCTCCAAAAAATACAATATATTCCTCATAGTAGCAAATATGAATCTACCAGTAGCAAACTGGCAATTCCATTATATACTGGTAGTAAACTAGCAATTTCATTATATACTGGTAGCAAATGGGAATTTCATCACATACTGGTAGCAAACTTGCATTTTTATTATATAACTGGTAGCAAACTGTTAATTTAATCCCCTACTGGTAGCAAACTGTCAATTTCATTACCTACTGGTAGCAAACTGTCAATTTCATCACATACTGGTAGCAAACTGGTAATTTCATTATGTACTAGTAGCAAACTAGCAATTACATCACCTACTTGTAGCAAACTGGCAATTTCATTATATACTGGCAGCAGATGGGAATTTCATCACATACTGGTAGCAAACATGCAGTTTCATTATATACTGGTAGCAAACTGTCAATTTCATCACCTACTGGTAGCAAACAGTCAATTTCATAATATATGGTAGCAAATTGTCAATATCATCACCTACTGGTAGCAAACTGTCAATCTCAATATATACTGGCAGCAAACTTGTCAAATTCATCACATACTGATAGCAAACTGGCAACTTATATACTAGTAGCAAACTAGCAATTGCATCACATACTTGTAGCAAACTAGCAATTTCATTATTTACTGGCAGCAAATGGGAATTTCATCACATACTGGTAGCAAACTCAATTTCATCACATACTGGTAGCAAACTGGCAATTTCATTATGTACTAGTAGCAAACTAACAATTACATAACCTACATGTAGCAAACTGGCAATTTCATTATATACTGGCAGCCAATTGGAATTTCATTACCTACTGGTAGCAAACATGCAGTTTCATTATATACTGGTAGCAAACTGTCAATTTTATTATATACAGGTAGCAATTAGGCTATTACCTCACACCATGTCATACAGGCACTTGGCAATATGTGGAATTGTGGAGGTTAGCTACCTACCACTATCAGTCCTATTTGCAGGCTTTTTCAAACACTCAGTCCACCAGGATTGTCACGCCAGGATCAGCCCAATCCAGCCCATCCCAACGCAACTGTTCCCTGCCGGCTATACAGTTGAAAAGGAAGTGAAGGGGTGGCATTTTCCCATTAGTACAATACGGCTGCTTAATGACTTCATTGCACCACCATACACAACCGCACCAAGAAGTCATTGCGCTACTGCGGAGCACTACTGGGAAAAGGCAGAAAACTGAGAATCGGACCACTTCAAGGAGGTAGGTTTTGTTAAAACATTCAGAGGACTTTGCCAAAGATCCGGGCAACACCCCGAATGTTTTAACATAGTGACGCCACTGCCTGCTTTATACAGACATCCCACCCTATCAATGTTGATATCCGGGAGAATCCCGGGACACATCAACACCCCCCTTCACTCAGTGCTCAGTGTTACAGTAAGCCCCCTTAGTTCACAAATCACCCAGTGTTACAGCCAGCCCTCCAATAGTAATGTAATTGTTAGGGCTGCACTGAGTCACAACAAATGCAGTTATATGCAGTCAGTTTGTAATTAGTGACAATTTGTGACTCAGTCTACTGCACATTTAATTTATAACCTTTATAGGCCTATAAATCTATTAGGTGCCCTCAAAGGTTTTCAGGGGCCACACATGAGGCCCTTGAGATCATATGGGTTGAGCACCCCTGGCCTAAGTTAAATGATCATGATATCTGACCTAGAGTCCTACATGGGGTCCTTTAACAAATTTGCAGGTTAGGTTTGGGTATGCCATGGTAATATTTAATGGGTTGTGGGTCAGATTCGGTTACAAAGCTGCAGATGCTGGTCATGACAGGAAGCGGATGAAGGTCTGTTAAATTTTGGATGTGGGTCACTGCAGGTGAATGTCGAATCACATAGTGGGTATAGGTCCACTTACAGGTCTGTTTAATTTCATGTGCAGGTTGCAGGTTGGGTCAGGTGCATTTATGTAACCCACCAGCAAAGCAGGTGCAGGTTGCGTTTCTGTTTTATTTCCGATGCAGGTAATGAATGGTTTTGCGGTTGACCTTTGGGTTGCCATCTGTTAGTGAATCGGGTGATCGCCCCTCTGCAAAATGGACGAAGGCCCACCAAAATTTTGATTGTAAGAAACGGGCAATTCCGCGTACTCTGCTAGTTAAAAATAAAAAGCATGTATATTAGAGAGTTCTGAATTTTCCTTATGTTCTAATTTATACTACATACAGTTTCTGACAAAGTCTTGTAGCTTGATAGACCTGAAGTGCCGCTTAACAATAATTCTAATGCAGATTTTGTTCAAGAAATGGTTCATTTACCCCAAACAGCTTCTGTAATAATGTTTCAATGCAAAATGAAACTAACAAAAAGTATTCTAATATTCCACTCTTGGTAAAGCCCATTGAGGCAATTTTTGCAAAGACAAGTGTTATCGCCTTGTCATATGGGCTTCACCTGTGACTAATAATGGATCATTAATTTTCAGGTGTGTATAAAAAGAACCCCAGTACACTAGACCTTCACATCACTGCAAATAGACCTCTGCAAACATGCCTAAGATTCACCCTGAGACTAGTGTTGATTATCAAGAGGCTGAAGACCAAATCCACTGCTGATGTGGCGCACACCTTCAAGGTCCTCAAGTCAAGTTCAGAGGATAAAGAAAAGATTTGAAGAGACTGGAGAAGTTTTTGACAAGCCCAGGTCAGGCAGACCCCGCAAAGACAACTGCTTGAGAGGACTGTTTGTTGCCTCGAAAATCCAGGCAAGCCTATTTCAACTGCAGCAGAGCTCCAGGAGACCTGGTCATCTGAAATCCCTGTGTCAACCAGGGATTGCTATTCCTGATGATTTCATCAAAACATTGTATGAATCCTGCCACCCCGCATGGATGCTGTCCTTCAACTCATGGAAGTCATACAAGATATTAAATTTGGATCTTACAGCACCACTACTTATGCTGACATATTTTTGGATTGGCTGTAAAGTAGATCATTTTCTGTATAGCGACAACCACTTTTGTCTTGCAACATTTTGACCTTTCTGTCTTGATTAAATGAAAATCTTTTTTCAGTGAAACATTTTTTTACCAGTACATTTAATATTTTGGGAGGCTTTAGCTTTTCATATGCTATTTCTAACACCAATTGATCAATTAAAAATCAGGTTAATAGCAGGAGTTACTGCAAAATAAACAGGCGACAAGACTTTTGTCAGAAACTGTATATCAACAGCCCACACAAGAAAACATTCCTGAAAGTACAAACATTGATCTACGCTACAAAATATTAATTAAAGATGGCATAAATATTTCAGGGGTTTTATTAAAAAAAAATAAATATCAAAATTCAGAAAAGTTAGAATTAGGATTATTTACAGAAATGTAATGTATTTATATATGGGCAGTTCAAAAAATGTATCCCAAAGTGTTAGTCTGTGCTGCACAAAACACAATAATTATACAGTATATCTTTGTAGATCTTACGCCAACAATACACTTTAATTCTGCATCATTCGAAACTGTGATAATTATTATGGCAGAATAACAAGACTACTGGCTAATGCATTAATTGCTATCATTATGGTAATGATAATAATGCAGTTTACCACTAAGCAAAACTATCCATAATTACATTTTCTGATCATGGAAATGTCATTTTTTTTAAACTTAATGACTATTTGTATCTTGTACAAACTATATTGGCCCTGACCAACTATTACTTTAACTAGAAAGGGAAAGTTTAAGTATAAACTTTGAATTTGGCTTGAAAGACTGCATGCCAATGAAGAGGACATTGTTGTTTTTTACTTACCCTTTAAATACGTCACATACATTAAAGGTAGGTCAGTTGGTGTGTGTGTATTCATATCAGGTTGGGGGATAAAATACAAAAATTTTTGATAAATGGTCAAAATGTTTTTTACTATAGTTACCCTTTAAATATGGCTGCCATGGAAATGGAAGGGTGAGTCAGTAGGTGTGTAATCAAACTTTTGATTATTGATCAAAATTAGTTGTTTTTTTACTTTAGTTCCCCTTTAAGTATGGCTGCAACAGTAATGGAGGGGTAGGTCAGTAGGTGTGTATACCTGGGGGTATACCTTGGGGGTTAAAAAAACAAACTTTTTTGATTATTGATCAAAATTAGCTTTTTTAAGTTTAGTTACCCTTTAAGTATGTCTGCCACTGTAATGGATAAGTAGATCAGTAGGTGTGTGTACCTGGATCTGGTTGAGGGGGGATGTCTTTTTTGAATTTACAACCATAAAACTATCTTTTATTGAGGATAAGTTTTTTTTTACTTTAGTTACCCTTTAAATATGGCTGCCACTGTAATGGAAAGGTAGGTCCGTAGGTGGGTGTACCTGTATCTGTGGGGGGGGAGTGGGTTGGGGAAATCTGCGTTTGTATTTATGACCATGAAACAAACTGTTTTGAAATATCCACATTTGAGGATTGTTACCATTATAGTCTATGGGAAAAAATGTCCAGAAATTCGCTGTTAACGCTATATTGCTTCTGCAGATTCCTTAGCTAGAAGACTGCACACTTCTCCTATATGCTCCGCACGTCTGTAACCGAATATTAATGTCTCTAGCTCAAAAACTGTGGGAGGAGATACAGTCCAAAAAACTTTAAAGGGCATGCCACCCCCAAAACTATAATCCCCCCAACTACTGGCCCCACCATGTAGTGTAGTTTAATCCTTACCTCACATCCCAGCTCCATATGGTTCTCCTGTAGTCCCTCCCCAAAGTCCCAAAAACTGCCCACCAGGAGGATAGCAGAGTCCATATAGGACTCTGCCTCCTACCTGGCCTCCGGGAGAAGTTTGGCATGCGTACTGCAGCCCTTCTCCCCCTCCCTCCCCCCTCCCTCTCCCGATTCCCTCCCCCTAGTGTATAACCCTTAATGTATAAGATTCCCCTGGTCTCCCAGCCCCAACCGCTATATTTATATGTTAGAAAGCTCCCCAAACTTTACTTACCTCTCCTCTTTCCTCCCGCCGAAGTGAGCTTCTGGCAGCCGCCGCGTCCGTGATTGGCTGCCGCTCAGCCAATCACAGATGCGGCTGGCCGGTCCCGCCCCTCGCTTGCATTTTCTCACAAGCAGAGGGCCGGGAGCGCGGCGGAAGGAAAGAGGGGAGGTAAGTAGAGTTTCGGGGCTTTCTAAACATAAAATATAGCGGTTGGGGCTGGGAGACCAGGGGAATCTTATATTACAACTTTTTTTAGGGTGGACATACCCTTTAAGAATAAAACAGAAGAAGAAAAAAAAGAAGAAATAGAACAGTAATTTGGCTTTTTCAAGCCAAATTAATAAATCAAAATTTCTGCAGTGATACAAAAAAATGTTGTCAAAGGGCATTTGACTGGCTTCTAACCCACGTTTTTAATGTGTTGTGGGGTGGGTAAGCTAAAACATTATCCAGACAGCCATCAACAGTTATAAGAAAAAAGAAGGAATGTAATTTTTTCACTGTGTAATTTCTTAGGAAATCCTACAATACTAAGAGGCTTTAACAGCATTCCACAAGCTAAATGCAAAAGCAAACTGGTTTCGACTTTATTGAGCCATCATGAGTGTAATGTAGGCTTCTGGTTTCACAAAGAAACGCCTATGGAGAGATGTCACTCAGAAATTAAATGAGATAGGGAGAGTATAAGGCATTAAAGCTTCCCTTACTCATATGCAAATAAGGAATGGAGAATTCTCTGTAAATTTGATGTTTTCATCAAAGCCCACAATAACTACATCCTTTCAACTTCATTAAAGCCCACAATAACTACATCCTTTCAACTCTAGGGTTTTACACATCATGACATAAAAAATATCTAGTCCTTACCAAGTTCTTAAAGTTTTTGAATCTTAAGTTAGGTAAAATAACACACAACAGATTCCATTGTTTTATTAAATGTAGCTAAAATGCAGAAGCAGTGGGTAGTGGTGCTCCTGCCTGCATGACTCAATTTTGGCAAAGAGTTAGCTGCCAAAGAGAAGTCCTCATATTTGACTATGATAAAAAAAAGAAGTTAAAGGGCATCTATAGTGAAAAAAACACATTGCCCCATTGCAAAGTTAAATCCATGTACTCTGTGCTGCACTTCTCCTACCTCTGTCAGTGAATTTGTTTTTCCATGGTGTCAGATCTCCATGCAGCACTCCCCCCTTCCCCCTCCCCTCTGTTACCTCCTCCATGTCTCAACCCCTTGCTAACTGACAAGCTTATCATGTGCAGTAGGAGCTAAAATTTCACCATCCTGAAAAACACACACACACACAGTGGCCGATAGAAAGCAAGCTGTTCTGGAGACACGGAAGAGAAGGGAGAACAGTACAGTTACTACTGCAATAGGATCTCTCTCTTTGTGATCCATCATTAACCAGTGAAAGCTATGAAGAAGGGGGGTCAAGTGCAGCCTTATCTCTGCAGTCAAACCTACCTCTCTCCTCCTGCTAATGTTCTTATCTCTATGTTTGTGCAAACAGAGCGGGGAGGAGGGAGGGAAGAGGGTCACGTTACAGATTTGATTGATAGTACAGGATAGTACAGAAGTAGGAGTACAGGAATGCAATCACATCTTATTCTAACTTGTGTATCTCAGGACAGAGAGTGAATAATCTGGGGGTTGGGGGGAATTATAGAACACATGGAAGGAAAGAAAAAAAAGTTAATTTCTCACTATAGATGCCCTTTAAGGGTCAACTCAATGACTGCAAGGTCCTGTGGCTACAAAACAAGCCAATATCACCCACCTCACCTCCACCAACATACCTTGATGGGGCTTTAACTTAGTAGTATATCCCATTCACAAGCATCATTACACATGGGGCACACCTTTGCACATCAATAATCATGTATCAATATGCATGGAAACCCTCATACATACCCACAGACACAGTAAAAATGCTCTTTTAGAAATAATCTATAGAAATACCAATTCTAAGAAACACAAGGAAGAATTTTCTTTACAAAAGATAAAACATGATATACACCACAACACTGAAACATCACACAAGCCCTGCACACTTATTACATATTTTTCTTAAAACCACACTTACATTTCACCTTCCTATTTCAATGGTTCCCACTTTCTCTTTTCTCATCTTTTTACTATTGATATATTTAAAATAACTTCTGAAACTTTAAAATTTTAAAATGTTAAAGGGTATGCTCCACCTTCAAAAAATATTTTTATAATTTATATAATATTCCCCCTGTCCCCCAGCCCCAACCGCATATTTTTATTATCAGAAAGTGCCCCAAACTTACTTACCTTCCCTTTTCCTCCGCCGCACTGCCAGGCCCTCTGCTTGCGAGAAATGCAGCAGAGGGGCGGGACCGGAGTCCGTCTGTGATTGGTGAGCGGCAGCCAATCACGGACGCGGCTGCCGGGAGTTCAGTGCGTGGAGGAAAGAGGGAAGGTAAGAAATGTTTGGGGCACTTTTGATTATAAAAATATAGTGGTTGGGCTGGGGGGACAGGGGGAAATTATAAAAGGATTTTACGCTAGGGGGAGGGAATCCTAATCGGGAGGGAGAGGGAGGGGAAGGGAGGGGAGAAGGGCTGCAGTGCGCATGCCAAATTCTCCCGGAGGCGAGACAGGAGGCAGAGACCTATATGGACCTCTGCAGTATCCTGGGGTGGTGTTTTTTTGGACTTTGGGGGGGATTAGCAAAAGAACCAGATGGAGCTGGGATGTAAGGTAAGGATTAACTACACTCACAATGGGGCCAGTAGGGGGGGGGATTATAGTTTTGAGGGTGGACATGCCCTTTAGGACTCTTCTAACTTGTCATTGCCCCCAACAGTGGTAAGCGCAGGATTCAAGGGGGGATTCTTAATAGTTACCACTGAAAAAGTCAGAAGAGTTTCATGAACAAATACACTAGTGTATTCTTTTTTATAGCAAACCCCGTGGGCACGCACCGTGCACGGACCTCCTCTATCCCTCCCAAATTGTTACGCAGCGCTCAAGCAAAGCGTCCGTGCAGTTAGTATAACATATGTACATATGTATAATTTATTCTCTAATTGCCATGATTATCATCACAGTTAGCCAATACAGATATGCCCTTTACTTTTGTTATAGTATATTCTTTAAGGCTGGGTACACACACAGATTTTCAGGCCAACCGACAGATTTCTGTGTGAGGTGAGCATTGTTGGTTGCCCGTTTGACTGGATCGGACAAATGGGCAATTTGACATGCCGTAAATCATCTCTGATTGTGTGGTTCAGTGCTAGGTCATTGTACTTCCGTATCCTGTGTCTGCCCTTCCAGCGGAGGTCAGCAGTCCGTGTTTTCAGTCCTGTCTTTGGTTATCTCCTAGTTTTGTCCTGCGCTTCCTTGTGTCGATTTCTTCCTAGTGATCCTGTATTATTATTCCCGGTTCATTTTTCCCGTTCTTCTACCCGTTTGCCTGTGCCTCTTAGGTGGGTATTATTGGGTTTTTTGTTATTTTATCTTCCTGGGTTTTGGGTCTGTGTGCACACATGGATATACTGGTTTCCTGCATTAACATCCTATGCAGAGTAGGCTAATTGTAGTTACTACGGTCGCAGGTGTATGCTCATTAATACACTGCCTGCAGGGAGATTGTTTTGCGTTACCTTTTGTATGTATGCACTGTTGTAGGCATGAAGTTACCGTAATGTCTACATCTGCTTTATTATATCATTTATATTCTTGCATTTTGTTAATAAAATTGGTTGTTCATTTATCCGGCTTGGTCGCTCAGTTTTCCCTTAGTGACATTTCTGACACTATTGCACATCTTGTGCATTGCCCATGTTGATTCAGGTGCAATGCATAATGCAATCCTAACAACTTGTTATTGAATATAAAATAGCTTTGATTTAAATTATATGGAAAGCTTCCAACATGAACTTAACCTGTTCACCAGTATATTTTTTTGACATACGTAGAAGTCTACTCGCTGCGCCCAACTCATCTGCATGGGCAATGGACGTGTATAGCGAGGATGTCACTCTCCTTACTAATTTACACCCAAACAATTTGTCAAGAAAGTGTGATGTATCCTTAAGATACGACTTAGTGCCCTGCACCAAGTGCGCAAGGGCCCTGTCCAGCATGGTCGCCAATGGACTAAACACCGAACCGATGCCTGCCACAATTGGACGGCCAGGCAGCTGGACACAGTCCTTGTGAATTTTGGGCAGGGTATAAAATGTGGGAACTATGGGATGTTCCACTATCAAATATTTTTGGAGATTGTCATCAATAACTCCACTGTCGACGGCAGAGGTAAGAAACTGGTCCATTAGACGCTTCGTATTCCACGTGGGATCTCCTTTCAATACAAAATACACCTCCGAATTTGACAGTTGACACAATATTTCTTTTACATAATATGCAGTGTCCAACACCATGATAGCACCCCCTTTATCTGAGGGCTTTATCGTGATGCTAGAATTATTCTTTAAAGTATTCAAAGCTATATATTCTTGTTTCGACAAGTCATTATAGAATGGTTTACATTGCATTTGATTAATACCCTCTAAGATTTCCTTACGAATTTTATTAGCAAATGTTTCAATAGGGGCATATATAGATGGTGGCAGGGCTATTAAAAACAAACATCTCTTCCACTGTGAAGTAAAACTGTTGTGCAGAGCTTAAATCTATCTTCCCCCTCAAATTTCCAACCAAAAGTAGATCAATCAAGAGGAGATCCTTTGGATCTTTCTATGATGGAAAGTTTCATAAGGTCACACACCCTCCCCATTGTTTCACAGCTGCCATCTAGGAGTGTTTGAGACAGTTTCCTATTCAAAATTCTATGGTCCTAAAAAAAACTTGCCATGTTTCAATCTTGTGCAGGACACAGGTTCATAGCTTTTATGAGATAGGACTTGGGAGCACAAGATGCCAGTCACCTAAGGTGAGGTGGGCTTGAAGGAGAAAAAAAAACCCCCACAGAGTATAAATCTAAATAGAGCCTTCTTAAAGGGGCACTAAACTGAAAAAAATGACTTGCTTTTATCCTTTTCTATTTTTTTAGAGCTGTCAGGAACTTAAACCATTTTTGCTCTCAGTGCTCCGTCACTAGATCTTTTCATGTACTGTTCAGCTCACTCCTAGTTAGTATGCATGTCTCCTCTCTATGTATCCACCCCCTCCCAAATCTGAGGCACAGCTGGAGTGTGGAGCATGTGCAGTGGAGAAGATTTGTGCCCCACTACAGCCAATAGCATTCCTCCAGTGATTTTGTGGTTATAGTGAAAGGAAAAACTGTTTTGCAATAGGAAGGTAAGCAGCACTTACTTTAGGTACAGTTGAGACTTAAGTAACACAGACAGCAGATAACTGCAGGATTGGGGTTATCTGTACAGAAAGAGCACAGAGAAACAGATAATTCTTATTCCCATTTCTGATCTGAATCAATTAGCCATGCAGTGACAGAGAAATAAGCTTTTATTTTATAGAATGGTTTTATAGAATGGATAGTTGTAATGTAAAATTCCCAGAGCTAAAAAACAAGGGATAGGAAGGTCAGAGAAGGGAAAAAAAGAGCATTAAGATTGGTGGTAATTAATCCTAATTACTGTGTGATTAGTTAAAAAATTATTTGCCCCAGTTTACATGTCCTTTAAAACAGAAGGTACTTTCACAGCCTCATCCTATTTAAATAACGATCCAAGAAAGGACATTTTTTGCCACTCCCTGCATTCTCGGAGAAATGGACAGAGGCATACAAAGTTTTTCCTTTATTTCCTCTATCATTATGACTTTCTGTCTCACAAACGGCAGCTCCAGGAAGATTTTGCCTATAGAGAGGTGTGGAGTGAGAGTCCAGATGCAGTGTGTGTCTGACACATATACCTCTGGAAAGTTTTTTGATTGCCTAAGATCACAACATGTTTTACAACATTTTACAGCACAAATTGGGTGTAATACAAATTTCTTACACTTTCTTTCAGCTTTAATTAGTCTAAACAAATGCAGAGGCTAAACCTTCCCTTTTGACTATTCCATATTAAAATTGTACATTTGTAAGTTCATATACTGTACTTTGTCATATACCTTATATAATATAGATATGATAGTGACAAGTCACACACATACTACACCTTTATACACCTTTCCTATATTTTATATTATATACTCTCTACCTCATTGGTAGCTCCTTTAATTGTATTGCTTTTTTGCTTATTTTGTCTCTGATTTGAATTGCAAAAACTACTATTGTAGCATAGTGTTTCTATGGTAACAACCCCATTCCTGTTTAAAGGGCATGTCCACCCCTTTTTTAAACTTTTAATATGTTATACATATTGATGCCCCAGCCCCAACTGCCGTAATAAAATTATTAGAAAGTGCCCCGATATGTACTTACCTTCCCTCTATCCTCCGCGGCAGTCTCCAGGCCCTCTGCTTGCAGGGAAATGCAAGCAGGAGGCGGGACCGGCAGCCGCATCCCTGATTGGCTGAGAGGCAGCCAATCAGGGACGCGGCTGCCAGCTGCTCAGAACGCCGGAGGATAGAGGGAAGGTAAGTAACTATCGGGGCACTTTCTATGAAATCTGTTACGGCGGTTGGGGCTGGGGGGGTCAATATATATAATATATAATGGGATTTAACACTAGGGGGAGGCAGAAAAAAAGGGAGGGAGAGGGTGGGAGAGGGAGGGGGGGAGGACTCTCCTGCGCATGCCTCAACCTTGTCGAGGTTGAGGCAGAGACAAGCGCAGGATGAGTCACTGGGAGCTTCTACACTGCCATTTTCCTGGCTTTGGAAGGGCACAGCATGGCAACCATAAGGAGCTGGGATGTAAGGTAAGGATTTTTGTACACTACAGAGTGGGGCCAGTATGGGGTTAAATTTGAGTTTTGGGGGTGGACATGCCCTTTAACATTCTCTGCTCTGTCTGTTAAATTATCAAGCCAGCACATAGATATAGAGGAAAGCTTTACTTTGTTACTATTGATGCCTTCATTTCAATATACAGAGGGGAAGGCTAGTAAATTATCCTTTGTATAGGCAAGTTTTTATTTGTTAAATTGTGTTTACCTTTTTTTTACTGTGAGGTGCTCAGTAGTGAAAGGGGTGTGTTTAGGAGCTTACAGGGTTATTTAGAGGGTGACTCGTTTCACCTGAAATGCAGGTGTCCCTTTTTTAATGAATTTTGACATTGAACTAGACCTGACACTTTTTAACTTGCAGTATAGTACAGTATTTGAGGTTAAATAAAGACATACGTCCATCCAGTTCAACCCACTCAGCAATACCCACATTTCCTGCCTAACTGTTGATCCAGAGGAAGGCAAAAAAAAAAAACCCACTAGAATTATGAAGGGGGGGGAAATTCCATTCTATGTATCAATACCAAAAACCTGCAACATTCCCTGTTTTGAGAAACTAATCCAACTTTCTTTTGAAACTATCCAATGAACCTGCCATCACAACTTCAAATGAAAGACAGTTCCATATTTTTACCTTTCTCATAGTGAAAACTCTTTCTGAAACTTTTCTTCAAGTCTTATGGGATGTCCGCATGTCCTCTGACATGTTCTTTCAGTGAACAATGTCCCAGATAGTTTATTGTATGGCCCATTAATGTATTTATACACAGAAATCATATCCCCTTGCAAGCGCATTTTCACTAGTGTACATAAATGCAACTTATCCAATCTGTCTTCATATTCATGCTCCCCCTTTATTAATTCCCTTTATTATTTTAGTTGCCTTCTCTGAACCCTTTCTATTTCCAAGTTGCCCTTTTTGTACACAGGATTCCAAAATTGCACTGCATATTCCAAATGAGGCCTTACCAATAATTTGTAAAGAGGGAGAATAACATTTTTCTCCCTTGAATCCATACCTCTCATTATACAAGACAATATATTGCAGGCTCTAGCTGTTGCTGCCTGGTACTGCTTGCTACCTTTACAGTAAGTTTGTTATCCAGGATCATTTTCCAACAGGGATTCACTAGAAATAGACCTGACACTTTTAAGTTGTCTTCTGCTCCTGCTGGTCTGCTTCTACGGCCCACCAAATGTATTAGAAGAAATGTAAGAAAAAGATGGAGCAGAGAAACCAGCAGATTAAACTGCAAAAAAATGTAATCCAAAAAACCTTAAGCACATGTTTCGGTTCCAATTGGATGCTTGAGTGCTTGAGAAAGGTCCATAGAGACTGAAACATGGAATAACATGGAATAATGATTTTGCAATTTAATCTGCTTGTTTCTCTACTCTAAATCTTTTTTATATATTTTTTTATATTTTTTCTATTAAGTCCCTTTTTTATGCCTTTATAGAGATATACTTACCCTGAGACCAGGGTCATGTCGTTGCAGCAGTCTATCCAGTGGTTTACACTTCCTGTGTGCACTTTCTACTCTACAGCTGATACACCGAGGAATCCCATACATTGATAGTGCTAATTATTATTCCGCTGAAAATGCTTTTTTTTTTTTTTTTAAAGAGAGAAAGACACCTGTAAAATGGTTATTTAATGCCATATTATTTTTACATTAGTGGGCAGAATACTGTACATTTTCTAGACATTGGTGGCCACACCATTAATTAAAATCTTATTATACATAATTTGGGAAGAAGTGGGAAAATTTGAATCAATACCAAGAATTAATCACAGACATTCTAACATTCATATCATTGGTAATCATCAAGTTCATTAACATAACCAAAAATGTAATTATGTATCAAACCTGTAAAAAAAGGATTCATATTGACTGCAAGTAAAGTGCATGTGCTTTAAATTTGTCTAATAGAAATCTTATACTCATCTGTCCCTGCCGGCTAGTGCCCCCCTTTTTTTTAAACACAGGGTAAGTGAGGTCTCCTAATGCTCGCAGCAGGTGAATCAATACATCCGTGGACAGTAGCGGGGATTTCCTAGAGGAAGTCCGCCGCTACTGTCCACGGATGTATTGATTCAACTCTAGGAAGGCCTGCCACTACTATCCATGGATGTATTGATTCAACTCTAGGAAAGACTCTACTGTCCACGGATGTATGATTCAACTTAGGAAAGACTCATGTCCACGGATGTATGATTAGACTCAAGGAGGATCTGCCGCTAATGTCCACAGATGTGTTGATTCAACTCTAGGAAAGTCTGTTGCTACTGTCTACGAACATTCACGGGAGCCTCCCCCTGTGCGTAAGGGTTGCCCGTGCCGCTGAAATTAGTTTGTTTTTTTTGTGTCTTTGTAAATAATATTCAGGGAATGTTTCTTTGCAGCTAGCCTTTTAATGGCTGTTAGATTGGATCGATCTAGTAAATGGCATATGAATTGTATGGAGATGACTTTAAGAAACAGCTATTTGACCAAATGCCCTGAATAATTACAGAGTTTAGGGTCTCCTATATCAGCCTCCTTGTGCAATAATTGAAAAGATATGGGCTGTCAAAACTATGCAGAGATCTTGGCAGGATGCATGTTCAGTAGAGGCTAGCTGCATCAGGAGTGAGCATCCAGGCTTTGTGCATGACATGATATGTGACGTCACCTGCCCCCTCACTGGTGGCTTAAGCATGCCTACTTATATCTTATACTATCTCCTTTTAAAGAAATTTTACACTAAAAAAATACTTTTCCTCATTTCAATCTTAAATGAATACATGTATGATACTTACTCTGATCATTTGAGTTACTGCATGACTTCAATACAGTAATTGTTTTGCTCAAGCTCAGTCCCTCAGCCCCACTGCAGACTATTTGACCTTTGTGAGGCATGAGAGGTCTACTAAATAGAGGAAACTTGTATGGAGATCACAGTTCCCCTTTAACTTAATTTGAAGGCAATTAGTCTATCAGTATGATTATGGACAAAAACTAGAAGATTTAAGTTTCCAAAAAAACACAGAATGTGTCCTTCTCTGAAAGCTTTTGCCTTGATTATTAAATAGACATATGGATTCCAGGAAGCTGCAGAGGAACTTAACCAGCAAAACACATGGGTACTTTTATGTTCTATCAGATTTAAACTTTTAAAACAAATTGATCTTAATTTCTTTTTGTTTTCTTTCATGTTTTTATCTTTTTAGGTAATTTGTGTACAACCAATACAGAGTACTTTATATTTTTCTTTGAAGTAGATTTTTTGGAGAGCTGCTATATAAATATTTACCACTGGCAGTAGAAGCTGTATAACACTATACTATCTTGATTATTAGCAGAGCACAATATTTTGAGGATAATTATTTTCAATAAAATAAATTAGTATTCAATAACAATGTTATTCAGTGTAGAAATTTGTAAGACCCATTTAGTGCAAAGAGTTAACACACATTAAAAATACTGTGAAAATATTTTTAAACATACGCTACTCCAAATTATGAGTCAGTAAAAGAACCCTTCTCCAGCCTGTATTTTTAGTCATTCTCTGCACATAAATTATTCATTCCTTTATTTTATGGCAACATTTTAAAAACCTCACATTTTATTTTCTACATGTTGAGCATATTTTCTTGTTGACTTAAAGAAAGCAATAATTACCTCCCAAGAGTGATATGTTAGGTTGGGAGCAGAGGTAATTGGTTGAGAAATGATATAGTGGAAAAAAATGTTTCATACAATAAATCTTAAAGTGCCAGAGTGCTATTTTTCACCATGGCCACCCCACTTTATCTACTCAGAGAAATGTAAAGGATTTATACTAACTCACCCTGCAACTATTCTTTTCTCTTCTTATTAATCCAGCTTTAGCATAAAAGAACACGACAAAGAAGTGTACATGCTACAATGTGCTAAACTGAATCAACCTAATCAAAGTTAAAGGGGAACTGTGGTCTCCAAACAAGTTGAGTTTAAATGAAGGCCAGTTTCTACCTTTAAAACGAGCCTCAACCACCTGTCTACCTGCTCCACAGCCTGATATAAAGAAATTAATGACCAGAAAGTTAATGGGTGGGAGGCTACATGTGATTCCTAAGGCGGCTCCTCCACCTCGCCGCAGCGACACAGCCTCAGACTTCAGTGTGTGAGGGAGATAGGAAGCCCTCCCCCTCCCTGCTGTGTGAAGATCACCACAGAGAGGTAAGTTGAGGATATTGCTAGATGGGTTGGACTGGATGGACGTATGTCTTTATTCAACCTCAAATACTATAAAAAATAAATAAATAAATAAATAATGTTGATGGGGACAGGTCACTTGTTAACCATAGGACATAGGGGGTATGAAAGTTGATGGTTTTTACCTTTTTAGAGCTAGTTCCTAAATATTTGGATGATTTGTTCAGCCCTGCGTAACAGTCACTACAAAGGGACATAGCTTATTGTATCTTTGTGACTGTACTCTTTCTATAGGGACAATGTTGTCTGGTAACTTTGTTCTCACTTTAAAAACTTATCCTAACTGTGAAATTATCTTTACCTGATTTCAATATCTTAAAAATCAATTAATTTGTAAAATGATGTGAGTTGATCAACTTAAAGGCTTTTTTATGCCTTTATAGAGATATAAAGTTATTTTTTGATCAGAATTCCAATGTGGTATGGATCCCTATTGTGCAGAGAGATATTGGTGTCTGTTACAGGGGTGTTAATAGGATCTGAGAAGATCAGGGGCACTTTCGGGCACTATATGTGACGCGCGCAATGCGGTGAAAATTTTAAGCCGCTCCCACTAGATACTTAAATTCAAAGTTAAAAATCATGGCAAATTTCCATGTCATGTAAAAAAAACTGTGCAGTACCTCCACTAGGTACTGCACCGACAAGGCCGGCTGCATAGAACGCTGGGGGAGAGAGGGAAGGTAAGTAAAGATCGGGGGAGTTCCTGTAAAATCTTTTATAGCGTTTGGGGCTGGGGGAAGGATAGGATATTATATGGCCTACCTAAAGCCACTTGACAAGCAAAAAAACAACTAAATAGCAATCTCCCACATATCCTGCATCAAACAGTATGCTATATGTGTGGGTGCACACAGAGACGTGGCCACCAACAAGCTCAAATGGGACGCATGCACAAATGCAATTACAAGAAAAAATCAAAGTGCTCTGTTTTTTGAACAGCCTACACTTTTTCAAAGGAAACAGCCCTAAACTTGGAAATACCCCCCACAAACTATATATTTTTGGAATTTATGCACCTTCAGTTACAGCCATGCTTTCATACATACATGAAGAATTTCAGACGCTGTCATCCATAGAACTCCGTGCTTTTAGAAGATTTTGTGAAAAATAAAATAAGAAGATTCAAAGGTTGAAATACTACCTGAACCCACTTGACAAGCAAAAAAACCCACTAAATAGCAATCTCCCACATCTCCTGAATCAAACGGTGTGCCATTTGCGTGGCTTGGGTGTGTAAATACATATTTTTTTTGTGCTTTTATTTTGTACTTTTAGTACTTTTTTTTTGAGATTGTGTGTGTACGGGGCACGTTCCCCGGATCTTTGGCAAAGTAAATTCCCATGGCTACCAGTATGTAATGAAATGGCTACAGTATGTAATGAAATTCCCATGGCTACCAGTATGTAATGAAATGCCCATGACTTCCAGTATGTGATGAAATTCCCATGACTACCAGTATGTGATGAAATTGCCAGTTTGCTGCCAGTATGTAATGAAATTCCCATGGCTACCAGTATGTAATGACATCCCCATGGCTACCAGTATGTAATGAAATTGCCAGTTTGGTACCAGTATTTAATGAAATTGCCAGTTTGCTACCAGTATAATGGAATATTGTGCCTCTGTGTAATTCATTTGTGTATCTCTGTCTACACCTTTTCTCTGTCTGTGTGTGGCTGTGTATCCATATCTAATTTGTCTATGTTTGTCTGTCTGTTTGTCTTTCTGTCTATCTCTATTAAGTATCTAGTGGGAGCGGCTTAAAATTTTCACCGCATTGCGCGCATCACATATAGTGCCCGAAAGTGCCCCTGATCTTCTCAGATCCTAGAAACGCCCCTGTAACAGACACCAATATCTCTCTGCACAATAGGGATCCACACCACATTGGAATTCTGATCAAAATATAACTTTATATCTCTATAAAGGCATAAAAAAGGGACTTAATAGAAAAAATATAAAAAAATATATAAAAAAGATTTAGAGTAGAGAAACAAGCAGATTAAATTGCAAAATCATTATTCCATGTTATTCCATGTTTCAGTCTCTATGGACCTTTCTCAAGCACTCAAGCATCCAATTGGAACAAGTTACTATTGTGATCAGAATTCCAATGTGGGTGGATCCCTTGTGGCAGAGAGATATTGGTGTCTGTTACAGGGGCGTTTCTAGGATCTGAGAAGATCAGGGGCACTTTCGGGCACTATATGTGATGCGCGCAATGCGGTGAAAATTTTAAGCCGCTCCCACTAGATACTTAATAGAGATAGACAGAAAGACAAACAGACAGACAAACATAGACAAATTAGATATGGATACACAGCCACACACAGACAGAGAAAAGGTGTAGACAGAGATACACAAATGAATACACAGAGGCACCAATATTCCATATATGGTAGCAAACTGGCAATTTCAAATATACTGGTAGCAAACTGGCAATTTCATTAAATACTGGTACCAAAATGGCAATTTCATTACATACTGGTAGACCATGGGGATGTCATTACATACTGTAGCCATGGGAATTTCATTACATACTGGCAGCAAACTGGCAATTCATCACATACTGGTAGTCATGGGGAATTCATCACATACTGGAAGTCATGGGCATTCATTACATATGGTAGCCATGGGAATTTCATTACATACTGTAGCCATTTCATACATACTGGTAGCCATGGGAATTTACTTTGCCAAAGATCCGGGGAACGTGCCCAATGTTTTACATAGTAGCCACTGTACACACACAATCTCAAAAAAAAAGTACTAAAAGTACAAAATAAAAGCACAAAAAAAATATGTATTACACACCCAAGCCACGCAAATGGCACAACCGTTTGATTCAGGAGATGTGGGAGATTGCTATTTAGTGGGTTTTTTTGCTTGTCAAGTGGGTTCAGGTAGTATTTCAACCTTTGAATCTTCTTATTTTATTTTCACAAAATCTTCTAAAAGCACGGAGTTCTATGGATGACAGCGTCTGAAATTCTTCATGGTATGAAAGCATGGCTGTTGACTGAAGGTGCATAAATTCCAAAATATATAGTTTGTGGGGGTATTTCCAAGTTTAGGCTGTTTCCTTTGAAAAAGTGTAGGTGTTCAAAAAACAGAGCACTTTGATTTTTTCTTGTAATTGCATTTGTGCATGTGCGTCCCATTTGAGCTGTTGGTGGCCACGTCTCTGTGTGCACACACATATAGCATACCGTTGATGCAGGATATGTGGGAGATTGCTATTTAGTGTGTTTTTTGCTTGTCAGTTGCTTTAGGTAGGCCATATAATAGCATCCTTCCCCCAGCCCCAAACGCTATAAAGGTTTTACAGGAACTCCCCCGATCTTTACTTACCTTCCCTCTCTCCCCAGCGTTCTATGCAGCCGGCCTTGTCGGTGCAGTACCTAGTGGAGGTACTGACAGTTTTTTTTACAGACATGGAAATTTGCCATGATTTTTAACTTTGATTGTATTTTTATAAATTTTTCCTGAAAATCTGGTAAAAAAGCAAATTTTACATGAAACTGCGCCCACACCATTGGTGGTATGCATAAAGGAATCACACCATTGTGTAGCTGAAGGTGTGTAGATCCAAGAATATATAGTTTTGGGGGGTATTTCTAATATAGGGGGTGTTTAGTCTGACAAATCTGAAAAGTTGCTGTAATTGGGCCATTGTTCATTGGCTCTTTGTGGCTAGTTGATTCCAGTTTGGTGTGTAACCATACATAGGGCATACCGTTTGATTCAGAACATTTGGGAGATTGATATTTGGCAACTTTTTTTACATTACTTGGGATTTTGGCATGATTTCTACTTTGAGAGTGTTTTTTAAAATTTTTAGAAAATCTGCTAAACTGCGAACTTCTACAAGAACTGCGCCCCCACACCATTGATGGTACGAATGAACAAACTACAGAATTACGTAGATAAAGGTGTGTGGATTCGAGAAATATACGTTTTGTGGGGATGTTTTGTGGGGAAAATTGCAGACTGTTCAAATTCAGATTTGGCTGAATATTTTTGCTGTTTCTGAGCCATGTGCATTTGTCCACTTCGTGGCCATTCGCTTCCACTTCCGCGTGTGTAACCACGCATATGGCATACCGTTTGATTCAGGACATTTGGGAGATTGATATTTAATACATTTTTTTACATTCCATGAGGTTTTGGCATGATTCTACCTTTTGAAGTTGTTTTTTTTTGTTAATTTTTTCAGACAAGCGAACTTCTTCGAAGAACTGCGCCCACACCATTGATGGTATGAATGAACAAACTACAGCGTTACATCGGAAGGTGTGTAGATTTGAGGAATATATAGTTGTGGGGGGGTTATTTCTGAGTTCGGGGGTGTTTTGTGAAAAAAACTGCAGCCTGTTCAAATTCAAGTTGGCTAAATATTTGCTGTTTCTGAGCCATCGTGCATTGTTTCACTTCGTGGCTTTTGGCTTCCACGTCCGCGTGTAACCACACATATGGTATACCGTTTGAGTCAGGACATTTGGGAGATTGATATTTAGTAATTTTTGTTACTTTTTTTTTGTTAGCCACTATCCAATCACGCCCTTAACACTTGGTGTGATATGCTAATGGGATTTTCCAGGGAACATAATTGTGTTCTGTAAAGATTCTTGTACAGTCATTCTGAATTGGAAAGCAAGTCGGATGACTAGCGAAACTCTTCAAGAACTAAACTTCAAGTCCAGTTGATCTAATTGAATACAACGATATATTTGAGATGCGTTTGAACTTTCCTCCACAGTTTTTAGCTGAAATTGCATTTAATTTTGCTCTGATTTTACAGTTGAGGGAAAAAAAAAGGAAAATGTGACAAAAAAACTTACAATTGGATGAAGAGCTGCGCCCAGGTATCTGCATTTTGATCGAACTTAGCTCACTCATAAAATCTGTGGTGTGGTAGTTTCTAAAAATATCTCACTTGTGGGGATATTTAGTTAATTTGGAAGAATTTATGTTAACCATCAGAAGTGGTTCACATTTCAATTTGGTTGAATATCTTGAAGGTGCAGTTTTTAGTTGTGGGGGGGGTCTCCTGTACAGGAAAAGAGGGTACCTACATTACCTGGTATTTGTACTCGGGAGTATCAGAGCTTAGAAACAGTAAGATTTTTGTGCGTAACCTTAAGATAACTATAAATAAAAATGGAAAAATCCATGAAAATTGCAAATTTTTCAATTTTTTTACATATTTTACCCAATATCCAGTAAAATTTCCAGAAAAGTTACAAAATTCTGTTACTGTTTAAAGTAGACTTGTGCTGAAAAAAACAATGTAATATTCCTGATTTACTGCAAGGTTTCCCACTGTAAAATTAGTCTAAGTGATTAAGGGCAAAATCCTGAAAATTCTTCAGTTAACGCAAAAAAAAATTGAAATTCTCCTGGCGAGGTGAAAGGGTAAAAGGATTAGCTCACTCTCAAAGTGAACATTGGCTTTTAAGCTTTAAGTGAAGAACAGGAGGAAACTTACCTCCCTTTCTCCACTTAATGTACCAGGAGAGGCGGGGAACTTACCTACAACGTTATTCACCACTGGAACCTTGACAGGTGATGACTGCTTCTGTATTTAAGTAAACAATAGCACACATTCTTGCATGCGTGCTATAATTTACTTACTGACAGAAGCAGCCTGGACCTTTCAGGAGCCAGTGGAGGATCGCTCTGCGGGTAGTTTGTTTGTCTTTCCTGGTACATTAAGTGAAAGACGGGTAGTAAGACATAGTAGTTTACCTCCCATACTCACTTAAAGCTTTAAAAGACATGTTTACTTTGAGCGTGAACTACTCTTTCCCTTCTAGTTTTTCTTCTGCTCTTGCCAATTTCCTCCTTTTATCTTGCTTCTTCCCAATCTATTTAACTCCACTATAAAAAATTTTATTAATAATTTTTTTAAAATAAAAAGTTCCTGGGGGCAGAGGGTAGGAATGATTATCCTTCCTCCCAATTAATTTCTTTAGATGCTCAAGGATCCGGTTTTCACCTGCCAAGTTAGTGTCCTGGGCTTCTCTGTATAAATATAATGCTGAAGCCAGTAGGAAGAAGCAGTTTTCTTCAAGTCGGGCCTTTAAAAAAAAGCTATTGCACTCTAGTTCTCTTCTGATTTCCCAATTCAAACAATTCAACTTTCATTTTCTACATCCTCCTAAGGCTGAGTACACACACTGACCAATCCTGACCAAAATTCCCTTATGAAGACCACATGATCAGCCAAAATTTACATTAAACAAAAAATGCATTGTGATATTTATTGAAATAATAAAGTCATTACCAACACACAATATCGGTACAAAGATTGTGGCTAAAGCTATGAACAATTAATTAAAAAATACTTTGAAAGTTTAAAAAGAAGTCAAAATTATAAACTCCAAATATGAAGAGTGATTTCCATGTTAAATGTGCAACATCACAACAGCAGCCCTACATTTAATTAGCATAGAGAGAAATAGCTAATGGGAGTATAGCAAGTAAATCATTTCTGAATTCACACAATATATCTTTGTTTAGAAATAATAGAGCTATATTGATTTAGCCTAGTATATGATATTTAAGACAAAAAAAGGTTTTAGGCAACAAAGAGAAGTAATGTCTGTGGGCACGGCTACCTAGGCCTGGAGGAGCACAGGGCATGGCAACAAGGGCTTTTCTGTGATTGTTTAAATTTAGTTCCAACTTGGCACTGGGTGTTTAAGGATCCGCAGCTGAGTGGGAGCAGCATAACTATGTATTGTACCATTAGGCCTTGAAAGTTATAGTAAGGAGGCTTCTGGAAGAGTTCTTAATATTGAATCGATTAAAGAAGTCCAGGCGCTGGGCAGATACATCAAATAGAGTATCATAATGATGACAAAGTGCACCAGGCAAGAAGAGAAGAAAGCTTTACATATTCTCTCTAGAGAACTCCCAAAAGCAGTCTGGTCATCTTCTGTGCAGGAAGTAGGCAGGCAGGACACCATGTGCCCCCAAGGGGTGGAAATCCAGCACTGACTGGAAAATACAGAAATCCTAAGGAAAAAAAATATGGCTATAATGATTATAAAGAAACCAATCAAAAAACACAATATTTTTAGAACTAGGTATTTGTTTATAAAATGGTTGTTTTCAAAAAGAAATCTGATTTTACCAAAAATTAGTATGCTATGAAAATATACAAATTTTAAAAATGTATTTTAATTCATAAAAATTCCTAACAAAAATTTCCCCTCTGAAACCAGCAGCATTGTAAAGAAATCATCAGTTTATGAAACCGGCAAATTTAGGCTAGATTCACAAGTTTATAAAAAATTGGGCTGTTGTACATCCATATTAAGTGCAACTAGAGACCAAAATATAAACATACAAAAAACAGAATCCTAGTGCACAAACAATTCTAATTGCATATTGGATATTGCATAAGTTACTACTACAGTCGCGTAAACCCTGGATCAACAAAAGAATTAGTTCAATAAGTTGGCCAAATTATTTTAAGCCCATTCACCACATCAAGGTTGCTTTATTTAACTGGTCCTACCCTACTGGTACTTGCCTATTGGTCAGCTTCTCCTGTGTGGCCTGTATGCAACTTATTGAACTAATTGCTTTTATTATCCAGGGTTTTAGCAGGCTGTTTGTAGCAGCAACCTATGGAGGTATTGTCAATGCAATTAGAATGTTTGTGCGCTAGAATTCTATTTTTTTGTATAGATGAAAAAAACTTGCCCTGCTGTGTTTGCCAACTGAGTGACCAGTAGCCACAAGAAAAATTTAACCTTTAAGTCTAGTTCTTGAAGACGTGGCTAGTCATCAACTGGATTTCTCAATTCAGAATGACTTGTACAAGAATTGTTGGCAATAAATGCACCCACATAACGGAAAGTCTAGGGACATGATGCAAAGGTGTTTATTGTATTGTGGCTAAAGAGGTGTTATCAAAACTGCCCAGGAAAAGGCATCAAATAGCTTTACAGGAGGTACCTAACATGTTTCTGTTTATTCTGGTTGGGACACATATCCAGGGTATTATCGCCAAAATATTCTTGTACAAGCCATTCGTATTGAGAAAGCCAGTCGGATAACTTGCGAAATATCTTCAAGAACTAAACTTCAAGTGCAGTTGATCTATCTGAATACCACAGATATACCATGACCTGATGATAGAACATTCATAAGACAAGCAAGTTAGTCTGGCAAGATTCTCATATTGCAGCTACTCCTACTTATTAGATCAGTCTGGAAAAATACATTTCAGTATCTTCCTACCACTGATGTTAGACTTCACCATGTAAACAGAAGGGTTTGTTTAGTTGTGAGGGTATATCTGTGTCGGTATGGTGTTTTTGCAGTATACACCATAAAACAACCTTTTTTGTTTTAAATAGATATGGTTGCCATGGAAATTAAAGGTAGGTGTGTCTGTCATGGTGTATCAGCAGGTGTGTCTGTGTGATGTTTGGGGGTATGTTTTTGTGTTTATGACCATAAAACAATTTTTTTTCGATGATTGATCAAATTGTGTTTTTTTGACTTCGTTACTCTTTGTATGTAGCGTGTGTTTACCTGTGTCTGTGTGGGGGTACCAGTCTTTTGTGTTATGATCATAAAACCAACTGTTTTGGTATCATGACCCTGATTCCTTGAAATGTCCACATTTGAGATTAGACCCATTATAGTCAAAGGGGGGAAAATGTCCTGAAATTCGCAGATAATGCAGTAACGTTTCCACAGATTTCTTAGCTAGGTATAGCACACTTCTCCTAAAAGGAAGAGAGAAAGAAAATTGACATTAATTTCCTTTAAGTATGGCTGCCACAGGAATGCAAGTGTAGGTCATAGTGTGTGAAACTGTGTCAGGTGGGGGGTTTAAAAAAAACTTTTTTGATTTTTTTAAGTATGGCTGGCACAAGAAGAAAAGGTAGGGTGTGTACCTCTGTCGGTTCTGGATTAAAAAAAACTAACATTTTGATTATTGGTCAAAATTTGTTTTTTGCTACTAGTTACCCCTTAAGTATGGCTGCCAAGGAATGGAAGGGTAGATCAGTAGGTTTGTACCTGTGTCTGTGTGGGGTTGGGGGTATCCGTGTTTGTGTTTATTACCATGAAAATAACATATTGATTACTTACATGACCCTAAATCTGAAATATCCTTGAATACCTAGATAATATTCCTTAGCTAGGTAATAGCACATTTTCTCCAATATGTCCTGTACGTTGTACGAATTTGTGTCTCTAAAAGCACTCTAAACAGACTGACCCACATTCGTTCCCTCTGCCTCTATTGCTATTTTCTGGAATGGAGTAGAAATATGGGCCAGACTGGGTGAGGTGTCTGTGATTGCTGAGAGCCAGGGGACACTTCTAGGGTTTTTGCTGTCTGAGCCAACTTTTGAAGATGTGCCCTTGAGTATTTCCATGTGGCGCTCGAGAAGCGCAAAGTGGGTTTGGGTTTGTCGGTAGGAAGTGGTTTTGCAGATGGGCGTGGCTAAATGTTTAGGATTCTATCACATAGGTATGGGCAACTTCAAGGTACATGTATACTGGAGTCATAGGGGGGTGGCGCTCACACTTCTCGTGACCGCATACGCATGCATCTTGTGGCTGTCAAGGAAAAAATATTTTCCCCACGGGGCCTATCTGCCGCCTTTTCCTTCAGTGTAGGGGTGCCACCTGAGACAAATGTCTCACAGAGCATCTAATCACAGAGCATCTGCAAGCTATTAAAAGAGCAAGGAAACGAAGATAGATAAGTCTGTTTTTTTAACTTAATACCTACCGGGTTGCAGGGGGCCCCTACACTACAGAAAAGATTATTACTTTTAAAATTTACATGCAGTGATTATATTGGAGGAAGGGGGGAGAGATCCCCTGAGCATGCCAGAGTCCTCCAGGAGGACAGGGAAGGGCTAATTGCACACAGAGAGCCTCCTACGCTTCAGTTTCCTGGATTTCAGAAGCACTGCAGGAGAACCATAAGGCAGCAGGGGAAGTTAAGTATTTTTTTTACACTACACGTGGGGCCAGCAGTAGGGCAAATTTTAATTTTGGGGGTGGAAATGCACTTTAAACTGGATTCTATAAAATAACTGTTCTCTTCGTAGCATCAACAGTTGTTTTTAACTTTCATTTTTTCAGTTTTAATATTTAAATTTTTTGTATATTTAAGGGCTAGGCCACACTGACGTGTTTTTGTGCATTTGTGCGCGCGATTTTAAATAACATGGAATTCTGCGATTTGTTTTTTTCCCCCACAATGCATACGCTCCATAATGGAAAATAGCAAAACGCATGCACAAGAATGAATGCACAACACAAGAATGCTCAGAATTTGCACGCATGATTGTGTGCGCACTTTGATGTATTGCAGTGTGGCCTCAGCCTTAACTGACACATGCTGGACAATTACCAAAGCTGAAGTGATTTGCATTCTGGGTAAAATTTCCAATTGCTTTGTTCCTTTTCACACTCCAATACAATAATCTGAGGCTTGCGTTTTGATCCCAGTTATTCCATTATGGGAGTGCATGCAAATCGGACAAAAAATGGTGATTGCATGAGCTCCGATTGGGGATCGCAGGCAACAGACCCCAGCGAACCTACAGGTTATCATAAGTTCTTATTGTTTAAAATGGTGCTAATTTTGCCCCAACCAATCAGATGTAAGCTTTTAAATGTTAATAAGATCTGACTGGTTGGGGCAAAATTGAACCATTTTAAAGATAAGAACTTTTATTGAATAACCCTGCTGTGTGGCCAGACCAATTGGTGTGGCCAATTAGTGTGGTCTAGCCCTTACAGTCTCTTTTGACTTCAGTAAACTACAAAGATGTGGTTGAAGAGGATTTTAAGCAAGAGTACACGTTTGAAAATTGTGTAATTTACAACAATGGTTAGATGGAGATCTAACCATTGATTTTTAAATTTTTGAAACATACCTGAATATTTTTTCTTATTTGCCTGTGAGTTGTTTCCTTACACTTTACGATTGCCTATTTACCAGAATATTGACCGAAATGATACCTGTATTCTAAAAAATTTTTAAATATGCTGCACTATGCTAAAAGCTCATTAGCACTGAATCAGTCACATTGTCTATAACATTCTTGAAAGACTAATTAAAACCACCAAATAACACACTGGAGAGATTTACGAAAAGCTTTGCATAAACTACGATCATTAAAAAATAATGTGGCAGGTATGCAGGCTAACTCTGCATACATACATAAAAAATATATTATAGAATTTTGGTTATTTGTTGGAGGGCCACAGTTTCTATGCTGCAGTGAAGTTGAATTAGGGACAATACAATTGCACATACTTTTGTGTAGAAAAGGCAGCATTACATCTTACTTCTATTTTAAAAATGAAATACAACGTAAATATACAAAGTACATGTTGCAATGTAACTTATAATGCACACAATAGATGTAAACTCTATCCGGTTCTCTTTTGAACTAAAAATGAAAATAAAACAAACTACAGCTCCCCATGAAGCCCCCTGACAGCTTAGCTATGCTGGAAAACTTCATGCTGAACCGAAATATTTCATTTTAATAAGGCAATATTCAATAAGCACTTGCAATTCTTTTCCTAAAGGTAGCTAAATAACTAATCCCTAGAACATGATTGTGATATTCTTTTTAATCATTATATTATCTTTAAAGGACACAAGATACATAACTGCCCCATCTATAATTCTATGGATTTCTATTTCTTGTATTGTTAAAAAATCCTTATCTTACACCATAGCTCCTTATGCAGTGGCTACCACACCCCGCAATCCCCGCAACAGTGAAGGGTCCGGACGGTAGAAGAGGTCTGCCACAGCCTTTGCGATCAGCTGTTTTTAAGTTCGATTTGTAAAAAAAGTAGAAGAAATGTACTTACGCTCCATCATTCTCCTGGTTCTCTGCATTGCTGGCCCCTACATCAACTTTTTCCAAGCAGAGGGCCTGGATCAGTGCCCTGGGGGAAAGTACATTCTGCAGATTTTTACAAAATGAAAGTGGCAGTGGGTTGGGCAGGGGTGCCCTAAATTACAGCAAATTTTTTTTTCAGGTGGAAATACCCTTTAAAAATAATTAGCTTTAGAATTCTGCAGTGCAACTTTCAGGCTCGTGTCTGATTTATATTCATATCAATACCGGCAGCTAAAAGGATTAAAGCTAATACTCTGCTAGCACTAGTATTAATAGCAATACTCTGGGAAAGTCTGGAACTGAAGGATTAATGGCAATATTCTGGGAAGTCCTGGCACTGAAGGGTTAATGGCAATACTCTGGGAAAGTGCTGGCGCTTAAATTATTACTAGAAAAGTCTGCAGGCAAGAGCAATGGGATTGCAATCTGATCAATCTGATCATGCCTTTAAAAGCGCACAGTGTGGTTGGCCTATGAGGGTGGCCACATCACCTCGGTTGGTGTTCGCTGTGCTGTGATCCACAATTGGAGCGCATGCGACCCCCATTTTTGATGCGATTAGCATGCGCTCCAATAAGGGTAAATTACCCAAATCGAATGCGCAAATGGACATCAATGTTCGCGTTCTAGTGTGGCCTAGACATATAAACTTTATATGCGTAATGTAAAGTTTAGTTGTAAGCTGCAGTTTTAAAAAAAACTGTTGGCATTTTTTCTCCCCTATGCCCTGGAGTGGCGAGATGACATCACGCTCGCACATGTCCATGCACACACTGATGTCGCGTGCGCAGCGACATCATGCACCGAGCGCATGCTTGGAACAACGGACATTCCCTTTTGAAAACTTGAAGCAGGAGGAGAGCACCAATCTCGGAGGGGCAACTTTGAAGATGGAAAGGTAGGCTCTGAGGGGCATAAGGGAAAAAAATGACAACATTTTTTTAAAGCCGCAGCTTCCAACTAAACTTATACTTTACAGCATACTTATCCTTTAAACATCTCAGATCTCCACCAAATTTTCATGTTCTGCCCACCCGGCTACTTTTTCATGCCACCTGACTGGAAACAATTTGTGGGAGGGAAACACGGCACTACTTACCATGCATACACTAAAAACCTATTTCAACCTTCCAATCGGTATTTCATTGTTGGCAGTGATGCTGCATATGCACAAATGTACGTATATACGACTGCCTGCCTTACCTGGTGACAGCGTGGGCCCTTGCCAACTACTTAAGTGGTCCCACTATAAAGAAACCATCCACAGAATCATTGACAATCTCTGAGTGGGGGAACACTGCGCGCAACAGTTTGGCTGGACAAGGTTATTTGTTTTTTTTTAGGGGGTGGGAGGGAGGGTGCCTAGGGCACCAAGAAAAAATAGAAACGGCCCTGGCAAGAATCATGCATTTTGCAAAAGTTCTCTTGCTCTGCTCTATCAAACCCCTTTCTCTGGATCGATCATTCATCCATCATACTGCACAAAAAAGACTTATTTTTTTTTCTGCAGGAGCAGCAGCAGCACAGTGTTTCATCTGCAGGTTAGTGCTCCAGGCTCTTCCTGTATTAAAGGGGCACTAAACTGATTAAATCATGTACCTTGCATTTTCATCTATTATGCACAGGAGGTGAAATGCTTATTCACCTCCCAATGAATAATAATTCACTCGCAGCTTCTACCAGCAGGTGGTGCTGTCCTGAAACATGATAGGAGCGCGATCGATACAGCACTCCAATCAGCTGGAGGAGGCCTCCTCTGTGAATAATAGCTGAAAATTCAGATATGATTAAATTGGGTTTAGTGTCCCTTTAAAGATTGGGCTAAAGACACCTCCCTATGTTTTTTAAAAAATTTACATGTACTATAGATCCTTTAATTTCTGCTTTCCCTCTTTCACAATTCTACATCTTTAGGCGCGGTACACAAGGGTGAACCTGATCTGATATCTCTTAGAGGACCACATGATTGGCAAAATTTACAAACATGTACATCGTACATATCGATTTATATTACAAATGGCATGGAAAAATAATCACTAAGGCTCAGTTCACACATTCCGATGTTTGGCTCCAAAATATTCTGATCGAACGAGTTGTGATTAAATTTTGGTTGACCGGCTGATATTCGGTACACAATTTCAGACAAACATTTGACAACTTATTTGAATGTTGGATGAATCGAATAACGTTGGGTCAGACAGTAGCTTCAGTGGATCATATAATCGTTTGAGCAGAAATTCCGCAGTCCATTCACACACCAACCAACATTTTTGCCTGGTGACCAAATGAAAGCGTTGACTGTGCTAAACATTGTACTAAAGCCATGAGAAGAATGACAGGTTATGGTGTGCTGGTGCTCCTCACAGAAACCATTTGAAAGGTACTATTATCCTCCGAGATTATTATCCTCCAGTGCACGCGAATGACGTCATGTGTGCCGTGGCAGACCGGCCTACTTTTGAGGCTTACCAATAGGAGGTAAATGATAATCACAGGGGAGGACTAAACATGCACCTAAGGACAAACCATATGTCAGCAACTTTGAATCTAAAAAGGTAGGTTCTGGGGCAGCTTAGGGGAAAAAAATGCCAAATGTATTTTAAAGCTGCGCTTCCAATTGAGCATAACTTCATTAAGAGTTAATTGCATCTCCATTACATTATTCTTCTGTTCTATACTTCTCATAACTTAAGTTATGCATCTCACCTAGATCAGAGGCTAGGAAGAAATATTCCCTTACATAGTAATTAAGGTTGAATAAAGACATTCGTCCATCAGTCCAACCTATTCACTTTTTTTTTTTTTTTTAACCCTACCTAACAGTTGATCCAGAGGAAGGCAAAAAAACCCCAGCTAAAAAAGGGGGGGGAAAATTCCTTCCTGAATCCAAACGGCAATCGGAAAGTATCCGGATCAACCAGATCTATATGCATTAATACCAGTAATCTCAATATTCTTAGTTTTAGAAACTTATCCAGCCTTTTTAAAGTTATTCAAGAACTTGCCATTACCACCATCTGCGGAAGACAGTTCCACAGATCACCGTTCTCCACTGTAAAGAAACCTCTCCTAACTTGAAGATGATACTTCTTTTCTTCCAACCTTAAAGGATGTCCACGAGTCCTCTGATAGACTATTAGTGAACAATGCACCAGAGAGTTCACTGTTAGGGCCATTAATATATTTGTATAAGGTTATCAGTCCCCACGCAACCGCCGCTTCTCAATGTAAACAGCCCTAACTTGTCTAATCTGCCTGCATATTCAAGCCCCTCCATTCCCTTATTAATTTAGTTGCCCTTCTCTGAACGCCTCAATTTCCAAGATGTCCCTTGTTTATGGGATTCCAAAACTGCACCGCATATTCCAAATGTGGCCTTACCAGTGCCTTGTAAGAGGGAGAATAATATTTTTCTCTCTTGATCCATTCCCCTCTTTATACAAGACATATCTTGCTAGCTCTAGCTGTTGACCTGGCATTGTTTTGCTACAGCTAAGTCTGTTATCTACCAGAACCCCCAAATTCTTTTTCCATTTCAGATGCACTTAACACAGAGATTTATGGTGTAGGTGGCACAGGGATTATTAAATCCCAAATGCTAACCTTACATTTATCAACATTGAATCTATTGCCATTCTGCTGCCATTTTGATAATCTATCTAGGTCTGCTTGCAGCACTTGCACTTTAATGCTGTTTGAGTGTGTTTACATCATTAAAGGATAAGTATGATGTAAACCCAAGTTTAATTGGAAAGCAGCACTTTAAAAAATCTTTTTCCCTTTTTTTTTCTAGGTCTCCTCCTGAGCCTTAAAAGACAATGTTTACTTTGAGCGTGAACTAACTCTTTCCCTTTCTAGTTTTTCTTCTGCTCTTGCCAATTTCCTCCCCTTTTTATCTTGCTTCTTCCAATCTATTTAACTCCACTATAAAAAAAATTTTATTAATAATTTTTTTAAAAATAAAAAGTTCCTGGGGCAGAGAGGTAGGAATGATTATTCCTTCCTCCCAATATAATTTCTTTAAGATGCTCAAGCGCATCCGGTTTTCACCTGCCAAGTTAGTGTCCTGGGCTTCTCTGTATTAAATATAATGCTGAAGCCAGTAGGAAGAAGCAGTTTTCTTCAAGCTGGTGCCTTTAAAAAAAGCTTATATGCACTCTAGTTCTCCTTCTGATTTCCCAATTCCACCAATTTCACTTTCATTTTCTACATCCTCCTAAGGCTGAGTACACACACTGACCAATCCTGACCCAACATTCCCTTATGAAGACCACATGATCAGCCAAAATTTACATTAAACAAAAAATGTCATTGTGATATTTATTGAAATAATAAAGTCATTTACCAACACACAATACGGTACAAAGATTTTGTGGCTTAAAGCATGAACAATTAATTAAAAAATACTTTCTGAAATGTTTAAAAAGAAGTCAAAATTATAAACTCAAAATATGAAGAGTGGATTTCCATGTTAAATGTGCAACATCACAACAGCAGCCCTACATTTAATTAGCATAGAGAAATAGCTAATTGGGAGTATAGCAAGTAAATCATTTTCTGAATTCACACAAGTATATCTTTGTTTAGAAATAATAGAGCTATATTGATTTAGCCATTAGTATATGATATTTAAGACAAAAAAAGTGTTTTTATGCAACAAGAGAAGTAATGTGCTGTGCACGGCTTACCTAGGCCTGGAGGAGCATCAGGGCATGGCAACAAGGGCTTTTCTGTGATTGTTAAATTTAGTTCCAACTTGGCACTGGGTGTTAAAGGATCCGCAGCTGATGTGGGAGCAGCATAACTATGTATTGTACCATTAGGCCTTGAAAAGTTATAGTAAGGATGGCTTCTGGAAGAGTTCTTAATATTGAATCGATTAAAGAAGTCCAGGCGCTGGGCATATACATCAAAATAGAGTATCATAATGATGACAAAGTGCACCAGGCAAAGAAGAAGAACAGCTTTACATATTCTCTCTAGAGTAACTCCCAAAAGCAGTCTGGTCATCTTCTGTGCAGGAAGTAGGCAGGCAGGACACCATGTGCCCCCAAGGGGTGGAAATCCAGCACTGACTGGAAAATACAGAAATCCTAAGGAAAAAAAATATGGCTATAATGATTATAAAGAAACCAATCAAAAAACACAATATTTTTAGAACTAGGTATTTGTTATAAAAATGGTTTGTTTTCAAAAAGAAATCTGATTTTTACCAAAAATTAGTATGCTATGAAAATATACAAATTTTAAAATGTATTTTAATTCATAAAATTCCTAACAAAAATTTCCCCTCTGAAACCAGCAGCATTGTAAAGAAATCATCAGTTTCATGAAACCGGCAATTTAGGCTAGATTCACAAGTTTATAAAAAATTGGGCTGTTGTACATCCATATTAAAGTGCAACTAGAGACCAAAAATATAATACATACAAAAAACAGAATCCTAGTGCACAAACAATTCTAATTGCATATTGGCATATTGCATAAGTTACTACTACAGTCTGCTAAACCCTGGATCAACAAAAGCAATTAGTTCAATAAGTTGGCCAAATTATTTTAAGCCCATTCACCACATCAAGGTTGCTTTATTTAACTGGGTCCTACCCTACTGGTACTTGCCTATTTGGTCAGCTTCTCCTGTGTGGCCTGTATGCAACTTATTGAACTAATTGCTTTTATTTATCCAGGGTTTAGCAGGCTGTTTGTAGCAGCAACCTTATGGAGGTATTGTCAATATGCAATTAGAATTGTTTGTGCGCTAGAATTCTATTTTTTTTGTATAGATGAAAAAAAACTTGCCCTGCTGTGTTTTGCCAACTGAGATGACCAGTAGCCACAAGAAAAATTTAAACTTTAAGTCTAGTTCTTGAAGACGTTTGGCTAGTCATCCAGCTGGATTTCTCAATTCAGAATGACTTGTACAAGAATCTGTTGGCAATAAATGCACCCACATAACGGCAAAGTCTTAGGGACATGATGCAAGGTGTTTATTGTATTGTGGCTAAGAGGTGTTATCAAAACTGCCCAGGAAAAGGCATCAAAATAGCATTTTACAGGAGGTTACCTAACATGTTTCTGTTATATTCTGGTTGGGACACATTCCAGGGTATTTATCGCCAAAATATTCTTGTACAAGCCATTCTGTATTGAGAAAGCCAGTCGGATAACTTGCGAAATATCTTCAAGAACTAAACTTCAAGTGCAGTTGATCTATCTGAATACCACAGATATACCATGACCTGGATGAATGAGAACATTCATAAGACAAGCAAGTTAGTCTGGCAAGATTCTCATATTGCAAGCTGACTCCTACTTATTAGATCAGTTCTGGAAAAATACATTTCAGTATCTTCCCTACCACTGATGTTAGACTTTCACCATGTAAACAGAAGGGTTTGTTTAGTTGTGAGGGTATATCTGTGTCGGTATGGTGTTTTTGCAGTATACACCATAAAACAACCTTTTTTGTTTTAAATTTAGATATGGTTGCCATGGAAATTAAAGGTAGGTTGGTCTGTCATGGTGTATCAGCAGGTGTGTCTGTGTGATGTTTGGGGGTATGTTTTTGTGTTTATGACCATAAAACAATTTTTTTCGATGATTGATCAAATTGTGTTTTTTGACTATCGTTACTCTTTGTATGTAGGTGTGTTTACCTGTGTCTGTGTGGGGGTACCAGTCCTTTTGTGCTTATGATCATAAAACCAACTGTTTTGATCATATGACCCTGATTCCTTGAAATGTCCACATTTGAGGATTAGACCCATTATAGTCAAAGGGGGGAAAATGTCCTGAAATTCGCAGATAATGCAGTAACGTTTCCACAGATTTCTTAGCTAGGTAATAGCACACTTCTCCTAAAAAGGAAGAAGAAGAAAATTGACTATAATTTCCCTTTAAGTATGGCTGCCACAGGAATGCAAGTGTAGGTCAGTAGGTGTGTGAACCTGTGTCAGGTGGGGGGTTAAAAAACAAACTTTTTTGATTTTTTTAAGTATGGCTGGCACAAGAAGAAAAGGTAGGTGTGTGTACCTCTGTCAGGTTCTGGATTAAAAAAACTAACATTTTTGATTATTGGTCAAAATTTGTTTTTTGACTATAGTTACCCCTTAAGTATGGCTGCCACAGGAATGGAAGGGTAGATCAGTAGGTGTTTGTACCTGTGTCTGTGTGGGGGTTGGGGGTATCCGTGTTTGTGTTTATTACCATGAAAATAACTATTTTGATTACTTACATGACCCTAAAATCTTGAAATATCCTTGAATACCTAGATAATATTCCTTAGCTAGGTAATAGCACATTTCTCCAATATGTCCTGTACGTCTGTACTGAATTTGTGTCTCTAAAAGCACTAAAACAGACTGACCCACATTCGTTCCCTCTGCCTCTATTGCTATTTTCTGGAATGGAGTAGCAATATGGGCCAGACTGGGTGATGTGTCTGTGATTGGCTGAGAGCAGGGGCACTTCTAGGGTTTTTGCTGTCTGAGCCAACTTTTGAATGCTGCCCTTGATTATTTCCATGTGGCGCTCGAAGCGCAAGTGGGTTTGGGTTTGTCGGTAGGAGTGGTTTTGCAGATGGGCGTGGCTAAATTTTTAGGATTTCCTATCACATAGGTATGGGCAACTTCAAGGTACCATGTATACTGGAGTCATAGGGGTGGCGCTCACACTTCTCGTGACCGCATACGCATGCATCTTGTGGCTGTCAAGGAAAAAATATTTTTCCCCACGGCGGCCTATCTGCCGCCTTTCTTCTTCAGTGTAGGGGTGCCACCTGAGACAAATGTCTCACAGATGCATCTAATCACAGATGCATCTGCAAGCTATTAAAAGAGCAGAAGGAACGAAGATAGATAAGTCTGTTTTTTTTAACTTAATACCCTACCCGGGTTGCAGGGGGCCCCTACACTACAGAAAAGATTATTACTTTTTAAAATTTACTGCAGTGATGATATATTGGGAGGAAGGGGGGAGAGATCCCCTGAGCATGCCAGAGTCCTCCAGGAGGACAGGGAAGGGGCTAATTGCACACAGAGAGCCTCCTACGCTTCAGTTTCCTGGACTTTCAGAAGGCACTGCAGGAGAACCATAAGGAGCAGAGGAGAAAGTTAAGTATTTTTTTTTACACTACACAGTGGGGCCAGCAGTAGGGCAAATTTTAATTTTGGGGGTGGACATGCACTTTAAACTGGATTTCTATAAAATATACTGTTCTCTTCGTAGCATTCAACAGTTTGTTTTTAAACTTTTTCATTTTTTCAGTTTTAATATTTAAATTTTTTGTATATTTAAGGGCTAGGCCACACTGACGTGTTTTTTGTGCATTTGTGCGCGCGATTTTAAATAACATGGAATTCTGCGATTTGTTTTTTTCCCCCACAATTGCATACGCTTCCATAATGGAAAATAGCAAAATCGCATGCACAAGAATGAATGCACAACACAAGAATGCTCAGAATTTGCACGCATGATTGTGTGCGCACTTTGATGTATTGCAGTGTGGCCTCAGCCTTACTGACACATGCTGGACAATTTACCAAAAGCTGAAGTGATTGCATTTCTGGGTAAAATTTCCCAATTGCTTTTTGTCCTTTTCACACTCCATATACAATAATCTGAGGCTTGCGTTTTGATCCCAGTTATATTCCATTATGGGAGTGCATGCAAATCGGACCAAAAATGGTGATTGCATGAGCTCCGATTGGCGGATCGCAGCGCAACAGACCCCAGCGAACCTACAGGGTTATTCAATAAAAGTTCTTATTGTTTAAAATGGTGCTAATTTTGCCCCAACCAATCAGATGTAAGCTTTTAAATGTTAAATAAGATCTGACTGGTTGGGGCAAAATTTGAACCATTTTAAACGATAAGAACTTTTATTGAATAACCCTGCTAGTGTGGCCAGACCAATTGGTGTGGCCAATTAGTGTGGTCTAGCCCTTACAGTCTCTTTTTGACTTTCAGTAAACTACAAAGATGTGGTTGAAGAGGATTTTAAGCAAAGTACACGTTTGAAAATTGTTGTAATTTACAACAATGGTTAGATGGAGATCTAACCATTGATTTTTAAATTTTGAACAATTACCTGAATATTTTTTTCTTACTTTGCCTTGTGAGTTTGTTTCCTTACACTTTACGACTTGCCTATTTACCAGAATATTGACCGAAATGATACCTGTATTCTAAAAAAATTTTTAAATTATGCTGCACTATGCTAAAAGCTCATTAGCACTGAATCAGTCACATTGTCTATAACATTCTTGAAAGACTAATTAAACCCACCAAATAACACACTGGAGAGATTTTACGAAAAGCTTTGCATAAACTACGATCATTAAAAAAGTAATGTGAGCAGGTATGCAGGCTTATACTTCTGCAATACATACATAAAAAATATATATTATAGAATTTTGGTTATTTGTATGGAGGCCACAGTTCTATTGCTGCCAGTGAAAAGTGTGAATTAGGGACAATACAATTGCACATACTTTTGTGTAGAAAAGGCAGCATTACATCTTACTTCTATTTTAAAAATGAAAATACCAACGTAAATATACAAAGTACATGTTTGCAATGTAACTTATAATGCACACAATATGATGTAAACTCTATCCGGTTCTCTTTTGAACTAAAAATGAAAATAAAACAAACTACAGCTCCCATGAAGCCCCCTGACAGCTTAGCTATGCTGGAAACTTCATGCTGAACAGAAATATTTCATTTTTAATAAGGCAATATTCAATATAAGCACTTGCAATTCTTTTCCTTAAAGGTAGCTAAATTAACTAATCCCTAGAAACATGATTGTGATATTCTTTTTAATCATTATATTATCTCTTAAAGGACAACAAGATACTAACTGCCCCATCTATAATTCTATGGAATTTCTATTTCTGTGTATTGTTAAAAAATCCTTATCTTACACCATAGCTCCTTATGCAGTGGCTACCACCCCCCGCAATCCCCGCAACAGTGAAGGGTCCCGGACGGTAAGAAGGTCTGCCACAGCCTTTGCGATCAGCTGTTTTTAAAGTTCGATTTGTAAAAAAAGCTGAAGAAATGTACTTACGCTCCATCATTCTCCTGGTTCTCTGCATTGCTGGCCCCTACATTCAACTTTTTCCAAGCAGAGGGCCTGGATCAGTGCCCTGGGGGAAAGTACATTTCTGCAGATTTTTTACAAAATGAACGTGGCAGTTGGGTTTGGGCAGGGGTGCCCTAAATTACAGCAAAAGTTTGTTTTCTAGGTGGAAATACCCTTTAAAAATAATTAGCTTTAGACATTCTGCAGTGCAACTTTCAGGCTCGCTGTCTGATTTATATATCATATCAATACCGGCAGCTAAAAGGATTAAAGCTAATACTCTGCTAGCACTAGTATTAATAGCAATACTCTGGGAAAGTCCTGGAACTGAAGGATTAATGGCAATATTCTGGGAAAGTCCTGGCACTGAAGGGTTAATGGCAATACTCTGGGAAAGTGCTGGCGCTTAAATTATTACTAGAAAAGTCTGCAGGGCAAGAGCAATGGGATTGCAATCTGATCAATCTGATCATGCCTTTAAAAGCGCACAGTAGTGTTGGCCTATGAGGGTGGCCACATCACCTCGGTTGGTGTTCGCTGTGCTGTGATCCACATATTGGAGCGCATGCGACCACCATTTTTGATGCGATTAGCATGCGCTCCAATAAGGGTAAATTACCCAAATCGAATGCGCAAATGGACATCAATGTTCGCGTTCTAGTGTGGCCTAGACATATAAACTTTATATGCTGTAATGTAAAGTTTAGTTGTAAGCTGCAGTTTTAAAAAAACTGTTGGCATTTTTTCTCCCCTATGCCCTGGAGTGGCGAGATGACATCACGCTCGCACATGTCCATGCACACACTGATGTCGCGTGCGCAGCGACATCATGCACGAGCGCATGCTTGGAACAAACGGACATTCCCTTTTGAAACTACTGAAGCAGGAGGAAGCAGCAAATCTCGGAGGGGCAACTTTGAAGATGGAAAGGTAGGCTCTGGAGGGGCATAAGGGAAAAAAATGACAACATTTTTTTTAAAGCCGCAGCTTCCAACTAAACTTATCTTTACAGCATACTTATCCTTTAAACATCTCAGATCTCACCAAATTTTCATGTTCTGCCCCACCCGGCTACTTTTTCATGCCACCTGACTGGAAACAATTTGTGGGGAGAACACTGGCACTACTTACCATGCATACACTAAAAACCTATTTCAACCTTCCAATCGGTATTTCATTGTTGGCAGTGATGCTGCATATGCACAAATGTACGTATATACGACTGCCTGCCTTACCTGGTACAGCGTGGGCCTCTTGCCAACTACTTAAGTGGTCCCACTATAAAGAAACATCCACAGAATCATTGACAATCTCTGAGTGGGGAAACACTGCTGCAACAGTTTGGCTGGACAAGGTTTATTTGTTTTTTTTAGGGGGTGGGATGGGAGGGTGCCTAGGGCACCAAGAAAAATAGAAACGGCCCTGGCAAGAATCATGCATTTTGCAAAATGTTCTCTTGCTCTGCTCTCATCAAACCCTTTTCTCTGGCATCGATCATTCATCCATCATACTGCACAAAAAAGACTTAATTTTTTTTTCTCTGCAGGAGCAGCAGCAGCACAGTTTTCATCTGCCAGGTTAGTGCTCCAGGCTTTCCTGTATTAAAGGGGCACTAAACTGATTAAATCATGTACCTTGCATTTTCATCTATTATGCACAGGGAGGTGAAATTGCTTATTTCTACCTCCCAATGAATAATATATTCACTCGCAGCTTCTCACCAGCAGGTGACGTGCTGTCCTGAACATGATAGGAGCGCGATCGATACAGCACTCCAATCAGCTGGAGGGAGGCCTCTCTGTGAATAATAGCTGAAAATTCAAGGTATATGATTTAAATTGGGTTTAGTGTCCCTTTAAAGATTGGGCTAAAGCACCTCCCTATGTTTTTAAAAAATTTACATGTACTATAGATCTCCTTTAATTTCTGCTTTCCCTCTTTCACCAATTTCTCTATCATCTTTAGGCTGGGTACACAAGGGTGAACCCTGATCTGATATTCTCTTTAGAGGACCACATGATCTGGGCAAAATTTACAAACATGTCACATCGTACATATGTACGATTTACTTACAAATGTGCATGGAAAAATAATCACTAAGGCTCAGTTCACACATTCTGATGTTTGGCTCCAACAATATTCTGATCGAACGATGTGATTGAAATTTTGGTTGACCGGCCTGATATATCGGTACACAATTTCAGACAAACATTTGACAAACGTTATTTGAATGTTGGATGAATCGAATGAACGTTTGGGTCAGACAGTAGCCTTCAGTGGATCATATAATCGTTTGAGCAGAAATTCCCGCAGTCCATTCACCACCAACCAACATTTTTGCCTGGCTGACCAAATGAAAGCGTTGATCTGTGCTAAACATTGTACTAAAGCCATGAGGAAGACTGACAGGTTATGGTGTGCTGGTGCTCCTCACAGAAACCATATTGAAAGGTACTATTATCCTCCGAGATTATTATCCTCCAGTGCACGCGAATGACGTCATGTGTGCCCGTGGCAGACGCGCCTTACCTTTTGAGGCTTACCAATCAGGAGGTAAATGATAATCACAGAGGGGAGGACCTAAACATGCACCTAAGGACAAACAATATGTCAGCAACTTTGAATCTAAAAAGGTAGGTTCTGGGGCAGCTTAGGGGAAAAAAATGCCAAATGTATTTTTAAAGCTGCAGCTTCCAATTGAGCATAACTTCATTTTAAGAGTTTTAATTGCATCTACCATTACATTATTTCTTCTGTTCTATACTTCTCATTAACTTAAGTTCATGCATCTCACTCAGACTCAGAGGCTAGGATAGAAATATTCCCTTTACATAGTAATTAAGGTTGAATAAAGACATTCGTCCATCAAGTCCAACCTATTCACTTTTTTTTTTTTTAACCCTACCTAACAGTTGATCCAGAGGAAGGCAAAAAAACCCAGCTAAAAAAGGGGGGGGGAAATTCCTTCCTGACTCCAAACGGCAATCGGAAAGTATCCCTGGATCAACCAGATCTATATGCATTAATACCAGTAATTCTCAATATTCTTTAGTTTTAGAAACTTATCCAGGCCTTTTTTAAAGTTATTCAATGAACTTGCCATTACCACCTCTGCTGGAAGACAGTTCCACAGTTTCACCGTTCTCACTGTAAAGAAACCTCTCCTAACTTGAAGATGAAACTTCTTTTCTTCCAACCTTAAAGGATGTCCACGAGTCCTCTGATATGACCTATTAGTGAACAATGCACCAGAATTCACTGTATGGGCCATTAATATATTTGTATAAGGTTATCATGTCCCCACGCAACCGCCGCTTCTCCAATGTAAACAGCCCTAACTTGTCTAATCTGCCTGCATATTCAAGCCCCTCCATTCCCCTTATTAATTTAGTTGCCCTTCTCTGAACTGCCTCAATTTCCAAGATGTCCCTTTTGTATATGGGATTCCAAAACTGCACCGCATATTCCAAATGTGGCCTTACCAGTGCCTTGTAAAGAGGGAGAATAATATTTTTCTCTCTTGATTCCATTCCCCTCTTTATACAAGACAATATCTTGCTAGCTCTAGCTGTTGCTACCTGGCATTGTTTGCTACAGCTAAGTCTGTTATCTACCAGAACCCCCAAATCTTTTTCCATTTCAGATGCACTTAACACAGAGTTATTTATGGTGTAGGTGGCACAGGGATTATTAAATCCCAAATGCATAACCTTACATTTATCAACATTGAATCTCATCTGCCATTCTGCTGCCCATTTTGATAATCTATCTAGGTCTGCTTGCAGCACTTGCACTTTAATGCTGTTTGAGTGTAGTTACATCATTAAAGGATAAGTATGATGTAAACCCAAGTTTAATTGGAAGCAGCACCTTTAAAAAATCTTTTTCCCTTTTTTTTTTCTAGGTCCCTCCTGAGCCTACCTTTACTGATGTAAAGTTGCTGACATCTTGCTTCAGCATTGTAGTCTGCTTAGTCCGCACCTTCTTCTGTAGTCCAAAAAAGCCGTGTCCATTTGGTCGTGTGACATCAATGCACTGCGCGATGACTTCATGCGCCCACACTGACATCACATGCACACATGCCCGGACTAAACGGACATAGCTTTTTTGGAAAAAGGATTTTTTAAAGCTGCTGCTTCCAATTAAACTTCAGGCATTCAAATTCACCAAGTCTGAGGTGGCGAAAATGCATAATTGGCCATTTATTGAGGTGGCAAAAATGCATAATTGCCCATTTATTGAGGTGGCGAAATTGCATAATTGGCCATTTATTGAGGTGGTGAAAATGCATAATTGGCCATTAATTGAGGTGGCGAAAACGCATAATCGGCCATTTATTGAGGTGGCGAAAATGCATAATTGGCCATTTATTGAGGTGGCAAAAATGCATAATTGGCCATTTATTGAGGTGGCGAAAACATATAATTGCCCGTTTATTGAGGTGGCGAAATTGCATAATTGGCCATTTATTGAGGTGGTGAAAATGCATAATTGGCCATTAATTGAGGTGGCGAAAACGCATAATCGGCCATTTATTGAGGTGGCGAAAATGCATAATTGGCCATTTATGGGTGGCAAAAATGCATAATGGCCATTATTGAGGTGGCGAAAACATATAATTGCCCGTTTATTGAGGTGGCGAAATTGCATAATTGGCCATTTATTGAGGGGTGGAAAAACAATTGCTAATTGGCCATTAATTGAGGTGGCGAAAACGCATAATCGGCCACTTATTGAGGTGGCTAAAGTGTATAATCAGCCATTTATTGAGGTGGCGAAAACGCATAATTGGCCATTTATTGAGGTGGCAAAAACACATAATTGGTCATTTATTGAGGTGGCGAAAATGCATAATTGGCCATTTATTTAGCTTGGTCCATGGAAGGTGTCGGTACATTGTGGAGTGTTTCTCAATACTAAGTACCCAGGGGGTGTTAGACTATTCTCCAGCATTTACTGTAATACGATCTGCGATTTTGCTTTTTTATATATTTTTCCCCCTGCTTTTTAAAGATTACTTTTTTTTTTTAGGATTCCGATTTTCTTTATTTACCAATAAAGTCTAATGGGGTCTAAGGGACATATTTATAATGGGGCATTATTATTCCTTTTCTCCCCACCAGACTTTTTTTCAAAAAAAAGTTTTTATCCCCACCAGACAATTTTTTAAACTTTCAACTTTTCTTATAAAGTTATTAAAAAGGCGAATTTTCATCAATGGGGAAAATTATGTAGCAAAAAGTAGCAATAATAATGATGAAAATATGGCAAAAAGTTAAATTCCACACAAATTATGGCAAATGGGTAATATTCCCTGGTGGAGAGAGTAGTATCAAATTAGTTAATACACACTGAACACATGTGGTGTTTTTTTCCAGCAAAAATATGATAAATGGTGTAAAACTCACCCAAGCGAATTTTCTCTTTTTTTATTAATAGGATATGATAAAGTGTAAAACTCACAAAGGCAAATTTCCCTTTTTCATTAAAGGGCAACTGTGCTGCGGCCCCTTCCCGGCAGCCCCTCCTAGCCTCCTGTTCCGAGATTGCTGCGAGCGGGGAAGGGGTTGGGAGGGGCTGCTTGGAAGCGGTGGCGGCGGGTGGTCGCCACCACGGGGGGTCGAGGGCGGGGTGTGCGTGCCTCCCGGGGCGGGTTGCCCGCCACGGGTTGTCTGCCCATCCCCGCCGCAGGGAGGCTAGTATCGGCTGCTTTCGCCACCTTCAAGGTGGCGAAGCAAAACAGCCGATACTAGCAGTGCGAAACAGTTACCGCCGCTTTATAAATAGAAGCGGCGGTAACAGGTAAGTATCGGCGCAAAGGGTTAACGCCTCGTTAACTTTTCGTGGCCGTTTTCGGACATTTATAAATCGCGTTAAACGCGATTTATGCGGAAATGTCAGGGAAAACGGCCGCGAAAACTTAACAAAGCTTTATAAATATGCCCCCTAGAGATGTGATTTAGGTTTTATTTTGAAGGTACGATGGAAGGATTTTTATATAATTCTTACTAGAATTCGAGACCACAGTTACCCTTTAATAGGATATGATAAATAAGGGAAAACTCATAAAGGCGAGTTTTCTCTTTTTCATTACTCGGATATGATAAATAGTGTAAAACTCTCAAAGGCGAGGTTTCTCTTTTTCATTGATAGGATATGATAAATAGTGTAAAACTCACAAAGGCGAATTTTCTCTTTTTTATTAATAGGATATGATAGTGCTTTGTATGGGACTTCTGCACTCATCAAGTCCAAATAGTCCAGGTGCCACCAGGTACTGTAGTGTAGCTCCACCAACTACACCCAGTAGTCGATAATCTGTAGATAATTCCCAGGCACACTGTTTCTTTAATATCAATAAATTTTATTTGACGTTTCAACGACACTCGTCTTCATCAGAACACAATCAATAGTGCAAACCACACATTATATATCATTATACAACATCATGTGACTAAAACCACACCCCCAGACATTCCAATAAAAATTCAAGCTGACTACAGTGTATCCATTAACATAGTAAAATGAGTGTTAGAACATGTAAAAACCAATACACATCTGAATAAAGTGACATCATTTTCTTCAATAAAAATCCCTATGTAAGATAGAATTCAAAGTTATTCAATGATAAAGTGATATAATATTGTCTATAAAGTGACATAATCTAAAGTGACGTTATGTAAAGTGCCTTATAAAGTTCCTTGTGTATAATTTATTTATTATTTTTATTATTAATAATAAACATCCATTTAAAACCTCTAAGAATTCATGTCTCTTATCTACACTTACCGGTATGTCATATATATCTAGAACAACATTTTCTAGTATAAATCAGTGTAATCAGTATAAATCAATCGGTATCAGTAAATCATCAGGTTAATATTATAAAAAGCAGGTCAATATTAATTTATAAAAAGCATTTAAAGTAGAATTGGGTGTTGAGACCTTTGGGCATTATTGTGTTCAGTTTATAAATCCATTCTGCCTCTCTATGTAATAGGCGACTGCCCCTATCTCCTACTCTTTGTAGGGGTCTAACTTGATCTATCACCATCACTTTCAAAGAACTTACAGGGTGCTTTTCTTTGTCAAAATGTAGGGCTAGCGGATTTTCATCCCCTTTAAGTTCATTTCTCATCAAACTCTCTTTTGCCGTCTTAATATGAGATTTGTGTGTGGTGAATCTTTTTTTCAACTGGGTTACTGTTTTCCCTACAAATCCGTATTGCAATCGTATTTGCCCTTGATTTCAATTCTTTTGCCACTGTGAAAAATTTAGCTTCCATCATGAAATTGCAGATGCTACATCAGTAGCATCTGGAACACCTGGTTCTATGTATTTTCTCTCTCCCTGTATTGTATTTAGTGATGGGATCAGCTGACACCAATAAGTCTCTCAAATGTCTATTTCTCTTGTACACTACTCTTGGCTTGGTAAGTTTTCCAACATTTGGATCACATTCAATAATTCTCCAATATTCATTTGCTTTCTTTTTAACCAGTCCACCCTATGATAGTGTAAAACTCACAAAGGTGAATTTTCTCTTTTTTATTAATAGGATATGATAAATAGTGTAAAACTCACCCAGGTGAATTTTCTCTATTTTATTAATAGGATATGATAAATAGTGTAAAATTCACCCAGGTGAATTTTCTCCTTTTTATTAATAGGATATGATAAATAGTGTGAAATTCACCCAAGCAAATTTTCTCTATTTTATTAATAGGATATGATAAATAGTGTAAAACTCACCCAGGCGAATTTTCTCTATTTTATTAACAGGATATGATTAATAGTGTAAAACTCACCCAGGCGAATTTTCTCTATTTTATTAACAGGACACATTTTTTAGTATTGCTTTTTTTCAGCAAACTGCAGCTAATTATCAAACCAGTTACATTAATATGGGAACATACCATACATAGTGCAGTGTAAGAAATAGTCATGTTAATGGTACACTGCAGTAAGTAATGATGTTGGGTGAAAATTCTGGTAAAAGTGAAAAAAATGCAACAAAAGGGAGAAAAGGGGCAAAAAGGCGAAAATGAAAGAAACTCAGATGGAGAAAATGATTTTATAAATTTTATAAATAAGTCGAAAATAGCACCCTTTGTCATTGCGATGTACTGCAATAGCAAAATGGCGAAAATAGGGATTGTTTATAAATATGCCCCTTAGGCTTGACTACAAATAATGTTGCTTATTATTCATCTTTCTTGCAAGTGTAGGTAATTAAATGCAACATTGTCTCTTGCAGTTGCAAAAAGATTCAGGAAATCCAGAATTATACTCCACAATCTGAGATTTAGCCTACTAAACACAGGAATAATAAGATGTTTATTGAAAAATGTGGATTGCACCTAATATTCTTCATTCCATAGCGCATAGTACACACTTACATAGCCATTAATGACAATAACCATGGCCTTGAAAATGCAAAAGAATTTTGCTTAGCAAACGCATACTTTCTTTTAAACAGGAGAACAGATTGTCAGTTTAATTAAAGCACATTTATTTTCATGTTTCTGGCTAGGAACCTGAAGTTCAATCCCTCAGAGGACTAAATCTAGGACACCTCTAAGCAAAATCTTATCTAAAAGCATATTCAGCACATTTAAAATAATTGACAGGAAGACTGCTAAATGACAGGTGGAGAATAAGAGTTTGAAATAAGGTTGTCCTAAAATCAAGGCTTCTGTTCCTGTTGCAAAAACAAAACTTTTATATAGGTGTGTGTTTTATAAATCTGTAAAAGCAGCGCTGAGGGATCCGAAGGGGGAAGGGAGGAGGGTAGAGATCCCATGCGCATGTCAGGACAGGGAAGCGGCAGATACCGAATGACACTCAGAGAGGCTCCTACTCTTCAGTTTCCTGGACTGTCAGAAGGTACTGCAGGACAACCATAAGATGCAGAGGAGAAAGGTATGAATTTTTTTACACTGCACAGTGGAGTTAGTAGCGGGGGAAATTTTAGTTGGGGGGTGGACATGCCCTTTATAAATAGAAATTACAGGAGGACAAATCTAAAAATTTAACATTATATACAGCTATAATTTCATTTTAGTGTTGTTTTTTTTCTAATAGTTATTTCTTTAGTACAGTGGGATAGAAGAAAAAAGGAAACTCATAAATCTGTTAGCCTTAGGTTATGATCTTTCAATATGTGAAAACACAATGTATGATCTGATAATTTCATCTCTTCGTATACAGGAGAACAATAATATACTGAGCAAGATAAAGATTTTTTTATTTACATAGTTCGGTTCCTTCTATGAATACCTGCAAAATGACATATTGTGCAGGGATTATTACTTCAATAGGAAGTTTCATAATGGTTAACAAAATAGTTAAAACTAATTTATTTATTAACTTAATCTGCATTTGTGCTAGTAATAAAAGTCTTACAATCGTCCTTTATAAAAATGGCTATGGCATTACCAAGCTTGAGTTGGTTACATTATTTTTACATATTTTTATTTTATCTCCATATTAGCCGCCTATTTAAACCTAGGGATAGTACATATATGAGAAAGGTGATGGATGAAAGCAACTGGCCTTCTCAGGCCCTTTTTTTCCCCATGAAATGATAAGAGCTAGACCTACATGACAGACAGCCTCTGTGTTATTGTATATTTTGGCACAGAAGAACTAAGATGTGTAAATGATAGGTCATATTTTAATTAATGCAAGGTTTCTGAAAGATAATTATTAAACCCAATAATTTAGGCATTGATCATATAATTTTACGGACACATTTTTGAAATGTTAGACTGATAAAAGCTTAAATAGTTTAGCAAAGGCTGGACCAGCAAAAAGGACAGCATGCTTAAAGGGAAACTATATTTTTAGTGCTGCCAGGAATTTGATCCCTTTTTGTTCTCAGTGCTCCCTTTCACTAGATCTCCTCATGTCCTGTTCAGCTTATTCCTAGTTAGTATGCATGTCTCCTCTATATATATCCACCCCCTCCCAAAACTGAGGCACAGTAAGAGTGTGGAGCATGTGCAGTGGAGATGATCTGTGACCCCATTCACCCAGTGATTTTGTGTTATAGTGAAAGTGAAAGTAAAACTGCTTTGCAAAGGGAAGGTAAGCAGCACTGGGAGCTGCAATAAACGCTTGAATCAAGTAAGATTTTCTTTATAGCTATAGGAGTTTGAAGATGTGTGGGGTGGAGGGACTTTGTAATTTATTTCTTAGGTACATTGGGAGTTCAGTAACACAAACAGCAACTAACAGCAGGATCTATGTGTTTCCAACTTTACTCCTTTTTCTGGCTCTGGTTGCCACCATGTTTAGTATGGACAGTTCAAACAGGGCCTCTGCTTAAGTTCAACCAAGGTATAAAGTATAGGAGCACACTACTTCAGGTGATGAATTCGCTTATTTGTGCAAAAAACAAAACATACAACTTTTCGAGGCTCAAGGTCCCTGAGGAAGGGACTTTGAGTTTCGAAAAGTTGTACCGGTATGTGTTTTACCTTTTTGCATTATTTAACTTATTACACATATTACTTAGCACTTTCTCGATATTTAGGCTTTTAGGTATTTCACTTTATTATATACAGGTTTTTTGTTTTACCTGGTAGTAGCCTATTTTAGTGACACTAAGGATATTATAGGATTGCTATAAAAAGCACTTTATTCCAATGTTTTAGATATTGATGATATTATATTATTGTCTATATTAGAACTTTATTCTTTTCTTAGAGGTATTATTTATGCTTACTCACTTGTGACAACTGTGATGTAAATTTTCCTGGACCCACACAGGATGTGATGTCATACTTACCTTGCACATGGCTATTTAACCGTGTGTGTGTTGCTCACTCTCACCTGATGAAGGGGGATTGCACCCCCGAAATGTTGTTGTTGATAATCGGTTTTGAATAAACCTTTCACTTGGAGTCCGACTCTATTTTTTATTGCTGTCCCCAAGATGTTACCTGGGGTTCCTCAAGAGATTGTGATAGAAACTGGATCCACCATTGTGATGAATACAGATATACTCTTCTATATTGAATCCTTTCATGTATAATTTTTATTATTGTTAAGATTGGTCATACCCTGCAACTAAGATACATTTACAGAAAGAACTGCTAAAATATTGGCATGTTTATATGATATCCCATCTGTTAATCTATTCTGTCCACATTGGAATTCACTTCACCACTTTGAAAATATACAGCACAGCATACTGAATGCAAAAAGCCTCTGCCATGAAATACACCTGTTCTTAAAAACGCTATTGGTAGTTTTGAATCCACACTTCTAACTGGTCAAAATAATCAGTGCATATGTTACAGAACAGAGCTAAAAGCTACTTTAAAGGGCTACTCAAAAGAGACCTAAAGGTAAACATTATCACTTGGTAATTTCTAGATTTAAATATTTTTTTATAGCCTGTAACTTTAAACATTTTACCCTTTAACACATTAAAACCGGTGTTGTAAATTGCAGGGTAAGCATTTATATAATGCTTCTTGAGTTGTACTACTCAGATGCAGCGTGCCCTATTTCTAGGGTGTGGTAGGGTGAATGTTTTTGGCTACCTTTTACATATATTTGAAATCTAAACCACAAAAATGCATGGGATGCTTAACAGATAAGTGGGAACCAAAAATCTTTTTTTTTTTCTGTTAATGATTGATGGGATATATGCTCCTATGATAAGTTACAACTCTTTGAAGTTCTACTGAACCTCAGGTTATTCAGTAATACAAGTCTTGAGGCCACCCCAATACCTGTATTTTTCTATAATTTATTAAATTAGTTGATCGTTTGAAGCAATCTATTTTTAGCCTATATAAATACTTTAATTGCTTCAATGGCTGAAACAAAAGCCTCCAGGATTGGTTAATATTTTATAGAGTACTTTCTTTCTTGTACACAATAGTTCCTATGACACTGGCTGCCATGCAACCAAAACTATTAGAGATCCACCCCCGTATTTGACCGTATTTGCTCTTTTCCAAAAACTTCTTTTCCCCCCAAATGTATCTTTGATGTTTGCAATTAAAGCTTTATTATTTTTTGTTTCATTAGACCATCTCAAATATCTGTTTAGTACTTCATTAGATTGTCATTAGAAAACCTTGTTAGCATTCCTGTTAAAAGTCAGTGTATAAAAACTAAATTTTCACTGTTGACTTTTTTATATATAGTCTTCATATATTACCTAAAACTAGTATTTACATGTAGGTTTTGCATACCTAACCAACCAACAAGTCTAAAATGTGTATATTTCTTTGTCTTTGATTATTTATTTTTTTGATTCTGAAGCTCATTTCAATAATATATTCTACCAAGCTAATTTGAATATTATACAAGAAAAGTGTAAGCAGGAAATGTTTTCATTTTCCCCCCTGATTTGAATAAATTATATTTTTACTCATCTGCTTACAGAAAACCTTATGGTTAGTATTTAGTTAAGTTCCTAGTTATTTCTTTAAGGTTAAGTTCACTTTTGGAAAGACTTAAAGACAGTTAAACCCCATAAATAGCCCCGTTCTCGCATAAAGGTAGCCAGGGTGTGGACCTAAACCACTAGTTCCTCACCATTGGGTTTTACCTAATTCATTAGAACATACACTCCAATGCCAGCTTCATGAAGACATTTAGCCCCACTACCCTGTCATTACAGTAATGACCTTTACTTAATATATTTTCAAGTGGGACACAACTTTTTATACCCTCCCAACCACCCATCTCTCAGAAGTAACCAGGGTGAGGACTTAAAACACTAGGTTCCTTTCCCCTGGGTTTCCCTAGTTATCCTGCAATACTTAGACTAGACTTGCAGTTGCATTGGCTTGTTGCAGCAGTAAGAAATAAGGGATTAAAGTTGCGCTAACCGATCCAATACCAGTTAAGATTTACTTTAACACCTGCGCAGGCACTGTAAGCTATTCAATATTGGCTTTGCGGCTCTTGCTGCAGAACTATTTAATGCCAGCCAATATTTAAAGGACAACAGTGAAAGTTCCCTGGGTGAGAACCTAAACCGCTAGGTCCTCATCCCTGGGCTAGACTTGTAACTTCTGCACTTACCTCTTAAACTTGCCCTCACCGGCGCGCTGTTACTGACCCAAGGCGATAAGAATAGGAAGACACACTTTTTAAAGAGCATGTCTTCCTATCGGTCAGCTTATGTCACGGATGTAGGAAGTGAAGAAGAGCGCACCAGTGATTGCAAGTTTAAAGGGTATCTTGGAATGTGTACGCATGGTGAGTATGTGCAGAACTTATAAGTGTCACAGACACTACAAGAAAGCAGTATAGGAGGTGGGAGGCAATTTGAAGCACTCACTAAATATTAATAATTTAGTGACAAAGCAAGCACAAATAAATATTGAAGTACCACCATTTTACTTCTCTCAAATTGTAGCTTCAGAAAATTTTAAGTTGTTTGAGTAAGTATTGTGACCATTTAAGAGGTAAGTGAAGGGGTTAAAAGCTTAAAGGAACACTAAATCCATAAATATAACTATTTGCCATTCGTTTCTATTATTCACAGGGAGGTGAGAATGCTTATTCTCACATTACTGTGAATAATAGGACGCTCTGGGGACCTGGAACTTACCTTACCGCGCTCCCCTCGCAAGCCGCAACTGCACTGAACAGCTGTTCTGTCCCTATCGTGCGCCCTATCTTTCGTATTGGCGCGCATGCGCCTAAGATAGGGCGCGTGGTCAGGACAGAGCGGCTGTCAGTGAAGGAGCAGCTTGCAGTTTAGCGGCGGTAAGGTAAGTTCCAGGTCCCCCGAGCGTCCTTTTATTCACAAGGAGGTGAGAATAAGCGTTCTCACCTCCCTGTGAATAATAGAAACGAATGGTAAATAGTTTTTTTTTATGGATTATGGGAGTTTAGTGTCCCTTTAACCCAGGGGTAAGCACATAGTGGTACCCTGGTACTTTCAAATGGGTGAAGAAGAGGATTGGGGCTAAGCTGGTAATGAGCTCCAGAAGGGAGATCTAGCTAGAACAATAACGGCTCTGGGTAAATCTCCCCCTGTGAGTTTCTAAATGCAACTGCTTTTTTGAATTACCCCTGGTGGCTTTGTGGAACACACAACCCATGAGGTTACGGGCTAAAATCCCCAGACATATCTATGCATTTTTTTATTTTCTTTTTCCCTCAATGCTTGATAGGAAACTGTGAATATTACTTTTGTTTTTATTTTGTATAAAAAGCAAAGAAATGTGTGGGGGAAACAAGATTGATTTGAAAAACAATTGTACGCTGTTATATTACTCTTCTTTGATTGAGAGGCAAGATCTGATGTAACATGGTCTGTGTCTAAAAGTGTCAGGTCTGTTATATGAGAGTGCTTTAATATGACTAGTTGTCACTTTCTAGGGGGCAAGCTTGCAAACCTTATGTGAACTTACCCCTAGTACCCACTGGTTAATTCAGGGCTGGGAAATCCTGCTCGCCATTGCAACCGAAAAGTGTTTCCGGGCAACCGGATGTTAAAAATCGGACAGCAGCTTTAATTTACCTGTTTAGAACGTTTCTATTTGTTTAAGTTGAACACTTACTCTGCCCTTCTTTCAGTTTGCAACACTGTAGCAAGTAGAAAGCTTTGAACTCAGCTCACTCTACTCACCACAATGTTGCAAACTAAAGTTGCTAAATGTAACAGAGGAGTTCTAAACAGGTAAATAAAAGCCGATTTAGATTTTTTTAACATATCAAGCAGCTTCTGTGACAGGCAGCCCTGAAATAACTATCCTGCCACAGAAAGGGTAAAAGGTAATACTGTGGAAAAGTTATACCGTATATATTCGAGTATAAACCAAGGTTTTCAGGCTGACTGTACTGATGTGCCGGCTGACATCACTGCCCGGCGCCAAGTAGTGACATCAGCTGGCGAGTCAGTACAGGCACCAAGGGAGCGAGCGGCGGACAGATTTCCAAAGTAAGTCACTGAATTTTCACAGATGGCTAGCGGATGGCTAGCCCACAAAACTTACCACTTAACAGGGGGGAGGGTGTAGATGTTTGGAAACTACAACTCCCAGATACTAAAGCATTCTGGGAGTTGTAGTTTCCAAACATCTGGAGTGCCAAGGAATCAGGCTTTAGTTGTCTTTTAGATGGACAGCAGAACTCTCACAGTAGTATGGGACTACTGTATGGGAAATCTGCTGTCCATTAAAAGGGCAACTAAAGCCTCAAAACAATACAGAATCAGAAAGAAAATGGTATCTATTGTTGCCTTCTGATTCTGTATTGTTTTAAGGCTTTAGTTGCCATTTAATTGGACAGCAGAATCCCCATACAGTAGTCTCCTACAGTAATAGCCATACTGGATTTGGCTATTACTGTATGGGACTACTTCTGCTGTCCATTTAAGGGCACTAAAGCCTCAAAACTATATAGAATCAGAAGGCAATAGTGGTCTAATTTAATTCTACCCTTGGTTTATACGCATGTCAATCACTTTTATTAGTTTTTTCAGGTAAAAATAGGTACCTTGGTTTATACTCGAGTATGTACGGTAGATTACCTATGTACTAATCTATGTGATGTCTGATGGCATTTTCTTTTCTAGGGTTGGGTTCAGTCCCCCATAGACTAATGTATAAGCTAAGGTCTGTTGTTCTGGGGAGTCACATTTGTACATGTATAGAAAATTGGTTAATGAATAGGATGCAGAGAGTAGTTGTAAATGAGACTTCATCATTATGGACTAAAGTGCTAAGTGGGGTACCACAGGGTTCTGTGTTGGGGCCGCTTCTATTTAATCTATTTATTAATGATTTGGAAGTGGGTATTGTCAGCAAGGTTTCTGTGTTTGCTGACGACACAAAACTTTGTCGACCATTAAACACTTCAGAGGATGTGCGATCGTTGCAGCGGGACCTAGATAGATTGTCACATTGGGCTGCTAAGTGGCAGATGAGATTCAATGTTGATAAATGTAAGGTGATGCATTTTGGACTTAAAAATCCCTGTGCTACTTATACTTTAAATGGCTCTGTGTTAAGTGAATCCATGTTGGAAGGTATCTTGGAGTTTTGGTGGATAACAAACTTAAGGTAGCAAGCAGTGCCGGTGGCAACAGCCAGAGCAGGGTATTATTTGTATAAAGAGAGGTATGGATTCAAGGAGAAAAATGTAATTCTCCTCTTTACAACACATTGGTAAGGCCTCATTTGGAATATGCATGCAATTCTGGAATCCTGTGTACAAAAGGACTTCTTTGAAATGGAAAGGGTTCAGATAAGGGCAACTAAATTAATAAGGGGATTGAGCTTGAATATGAAGAGAGACTGGAAAAGTTACAATTATGTATGCTGGAGAAAAGGCGCTTGCGTGGGGATATGATTACTGTGTATAAATACATTAACGGGCCATACAATAAACTATCTGGGGCATTGTTCACCAATAGAACATGTCAGAGGACACAAGGACATCCCTTAAGACGAGGAAAAAGGTTTAGGCTTCAAGTTTGGAAAGGGTTTTTCACTGTGAGAATGGTAAAGCTATGGAACGTCTTGGACGTTGTTTATGGCAGGTTCATTTGTCAGTTTAAAAAAAAGCTGGATAGTTTCTGCAAACAAGGAATGTTGCAAGTTACTGACATTGATAATAAAGTAAAGTTGATCCAGGGAAATTTCCATTGCCACTTGGAGTCAGGAAGGAATTTTTTCCCCCTTCATAAATTTGGTGGGTTTTTTTTGCCTTCCTCTGGATCAACAGTTAGCGGAAATGAGGATATTGCTAGATGGGTTGGACTGGATGGACGTATGTCTTTATTCAACCTCAAATACTATAAAAAATAAATAAATAAATAAATAATGTTGATGGGGACAGGTCACTTGTTAACCATAGGACATAGGGGGTATGAAAGTTGATGGCTTTTACCTTTTTAGAGCTAGTTCCTAAATATATGGATGATTTGTTCAGCCCTGCGTAACAGTCACAACAAAGGGACAGTTGAGACATAGCTTATTGTATCTTTGTGACTGTACTCTTTCTATAGGGACAATGTTGTCTGGTAACTTTGTTCTCACTTTAAAAACTTATCCTAACTGTGAAATTATCTTTACCTGATTTCAATATCTTAAAAATCAATTAATTTGTAAAATGATGTGAGTTGATCAACTTTAAATCGGGTATGCTCCCACTCGTAAAAACTAATCGCTAGTATGCATTGTCAGCCCATGGCATCCCCGTCCCCCAGCCCCAACGCTCTATTTATTTATTAGAAAGTTCCCAAAACTTTACTTACCTTCCTTTTCCTCCGCCGCGCTGCCAGGCCCTCTGCTGTGAGATATGCAAGCGAGGCGGGACGGCCAGTGTGTCTGTGACTGGCTGAGTGGCAGCCAATCAGGGCCGGCTGCCGGGAGTTTAGTGCAGCGGAGGAGGTAAGTAAGTTTGGGGAACTTCTAATAAAATAAATAGAGCGTTGGGGCTGGGGGGACAGGGGGAATGATTTACCTAAAGGGTTTTATGGTAGGGGAGGGAATCTAATCGGGGGGGAGGGAGGGGGAGAAGGGCTGCAGTACGCATGCCAAATCTCCCGGAGGCCAGGTAGGAGGCAGAGTCCTATATGGACTCCTGTATCATCTCCTGTTGGGGGCAGTTTTTGGGACTTTGGGGGGGGACTACAGGAGAACCATATGGAGCTGGGATGTGAGGTAAGGATTAAACTACACTACACAATGGGGCCAGTAGTGGGTGGGATTATAGTTTTGGGGGTGGACATGCCCTTTAAAAGTTCCATAACGTTTGGCATATCCCACATTCTCAAGGAAAAATACAATGAGCCTTGAGTGTTTAAAATGAATTTTGCAAGTTATGCAACAGCAAAGAATCTATTAGTCTGTACAGTGCAAGCCAAAAGGTACACAGCACTATTCTTTGTAGCATATTTCAAAAAGAAAACACCATTGCTTTGATATATGACAAGCTTGTTAAAAATACAATCAAATAAAATGGCAAGGAAATAATCACTAATTATTTCATAGCACATAGCAGGCTAGAGGGCCTTGTAAAAAATGGGCCTTGTAGAGGGCCTTGTATGAAAATGTTTTAATAAAAAAAATACTTTTTTCACCTTTAATCTCTCTGTCTTTGCTTAATGTATTTTTCATGGGACACCACAACAACATACACCTTCCAGCCCCCCCCCCCCCCCCCCAATGAAGTAACCAGGGTGAAACCTAAAACATTAAATCCTTTCCCTGGTCTTCCCTAGTTAGCCCACAATACTTCGCCCTGAACAAACATTTTGTTCACTGGTCTTTCCCCTCACTCAGTTCCAGACCAGGACAACTGAAAGATATACTTCCCCATTAAAGGAGAACTTAAATGTAGGTATTTTTGTAGCAATGACAGTCAGATTCCAATGGAATATGTCTGTCACTTACTACAAATCTGCACTATGTTGAGCCAAGCTTTAGTGATTTCTTTAGAGAAAGTAAACTAAAACTATGTACATACAAAGATCATTGTGGATCAAAGCAGCCAAAGCCCTAAAGTGTGTACCTGCATCATACCGGCGATAGATCGGAATGCTTAATGTTGTCAGGGAGCGATACTATTGTTCTCCAGATCAATGTACCTTCACTTCTCCATTTAAATAAAGTAGAATACTTGCTCACTGCCAAGCATAATGTCTGTACAAAGTGTACATTTATCTTAAGATAACTGACTTTGGAACAATAATTTCAAAGACCATTATCTTTATGTCTGTACATAGCTTTAATCTTTTAGTGAAAGATTTTCAGGTTTTTACAATTTTGTATTTTTGCAATGAAATAACTTTTTTTTGCAATGAAATACAAGCCATACATAGTTTGTATCTGTGGTAAATCAGGTAAAATCTACTTTAGCTTCACCATTTCCATTAAAATTTAGGTCATGGGACTTTAACCATTATATTTTAACAAAAAATCGTAATCATGCATTACAACAATGTTATCTTCGCTGCTGTTCTCTGTTTCCATGGTTCTCTACAGCTGGAGATGTAACCCCTATTCAAGTCTATGTAGCTAGTACCAAATTATATTTGTCCAGCTGAAATGAGTTACAAATAAGCATAGGAAGAAAAGAGGCAAATCTACTATAAATCATTACACCAAGAGTTTTTAATAAAGATAATCCATTTAGTTTAGAATGATACATAACTTTAAGATTACACACATATGACCTGACTTGTGCATCAGACATGCACTTCTATATTTGTTCATGGCTTTTCATTTTTAAGGAAAGCAATGATGAAACCAACTAAGAATACATCCAGATGAGATGTATACAGTGCATCTGTTCGTCAGGGAGTCGTCGATGAACGCCCAAACCAACCTGTCAGCCGAAACAGACGTTCATCGGGCAGTCCAGTGTCTTAGTGGCATCTGCCCATCTGTACCTAGGTTTTTTTATTTTTTTGGTAACAGATTCAACATTTGATCCTCCAAATAATTTTTGCAATATTGATTATTATCTCTTTAAAGAAGTTTAAAGTCGAAATACCTCTCTCTCTATTCGTTATATTCACAGGGTTTTTACAAACATAAAAAATGTATGTGTGCTCTATACTCCTTTTACAGGAATAGATAACTAAGAGAGATTGGGTTGCACACAAATACAGCACCATACCAGTTTAGCAGAGTATTAGGTGTAAACACAAAAGCAGCAAACTTACAGGAACTAGCATTGCACAGTGGTGGTTTATTATAATTATCTAGGCAAGCCAAAACTCGCTGATTCCAATAAGACTCTGTTACTCACTCAAGTCACGTGAGTTTATGGATTTACAATCTCTTGATAGGATGTAACAAGAAGAAAGACTTCTATAAAGCTTTTTAAGAACCTGAATGGTTGGAATTAGTTTCAAAAAGTATTATAGAAAACAATACTATAGGACTGCAAAGAAAGCACACATAATCCACGTTCCTTTTGCAAAAACAGGGTAATTAGGGGAAAAGGGAACTGTGGTCTCCATACAAGTAGCCTTATTAAAAAGAGCAAATTCCGACCTTTAAAGGGGAAGTGTGGTCTCCAAACAAGTTGATTTTAAATGAAAGGCCAGGTTCCTACCTTTAAAACGAGCCATCAACCACCTCTCTATTTGCTGCACAGCCCAAGATATGAAGAAAATCATTGATCAGAAAGTTTGGGGGTGGGAGGTTCTAAATCTGTGGTCACAAATACTAGTTCCTCTTCTAATCTGTGGTTGGCACATGCTCAGTGCAGGAGAAAGCAGAAGAAACCAGGAAGAAATCCAGTTACAGTGACTGAAGGAGGAGTGGGAGGGGCCAAAGGGGGTTTCAAGGGGACTGCCACAGGGGCCCCTGAGGAGGAGGAGACACAGGGCAGACAGACTGTCTCATGGTTTCAGAGTAGGATGCAGAAAGTGCAGGGGATCTGGTGATGTTGCTACCATATCACACATAAAAATGTAAATATCTTCAAAACTGTAAAAAAAATAATAAAAGTAAATTGCAAAAATTCCCATGAAAGCAATTCCTGTCAATTTACCTAAAGTCATTTTTGGACCACAGTTACCCTTTAAAATGACTACAGGGTCATGCTTTTAGCTGCAGTCTATACAAAGTTACAGCAGTATAAATGGTGGTTTTTGGTGCTAGCACTATAAGCTGTGACATCACCAGCACCACTGGTCTGCCCCTAAGTCTCAGATTTAAGCATGCCCACTTGCATCACAAGTCCTGCCCCTGCCTGCAAATATTTTTCCTCTCCCTATTGTGTCTATTGGTAAACGAATGGACAGAGTATTGCAGTTCTGCAAAATTAACCAAAATGATCGGGAATGTGATTGGAAGAACTTGTGCTGCCAATCTTCTGCAGATTTCCTCTTGATATCTGCTGGAAATGGGGACTTGAATATGGGGTAGACAGAAAGTGTGCTGCCTGGTCCAATCTTATTTTCAATAAACCACTTTTTTTGTTAAGTGGTCAACTGGAAAAACAGAAAACAGTTACGGTATTGGTATTTTGAACAATTCAATGGAATTTGCCGAATCAGTCAAAATATCGATGTCTATGGGGGCCCTAACTAGCTTCAGATAAGAAACATTTCTGGGGGTGGATTTTTTACACAACTGATCATTTGCCTGCCACAAATTCAGAAAGACAAGAACAGAGTAAATTTACAAGCCTATAACTTATGATCCAGAGAAGCTAGAGATATAACGCTAGGCTTGTTTGAAAGGAGCTCTTTTCAATATAGAACAGTTGTATGGAGACCACAGTTACCCTTTAACCTGCACTTACAAAACAATATATATTATCTACTTGCAAATATACCGTACAATAAATACATCTCCTGTCATTGTGGTTTCATATACATCAAGCAGAATACGGCCCATAAAAATCCCAGTATATACCATTTTCTTCGTTCCTGAGTATTTTCCACACATGCAGTATTGCAAATCTCTTTAATTCTGAAAACCCTCTTACAGCAAATAATTTTAACTATGATCAAGGCCACAAACTGAAAGATATAGACCAGGGGTGTCAAACTTGCGCCCTCCAGATGTTTGAAAACCACAACTTCCAGGAGTATGCAACCAGGGAATGCTGGGAGTTATAGTTTTCAAACAGTGCCACATATAAGTTTTAGTACAAAAGATGTTCAAAATTATTGATGAACAAGTCATCCATGGAGATAGACAGAGACATGGGAATATAACACACAAACTATATTGAGGTCCCCAGCTGATTAATTCATGAAGACATACATGGTGGGAATGGAGACATACATGATGGGAATGGAGACATACATGGTGGGAATGGAGACGTACATGGTGGAATGGAGTATGGTGGGAGATGGAGCGTACATGGTTTGAATGGCGACAAATGAGGGGAGCATACATGGTGGAAGGGACTACATGGTGGGAATGGAGACATACATGGTGGGAATGGAGACATACATGGTGGGAATGGAGACATACATGGTGGGAATGGAGACGTACATGGTGGGAATGGAGACGTACATGGTTTGAATGGCGACATACATGGTGGGAGTGGAGACATACATGGTGGGAATGGAGACATACATGGTGGGAATGGAGACATACATGGTGGGAATGGAGACATACATGGTGGGAATGGATACATTACATGGTGGGAGTGGAGACATACATGGTGGGAATGGAGACATACATGGTTTGAGTGGAGACATACATGGTGGGAGTGGAGACATACATGGTGGGAATGGAGATATACATGGTGGGAATGGAGACATACATGGTGGGAATGGAGACATACATGGTGGGAGTGGAGACATACATGGTGGGAGTGGAGACATACATGGTGGGAATGGAGACATACATGGTGGGAATGGAGACATGTATGTAATAAGGGACTGAACATGGAGGGGAAATACACAGAGCCAGGTAGATAAGTGTCTGCACCATCAGCATCATTCATCCTCCCTAAGTCTCTGTGCTGATAATAGGCGTCACTGTTCCCATCCCCGTTCCTGCACAGCCCGTTAGGATGCAGATGAACGCGCAGTTGCACTGTCACTTACCTCACTTCGCCACCCAGACCGTCACTTGCTGCCATAAGCCCGGGCAGCTCATCGTCCACTTTCCCGGGCCTGGGCTGACCCCATTACGACTCCATCTCCCTCGCCTGCCCGCTCCTACCTCGGATACCCGCTCGCATTATCTCTCCGGCCGCCCCTTTCTGTCAGGAGCTGGGAGGGAGCAGCTCCCTCTGCTTGTCTTTTCCCTCTGCCCCTCCTCCCGGCCCGGCAGGAGGAGGGTTCAATCCATGAGAATACAGAGGCTGTGTATGGGCGGACGATCTGGATGTCTCCAGCTCCCACTAGATACTAAATAAATAATAAAGCCGGAGGAGCGAGATATAGAATCAGACTACGGAAAGCCGGGACGATCAAAGCTACTGTACTAGCGCAGCTTCTCCCCTCCTGCCTAGCCAGACCTCCTTTGTCTGATTGTACTTTCCCTCCTGTCTGTAGTCTCTGTTCCTCCCTTTAGGATTCAATGGAGCTTGTACTGGTGTAAGGCGATGGTAAAATCGGGGGACTTAATTTGCTCCAGAGACTGTGAGCTTTATCCAAATTCTATGCACAAGACTCTTATCTATCAGGAGTGGGCCCTCGCATATGTTGGAGGCAGGGTGTTGTTGAACTACCACTCTAGAAAAATGCAATAAATTGGTGTCAGCAGGGGAGGACTGGCCTAGTAGGCTGGTCTCCAATAAAAATTTGGGTTGCCACAAAAGCTATTAGTAAGTTACATGCTTGAAAGGAACAGCACATGCCTCTAGATCTAACATGGGCATGGAGCAGGAAACTCCTCCTTTAGATCCTTTACCAGTCAGCCCTCCAGTTCATTAGCCAGTGATGTCAGCCCTCCAGTTGATTTGCCAGTGTCATCAGCCCTCCAATTCATTAGCCAGTATTTTCAGCCCTTAATTTTATAAGCCAGTGTTTTCACATTGCAGGCAACAGTGTAAAATGGAAATAGTGGTCTTAAAAATGGGTGTAACTTAAACAAACAGTGTGACCTTAGCAAAGTGGGCGTGGTCGAAAATGTTGCGATATACTGTGAAAGGGTCACTTATTTGTATTTGCCCCCCAGGCCGAAAGGTCCCAGTCCTCCCCTGGGTGTCAGTGGTTCTTGAACTTAAACAGTATCTTATTTATTAACAGAACATTATTAATAAAGCATTGCAAGTAGTGCAATAGAGGTGACTTCGCATGGTACAGATATCACATAAATACTCACAAACCAGAGGGATCAGAAACAGCATAGATAATAATCAGCTTGTTAGTGCCACCCCAGTTCTCAGGTCACTGTAGTGAGATCTTCTACCCCTATATCTGGCACAGTGTCCCTATTCTTGTGTGGTATACCCAGGACTCTAGTCCTTACTAAATCTTCTTGTTGGAGCTCAGTCTGCTCACTAGCTACCCTACTCCTATCTATCACTCCTGGAGTGATCTATAACAGAATCTAATCTCACATTAACTGGGCCTACCTGTTATCTAGGTCCCAGGCTCCAGGAAGTCAGAAAGAGGCTGAACACATGGTTGCTCCCCCTTTTCTACTTTTACACCGTGGTCCCTACTGGCCAAATCCTGTGAGAATAAGAAGACTAAAGGGTAATTCGTTTATAGTTCCCAACACTGGCATTTCATTATTTCCTTTCCCCATCAGTGTGTAGTGTTGGGTCAGTCCTTGGTTAGATACACAATGATTTATTTATCTAAACTCTTATACAGAACTAATGCCACATAAACCCAACACTGTATGTTACAAAAATCTTTAAAATTACTAGTAAATTCAATCTTCTCCTTTCTTCAACAAAATATAAACCGGACGTTATATGCCTCCAAGAAACACATCTTACAGGCTCAACAACAAAGTATCTACAGAAAAAATAGATAAGTTGGGCAACACCTGCGGAGTATCACTATTAATATGCAACACCGCCAGACACCACATAATTAAAACCTCAATTGATAACCAGGGCAGGTACATATGTACAGCTATGGAACTTAATCATGTTCAATATGTAATACTTGCAGTATATAATCCCCCACCAACAGAACTAACAATTATTAAAAAATTAATTGACTTTGCAGCTGCATACCCTTATGCAAGAATATTATGCATGGGCAACTTCAACATGCTAATGGACCCGATCTGGGATAAACACCTACCGAACCTCCCTGCCCTCACTAAGCAAAACCATAGCCCCACCCCACTATCCACAATAATGACTGAAATTGGTTGGATAGACATATAGCGCAAACAAAATCCACATAAATCTGAATATACGTGCTTCTCTGCAACGCACCACACCCTATAGAGGATAGACTATTATCTTCCTAAGCGCATCAGCTGCAATCCACACAGAAAATATCTCTCACCTACCAAGAGGGATTTCGGACCACTCCCCAATCCTAATCCAACTACACCAGGACAATAACTCAACTCGGAAACAATGGAACCTAAACACCTTCTGGCTAACACTCTTTCCTGAAATAGACCGCTAAAAGACAACCTTGCTGAGTTCTTCAAAACCAACCAAACAGACCCATCCAAGCTCATCACTTGGGATAGCTTCAAGGCGTACACCAGAGGGCAGCTTCACTCCATCATTACACAAAGAAATGCAAAAACAGAAGAAGAAACCATCACAACGAAGCTGAATATTATAGAAAAACAATATATACTCTACCCCACAACAGAAACATATGCTGAATTCAAAACCGCACAGAGACAAATGCAACTACATCTTGCAGAAAAGGCCAAGCGAAAACTATTTTTCCAAAACTCAAAGTTCTTTGCTGAAGGGAACCAAGCAGCCAAACTGCTTACATACCTCGCACAAGCACAGCAATCCTCCAAGTGCATATTAAGCATAACAGACCCCATTAAAGGACCTATATCTACCACACCCGACATTCTACACACATTTACAGAATATTACTCTGACCTATATAAATCACACTCCGACTCCACACTACCAGATATATTTGACTGCCTAGCAGATATCGAATTCCTGGCACTCAACCCCGAACAAAACAACCAACTCGAAGCTGAAATCACTCTATCAGAAATACAAAAAGCAATAAAAGATCTACACAATGGAAAAGCACCAGGACCAGATGGCCTACTTATTGAGATCTACAAGAAATACTCTGAAACTCTAGACCCTCAACTACTAGAAACATTACACACTGCCTATAGAGAAACCATTCTACCCCCCACATTCTATGAAGCCACTATAATAGCACCGCTCAAACTCGGAAAAGACCCCACCGACCTAAACTCCTATAGACCAATATTATTGCTAAATAGCGACTATAAAATCCTTGCAAAAACACTAGCTAACAGATTGCAAAAAGTTATGCTAGATCTAATACATCCTGATCAAACTGGATTTTTACCTGAGAAATCCACCTCAATCAACCTCCAACGAACCATTATACAGTCACAAATAAACCATGACAACACTGGCTGCCGAATAATGCTTTCACTGGATACGCAAAAAGCTTTCGACACTTTGGAGTGGGACTTCCTCTGGGCCTGCCTATATCGATATGGATTTAAAGACAATTATATAAAATGGCTACAAATGCTATATGCAACTCCCAAAGCACAAATTACATTGAATGGCAGCACCTCTACAGTGTTCCTACTACACTGTGGCACCAGACAGGGATGCCCACTATCCCTGCTGCTATTTGCCTTAGCCATGGAAGCACTGGCCATAAAGATTAGAACAGACTCCTCCATTAAAGGTCTATCCTTAGGAGACACAACAGAAACATTGGGTCTATGCGCGGACGACATCACCCTGTATTTAGAAAGCCCTAATACTCCACTAGAATCTCTAATCCAACTCTTGGACACATTCACACCATACACTGGCCTCAAGACTAACTGGACCAAATCTGTACTTTACCCAATGGACAACGATGCATCCACCTTACCACCACTATGATGTCCTATTCAAGTGGCAGACCACTTTAAATACTTGGGAATATATATCACCACTTCCCCATCATATTTCTATAAACTATATATCCAACCTCTATTAGAAATTGTGCAAACTAAACTCACAGTCTGTAGAAAACTACCAATAAACTTGATAGGATGTATTAACCTCATTAAAATAAATCTCCTCCCAAAGCTGCTGTATACACTGAAACATGCCATGGCATGGATCCCCAAATATTTCTTCCAATAACTGAACAGAATGCTAACATCCTTTCTATGGGGCAATGGTAGGTCAAGAGCTAAGCTAACTACACCACATTTCAACATGTACTACTTAGCTGGACAGATCAAGCACCTGCAAAACTGGATAGACCCAAAATAGAACCAATGGGATCTGAAAAAATGTTACAGCAATATCTAAAAGGTCCATTAATGGCATACCTGCAGAATCCTCAAAAACACCTTATTGGGGCACAACAATACATAAACTAGCAAGTGAAACATGAGAAATTACCAACAATATCATCAAATATGAAGGTATACTACAAGAAACCCCCCTATGGCACAATAAAAACTTCCCACAACTAACAGCAATACCAAGCAAACCATGGCAAAACAGCAAAGTACTTTCCTTTGCAGATATTATAGACAACAACTCAATTTTTCAATACGAAACACTACAGCAACAATTCGAATTACCAAGATCACCAAACCTATCACCAAACGTACTTCACACCCAAAAGACTACACCGAATTTCAGAATCCAAACCACATACATGCCCAAAATGCACACAAGATCAGGCTGACTTCTGGCACCTGTTATGGAACTGCCCGCATGTGCGACAATTTTGGATACAAGTAGTCACTTTCCTCTCAAATCTATGTATGATATCAATCCCATTTGAAGGAGAAACGTGTATATTAGGTCTTTTTGATGAAGAACAATGGAATAAATACAAAAAAATACACCTAACGGAAATGCTATTTTATGCACAAAAGACAATAATACCTAAATGGATGTCCCCAGATAAACCAACCCTAAACCAATGGAAAGACTTAATCAATGCAACCTTGCCATACCTCAAAATACTATACAGCAAAAGAGGATGCCTAACATTTCACCAATAACCCTCTAATTTAACATTCCACCAATAACCCTCTAATGATGTAACATTCCAAAAAAAATTAACAAAATATGGAATATATGGACTGAAAGCCTGAAACACTGTCACTTAACCCAAAAATCTATATACCCACAACACCCCAATTCAAGTAGCTGTGCCCACCTCCCCCCCCCCCTTCACTCCCCCACTTCTTCCTCCTCGTACTTAAATCTAGTAAAACATCAAAAGAAATAAGATACGAATATAATCCTGATGGTGAAATAAAAACAATGATTGGGAATGACACATGTACATAGTTAATTTTATTAGATATTAGATATAGTATTACTAGCTCTCTATTGTATTTTGGTATACCATATATTAACATCTATTATATAAAGCAGAAATCTTGTATGTATGTATGTGCTCACCTCAGTCACACCCCTGAATGCATCCACATAACGGTGACGCCCTCTGAAAGGGCCAACGCCCGTGAAGTCCAGTTTGACCAATAAAAATCCTGCACGTCACTTGCAGAGTGCGATTCCACAATTCAGTAACTCATATGAAGGGCCTGGGCTTTGTGTGCTGCCTGACTTCAACAACATAGACACAGAGTCCACTTCAGTGACACAACAACAGCGTAATGTACGGCTACACAACTGAGAGAGCTTCACACACAGAACAACAGCTTATATAACAGAGGGAATGAGACATTTCCCTTTAGGTCTGTAACACATTACAATTGGCTCCTGGAAGGTTTTAAAATATTAACCCAACTTCCCCTTTAATAGACTATGTTACTATTGGTAATATGAATCACTTTTATATACAAATAAAAAATGCTGGAAAGGCTATGTTACTATTGGTTATATGAACCATATTTATATACAAATATAAACCTTGGAAAACTATGTTACTATTGGTTATATGAACCATATTTATATACAAATATAAACCCTGGAAGGACTATGTTACTATTGGTGATATGAATCACATTTATATACAAATATAAAGCCTGGAAAGATTATGTTACTATTGGTGATATGAATCACATTACGGGTATTGTCATGGTATGAAATTTAAAGGGCAAGTCTAGCCCTAAAATGAAACGTTACATACAGGTAAATTACCCCCCAAAACCCTAAACTGTAATAGTTTGAAATCTAACCTATATAAGTCTAACCTGAAATCCTGCACAATGTCCTGTTGCCCCTGTTTCTGCTTCCTGGTCCTTCCAGTTAGCAACTGTCAGTTATGGATTTGACAGTTGACATCACAGCCAATAACTGTATGTTAATTCCCTGTCTTTCTCTTCTGAACATGCCCAGGCTCAGTACAGGCTCAGTACAGGTCTCTAAATTGCTCAGTTTTCATGAGGCATCCAGAAGCATAGCAGGCATACAGTAATGAATTCATAGGACGAAGTATGATATATCAACATATTTTAAAGAGGCCATTCTTCTTAAAATAAGTTCTTATGAGGGTGGAGTTGTCCTTTAAAACAGATCCTCCTGGAATGTGACCACGCCCCAAGATATTGCTATCACGGCCACACCCCCAAACATCACGGTCACGCTTATACCCTAACCATCAATGCCACGCCCCCAAAGATAACTGCCATGCATTGCAACCATACCCCCAAATGTTGTGACCAAATATTTTGGTCACCCCCCAACCCCCCCCCAAAACTTTATGGTCCGCCCCCATACATCATGGCCACACCCCCAAACATCCCAGGTCTGTTACCGAATCACACCCACATACACAAACATCCTGTCCATGGCCCCAAACATCACAGGCACACCCCCAAACACCACACCCATGCCCCTAAATGGCACAGCCACGCCCACGCTTTGAAACAGCGTGGCCATGCCCCCAAATATCGCGACCAACAAATGCCACGTCCAAGCCTCCTGGACACCACAACATCACAGACAAGACCCAGACCTGCCCCCACCCACCGCAACATCGCAGACATGCCCCATCCACCTATTCAAAGCGGGACTGTTGGGGGGTATAGACTACACAGGAATTACCTGCATTACCTGGACTTAAGAAACAGACACACACTGCCCACATGTCACACACTTTACAGACAGTTACAACTAAAAGAACAAAGACATCATGGCACTTTCAATTCGGACCAGAAAATAACTTTATTGATTGGGATCTAATAGTCAATATAAAATGGTCCTTCAGCAAGGATAAAGTGTTAAAGTTCAAACAAGGTGAAATACTGCTAACAAATGTGCAAAAAATTGAGCACGCTTAATAAAAACACACGCACAGACAGCGCATGTAGCATGTTCACGAGTAGGCCGAGTGCTTCTATACAAGTCAGGGAACTCCGAGGTGAAGTCATCTCTGTATATTATTCTGTAGGTAGTGTATTATTCCATATAATACATAAGGCACATAATACATAATGCCTAAAAAAAAAAAGCACAGGCAGCACACAATCAACCAACTCACTCACTCATCTACCCTCTCCTGTAGATACTCCCTGTATCTACCCCCTGTCACCCCCTTCCTGTATCTACCCCCCACCTCACTGTATCTACCCCCACCTCCCTGGATCTACCCCAACCTTCCTGTATCTGTTCCCCCACCTCCCTGTATCTACCCCCACCTTCCTGTATCTACCACCCATCTACCTATATCTACATCCCACCTTCCTGTATCTACCCCCCTGTATCTATCCACCCTCCCTGTATCTACCCCTCTTTTCCTCCCTCCCCTCCCTCTATACTCCATACAATTGAAGCTGTTATCCAGAATACAAAAGGGTTAACCATGCCGTTTTCTAATGAAATGTAAAGGTACTGACCAGTTTATACTTTGTTTATCTCCCCCTCCCATCCTGATCCTGTCACTGACTGATTGAACTGCACGGAAGATAAGGAGAACAGCAGCGCATTCCAATAAGTCATAAATTGACTCGGCTGGCGGCTGGAGCTGCTCGTTGTCTTCTGTGCAGTTCAATCAGTCAGTGACAGGATCCGGATGGGAGGGGGATATGAACGGAGTGTAGCCTGGTCAGTACCTTTATATTTCAATAGAAAACGGTGTGGTTACCGTAACCCTTTATATTTTGGATAACAGCTTCAATTGTATGAAGTATAGAGGGAGGGGGAGAGGTGGGGAGGTGCAGTGGCGAGAATTCTTATTACAGTCACTTAGTGACGCACCAGAGTGACTGTAATAAGGATTCTCGCCACTGCACCTCTCCATTCAAAAAGTATAGGAACCTTATGTATTATATAAACATTAACAGTGAGGGGGGTGGGGGTTGAGGTCCGGGAACCAGAAAGAAAATAAACAAGCAAATTAAAAAATGTCATTCTAGATGGCATACTTTTAATTTAAATTTTGCATTGCCGTGGGCAGTGTATTGAATTCTGAGTGTGGGGATTTAGTTTTTTCTGATAGGTTCACATGATAACAACATGAAATGTAGCTGTGCTTATGTCTTATGTCTTCATAACTTGAAAGAGCAAATCATTTTCCATTTGAACTTAGGTACATCTACTAGTTAAAACAGGAGACTTGGCATATGCAGTCCCATAGAAAAAGCCAACATGATCCTTAGTGTGTGCATGGGTGGGGCTGCTAGTTGTAGAAATATTATTCTTAATATTGATAAAAGAACAGATTGCAAATCTGGGTATGCTGCTTATTACATCAAAACAATATACAATGAGACACATTTTCTGAGAGGCACTGCATAAAAATCCCTTCTTAAAGTCACCCTAACCTAATTAATATCTCTTGGTAAATGACACTGAATGTGCAGTAGATACTTGTCAATGAAGGCAAGAAAGTGAAAGAAGTGTCATATGGTGATAAAAGTATCTGAAATGCTTTCTTTGCTAGTTGCAAAAAAAGTAGTGCTGGATTACGCACAATGCACCACAAACAGATAGAAGCCTAACTGCACATCAGGCTCCAGTCCTCCACACTGCAAGTAATCTGACTTCTTAAAGGGAATAATTAAATGACTCCCTAAAGTACATTTTTAAGGGTGAGATAAATTGTGCAAGATGACAATTTATGACGAGTCAGGGTGGATGAGATGATAAATAAATTTGGAATGCGTGGATATTGTAGGGAGATCTACAGACATTGGTTATTAATAGAGATACTCTCCTAGATAAGGATTAGTGATGGACCTGAAATTCGGGCAGAACTTTATGAGTTCGGACGAGAGAAATGTTTAAATGCATTTTGTTGATATATACATGCTCCCCAGACCATTTTCCAGGAGCCATTTACAGTAAGTTACCATTGTTATTTTACCTGTAATTTATCCGAAATTTTCAAACTATTTCCTCCCATTTACTTTAATGGGTTAGTTTCCAAACTTATACAAACTGAATCGAACTTAAGGAAGTTCGGCCATCTCTTAAGGATAAGACCCACAGGCTACCATTTGTCTCCACATATAATGTCCTTTCCCCTAGGATTCAGAATATCCAAAAATCTAATTGGAGAATTCTGCAGGCAGACCTGGTTTATGGGAAACTATTTCGGAATCTCCCATTATTTTCCTATTAAAGGGCTAAAACTTAGAAAAAGAACTAATACATAAGGATCAAATGCCTCCCATCACTTATAAACAATTGTTTTTGGTTGAAACTAAAGTTAGAACATTTTCATGTGTGTAAGGTGATAGTAAAGTGGGGGTATTTAATTGCTCTAGAGACTTACAAGACTCTTATTTATCAGGAGTGGGCCCTCACATATGTTGGAGACAGGATGTTGCTGAATTACCACTCTTGGCAGAATGCAATAAATGGGCGCCAGTGGTTCTTGAACTTAAACATTATCTTATTCATTAACAGAACCATATTAGTAAGGCATTGCAGTTAGCAAAAAAGAGGTGACATAGAATGGCCCAGATATTAATACATTATACATTATTAATACTCACATACCAGAGGAATCAGAAACAGCATAAATTACAATCAGCTTGTTAGTGCCACCCCAGCTCCCAGGTCACTGTAGCGGAATCTTCTGACCCAATGTCTGGCACTATGTCCCTATCCTTGGGTGGTATATACAGGACTCCAATCCTTGCTAAATCTCCTTGTTGGAGCTCAGACTGCTCACTAGCTACCCTACTCCTGTCCATCACTCCTGCAGTGATCTATAACAGAATCTAATCTCACATTAACTGGGCCTACCTGTCATCTAAAGTCCCATACTCGTCCCCTCTCCTCTGGGGAAACTCCAGGAAGTAGAAAGAGAGTGGGCACATTTGTGCTCTTCCTTTTACACTGGCCAAATCCTGTCATAACAAGAAGACTAAATAGTAACCAGTTTATCAGTTCCATGCATGTGAAAATTTCAAACGCAAAGAAGAAAGAAAAGGAAATAAAAAACATGAAACTCGGGTAACAATTTTCTGACCTACAGTGGCAGGTCTTAGAGGTAGCTAAACAAAAGCAAAGAGGTGGTGATTTTGAGAGATATATACTACAAAGAGAACTGTGGTGGATAGATAAGTTAAATTCCCTTGCACCTTGTGGCTTTAATGATTATTATAACATGGCGTGTTTCTTATTAAGTGTTTTCTATAAAGTTAGCTAAAAATCTTGCTGTATATTTGAAATATTTGTTGTAAAGTCTAGCAATCTAACTGAACATTTTATACAATGTAGCTCTGATGTAGCTCTCATGGTATACTAGATAAAGTATTATTAATCTTACCATTTCAGAAGCCTCAAGAAGACACCGCTCTCTCAAAATGGATAATATCTCCTCTGGAAAGGTAAAAAATAGAAGATGGAAAAATAACAGGTTTATTTTGTTGCTTTTCACATATCACCATTGAGGAAGAAGATGTATTGGACACGTATAATCAGTATAAATGGACATTTGTTAATGAACTTCCATAGAATAAAGGAAAGAAGAATATTTTCTGTGCATCATTTTTCTGTTGTTATTAAATACTTGTTCTCTATTTTCCCTAAAAAACAAACTAACGTCGGAATTTCCATGCTGCATACATTAATATGTCCACACTATTTGAAAGTCTGTAAAAAGGTTTTGACGGAAGTGTTTACAGAAAAATATAGAGTGTGTGTTGTTTGCTATTTTTGATTTTTTTTTTTTTTATAGGGATAAATCACCCCAGCATATATTTTTCAGTAAATGTGGTCCACGGTGATTCATGGCAGGTTTTTGGAACCTCTCCCAGGCTAACTGCCATTTAGTACTATGCATTGGATTTACAATAAAAAGATAAGGAACTGAGTGTCGGAAGATCTTCTCGGCTATTAATGTTTGATGAACCGTTTGTACTAACAAAAACAACTAGGATGTGGTATTCATTTTGAAGGAAACATGTTTTTTCGCCAGAATACATCATGATAAATAAACATCCACAACCAATGGGGAAAAAAACAAAAGATACAACAGTCTCTAATATTATTTCACTGCTGATTCAGCTTCGTCATATGTTTCTTGTATGTCTGAAAGTGATTAAAGGAACCGGGCGGTTTTGGTTCATGTGAAATTCATGTGGGGGAATTAATAGAGAGATCCCTATTTTCTGCACTGGCAATGCAATAAGTCCACTTTTTGATTCTGTCTTGTCAGTTAGGAATGTGCAGCTAAAGTTCCACTATTCCCACCTAAATTAATATTAAACAATCAGGGAGATTCCATAAAAGTTCTTATCGTTAAAAATGGTGCTAATTTTGCCCTAACCAATCAGATATTATTTAACATTTGAAAGGTGGCTTATTGTTTTTTTTTAACTTTGTTTTATTTTGTAAGATGTACATTAATATTCAGAAATATTTGTTACATTGTACATTGCACAGTATACAAAAACAAATATAGAATACCTGACACACAATGGCAAATATGTCCCACAATCCTCTTTAAGCATCCATCCAAAATGCCGATAAACAATTCAAAAATTTTAGAAGTAGAGGAAGGAACCAAAGCAAACGCAGGATATGCTGGAAATGAGGCTGGTTTTATTTATCTTGATACCCTTTACCCTTGATAGGGTCTGTGTACCCGAAACATGTCGTGGTAGAAATAAAACCAGCCTTATTTGCAGCATATCCTGCGTTTGCTTTGGTTCCTTCCTCTACTTCTATAATTTTTGAATTGTACATTGCACATTGTAATCTAGTAATGCGATTTATAACAATTGTACATCTATATATTTAGTTTTTCAATAAAATGAAAAGAGAAACTATATACATTTATACTTCTTTGTGTATTATTTGTGACATTTGTTTTCTATTTGGTATATTAAGGAAAGGAGGGTGGTTATGAGGTCGGGGGGTAGGGAGGGGGAAAAGGTTACCCTGGGCATCCCAGCACAATTTATCCATTAGATATTGAGTTTGAATTGAACCATGGGCTCCAAACTTTGTTATATTTGTCGGGGCAGTGTCTATGTTGATAAACAATTTTGTAGTATGAAAGGTCTGTATTTACCAGGTTAATCTACTGTTTTTTGGGGGATTCTGGGGACATCCATTTGAGTATAATTTTAGTTGCCCTTTAACTATTTCCTGTGGGGATCCTAGATGAATATCAAATTGAATGCAACGTCGAGTGAAACAGCAGTTTTAACTGTTGATGTGATGTTCCAGCACGATGTTTGTTATTTTGTACTCTAGAAATATATATTTTAATAAAATTTCAACACAGTTAATGTAATGTATCTTTACACTACAGTGATCTGAGTAAGTGCAACATTAAGAACATAGGTGTGCCTTGAGAAAATTTAGCATTGCCAAGTGCACCACAATCGTAAAAAGTTTGAGAACCACTGTTCTAGTGTAAGGCCAGCTTACGGCTTTATGGTAACAGAGTAGATAGAAGCATCTATCTACCTATCTCATAAATATTAGAACATCTTGTCCAGGTGCATATCCACATGGTCCCTGCATTACCAATACATAGAAACAAGAAAAGCAGGCCACACATACAGATCTCATCAAAAAGCTTTATTTTAATAGCGTGCATCATTAGATGCGTTTCGGGGATCAACCCCTTAAAATGGAAGTTCAGTGTAAATACATATGCTTTTCAGAAAAAAGAGCAGTATTTTTTCACCCCAATGACCTTAATCTGCCAATTCAGGATTTTGTCTGTGTATAAATAAATGCAACTGAAATACTGACTTCCTGTTGGCAGGACCCCTAGTAGAGACCGTTATGGTCTTGCCCTTGACCCAGCACCTGGGTTGATTCAGTTGCTCAGTAGAGATCTGAGCATGTTTTTAGAAATTACTGTTAGGAACATTCCAAGGTGTTAGGTTTTTATATAGTCTCTATAATCACTTAGCCTAATAGCAGCCATTTTGTTTTCCGCCTCCATTTTGTGCCCATATTACTTAGTCTGTTTTTCTCAAAATGTACCAAGCTGTACCTAGCCTAAGCTGTTTCTCATGGCCATAGATAATACGTTATCTCAAGGTCTTCTGCCTCCTACATATTTTCACATTCCAAGACATGTTTTTTATATTATTTGCAGACAAAAGTCTGGTAAAGCCCCTTTTCGTTGCAAAGTTTTTCCTTTGTTCATATATGCCAATGGATGAACTAAATAAACTGAGATAGTTTTCAGTACATGCCCTGTGTGTGTCTCAATTCATTCTTCCGCAGCTGTGAGGCTTTTTCAATGTTCTAAGGGGGAATAGGCATCAAGTAATGGTTGGACCAGTGTAGGATATATTATTCTTACAATTTGGTGTCAGAAGTGGGATACAACCTACAGGATGGTGAGTATTGAACTTATTAATTTTAAGTTCTGTCTTGCTTGTTCTGTAACTTGTATCAGCACATTGGTATAGATTTTAAAACGTGGGTCTGGAAGGGCGGACGCATGCCTCACGTCTTACGGACGGGGTCTGTAAGTAGAATGCCCGCAGGCTGGGACCTGTGATCGAGTTCTCTTAAGGAAGTTGCTTCGTGGGTGGAGTGTTAAATTCTGAAAGAGTTTTATTCCCTGAGTGGAATGTAAAAACTTGGTGCTGGGTGTTCTAGAGAATTGAGGTAGACTCCCGCAGGTGGCGATCTGCATTTTTTAGTTTCTCTTTGGAAGAGGTAACTGGGAGCCGTACAAGAGATATATTTTCCCCTTGATTGATAGGATCCCTATTTGCGGGTGGGACTCGCAACTCGTAGTTGGACTACGAGATAATACTCCCGCAGGCGGCGACCTGCACATAGAGAGTTAATGTTTTCTCTTTAAATAAGAGTTTCTTCAGCGTGAAGTGAAGTGTGAAACGTGGGAGTTTTGGGACCGGGGACTTAAGTGTTAAGCTTAACCATTTATAGAACGGACAGTGTGGTCCGATTCATTTGAAGTTCGAACTTCTGAGTTGTGTTTCTTTGCTAGCTAGCATTATACGGAACATTGAGAAACCCTACTATTTGTCTTGTCTGTCTTGCATGCTTATATGTAAGTGTCTGATTTATTAGAGTATAAGTTTTTTTCTCTCTCCCCTCTCTTTGCTTCAGTGTGATTTGTTTCCCTAATTGTATTCACTGCGCTTATTGTTAACCTTCTTGCTTACAGGATGGAGAGTTTCACAGTAAAGGTGTCTGACCCAAACATGATAAGTCATTTAAAGTATATTAAAATGTTTTAATTCTAAGTTTACAGGTTTCCAATGTGTGGGAAAATACTGATATTCCGAAGAATTTTCCTGAAAACTCAAGAGGATTAGGTGATCCGCATTGGTGGTACAGATTATGGCAATCCATGGTTTGATAATATATTGGGTTGGTAAAAGATGTATATTCTTATTGTGAGCTCTCTTAGTGAATTTTATTATAAATCTAATTATATTAATAAGTAAAGTTTAAATTTGGTTAATGCTGGTTTCACTTAGAATGTTTGGACTCGATGTTTTCTATTATAAATGTATTTTCCTTCCTGGATTTTATAGTTAGACGAGTTCTGTGTCTAATTCTTATCTTCTTACATTCCAAACACCCTCGCTTCCCCCCCCTCTCTCTCCTTTTTGCTCGAGGAAAAGGAAAGTAAATTTCATGTGTAGCTAGTTAAGTGGAAATTATATAATTGCATAGTGATCTTAATTGTTTTGCATCTGCACGTGTACAGTTTAAGAATAAAAGTGTTAGATTGTGTAAGAAGGTTCAAGAAGGTGTAGATGGAAAAGGAAAGTTATCAGGAGGAAGGAGGATAGGCAAATAGAGGTAGGAATGTCTACGGAAGTTTTTATATATTACAGAGGTTTTTTGAGAAAGTGAAGATTTAGAAAGTGAAGGGCAAGGATCTGGTAGAGTTTCTGGTGGTTTTTAAAGAGGATCAGCTTAATAATAGCAAATGTTTATTTGTAATAAATTAGATCATTGGTGAGACCCGTTATATCTATATAGCTAAGTAGGATGTGAAAATACAGTCACAGATAGATATCCCCTATGATGGCAGTTGTGATGGATTTTCCCACAAGTGATTCCCTCGCTGTGGTACAGCTCATGGACAGAATGTGTAATCCTATTTGTGTTCTTCATATACGAGGTAAGCTGTTTAATTTTTTTGATGATACAGGGACTATGTGCTTCTCTATAAAAGCTTCCTTATATTAATGGTCCCTCAGCTGATTGCAAGTCTTTTGTAGAGATTTATTGGGGTACTTGCAGAGACTAAGAATATAAAATATTTGTCACTAATAGGGATGATGGCCTATTGTTATTGGCTTATTTTTCCTTTGAATTATTACCAGATTACCCCGTTAACTTGATAATACCGGATTTAGTAAGTAAATTGTGTATCTTAATTTTCTTTAGTGGCATAACTTGTTGGAAGTAAACGTTGATGTATGGATTATTTTTTTTAATGCCCCTAACCCCCTTTTTAACAGGATATAATTAATAGTATTCTGCCAATGGTTTGTACCTTTGTAAAGCAATGAGTAATTATAAAGAATATCTTCCTATTTTATACCCCTATTATAGCTCATAATACAGATAGTTCCTATAGTTTTGGATATCTAAGCCCTTATTAGCATTTCTGCCAATACCCAATGTAATACAGTTGTTGATTTTGAGATATGCCTTTTTTCTGCATGCCGGCTGGTGCTATGGCTCAGTCTTTTTTGTATTCATGTTTTGAAAAGTCCCAATTTATGTGTCACTGTTTGACATAGAGATTTGGTGGACTTGCCAGTGACAGACTCTATGGCTCTCTGTGAAGTGTTAAAATAATAATGGGTTTAGCCACATGGTTCTAGGATTATTGAAATATGTTAATTGTCAAATATGTTAATGTGGTTATTGTGTATCCAGAGCATGGAGGTATATGAAATGTTTCTCTCTCCTCAATTGTCTTGCATCAAAAGCTTCAAGAAAATACAATATTGCAATATCTTGGTTGTATAATATCTAAGGGTGAATATCTGGTCAACCCCGCCAGAGATAAAGACATTTTTGCGTTTCAAACACCCTGTGATAAAGCTGAATTGGTCAGCTTCATGAACTTTTACCAACACTGAATCCCAGCCAGCTCCCACTGGGACCAAATGCTCCAAAATGCACCATTAAAGACTGTCCAAACATCATTCTATGGACACCTAAAATGACAAAGAATGTTTAAATAATTGTAATAACATTTACCTCTGCCCCTGCTCTGAGCTTTGTGAATTATGATAAATCTTTTCATTTGTATTGTAAGTGAACATTGTAAAATCATGGTGGCAGTTTTATCACAATATCACAGAGACACCTTGAAACTAGTCACTTATTTTTCTAAATCATTGGCAGTCACTGTTCAGAGGATGCCTTAGTGCACCCTTGCAGTCTGTACAATGGCTGTTGAGGCCCCAACTTTATTATATTGGACACGGAGAATGTTTAATTAACACCCAATCATGTTTTATAAATGCTAAAGAATAGAATATGAACTATCCGATGTCTCACAGAGTATGAGGTTATTTTAAATCCATCATGGTCTTAGAAGTTGGATATATTCAGGTCTTACCCATAGTATATTCCTTTTATTTACTGTATTAAGATTACAGGTTAAATTAATACCCAAGCAATTAATATTTAAATATAGGTGTAGATCTCTCCTTAGTCCGATTTGATTCTCTACCAATTAGAGCTGTTATGGTTGTGTTTGTGTATAATTTATATAGAGCTTCAATTCCCAGATTCTGTTTGGAATTTAGTTCGTTACCGTGTTTTGTTTATTTAGCTTAATCTTTTCTTTAACCCGTGCTTGTGTTTTGTTTGAGGTTTAAGCTGTTAGTTCATTGTTTCCAGGTATGATTTTAATGTAGTTGGTTTTTGGTAGAATTTGGCAGTATATAGTTTATAAATGAGAATGGTGAGCTGACTTTACATTAATATAATTTGTGGATTATTATCTTCCTTATGTTTTGGTTGTTTAAATGGAATGATTGTGAGTTCTTTTCATGTTGTTTAAGGGATCTCATATATGTGTATAAGTTGCTATTCTTTTCTCCGTTTCTTTTGTTTCTTTCCTGCATTCATATGTTTCCCTGAGAATGTTATTATTTCAGTTTAAGTTTTTGTTTTCTCCCGATTCATTTTTTTTTAAAGATTTTTTTTCTCTCAAGCATTGTTTTTAGACCGTTTAGGTCTTTATTAAAGAGGGGATAGTTATAGTAATAATATGGCTCATAAAAGTCTTAGCCACAATGTTTATTGCCCAAATGTATATATTTAGTAAAAGAAGATGTGAAAACTTTTGCTAAAATGTTGTGTAAGGAAATTATTCCTAAATGAGGTTGTCCTGTTAGGATAGATTCAGATAAAGGGCCAGCTTTTATTTCTAAAGTATTACAGCAGATTGTGTAATTGATGTTCATTGAATAGAAGTTTCATATCCCCAGAGTTCAGATGTTGTTGAACGAATGAACCGCACAATAAAAGGAAGGCTACTGCAGGTTCTTTTAGTAAATGGGATATTTATTTACCAGCTGTATTAGCAGAGATTCGTATGGCCCCAATTCTACATACAAGTTGTCTCCTTTCGAAATTTTAACGGGTAAACCATTTCCTATGCCTTGGGCAGTTAAGACAGGGATATTAATTACAGGTGACCTGGAATTTATCCAGGAAGCTTATGTGGCAAAACTGATTGAAAAATTGAATAGCATCTGTGGTGATGTTTCTTTGTCTTTTCCTTTATTTTCTAGTGCCCATTTAAATCAGGTGATGTGGTCTTGATGAAGGCGTTGTGACTCGCACAGCTATCTTGGTTGAAGGCAATCCATCGTGGATACATGTTTCCAAAGTAAAGTGTGCACCGAATCTGTTGATTGGAGAACCAGATGACTTCAGACACACCCAGATGACTTCAGGGACCACCCAGATGACTTCAGAGATGACAACACACCCACCCTCAAGGAGGAGGATTAAGATGTGCCCAGATTCCAAACCAGTGATGAATTGTAAACTCCAGATGAAATACATTTTCCTGACCTGTTCATTTTTCATCTTATTCTGTGGTTTTTCTATTTTTAAGTAATTAGAATAAACAGAGCTTCCCGCTCTATTGCTCCCCGTGTTCCATTGCCCCTAGGTAACATTTGGGAGTATATTTCAAAGAAGCTCCTAAGTATAACTGACTTTTGTTTAGGAAATGTAAAAGTGTTCAGGACATTATAAGTACTTGTTTAGTCGCTATTCCAGTTTCAGTTCCAATATGTCTCCAATACTATCTGACTGATCAGTACTATAAGATATTGGATCCCAATTATCCGAGAAGATAATGTAACCCGCTTAAATTTTCCAGAATACCTCAACAGACCTCCCGTGAATGAACTGTAGATATAGTTATGATTCGGACTCAAAATGTTACTGTTGCTGAAGTTTGTCTTATTTTTATTTGTTCCCCTAATGTAAAATGTGTTTCTGTGAACAATGACATGAAGTGTAATCTCACCTACCAAACAATATCAGATCAGTAATTTGCAACAACCTAGCAATCACATCAAAGTAGATGAATATGTTTTCTCTGAATGCTATTTCCACTGATAATGTTGCTATAAATTACATATAATTTCCGTTTAGTTATCCCTTTGGGATAAAAGGGTGGAACTGTTAGGTTTTTATATATTCTCTATAATCACTTAGCCTAATAGCAGCCATTTTGTTTTCCGCCTCCATTTTGTGCCCATATTACTTAGTCTGTTTTTCTCAAAATGTACCAAGCTGTACCTAGCCTAAGCTGTTTCTCATGGCCATAGATAATACGTTATCTCAAGGTCTTCTGCCTCCTACATATTTTTCACATTCCAAGACATGTTTTATTATATTATTTGCAGACATAAAGTCTGGTAAAGCCCCTTTTCGTCTTGCAAAGTTTTTCCTTTGTTTCATATATGCCAATGTATGAACTAAATAAACTGAGATAGTTTTCAGTACATGCCCTGTGTGTGTCTCAATTCTATCTTCCGCAGCTGTGAGGCTTTTTCAATGTTCTAAGACTAGGCATCAAGTAATGGTTGGACCAGTGTAGGATATATTATTCTTACACAAGGAAGTGGTGCATCCTGGGAAGAAGAAGGACCGTTAGAAACTGAAATGTCAGCTCACTAATGTCAAGAGCTGGGAACAGCAAGGGTTATGAAATCAACTGATTTTTCAAAATGAGAGAGAATATGTAAAATAACTAAGTACACAAACTAACAATTTAATAAATATTTATAATTTCCACTGAACTGTCCCTTTAATAAAGTTTTTTGATGAGATCCAGAAGTGTGGCCTGCTTTTCTTGCTCCTATCTCCCTCCTACTGAATAATAGAATGGTTAAAAAAATGTTGTCAATTCCAGTAAAAATAATTTTGCCTCCATTATTGTTTCTTCATAAAATTAATTTCATTTTTATGTATCTTCAATGTCTATTTCTCTTCCTATTGTAGAGAAATTTGTGTGAATAATAATACTAATAATAATAAGAGAAAAAACATCATAAATAATATGAACTCATTTGCATGCAGCACACATACAAAGGAAGGAGAGAAGTTGGTTTCTGCCATAAATAGACCTCAGTTTGCAAAATCTTCTATAGTAGAATTCTATGGGCGTACACTTATAGGGGGCAGCAGCCAGTGGTGTGGCAATAGTGGAGGTGACATTTTGCTTTCCGGGAATAAGAATAGCATTGAAATCAAACTTAACCTGCATTTCTGGATCACTAAGATACCCCAGGTAGGCTTGTAAATTACTGTTGAAATATTTCTTCCAGGCTGGTAAACTTAAGTTCGCTGTCAAATTCCATGCGGTGTAGTAACCTACATTTCTTGACTGCTAGGGTAATCCATGTGGACTAGTAATCCAAATTTCTTGCTCACTGTCAGATACAGTACCTTGAGGGCAAATAAAGTAATCTCTGAATCATTGGAGTTTCCAGATTCCAGGTTATTTTCTATTTCTATGATTTACACCCAATGATGCTTAGATGTGCGGTACAGTGTCTTCCTTAGAAGCTTTCTGTCTAGATACAGTAATTACAGTTAGACACGTGATTCTCTACTGGGATTGTTTTATTTTATCAATGATTTGGAAATAGGTATTGAAAGCAAGGTCTGTGTGTACTGATGATACAAAACCATGCAGTGCTTTGAAAATTACAGACAATGCAATCACAAACGATGTGGCAAGCCCAAGGGCTGACTGACAACAGATCATTTCGGCTTAGTCAGCAGTATTCGTTGATCTGTTCTGCCAGATTAATGAAAGACCGCCAATGGATCAATTATAAGTGCATTATCCTCGACAGAAATGCGTGGGCGACGGTCAGTTACGTGTTTGCAGGCCTTTAGAAGTGATTACCATAAATTATAAGTGATACCATATATTAAAAAATGATTTTTAGGGTGGACATACCCTTTAAGAATTGTTCATCCAGACCTAGAAGTTAGGATGAACGTGTCTTTTAAGCATGAACAAGACTGTACGTTTATATTAAATATTTTTAAACTCTTTACCCAAAATTTTTTATTTTTAAAACTTTAAGAGAAATTCATAAATGGATGTTTGTTTTAAAATCAATACTTTGGATAAATGTACAGTTTATTCGGTCCATAATCTTCACATATGCCATGCTCCAGACACAAGCAGGAGGTATAGTTGGGCACACCAGACCAGACGAGAAAGGGGTTTAATGTACGTGATAGTTGAGGTCCAGCAATTACATCTAAGAGTTGATCCAAATATAAAGGCACTTTAAAATAGAAGAATAACAAGAACTTGATGACTTAATATTGGTAATTTTTATTTTTCTTTCTATTCCTTCCTCCAGCCCTAATTTGAAACTGTCCGATGAACTTGCCATTACAAACATTTGTGGAAGACAGTTCCACAGTTTCACTGTTCTTACTATAAACACCTTTCCAAACCTGAAGAAGAAACTTTAATCTTAAAGGGTATGTACACTGTAAAATTTGTTTTTTTAAATTACCCATTAGTGGAAACTATAATTCATCCAACCTATGACCTATAATTTTTTTGTTGATCTGCCTCCTATTTCTTAAGATACCCACTCTGAAACATCGTTTTAGCATTACTGTAAGACTTTTTGCTGTAGCTGGAATGGTTTGACAGTTGGTGTGCTGTATGCAGTATTGACAGTTGGTATGGGGGAAAATAGTTAGGTCAGTGGTCAGAGCCTGAGCAAAAAAATTATTGTATTGAAGGCATGCAGCAACACACACACCTCAGAGTAAGTGCTACTTACATGTATTTATTTAAAGATTAAGATGACGCAAAGTCGGGTAATGTGGCTTGACATGACTTGAGGGAGGACGTGCTGAGCTCTAGCTCCGCTCAGACATTATCTTGCACTGCAAACTTAAGGGCCCCTCACTACCTGAACTAACTCAAAACAAGGTTAAAACCCCAAACCCCAACACCGAAGGGGTACACAGCAGCACAATGTCTCCTTCAAAATAAGCTCAAGATACGTCCCGCTGGCTTGAGTTCCAACGCCAAACTGCAACCAAGGTCGCACCAGGCCCACAGGAACTGACCCCACAGGCAGCCGAAACGCTGCCACTGGATGCAGCCACCAAAGTCCTGGAAGCGATCTCCAACTGCCAAACCACACTAACTGCAAAAATCGAGTAGGTGAAGGTGGAAATTTCCTTGATCCATCAGGATCTACACAATCTACAAACGCTTTTTGTCGCCAGAAAGCTGATAGCTAAGACCTGGATACAGGTAATAAATAAAAAGTAAGGGGTTAAATAAAAGAGAGACCCAAACAAATTGTTGTTAAACCTTGTTTATTCATTTTACTCATATACAACAATGCAAAATAAAATCTATGTAATATTCCTTACTTGATTAATATCAGTAAAGTTCCTCCAAGGGAGGGGATTAAAAAAAAAAAAAAAGATGACGCAAAGTAGTTTTTTCAGTATACATACACTTAAAGGGATGTCAACATGATGTCTGGTATGATCTATTGCTGAACAATGCAGCCTGGAGTTTATTGTATTGAACATTAAAGGGCATGTCCACCCTTAAAACAAAAAACTGGGGACTTCTTAGGTATCTGCCTACAACCCTAACTGCTGTTTTTTCCAGTTTATAACATGCATTTGTAACCAAATATTTAATGATAAGTTCTCTTCCGTTCTGGTATCTGCCTTCTCCCTCTTCTCTAAGAGCTTTTTATATGCTTGAGCATGTGCAGAGGAGGCAGCAGGTGAAACACCAGTCAATCATTGGTTGTGATGTCAGCTGTCACAGCCTTGATTGACTGCATGGAGGGAGGGGCCAGCTTACTCTGCCAGAATGGAGACAATGATAATCCTTAAATATCTGGTTAGCAATGCAGGAAATAAAGTGCAAAATATATCAGTTGGGGTTGGGGGCAAATAACTGACAATTTACCTGTGTTAGTTTTAAGGGGGAACATGCCCATTAATATATTTGTATAAATATCAATATTTCACTTAGATATCTTGCATTCTTATGGATAATTCTATATTTCCTCCTCTTCTTTTGTAAATAAGAATCTTCAAAATTCAACAAAATTGGCCAACTCTGATTTGGGAAAAAACATCATTGCCAGATACCTTCTTAAAGGGCATGCCCACCCCCAAACTATAATTAAACCCACCCCTGTCTCTCTGCTCCTTATGTTTCCCAAGATATGCCTTTTCAAAGTCTAGGAAACTGAAGAGTCCAAGCTTTTTCATCCCCTGCAGAGTGCATGGGAGTCAGATATTGACTGCTTCATATAAGGAAAGATAAACTGACCTTTTATGTGGAATCAGCATTGTTCTAGTGGTTCTAACAGAGAAATGCTTATTGCTGGGGTTTGATATGACTTTGTACTAACACAAACATAAACATTTCTACACACACCGTAGTATCCTAACAATTTAAAGGGCAACTAAAGTGAAAAAACAACTTGGGCTAGAAACAAAGTACATTTTGCATCATGTGTAATGCACTTACTCAGAGAGACATCAGCTGAATGACAATAAAGATACATGGGTTTAAAGTTGTTCCATGATGGCTGCCATCTTTGCTCCTCCCCCTGTACCCACTGAGTATCACTCATGCCCAATAGCCATGACTTAGGGACTAAGGATAAATAGCAAACTTATAATACCACATTAGATCACAAATAGTAATGTGCAATTACATAATTTTACAAATACCGTAAACTGTGGATATGAATTTTTTTTAAAATAACTTTATTTTTATCATTACAAATTTATCAACATTCATAGTCACACATCAAGGGTTTATGGTGTTTCAAATATCAGAATATGTCTATTTTCTTTTTTGTTCCTCATGAAATTGTCCATTTTTCCTCTGAGTCAAGTATATCAGTATAATTATATAAGTGTTATTGATAATCCTAGGACCCGATATATGGGCTGGCTTAATAAGAACAAAGATTGGATTTGATTGTTACCAGGTCTCCTTGATGTAGGGTCACTCCCACATAATACGTATGAGGGCGCCTTTTTCAGCACACTTCCTCCAACGCCTGTCTGTGGATTCTGGCCACATTACATTTCTTGCAATGTAAAAACCACTTATGGAGACAAAATGTAGACGAGCCACAAGCAGCAAGTGTGAACTGCAACAATCTTTAATGTGCACAAAGCAACATGTTTCGGAGCCACATGCTCCTTTATCAAGCTTACAAAATAGTGCAGGGGGCCTTCCTTTATAGAGGTAAGGTCCCACCCTCCATTAACATATCAATAGTGGCAATAACAATTAAGGTGATCAAACACAGTTGATGAATTCACAAACATCAAAATTACATCAAAACACTTCAACAGGGAAGCAAACCTGTGACAATATAAAAGTGTCTAAACAAAGTATAAAATTCTGGCAGTTGCTATACTTTACGTTTTAAAATCATACATGTGATATCCATTTACTTTATTATAAAAGAAAGACAATCTTTCTAAAGTGCATGTCTGATCACTAGCACTCAGCCTTTGGCTGGGGCCACACAGCAACACACAGGAATCGCACACGGCGCAGGAATCGCACACCAAATCGCGAGCGCTATTGCACACAATTGTGCACGTGATCCTTGTGCGTTTGGTGTTTGCGCGTGCGATTTCACCTTTTTCGGTTATGGAAATGCATGCATTAACGCACCAAAAATGGTGAACACATGCATTAACCAAAAGGGAAAAATGAAAAATCTATATCTCTCATAGATGTGTTCAAAAAACATGTAAGACAATTTGTATGAATGGCTTTTAAGTTTTTTGTGCATTAAAAATCATGAACAAATCCATGCTAAAAACATGCCTTTTCGCTAAAAACATGCCTTTTCGCCACCTTCAGGGTCGCGCTAATATTCCGCTCCATTTAAATTGAAAACACACTTTTCGCTTTTTATAAATCGCGTTATGCCTTTTCGCTCCCTTTTCGCTTAAATTACCATTGCGATGTAAGGCGGAAAGGGTTTTAGTGATAGCTTGCGGAAACGTTTTCGCCATTCGTTAACTCTACTTTTATAAATCGCGTTAACTGTTTTTTTTTGGCGAAAAGCGAGTGCGAAAAGTTTTTGTGACTTTTCGCTCTTTTATAAACATGTCCCAAAAATATGGATGGAACGACACATTAAGGGATTTTTTTAATACATGGGAAAATGTTATTATCCATACTTACTCCTGACAAAATATCAATAACTTGACAATATCATTCCAATACTCCACTTGGTATTGCACTGAACAGTTACAGAGGACGATGGGAGGTTTGAAGATATTGAGTATTCAGTAACATGAATGAAACCACTAATAATGTTACCACAAAAGTAATATCTGTTGTATTCAGTTAGATCAACTGGACATAAAGTTTAGTTAGAATACATTTCGCTAGTCATCCTACAAAAGTCGGATGACTAGCGAAACGTCTTCATGAACTAAACTTCAAGTCCAGTTGATCTAATTGAATACAACAGATATACCATGACCTGGTATGAGAACCTTCACAAGCATAACAGAGTAATCATAAAGAAATGAGGCATGTACTGTTAAAAGGTTAGATTGTTCATTTGTTAAATTAAACTATGCCTTTTATTGATAATGACATATAGTAGTGGAATGATATGATGAAAAATGTTTACAATCTGAATAGACTGCCTGCATGTATATGTTTATTTATATTGCGCCACTTGGGTACACAGCGCTGTATGTTATAACAATACAGATTATACACTATCAGGGTTATTTAATAAAAGTTCTTATTGTTAAAAATGGTGCTAATTTTGCCCCAACCAATCAGATGTTAGCTTTCAAATGTTAAATAATATCATTGGTTGGGGCAAAATTATCACCATTTTTAATGATAAGAACTTTTATTGAATCTCCCTGTATGTATCTTCTATATTAGCCATTTGATGGATCGCAGACTTATAAAAGGGCATTATGTTCTATTACCCTGCAATCCTAACTTTAGAAAACAAACCCAGGAACCAGACAGTCATAAAAACTATGTTTGAATGAAGAGGAAAATAATTTAAAACTGAATTATTAATAATGATCTCTGACAAGATCTCTACACCAGTCTTAAAAGTGATGGATGTCTTTAATGAGGAATAGTTGTAATGACGTGTGAGTAGCAAAGTCAAATTTATAAGCTAGAAAGAAAAAAACACATGCAAGGATTGGGAAAAGGTTTGTTGGATTTAAATTTATTTTTCACATCTTGCTTAGTCCTTCCACAGTCACAAACAATTCCCAGCAACCCTAACAGCCAAAGAGCTGGAGATTTGCAAGCTGGGCTGCTGTGATCCAGCAATAAAACAAAAAAGCACAAAAAGAAAAACGTAGCCTATGTTGTGGCTGTCTATCCCTCCATTGTACTTAGCAATGCTGATTTAAAAAAGCCCTTTCATTTCCTGTGTGGATCTGGCAATATTTTCATCACACACACTCACTGAGAACAAAAGATCAACGGAACCAATGGTGCACAGAAGCTTCCTGCGCAGTTCCAAGAGATTAAAGGGAGATCTTGTGCCTGCTTGTCTAACTATGGGATAGATTGGCAATAAACCTTCCCTGTCAGATGCTTTGTTACCCAGCTTAGCTCTAAAGCAAATGATATTCCTACTTTCCAAAGGCATTGTCAAAACAAGATGTTCTGCAGAGAAACATATGGATCTGCTGTGCCCGTGCCTTCACTTATTTATTAATTGTATATACGGTACCTTGCAAAGTATAATAGAAAATAATCACTGCTTACATTTTACAAAGCTTTCATGTTTTATTTCTGGTAGCATGGATGCTGAAATAACTGAAAAACCTCTGCATGTAACGTTTCACTAATTATCACATGTTGGTTGGCTACCAACTTCAAATAGAAAATGAATGTAGGCACTTGTACCAATACTATATAGGCTTAGATTAAATGTCCCCGTGCAAAATATTATTGAGTGCGCCTACAATTAGCTAACAATTAGCCATAAAGTAGTTTATAGTTTGTGCGTTTTATTTCATGTAGTTTCAAAGTCGATTGGAATGTTTTTAGTTGCTTATTGATAAGCCAATGAAGATTAATAAGAAGTGATTCGTACATTGCTCCATATCATACCCAACAGGTGGCCTACTCATGTCTGTGGATGGAGCTTACATTTAAGGACAACAAATACCCTTTCCTTCCACTTCCTCCCCAAGAAGGCACCCAGGGCACCTTAACCACTAGGAATAGAGGATATAGATTTTTTTTTAATCCAAAATTGGCATGGATAAGCTTTACACTCAAACACCTGGGTGTATTCCACTACACCAATGAAATTTGTTGAAATTAACAATAAAATAAATAATATACAACAAGACTAATCTATAGGTGAACTGCCTCTATATATAAATATATATATACTAATAGATGTAGATAATAATAGATCGTACTAAATAAAGAGAAAAGCAGGTATGGTCTGGTTGCCCCAGGGAACATATATTTTTTTCACTAGGTTATGACTGATGCTGGGATACTGCCTTGGAGTGGCGCATCAGCTTACGCATGTTTGTACAAACAATGTAACTAAAGGTATCCATTTGAACTACAGTGCAGGTGATTACCCTTCATTGCTTGCATACATGAGTAATTCTTTTACCGCATTCATTTATAATTGTATGTGTAGTTGAGTGCTGGAGTCTTTTGTGTAATGTATTGCTTTCAGTCTAGGTTAGGCAGTTATATTGCCTTGAATGATAACTGCATCTGCATGAAAAGATATTGTTTATGCAGGATACAGTTCAAAATTCACATCACAGAGCTGAGTTCTATGTTCCTGGCCTCGTGTGCAGGGAATCACTCCTTACCCATTTGCTCATTCTAATTAGTATACGTGTTATAATGACATGCCACACCTCAGTAATAAGGAAAAAGAAAAAGATCTGCCTCCTCCGGGTTTCAAGAATCACCTCAGTAATGCTAAAATAAAATAATAATGGCAATGGCAACAACATTGTTTCACAAGATGATATTAATATTTTTAATGGCTTTACTTTATCTATTGGATATAGTTTTAGCAAGTTGCATTGTCATAACCACAATTTTATAGGCAAGATGTGCCTTTTAATAATGTGCTCATTATGGGCTACATTCACAAATATTACAGTAGAATCTAACATGATTTCCCCTCCCTCACTGTGGTGCTAGGTTATGGGTCAATGATACAATAAAGGGAACAAACCCAAGATGCTGTACTAAAAAGGGGGAAACAATTTTTCCTGTCTGCAGAAAAAGAAACATTAAAGGGCAAAAATAACAGAATTAGCGCCGACAAGAATTTAACAGCGTAAGGTTACTAAACTGGCCGATTATTCCCGATCAAATTTTTGGTTGGAAGAACCTATCGAAGTGCAGCATCTTACAGGAGATTTTAGCTTAAAATCTGACCATGTGCACTGGAAAATTGCATTGACTGACCTTAATCGACAGCTAGATATCTTTAGCAGCCAACAATTAAAATTGCAAAAATGGAAATCAACTGAAAAATCTACCACGTTTAGGACGCCAGTAAAGAAAAAAACGAAACTCATATCATAATTACCGAGAGTTTCTTTTCCTGGCCATCCCATCCAGCAGCACACAAAGGGTTAACCACCTGTCAACTAAGAGAACAGACATTCCCAATCGTTATAAATCGCCCCTTCTTCCTCCTTACCATTAGTCAGTTATCAAGCAAAGCAGAGAACAATGAAAAGGTTGCTACTTAGGGGAAACTCTCGGTAAGTATGATATGAGTTTTCTTTTTGCTGGCCATCCCCAGTCAGCATACAAAAGGGTTAATACCCAAGCAATATAGTAAAAATGTGAGGTAAAGGAAACAAATACATCAAAGACTCAAATATGCGGAAAAAAAACATATGCCTGAGATGCCACTCTCAAATCTTTATAAACGAGTTTGAGATAGACCAGCTCTGAACAGCTCCTCAGTTGTGGCTCATTCTTCTAGAATGAGCTTGGATTTTCTGGGGCGGTATCTTATTCAGGACTGTATAGGCTTTCTGGATCCCTTTAATAATCAAACTTCTTAATGTCGGAATTGAGACTACTTCTTTCCTTGCACCTACTGGCACGATAAATAATCTGCAGGTATAAAAAGGGTCATTTCTATATAGGCTCTGAAATACCTCTCTACATCCAAACAGGACATTTGAGGATCCTTTTCAAGCTCATCTTCACTAAAGTTAGGTAGAACTACTGGTAGGTTTATATGATATTTAGAAACAACCTTGGACAGGAATTCTATAATCGGATGTAAAATCACTGCTTGAGTTTGGAAATTCAAAAACAAACAGGAACTGTATTCACACAAGAGCCAACGAGCGGTGCTCACAATTATTTATTGCAGAAAACAGCACTACATGTTTCATACTAGTGTGGTCAATTGCACCGGAGGAAAGACCAGGCTGGTCTGAAACATGTAGTGCTGTTTTCTCCAATAAATAATTGTGAGCACCACTCATTGACTGTTGTGGATACAGTTCCTATTTGCTTTATAAGTTGTTGGGAGTGTGGTGAATCCCTACACACAATTTTGAGCCACTTGAATTCACTTAAGGATCTGCTGCCTGGGTATCTACATTTGTTTGCTGTTGGAAAATCAAATGCAGAGACTCTATTGAAAGAGCTTGCAACACAAATATTCGTCTTCCAGATGTTTTTAACAGGATGGTTTTAAGCTGAAGAGCCCAGAGTGACATAGCTTTAAGAGGTTTGCAATGGGAACCTACAAAAGCCTTCAATACGAAAGGTAAATCCCACTGGGGCAACAATGGTTATCATGGAGGTCTCAGCCTTAAAGCTCCCTGAAGGAATCTTTTGACTTATGGATTTGAAAATAAAGGTTTTGAAAGGGCTACAGAGATAGCAAAAACTTTGGACATTTCCATGGTGGTACTTAAGCTTAAGCTTAGTCCTTTGTCTAGCCCTGTTTGACAAATAGTTGAGGAGAAAAACACAGACTGAAAAACTTCCCAGACTTAGGAATACCTTGCAGAAGTAGATTGTTTTCTGCAGTTTACAAGTGTTCTAATTACCTGAGCAGAGCAATTATCTGCTTTAAGTTTGACCTATCGATATCCACACTGCTAGATTGAGACTCTTTGGATTTGGGTAGAAGACTGGGCCCTGGGACAGCAAGTTGCACTGGACTGGAAGATGGTACGGACCTAAAGTTGCTAGTCTCCTCAACAGAGGATACCTGGGACGTCTCGAGTATGGAATTATAGCTATAGCCTACATACTTGAAAATAATGAAGATGAAAATGTTCCTGAGAACCCTGAAGTTTATGAGTTTTGGCGGAAATATATAGGCTTTTAGGCCATCCCAACTCTGGCATATTGCATCCTGCGCAACAGCTTGGCAGTTGTGAAACCTGGAAAAGAATTTATGTACTTTCCTGTTCCTTTCCATCACCATCAGGTCTATTGTTGGGGATCCAAATTTCTTTTCTAAATCCTGGTTTGTGATCAGATTCAAACTCCAATCTGCATCCTCAATAAAGCATCTGCCTGGTAATTGTCCCTCACGGGAAAATGCCATGATAGGCACAAATGCCATTTAAAATGCATTTAACATTCTCGGACTCCTTGTCCCGCCTTGCCATCTTTTATACATGTCCACTACCTGATTGTCTGTCTGAATGCAGATTGCCATACCTTGGATAATCGTCTTGAAAGCTTGAAGAGCTTGATGAACTGCCCTCAACTCCAGAATCCCTGAAGGGAGAGATCTGTACTCCAACTTTCTTGGGCTAGAGAGATGGAGATTACTGCTCCCCAACCTAGGCCTGAAGCATCCGTGAAGATCTCCAACGGATCCAGATCCGAGAGTGGAGTTCCCTTCCTCAGGATGACCGGAACAGTCCACCAGATGACTATTGCTAGATCGAGAATCGAGTCAGATTCCTGGACTCCCTGTTCAGCCTCATCAAAAAGAAGGTTTGAATTGGCTAATTTTCCAAGCTGCTCACTTGATAAGACCTATAGTCGAAGAGATACTCCCCAAAAATTACAAAAAAAAAAAGTTATGACTAAGGGGGTGTTCCCCAAAACGTGTCGGATGACGACTGTATGATTTATTTTTGTTTGGAGAGTTTAGTGTACCTTTAGGTGTACACAAAGATGAACAATAGAGATGAACAAAACTGCCACATTAGCGGTTTGGCAGGACCAATTAAGGTTCTGAAAATCTGATTAAATCGGAATTTAACATTTTTGGATAGAATTTTTTCAGGACAGTTTGCAGCTTTGGTTAAATACTTATGGCCCCCTAAAGCTCACAGTCCCTCCAAAGTTACTAAGAGCTTGTTTTCAACCTAATAATTGCCTACAGTTGTCAGTTTGGCTTGCTCAACGTTCAAAAGTCGGCCATAAGCAAGATGTGAATTGCTTGTTTAAATGAATTTAGAAACTACATTACTGTATGTGGAAATATTTGGGGAGCTCTATAAAATAGAAACAGGAAATTAAATACTGATGCACTTGTCTGTAGTTTAGATCAGCTGTGCAGACCCCTCAGTCCTACAATGTAGAAATAGAGCAGCGGATACCTGGGCTGTTGTAACTGATCACTCTTGACCTATCTTTAAGTTGGGAATGTCAGTAAATGTCAGTCAAACTTGTGGTCATCAATGGACCAAAATATCAATCCAAAATATCAACAAAGGTATTTTAAAGGGCATGGTCACCTCTCAAATAAAATTTTATTTATAGGTAAACCACCCCCCAAACCACAATAGTTAGAAAGCTGACGTATAAACCAAAATAACCTATAATGCAGCAGAATGTTTTTCTCTCCCTTCCCTCTGCCTCTCCAAAGGTTTCTGCCTCCTTTCTCAACTTTCCACGCTCATTTATAAGCTTGCACATGCTCAGAGAAGGCAGCTAGGGGAAGAGCATTCGGTGATTGGCTGTAATACCAAGCTTCCCATACATGACTGACAGCTACTAAAGCTAGGTACACACAGTAACGATTTCTGAAAGATGACAGACAGGATCTGCAAGATCCTGTCTGCCATCTTTCAAAGATCTGCATACACACAGTCCCGAGCGTTCTCCCTATAGGGAGAACGCTCGGGACTGTGTGTTTCCATCGGCCGCGCTAGACTCCCTATAGGAGTCTAGCACGGCCGATGGAAATTTTCGGCCTTTCCCGAACGAGCTTTGACGGCCGCGCGCTCGTTCGGGAAACGAACGTACACACGTAACGATTAAGCCCCGATACCGTCGGATCCGATGGTATCGGGGCTTAATCGTTAATGTGTGTACCCAGCTTTACAGAAAGAAGCAGGAAGCAGAAAGAGGGGGTGACAGAACAATGGGCAGCATGTCATTCTCTCTGTTTTATAGCTATTGCAGTTCTGGGGTTTGGTGGAGGATTTACCTATATACAACTTTTCATTTCAGTTGTGGACTTTAATTTCCGATCAGTAGACTATCGATTGGTTTATTGATCATTAGTTCTGTTGGCATAAATATCAGCCATACATCTTCCCATACCAAGCCTGACCGAGCTATATAAACATTATTATCCCTTCTCTCTCGATCATAATAAATAGAATCATTTACTGTTATGCTGGCTAATGCATTATCTGTGCTGTAGAACAGATACAAATGTTTCATTTTACCCGTCCCTTTAAAGATATCCGGTGTGTAGAACATTAGCAACATATAGGCTATTTTTACACTTAAGGAAAAGAGAAAAATACATAGTTGATTTGAAGGCCTCCCTAAAGTGAAAGGGTTAGGACCCTTCATTATCTGCTACACACTGCACTGCCCAGAAAAATAGGTCATCCAACAGTCCCTTTTGTATCTTGGTAGAGGAGTTCAAACAGCCCAATTTAAAGCCTCTGTTCTCTGCTCTACAAATGCATTTTAATGGGAGCATCCTCAGAGTGGTCCAGAAATAGCTCTCAGAAAGAACAAAGCACAGGGGCCTTTTACAGCAAAACGAGATCTTGTGGAGCTCGTGAAATGTGTGTTTTTAATCGGTAATGTTGCAATTGATCTGCCTTACCCAGTAAATATATAAACGATTACCTTTAGGTTTAGTTCTCGTACACACGTTGGATAATTGTCGTACGATGCAGCCGACGAACGAGCAATCGCACGATATTCGTATGGAAATATACTATCAATGATCGCCAAAGACCAACGACCTTCAACTATTGTTGGCTTTTTCCCAAGATCAGCCTGGCGGATTTGTTCTGCCAATTATCATATATTTGTATATGGTCGGCAGATAATCGTTAAAGTTCTACGAAAAAATATATAAAAGGCGCATGCTCTGCTTTCGTAATTGCGTGATTATACAAACGTTACGTACGAACGTCTATTATCTAACGACTATCGTGGTGACTATTGTTGCTGTGTGTACAGATGCCGTTTTTAACGATAATGTCTTTAAACGTTCGTTGGCTGCATCGTACAAAAATTATCCAACGTGTGTATGAGGCTTCAGAATACAACTCACCAAGATACCACCATTTCTTGCTTTCCTGTAGACCCCTGGCATTAGTCACATGCTGCATAACAAATTCCTGCAAAAGCTCAGGACTAGTCCTGCATGTGTTAACAGGCTGTATGAATAATGCAAATGTCACAAGAGCCACAGCAAAATAAGCAGAGAAACACAGATGAATGGTTTTTAGCCAAAGTGCAAAGACAACATCAGCTGCTTTGATGTCTAATCTACTTCGCATATCTACTTAATACAATCTACTGATTGCTTGAATTGTTTTTGTAAATTCAGTAGCAAGTGGAAACACAGATCTGTGTTTTCATCTGCAAGGAAAATGTCTAAATATTCATTGTCAGTACCACTACAACACAGTAATTATGATGGTATTTAGAAATATTCTTTCCTAAGGCCAATGGCAAACATCATATTTTTCTTCTTGCATTTTCTTAAGGAAATCGTGGTGGTAAAAATTCTGTGAACTGGACTGGATTAGTGCCCCAATGTCCAATACATTTCAAAAATTCCCGGGCATACTGTTTATAATCAAAAGTGAATATATTTCATTTCAACGCCACACAGGACATCTTCATCAGGACAAAGCTTTGTCCTGATGAAGATGTCCTGTGTGGAGTCGAAACTTTGAAATGAAATTAATTTGAAGTCACTTCTGATTATAAACAGCGTGCCCAGGAATTTTTGAAATGGATTGTGCTATATGACATAGTTAATGGAGATGTGTAACCAAGAGGCACCTGGACTTTTATAGTTTATGGAATGAGTGCAGGAGAACCTGAACTGTGTGTGCCCCAATGTCCATTAAGTTAAATGGGAACCTTGCATCACTGCACATTCCATTATATTATTATAACAGCAAAATCTACACTGGTTGGGTCCACACTTTTCTCATTCAAGGCAAAAGCAATGATCTGCTTTAAATATCATTACCACTATCACCACAAAACACACAAAGCAAAAAGGACTAGAGTACTCCTGGAGGAAATGGCTTCCGTAGCAGCCATTAGCACCTGGCTACACAATGACTGATGGCCACTGTGCAGGGACACCTGCAGAGTGAGAATTTTAATGGAGAAAAAAAAAACAACCCTACAGTTCACCAGCCAAATGTTAAAAGTCAGCCCACCAGCCCCCCTATCAGTGTTATGTCAGTCCTCCAATTTATCAGCCAGTGTTAGTCAGCCCACCACACCCATGTCCGAAAGCCACGACCACATTCATAAACCACACATATTTATCGTGGATTTGCACACCACAGGAAGATAAAGGAGTCAAAAAGTTTGGCTCAGGTGCAAAAAGGTTGTGGAAGACCCAGAAAGAAGGTAAGTATTGCAATACCTAGGTTTTGGGGGTCCTATAATTAAATATATATTTTTTTTATTTTCAGGGTGAACAAACCAGATTAGTATGCAAGTTTTTGTTTTTCCTGGTTAGTTTTGGCTGTTTGATTACCTTTACCCTTTAGTATTTAATTTAGTGTGAATTTATACTACATTGATTACTATCAAATTGGTTCATAATATATATCGCCAAGAGTATTAAGACCACAGGTGTGCCACATGAAAAATCTACATTTCCAAGTGGACCACAGTCTGAAGAAGACAATGGCCCGGGTTCTGCCACAGAAGCAGTAATTAGTGTTTACTTAGTGCTTTAAAAGACAACATGCTGTAAGTCATGTAATCAATTGCATGTACTGTGATAATGGATCAGATTGCAGTGCAAAAAGTAGGGCTTGTCGTAAATGTGTGAGAATTGTGCCAGTGTAGCCTATCCCATTTTATGTGTGAAATTACATAGATTAGCACAAAGCTAGTTGTAAATAAATCAATGTAATTGTAAGGTGACACGGAAGATGTTGGCTCTAAATAAATCTATATTAGTATACAAGTTTTTGTTTTTCCTGCTTTGTTTTGTTTGCTTGATTACCTTTTTTGTGCACTGGCACCCTCTAGTGTTTAAATGGCATGTCCACCCATAAAATAAAACTACATTTTGCTGCAGCACCCCCACAAATCCACTTACGTTTTACTTACCTTACCCAAAGTTGCACCTGAACATACTTTCAAGACCTGTCCCTCCCAACCTGGGTGCAACCTCCTGCTGCTGATTTGAGCTTGTATTGAGCAAGCACAGCAGCAGTAAGGCACTTCAGTCAATACTTTCAGTTAAAGGATTGGAACACAGCAAACAGTGTGGCCACCCACATTGTTTTAGCCTGGCATGCGTTTCTCACAAGCTTATGGATTGGCTGATCGCCCACACACACTCCGATGGTCGTACAGTATAAGATGGATTGGTACGTCCATCTTGCAACGTTCAGTCAATTTTCAAAAATTTTAATCACCCAAAACAATACCGGTATCAGTCATGATTGTTGCGTGTATGGCCAGATTAGGTATCAACGTTTGTAGTTTTTATATTTTTCTCAGTTGGATACGGAGCTCTTCAGCTTGTGTAATTGGGCAGTACAGTAGGAAGCTGCTGTGGGTAGTGGAGCAAGATCCCTGGACTCACCTCGTTTCCCACAATGATTGGAAGGAACACAATACCCAGCAGAATTTTTAACTTGACCATGGATAACAAAATACTATAAGGCTCATTTACCCAGAGCAGCTATTGCTACAATCCAGCCCTAAAACTAGCACAAACGCGATATTAAATCGCGAGCGTCTGATGCGTGGGTCTTTTGCGTAACCTGTGCATCCAACGCCAATATGGAGTTAGTCACGCTAACCAGTAGAAAACCAGTTAGCGCGACGATTTGTATCTTCAACAACATACTAAAATAGTGATGGATGTTGAAGAAACCCTACCTAGTAGTTGATCCAGAAGAAAGCGAGAAAAAAAAAAACAGCTGGAAAGGGGGAAAAAATTATCTTCCCAACTCCAAATGGAAGCTCCAAAATCAGTGCATCTTCCAATTAAACTATACTTGTTTTAGTGCACTTATCCTTTAAATATTACCAGATCCAACAATATATCTTTTCTAGAAGGAACTTTTGAATCTGTGAAAGAAAATGTATCCAGGTCCCTGATTTAGACAAATAAAAATAGCAAAGGCCCTCTTGTACTATTGCAGTTGTAATATGGTATACATTGTCTCCTGTGATTAGGAGCATGAGGTGCAACTTTGAATATGCTCAGTAAGTCTAAAATTTAGGATTGATTCATCCCAGACCTAGATACATAGTTGTTCAGTGAATACTCTAACCCCGCCCCCTCCCAATTATGTATAAATTATTTCTACACAATGTTACGGATTTCAGAAAGGTGAGAGTAAACAAACACGTAATTATGGTAATTTTCTCGCTTTAATACAAAAAGGACACATTTTAACAGGCAGTGAAATGAAACAGGCAGGACACTTATGTTCTACAAATAGTAATGTTTAGCCTCTAGTCTGCTCTATAGTCATCGCATACATGGCTTTAAGGTGGAGTCTTGCTATATGCCAATTTATTTAACCCATATTACACTCAGAATATTTAAATAAGTAGGGTTGAAAGTGTTACAAAAAGCTGCTGAGTACTGAATTGTGCATTGTCTCCTACTTAAACACAGCCCTGTTGTATTGTATCTTAATTAGTTATTTTAAAACTGAATCACAGAATATAAGCTTCCTGTGGGGAAAACCTGCATGAACACACACTATTTCATTGCACATAAGACCACGTTCCAAACTATTTCAATATACAAAGGGATGAAAATAATACTCTTTACTGATTTTGGTTAAAATATGTCTTTAACCAGATCTTCACAAACATAGTTATATATAGATTTTTTTTATTTCCACAAGGTCCTAAAACAAGGCAAAATTTGATGAATAAAATTATATACAACATCTTTACAGAAAATTTCAGAAGGAGTAAAATAAAAATGAGGGAATCTTTTTTTTTTTCTGACGAAGTCAGAATGTAACACATGGAATAAATAGTAGTCTGTTTCCTTCAGATCTCCGCCATAGAGGAACCAACAGCCTGCACAATGCAAGCCTCGTATAAATACACACTGCTGCACTTCAGTCTCCCATTTTTACTTTGGAAGTCTGGAATGAAAACACAAGTAGGATTAGTTAAGTTATTGACTTAAAAACTAAATTGTGTTGCTTTAACTATTCAAACGTTACTAATATGTAATACTAATGTATTAGTCCAAGAAGGCTCTGCAGGTCAACAGCCACACTTCCTATTTAACATCTATTAGTGGAGGGGGCTTTACTCAGACCAAGCAAAAAATACAGAATGGTGTATGGTAGGACCCTGGGATCACGGGTGTGGAGGTGCTATTGTGAAATCACAGCAGGCAGTGCTCACAATAAAGATCACTTTTTATGGCAGTAACAATGGATAGACTGCAGCTACAGACATGATACTGGGCTAGTTTGAAAGGCAAAAGAGAGGCCCTTTTTTATGGATCACACAGTTCTACTTTTACAATTTACAGGCTTAAGTACACCTCTAGAAGTAGAGTCTTTTTTTTTTTAAACTAATTTCTCATGGCCATCCAAAACTTAAAGGTGAAGTTCAGCACATAAACATATTCTTTCAAGAATTCTGTTTGTGTCCCCTTTGGGACACAGACAGGGTTATTCAATAGAAGTTCTTATTAAAAATTTTGCACCAACCACACAGATGTTAGCTTTCAAATGTTAAATAATATCTGATTGGTTGGGGCAAAATTAGCACCATTTTAAACGATAAGAACTTTTATTGAATCTACCTGTAAGTCTGCTATACTTACCTCTACCAAAAATTATTTTATCGTTACTAACATAACATGACCCCTCGCCACGGCTTTGCTTTCTCCTCTGCAGCTTCCATGTCTTGACTGCAATCCTTACCTCACAGACAATCATGGATTTTTACTGCTGAAGCAACAGAAGAGAAGCTGCTGCTTAGCGGCAAGTATGTACAGCAGCAGAGGAGTTGTCTACCGGCTGGTGAGGGATCAGGTTGTGCAAGTAATTATAGAAGCATTTTTGGTAAAGGCAAGTATAGGAAAATTATTATCATTTTTTAAATTATTTTTTCCCCTACCGAACTTCTGCTAGAGGAGAAGAATATCTAAATATTCTTGTATTACCGTAATAAAAAGATAGTTACATTTAAAAAAAAAAAAAAAGTATTTCTAAATTGCTAAACATTTTAAGGGAGATGTAATATTGCCCAGGTATGTTACTTACATGACCACACTCCCATGATGCACAGAGCATTGCGCAATGGTAATGCATCGCTGAGGAGTACAGGTAAGTAGCGCGTTCTTTACGCCACTATTGAAGGGGTTTTGCATTGGGTGCCTGTTGCAGCTTCAAAAACTACCGGGAACCACACAGGCCCTGCAAAACCTGAAAACCAGAAAACACACACTAACCTGTTATCACATTAAGTAGTGCAGGTTTTCCATTGATTTGGGCAATAGTGCCTGGTTTTACAGCTCCCTGTTTATGAATTACATAGAAATCATTTACTGAACAATCAATTTTATAGTTAATACACAACACTGAAAACTCCACGTTTCCTGACTCCTGCTGTGAGACAGAGATGCAATTAAAATAGACTTGCAAAGATACGAGTCCCTGGTTATTAGCTGATGAGTAACGGAGGGAGCCATTATACAATTAGCAACTAAAAGTCTGTGCCAACAATGCATACAATGTTAAAAAAAAAAAAAAAAAAAAAAAAGTCTCTCTTGGAATGCTTTGAATGAGACTTCCCAATACAGAAAACAAAAGCACTGTACATTCAACTGCTACTGAAAATATAGCATAGAAAACGAGCATTGGAGATTGTGCTTTGCTGTTCACTTGTCATCTCTAAAATACAGTCATAGAAATTGAAAAAGGGACTACAGCCTTATATAATTTTCTAGAAAGGATCCAGTTTAATAATCAGGGAAAAAATCTGTAAAACATACCTGCAGGATAGCAACAATGACACCAAATAGCCCGATGGCACTACCAAAGATTTCTACAATTAGGATCTTTACAAAAAGACTGGGGTTTTGTGCATCAGCAAGTGCAGCCCCACTGCCAACAATGCCAACACAAATCCCACAGAACAGGTTGGAGAATCCTACAGTGAGACCCGCCCCAAACATGGAAAAACCTACAGAAAAAAAAACAAGAAAAGAGTTTGGACATTCTGAAATGCATTGCAAACCCAGAACTGGCAAATTTACATGATAGAACTGGCAAATTTACATGATAACACAAAAACACTTCTTGGAACCTACAGTCATAAATTGTTATTTTTAAAGGGCAACTTAAAGGATAAATAAAACATCAAAACAGCATTGAATCATTAAGTAGATCTCCTTAATATAAAAGCAGTTACCTGTCTTATATTATTTTAATATGGTTGTTAAGAAATTTACGTTTCTAACATAGGGTTTGTGTTTACTTTCCAACATCCCAATATCGCACATTGTGGTCACTGATCATTATGCACTTTTACATGCTCAGTCCAAAGAAACTGCAGGAACTTGCTACAGTTGGTCACACTCACTAGTAGCCAGCCGCTAGCCAATCCTTTAACAGGACAGATTAGGCATGGTGACATGTGATGGAGGTCAGGGGTGTGGCCAGTCACTGTTCATCCACAAAATTATTTAATCCAGTTCTTAAAGGGTTTTATTCACTGCTGTTAACTCTAGTGTTTTCTAAACACTTTTTGGTGTTTTTAGAGGGGATCTTTTCAGATTCTGGAGAGTATAAACTCGGATTTAGTGCTCCTTTCATCAGCAATCATTCTAAGATATGGCTGTGTGTGAGGGGCATGCCAATGTCTGAACATGAACAAGACCTCTAAACAAAGTTTCTTTTTCTTGTATTAAAAGGGACAGTTCAGTGGAAATTATTAATATTTGTTAAATTGTTAGTTTGTGTAATGCCTTCTTAGTTATTCTACATATTCTCTCCCATTTTGAAAAATCAGTTGATTTCATACCCTTTGCTGTTCCCTGCTGTTGACATTAGTGAGCTGACATTTCAGGTTTTAACGGTCCTTCTTCCCATAATGCACCACATCCTTGGAATGTTCCTTACAGTAATTTTTACTGATTGGCTGTTGGATCGTTCAAACATGCTCAGATCTCTAATGAGCAACTGAATCAACCCAGGCGCTGAGTCAAGGGCAAGACCATAACGGTCTCTAGTAGGGAGTCCTGCAAAGGGGAAGTCAGTATTTTGGTTGCATTTATTTATACACAGACAAAATACTGGCAGATTAAGGTCATTAGGATGGGAAAATACTGCTCTTTTTTTTAAAAAAAAGTATATGTATTTGCACTGAAATTCCCCTTTAATCCTAATACTGAGCTATGCTGGACACGAGAAAACATCTGAGACATACAGTACATAGACAGAAAATCTGTAGATAGGTTTTTATGCAGAAGGTCTCTGTTGAAAGACATTTAAAACAAGAAAGATAGCGGTTTTTGTTTTCTTTGTGCATTAGTGCTTTAGAATAAATGGTTTTATTGGTGCCATGCAAACTGCATCCTGCTGCATGAATGGGATATTGAAGCAGCCATTTCAAGCAACCTATGCGTGTGTCACATTCCAAATGGGCAACCCCCTTACACCCAAAGCAAAATCTAAAGTGAACATTTACAGCATTGCAGGGCTCAGCCAACCTGTGGGGAATACAGGTAGTGGCGGGGCCAATAAACTTGGGTGTAGAAAAAGGGACGATAAGGAGTAGAAGGTGTATTTGTAAGGGTTACTAGTAATGAGTGGAAGAGTAAGTTTGCTTCTTCCCAGCCCAACAAATTTGCCACCTTGTGTGAAGAAGTGGAGCAGGCTGATCCTTTGAGTACCAAGGGGACCAACATCTCTAATACAAAGGAGGGGGCGCTAAGTATCAGGTATGCTATTCAGGTGGTAGTGAGCTTGATTATTAGAAAATGGTACAGGGTTATCTGGAGCCTTGACCCTACATGCTGAACATTGCCTACCTGGTGCTGGGGATTGACATGTGGTGAAATGTGTAGATAGATCATTGGGTAGGGCTTGGATCCCATTGGAGGCAATGATAAAGTTAGAGGAGGAGTGGTCCTTAAAAATGATTTCCGTTAAGGGTCAAGTTAAAAGCAAGGACCCCCAGCATATTTTCAGAAATATTACCAAAGCTATGTGCTACATTAGGAAGGCAAAAAGAGCTAATGAGTATTAGGGCATGGCTACTATGGTGGAGTGGTTTGGGTTTTTAGATAACCGAGCAGACTTTTCTGTCTGCTACAGGCTCTTTAGTAGAGATGGGCTGCACCTTAAAGGGTAACCGTGGTCTCTAATTCTTCCAAACTAGTAATAATTATATAAAAAGCCTTCCATCTTACCTTCAAAATAAAACCTAAATCACATCCCTAGATAAAATTTGTCAGAAGCTATTGCTGGAAACGTTCAGCAATATTACTTCCAGCTTGAACACTTCCTGTTTACAGCCAAGTGACCAGCCTCTGCCTGCATTAATAGGCTCCCCATCTCAACTGTAAATTTTTTCACCAGGTACTTCCTGATTTCCCCAGCATTAAGTCTTAACTGAGCATGCTTCTGCCCCGGGGCGAACGGGCAGGGCAGAGGTCAGGTGCAGTAACTGTACTGGAAGCAGGAATTTTGAACATTCACCCCAATGTAATTTCTCACAGGCTCCAGCCAGAGATGTGACTGTGTTCATTTTAAAGGAAATACTGCAGGCTTTCATTCAACCCTAACATGTTTTGAGACCACAGTTTCCTTTTAATGATGTCAGTGTAGCTGTTTTGTGAAGAAGATGGCCAGAGGGTTGGAGATTTTTTTTTATGTAGGTGGGGGGGTACTGTGAAAGTCACTGGTGTAGATAGTGGATTACAGAACAAGGACGTAAATAAAATAATTAGGTGGAAGAAAGTGGGAGAAATAACACTGAGGTGAGGGATGCATGTATATCAACATGTGTAAATATATCAGAATGATCTAAAATGAATGTTTACAAATGCAAGAAGTCTTGCTGGAATAATTAGGGAATTAGAACTAATAGCTTTAAATAAAAAGTATAATGTGACTGGTAAAGCTGTGGCTTTAAAACTAAATGTCTAAAAAAAAAAACTAAAACTAAATGTCTAAATTTTTTTGTTCTATTCCCCCTCTCTCCCCCCCATAGCCTACCTTTACTCCTTGAATGTTGCGGACTTCCTCCTCATTTGAAATGGCATATTGAGCTCCACCACCACGAGATCTCCATCTTCCCTGGCCCGAAAGGTAAAGTCACGCACGCACATGTTCGCAGCAACGTCGCCGCAATGTGTGCACTGCATGCTACAAACAGACTATCTTTCAGGGCCCGTGAAGATGGAGATCTTGTGGGTGGCGGAGCTTAAGATGCCATTTCAGATGAGGAGGAAGTCAGCAACATTCAACGAGTAAAGGTAGGCTATGGAGGAAAAGAACAAAAAAATAGACCCCTTTAGTTTTAAAGCCACAGCTTTCCAGTAAGGTAAAGTTTTTTTGGGGTTTTCTTTTAGTGTACATACCCTATAAAGATGAAATAGCTATGGTTAGAAATGATAAGGCTGAAGCCATATGGGTGGAGCTGTGCCACTAAATGCCTGTGAAAAGGAGAAAATTCACCATTATATACAGGTGGTAAAGGTCGCAAGTTTGTGGCACATTCTCTTTTATATCCTAAACTTGCTACACAAGTATTTTCTGTCACTTATTGTTAAGGTTCCTAATACAAAGATGCTTTATTGGATATGTTAATATCCAATATCCTGAGCTCATTATGAAGATGAATGTAATGGGAAGCTTGAGGAATAGTGATCATGATATACGGTCATTGAAAATGTTACAAAAAGTGCACTGGATTAATAAAAATTGTAATAAAGGAATTAAGCTAGCTAAAATAAAAGTATGGATAGCTGAAAAAAACGATTGTCTTACTTTTCTCAGCTATCCATTTATTTTAGCTAGTTTAATTGCTTTCTTACAATCTTTTATTACCACTTTTATCATTCTAAATGCCCCTTTCTTTCTTTCCATTTCCCTTTTTACCAGAGAATTAAAGCAACGAAGGTGTAAACCAGGATAAAAATCAATTAAAAAAAATCAGATTTTTTTTTATATTTAAATCGGATTTTTTTAATTTAAATCGGTTTTTAAATAAAATTATTTTTGAGGAAAATATATTACCATCCAAAAGTTTTTGAAATAAAGTTTTTTTATTACGTACAATAAGGCTGTATATGTTTAATCTTTTAAATTTACATAAATTCCATTAATCCATTTACAATGTCATGCTCTTCCAGAGGTTTTTCTAAGATTATTGGGCAGTTTCTCTGCCTACAAGTTATTATAACAGATGCTTGGTTTACTTTTGCAGTTCTCAAAACTAAATTTGACCCAGCAGAAATCACATGCCTCTTCTTCCCAGCAAAAATATTATAACATGAACTGAGTTGAGAAAAAGACCTTAATCCTATTGTTCTGCAAACCTATGAATACAGAATCAACCTCTTCAGTGCTAAGGTTCAAGAAGTTCCGTGAATAGAATAGAAACAATATTACCCATAAGGCTGGGTACACAAGAGCAGATTTTTTGGGCCATCGGACTGATATTTGCTTTGGCAACTTTTGCCTGGTGTGTACCCAGTATTAAGAACCTGTGCATGCGAGTATAAAAGCTCAGAAAGAAAAACTTACCAGCATGATAGTTTCGGTTTCCTATAGATTCAGGTGTTGTACCTTTGAATTGCTGTAGGGGATTTAAAATTTAAAAAAAGAGACTTTTCATTAATTTGATTTAAACAAGAATAATTAGTGCAATCAGCACAAACAGCAAGGAAAATCCGCCGCACCTCCCTCTGCTGGTACGTCACCTCAATAACGGAATCAGGCCAGCATCTTTACTTAAAAAAAATCATTGTTTTATTTCAATCATTAAAAACCCAGCTCGGCTGCCAGGAGACAAGTGCATTAGTTGGTCTAACGCGTTTCGGGCCAAGACCCCTGATTCCGTTATTGAGGTGACGTACCAGCGGAGGGAGGTGCGGCGGATTTTCCTTGCTGTTCGTGCTGATTGCTTTAAGACGGAGACGGGGCTCTCTGGTCCGCGGGCACACCCGACTGGTCATTGGATAATGAACAAGGTATGAGGGAGGACTGCGACCGGGAGTGGATGTGAGCTGCCATATTATTGCTTACACGAAGAATAATTAGTGCCTTATACGGTCTTTCAGATAACACTTTTTAAGCACAAAAATGGAAAAATCACCATGCAAAAAGGTTTAGAAATTCTGGTCTTGCTCAAAAACAGTAAAAGGGAAGGGTAATGTGAGAAAACAAAAACCAAAAATCTGATAAAATACCATATATTACAAACCCACAAAACCAGAGATTGCCCACTTTAAATGCAGCAATTTCACTTTTGTTTAGTGGATGTGATTGTAAAGCTAAGTACACACAGTATCGATAAAACCCTGATACCGTCGGATCAGACAGTATTGGGGCTTTATTGGAAGCGTGTGTGGAAGCTTTCCTGAACGTTTGGTCAGCCGAATGGTCGTTCAGGAAAGACCAAAATTTCCCTCGGTCGCGGTAGTCTCCCTAAAGGGGAGTCGACCGCAGATGAGTGAAACACACAGTCCCAAGTGTTCTCCCTATGTTGTGTACAGGGAGAATGCTTGGGAATGTGTGTATTCTGGTCTTTAAAAAATGTTAGAATTTTTCAAAAAATCTTAAGCTTAAAACCATATAATTTGTCACAAGTAGTTCTCTCCCCAGTCACTCCCTGTGCCTAAGTGCTACCAGATTTTATAAACAATTTTGTATTCTTTTGAGTGGTGTGTTGCTCCAATTTCACCACTGGCACTAGAAGGCTGGGAACACACAAGCAAATTTTCTTGGGCAAACAGACCGTTATTTCCATGATTCAGTTTGTCGACCCAAATAAATTGGTGCCGTTTTTACAGGCAGCTGTGACCTTTGTGTGTGTCTTGCTTAAGTTCACACACTAGTACTAACAAGAACTGCCGTATGTAAAATATCATACTGCAATACTTATTACATTATTTTCTATTTGAAGCTGAATGAAAATAATTATCCAGCAATCCACTTTTGAATTGAATCATGTGTATGTACATAGCCCTTTCATAAAATTTTTTGCACTGCTGTAGAAACAATCTGGATTGAGCTAGTTCTGTGGGTGTCCTGTTCAACCAGAATTAAAAGGACATGTAAACTGTGGCAAATCAGTAATTATTTGATTATTTACCACCAATCTTAAATCTCCTTTTTTTTCTTTTCTGACATCCCAAATAAGTAAAGCTTATTTCTCTTTCACTGTAAAGCTAATTGATTCAGCATTAAGATTAGAAAAACGAATAACTATTATCTGTTTTTCTGTTCTCTTTCTGTGCAGATAAACCCAATCCTGCAGTTAGCTGCTGTGTTACTTAAAGGGCATGTCCACCCCCAAAACTAAAATTTAACCCCTTACTGGCCACATCAAGTAGTTTAAAACAATCCTTACCTTACATTCCTGCTCAAAATAGTTCCCCTGCTGTGCCCCTCCAAAGTCCAGGAAACTGCTGTGTAGGAGCAGTGTGTGACTCATGCTGTGCCTGAGACTTCCTCAACCTCATCAAGGTTGTGGCATGCTCAGTGCAGCCCTCCCTACCTCTCAGCCAATCACGGACGCGGCTGCCGGTCCCGCCCCCTGCTTTCAATTCCATGCAAGCAGAGGGCCTGAACACTGCAGCAGGGGAGAGAGGGCAGGTAAGTAAGAATCGGGGGACTTTCTAACAATTATATTAATGCGGTTGGGGCTGGGGGAGCATGCCCTACCACATATCAAAAGTTAAATTTTGGGGGTGGACATGCCCTTTAAGTCCCAATGTAGCACTGTACCTAAAGAAATCAATTACAAAGTTTCCCAACCACCCACACACACACACACACCTTCAAACTCCTACAGCTAAAGGAAAATCTTACTTGATTCAAGTAGTGATTACAGCTCCCAGTACTACTTACCTTCCATTTGCAAAGCAGTTTTACTTTCACTTTCACTACTACACAAAATCACTGGGTGAATGCTATTGGCTGTAGTGAGGCACAGATCATCTCAACTGCACATGCTCCACACGCTAGCTGTGCCTCAGTTTTGGGAGGGGGTCGATACATACAGAAGAGACATGCAATTTTTTTTAGTATAAAAATATAGTTGTCCTTTAAGTTGAATATTTGACAAGAAACATGCAATTAGTGGTCCTTTAGAAAAACATTTTTTAAAATGGCTGCCACATTTGTTCTGTTTTCCAATTGTACTCCACTTATCCATAACTACTTTTTTTTTTTTTAAACCAAAAGTCTACTTATTGATATATTTTAAGGAAGTAAAAGGCTGAAATATTACCACCCTTAGTTACTTGCAGCAGCCACACTCTGTGATATGTAATATATAGCTGCTGCTTGGCAGAATAGAGCTCTGCCCTAGCAGGGGAGCTGCCACTGTTCTCTGTACTCCTTCACAGATTGCATAAGTAACTAAGGAAGATAGAAGCAAGTGCTCCTACCTCCCTTTTAACCTTGCTATGTTGACAGTATTTAAAGATGTGTCATATAATTTGTCAGCCACTGATTTTTTTTGTTACTACTGTAGATAAAATGTCATAAGAAATACTTACGTCGGCCATATTGCTGATTACAATAGCCATGATGATGCCATAAATTGCTACAGCTTCGCAGAAAATGATACTAAAAAGAATTGAATAATAATATTTACATAAGGCAATTTCTTATAACGAGTAATTCCCATAAAAACAATAATCCCATAAAGATATGGGACAAGATTGCCATTGTGAAGAGGTCACATGTGAAAATACATACCTGACCAAGTTTTTGGTTTTTATTCTGGGAGCTTTTACACCACCTCCTAAAATACTGGATCCAGTAATATAAATCCCCCTAGAAGATAAAAAGTAAACCTGTAAGAAATAATGCTGTACTCCATGTTACAAATTAAAGAAAGAAAAGGGCATTCAGAACCTTTAAATTGGAGGGAACAGAACAATCCTTTGTGATTTATAAAAGCTGTAATAAGAATTGTAAGAAAGCAAATAAACTAGCTAAAATAGAAAATAAAGTATAGATAGCTGAACAAAGCAAGACCAACCCCAAAATATTTTTAAGTATATCAACAGTAAACATATTGGGTGTTAGCTGAGGGCATGAGAAACATATTCTTATTCCTTTTCATGATCTTAATGCTGACTCAATTAGCCATGCAGACTGAGAAGTAGGCTTTGCTTTTTTAGAATGGATAGTTACTACTTGAAGTGTGCCAGGGGAGGGACTGGGGGAAGGTTTTTGACAGTTTTTTACCAACTAGCTACACACTGCCCCCTTTAAAACGTAAAACTCCCAGAGCTAAAAAACAAGGGATAGGAAGGAAGGGAAGAAAATATACAATATAGTAAAAGTTAATATTTAAGGTGGACATGTGATTTACCAATTTAGATGTAGGCTCAAGGTGTGCGCCCAGCACCAAGGTCAGGCAAAATTCCCACCCAAAACTGCCCAGCCAAGATTACTTTCTCACACCCCCAAGATAATGAAGCCCATGTTGACTAATTCTTGCGAGTTCGCAGAGCCGCAAAAGTGTTGCATGGCATAGTTGCCAACAGTCCTGGATTTACCGGGACAGTCCCGGTCTTTAGGAAGCTGCCCCGCTCTCCTAAAGTCCCGGGCAGTGTCCCGAGATCTGGAGCAGTGCTTGTACCTTTAAATTATCAATTCGCAGGACTGGCACTGATAACGGAAGCATTCAAGCAGGGAGAGAGGTCACGTGACCCCTCTTCTCTCACTCCGCCTCTCTACATTCCTTCTGGGATTACCTGCTGCGGACTTGGAAGGGGAGGGGGTGTACAGTGAGAGGGCTGCGCATGATCTCTCTCCATCCCGCGCTGTGACAGGAGCATGTTGTTAAGGAGGTGAGAAGTGTAATTGCGGTGCTGTTGGTTGCTCTGTATACTTTGAAGGGGGTGGGGGTCTTAAGTCACTACTGCTGCTGCCAGTGTCCCTAGAATTTTTTTTCAAATGTCGGTAAGTATGGCATGGCAAACCTGCTCTGTGATCTTTATGTTGGTAACGTGCTTGCGCTACCGCATTGTGTTATTGAGTGCACAGAAGGATCTATGTGTGAGTGAGATAATTCAATTAGCCATTAGCTGGCTACCTCTAGGCAAGCCATTTTCAGGACTTCAACTGACCCAAAAAACACTCAGAAATACTACTAAAAAATACTGTCTGATTTATTGCTCTCCATATTAGTAACGTAATATCATAGTGTCAAATTGAGTTTGATAGATAATACTCCAAAGCAAAAAAAAAAATACACAATCCTTGGCTAAACATTTTGGTATTGGTTTACGAGAATTTTAGGGGCCAGTTTTTTCTCCTGCGGTTTTGTCGGCTAAAATATGAACTGTGGCTAAGTTTCACTTGAAATAGGGGGACTAATAATCTATGACTACTTTACTTTGATGCTTTAAGATTTTTTATTTTTATGTGTCTCACTTTCATTTATTATCATTCCTAAAGATGATGTTTATCAGATCATCTTTGGGAATGATAACTAACTTGGTATATGGGCATAAATGCATGGAAATCTAATAGGAAAAGCATTTTCCCAGGAAGTGATTTATTCTGCATTAACACTGATGAATACTTAAGGCTCATATACACGTTGGATCAGGGGTGCCAACCCGTGAAGCACGATGTGCATGCATGGCCATTTCAGGCAAATATCATACCGTCTATGGACACTGTCAACCAAAGCAGCAGTTCATTTGTGGAACATTGCCCGACCAGCCGTTTCGGCCAACAAAGTGCCCATACACAGCACGAGACAGCCGTGCATACACATCGTACATTGTGGGTTGACACCCATGATCGCACGTGTGTATGAGCCATAAGGAGTGCTTCCATAGTCCTTCTATTGTATGTATTTATAAGAAGCCTGGTCAAGCTTCCATGTGGTAATAGCACCCCCAAGATGGCCCTTTAATTAGAGGTCCTATGTCTTTATTATAAAGCACTAAATGGATGACCACTTCCCTCATTTCAAAAAGCCAATAGGCTGGGGGGGTTGGGGGGGAGAAAGCATGCTATATTGATCCAGTATACAAGTGTGAAGATTGCAAAAGTTTGCTACCGGTAATCCTAATTAAAGTAAAAAATGTTAGAAGTTGGTACCTTCCAGACTAGCGTTACCTTGACGTGGTTGGAAGTTTTTCCATTTATGTGATCACAGTAATGTATACTAAAACCCCTTTGTTTATAATGTATGGCAGTGTGCAGATAATATGATATTGTATGGGGCCTAGGAATGTGCATTGATTAACTTTTCTATGTTTGTATAAGTGTTTGACCAGATCAGTAGCACTTCCGCAAAATGTAATTGTATTTTAGCCTAAGGAGTGCCTAAGGAGTGCTTCCACAGTCCTTCTATTGTATGTATTTATTAGGATGCCTGGTCAAGCTTCCATGTGGTAATAGCACCCCTAACAGGACCCCAACATGTAATAGCACCCCCAACAGGTCCTATGTCTTTATTATAAAGCACTGGATGGATGGCCTCTTCCATCATTGAGAGAGAAAGCCTGTTATATTGATCCAGTGCGCAAGTATGAGGAATGCAAACATTTTCTAATCATAATATAAAGGGTATGTCCACCCCATAAACTTATTTTTAATATGCTGCTCCCCCTGGTCCCCCAGCCCCAACCGCACAAATATTTTTTTCAGAAAGCCCCCCAAACTCTTACTTACTACACTCGTTCCTCCGCCGCACTGCCGGCCCTCTGCTTGCGAGAATGCAAGCAGAGGGGGGGGGACGGCAGTCGCGTCTGTGATTGGCTGAGCGGCAGCCAATCACGGACGCGGCTGCCGGTCATTCAGTGCAGCGGAGGAAAGCGGGAGGTAAGTAAGAGTTTGGGGAGCTTTTGAAAAAAAAAAAAAAAAGATGCGGTTGGGGCTGGGGGACATGGGGGAGCAGCATATTAAGGGGGATTGAAGCTAGGGGGAGGGATAGTAGAACGGGAGGGAGAGGGAGGGAGGGGGGAGAAGGGCTGCAGTGCGCATGGCAAAATCTACCGGAGGCAAGATAGCAGGCAGAGCCCTGCTATCCTCCTGGTGGTTAGTTTTGGGACTTTGGGGGGGGGGGGTTTACAGGAGAACCCTATGGAGCTGGGATGTGAGGTAAGGATTAAACTACACTACATGGTGGGGCCAGTAGTTGGGGGGATTATAGTTTTGGGGGTGGATATGCCCTTTAAGTTTAAAAAGTTACGGTCGTTTCCAGACTGGGTTTACCTTGGTGTTGTTGGAAGGTTTCTCATACATTTGATCACAGTAATGTATACTATACCCTTTGTTTAGAATGTATGCCAGTGTGCAGATAATATGATATTGTATGGGGCCCAGGAATGTGCATTGGTTATCTTTTCTTTGTTTGTATAAAAAGGTTAAGCTTAAATTAGCAAAGTCCCAGGCAATGGCAGATGTACAAGCAACAATATTAAACCGAAATACACAAAGAGCCCATAAGATCTTCTGTGAAGACAAGCAGAGGCAAGGAGGGACACAAAGGCTAGTTAGTAAGTACATTTGATGACAGATTTCACTGGTATAAACCTCGCACGGTCAAGGTTTGGGGGGGGGGGGTCCCTACTATATACTACATTTTTGTTTTAGGGGTGGACATACCCATTATTATGGTTGAAATGTAAATACTAATTTCACAACCACAGCTTTCAGGTACACAATGGCCTCCACAACCCAGGACTTGATATATTTGGAACCAGGTAACTTACCATGCAGCGCCTACTACTGAAAGAGAAATCGCTAATCCAATGCCCAGATTTGCCCACATGTAAGGAGAGGTTTCAGTGAGGAACCTAGAAAACAAATGGTAAAACCAACAAACAATGAATTTGAAATAAAACATTTGAAAGAATTTAGCTTTTAAAATACCTGTTTAGCATGCACTAAAACATTTATTTTAGCGACACTAAATGTATGGGTATTAACAGAAATGTTATCTGTTTACTCATAGTAACATACTAATGGCAGCTGAATAAAGATATACATCCATTTAGTTCAACCTTTATAGCCTACTCATTAACCCTACCTAACAGTTGATCCAGAGGAAGGCCAAAAAAACACTGAAAAGTAGGAAAACATCTTCCTAATTCAAATGTTAATTTTTAAGAGGATCCCTAGTTTTACCCGGACTATCAGCACGATACCCCGATAGCCGCTATCAGCAACCCGGTGCAAACATGCCAGCGATCCAATATGCAGATATTGGCTTTCTGTATCTATTTTGTCACTTAGCTGGCCTTTAAAGTGCCGCAATAGAATGCAGTTTTCGACTTTTAACTTTGCTTGTGGCAGGTGTGCGGTTAACTTCTGCGTTAGCCACGAAGCTGCCGCAATGAAGGAGTTTAAGTCACGCTAACTGATATAACATCGGTTACCGTGATTTAGACTCCAGAACTTGAGCAGTGTACTTCTTGGTGCATCGCTCTGTATATGTATTAATACTAGCAATATTTTTTAGTTTTAGAAATGTGTTTTGGGAGGGCAGGAGTTAAAGGGCATGGCCATTTGAATTATCTATACATTTCAAAGATGCCCCTGAAGTTCCTTACGCAACCTGGTCCCTCGACGCTCCTTATTTTTAAGGCTTGACATGCCCTAAGGAGCTGCGGATATTCGTACCTAACTGCCCTATCACCTGTCTTGCCAAAGTCAGTTTCTATTCCTATCTTTACGTTACTTTTCTACCAGGATACACAGTTTGTGTAGTCTATTCTCACAAGGTAAAAAAAGAGACAAATTTTAAGGGCAACTGTGGTCTCCGAACAAATTAAGGCTAAATAAATTTTCTTCCTTTGTACCTTTAAAATTACCAGGACTCGTTCCCTCACCTCTCTGCTGCTGCTGCTCCGTGCCTTTTCCATGCACTAGCAGTAAGGGGCCAGACCAGTAGCGGTGCAATTAATTGTCCGAGACACTGCATTATGTGATGTCACCCAAGCTACAAGTAGGAAGTTTGAACATTATATCTGCAATATAATTTCTCGCAGGCTGCAGCCAGACATGTGATTCAGGACTCATTTTAAAGGAAAGATGCTAACTTGTTCGGAGACACCGTGAATAAATCTTATATTCTCTGGTTTGGTGTGTAATTTTGCACATCGATCCAATAATCACATTATTGACATTATTTAGGTTTCCCAATGTACAGTAAAAAACTCCACTGCACTACAGTAGGAAATTTCATCCCAACCCCCTTTTTCTGTTCTACTTTACATAAGGAAGTTAAATTTTTTAGGTGAAACAAACCATGCTATCACTACATTATTTCCAGGTGAGTCACGCTCATATGTCATCATATGGTTGTTGCAGAAACAATTATATTGTTTTAATAATGGTAATTTGAGCATTCCTTTTGTTTCAAAGGGTCAGTATTTTGTTATTTGCATGGAGATATACAACAGTTATGCAAAATGAAAAACTGCGTTTAGGGACATTTATTTTCTCTCCAGGTTTCCAGCATAGGATCATCTTTTCTTTAATTCTAGTCTTTTCCAGGCTATTAAAAAGGAACCAATGATAAACTATAAATGCATTTCTAAATACATTTTAGAAATGCTAACTATTAATTGCTGTTTCCGTCACCTCTGCAATTACCATCATTGTGGAGAAATCATTAATGTTTTTTGGCTCAGCTCATTCTCAACCTCTCAACCTTCCCACCGCACTAGCCATAGCTGTAAGGCAACTATTGGGTGATCTGCCTGTAACCCCTTTGGACTGAGCAGTCAGAAAAACAATTGTTACTTACTAAGCTAGTGGACTGCAGAAATCATAAAATGCCATAAAACTGCAAAATTATAGATTTCTCCATGAAGCTGACAATTTCAAAAGGTAGGATCGTGCTTATAAATATTATAGCATTAATTCTCCTTAAAATTAACCAAAAGCCATTAATAAAGTGTATTACTTTATTACATTTGGAATCTACTACTGAAAACAAAAAGCTAGACCAAGCACAGGTAAAGACACTTAACAAAATTTCCACCATATTTATAACAGCTTTTGAGTATGTTCCTTGATGCACATAGTCCTCACTGGTATCTACCGAGTCACAACTAGTCACAGTCATATGATGTTTACTAGTACAATGGTGCACAGAATTCACAAGCACACTACAGATAAAGAATACAATTTCCTTAAAAAAAGCAATACAAAATAAGATCTGTAGTTTTATTTAGTTTAAAGTTGTTTTCAAATTATGTATTTATCACAATCAGAATCCTGCCTGAATCTCTTGGAAGAGTAAGATTTATTAATATACTAGACATTAAGCTTTAATTTAATGTGCGCTAGCAGAGTGCCCCTTCAGTGTCCCAAAAGGCAGAGGCCCCACCCTCTGTCCCAAAAGGCAGAGGCCCCACCCTCTGTCCCAAAAGGCAGAGGCCCCACCCTCTGTCCCAAAAGGCAGAGGCCCCACCCTCTGTCCCAAAAGGCAGAGGCCCCACCCTCTGTCCCAAAGGAATCTACCTTTTCTGCTGTATGCCTCCATGTGTGTTTCTTGCATTTCTCCCTAAAGTGGTGAATCAATTGAAACTGCAGCGACTATCTCACGATCGCCCTCTAGTGTTGAGTCAATAGGAACTGCAGTGACACATGCATGGAGGCACAGACAGAGCAGTTAAGGTATTATTATATAGGATGCACTTCTCTTCATGGCACAATTCTTCGCCGTGAATGTAGCCCATACACTAACTTAGCTGTGATATTTACCAAATGGGATTTCCTGAACCACTTTACGACCAACTTTACAGCTGTAATGTTAATAGAAAAGTGTATTCCGTCCAGAAAATGTCACAGGTAAGAACTGTTAGGCAAAGACAAAATAACTCTTTGAAGGTAGGAGAAAGATTTAAGGTTGGTGAAGGACCCAGGTTAAGGTTCTCATTTTAGAATAATGCATTTTTCCCTGCTGGTATCTAAATTGAAGCAGCTTTAACTGAGTGTAAGAAAAAATATCCTGAAAAATTAACTACACACAAGGCAAAACTGGGCTGAGCTAGATGAAAGTCACATTACCCTGAGCATAAATCATTTAGTTGTTTAACTACAAACAAAGGTGCAACAGTCATTCCAAAACCTGGTGTTAGGATTCCAAATCGTTTAATTCCCAGCAAGATTATCCACAAGGCAACCTAGGCACATGTCTAGGGCACAGAAAACATTGGGGTTCATGAAGCCCGAAACATGTCTGATAACATGGAATAAAAGCATTAAGCCTCTGATCCAACTACTATAGACTTTAGGGGCCCAGTTAAAAAAACAGAAACAGCATTAATGTCCATTCAGTACACATTTAGGGAAGAAGAGGGCCCCAAATCACAACCGTGCATAGGACCTTGTTTGATATTAATCCGACTATGGTTTAAGTAAATCAATGTCTTTATTACCAATATCCTATATACTAAAATAAACCTGTCAATATGCACAGATGCTGGACCCATCTACATCATCCAACCACTTGCAGCAGGTGTGTCCAGGGGGATCGGGGGTGCACACACGCAGTGGAATGCATGCATGGAAAGGGGGGCATAAGCGGGGTGTGTATGCGCGCCATGTGGTTTGCTATTAGATATACAAAATAAAAAGGCAAACCCAAACAAGAAAAGAGATTAGACTTATAAAGTAGGTCATCTTTTAATACCTTTGTAATATTGCCTGTGGAATGCACTCTTACTCTTTCTATGTATGTATGAAAACTTTTTCATTTTGGTTAAAATCCTAGATTGTTTGATCCCAATAGAGCATAATTTAGAACAGAGAAATAATAATTGCACTCACTTAAAACCAGAGACAGAAAATACGTCAAACTCCTTACCCCCCCACCCCCAAAATACTCAAATTTGTTAAAATGATCTAACGAAGAACCAACAATAGAAAATACACTATAATAAATACATTTCCCTAAAAAATAATTAAAAGAGAGTTATATAGATAAAATGTACAGGGAGCCAAGAAAGAACAGTTTTACCTCACGTTCTTGTCCAAGTACAGAGCGGACAACTGTTGGACGATCAATGTGTGTACTTTCAGGTTTAAGTGCTTCCATTAGTTTCACCGACTTGTACACTATGTACAAAGGAAGCGCACAGAGTGATCTTTAACAGCTGACCGCTTCACACCTGGACAAGGTGTATTCTCTCCTACTTTCCTTGACTTTTAACTACCTAGGTACCCACTTTTTTTTTTCTTTTTTTAATGGCTTCCCATACATCATGTAACAACTTGCAATCATATTCTTTCATATACTTAAAGAAACAATCATATTCATAAATAATCCTTTAGTAAAGGAGGCCATACATGCAACAATCCTGGTCATATGATATTGGGATATTCCGATATCGTACGATCGTTGGTTTGTGTATGGGTGATCGTTCTTTTTATCTTTCAATTTTTTTCTAACTAACAAATGGAAAAAATTATATCGGAACAATACCGATCGTACGATTCCAGGATTGTACAATCAGTATTGGTGCTTGTATGGCCTACTTAAAGGGTATCCCCACTGGTAAAATGCATTTTTGGTGTTCAGTTTTATTGAATAACAGTGTGTAAAGGAGCTGCGTCTTACCTCCTGTTTTTCCGGTAAAGGGCCAGGAAAAAAGTTAGATAACTTACCTGATCCCGAGGGCATGTGCATCGCGTACTAAGTCCGTCAAGACTTGTCAGAGGATGTGGCGGAGGAGCGAGAAATCAGGTAAGTTCTCTAACTTCGTTCCTGGCTCCTGCACGTTTTATTGAAGAACGGGAGGTAAGATACGGCTCCTATACCGCCTGTTCTTCAATAAAACAGAATACAAGTATTAATTTTACCAGTGGAGATACCGTTCAAATGTGACAGGTGATCGTAGGACACCAAAGTAATACATTAAACTCCATGTATTAGAAAAAAAATAACCATTTATTTAAGATCATTTATAAACATCCAAATGTTTATAAATCTGTATAAAGCCTTGTACACCATCTCAACAAACACCATGGCCCACTTCTAAAGATCAGGGGTTTAATGGGCAATTTGGCCGATAATCACATGTGTGATTATCATCCGAAATGGTCTTTAATTGCCCATTCATGGGGGTCGTGGTGTCCATTGAGCATGTGTACGGATCCTATAATTTCATAAAAAAAAAAAAAGATCACAGTAAGTTCAATAGTCAGGAGTGGAAGAGGGTCAGGCATACACAAGTTCAGGCCAACACATATTTCAAGTTATAAACAAAAGAAAAGAAAATAAGAAACCTTAGATTACTAACAGAACTAAGATAAAATCATTCAAAAATAAAAAAAAAGATTACTAACAGAGATTAAATTAAAAAAAAAAAACACACACAAAAAATGTTTCTGAAAATGCTTTTCAAAAAAGAAAAACTGAATAGTTTTGTTATCTGGTTTACTTCATTACTGTGGTGTGTGTGTGTGTGGGGGGGAGGTTTAAGCACAGTCTGTCCTTCACATTGTTTTTATATAAATAAAGAATACAGTCACCTACTGTTAAACAACAAATAATGCATCAAGGACTGTAAGGGATATTTATACAGGTCAGTTAAGTAAAGTAAGAATGAGCTTATTTTACACCTTCATGGCAAATTTTTGATACTGTGCTATATTTGCCATAGGCTAGATATAATCTCCTCAAATTACAAAAATAAAATATCTGCAACTTTAACGATAGCCATAAGGCTAAAACATCCTTTCAACATTTCCCTTACAGTTGCTTTTTACAGACAGAAGTGAATGAACCTAATTGCAATACAATATTAATAAATTGCATACCTGCTCTTTTAAACAAAAAATTTCTACAGGCATAACAATATTCAATTGCTTACCATGCCACGTCAAATCGGAATCCCAGATCAAAAATTGTATAACAGGTACCTGAAATAATAAATGTGAAGGTTAGGCAATAACCTTGTAAGTATTTCCAGAGGCATCTTTAGGGAACGTGTTAAACTAGTTACATTTTGGTTATATGGCTGGACATGCTCTTTATGGAGAGAGGGGGCAGAGATGACCAGAACAGCATAGGCAACTTTAGGTGAGTAAAGCAGTTAACTAAAAAGACCCCAGGGATGAGGACATAGCGGTTTAGTTATGCGTGTGGGGAGAGTATTGTTGTCCTTTTAAGTCAAAGCTATTGTTAACCTTTTTAAGAACTTGGTGGTCAACATAAGATGGGCATCTAACAGATGGGCCTGAAAGGCAAGTAATCAGCTTGGTAAACAAAAATAATTTTTAATGAGCTGATCCCCCGTGCAACTGGGGCCTGAACTACTGTACGAGTGCAACAAGAAAAGCCACGACCCCGCATCAACCGGAGTACATAAAAGAGGAATCCGGACACACGAATAGGTGAACACACAGCTTTATTTCAGCGTTTCGGACGCGTTTCGGACCATGCGGTCCTTAATCATAGGCAATGATTAAGGGCCGCATGGTCTGGTTGATGCGGTGTTGTGGCTTTTCTTGTTGCACTCGTGGAGTTTGGTCTGGAGCGACGGACCTGGGGCACCTGGCACCCGGGTCATTAAGAGATACGGGTAAGCAACCAATACACACTTTGAAATTTGGACTGTTGTATATGCTATTTGGTGAAGCAAAGGGTCTGGGGTTTTATACACCCGGACCACCAGAGCGAATAAGTACGCTCCATACGTACTTAATTCATGGGATAGGATTTTTTGTTGCCTGAACTACTGTATGTACAATTCTGAAAATATTGTGCTTGTTTAAGCCTCAATATGATTAGGATCATATCACTCCTATTCTTCAATCCAGTAAAACAAATTTGTTTAGAGAAGACACAATTTAGTCCCCTGTCTTTAGCAGTGCACTTCCTATAACTGCAGAGAAAGACAGCAAATGTTCTAACAGGAAAGTGTGCAGATAAAGAGAATATAAAGAGAGAAGTAAACACAATAAATTGAATCAACGAAAATACTTAAAGGGCATGTCCACCCTTAAAAATGATTTTTGATATGTGGCTCCCCCATGTATGGTAGCCCCAACCGCATGATTAGTATTTTCCAAAAGCTCCCCAAACTCTAGTTACCTCCCTCGTTCCTCCGCTGCACTGCCGGCCCTGCTTGCGAGAATGCAAGCAGAGGGGCGGGACCGGCAGTCGCGTCTGTGATTGGCTGAGCGGCAGCCAATCACGGACGCGGCTGCCGGTCATTCAGTGCAGCGGAGGAAAGGGAGAGGTAAGTAAGAGTTTGGGGAGCTTTTTGAAAATACTAAACATCGGGTTGGGGCTACCATACATGTGGGGCAGCATTTAAAATGGTTTTACGCTAGGGGGAGGATAGTGGAACAGAGGAGAGGAGGGAGGGGAGAAGGGCTGCAGTACGCATGACAAATATCTACCGAGGCAAGGTAGCAGGCAGACCCGCTAGCCTCCTGGTGGACAGTTTTTGGGACTTTAGGGGGGGTCTACAGGAGAACCCTATGAGCTGGGATGTGAGGTAAGGATTACACTACACTACATGGTGGGGCCATTACTGGGGGGGATTATAGTTTTGGGGGTGGACATGCCCTTTAATACCATGATGATAAAAAAGTGGGAGAGATGTCAAGAAATAAAGCATGACATCAAAATCTAGGAAGAAAATATGTAAATGATGCATGACAAGGCCGAAATGACTTTACAAGCCTAAAAAACGGTGATGTCTTAAAGGGGAAGTTCAGTGCAAATACATAAAATGCCAATTCAGCATTGTGTCTGGGTATATATAAATGCAACCGAAATACTGTTTGCTGGACCCCTTATAGAGACCGTTATGGTCTTGCCCTTGACCCAGCGCATGGTTTGATTCAGTTGCTCAGTAGAGATCTGAGCATCTTTGACCCATCCAACAGCCAATCAGTAAAAAATTACTGTTGGGAACATTCCAAGGAAGTGGTGCATCCTGGGAAGAAGGACCGTTAGAACCTGAAATGTCAGCTCACTAATGTCAACAGCAGGGAATAGCAAGGGGTATAAAAATCAACTGATTTTCGAAATGAGAGAGAATATGTAGAATAAATAAGAAGGCATTACACAAACTAACAATTTAATAAATATTGATAATTTCCTCTGAACTGTCCCTTTAAACAAGAAACAGGAAAGTATGTTATAGATCTTAAGGGCACGGCCACACTGCAACGCAATCGCATGCGATTTCATGTGCAATTTTTTTGCGTTTGCGGTTTCTTCAATAAGTATAGGAAAACGCATGCGATTGCGATTAAAAATGCAGAACGCAATCGCACCGAAAAACGTGCGGTTTTTGGCATTGACACGTTTTCAATGATTTTTTAAAAACGCAGCAGTGTGGCCTAGCCCTAAATGGGAAAACAACACGATTAAAGCAGTTTAACAAGCACATATAACAATGGTTGCATAACCGTTTCTAGAGTCAGGCCCTCACATTTTTACAAATAATCTAGGAAAATGTATACTTCTGCATTGGGCGGGGAACTTCCTCAAAAGTAGCAACAACAAAAAAGTGTGGAGTAAAATAATTTTTAAACAAAATTAAACCACTGCACTATTTGCACTATTTTAACCACTGCACTATTTGCACTATTTTAACAGCTATTTCCCGTACAAGGTAACATTCCTATTAATGTTAATAGAGGTTACTAGATTGTTACAGTGATCCCTTTCCAATCCTGGGGCCAATGTATCTGTCCTTGCTCGTGTTTACATATCACACATCCATAAGCTGTGTCAGGATAACTAAGTTTCCCTGCATCGGTTCTATTGGACTGGACTTACCTTTAGCACTAACATCACCGAACTATACGTCCCCTGACTGCAGTAATAAACTAGATAGGGAACTGCTACCCTGGCAAAAAGGGGACATGTCTACAGGGATATCATAGGAATAACACCGTTGTGGCTACTAGGTAGTGGGCAGACATAACAAGCCGGTATTGGTCCGACATTGTACTGTCACTTACCCACGAGTATGAGTGTGGCCCAGAAGGCCACTGTGACCCCGGAATACAGCATTAGATGCCCGTTCATGTTGCCCTCGATCAAAAAGCCGAAGCTGTCAGGTGAGAGAATGAGACGATAGAACCGTTGGAGCGCCCAGCGATACAACTACAGCTTCCGTCTGTCAGGGTTCGTCTGACACCGGCCAGTGTGCATCAGCTGACAACCCCCCCCACCAACAGGCTCGCGGAAGCTCACGTGATTTACACTGGGCCCTTGTCCCTCCCCTATTAGCGTCAGTGTTGTCCATACACAAGCTCGTTTTGTTTTACGTAGGATTTGCTGGACGTTGTACGTGTGCGCGGTGACGTTGCAAAGCGCCATGATCACTGGGGCAAAAGCGAAGAGGAAGGTCAAGCGCGTGAAATTTAAGAATCAAAATGTTCCGATTTATAATTCACCTTTTTTTCTACTCTTAATTTACCTAACATTTTTATCCTTTGCGCCGGATCCGGATTGTGCAGAAAGGAAAGCGTTTTCGCTAGGCTTATTTGTGCGCTATAATGCCGCAAAGGTGAAACCAATACGTGGCAAGGGATTGCAAAAGTGTCAGCTAGGGTTAGTGTAACGTCAGTAGGTTCTAGGGGCTGCAAACAGACTAGCCGATTGCTCTTTTATTACAGGGTTGTCAAACCTGCGACCACCGGATGTTTGCTAAGAGGATGCCATCTGGAGGGCCGCAGGTTCGACATCCCTGTTAAAACGGGTTTCCTGATCTTTCAGGTGTCTGGTAATCCTGGAAATGGTTCTGGTTGGATTCACAGGTCACTGCTTAATAAGGGTGTAAGGGCACGGTCATACTGCAACACACCAGAATCACACACACAATCGCAAGCGTTATCACGTGCGATTGTGTGCGCGATTCTTGTGCGTTTTGCCATTTTCCACTATGGAAACGCATGCGTTAACACACCAAAAAATAGTGGACGCATGCATTACCAAAACGGAAACGTGTGTGCAGCGGAAATTGCGGGAATTTTTGCGTTCCCGCGATTATCATTTTAAAAAAATCGCATGTGCGATTGCAAGCGCAAAACATGTGCACAAACGTACGAAAAACGCGCAAGTGTGGCCTAGCCCTAAGGGCACGGCCACACTGCAACGCACCAGAATCGCACAGCACATGTATACGATTTGTCAATTTTCTTTATGGTAATGCATGCAATTGCACTAAATATCCGGATCGTATGCGTTAACAATACAGAAACGGACGCATCCGAAATGGCAATATTTCAGTGCGTTACGACAATTTCAATGCTATTTAAAAAAATCAAAGCTAGGGAAGTAAAGCTTCCCAAACAAAGACCACTCAAAACAAGCACAACCACATAAAGCTCCAAAAATAAATACAATGTTTAATGTTCATTCATGTGTACAAAGAGGTTACCAACACATACAAAATGTAACAATTCATTAATAAAACTTATTATGAAGATGCTTTTGAAGGTTCTCATTGATCCAGGTCATGGTATATCTGTTGTATTCAATTAGATCAACTGGACTAGTTCTTGAAGACGTTTCGCTAGTCATCCGACTGGCTTTCTCAATTCAGAATGACTTGTACAAGAATCTGTGGCAATTATGTACCCTAGAAAATCCCAATTAGAATATCACAGCCAGGTGTTAAGGGCGCGATTGCATAGTGGCTAAGAGGTGTTATAGGCCCAGAGTAAGGTGTCAAAACAGCATTTTACATGGCAGACAGTTGGTATCGAACCCCCCCACCTCTATTTAGGCATGGTTTCTTTATTTTTACATAAATGGCCTTCTTAACACCTCTCTTGAACCAGTCACGTTCCTTTGCCAATATGTTAACATTACAATCTTCAAAGGTATGTCTTTTATCCTTAAAAGGAATGTCCACCACTCTTATCAAAAAAGCATATATAGTAGAATACCTCCAAAAACCTAGAGTTCGTTTTATAGAAAAGTTTTAAATCGGCTCACACACAGAGCTATTATACTTACATGCTCCTCCTCGCTCCACCGCTGCGGCTCTGCACTTCCGGGTAAGGTAGTTAGTGTTGGCCCGTGACAGTGACGTTACAGCCAATCACTGCCTGCCCTTCCCTGGAGCAGTCTCCACTGCGGCTGCTCAAGAACACAAAAAGAACAGAGCAGCCACAGTGGAGACTGAGTGAGGAACCCGGAAGCAGCGGTGGAGCGAGGAGCATGTAAGTATATAAATAACTCTGTGTGGGAGCCAAATTAACCATTTTTTATAAAATGAACTCTAGGTTTTGGGGGGTAATCTACAATATATGCTTTTTTGATTAGAGGGGGGGACAGTACCTTTAAGATGCAGGTACACGGCTGAATTGGCTCTTTTGTGCTGGGCCATATGTTGATGAAGTTGCTGTTTGGTCTCCCCCACATACAAATCAGAGCAATACTGCACTGCGTATATGATGTTGCTTATCTTGTGTTTCAGTATTGTGTCTTTCGGATGTACCAATTGCTGCCTCAGTGTGTTTTTCGGTTTAAAGCAGACATGGATACAGTGTTTTTTGAAAATTCTTCTTAATTTCTTGGAGACCCCTGCTACATATGGGATGACCATGTAGCACAAAAAGAGGTGAGGGGGGGGGGGGTTCGACACCAACTGTCTGCCATGTACAATGCTGTTTTGACACCTTACCCTGGGCGTTCATATAACACCTCTCAGTCAATATGCAATCACACCCTCAACACCTGGCTGTGATATGCTAATTGGGATTTTCCATGGTACATAATTGCCACAGATTCTTGTACAAGTCATTCTGAATTGAGAACGTCTTCAAGAACTAAACTTCAAGTCCAGTTGATCTAATTGAATACAACAGATATATCATTATTAAGATACAACCCTTCCTCCCCTATAAACCCAACATACAAAAACCCACACCAGGTGTACCCGGATAAAAACCTATGGAGGTATTCACCTATGGTTTGGTTGTTGGAGTCGTTTACAGCCATAAAACTATCTTTTATTGAGGATAAATCTAAATTAGTTTTTTTTACTTTGGTTACCCTTTAAGTATGGCTGCCACAGTAATGGATAAGTAGATTAGTAGGTGTGTGTACCTGGGTCTGGTTGAGGGGGTATGTCTTTTTTTGTGTTTACAACCATAAAACTAACTTTTATTGAGGATGTATCAAAATTAGTTTTTTTGACTTTAGTTACCCTTTAAGTATGGCTGCCACAGTAATGGATAAGTACATCCGTAGGTGTGTGTACCTGGGTCTGGTTGAGGGGGTATGTCTTTTGTGTTTACAACCATAAAACTATCTTTTATTGAGCATAAGTCTTAAATTAGTTTTTTGACTTTAGTTACCCTTTAAGTATGGCTGCCACAGTAATGGATAAGTAGATCAGTAGGTGTGTATACCTGGGTCTGGTTGAGGGGATATGTCTTTTTTTGTGTTTACAACCATAAAACTAACTTATTGAAGGTATATCAAAATTAGTTTTTTTGACTTTATTTACCCTTTAAGTATGGCTGCCACAGGAATGGAAGGGTAGGTCAGTAGGTGTGAGTACCTATATGAGGTTGGGGGTATGCATTTTTGCATGTATGACTATATAGCTAACTTTCATTGATGATTGATCAAAATTAGTTTTTTGACTATAGTTACCCTTTAAGTATGGCTTCCATGGGAAAAACCTAGGCCATTGTTTCTTATTTTTGCAGATTCCCTCATGTCCAGATGTGTGGCTCTGTATTGGAAAAAGACTGATGTTATTCCTATATTCAAAAAGGGTAGTCGTTCACAGCCGGTTAATTACAGGCCTGTAAGTGGGGAAGATACTGGAAAGTTTAATAAGGGAACATATTCTAGAGTAAGTTTCAAGGACTGACATTATAAGTAGTAACCATAGTAGAATTTAGACTCTGGCATAGCAGTAGATGTAGTATACTTGATTTTGCAAAGGCTGTGATACTCCAACATAGGCAACTAATGTTTAAAGGAACTGTAAACTCAGTATTTGCAGTCTTTGCCCTCTGTTTGTATTATTCCAGGGAGGTGAGAACGCTTATTCTCACCTCCCTGTGAATAATTTTGCTCGGGACCTGGAACTTACCTTCGCTCCGCTCCACTCGCAAGCCGCTCCTTCACTGCACAGCTGTTCTCTCCCGATCGTGCGCCCTATCTTTGTATTGGCGCGCATGCGCCTAAGATAGGGCGCGCGTCGGGACAGAGCGGCTGTCAGTGAAGGAGTCTGCGGTGGAGCGGAGCGAAGGTAAGTTCCATGTCCCCTGAGCAAAATATTATTCACAGGGAGGTGATAATAGCGTTCTAACCTCCCTGTGAATAATACAAATGGAGGGCAAAGACTGCAAATATTTGATTATATGGGTTTACAGTTCCTTTAAGGTGAGGTCTGTTGGTCTGGGGAGTGCTAAGTGGGTGCCACAGGGTTCTGTGTTGGGGCCCTTCTATAAATCTATTTATTAATGATTTGGAGTGGGTATTGTCAGCAAGGTTTCTGTGTTTCTGATGACACAAAACTTTGTTGACTATTAAAAACTTAAGAGGATGTGCAATCGTTGCTGGGGGATCTAGATAGATTGTCACATTGGGCTGCTAAGTGGCAGATGAGATTCATGTTGATAATGTAAGGTGATGCCTTTTGGACCTTGTGCTGCTTATCCTATAAATGCTCTGTGTTAAAGGGTATGTCCACCCTTAAAAATTTTTTTGCTATATCATTCCCCCTGTCCCCCAGCCCCAACCCTCTATTATTTTATTAGAAAGTTCCCACAACTTTACTTACCTGCCCTCTTTCCCTGCCGCGCTGCCAGGCCCTCTGCTTGCGAGATAATGCAAGCAGAGGGGCGGGACCAGCAGTCGCGTCTGTGATTGGCTGAGCGGCAGCCAATCACAGACGCGGCTGCCGGGAGTTCAGTGCGGCGGAGGAAAGAGGAAGGTAAGTAAAGTTTGGGGACTTTCTAATAAAATAATAGAGCGGTTGGGGCTGGGGGCCAGGGCGAATGATTTACCTAAAGGGTTTTGTGGTAGGGGGAGGGAATCCTAATCGGGGGGGGAGGAAGGGGAAGATGGGCTGCAGTACGCATGCCAAACTTCTCCCGGAGGCCAGGTAGGAGGCAGAGTCCTATATGGACTCTGCTATCCTCCTGGTGGGCAGTTTTTGGGACTTTGGGGGGGGGGGGGGGGGACTACAGGAGAACCTTTAGAGCTGGGATGTAAGGTAAGAGATTAAACTACTCTACACAATGGGGGCCAGTAGTGGGGGGATTATAGTTTTGGGGGTGGACATGCCCTTTAAGTGAATCCCTGTTGGAAAGGGATCTTGGATTTTTGGTGGATAACAAACTTAAAGGTAGCAAGCAGTGCCAGGCGGCAACAGCCAGAGCCAGCATGGTATTGTCTTGTATAAAGAGAGGTATGGATTCAAGCGAGAAAAATGTTATTTTCCCTCTTTACAAAGCATTGGTAAGGCCTCATTAATTTGGCTTGAAAAAGCCAAATTCCTGTTCTTTCTATTTCTTTTTCTTCTTCCATTTAATTCTTCCGCTTTTTTGGACTGTATCTCCTCCCACAGTTTTTGAGCTAGAGACAGGAAATTCGGTACAGATGTGCGGGGCATATAGGAGAAGTGGGCTGTCTTCTAGCTGAGGGATCCGTAGAAGCGTTACGGAGTTATCAACGAATTTCGGGACATTTTTTTCTCATAGACTATAATGGTAACTATCCTCAAATATGGATATTTCAAAACAGTTTATTTCATGGTCATAAACACAAACGGTGATACAACCAGACCCAGGTATACACACCTACTGATCTACTTATCCATTACTGTGGCAGCCATACTTAAAGGGTAACTAAAGTCAAAAAACTAATTTAGACTTATCCTCAATAAAAGATAGTTTTATGGTTGTAAACAAAAAAAAATACATACCCCCTCAACCAGACCCAGGTACACACACCTACTGATTTACTTATCCATGAATGTGGCAGCCATACTTAAAGGGTAACTAAAGTCAAAAAAACTAATTTTGACCAATCATCAAAAAAGTTTGTTTTTTAACACCCACGTGGCACAAGTACATACACCTACTGACCTACCCCTCCATTACTGTTGCAGCCCTAACTTAAGGGTAACTAAAGTCAAAAAAATAGTTTTGACCAATCATAAAAAAAGTTTGTTTTTTTTACACCAACTGAGATATCCATTCATTCATATGACAATCATAGGGTAAGTATAGTAAAAAAAAAAAACACATTTTGACCAATCATCAAAAAAGTTTTTTTTATCCCCCAACCTGACACGAGTACATACACCAACTGACCTGCCTTAAATTCATGTGACAGCCATATTTAAAGGGTAAGTAAAAAACAACAATGTCCTCATCATTGGCATTATTGAGTTTTAAAATCTGCAGCACAAACACATTCCCTTCCAAAATAAGGTCTTTCAAGCCAAATTTTCCTTTCTAGTTTGAAATATGCAGTGCAATTTTGGAATTCTGTGTACAAAAAGGACATCTTTGGAATTTAAAGGGTTTAGAGATGGGCAACTAAATTAATAAGGGGATTGGGGGAGCTTGAATATGAAGAGAGACTGGAAAAGTTACAATTATGTACGCTGGAGAAAAGGCACTTGTGTGGGGATATGATTACTTTGTATAAATACATTAACGGGCCATACAATAAACTATCTGGGGCATTGTTTACCAATAGAGCATGTCAGAGGACACATGGACATCCCTTAAGACTTGAAGAAAAAAGGTTTAGGCTTCAAGTTTGGAAAGGGTTTTTCACTGTGTGAATGGTGAAGCTATGGAACTGTCTTCCAGCAGACTTTGTTATGGCAGGTTCACTGGTCAGTTTTAAAAAAAAAGGCTGGATGAGTTTCTGCAAACAAGAAATGTGTTGGCTGAGAGGCAGCCAATCACGGAGGTGGCTGCCGGCAGTGGAGAATGCCAGGGGAGAGAGGTAAGGTAAGTAGAGTTCGGGGGAGTTTCTGACAAAAGTATTGTTGGGGCTGGGGAAGGAAGCACTACTATATATCAAAAGGGTTTTACGCTAGGGGGAGGGAGGGAGGGGGCTGCAGTGCGCATGGCAAAATTCACAGGAGGCAGAGTCTAGAGTGTGCATCACAGAGTCAATATCTGTCATAGGAGAAAATGAGAAGATAGGCTCCCAGGCCCCCCTGCAGTTGCTCCTCTGGTAGTTACACCCCTGTGCATCCCCCTGTTAATATATCTCATAAAAAATGAGGAAATCACAAGATTTTTTCGTGCCAGACAGTCCAACGTGATGGTAGACATCTGGAGTTCTGAACCATATTTTCCCAACTGACAGCCAACCAGCCTTAGACAGGGGTGTTAGGGCTCACCAGGCATTAAGGGGCCCACTTAACATTTAGGGGGAGATGCAAAACATAATGGCAAAGCCCACACTACCCACTACCCAGGTTAGCATGGTTTTAACACATATAATGGTGCCTGCACCATTTTCTGTATTTATAGTGCAGCACACTATGTAATAAGTTAAAAGTTACATTTTGTATTACTTTTTCAGCACAAAATGTGCTTTTTTAATCGGTGTTAAAACCCACGCAAACCAACACTGCTTACTCTTTACTTTGCTCCCACAATGCACTAATCATTTAAGAGTATTAGTGTATCGCGTGATTTTAGGAAAGCTCATGAAAAAATATTGCATCTCTGTGTTAACTTATTTTACATGTCTTCATTACAGTGAGATGCTGCCTACTTTCCATATTTCTGCTGTGTGCAAGTGATTAGTGTTTTGAGGGAGCAAAGGGAAATAAGCAGCACCAGGTTGTGGGGGTTTAATGCATATGATTGAAAATGTTTTGTGCTAAATAGTGCAAAACTTTACTTTTTACTTGCATTGGGTGTGTGTGCTATTTTCAAAAAAGTGACACTGGTGGGTAGCTGACATAGTGACTTTGGTGAATAACAGGAAAAGTGACACGGATGGAAAGCAAGAAAAAAGACTGTATAGTATGGCAAAGAGACACTGGTAGATAACAGGCAAAGTGAAACTGGTGGATAGAAAACAAAGTGACACTGGTGGATAGGCAAAGTGATCAATATGCCAGATCAGAACATTGGGGCATATTTATAAAGCAACGATAATAGCGCTTAAAAATTACCGCCGCACATCGCGGCCGCGAAAATAGCGCTATCGCCGTATTTATAACGGCGAGCGCTATTCCCGCGATATGTATCGCGGCCGCTATGTGTTGCGGTAATTTTAAGCCCCTTACAGTATCGCCGCGAAGGGACTTAAAATCCCTTCCCGACGCCGCTCCTAAGGGGGCGGGGCATACACCCACCCCGCCCACACCCCCCACGGCGGCGACCACCCGCCGCCGCTTCCCAGCAGCCCCTCCCAACCCGTTCCCCGCTCGCGGCAATCTCGGAACGGGAGGCTAGGAGGGGCTGCCGGGAAGGGGCCGCAGCAGGTGGTCGCGACCTGTGCCCTCCCCGGCAACCCCTCCAAGCCCCCCGGCCGCCCCCGGGGAGGGGAAGGGAGGGAGCCGCTGGGAGAGGTGGAGGCTCCCTCCAGCGGGGCCCTGAGAAGGGGCTTAGGGGGTCCCGCAGCTCGAACCGGGACCCCCCCTCTCTGGCCCTTGTAAGGGCCTTTAAGGGCCTTTGTGGCACTTACAAGTGCCCTTGCGGCTCTGACGAGCCTTTTGGGGCTTAGGGGGTCCCGCAGCTCGAACCGGGACCCCCCCTCCCCGGCCCTTATAAGGGCCCTTGCGGCACTGACAAGTGCCTTGGCGGGGGTCCCGCAGCTCTCACACCGGATCCCCAGTGCGGCTCTTAAAAGAGCCCTTGGGCGGCGTCTTCTTTCTTTCCAGTCCCGGCGACAACCAGCTCCGCCGAGGGCCGGCCGACCCCGAGAGGTCCCTGCGGCCGCCCGTCTGATCCGACGCGACGTCTTCGGGCTGGCGACACACCAACCCCACTCAGGTCGCCGATGCCAGGCAGACTCACTGCGGCCGCCAGTGGCCCGCTGGCACCGCCGGCCTCAGCGGAGCCGATGTTGCCAGCCGCTTCTTTCTTCAGCCATCTACTGCGATGGCATCTGAGTTCTGCAGCGGAAAGCTCCTCTTTATATAGGTTTGGAAATCCAAATCCGTTTCTGATTGGTCAATTTTTTAATACTTGCTTTACATTAACCAATCAGATTTCTGGAAGTTCTGAAATCTGATTGGTTAATGTAACACAAGTATAAAAATTGACCATCAGAAACGGATATGGATTTCTGCAAACCTATTAAAGAGGAGCTTTCCGCCGCGGAACTCAGATGCCATCGCAGTAGATGGCTGAAGAAGAAGAAAGAACGCCTGGCAACATCGGCTCCGCTGAGGCCGGCGGTGCCAGCGGGCTCACTGGCGCCGCAGTGAGTCTGCCTGGCATCGGCGACCTGAGTGGGGTTGGTGTCGCCAGCCCGAAGACGTCGCCCAAGGGCTCTTTTAAGAGACCCCCCCAGGGGGTCCCGGTTCGAGCTGCGGGACCCCCGCCAAAGGCACTTGTCAGTGCCGCAAGGGCCCTTACAAGGGCCGGGGAGGGGTCCCGGTTCGAGCTGCGGGACCCCTAAGCCCCAAGGGCTCTGTTAGAGCCGCAAGGGCACTTGTAAGTCCGCAAAGGCCCTGATAGGGCGGGGAGGGGGGTCCCGGTTCGAGCTGCGGGACCCCTTAAGCCCCAAAGGCTCTTGTCAGAGCCGCAAGGGCACTTGTAAGTGCCGCAAAGGCCCTTACAAGGGGAGGAGGGTCCCGGTTCGAGCTGCGGGGCCCAAAGCCCTTCTCAGGGCCCCGCTGGAGGGAGCCTCCACCCCTCCCAGCGGCTCCCTCCCTTCCCCTCCCCGGGAGCGGCCGGGCGGGGGGCTTGGAGGGGTTGCCGGGGAGGGGGTGCGCAAGGTGTGGATGCATTGAGGCTAAGGGGTTGCCGAAACTACCAGGAAAAGGTGTCAAAACATCTGTATACCAATAAATTCCGGCGGCCTGAAAGCACCACTATAACCAATCGCTTTAAAAATGAGCAGCTGTTTAACAGTAGTCTACGCATTTCGGATCTATGGTCCTACTCATAGACACCAGTTAACACCTCATCAACCAACATTTAAAAAGGATCAACTGCTGGGAAGGTGTGGGCGGGGTGGGCGTGTCTCCCGGGCGGGTGCGACCACCCGCCGCGGGTTGCCTGCCCATCCCCGCCGCGGGAGGTTAGTATCGGCTGACTTCGCCACCTTCAAGGTGGCGAAGTAAAACAGCCGATACTAGCCGAGCGAAACCAGTAACCAGCCGCTTTATAAATAGAAGCGGCGGTAACAGGTAAGTATCGCCGCGAAAGGTTAACGCTTCTGTTAACTTTTCGCGGCCGTTTTCGGACTTTTATAAATCGCGGTAAACCGATTTATGCGTTAATGTCCGCGAAAACGGCCGCGAAAACTTAAGAACCTTTTAAATATGCCCCATTGTCTACATACATGCCACCATCAGGCCATCACGGTTCGCTCCACTCCTGCGATCAATAATGGACATTAGCAATAGGAAAATTGTGAGAGCCTGATGGATTCCAGACATCACAAGGTATGCCAAAAAAAGTGCTTTTATTGTACCATCAACAGCACAACATGTTTCGGATCCAACTGACTCTGGGGAGATAACAGAAAAGCAATACTGCAGGAAACTGATGGAGGGCAGTCACTGACAGATGTGCAAGATAGTATTTGAAGTTAATAAAGGCATGTCCATTCATCCAACATTTGCCTACACATAAGCCCTAAAAGTTGATCCGATTGGATAGTGGGAAGGTAGATAATGGGCAAAATTACAGGTGGATGGCTGCCATAGTGACACTGGTGGATAGCAGGCAAAAAGAGACTGGTAGACAGCATGCAAAGTGACATTGGTGGATAGCTGTTAATGTAACACTGTTGGATTATGGGCAAAGTGTAATGGTAATAATTGTAAAAGTAAGACATGGATATCTGGTAAAACGACACTGTTGGACAGTTGGAATATGACTGGTGGATAGCATGAAAATAACGGTGGGTAGCTGGCAATCACACACACTGGTGAATGGCAGAAAAAATTGACTGGTAGATAGCAGGCAAAGTGATAGTGGTGGATTGCAGAAAAAAGAACTGGTAAATAGCAGCAAAGTGACACTGGTGGATAGCAAAAAAGTGACGGTGGTGAAAAACAAGCGACACTGGGAGACAGCTGTATTTGAGGTTGAATAAAGACATGCATCCATCCATTCCAACCTTTCTAGCCTACTTGTTCCCCTACCTAACAGTATATTCAAGTGGACAGATGGCAAATGGACACTGTGGAAAGCTGTTGAAGTAATAAACTGGATAATGGGCAAACTACAGGTTTTAGCTGGCATAGTGACACTGGTGGATAGCAGGCAAAAACAGACAGGTGGACAGCATGCAGGGTGACACTTGTGGACAACAGGCAAAGTGACATTAATGGATAGCTGTTTGAAGTGGCACTAGTGGATCATGACAAAATTACACTGCTAATTAATGGGCAAAGTGACACTGGTGAATAGTTATTAAAGTGTGCAGGTGGATAACTGGCAAATTTACACTGGTGGACAACATGCAAAATACCATGGGTGCTGTCAGTTCTATCTAGACCACTGTTTCTTCTCATCTTTTTAGATTTGCTTTGGTCTGGGGATGTGCCGCTGGATTGGAAAAAAAGCCAATGTAATACCATATTCAAAAGGTAGTCGTTCACACCTGGAAACTATAGACCTGTAAGCCTAACATCAGTGGTAGGGAAGGTCATGGAAACTTTTTTACGGGATCATATCCTTGACTTTGTCTCCAGACATCATCTTATTAGTAGTAGTCAGCATGGATTTATGAGAAATAGATCCTGCCAGACAAATTTAATTGTTTTTTATGAAGAAGTGAGTAAGAATTAGATTCAGGCACAGCAGTGGATGTGGTATATTTGGATTTTGCTAAAGCTTTTGATACTGTGCCACATAGGTGACTAATGTATAAACTGAGGACTGTTGGCCTTGAAGAAACATTTGTTCAGGATAGAGAACTGGTTATTGGATCGCAAACAGAGAGTGGTGGTTACTGGAGCTACATCTATGTGGGCTAAAGTTCTAAGCGGAGTGCCTCAGGGTTCTGTACTGGGCAGCTTTCGTTTAATCTGTTTATAAATGACTTAGAAGGGGGCATTGAGAGCAAGTTCTCAGTGTTTGCTGATGACACTAACTATGCAGAGCTTTGGAAACTTTCAATGATGTTCAAGTGCTGCAAGCAGACCTAGATAGATTATCAAAATGGGCAGCAGAATGGCAGATGAGATTCATGTTGATAAATGTAAGGTGATGCATTTGGGATTTAATATCCCTGTGCCACCTACACCATGAATAACTCTGTGTTAAGTGCATCTGTAATGGAAAAAAATTTGGGGGTTCTGGTAGATAACACGACTTAGCTATAGCAACAATGCCAGGTAGCAACAGCTAAAGCTAACAAGATATTGTCTTGTATAAAAGGGGAATAAATTTAGAGAGAAAAATATTATTCTCCCTCTTTACAAGCACACTGGTAAGGCCTCATTTGGAATATGCGGTGCAGTTTTGGAATCCCATATACAAAAGGGACATCTTGGAAACTGAGCAGTTCAGAGAGGGCAACTAAAATAATAGGGGAATGGAGGCTTTAATAGCGCAGGCAGATTAGACAAGTTAGGGCTGTTTACATTAGAGAAGCGACGTTTGCGTGGGGACACGATACCTTATACAAATAATTAAAGGGCATGTCCACCCCCCAAACTATAATCCCCCCAACTACTGCCCCACCATGTAGTGTAGTTTAATCCTTACCTCACATCCCAGCTCCATAGGGTTCTCCTGTAGTCCCCCCCCAGTCCCAAAAAATACTACCAGGAGGCTAGCAGAGTCCATATAGGACACTGCCTGCTAGCTGGCCTCAGGTAGATTTTTGCCATGCGTACTGCAGCCCTTCTCCCCCCCCTCCCCCTCCCTCTCCCTCCCTCTCCTCCCGTTCTACTATCCCTCCCCCTAGCTCAAATCCCCTTCTAATATTGTGCTCCCCCATGTCTCCCAGCCCCAACCGCAATTTTTTTTTTTAGAAAGCTCCCCAAACTCTTACTACCTCTCCTCTTTCCTCCGGCGAAGTGAGCTGCCGGCAGCCGCGTCTGTGATTGGCTGCCGCTACCAATCACAGACCGGCTGCCGGTCCCGCCCCTCTGCTTGCATTTCCTTGCAAGCAGAGGGCCGGAGCGCGGCGGAGGATCGAGGGGAGGTAAGTAGAGTTTGGGGGCTTTCTAAAAAAAAAATTATAGCGGTTTGGGCTGGGAGCCCAGGGGGGACCATATATTAAAAAAAATTTTCAGGGTGGACATAGCCTTTAATGGCCATACAATGAACTCTCTGGTGCATTGTTACTAATAGGTCATATCAGAGGACTCGTGGACATCCTTTAAGGTTGGAAGAAAAGAATTTTCATTCTTCAGGTTAGGAGAGGTTTCTTTACAGTGAGAACGGTGAAACTGTGGAACTGTTTTCCAGCAGATGTGGTAATGGCAAGTTCATTGAATAGCTTTAAAAAAGGCCTAGATGAGTTTTCTAAAACTAAAAATATTGAGAATTACTGGTATTAATGCATATAGATCTGGTTGATCCAGGGATACTTTCCGATTGCCGTTTGGAGTCAGGAAGGAATTTGTTCCCCCTTTTTAGCTGGTTTTTTTTGCCTTCCTCTGGATCAACTGTTAGGTAGGGTTAAAAAAAAAAAAAAAGAGGATGTATAGGTTGGACTTGATGGACGTATGTCTTTATTCAACCTTAATTATTATGTGACTATGTAATTGGTGAACAGACACTGTTGGATAATAGGCAAAGTGACACTGATGGATAGCAAAATAGTACATGCTGGGTACCTACTAGGTGTCCACTCCCTTTTGGCTACCTCCCCGCCAAATGTATTAGTGCACTAAATAAAATGGGATTACCCCTTGGAACAATTAAAACCACTGGACAACCAGTTATTTTTTAATTTGAAATACTGATGGATAGCAGTCAATCTGACCCTGTTTTGCAAAGTAAGCGACACTGTTGGACAGCAGGCAAAGATGAAAAGTTATAATCAAACTTTAAAGGCCTACCATGGCTCCTTACAAGCTGCACTTTACTTGCCTTGTACTGATGAAGCCCGGGAGTGCATTCTCCTGCTTTCTTGAAAGAAGCTGCTGTTTGCAACAAGGGGAGGATATCAACAATGCTCAGAAAATGAGAGACAGGTGCCCTGGGTTCCCGGCAATTATGTCATTTAAAAAAAAAAACTGTCCGGTGGTGGGGGCATGTGTGTGGATGTAGTTGGCACCCTCAGAGAAAGCAGTGGAGGTGGTAGACATAGCTCCTTTACCTCCTGTATGATTTTTAAGTGGAGATACCCTTTAAACCTAATGTGCATGTCTTAATTGGGGCAGGTAAATGGGCCTGACCCCCAAACAATGCCCACTGTTGCCTCTGATCCTTTCAACCCTAGAAACACCCCTAAGAAAAGCAGAGATATCCTCCAGACAGTGTTTATACCTGCACTCCCGTCAGAGTTAAACCAGCCCTCCAGACAGCGTTTGAACAGCCCTCCAGTCAGTGTTTACCAGCCCTCAGACAGATGTTAAACCAGCCCTCCAGACAGAGTTAACCAGCCCTCCAGACGGTGTTTGAAGCAGCCTTCCAGTTCACCTCCACAAGCCACACCTATTTTTTTTTGGCAGAAACATACTAGCACAGCTTAAATATTTGTTCTAGATGACAAAAGGTCTAGGAACACCCTGCTTGCTGTCAGACATAGCTCAAACTCAACCGCTTCTCTCTTGGCTCAACTGGAGCATGAATGGTATTGTTCTTTAAATGGTGTTTACTGTATGTAGCCAGGCAATTCTCTTCAACTAATCTTGTAGTTTAATTCAATAAACTTAAAATTCTTAGTTAAAAAGGCACCCTGTTAAAGGGACAGTTCAGTGGAAATGATAAATATTTGTTAAATTGTTAGTTTGTGTACTTAGGAGGTTATTCAATAAAAGTTCTTATCGTTTAAAATGGTGCTTTTTGCCCCAACCATCAGATGTTAGCTTTCAAATGTTAAAAGTTCTGATTGGTTGGGGCAAAATTAGCACCATTTTAACGATAAGACTTTTATTGAATCTCCCTGTTAGTTCTTTAACATATTCTCCCATTTTGAAAAATCAGTTGATTTCATACCCTTTGCTGTTCCCTGCTGTTGACATTAGTGAGCTGACATTTCAGGTTCTAACGGTCCTTCTTCTTCCCAGGATGCACCACATCCTTGGAATGTTTCTAACAGTAATTTCTACTGATTGGCTGTTGGATGGGTCAAACATGCTCAGATCTCTCTATAGCAACTAAATCAACCACAGGCGCTGGGTCAATGGCAAAACCATAATGGTCTCTACTAGGGTCCTGCAAACAGGAAGTCAGTATTTATTCATGGTACATTTATTTATCACAGAACAATGCTGAATTGGCAGATTAAGGTCATTGGGATGAAAAAAACTGCTCTTTTTTCTGAAAAGCATATGTATTTGCACTGAACTTCCCCTTTAAACTGTTATGTGTTTTTTTAATGTGCCCCAGTTCCCTTTTTGCCCATGTTGTGCCCACCGCAAACTCTTGAGCCAGAGCCGCCACATGAACCCCTGGGTGCTTCATCACCTTCAGGGCACCTCCTATTACGACTACTGAGGATAAGGACCTAAACACCTAGGGGTTTACAACCCTTGGGTTTATCTTGAATCTTTCATACTTGAATTGAATGTCCTGATCAGTAGCCGTCCTTTCAGCCAGGGGCCAAAACAATGGGAAGATATACTCTGCAGGGCAAGTGTCTACTTGCAGGACTAGCAGCTATCAACAAATGTCTGTAAATGGCAAGGATCCAAGTTGGAAACAAAACAAATACATACTTAAGAATCTTAGAATGCAAAATACAGAAATCTATAACCTAGCATACCAAGGGAGTGTCAGCTATTTAAAGGTTTGGGTCCATGCCTCTATATGTCCTGAGATATTTGTTAAAACAATATAATCCCTCTTAAAATAATTGGCATTGCTGCCTTGAGGAACAAGAAATCTATCTTTATGGATTAGCGCACTTGCTGGCAGGGGTGGAGGGGATGTTTCAAATTGAATTATACAGTATAGAACATAAATCACACCACACAGATGCTGTTATATGTCAAATAAAATTTTCTTCTAAAAGAATGTTAATGTTCTGTGCTTTTGAGGCTTAGGACCCCTAGCGTGTTTCTCATGTGCTTACGATCGCATTTTGTGAGCCGTTAGTGTGTGAGAAACGCATGGCAGTGCATGTCAATGGGGATATAATATTTTTTGCAAATCGCATGCACTTCGATAAAGCAAAATTTCACAGATCTCTGCACAAAATGACAGTAACACTCATGAAACATGTGCCAAAAGAGTGCGCTCTTTTCAAGCTGGTTACCATCGGGTCATGTGTGGCCTCAGCATAAAGGTGTGGAAGCATCAGTTAAAATAATAATGTGAAGACATCTTGGATATAAAGTAATACCTTTTTTGGCTAACTATAATGATTGAAAATGCAAGCTTTCGAAGCACTAGGCTTCTTCCTCAGGCATGATACAATACTGAATCTAAAAGCACTCTATTTTATACATACTAGAAAAGACTTTCTGACATTACAAGAGTTATCTTTTGCCCCATGCCTGATTGGCAATGGCTGTCGTAAATAAACAGTAAATACACATTTAATGATCACAGGCAGTAATAAAAGAATTAGCAAGGGTTAAACAAACAATCAGATACACTTCACCTCTAGTGTCCATGGAGGGTCGGTATAAATGAGATATTTATGGGTTTGGGTGGTTTAGAGGAATAGTCTGATTAACTCTACATGACATTAAGATTAGAAACATAGTGACACATAAAGTTTAGATCTTTGTTGAGTCCAGAGTCCCAAATTTTTGTATACGTTTACATTCCCATTCAACCTCTCCTTTCGGGATCTGAAATTTCCCATGAACACTGTGACTTTTAGGTCTTTCAGGCTGTGTCCTTGGCTGCAGAAATGGGCACCCACAGGGACATCTCTTTATTGTTATTAATTGTGAATCGACGAGAGTTCATCCTTTGCCTCAGGGTCTGCCCAGTCTCTCCTACATATAGTCCTGAGGGGTACCTAGAACATAAAATCAGGTATACAACATTGGATGATTTGCAGGAGAAGGTTCCCTTTATTTCAAACCTATGTTGGGTTCCTGGTATTGGTATCCTGTCTCCAGTGTGGATGTACTTGCAGGTTTCACACTTTTTCTGCAAACAGGGAGATGTTCCATTTTGTGTGGGGCCTGTTAGGGAACTTTTTAGAAGCATTTGTTTTAAGTTGGGTGGTTATCGGTAAGCTAAGAGGGGGGGGGGTCTGGGAATATTTCTAGTAATCTGTTGTCCTTTTGTAAAATGGGTTGGAATTTCTTGGCGATTTTTCGTAGTATTTCCATTTGTGGGTGGTATGTAACAACCAGTGGGATACGGTCCTCCTTTTGGATAGCTTGTATTGTAGCAGGTTGTTTCTGGGATGCTGGTTGCTTTCTTGATCTGTGTTTCTGTAATGGACTGACTGGATCCCTGTTTTGTAAAATCTTTTTTGAGCTGTTCCAGGTGCAGACTTCTGTCTGTAGAGTCAGAGCAAATCCTGTTGTATCTTATACCCTGGCTGTAGATAATGGAGTTCTTTATGTGTTTAGGGGTGAAAACTGTCATTACTGAGGTATGTGGGTCGGTCTGTAGGTTTGCGATAGATGGATGTTTGTATTGGTTTCCTTTAATCTGTATTGTGGTGACCAGAAAGCTTATTTCGGTAGGTTGAATAATTCATTTTGAGTTTATGTGGGGGTGGAAATCATTGTATTTTTGGTGGAAGTGCAGTAGGTCATCTCGCTTGCAGTCCAGATGATCAGAATGTCATCTATATAACGGAAGTAGGCCTGGTCTGATGGGGCATGTTGAAAGAAAGTTTTCTTCTAAATTTGCCAAATAAATTTGCATATTGTGGCGCAAATCGTGTTCCCATTGCCACACCCATCTGTTGCAGGTATAAATCCTGCTTGAATGAGAAGTAATTGTGGGTTAGTATAAACTCCATTAATTTGGCAATTGGTAGTGCAGGTATGTCCAGTTTTTAGATATCTCAGACAAGCTGAAATACCATCATCATGGGGAATGTTGGTATAGAGAGCCTCTCATCCAATGTGCTAAAATGTTCCATCAGGTATATGATCAATGGCTGCTAGTTTATTTAGGAGGTGTGTAGTATCCTGAATAAAACTGGATGTATTTTGTACCAGGGGTTTCAGTATACCTCAATCCAGCCTTAGATTTTTCTGTTAGTGTTCTAACACCTGAGATAATGGTCTGCCTGGGTTCCCTTCTTTGTGGATTTTGGGGAGAATATAGAAGCATCCCACCCTTGGGTCTTCAGGTATTAAAGGTAGCACACTGTCTGTGATCCTGGTAGGCAAATTATTAACCAGGGTTAAGTTCTTTCTTATAACAGTCCGTAGGATCCCCCTGTAATTTGGCGTAGTGTGAGCTGTTTGATAGCTGCCTTGGGCTTCTTTTATATAGTCATTAGATTTAAATAATAATGCAAGTCTCCCTTCTCCATTAGATGGATCTATACTTATTTTAAAGAGCAAAGAAATATTGTACATTTGTTATTTTGTTATTTTTTGCCTATTTGTTTTCTTAGTGATTCTGTATTATCTGTTTTGTTAGTAGTTATGATAATATGTTTTTCTTAGATTTCTTCAAATTACTTAACCTCTTCATTACCTTGTAAACTCACAGGGCAGGGACCTCTTTCCATATGATACTGTTTCAAGCACCTGTATATTTCATGATGCACATACTTATTTATATATTATGTATTAATTCCTTGTGCCCCTTGTACTGCTTTTTATCTATATTGTACAGTGGTGTGTCCCCAAGGGGCACTATGTAAATAAACATATACATACCTAAAGATTGTATTTTCTCAATGCTTATTTAGTTTTATAACACACACACCCCACACACCCCCTACCCTAAAAAAATGGTGGCTTATTTATATAAGATTACAAACTGTGGGTAGGCAATGGTAGATTAGCATGTTCCAGGCAGACATCCCACCCTGCCAAAACTCATTTCGGGAGGGTACCCACACTTCAGGGGGATACCCACCCCCTAAGCCCCCAGATTAACGCATAATGCAGGCATACAACCCACACATGTATACAGTCAGACACTTGCATACAAACACATGCATCTCAACAGACACACACTCATGAAAACAGTCAGACACACATGCATACAGTCATATCACTATTAAGTGTTTTTGTCACAGGACACAGGACTCTGACATCATTGTGATCCCTCACTCTAATTCTAACAACACATTTCAGGGAGATTGTATATTATTCAGGGAGTCAGGGATCTGCCATTAAAATCAGGGAGACTTCCTGAACTTCAGGGAGAGGTGGATGCCTGCCAAGGTCTAGGACAGAACTCACTCTCATTATCAATTGTATAATGCTATTATTAGGGGATGAAAATAAAAGACAATTTGATTGCTATTGTTTATATATTTAAAAGCCATAGTATCTTGGCAAAACTATTTTTAAATCACATTTTACCAGAATACATTAGATTTTCTGCATGGTATACGGCCCAATAATTGAATTATTATACTAATAAAATACCACTCTGAAATATTGTAGAAGAATGTTATATAGCAACACTATACTGAAACACCATCCATTATTTAATACGATCTTAGAGCAGTGCAGTATTCTGAATGTTTTCATGCCATGGTTAGAAATACTGCAGTTTCCCCTAACAGAAAGCTGTAGATGTATATTATATATGAAATGACTTGGATTAATTCCCTAAATGTGGGTGATTCTTTTCTTTGATAGCACACTAGTATTCAGGTTTCCTATATTTGGGATAAGCAGTAGGTTTAGATCATGCAAAACAAATACCGTATATACTTGAGTATAAGTCGATCCGAGTATAAGTCGAGGTACCTATTTTTACCTGAAAAATTTTAAAAACTGATTGACCCGAGTATAAGTCGAGGGTTAAAATTTTGACCACAACTGCCTTCTGATTCTGTATTGTTTTGAGGCTTTAGTTGCCCTTTAAATAGACAGCAGAATTACCATACATGAATCCCATACAGTAATAGCCAAATCCAGTACCAGTAACCTCCAATTCCTTGGCACTCCAGATGTTTTGAAACTACAACTCCCAGCATGCTTTGTTGCAGGGAGTTTCAGTTTCTAAACATGTGGAGTGCATGGTTTAGTAAACTTTTATTAAGCTTACCATCATTTACAATTCTCCTGAACTCCATATTGTAAAGGGCACTCTGACCCCATATAGTAAAGGACTCTCTGACCCCAATAGTTTAAATGTCACCTGAGAGCTGTAGTTTCAAGCTTGTCATTTGCACTAAACTAGCAGCTGTTTTTTTTGCCCCAAACTGGAGGACCCATCAAATTTACAGCATCCAGATGAGCGTGACAGTGTTGAGTGAGTCCAGCAGCCAGACTACAGGAAGCAGGAAGTGTAAAGGCAGATAACTCCTGTAACTTTCTATGCAGGTTAACACAGCGCCACCTACTGGTTACTATTCGCAATGCAGAATTTGGATCTAAAGTAGGACTTGACCTGAGTATAGTCGAGGTTATGTTTCAGGCTAATTTAAAGCCTGAAAAATTCGACTTATACTCGAGTATATACGGTAGGCTAGGACAGTTACCACAATCAGCTTTTTTAGACCACCACCGATCTGGTACCAGCCGATTGCGCACATCTTTACTCCATAGGCACGACCAGCTGTTTAAAACCAGCAAATGCAGTATCAGGCCTGGCTGCTATGGAGGGTGTTGTGCTGGGACCTGGAAGGGGCCTGCTACAAAATTTTGGACAACCCCCCCATAACTGCATAATCTTCAAGCTTAAGATTGATGGCACAAGTGGTAAAGTTCCATCTGTACTTCAATTGAGTCTAGATCGGTTAGTATGGATTGGTGCAGCCAATCGTACACTGTCATGTATTTTAGGGGGTACAGGTGTTCTTCAGGAATTTTTTTTTGGGAAACCTTCACTTGTCCCTGTATGGGGTCCTTTATGACAGTCATTCTGTGACATATCTGAGTGACTAATGCAGTAATAGAATCTGTAGCTCTTTATATATCATCATGATACATCATTATCTTTATATCATTTTACATCTTTAATAAACATGTAAACCTTTATATTGTATTGAAATGCAGATTGCATGCCAGTACTGCTGCTCTAATGTGAGCCATATACTATTTGACATTAGATATATTCTACATTTGTTCTGCAAATTTATTTAATGCAGAAAAGAAAATAATAGATGAGAGTTGTACTCCAAACAATTCTGTGACTTTATTTGTGAACCACTAAACACACAACATTTCTGAGGATTACCTCTTCCAACGTTGCAGTAACCTGAGAGGTTTAAATACAATACACCCATGCAACTCACCACAGTGGTTGTGTCAATCTATTACCAATACATTAATATCAGATTTAGGAAGGATTAAAACAAGTGTCCATTATATCGTGGTTTCCTCCAATGTATCCGATACATCTTCTTCGTCAATAATGATGTGTAGACAGTATCCAAAAACTTTAACAAGCTATGATTAATCATATTCTCTATCAATAAAAAGTTAAAATATTCACGTTGGTCCTAAAGTACTTTAAAATTCCATAAAACAGCAGGATTTTACCTTTCCAGAGGAATCATGTATATGTATCCTTATTGATAGAGCTGTGTATTCTTGAGGTTACTGGAAAAATGCTACAAAAGATGGTAACATAGAGAACCTTTATCTACTATACCATATAGACTTCAATATATACCCACTTTTTATTTAAACTTACTTCAATTATATATTTCAATTACGGTATACAGCAAGATTTTTCAGCTAACTTAAAAAAAAAAACACTTTGTATGAAACAAGGTATGTCATAATCTTCATAGAGCCAAACGATGCAAAGGAATTTAAGATATCCATCCACCACAATTCTCTTTGTAGTAGATATCTCTGAAAATTGCCAACTTTTTGGTGAATTATAACTACCTTTAGACCTGTCATCGTAGTTGGGACACTGTTTTCTTTCAGAAAAATGTCTACTAAGGGCTAGGCCACACGCTGCGTTTTTTTTTGCATTTGCGCTTGAGTTTGTGCATGCGTTTGCATTTTTTTCATATCACTGAAAATGTGGCAACGCACCGCAAATGCCGTTTTCGGGTGTGTTGCGATTTGCGTTCCGCATTTTAAATCGCAATCGCATAGTTTTTCAATACTTAATGAAAAAACGCATGCGCAAACGCAACAAAATCGCACATGAAATCGCTGCAATTCCGTGTGCGATTGCGTTGCGTTGCAGTGTGGACGTGCCCTAACTCTTTTTTATTTCCACCATCAGTTTGACTTTGTGTTTGCCTATTCTTATTAATGCCTCTTGTTTGTTTTTCCCACATATACCCAACACCAAGGGCATTTTATTAGGTTAATAACAAGTGGCAAAATCTTTTTCATTTTGTGTCCCTTGTATTTTATGTCACTTTGTAGCGCAGACCTTTATGCATATTAAGTAATTTTCCTTTGCGCGATCCACCGCAGTAGCTCTAAAAATTCCAACTGATTCCTGGTTCAGATCAACTATAGCGGTCATTAACATATTGATTGAAGAACAGAAGGTAAGGCATAGCTGCTGCATTATTACTTCTCCTTGCTGGTTCTTTTTGGTTTCCTTTGCACTTGTGTACATCGCCCCACCGATACTGATAATGATGTGTGAGTGCAGGTTGCCCTCTAAGCTGTGTATACATGCACAGGTAAAGGACTTGGCAGACCATGCACACAAAGTGCCGATAAATTACCAATATACTGTATATAGAGTGCCAAATGTCATTTTGCATCTGTATGAATTATAAATCCAGGGCACAAAGCCAAAAAAAAACTTCGTAAGGGTGTGTTTTTTAAATATTTATGTTTTGTTTTGTGATCTGTTCTCTCCATATTGACATCTATAAGTAAACTTCTTTCAAACAATATTCAACATTTCAAAACATTTCAAATGTTTCTTTTTTCAGAGCCTAATTTTTTTCTGTATCTGTGAGTTCTGTTTAATTACACTATCTAAACTTTCAATTAAAGGGCAAGTCCAGCCCAAATGAAAACTTACATACAGGAAATCACCCCCCCAAAACCCTAAACTGAATAGTTTGAAATGTGAAATATATAAGTCTAACCTGAAATCCTGCACAATGTCCTGTTTCCCCTGTTTCTGCTTCCTGGTTCCTTCAGTTAGCAACTGTCAGCTATGGATTTGACAGTTGATATCACAGCCAATGACTGAATGTTAATCCCCTATCTGCCCTTTCTGACATGCCCAGGCTCAGTGCAGGCTCGTACAGGTTTCTAAATTGCTCAGTTTCCATGACCATCCAGAAGTTAGCAGGCATACAGTAATGAATTCATAGGACAAAGTATAATATATCAACATATTTTAAAGAGGCCATTCTTTCTAAAAGGTGTTATTATGAGTTGTGGATTGTCCTTAAACCTGCAAAGGACTTTAAGAGGAAATATGAATCGGCTGTTTATTTAAATACATTTATTGTTTTATATTTATCTTCCTAAAATAGTCCCTTATGTAATTCCTTCCAGCATCAGCAGGAGAGTCTGGTGCCAGTGTCAATTTTTATAGTAAACTTCTGCAGTAGGGCGAGGTCCCACTATCACGCACAGAAGCACACACAATCGCAATGTTCTGCACGCAACACAGACCAAAAGTATTTGTCCAATATTAATGTATTTGAAGAACGCACTCTTGAAGCTGTTTCTCACTTTAGTTAGTGTTTAATAATGACATACTTGCACAACGTTTCGGGGCGTGTCCCCTTCCTCAGGTGCATCTGGACAAATGCTTATAACTGTAGGTGGTTGTCAACCACTGAGATAGACCTAGCAAGCAGCTTTAAATAGGAGTGCGGGAAGAAAACAATTTTGCAAGTATAACAGACCAAAAGTATAGCTGTGCTCCGATATTGCATGGAAGTGCATCGCATGTAATGGCGTGCTCCAATAGCTACCACAGGCATGTGCTCACACCTAGCACAATCAGATCACACTAGTGGGATTGGTCCTAAGGGTGTTTTCACCAAGTGGCCAAGCTTGATGGGTTAGTTCCACCACTTCGCATATATGTTCCAGCTTGATGAGAATTTCAAAGATGAAAACTGGTTAAGACAGTGAAAACTTTGGCAATTCAGCAACAAAGTATCATTTGTAATTTTGACCTCTGAACTTTCAACGGTGGAACCTGTTTCCCTTGAACTTTCCAAAGGGATTTACTATAAGAAGGCCATAAATACATATAATATACAACATCATACGACTATATTTTATCAGTATGATTGATAGATTATCCAATAAATCGTTCATTGTGTGTATGGCTCCCTTAGATCCTAGGACTGTGTTTTAATAGTAGCAAATAATCTATAAATTATTATTTCTATTTTATTATCTTTTTTTACTAATAGATTCTAATCAGGGGAGATCCTCTGACTGTGGGGGCCCAAGACACATGTCCTTGTCCCATAAATTGTGAATTAATGTGGGACATAGAAGATTAGATTAGAATTATAACTGTTATCACTAAAATGTAAACTGTACTTCCACTTTGTTATATAGATTTACATCCTCCTCACCGCAGAAGTTTCATCATGCTCAGCTGTTTATTGATGGCTGTCATTCCAGGAAATGACATTCTACTGCTATTAACGTTATTCCAACAGTTTAGCCTGGGTTCCTGTTCAATGTTAAAGATAGAAGAGGAACTGCATTAAAACTGCTTTGTTTATAATGTTAGAAACAAAGTGAGCACATGATATGTTTACAAATTGGGTGGATTCTATGTTCACAGTAAACACTTCAGCAGAGTGTGAATTTTTAGCTGGCAAATGGCCACAGTTGGGATCTGGTTGTTACTAGATATTGGTAAAAAATCTCTTAATTCAAAGTCAATAGCTTTAGTGTCTAGCAATGAGCTCACAAACCCAGGGAAGGATCTGGCCCAGCGTAGATACAGAAAAGTGTTATGGGTGAAATATTTATATAAATTGTGTTATAAACAGCACTTTAAGGTTTTCCGATTCAGTGGGTTATTAAATATGTCTCAAGATCAGGAGATCACACAAAGGAGAGAAGGTAATGAGATAAAGTTCAGGCGCCTGAAAAGCACTATGTCCAAGACCATGGCAGTCATGATCTTCTGGCAGCCATGACTTTCTACATGATGAAGCACAGTGGGCTTGGGTTTTTAAATGATGATAAGAATGCAGCTCTACAAATGCTACTTCTTTTCCTACTTCTTCCTCTTTCAAACTGAGAACCAGTAGTGTAATGCTGCCCATATACCTGCCTGACATTACATAATCCGACCCAAACATTGAATCGATCATAACATTGAGCCGGTACCCGGTTTCTCATTTTGAGACGATTTCAAATGGATAATGTTTTGTGAGCGGTGACATAGTAATAGATATTGAATAAAGACATCCATCCATCTAGTTCAACCTTATACCTTACTCATTAACCCTACCGAGGAAGGCAACAAAAAAAAAAAAGCTGAAAAAGGAAAAAATGCCTTCCTGAATCGAAATAGCAATTCCTGGATCAACAAGATCTATATGTATAATACCAGTAATTTTCAAATTGTTTAAGTTTTACCTTTTCCAGACCACTTTTAAAGGTATTATAAACTTGCCATTACCACATCTAATGGAAGACAGTTTCACTGTTTCACTGTTCTCTCAAATTAACTTTTCTAACCTGAGAGAAATAATATCTAAAAGGATGTCCATGAGTCCTCTGATATGACAATTAGTGAAAAATGTTCAGATAGTTTTTATATGGCTGGTTGTGAACTGGAGGGCTGACTGTAAAGCTGGTTTGTGACTGGAGGGCTGACTGCAAAGCGGGTTTTTGAAACTGGAGGAATGACTGTAAGCTGGTTTGTGAACTGAAGGACTGACTGTAAGCTGGTTTGTGAACTGGAGTGGATGACTGTAAAGCTGGTTTGTGACTGGAGGGCTGACTAATTCTGGTTTGTGAACGGGAGGGATAACTTAACAATGGTTTGTGAACTGGGGGGCTGGACGTAACAATGATTTTTGAACTGAAGGGTTGACTTTAAAGATGGTTTGTGAACTAGAGGGCTTGCTTAACAATGTTTTTGTGAACTGTAAGGTGAGTTAACAAGGGTTTGTGAACTGGAGGGCTGACTGTAAAGCTGATTTATAACTGGAGGCTGACTGTAAAGCTGGTTTGTGAACTGGGGGATGACTGTAAAGTTGAGGAACTGGAGGCTGACTGTAAATCTGGTTTTTTGAACTGGAGTATGACTGTAAATCTGGTTTTATGAACTGAGGGCTGACTAATGCGGTTTGTGAACTGGAGGCTGACTGTAAGCTGGTTTGTGAACTGGAGTGATGACTGTAAAGCTGGTTGTGAACTGGAGGCTGACTAATTCTGGTTTGTGAACTGGAGGGATAACTTACCAATGGTTTTTGAACTGGGGGGCTGACGTAACAATGATTTTTTGAACTGAAGGTTGGCTTAAAGATGGTTTGTGAACTAGAGGGCTTGCTTAACAATGGTTTGTGAACTGTAAGGTTAGTTAACAATGGTTTGTGAACTGGAGGGCTGACTGTAAGCTGATTTATGAACTGGAGCTGACTGTAAAGCTGGTTTGTGAACTGGGGGATGACTGTAAGTGATTGTAACTGGATCACTGTTCTGGTTTGTGAACTGGAGTAATGACTGTAAAGCTGGTTTATGAACTGGAGGCTGACTAATGCTGGTTTGTGAACTGGAGGGCTGACTTTAAAGCTGGTTTTGTAACTGAAGGGATGACTTAACATGGTTGGTGAACTGGAGGATGACTAAAAATGGTTTGAGAGCTGGTTGGCTGATGTAACAATGGTTTTGTGACTGAAGGGTTGACTTTAATGCTGGTTTTTGAACTGGAGGACTGACTTAACAATGGCTTTTCAACTGGCGTGTTTGTAAACTGGAGGTCTGACTGTAAAGCTGCTTTGTGAACTGGAGGGCTGACTTAATGGTTTGTGAACTGGAGGGCTGACTTAATGGTTTGTGAACTGGAGGGCTGACTGTAAAGCTGGTTTGTGAACTGAGGATGACTGTAAGCTGATTGTGAACTGGAGGGCTGATGTAAAGCTGGTTTGTAAACTGGAGTGATGACTGTAAGCTGGTTTGTGAACTGGAGGGTGACTTAAAGCTGTTTGTGAACTGAAGGGATGACTAACAATGGTTTGTGAACTGGAGGGATGAATTAACATTGATTGTGAACTGGTTGGAGTGACATACAATGGTTTGTGAACTGAAGGGTTTGACTTTAAAGCTGGTTGTGAACTGGAATACTGACCACAATGGTTGTGTAACTGGCATGTTTGTGAACTGAGGGCTGGTTTAATGGTTTGTGAACTGAGGGCTGACTTAATGGTTTGTGAACTGGAGGGCTAATGTAACAATGGTTTGTGACTTTAACGTAACAATGGTTGACTTTAAAGCTGGTTTGTGAACTGGAGAGCTGGCCTAATATTTGTGAACGGGAGTGCTGACCTAATGTTTGTAACGTAACAATGGTTTGTTGACTTTAACGTAACAATGGGTTGACTTTAAGCTGGTTTGTGAACTGGAGGGCTGACTTAATGGTTGTACTGGAGGGCTAACGTAACAATGGTTTGTTTGACTCTAACGTAACAATGGGTTGACTTTGAAGCTGGTTTGTGAACTGGAGGCTGGCCTAATGGTTTGTGAACTGGAGTGCTGACCTAATGGTTTGTGAACTGGAGGTTGACTAAACAATAGTTTGTGAACTGGAAGGATGATTTAACAACGGTTTTGTGAACTGGAGGGCTGATTTAACAATGTTTGTGAGCTGGAAGTTTGACTTAACAATGATTTAACAATGGTTTGTGAACTGCAGGGATGACTTAAGAAGGTTTGTTAACTGGAGGGCTGGAAAACAATGTTTTTTACTGGAGGCTGTCTGACCCTGGTTTCTGAACTGGAGAGCGACTAACACTGATAATGACTGGAGAGCTGACTAACACTGATAATGAACTGGAGACGGACTAAAGGCTTGTACACACAGCGCATCGTGGGTCCCGACCACAACGCACAATGTGTACGAAGGAACGTTTCGCCCAATAATCGGCCGTGTGTAGGCTCTTGTCGGCCAAAACAGTCGTTCTTTTGGTTCATTTAATGACCACTTGGCGGATCTCTGGATGAACGACCATTTCAGACGATAAAGCCTACACACGGGCCGATTATCGGTCGAATGTTCATACACATTGTGGGTTCGCGGGTCGGGAGCGGCATCGCACGTGTGTACGAGCCTTAACACTGATAACGAACTAGAGAGCTGAATAACACTGACAATACCTGGAGGGCTGGTTTAACACTGCCAGTGGAACGGGTGATCTAGAACTAGTAATAACACATATTAGATTAGTTTATATTCCCCAGACCCTCACCAGCCTATATATTTATATTAGTCAATTGATTAGTAAATCAGTTAAATTGAAACATCTGTGACCCCAAAATCAAATAGATTCATTTATAGTGCTTAATAAGTGCTTTGACAAATGTTTCCAATAGATCGATATATAAATAAATGTAAATATTAGATAATGTCCAAAAGCTTTGAAACACTATCTATAATATTTATATTCAATTTTAATGTATTCCACTATTGCACTTAGTATCGGTCGGAAGCCACCCTCTGCACCCTATACACCCACCTATGTTTATCTTCTAGCCTGTGTAATGGTTGTGGGGTGCCTATGCTACCTATGTTTATCTTCTAGCCTGTGTAATGGTTGTGGGGTGCCTATGCGCCGCAAGGGCACTTGTAAGTGCCGCAAAGGCCCTTACAAGGGGAGGAGGGGTCCCGGTTCGAGCTGCGGGGCCCCAAAAGGCCCTTCTCAGGGCCCCGCTGGAGGGAGCCTCACCACTCCCAGCGGCTCCCTCCCTTCCCCTCCCCGGGAGCGGCCGGGGCGGGGGGCTTGGAGGGGTTGCCGGGGAGGGGGTGCGCAAGGTGTGGATGCATTGAGGCTAAGGGGTGTTGCCGAAACTACCCAGGAAAAGGTGTCAAAACATCTGTATACCAATAAATTCCGGCGGCCTGAAAAGCACCACTATACCAATCGCTTTAAAAATGAGCAGCTGTTTAACAGTAGTCTTACGCATTTCGGATCTATGGTCCTTACTCATAGACACCAGTTAACACCTCATCAACCAACATTTAAAAAGGATCAACTGCTGGGAAGGTGTGGGCGGGGTGGGCGTGTCTCCCGGGGCGGGTGCGACCACCCGCCGCGGGTTGCCTGCCCATCCCCGCCGCGGGAGGTTAGTATCGGCTGACTTCGCCACCTTCAAGGTGGCGAAGTAAAACAGCCGATACTAGCCGAGCGAAACCAGTACCGCCGCTTTATAAATGAATCGGCTGTAACAGGTAAGTATCGCCGCGAAAGGTTAACGCTTCGTTAACTTTTCGCGGCCGTTTTCGGACTTTTATAAATCGCGGTAAACGCGATTTATGCGTTAATGTCCGCGAAAACGGCCGCGAAAACTTAACGAACCTTTATAAATATGCCCCATTGTCTACATACATGCCACCATCAGGCCATCACGGTTCGCTCCACTCCTGCGATCAATAATGGACATTAGCAATAGGAAAATTGTGAAGATCCTGATGGATTCCAAGACATCACAAGGTATGCCAAAAAAAGTGCTTTTATTGTACCATCAACAGCACAACATGTTTCGGATCCAACTGACTCTGGGGAGATAACAGGAAAAGCAATACTGCAGGAAACTGATGGAGGGCAGTCACTGACAGATGTGCAAGATAGTATTTGAAGTTGAATAAAGGCATGTCCATTCATCCAACATTTATAGCCTACACATAAGCCCTAAAAGTTGATCCAGATTGGATAGTGGGAAGGTAGATAATGGGCAAAATTACAGGTGGATGGCTGCCATAGTGACACTGGTGGATAGCAGGCAAAAAGAGACTGGTAGACAGCATGCAAAGTGACATTGGTGGATAGCTGTTAATGTAACACTGTTGGATTATGGGCAAAGTGATAATGGTGAATAATTGTAAAAGTAAGACATGGATATCTGGTAAAACGACACTGTTGGACAGTTGGAAATATGACTGGTGGATAGCATGAAAAATAACAGGTGGGTAGCTGGCAAAGTCACACTGGTGAATTGCAGAAAAAATTGACTGGTAGATAGCAGGCAAAGTGATAGTGGTGGATTGCAGAAAAAAAGAGACTGGTAAATAGCAGGCAAAGTGACACTGGTGGATAGCAGGAAAAGTGACGGTGGTGAAAAACAAGCGACACTGGGGAGACAGCTGTATTTGAGGTTGAATAAAGACATGCATCCATCCATTCCAACCTTTCTAGCCTACTTGTTAGCCCTACCTAACAGTATATTCAGAGTGGACAGATGGCAAATGGACACTGTGGAAAGCTGTTGAAGTAATAAACTGGATAATGGGCAAACTTACAGGTGTGTAGCTGGCATAGTGACACTGGTGGATAGCAGGCAAAAACAGACAGGTGGACAGCATGCAGGGTGACACTTGTGGACAACAGGCAAAGTGACATTAATGGATAGCTGTTGAAGTGGCACTAGTGGATCATGAGCAAAATTACACTGCTAATTAATGGGCAAAGTGACACTGGTGAATAGTTATTAAAGTGATGCAGGTGGATAACTGGCAAAATTACACTGGTGGACAACATGCAAAATAACCAGTGGGTAGCTGTCAGTTCTATCTAGACCACTGTTTCTCATCTTTTTAGATTTGCTTTGGTCTGGGGATGTGCCGCTGGATTGGAAAAAAGCCAATGTAATACCAATATTCAAAAGGTAGTCGTTCACAGCCTGGAAACTATAGACCTGTAAGCCTAACATCAGTGGTAGGGAAGGTCATGGAAACTTTGTTACGGGATCATATCCTTGACTTTGTCTCCAGACATCATCTTATTAGTAGTAGTCAGCATGGATTTATGAGAAATAGATCCTGCCAGACAAATTTAATTGTTTTTTATGAAGAAGTGAGTAAGAAGTTAGATTCAGGCACAGCAGTGGATGTGGTATATTTGGATTTTGCTAAAGCTTTTGATACTGTGCCACATAGGTGACTAATGTATAAACTGAGGACTGTTGGCCTTGAAGAAAACATTTGTTCATGGATAGAGAACTGGTTATTGGATCGCAAACAGAGAGTGGTGGTTACTGGAGCTACATCTATGTGGGCTAAAGTTCTAAGCGGAGTGCCTCAGGGTTCTGTACTGGGGCAGCTTCTGTTTAATCTGTTTATAAATGACTTAGAAGGGGGCATTGAGAGCAAGGTCTCAGTGTTTGCTGATGACACTAAACTATGCAGAGCTTTGGAAACTTTCAATGATGTTCAAGTGCTGCAAGCAGACCTAGATAGATTATCAAAATGGGCAGCAGAATGGCAGATGAGATTCAATGTTGATAAATGTAAGGTGATGCATTTGGGATTTAATAATCCCTGTGCCACCTACACCATGAATAACTCTGTGTTAAGTGCATCTGTAATGGAAAAAAATTTGGGGGTTCTGGTAGATAACAGACTTAGCTATAGCAAACAATGCCAGGTAGCAACAGCTAGAGCTAACAAGATATTGTCTTGTATAAAAAGGGGAATAAATTTAAGAGAGAAAAATATTATTCTCCCTCTTTACAAGGCACTGGTAAGGCCTCATTTGGAATATGCGGTGCAGTTTTGGAATCCCATATACAAAAGGGACATCTTGGAAACTGAGGCAGTTCAGAGAAGGGCAACTAAAATAATAAGGGGAATGGAGGGGCTTTAATATGCAGGCAGATTAGACAAGTTAGGGCTGTTTACATTAGAGAAGCGACGTTTGCGTGGGGACACGATAACCTTATACAAATATATTAAAGGGCATGTCCACCCCCAAAACTATAATCCCCCCAACTACTGGCCCCACCATGTAGTGTAGTTTAATCCTTACCTCACATCCCAGCTCCATAGGGTTCTCCTGTAGTCCCCCCCCAAGTCCCAAAAAATGACTACCAGGAGGCTAGCAGAGTCCATATAGGACACTGCCTGCTAGCTGGCCTCAGGTAGATTTTTGCCATCGTACTGCAGCCCTTCTCCCCCCTCCTCCCCCCTCCCTCTCCCTCCCTCTCCCTCCTCCTCCCGTTCTACTATCCTCCCCCTAGCTCAAATCCCCCTTAATATTGTGCTCCCCCATGTCTCCCAGCCCCAACCGCATTTTTTTTTTTTTAGAAAGCCCCCAAACTCTTACTTACCTCTCCTCTTTCCTCCGGCGAAGTGAGCTGCCGGCAGCCGCGTCTGTGATTGGCTGCCGCTCAGCCAATCACAGACCGGCTGCCGGTCCCGCCCCTCTGCTTGCATTTCCTTGCAAGCAGAGGGCCGGGGCGCGGCGAGGATCGAGGGGAGGTAAGGTTGAGTTTGGGGGGCTTTCTAAAAAAAAAATTATAGCGGTTGGGGCTGGGAGCCCAGGGGGGACCATATATTAAAAAAAAATTTTCAGGGTGGACATAGCCTTTAATGGCCCATACAATGAACTCTCTGGTGCATTGTTTACTAATAGGTCATATCAGAGGACTCGTGGACATCCTTTAAGGTTGGAAGAAAAGAATTTTCATCTTCAGGTTAGGAGAGGTTTCTTTACAGTGAGAACGGTGAAACTGTGGAACTGTTTTCCAGCAGATGTGGTAATGGCAAGTTCATTGAATAGCTTTAAAAAAGGCCTAGATGAGTTTCTAAAACTAAAAAATATTGAGAATTACTGGTATTAATGCATATAGATCTGGTTGATCCAGGGATACTTTCCGATTGCCGTTTGGAGTCAGGAAGGAATTTGTTCCCCCTTTTTAGCTGGTTTTTTTTGCCTTCCTCTGGATCAACTGTTAGGTAGGGTTAAAAAAAAAAAAAAAGAGGATGTATAGGTTGGACTTGATGGACGTATGTCTTTATTCAACCTTAATTATTATGTGACTATGTAATTGGTGAACAGACACTGTTGGATAATAGGCAAAGTGACACTGATGGATAGCAAAATAGTACATGCTGGGTACCTACTAGGTGTCCACTCCCTTTTGGCTACCTCCCCGCCAAATGTATTAGTGCACTAAATAAAATGGGATTACCCCTTGGAACAATTAAAACCACTGGACAACCAGTTATTTTTTAATTTGAAATACTGATGGATAGCAGTCAATCTGACCCTGTTTTGCAAAGTAAGCGACACTGTTGGACAGCAGGCAAAGATGAAAAGTTATAATCAAACTTTAAAGGCCTACCATGGCTCCTTACAAGCTGCACTTTACTTGCCTTGTACTGATGAAGCCCGGGAGTGCATTCTTCCTGCTTTCTTGAAAGAAGCTGCTGTTTGCAACAAGGGGGAGGATATCAACAATGCTCAGAAAATGAGAGACAGGTGCCCTGGGTTCCCGGCAATTATGTCATTTAAAAAAAAAAACTGTCCGGTGGTGGGGGCATGTGTGTGGATGTAGTTGGCACCCGTCAGAGAAAGCAGTGGAGGTGGTAAGACATAGCTCCTTTACCTCCTGTATGATTTTTAAGTGGAGATACCCTTTAAGAACCTAATGTGCATGTCTTAATTGGGGCAGGTAAATGGGCCTGACCCCCATACAATGCCCACTGTTGCCTCTGATCCTTTCAACCCTAGAAACACCCCTAAGAAAAGCAGAGATATCCTCCAGACAGTGTTTATACCTGCACTCCCGTCAGAGTTAAACCAGCCCTCCAGACAGCGTTTGAACCAGCCCTCCAGTCAGTGTTTAACCAGCCCTCCAGACAGAGTTAAACCAGCCCTCCAGACAGAGTTAAACCAGCCCTCCAGACGGTGTTTGAAGCAGCCTTCCAGTTCACCTCCACAAGCCACACCTATTTTTTTTTGGCAGAAACATACTAGCACAGCTTAAAATATTTGTTCTAGATGACAAAAGGTCTAGGAACACCCCTGCTTGCTGTCAGACATAGCTCAAACTCAACCGCTTCTCTCTTGGCTCAGACTGGAGCATGAATGGTATTGTTCTTTAAATGGTGTTTACTGTATGTAGCCAGGCAATTCTCTTCAACTAATCTTGTAGTTTAATTCAATAAACTTAAAATTCTTAGTTAAAAAGGCACACTGTTAAAGGGACAGTTCAGTGGAAATGATAAATATTTGTTAAATTGTTAGTTTGTGTACTTAGGAGGTTATTCAATAAAAGTTCTTATCGTTTAAAATGGTGCTAATTTTGCCCCAACCAATCAGATGTTAGCTTTCAAATGTTAAAAGTTCTGATTGGTTGGGGCAAAATTAGCACCATTTTAAACGATAAGAACTTTTATTGAATCTCCCTGTTAGTTCTTTTACATATTCTCCCATTTTGAAAAATCAGTTGATTTCATACCCTTTGCTGTTCCCTGCTGTTGACATTAGTGAGCTGACATTTCAGGTTCTAACGGTCCTTCTTCTTCCCAGGATGCACCACATCCTTGGAATGTTTCTAACAGTAATTTCTACTGATTGGCTGTTGGATGGGTCAAACATGCTCAGATCTCTACTGAGCAACTAAATCAACCCAGGCGCTGGGTCAATGGCAAAACCATAATGGTCTCTACTAGGGGTCCTGCAAACAGGAAGTCAGTATTTTATTCATGGTACATTTATTTATACACAGACACAATGCTGAATTGGCAGATTAAGGTCATTGGGATGAAAAAATACTGATCTTTTTTTCTGAAAAGCATATGTATTTGCACTGAACTTCCCCTTTAAACTGTTATGTGTTTTTTTAATGTGCCCCAGTTACCCTTTTTGCCCATGTTGTGCCCACCGCAAACTCTTGAGCCAGAGCCGCCACTGAACCCCTGGGTGCTTCATCACCTTCAGGGCACCTCCTATTACGACTACTGAGGATAAGGACCTAAACACCTAGGGGTTTACACCCTTGGGTTTATCTTGAATCTTTCATAATCTTGAATTGAATGTCCTGATCAGTAGCCGTCCTTTCAGCCAGGGGCCAAAACAATGGGAAGATATACTCTGCAGGGCAAGTGTCTACTTGCAGGACTAGCAGCTATCAACAAATGTCTGTAAATGGCAAGGATCCAAGTTGGAAACAAAACAAAGTACATACTTAAGAATGCTTAAGAATGCAAAATACAGAAATCTATAACCTAGCATACCAAGGGAGTGTCAGCTATTTAAAGGTTTGGGTCCATGCCTCTATATGTCCTGAGATATGTGTTAAAACAATATAATCCCTCTTAAATAAATTGGCATTGCTGCCTTGAGGAACAAGAAATCTATCTTTATGGATTAGCGCACTTGCTGCAGGGGTGGAGGGGAATGTTTCAAATTGAATTATACAGTATATGAACATAAATCACACCACACAGATGCTGTTATATGTCAAATAAAATTTTCTTCTAAAAGAATGTTAATGTTCTGTGCTTTTGAGGCTTAGGACCCCTAGCGTGTTTCTCATGTGCTTACGATCGCATTTTGTGAGCCGTTAGTGTGTGAGAAACGCATGGCAGTGCATGTCAATGGGGATATACATATTTTTTGCAAATCGCATGCACTTCGATAAAGCAAAATTTCACAGATCTCTGCACAAAATGACAGTAACACTCATGAAACATGTGCCAAAAGAGTGCGCTCTTTTCAAGCTGGTTACCATCGGGTCATGTGTGGCCTCAGCATAAAGGTGTGGAAGCATCAGTTAAAATAATAATGTGAAGACATCTTGGATATAAAGTAATACCTTTTATTGGCTAACTATAATGATTGAAAATGCAAGCTTTCGAAGCACTAGGCTTCTTCCTCAGGCATGATACAATACTGAATCTTAAAAAGCACTCTATTTTATACATACTAGAGTAAAGACTTTCTGACATTACACAGAGGTTATCTTTTGCCCCCATGCCTGATTGGCAATGGCTGTCGTAAATAAAACAGTAAATACACATTTATGTCACAGGCAGTAATAAAAGAATTAGCAAGGGTTAAACAAACAATCAGATACACTTCACCTCTAGTGTCCATGGAGGGTCTGGTATATGAGATATTTATGGGTTTGGGTGGTTTAGAGGAATTTAGTCTGATTAACTCTACATGACATTAAGATTAGAAACATAGTGACACATAAGTTTAGATCTTTGTTGAGTCCAGAGTCCCAAATTTTTGTATACTTTACATTCCCATTCTAACCTCTCTCTTTGGGATCTGAAATTTCCCATGAACACTGTGACTTTTAGTCTTTCAGGCTGTGTCCTTGGCTGCAGAATGGGCACCCACAGGGACATCTCTTTTATTGTTATTAATGTGAATCGACGAGAGTTCATCCTTTGCCTCAGGGTCTGCCCAGTCTCTCCTACATATGTCCTGAGGGGTACCTAGAACTATCATGTACAACATTGGATGATTTGCAGGAGAAGGTTCCCTTTATTTCAAACCTATGTTGGGTTCCTGGTATTGGTATCCTGTCTCCAGTGTGATGTACTTGCAGGTTTCACACTTTTTCTGCAAACAGGGAGATGTTCCATTTGTGTGGTGGCCTGTTGGGAACTTTTTAGAAGCATTTGTTTTAAGTTGGGTGGTTATCGGTAGCTAAAGAGGGGGGGGGGGTCTGGGAATATTTCTAGTAATCTGTTGTCCTTTTGTAAAATGGGTTGGAATTTCTTGGCGATTTTTCGTAGTATTTCCATTTGTGGGTGGTATGTAACAACCAGTGGGATACGGTCCTCCTTTTGGGTATGTTAGTATTGTAGCAGGTTGTTTCTGGGGATGCTGGTTGCTTTCTTGATCTGTGTTTCTGTAATGGACTGACTGGATCCCTGTTTTGTAAAATCTTTTTTGAGCTGTTCCAGGTGCAGACTTCTGTCTGTAGAGTCAGAGCAAATCCTGTTGTATCTTATACCCTGGCTGTAGATAATGGAGTTCTTTATGTGTTTAGGGTGAAAACTGTCATTACTGAGGTATGTGGGTCGGTCTGTAGGTTTGCGATAGATGGATGTTTGTATTGTGTTTCCTTTAATCTGTATTGTGGTGACCAGAAAGCTTATTTCGGTAGGTGAATAATTCATTTTGAGTTTAATGGTGGGGTGGAAATCATTGTATTTTTGGTGGAAGTGCAGTAGGTCATCTTCGCTTGCAGTCCAGATGATCAGAATGTCATCTATATAACGGAAGTAGGCCATGGGTCTGATGGGGCATGTTGAAAGAAAGTTTTCTTCTAAATTTGCCATAAATAAATTTGCATATTGTGGCGCAAATCGTGTTCCCATTGCCACACCCATCTGTTGCAGGTATAAATCCTGCTTGAATGAGAAGTAATTGTGGGTTAGTATAAACTCCATTAATTTGGCAATTGGTAGTGCAGGTATGTCCAGTTTTTTAAGATATCTCAGACAAGCTGAAATACCATCATCATGGGGAATGTTGGTATAGAGAGCCTCTACATCCAATGTGGCTAAAATGGTTCCATCAGGTATATGATCAATGGCTGCTAGTTTATTTAGGAGGTGTGTAGTATCCTGAATAAAACTGGATGTATTTTGTACCAGGGGTTTCAGTATACTCTCAATCCAGCCTTAGATGTTTTCTGTTAGTGTTCTAACACCTGAGATAATGGGTCTGCCTGGGTTCCCTTCTTTGTGGATTTTGGGGAGAATATAGAAGCATCCCACCCTTGGGTCTTCAGGTATTAAAGGTAGCACACTGTCTGTGATCCTGGTAGGCAAATTATTAACCAGGGTTTTAAGTTCTTTCTTATAACAGTCCGTAGGATCCCCCTGTAATTTGGCGTAGTGGGAGCTGTTTGATAGCTGCCTTTGGGCTTCTTTTATATAGTCATTAGAGTTAAAATAATAATGCAAGTCTCCCTTCATCCATTAGATGGAGCTATTACTTTATTTTAAAAGAGCAAAGAAAGTATTGTACATTTGTTATGTTGTTAGTATTTGTTTCCCCACTTTTTGTGATGTGTACTCTTAGTGTATTTATTGTTTGAATGTATAACATACAGATTTTTCTTTAAATTTTATTCTTAACCTCTTCATTACCTTGTAAACTCAACAGGGCAGGGACCTCTTTCCATATGATACATGTTTCAAGCACCTGTATATTTCATGATGCACATACTTATTTATATATTTATGTATTAATTCCTTGTGCCCCTTGTACTGCTTTTTGTATTCTAATATTGTACAGTGGTGTGTCCCCAAGGGGCACTATGTAAATAAACATATACATACCTAAAGATTGTATTTTCTCAATGCTTATTTAGTTTTATAACACACACACCCCACACACACCCTACCCTAAAAAAATGGTGGCTTATTTATATAAGATTACAAACTGTGGGTAGGCAATGGTAGATTAGCATGTTCCAAGGCAGACATCCCACCCTGCCAAAACTCATTTCAGGGAGGGTACCCACACATTTCAGGGAGGATACCCACCCCCTAAAGCCCCACCCCAAGATTAACGCATAATGCAGGCATACAGACCCACACATGTATACAGTCAGACACTTGCATACAAACACATGCATCTCAACAGACACACACTCATGAAAACAGTCAGACACACATGCATACAAGTCATATCACTATTAAGTGTTTTTGTCACAGGACACAGGACTCTGACATCATTGTGATCCCTCACTCTAATTCTAACAACACATTTCAGGGAGATTGTATATTATTTCAGGGAGTCAGGGATCTGCCATTAAAATCAGGGAGACTTCCTGAACTTCAGGGAGAGGTGGGATGCCTGCCAAGGTCTAGGACAGAACTCACTCTCATTATCAATTGTATAATGCATATTATTAGGGGATGAAAATAAAAGACAAGTTTGAGTTGCTATTGTTTATATATTTATAAAGCCATAGTACTTGGCAAAAACTATTTTTAAATCACATTTTACCAGAATACATTCGATTTTCTGCATGGTATACTGCCCAATAATTGAATTATTATACTAATAAAATACCACTCTGAAATATTGTAGAAGAATGTTATATAGCAACACTATACTGAACACCATCCATTATTTAATACAGATCTTTAGAGCAGTGCAGTATTCTGAATTGTTTTCATGCCATGGTATAGAAATACTGCAGTTTCCCCTAACAGAAAGCTGTAGATGTATATTATATATTGAAATGACTTGGATTAATTCCCTAAATGTGGGTGATTCTTTTCTTTGATAGCAGCACTAGTATTCAGGTTTCCTATATTTGGGATAAGCAGTAGGTTTAGATCATGCAAAACAAATACCGTATATACTTGAGTATAAGTCGATCCGAGTATAAGTCGAGGTACCTATTTTTACCTGAAAAATTTTAAAAACTGATTGACCCGAGTATAAGTCGAGGGTTAAAATTTTGACCACAACTGCCTTCTGATTCTGTATTGTTTTGAGGCTTTAGTTGCCCTTTAAATAGACAGCAGAATTACCATACATGAATCCCATACAGTAATAGCCAAATCCAGTACCAGTAACCTCCAATTCCTTGGCACTCCAGATGTTTTGAAACTACAACTCCCAGCATGCTTTGTTGCAGGGAGTTTCAGTTTCTAAACATGTGGAGTGGCATGGTTTAGTAAACTTTTAATTAAGCTTACCATCATTTACAATTCTCCTGAACTCCATATTGTAAAGGGCACTCTGACCCCATATAGTAAAGGACTCTCTGACCCCAATAGTTAAAAATGTCACCTGAGAGCTGTAGTTTCAAGCTGTCATTTGCACTAAACTAGCAGCTGTTTTTTTGCCCCAAACTGAGGAGACCCATCAAATTTACAGCATCCAGATGAGCAGTGACAGTGTTGAGTGAGTCCAGCAGCCAGACTACAGGAAGCAGGAAGTGTAAAGGCAGATAAGCTCCTGTAACTTTCTATGCAGGTTAACACAGCGCCACCTACTGGTTACTATTCGCAATTGCAGAATTTGGATCTAAAGTAGGACTTGACCTGAGTATAAGTCGAGGTTAGGTTTTCAGGCTAATTTTAAAGCCTGAAAAATTCGACTTATACTCGAGTATATACGGTAGGCTAGGACAGTTACCACAATCAGCTATTTTTAGACCACCACCGATCTGGTACCAGCCGATTGCGCACATCTTTACTTACATAGGCACGACCAGCTGTTTAAAACCAGCAAATTGCAGTATCAGGCCTGCTGCTATGGAGGGTGTGTGTCTGGGACCTGGAAGGGGCCTGCTACAAAATTTTGGACAACCCCCCCATAACTGCATAATCTTCAAGCTTAAGATTGATGGCACAAGTGGTAAAGTTCCATCTGTACTTACAGATTGAGTCTAGATCGGTTAGTATGGATTGGTGCAGCCAATCGTACACTGTACATGTATTTTAGGGGGGGTACAGGTGTTCTTCAGGAATTTTTTTTTGGGAAACCTTCACTTGTCCCTGTATGGGGTCCTTTATGACAGTCATTCTGTGACATATCTGAGTGACTAATGCAGTAATAGAATCTGTAGCTCTTTATATATCATCATGATACATCATTATCTTTATATCATTTTACATCTTTAATAAACATGTAAACCTTTATATTGTATTGAAATGCAGATTGCATGCCAGTACTGCTGCTCTAATGTGAGCCATATACTATTTAGACATTAGATATATTCTACATTTGTTCTGCAAATTTATTTAATGCAGAAAAGAAAATAATAGATGAGAGTTGTACTCCAAACAATTCTGTGACTTTATTTGTGAACCACTAAACACACAACATTTCTGAGGATTACCTCTTCCAAACGTTGCAGTAACCTGAGAGGTTTAAATACAATAACACCATGCAAAGCTCCACCACAGTGGTTGTGTCAATCTATTACCAATACATTAAATATCAGATTTAGGAAGGATTAAAACAAGTGTCCATATATATCGTGGTTTCCTCCAATGTATCCGATACATCTTCTTCGTCAATAATGATGTGTAGAAAACAGTATCCAAAAACTTTAACAAGCTATGATTAATCATATCTTCTATCAATAAAAAGTTAAAATATTCACGTTGGTCCTAAAGTACTTTAAAATTCCATAAAACAGCAGGATTTTACCTTTCCAGAGGAAATCATGTATAATGTATCCTTATTGATAGAGCTGTGTATTCTTGAGGTTACTGGAAAAATGCTACAAAAGATGGTAACATAGAGAATACTTTATCTACTATACCATATAGACTTCAATATATACCCACTTTTTATTTAAACTTACTTCAATTATATATTTCAATTACGGTATACAGCAAGATTTTTCAGCTAACTTAATAAAAAAAAACACTTTGTATGAAACAAGGTATGTCATAATCTTCATTAAGGCCAAACGATGCAAAGGAATTTAAGATATCCATCCACCACAATTCTCTTTGTAGTAGATATCTCTGAAAATTGCCAACTTTTTGGTGAATTATAACTACCTGTAAGACCTGTCATCGTAGTTGGGACACTGTTTTCTTTCAGAAAAATGTCTACTAAGGGCTAGGCCACACTGCTGCGTTTTTTTTTGCATTTGCGCTTGAGTTTGTGCATGCGTTTGCATTTTTTTTCATATCACTGAAAATGTGGCAACGCACCGCAAATGCGCGTTTTCGGGTGTGTTGCGATTTGCGTTCCGCATTTTAAATCGCAATCGCATAGTTTTTCAATACTTAATGAAAAAAACGCATGCGCAAACGCAACAAAATCGCACATGAAATCGCATGCAATTCCGTGTGCGATTGCGTTTGCGTTGCAGTGTGGACGTGCCCTAACTCTTTTTTATTTCCACCATCAAAGTTTGACTTTTGTGTTTGCCTATTCTTATTAATGCCTCTTGTTTTGTTTTTCCCACATATACCCAACAACAAGGGCATTTTATTAGGTTAATAACAAGTGGCAAAATCTTTTTCATTTTGTGTCCCTTGTATTTTATGTACTTTGTAGCGCAGACCTTTATGCATATTAAGTATATTTACCTTTTGCGCGATCCACCGCAGTAGCTCTAAAAATTCACAACTGATTCCTGGTTCAGATCAACTATAGCGTGCATTAACATATTGATTGAAGAACAGAAGGTAAGGCATAGCTGCTGCATTATTACTTCTCCTTGCTGGTTGCTTTTTGGTTTCCTTTGCACTTGTGTACATCGCCCCACCGATACTGATAATGATGTGTGAGTGCAGGTTGCCCTCTAAGCTGTGTATACATGCACAGGTAAAGGACTTGGCAGACCATGCACACAAAGTGCCGATAAATTATCCAATATACTGTATATAGAGTGCCAAATGTCATTTTGCATCTGTATGAATTATAAATACCAGGGCACAAAGCCAAAAAAAAACTTCGTAAGGGTGTGTTATTTTTAAATATTTATGTTTTGTTTTGTGATCTGTTCTCTCCATAGTGACTATCTATAAAGTAAACTTCTTTCAAACAATATTCAACATTTCAAAACATTTCAAAATGTTTCTTTTTTCAGAGCCTAATTTTTTTCTGTACTGTGAGTTCTGTTTAATTACCTAATCTAAACTTTCAACTTAAAGGGCAAGTCCAGCCCAAAAATGAAAACTTACATACAGGTAAATCACCCCCCCAAAACCCTAAACTGTAATAGTTTGAAATGTGAAATATATAAGTCTAACCTGAAATCCTGCACAATGTCCTGTTTCCCCTGTTTCTGCTTCCTGGTTCCTTCAGTTAGCAACTGTCAGCTATGGATTTGACAGTTGATATCACAGCCAATGACTGAATGTTAATCCCCTATCTGCCTCTTCTGAGCATGCCCAGGCTCAGTGCAGGCTCAGTACAGGTTTCTAAATTGCTCAGTTTCCATGACACATCCAGAAGCATAGCAGGCATACAGTAATGAATTCATAGGACAAAGTATAATATATCAACATATTTTAAAGAGGCCATTCTTTCTAAAAGGTGTTATTATGAGTGTGGAGTTGTCCTTTAAACCTGCAAAGGACTTTAAGAGGAAATATGAATCGGCTGTTTATTTAAATACATTTATTGTTTTATATTTATCTTCCTAAAATAAGTCCCTTATGTAATTCCTTCCAGCATCAGCAGGAGAGTCTGGTGCCAGTGTCAATTTTTATAGTAAACTTCTGCAGTAAGGGCGAGGTCCCACTATCAGCGCACAGAAGCACACACAATCGCAATGTTCTGCACGCAACACAGACCAAAAGTATTTGTCCAATGTTAATGTATTTGAAGAACGCACTCTTGAAGCTGTTTCTCACTTTAGTTAGTGTTTAATAATGACATACGTGCACAACGTTTCGGGGCGTGTCCCCTTCCTCAGGTGCATCTGGACAAATGCTTATAACTGTAGGTGGTTGTCAACCACTGAGGAATAGCACCTAGCAAGCAGCTTTAAATAGGAGTGCGGGGAAGAAACAATTTTGCAAGTATAACAGACCAAAAGTAATAGCATGTGCTCCGATATTGCATGGAAGTGCATCGCATGTAATGGCGTGCTCCAATAGGCTACCACAGGCATGTGCTCACACTAGAACAATCAGATCACACTAGTGGGAATTGGTCCTAAGGGTGTTTTCACCAAGTGGCGCAAGCTTGATTGGGTTAGTTCCACCACTTCGCATATATGTTCCAGCTTTGATGAAGAATTTCAAAGATGAAAACTGGTTAAGACAGTGAAAACTTTGGCAATTCAGCAACAAAGTATCATTTGTAATTTTGACCTCTGAACTTTCAACGGTGGAACCTGTTTCCCTTGAGACTTTCCAAAAGGGATTTACTATAAAGAAGGTCATAAAATACATATAATATACAACATCATACGACTATATTTTATCAGTATGATTGATAGATTATCCAATAAAATCGTTCATTGTGTGTATGGCTTCCCTTAGATCCTAGGACTGTGTTTTAATAGTAGCAAATAATCTATAAATTATTATTTCTAATTATTATTAATCTTTTTTTACTAAACTAGATTCTAATCAGGGGAGATCCTCTGACTGTGAGGGCCCAAGACACATGTCCTTGTCCCATAAATGTGTGAATTAATGTGGGACATAGAAGATTAGATTAGAATTATTAACTGTTATCACTAAAATGTAAACTGTACTTCCACTTTGTTATATAGATTTACATCCTCCTCACCGCAGAAGTTTCATCATGCTCAGCTGTTTATTGATGGCTGTCATTCCAGGAAATGACATTCTACTGCATATTAACGTTATTCCAACAGTTTAGCCTGGGAGTTCCTGTTCAATGTTAAATAAAGAAGAAGAGGAACTGCATTAAAACTGCTTTGTTTATAATGTTAGAAAACAAGTGAGCACATGATATGTTTACAAATTGGGTGGATTCTTATGTTCACAGTAAACACTTCAGGCAGAGTGTGAATTTTTAGCTGGCAAATGGCCACAGTTGGGATCTGGTTGTTACTAGAAATATTGGTAAAAAAAATCTCTTAATTCAAAGTCAATAGCTTTAGTGTCTAGCAATGAGCTCACAAACCCCAGGGAAGGATCTGGCCCAGCGTAGATACAGAAAGTGTTATGGGTGAGAATATTTATATAAAATTGTGTTATAAACAGCACTTTAAGGTTTCCGATTCAGTGGGTTATTAAATATGTCTCAAGATCAGGAGATCACACAAAGGAGAGAAGGTATGAGAAGTAAAGTTCAGGCGCCTGAAAAGCACTATGTCCAAGACCATGGCAGTCATGATCTTCTCTGGCAGCCATGACTTTCTACATGATGAAGCACAGTGGGCTTGGGTTTTTAAATGAATGATAAGAATGCAGCTCTACAAATGCTACTTCTTTTCCTACTTCTTTTCCTCTTTCAAACCCTGGAAGAACCAGTAATGTAATGCTGGCCATATACCTGCCTGACATTACATAAATCCGACCCAAACATTGAATCGATCATAACATTGAGCCAGGTACCGGTTTCTCATTTTGAGACGATTCCAAATGGATAATGTTTTGTGAGCGGTGACATAGTAATAGATATTGAATAAAGACATCCATCCATCTAGTTCAACCTTTATAACTTACTCATTAACCCTACCTGAGGAAGGCAACAAAAAAAAAAAGCTGAAAAAGGAAAAAATGCCTTCCTGAATCGAAATAGCAAATTCCTGGATCAACAAGATCTATATGTATTAATACCAGTAATTTTCAAAATGTTTAAGTTTTACCTTTTCCAGACCACTTTTAAAGGTATTAAATAAACTTGCCATTACCACATCTAATGGAAGACAGTTTCACTGTTTCACTGTTCTCTCACAATTAACTTTTTCTAACCTGCAGATGAAATTAATCTAAAAGGATGTCCATGAGTCCTCTGATATGACATATTAGTGAAAAATGTTCCAGATAGTTTATTATATGGCTGGTTTGTGAACTGGAGGGCTGACTGTAAAGCTGGTTTGTGATCTGGAGGGCTGACTGCAAAGCTGGTTTTTGAACTGGAGGAATGACTGTAAGCTGGTTTGTGAACTGAAGGACTGACTGTAAAGCTGGTTTGTGAACTGGAGTGATGACTGTAAAGCTGGTTTGTGAACTGGAGGGCTGACTAATTCTGGTTTGTGAACTGGGGGATAACTTAACAATGGTTTGTGAACTGGGGGGCTGACGTAACAATATTTTTGAACTGAAGGGTTGACTTTAAAGATGGTTTGTGAACTAGAGGGCTTGCTTACAATGGTTTGTGAACTGTAAGGTTGAGTTAACAATGGTTTGTGAACTGGAGGGCTGACTGTAAGCTGATTTATGAACTGGAGGGCTGACTGTAAAGCTGGTTTGTGAACTGGAGGGATGATGTAAAGTTGATTGTGAACTGGAGGCTGACTGTAAATCTGGTTTGTGAACTGGAGTAATGACTGTAAAGCTGGTTTATGAACTGGAGGGCTGACTAATGCTGGTTTGTGAACTGGAGGGCTGACTGTAAAGCTGGTTTGTGAACTGGAGTGATGACTGTAAAGCTGGTTTGTGAACTGGAGGGCTGACTAATTCTGGTTTGTGAACTGGAGGGATAACTTAACAATGGTTTGTGAACTGGGGGGCTGACGTAACAATGATTTTTGAACTGAAGGGTTGACTTTAAAGATGGTTTGTGAACTAGAGGGCTTGCTTAACAATGGTTTGTGAACTGTAAGGTTGAGTTAACAATGGTTTGTGAACTGGAGGGCTGACTGTAAAGCTGATTTATGAACTGGAGGGCTGACTGTAAAGCTGGTTTGTGAACTGGAGGGATGACTGTAAAGTTGATTTGTGAACTGGAGGGCTGACTGTAAATCTGGTTTGTGAACTGGAGTAATGACTGTAAAGCTGGTTTATGAACTGGAGGGCTGACTAATGCTGGTTTGTGAACTGGAGGGCTGACTGTAAAGCTGGTTTGTGAACTGGAGGGAGGACTGTAAGCTGGTTTGTGACTGGATGCTGACTAATTCTGGTTTGTGAACTGGAGGGATAACTTAACAATGGTTTGTGAACTGGGGGGCTGACGTAACAATGATTTTTGAACTGAAGGGTTGACTTTAAAGATGGTTTGTGAACTAAGGGCTTGCTTAACAATGGTTTGTGAACTGTAAGGTTGAGTTAACAATGGTTTGTGAACTGGAGGGCTGACTGTAAAGCTGATTTATGAACTGGAGGGCTGACTGTAAAGCTGGTTTTGAACTGGAGGATGACTGTAAAGTTGATTTGTGAACTGGAGGGCTGACTGTAATCTGGTTTGTGAACTGGAGTAATGACTGTAAAGCTGGTTTATGAACTGGAGGGCTGACTAATGCTGGTTTGTGAACTGGAGGGCTGACTTTAAAGCTGGTTTGTGAACTGAAGGGATGACTTAACAATGGTTTGTGAACTGGAGGGATGACTAAAAAATGGTTTGAGAGCTGGTTGGCTGATGTAACAATGGTTTGTGAACTGAAGGGTTGACTTTAATGCTGGTTTTTGAACTGGAGGACTGACTTAACATGGCTTTTCAACTGGCGTGTTGTAAACTGGAGGTCTGACTGTAAAGCTGCTTTGTGAACTGGAGGGCTGACTTAATGGTTTGTGAACTGGAGGGCTGACTTAATGGTTTGTGAACTGGAGGGCTGACTGTAAAGCTGGTTTGTGAACTGGAGGGATGACTGTAAAGCTGATTTGTGAACTGGAGGGCTGACTGTAAAGCTGGTTTGTAAACTGGAGTGATGACTGTAAAGCTGGTTTGTGAACTGGAGGGCTGACTTAAAAGCTGGTTTGTGAACTGAAGGGATGACTTAACAATGGTTTGTGAACTGGAGGGATGAATTAACATTGATTTGTGAACTGGTTGGATGACATAACAATGGTTTGTGAACTGAAGGGTTGACTTTAAAGCTGGTTTGTGAACTGGAATACTGACCACAATGGTTTGTGAACTGGCATGTTTGTGAACTGGAGGGCTGGTTTAATGGTTTGTGAACTGGAGGGCTGACTTAATGGTTTGTGAACTGGAGGGCTAATGTAACAATGGTTTGTTGACTTTAAAGTAACAATGGGTTGACTTTAAAGCTGGTTTGTGAACTGGAGAGCTGGCCTAATAATTTGTGAACTGGAGTGCTGACCTAATGGTTTGTAACGTAACAATGGTTTGTTGACTTTAACGTAACAATGGGTTGACTTTAAAGCTGGTTTGTGAACTGGAGGGCTGACTTAATGGTTTGTGAACTGGAGGGCTAACGTAACAATGGTTTGTTGACTCTAACGTAACAATGGGTTGACTTTGAAGCTGGTTTGTGAACTGGAAGGCTGGCCTAATGGTTTGTGAACTGGAGTGCTGACCTAATGGTTTGTGAACTGGAAGGTTGACTAAACAATAGTTTGTGAACTGGAAGGATGATTTAACAACGGTTTGTGAACTGGAGGGCTGATTTAACAATGGTTTGTGAGCTGGAAGTTTGACTTAACAATGATTTAACAATGGTTTGTGAACTGCAGGGATGACTTAAGAATGGTTTGTTAACTGGAGGGCTGGAAAACAATGTTTTTTGACTGGAGGGCTGTCTGACACTGGTTTCTGAACTGGAGAGCTGACTAACACTGATAATGAACTGGAGAGCTGACTAACACTGATAATGAACTGGAGAGCTGACTAAAGGCTTGTACACACATGCGATCGTGGGTCCCGACCCACAACGCACAATGTGTACGAAGGAACGTTTCGCCCAATAATCGGCCGGTGTGTAGGCTCTTTGTCGGCCAAAACAGTCGTTCTTTTGGGTTCATTTAATGACCGACTTGGCGGATCTCTGGATGAACGACCATTTCAGACGATAAAGCGCCTACACACGGGCCGATTATCGGTCGAAATGTTCATACACATTGTGTGTCGCGGGTCGGGAGCGGCAATCGCACGTGTGTACGAGCCTTAACACTGATAATGAACTAGAGAGCTGAATAACACTGACAATGACCTGGAGGGCTGGTTTTAACACTGGCCAGTGGAACGGGTGAGTCTAAGAACTAGTAATAACACATATTAGATTAGTTTATATTCCCCAGACCCTCACCAGCCTATATATTTAATAATTAGTTCAATTGATTAGTAAATCAGTTAAATTGAAACATCTGTGACCCCCAAAATCAAATAGATTCATTTATAAGTGCTTAAATAAGTGCTTTGACAAATGTTTCCAATAGATCGATATAATAAATAAATGTAAATATTAGATAATGTCCAAAAAGCTTTTTGAACACTATCTATAATATTTATATTCAATTTTAAATGTATTCACTATTGCACTTTAGTATCGGTCGGTAAAGCCACCCTCTGCACCCCTATACCCCCTATGCTCTGTACTTGCCAACCAATGTAGGTACTCCCTTTTTGGGGTGGGGCTTATAATTTTCAAACAAAGCCCAAGGTTTTAGTATAGCACTGATCATGAACACATCACCCAGATCTAGATTCCCCATTTGGGGGTCAGTGTTTTTCCACCTCCAGGGGAAATAAGAAATTCCATTGTTGCCCATTGCAGTTCTAAAGTGCTGCCACTAGGGTATTATAATTATTACCACAGTGGGAGTGGTGAGACTCATTCACGGGGTAATTTTACAAGGCCAGATTTGCATCTTAGGAGCCAATAGGCACGAGAAGCCTTAACCACACCCCTCAAAACAGACCACGCCCCCAAACCACATCTATTTATAATTTGAAGGTAAAATACATTTATATTTATCTTGAAATTTGTGTTAAAAAAACTAAACCTATTAAATTGTAAATCAGGAATGGTGTCAAGTGCGAACAGTGGGAGATCAACAGTGGGAGTTGGTATTGACAGACACCCCTAGGCCCATACTGTACCTACTTTACTTACCATACCTACTGCAAAAACTGTAAATCCGGTCCTGGTTTTAGACGTAGGGAGATTTAGTGACAGCAGATGATTGGAGATGGTTCCATTCTCTGCTGCTATAGAAAATAAGTATGAATTTCTTTTATCCCTTTTAACTCCCTTCTTACTGACTTTGACAGCTGTGTTCCTACGCCGGACCTGAGTATAATTACAACTTCCAGAACTGACACCAGCAGCTCAACTTCTACTGGAAAACTGACAGTTTCCTGTTCCTTTCTGTGCTGTGGAGTCTTCAAATGGTTTTATGTACTGAGAGGTTTCTAATAACTTACAGCAACCAATCAGAAGTTGGAAAATAATATCTAATTGGTCGCTGCAGAGGAGAAGCACAGGCAAACATTTGCACCTCTTGGACCCTCTTTGGTTCATTTGCTAATCAGATTTATCCTGTGTGGCTGGGAAACAGTTATATTATTTTTAAAGGGCATATCCACCCCAAAACTATAATTTCACCTACTACTGGCCCCACTCTTTAGTGTAATAAAATCCTTACCTTACATCCAGCAGGGCAGCTCCAAATGGCTGCCCTGCTTAGCCCCTCCAAAGTCCCAAAAACTGGCCACCAGGAGCCTGGCAGAGTCCATATAGTACTGCCTCCTGTCTCTCCTCCGGGAGAATTTTGCCATGCGCTCCAAAGCCCTCCCCCCCTCCCTCTTCCACCCGTTTTACTCTCACAGACATCCCACCCTGCCAAAACTCATTTCAAGGAGGGTACCCACACATTTCAGGGAGGATACCCACCACCTAAAGCCCCACCCCAAGATTAACGGATAATCTATGCATACAGACACACACATGTATACAGGATCATAAATAATGTGGAACGAGGACCGCACTCACTTGGTGAGTATAAACTTTATTTTGACATAGGTCTGTGCACAACGTTTCAGGGTTACCGCCTTCCTCAGGTGCACCACCCAAAGAGCTACAGAACCAGGAGTGCGAGGAGATCTTCAATATTCACACACATGTATACAGTCAGACACTCTTGCATACAAACACATGCAACCGCTAAAGGACTCTCACATCATTGTGCTCCCTTTCAGGGAGATTGTATATTATTTCAGGGAGTCAGGGATCTGCCATTAAAATCAGGGAGACTCCCTGAACTTCAGGGAGAGGTGGGATGCCTGCCCTCCCTCCCCCTAGTTACAAACCTTTTTGTTATATAGTAGGTCTCCCTCCCCCAGCCCCAACCGCTATAATAGATTTTACAGAAACTCCCCCGATCTCTACTTACCATACCTCTTTCCCCCAGCGTTCTCCACTGCCAGCAGCCGCGTCCGTGATTGGCTGCCTCTCAGCCAATCACGGAAGCGACTGCCGGTCCAGCCCCCTGCTTGCAGTTTCATGCAAGCAGAGGGCTGGGACAGTACGCCAGAGGGAAGGTAAGTAATGATTGCCCCTTAGCCTACTGGGCCAGTCCTCCCCTGTCGTCGGCTGAGAAGAAAGAAGACTTTAGATCAAGAAGATGGCAACACCGGCGACATTGATGTCGCCAAGTCGGCGGTTTCACTGGTGGCTGCAGTGACATCGTCTGTGTCAGTGACATCAGTGGAGTTGGTGTCGTCATCTGGGAAGAAAGAACCACTAGTGCTCTTCTTATGTTTTTTTGCTGTTCTTCCCACAGGGACATGCTCCCCGGACCAATTCCCAGGTCCCAGAGCCAATTACAGTAAGTTACCACTGATATTTAAACCATTATTTTAAGTGGAAATTTGCACATTTTCAAATTTATGTATTTTTCGAAAATCCGCAAATCCTTGAGCGGATCGGATTTTCGGAGTTTGGCCATCTCTAATATGGAGCAGAGCAGTAAGGAAAGGATTTTTGAAAACTATACAGTGGGGCAAGCTCTGGGGCAAATGGGGTGGAAATGCACATGACTGAAAGTTTTATGGACTCCAAATTTAGTTCCTGATCTTCAAAATATGAATTTTTTAGGAATTTCCCTTAAGTGTAAAAGAAAAAAAACCAAACATTTAAGAACAGACTTATTTATTGGAACAATGGTCAGTGGAACATTTCAGTTAAAAAGATTACACATTTTATCAGCAGAAATGGATAAAGACCATAAACAACATTTCTCTTCCACCATAGGCTAGCTTACGTCCCTGTGTTTGGAAAGAGGCAGAAAAGATAAATGTTATATGTAAAATGATAATTAATATAAAATCACACAGATTTCTACTAGTGAAAAATGTTGGAGCTTATTTCCTTGTAAAACATAAATAATTATGCACCTTTTCTCCTACTGAAAAATATCTAATTATACAACTTCCCTCGTCTAAAAAGTACATATTTGCTCAGCTTATCTCCTAGTGAAAAACACAGACAGTAATTACATAGCTCCTCTTGTAGTGAAACTTAGCACAACTCTCCTAGTGAATAACACATAATTGCATACTGTAACTTCTCTAGCAATGAAAGTGTATAATTATGCAACTATTTGCTGGTGAAAAATGCACAATTGCACAGCTTTCTACTGGTGAATGTTACAAAATGACATTAGTAAGCATTATATTGCTAATTTTGTATTGTCACAGCTTCTACAACTGCTTAAGATTAATTTGTCTATCTCATCTCTTTTCTGTATTTAAAAGTGAACATAGATCTGAACATTACATAATACCTGATCTGGTTTCTCACTTGCACCTAGTTATAATTCAATTAATGTAAAATATTAATAAATACTTCAGGTCATGTAATAGGAACAGAGAATTTGTAAAGGGTTAAAATCACAGCATTGATTCCAGTATTTCTACACTGTAATGTAAAGGACTTTGCTGCATAGTCAGTTAATATCCTAGTACCAGTGGATTGCTATATATTTTTATTGAGAGGCACTTATTTAACCTTAAAAGTACATTCTCATCCAAAATATTCAGGAACTCATTTAATATTTTATCTCTTCATTTCTCACTCCTATTCAGTAGCATAACTAGGAATCACTGGGCCTGCCAGCAAAACTATGATGGGGCCCCATCCGTGTTTTGTCCACAGTGGTCATTGAAAAAATAAGAAGATGGGGCCCCCTGCGGTTGCTCCCCATGCTCCCCTGGTAGTAAAAATTATGTTTTCATTATTAAAGAAGAACTATAGTGGGTTACCCCCTCCATTCCAACCCCCTCCCCTAAAAGAACCAAGGGTGACAACATATAATCCTCTAGGTCCTCACCCCTAAACATAAGCTATACTGACACAATTAGCTAAACTTTGAAGGTACTGTGTGTGGGATTTAGGGCAAACCTAAGGGTGATGACCTAATGGTTTAGGCAATATTAGGGGATGGGAGGTGGTTCAGGGCACTACAGTTGCCCTTTTTTGCAGTACACACATGAATGCCTTGTTGGATTCTACATGGCAAATGGAATCTGTCATGTAAACTATCCCATACAATCCTTCTGTCAATCAATAATTGTCCCATCAGCACCAAGGATTTGATAATGCACTCATTTTGCAACTCTATCTGAATCTTAACTTTTTTTAGGGTGTCCTAGTAAGCCAGGTCAAACCTGCCAATAAAAAAATGTAAAACAATTTTCTTGTTCCTGTTAAATAATCTAATGCTTGCCATATACTAATTCAAACATTCAATATTGAGTTTAAATGATTCTGTGGTGTTGTAATGATCAATATTATCTCCTAGACTGTTCATTTTCATTTTTAATATTTGTTTTTAAAATGACCAGCCCAGGCAATTGTACATCAGTTATTGAATTATAGCAAAATAATGCATATTGCAGGCTTTCAAACCTTTTATCAAACCTTATTTTCATTTTTGACTTACTCTAAAAATATAAATTGCAATAGAATTTTAACATAGAGTTTGAATATAGTCATTATTATGTTTACATTTTTGAACAAAATACACTATGAAGTGTATGGTAATTGCTCAAGGGTCAGTATGAAAAGCCACACAAAAAAATTGGTTTGTCGAGTGAGCCTCAGTCTGAAGAATTTTTGGAACTGTTGGCATGGTGTATGTACTATAGGCGCTGCTCTTGTGGTGGTTCTGCCTCTGAATTTAAGTGTATGTCCTGGCTCACCGATGAACTGCTTGTAAGGAGCCAAAAGCAGTCACTGGCCAAACAAATACTGTGTGTACCCAGATCTCTAGCCAATTACAGGCAGCTTCCAATTGAATTCCAAAATATAAAAGCTATAAATCTGTAATATGTGCACACAGCTTTACTTGATTTGAAGGGAAAGTCCACCCCTCAAATATAAAACTGTATATAGGTAAATCACCCCTAAACCCCAAAAATGCAATAGATAGTAAGCTGAGAGATAGAAGACTAATACCCCTCTTTCTGCTTCTTTCTAGTAACATTAGCAGCTGTCAATCATGGATGTGACAATTGACATAATTGCCAATGACTGAATGGTATTCCCCTAGTTTCCTCCTGAGCATTTGTGAGGTCATAACGAGCTTGGAGAGGAGACAGAAACCTTTTTAGAGTAAGAAGTAACATTTAGCTGTATGGTTTGTCCTACATTTGTCACTTTACAAACTATTTGGGGTTTTAGGTTTACCTACATATAACTATATGCAATTTTTCATTTTAAGAGTGAGCATGCCCTATACATAAAAGTATAAGGCTAAAAAAGTAGGGGGAGAAATGTAAGCACTTGTACAAAATGGACTTTCGCACCCTCCCCCCCAAACATCCTGGTTTGCCCAGGCCAGACCTGATCTCACACCTAATTTTGTCCTGTGAGTGTGGGTCTTGGGCATATTGGGGGCATGTCTGGGCATGTAGGGTTAAAGTGGATGGCTTAGCTGTGCAGAGGTAAAATAGGCCAAATCCCTCATCCTGTATGCCTGGGAGCCAGTATTGGAGAATTACTTTTTTTTTTTTTTTTAAATAGATGACATTCAGTGCATGGTTAGCCAGGAAGTGATATCGGTGTGTTCAATCAGAATAGCACATAATGAATGAGTCACAAGCTGTTGAGTTGGCAAAGCTGCTATTAGGTATGTTTTTTTTATGAAAGATTGCTTTAAGAAACACTTTTCAATTTGAAAAATGACTGTCACAGATCACTGGCCAATGTTAATGCTACTAAAATCCTTCTCAATCCCATGAAGACTAACCGTTTGTTGACTTTATAAAAGGTGCTGGAATTGCATTCCTGACACTAAATGCTTCAAAACAAGGAAATAGATTGATACAGAAATGCTTCATATGTGAATGAGAAATAAAATAAAAGAAACAAGAATAGTATTTATAAAGGATTACCTATAGCCATTCTTTATTACGGTTGAAAAAATATTTCTGTTGAAAAGACAGGATTCTATTTTGAAATCACCTATTGACTTCAGTGGGTAGTGGGAGGAGAGTAGCTCTAGCCTGGTTCAACCCCTGACTGTGGAACTAGGGATTTCTTTCCTACATTCCCAGTCAAATAGACACTTCTGGAATCCCTGGATCCTGTATATGTCCTGATAGCACCTGGTATTCCTAAGCTGGACACACATTACAAACTTACTTAAAGCCCCCCCGCTTCCAGGAAACAGGGTACAAATCCTGTAGAATATAAGTCACGGGGAGCAGTAAAAGGAGGCAATTTTCTCCAGACACTGATCCCCATATTGGTGCTACTGCTTACCTGCCGACATTCTCACGAATGTTGCCTGGTCTGAACATTTTGCAACCAACATTATGATCGTAATGCTGATCACAAGCCATGATCTATCTAGGAAATGTCTTGGGAATGTGTCCAGGTAACACCATCACTGCACCCAATATTTTGATTAATTCAACAATCCTAACAGATCATACGTACATACATAAGTTGTCACAACAATGAGTCAGTGTATGGCCAACTTTTTTTCCTTATGAAGTCTCCGCTCTTACAAATGGTAACCATCAATCAAGGCTGTGACAGTGAAGTTGGCCAGTGACTTACTAGGGCTGCATGAGCAGCTTGCTTCACAAGTGTGCAAGCTCACACATAACTCACAAAGCCATAAAGGAGGAGCGGCAAGGGACCAGTGGACTTCAAAATATATATCTTTTCAGTAGCGTTGGGGAGAAAGGAAAGTATTTTATTTTTTTAAGTTTTGGGGGATCAGACTGTGTGGTAACAGTTTGTTAGGGAGTGACACACAGCTGGTCACATTGCAGTAATCCATTAACTATTGACTATTTTCCTGTAATATTTTTAAAAGAATTGGCTACTGGATGTCAGCATACTAGATCTTTGAAATTATTGGTTTTGTATTGGGCACTAATACACAACACAGACACAATTGCCATAATATAATAGTACAACAAAGCAAGATAACAGTTTGTTATGCACCAAGTGGTGCAAATGTTTGCATGTGCTATTAATTTGTAGCCATTCATAAGGTTAGATCAATTTCTGATCAATTGCTTCAAATATTTAGCACAGGCAATCAATTACACCTCTTAGTATATAATCCCCAATATGATTAATGTATATATATACGTGTGTGTGTGTTGTAAATATATTCAAGGTCAGTAAAGGGAATTCTCAAGTAATCTTATTGTTTCTAAAGCTAAGCAAGTGACAAAGGGCAATCCCTTGTGACAAGCAAATACGATTTAAATGTTAGCAAAATAAGCGGTTTGTGCTTTAATTATTCAAATCTTTCTTTAGTCTACTCACAATGTTCATGGTTATTAATATAAGAGAAATATGGTGCCTTTCCTTCATTTGGATCATTGGAAATATATTTATGTATGTATGGGTGACCTTGCTAAGCTTTTTTACACTAACGCTAATCCAGCAAATCAAGTTGAATTTTGTGAGCGTGTATAGATACTGTATATGCCTATAAACTACTGTATTTGGTATCAGGATCTATTGGGCCCGAAGGAAAATTTCTGTCAGATTCAGATTGCTACCAGCTCCTTTTATTACATTAGAGGGAGCCAATAACATTGCACAGTGTGCGGCTGTATCCAACAATCACTTCATATTGTTCACAAATATATATACACAATAGTTTACATGTATTTGTGAATTGCGCAAATTTCAATGGAATCTGCCATGAATTTGTGACAGAAGTCGCATGTGAATGGGCTGCCTAAGTACAGATCTGCCTAAAGATGTTAATTGCACATATAAACTCTGTATATCTATATCAAGCATCTCCTCAGTTATTTTACAATCCTGCTTAGGCTTCTGTCTACTGAGAATTTTAGAAATAAAGATGAGAATAGACCTGTTTATTTAAGGACGTCATGAAAGTGAATTCCAACTATACGTACGTGGTTCCAAGTCAGGCTCTTTTTTGTCCTTTGGCTGCTGTAGTTTTGGTTTGCAGGCCTCCATCTCACCACTCTCTTCTGAGCTCTCTCTCTCCAGAATGTATTTTATCACCTTGAAGTCTGTTGCAGTAAAGTCCAGGCAGCGGCATGTAGAAGAGCTGACCGTAAATGAGGTCCCCCAGGCATTCTGACAAAGGTCTGTGCCATTAACATACATCTGCAGAGAAAAGGCAGAATGACTGCAAAGGTAATAAAATTCTTGCAGGACAGCATTGCAGACTTCCAGGCTAAACTTTAAACTCACAACTACAGTAAGCACAAACCTAAATAAACACTTTTGGCAGTTTTCCTATGTAATCAAAAGGTGTGCAACACAAAAAATTCAAAGCATTTTCTCAGCAGAGAAAGTCGTTTATAGCAATTTATAATAAATAAAATACATAAACATTGTGCCCTTTTGAATGAGAAAAAAAACTGAACACTAGTAATTATATAATTATGTGTGTACCCATCTTTACTCCCTATTTGTTGGAAGTTTATTTCCAAATTCAGAAAATGTATTCCAGAAAAGCTATTAGAAAGAACTGACCTGGTCATCCCAGAGTCCATAAACATTTCCTGAGTTAATATTAGAAAACCAAGGCAGTGCACCTGTTTTACACTTGTCTAAATCATTTTAGTCAAAATAATAGAATTGCTGTAGCAAGTCAACTGGAAGCTAGCTCTTATCAATAGCATTCATACCACATGGCAGGGCCCTTGGTAAACTGCATTATAACATGCAGTGAATGGGGATGATCCCTCCAAATCCTATTTGACTTTCTGCTATTGGAGATAAGGTATGTTGGGCCTTTTTAACAGTTCTGAAGACAGCTATGTAGTCTCTTTGGTAAAATGTCTCATTAAGAAGCAATTTGTTTTCCTTTTATCAGCAATGTACTGTGGTTTACTGATTGTGATTGCGCCAATATTATAGCCAATATAGCCAATCCTTTCTTTGCTATGTAGCTGTGTATTCTCCCCTAGGTTTAAGAAAGTCTATATTAGTAATAAATACCTGTCTACATTATCTGAATCATCGATGAGTAGCTGCAAATAAAGCTGAAATATGAACAATCAGAACTAAACCAGCATAGCTGTTTCTCTCACATTTGGAATTAGCAGCATTTCAAATAAATTATATCTTTGAGTCTTCAGGTTTCCACAGGTTCTCTTATTAATCCCAAATAAGATGTATGTTTGCGCAGACTTGAATGACTTTAAAGGCTGGCCCACCTACACTCGTTTTGACACATTTTTCAGACCACATCTCTTATGCAATCTGCAATGACTTCCATTTTTATATAGAATTATTTGTATGAGTTGCAGTTAAGGTGGCCATACATATATACAATTTTACTTACCCGACCGAATGTCGGTCGCATAGAAGAATGGGAGAGGCGGTTCCGGCAGGATCGATCGAATGTCGCGGGATTTTTTTTTTTACTCTGTAGAGTAAAATTGTATATATGTATGGCCACCTTTATTTGTGTTGCAGTGCAGTCCATTTTTTAAATGTTCAGATGTTGATAAAATGACAGAAAGCAATGGGTGAAGTCGAAGATTGGAATATAAATCTACAGAACTAAAGCTGGCCATAAACTATAAATTTACCTCCTGATTCCTGCGATGTTCCGACAACAACCTGTTTTAAGAGACAAACATTATTTGACCTATGTTATGATCCTAATATCATTGTGATTAAAATCACAAACATGATCTAGCCAGGAATCGTCATAGGAACATTGGCAGGTAAAATTGTTGCTCCACTCAATATTACAATTGGTTTGGCATTCATCTTGGATTGAATGTCTAATGGGTATAATGTCAAGGTAGTGCTAGGTAATGTCTCTTAAAAATATTGTCCCAGCACATTCAGAAACATACAACACCGTTCCTTTTGCTGTGGCTGCTGGGTGATTTAGGAAATTAAAAATAAGAGGTCAGCTCCCATAACCCAAACATAGAAAAGATAATCAATGCACATTCCTAGGCCCCATACAATATCATATTATCTTCACACTGGCATTCTTTATAAACAAAGGGGTTTTAGTATACATTACTGTAATCACATGAATGAAAAGCCTTCCAACCACGTCAAGGTAACCCCAGTCTGGAAGGTCCTAACTTCTAACCTTTTTTACTTCAATTACCATTAGCAAACTTTTTCATTTCTCATAGTTGTGCACTGGATCCATTATCTTTATTCTCTATGTTTGTATAAATGTTTGACCAGATCAGTAGCACTTCTGCTAAATGTAGTTGTAAATTAGCCTAATTGGAGTGCTTCCACAATCCTTGTACAGCTCCCATAACCCACCTTAGCTGGATAACTCCTATCTAAGTGAACACCACTATCCCAACAGTACTTACATATAGAAAATAGTACATGTAGAAACTTTGTTTTGCTAGGAACATAATAGAAACATAATAGAAACAAAAAATATCACAGGCTATGTGTTTTTAAAACATGCGTTTAGACTGGTGAGCCACCACTGCAGATGTAAAGAATTCAGGTACATTTAAAAACTTCAATTAAAAAGTCAATTAAATGAATGACTATTTTATATATCTCCAGGAAAGCTGTATGCAAGAAAAGCATATCATAGCATGTGGGCTGCTACAATGTAAACTACTTTACATTGTAGGCCTACTAGGCCTACTACTTAGGCCTTCCCGAGAATAAGTGCATATCATGAACTCTCACTGCAACGTAACTGTGCTCCCCCCATCAGTCTTGTTTATATAAGTTTGCTAGCTGTTATGATTCTATATAATTATGGCTCTGTAGCTTGTGGGAAATAAGGCTAAAATAACCGATAATTTCCTGAAAACATTTTGCTTCACTGCATCCGGTCTCTCTCCCAAAGCATTTAGCACTGAACACATGAAGACAACTAATACTTTTTAAATGTATAAGTTAGATTGTTTGCTCATTACTTGCTAGAGGCTAATCATCCATTTTCCAAGTCAAATAGAGTCAGATTTGCCATTAGGCGTGTGAGGCATAGCTGGGGGTTGTCACTTCTAAGGACAGCTCTAGAATAAGTTCTCCCCAAGAAAAGCTGTCTGTCTGGAAGGCACACGCAGTATGCAGAGTTGCCGCAGGGATAGAGGGAGACTTTGTTAGAGGCACCTTTGTGTGAAATACAAACAATGCCCTGCAAATAACTCATGAAAAATTTATTCGTATGTGTTTCCGCTACTGAACATTAAAAGTACATTAAAAAAGGACAAATTTGAAAAGAAATCAAAAGAAAATTAAAGGAAAGGGTAAGCCTACTGGCAAGGCACGGTTAGCCTACTGGCAGGGAAGGGTTAGGCTACTCACTCTCCATATGGCAGAAAAAAGTCTACTGGTGTCTCTTTATCATGGAAAAGATGGTCTGTCGTTTCATTGCAAAACTAATGGTTTGAACAACAAAATTTTAACTAGATCCTTTGTGAACAGCCAGTAGAGAGACTGATAGAAAGAAGTGGCATTTGAGAAGCGAGAAGAGAATGTTTGGTAAACCACAAACGAGGGTGTTACAGTAGTCAAGCCTGGATATGATTTGGGCATAAACTAGAATTTTGGTAGTGTTGTGTGAAAGGAAGGGACGAAAGTGAGGGATGTTTTTGAGTTGGAGCCAACAGGGATTGGTAAGTGTGTTGACATGTGGTTTGAAGAAAGATCTAAGTCTAGCATTATTTCCAGGCACTGAACAGGAGGAGATGAGGATGTTGGTGTGTTGATGTTTATTGTAAATCTGAGGGTGGGAAAATTACAAGTTAAGTTATATCCATTTACAGTTTGAGTAAGCTGGAGGACATAAAAAGCACTAAGCACAAAGAGACTAAGCACTAAGGTAGACTAAACTTGTCATTTTCCCACCCTCAGAGACTAAGGTAGTTAGGGACCTGGTAAGTCAGTGTAGGGAAATCTGGGGCAGAGATGTAAATATGAGTATCATCAGCACACAGATGATAATGGACAATAGGTCCAGAGAGGGTTTCTTACATATAGGAGATACCAAAACATAGTTAAATGAGGAGGAAAAAGTACCAGTGTAGAGGGACAAGTGAAAGAGAGAAGTTAGTTGGTATGGAGGAAGAGAAGAGATGGAGAATAATATAAGATGGGATAGGGTTAAGGGGGCAGGTGGTTAGGCGTGTCCTGGAGAGAAGAAATTAGATTCCCTGCTCTGTAATAGTGGTGAAGCTTGTTAGTGGGCAAATGGGGTAGCCAATAAAGGGAGGCTATGTCGTGTAGTGATGCGGGCTGGAAGCTGTAGTAATAAGCTAGGATGCACAGAAAAAACATTTGTGGTGTTTTTCCTGTGAAATATGATGCTATTTCACCAGCCAATAGACAGTATATAGGTGGAGGAGTTGGACAGTGCAGGGAGTTAAATACTTTGAAGAGCTGTTTGGGATTATGAGATTGTGTGGATATGAGGGAGGAGAAGCAGTTGTGCTTGGCTAAGGACAAAGCACTCCTGATCTGGTTAAGGGCAGATTAAAATTCTAGAAGGTCTTTACACTTATTGCTTTTATGCTAGCATACAGTTTTACCGTAGTGCCTTTTTATCTTTTTAATCTGATTCGTGAGCCATGGTTGTGGGTTTTTACAACTAGTGTCTAGGGCATGGAAACCATGTTAAGGTAATTGATGGATGCTAGATCAGGTTCAGAGGGCACAGAGACATTGGAGGGGACCAGAGAGCAAATAAAAATCAGGATTATCTAAATCCCTGCATGTGTGTTTATTAATTGGGGTTATTGTTGAGTCAGTTGGCACAAGAATAAATTTGAGAAGATTGTGATTGTATAGTGGAAAGGGAGCGTTGAAAAAGTTCTATATTAAACAAAAGCGAGTGAAGAATAGGTCGAGTGTTTGCCCATCACAATTAGTCTGTGCAGAAGACCATTGAGAAAAGCTTAGGGAAGAGAAGTTTAGTGGAGGGATATCTGTGAAATGATCAAAGAAGGTAGTGGTTGTGCTTAGTGGTCGATAAATATTATCAATCTGTAGGGGTGTGGGAGAGTAAATATGAACCAAGTGGGGCTCAAAAGACAGGAGAGGGCTGGTAAGGGCGTGATATTTTGAAACTGCAGATAGAAGATTACCAACTTCACCATCATATTTGTTATCGGCCTTGTAGTTTGGCTAATGTGTAGGCCTCCATGCTAGAACGTGGCAGGTGAGACAGTGTCAGAGGGTGAAAGCGATATTTTGGTAAGGGCAAGAAAGGTAAAGGAATTTGAAATTAATAGGTTGTGCACATGTGCAAGTTTATTACAAATAGAAGGAATATTCCAATAAAGTATGACCAAGATTGGTGCATGTATGGGCTCTAAAAGAACGAGCATTTTAGGGGTTTGTAAATGTGATCAACACTTAAATAATTGTAAAATGATCACCTCAATATCTATTCTATTCTATTCTATTCTGGAACAGCAAATGACCGCTATTCATGGGGTAATTTGCTTTTTCTGACATTCACGTCTGCTTGGTTGAGATCAGTCGATAGGCTGTTGGCAGAAACAGTGTAAGAACAAACAAATTATGAATGTCAGACAGCCAAGATGTTACTTAGAAATAGCTGATGTTTAATTCCTGTGACATATAAACAAACAGCAGAGGACTCATTAAGAAGTAAATTAAAATTTAATTTATCATTTTTGCTGGGAACAAAGTTTCCTGAAATATTCTTGAAATAAGGAATGTATGTCTTGTAACAGGAGACCCACAATACTTTTAGCGATACAGTATATCACAAGCAGAATCAAATTCAATTAGGGGAACTGATTACATTTGTCATGGGACGATATTTTGACCAGACAGACTGATCGCAGTCTTTGAGCTATCGGCCATGCTGAATTATCTGTTTGGCAAGAGATACCTAATCTGGGAAAAAGAACATATCCCCTCTAAAACCACCAATAAACTGTAAAATAGCAATATATTAAATAGCATTAAAGTAAATATTATTACCACTTGAAGAAGTGAATGAAATAACTGTGTGAATGTACACTGACTGGCCACACCCCTGATCTCTATCACATACTACCTTGCCTATTCTGTCCTGTAAAAGGATTGGCTAGAGGCTACTAGTGGGTGTGACCAACTGTAACAAGTTCATGCAGTACCTTAGGACTGAGCATGTGTAAAGAACATAATTGTCAGTGACCACACTGTGCGATACCGGAACCCTGGGAAATAAGACACAAACCTCATATTAGAAAGTTAAATTTCTCAACAACCACAAGAGGTGAGACACTGATTACTGCTTTTATAACAAGGAGATGTGCCTTCTAATTCAATGTTGTTCTGAGGCTTTAGTTGTCCTTTAATCTTCTTAGTAACTCAGCTGTGTTCACAGAAACAATATTGTAACAGGTCAGAGCCCCATGGTTTAAAGGGTCACTATACTCACTCAAACAACTTTACATTTTCTGAAACTACAATTTGAGAGAAGTAAAATGGTGGTACTCACATATTTATCTGTGCTTGCTTTGTTATTAAATTATTAATGTTTAGTGAGTGGTCCTAATAGCCCCCACCCTCCCTTACTCACTGCCTTCTTTTAGTGTCTGCGACACTTATAAGTTCTGCACAGCCTCACCATGGATCCTGCTCTGCTTAAAGATACACTTTAAGCTTCTTACACAAGTACGAGCGTGTAAACAGTGCCTGCCAACCGATCGTACGGCGGATTGCCATGTACACGTCTGTAACTGTAATTTCTTTGAGGCAGAGGTTCATTTATACATATAAACACTACAAAATAAATTATAGTGCTAAAAATATGAAATTATACACATACATGATACTGTATAATATTTCCCTTCATTCTTTTCACATTATACTAAAATAAATTCAATCGTCAAAATGGGCATCTGAGTTTTCCACTCAGAAATAAATAGCAAGATAAGAATTCTAAACTCAGTTCTTTCTCATGGGTGTGAAACATGAGAAAGAACTGACACAGCGGTACAAATTGGGAGTGCTGGCACTTAAATCTTCCAGAACAATGTTGTTTGTCATTTCAGCCTGTGAAATCCATGAGAATATACTGTGTTGTGGGAATGACCTCTATGTAGAGCGACAAAAGTGAATGATACGCAGAAACCTTACATGCAATAAATGATAAGCTTGGCATTTTAATGAATCACATTCCTACCGTCAAACCAAACAGCATGCCACACTAAGCTCTATGATTCTTTTTTGATAGGCTCTTTGGAATCTCTTTAAACTTGTTTATTTAACAATCTCAGAGATTTAGGAATAAGACGGGAGAATAATAAATGGTGGATCATGGCCTATTTAAGACGGGAGAATAATAAATGGTGGATCATGGCCTATTCATGCCCATTCACAGCCAGTACTGATTACAGATGCTTTGTTTCTTCGTACTCATGTGCGATCGGGGGGGTCCCACTGTCAGGGAACTTATCGCTGATGACCTGACAAGGCATTTTGTCCCAACCTGGCCTGAATCAGCCATTTGTACACCATCATGCTTAAGTTGTAATAGTATATGTTATATGGTGTTGCATTTATACACAACTTGCGGTGGTTGCATGAAAGTGTTTTTCACACTGGTGCTCCTATGTGAGTTATTCTTGTCCTTAGCAAGTTATAGGTTAAAACAAGTCATACATGAACCATTTTATTGGTAATCAAATTTTCAGTCATCTTGTGAAATTGAATATTCAATCACAAAATATGATCAAAACTTCCCACCCTGCGCCGTTAAGCTTCTGAAGATTTTAGCTTGAAATATATGGAAGATGGGGACTGGAAATTTTCCTGTCTGACCTGATCTTCAATAGATTAAACAGTAATACATTAGATTAAACAGTGTTTTGGTTTAGTAAACCTAAATTATGTACTATGCTTCCCATTAAACATATTCATAATTTCACCAGACCCCAGAATACAATGAATAAACAAGACACAACCTACAAACCACATGCAAGGTAAAGAACACAAAAGTTCAGTTCATAGGCCACATGTTCACTTCACAAAAAACTACTCACCCTGGGTACTTACAAGGGGGGGGGGGGGGTATAGGACACTATGTTGTTCTTTAATTTCAGCAACTTTCCAAAGTTGGTAAATGAGAAATTACTGACAATCTATGCCTGTATCATGTCCATAAGCCATAAGTAAGTACCTTTATCCCGCACCCTGTTATCTAACCTATAATAACAATAAGTTATAAGTTATTGAATTTATAAGTTATCGAATTTACAGGCCGCTCCCTAACCCTCGGATAAAGCGTTTGATTTTCGGTAACCCTCGAATGTATCGTTTGTAAACCCTTGAATGTAGTGGTCGATTTCAGTAACCCTCGAATGTAGCGTTCATTTTCGGTAACCCTCGAATGTAGTGTTAGTTTTCGGTAACCCTCGAATGTAGTGTTAGTTTTCGGTAACCCTCGAATGTAGCATTCGGTAACCCTCGAATGTAGTGGTCAATTTCAATAACCCTCGAATGTAGCATTCAGTAAACCTCGAATTGCCCGTAACCCTCGAATGTAGCATGCGGAAAGCCTGATTGTAGGAAAGGACATGTTTAAACAAGTTTTAGTGATAGGTGCATGTTCCCAAGAGCATTTCCCAGGTGCTACATTCGAGGGTTACGGGCAATTATTTTTATTTAACTGTTATTCCTCCGAACTTTCCAAACTATTAGTCTCCCATAGACTATAATGGGTTAGTTTCCGAACTACCGAACTTTTACGGAAGCGAACCGCACTTCACTAAGTTCGGCCATCTCTACTTCCCACTATTTCACATATTTTAATAAGTATCATGGCATCACCTTTTAGAAAGGAAATAAATGTATGTGCAATTAATTGGATTCTAGCCAATTGAAGGGCTCAAATAAATGTACATCTCACTGCTTTAAACATCACAAAAAAGCTCAGTAATTTCACATAATCCTTTGAAAATTAATGTAAAGGAAACTTCCATCCTGCATATTTAATGAAGTTGCCTATAGACTTGTGAGAATTATTTTAGACGTTCCAGTGATTTCACGGAAAACTGCCCCTCCAGTTTCGTTAGTGCTCTTGCCAATCCTGTTACAGTCCATATTAGGCAAGGGGCAATGTGGCTGAAGTCAGGAGGTGTGGCTAGAAAGTGTACATACACACAGTAATCTTATACAGGTATTACTTTAACACCATTTACTGGAGTGGTAACTTATGTATGTATGTTTTATTTTATTTATAAAGCGCCACTTGTGTACGCAGCTCTGTACATTATAAAATACAGAGTATACAAACAAGGGGATAAATGCAAGCCATTATAAAGATAGATAAAAATTAAAAACCAAGTATTAAAAAATTGACCAATCAGAAACGGAGTAGTGTTTTCTGCAAAACTATATAAAGAGGTGAACTCCGTCGCGGACCTCAGATGCCATCGCAGTAGATGGCTGAAGAAAGAAGCGGCTGGCAACATCAGCTCCGCTGAGACCGCAGGCCTCACTGTTGGCCGCAGTGAGCCTGCCTGGCATCGGCAACCTCACTGGGGTTGATGTCACCAGCCCGAAGACGGCGCAACGGATCAAGATGCCGGCAACATTGGCCTCGTCGAGGCCGCCGGTGCCCGCCGGGGGTACCCCTGTCGGCCGCAGGGGTACCTCTCGGGGGTTGGCGGCCTCAGTGGAGCTGGTGTCGTCGGGGCTGGAAGAAAGAAGACGCCGCCAAAGGGCTCTTTTAAGAGCCGCTCACTGGGGGCCCCAGTTCGAGCTGCGAGACCCCTTAAGCCCCAAAGGCCCTTCTCAGGGCCATAAGGGCACTTGTAAGTGCTGCAAGGGCCCTGATAGGGCCAGGAAAAGGGGTCCCGGTTCAAAATGCGGGACCCCTAAGTCCCAAAGAGCTCTTGTCAGAGCCTCAAGGGCACTTGTAAGTGCTGCAAAGGCCCTGATAGGGCCGGAGAGGGGGTCCCGGCTCGAGCTGCTGGACCCCTTTAAGCCCCAAAAGGCACTTTTCAGTGCCCCTGCTGGAGGGCGGGATTCATATTATACGGTATTGTACTTAGCGCATTGTGCTAAGTGCAGTTTCGCCGCGAATATAGTTCAAATTACCACCGCACATCGCGGCCGCGAAACATTTCGCCGCAATGCCGCTCGCCATTATAAATATGGCGATAGCAGTATTTTTTTCACGGCAATTTGCGGCGGTAATTTTACCGCGCCAACTTCAGCCGTTTATAAATATGGCCTTAGGGGGATATATTAATAAACGATCGCTATTTTCGCCTTTTAGCTATCGCAGGACATCGCATTGACAAATAGCACTATTTTCGTCTTATTTATAAAAACGCTCGTTTTCGCTTTGGCCTTTACGGAAAAGTATCGCTGAGGCGATGTGTGGCGATAGTTTTTGCCTTATTCATTGCGTTAAGTGTGGTATCACTGCGACAAGAGAGATTGCTCTCTAGTGTAATTTCAGAGCTATTTTTGTCACTTTTTTTTATTTAAAGCTATTTATAAATAGGTGAAATTTTGCTTTTTTTCCCCCTTTTGTTGCATTACCAGAATTTTCGCCAAACATCATTACTTACTGGAATGTACCATTAACATGACTATTTCTTACACAGCACTATGGTATGTTCCCATATTAATGGAACTGGTTTGATAATTAGCTGCAGTTTGCGGTAAATAAGCAATACTAAAAAATGTGTCCTATTAAGAAAATTTGCCTTTTGAATTTTATACTATCATCTTATTATAATTGAGAAAATTTGCCTTTTGAGTTTTACACTATTTATTATATCTTTGGCTGAAAAAAACACCAAATGTTTTAGGCTATTTTTAAATAACAAAGATAGGTGTTCAGTGTATATTAACCAATTTAATACTACTAACCACCAGGGAGTATTACGGTACCTATTTACCATCATATGTGCTGAGCTTTTTCAGCATTATAAGTGCTACTTTTTGCTACATAAATTTCAGCTTTTGATGAAAATTCGCCTTTTTAATAACTTTGATGAAAAGAAAAGTTGAAAGTTTAAAAAATTATGGTAAAGTCTGGTGGGGGAAAAAAGTAAAAATAATGCACCTTTATAAATATGTCCCTCAGATCCCCATTAGACTTTATTGGTAAATAAAGAAAATCGGAACCTTAAAAAAAAGATCTTTAAAAAGCGAAAAATTAACCTTAAAAAAGCGAAATCTTAGATTGTATTACAGTAAATGATGGAAAATAGTCTATCACCCCCCTGAGTACTTATTAGTATTGAGAAACACTCCACAATGTACTGACACCTTCCATGGACCCATTGGCAGGCTAAATAAATGGGCACTTATGTGTTTTTGCCACCTCAGACTTGGCGAATTGGAATGGCTGAACTTAGTAAAAATACACTTTTTATAAATATGTTTGAGAGGTTACCGCAGCGATGTATGGCGAAAAGCGAAATGTAGCGGTAATGACCTTACACTACTGGTTATCGCTGCTTTATAAATAGCAAAAAGGCCAAAATTAGGTAAAAAGTTTAACGAACCTTTATAAATATGCCCCTAGGGCAATTTAGTAGCGTACATGAGAAGAAAAGGGTTATGAATGGCAAACTTGGAGATTCATTTATTCTTATTGGTGTACATATATTTAATGAAGTGAGTGAGAAAGTATCTTACCTTATCAAATGGGATGCAGTCATTTTTACAATGATTTCCAGTTTCATCGAAAACCCAGTCTGATATCCAGTTGTATGCACAGGTCAAGTCAGACCGACAGGCTTCGAACCTGGTAAGTAACCAAAGTTAAGCCATGAGAATTGCTTACCGTAAAATATCTAAAACATTGTCAGTTTTTAGGTGTAATATAATATAATAATAAAATATAATATAATTCACATCATATTCATTTATGTCATGTTCTAAACTTAAAAACAAAGTTCAGTACATATGCTTTAAGGAACAAAAAATGGTATTTTCTTATTCCAATCATTTTAATCTGCCCATCTAGCGTTTTTTTTTCTGCTTTGGAATTACTGACTTCCTGTTTGCAGGGCCCCTAATAGTGACTTTTATGGTCTTCTACTTGGTTCAGCTCCCTGGGGTTCTTAGTAGTGGGTAGTTGCCCAGTAGAAATCGAATCTAAGCATGTTTGACCCACCCAACAGCCAATAAGGTAATATTAAAATGAAGTAAAAATACTGTTAAGAATATTCCATGGTAGGAATCCTGGGGGGGAGGAAAAATCTAGATTATTGTTTGTTTAATATAAATATAATTTCATTATGAAAGATATTTTTCACAAAACTTTAACATTATTAAAGGGTATGTCCACCCTTAAACCGTTTTTTAATATATGACTCCCCCTGTCCCCCAAGCCCCAACTGCTCTATTTATATTCTTAGAAAGTGCCCCAAACTTTACTTACCTCCCCTCTTTCCTCCGCCGCACTGCCAGGCCCTCTGCTTGCGGGAAAATGCAAGCAGAGGGGCGGGACCAGCAGTCGCGTCTGTGAGCGGCAGCCAATCACAGACACGGCTGCCGGGAGTTCATTGCGGCGGAGGGAAGGTACGTAAAGTGTGGGGCACTTTCTAAGAATAAAAATGGAGCGGTTGGGGCTGGGGCACAGGGTGAATCATATATCTAAAAGATTTTACACTAGGGGGAGGGAATCCAGAGAGGAGGGAGAGGGAGGGAGGGGGAGGGAGAAGGGCTGCAGTACGCATGCCAAACTTCTCCCGGAGGCCAGGTAGGAGCAGAGTCCTATATGGACTCTGCTATCCTCCTGGTGGGCAGTTTTTGGGACTTTGGGGGGGACTACAGGAGAACCTTATGGAGCTGGGATGTGAGGTAAGGATTAAACTACACTACCAATGGGACAAGTAGTGGGGGGGATTATAGTTTTGGGGGTGGACATGCCCTTTAAAGATAAGAGTAGACTTAACTGGTATCCACATGTTGTAGGGTTTCTTTGATTCATTACAATTGCAACTGGAAACAATTCCAGAAATTATATAAACTGACATGTTGGTCATATTGATATGAGTGCTGGCCATACACCTGCTCAAGGTTACACTGATTTAAATGTTCAATTCTCTTAATTGCTAACTCTATAGCATCTGGCCAGGCACAGGTTTCTTACCAAGGGATGTTCCCACAATGTTCCCATCTGGATAATGCTTTGCGGCATCATTCACAAACAGTTTTTGGTAAAGCTGCAATGGGTACCTGAACTGTATATTCATGCAAAATTAACAAGCCAGAGTGCTGGGTAATGTGCCCTGACATGGGCCAGGACTGGGACCCAGCAGTCTAGGGTTAATGCCCCTATTTCCACCTACCTTTCCCTCCCTTCCACAGGGGTACCAGTAGGGTTAAGTCTAGCAGGTTTGCCGATGGGGTGGGGAGATCAGGGGGTGCTGGCATGACGTAAGAGGGAAGGGCCGGGTCTCGCGGTACTTGCGCGAGATCCGGATAGGGGATATAGAGGGAGTCTTTGCGCACCAGGAACTCTCAACTGACCACCCGCCTATCCCTACTCCATTTCCCTTTAGTGCTAGGGCACATCCCAGAGGGCTTAGAAAGATCCCAAGAGTAAGCGGCGTAGGAGGGTTAATATAGATATACATTGGATGATGATATGTTGTCACTGGAAGTTATAATATGTTATTTAAAGTTTTTTAATGTCATGTTTAAAATGTTTGATATGAGTAAAAGATGCTGCAGCCTTTTCCCTCCAAGAAAGTGTGGTGTGTAATTACTGGGTTTGAAAATGAGAGGTTTTGCGGGGTCACGGAATTGACTGTCCCTTGTCAAGACATTTACACACAGCTGCTTACCAACTGTCACAAAATGACTGGCACAGGGGCACGTGCTGAACTGCTTCTGAAAAGTTGGGGTGTATCCAGTGACTGGCTATGGGAGAGCATTGATAGAAGCATTCCACTTTCTTCATGTAATCTTCACATCTGGAACAGCAGTGAAGAAACTACCAATTAGTGAATGCAAACACTATTGAAAGCTGCTCACAAGGATGCTGCCTGCACAATCACATTTGTGGCCCAGGTTAAGTAAACTGTTATATTCGTATTTAAGGCCACATACACATACTGTTTATACACTGTATCAGGTATGATGCAAACATGTATGTTATATAGACAGGGAAATGAAATATCACAAAAACACAACAGGAAAATAAGTGCAAAACCCACACTACCAGATGTACAATCAGCTTACTGCATCTCCCCCATTTGTACATTTTCCACCAGGCAGCAAGATGATACTTTCTGAGCAATAAAGAAGAATTTTCCCAAGTATAAATCCTTTATATACTGTGTTTCACCGTACATTTATCATTCTACCTTTGTAAACTAGTGTAAAGGGTAATATTATACCACAGTAATGCAAGCAAACAAAGCAAAGAAGAAGCAAAGTAAACCCTAGGCTATTTCATTCTCTGCTGGAGTCAGTTTTTTTTAATTCAGAGTCCTCTTTCCTGTTCAATATAAATTACAGCTCACAGGGGAATTAAAGAGGAATTATTGGCTGCACAGTTGGAACGTGAGTCCAACACTACAAATGTTTATCCTACCCATGTGCTTTTGGCTAAGCTTTACTCTATTTAAAGCTTCCCACAGTGGAAGTTGTATTGGGAAACGTGAGTCCCTCTGGGAGGATTAAATCTTTCATGCTTGGCTATACTTTATTACTATCGTATGAGCTGCCTACATCTTGCCAGGTTCCCAAAAAGCTCTGTGATATCATCTAAACCAATTCAACGTTTATGTGATTTTTCTGTGGTGAAAACTAGGCAGTGTCACAGAGACGTAGATATTGGCTTGAAAAGATTTAACTGCTAAAAGACAGGATATTTTGTCACCCTCCACCTCTGCATATTAAGGTTGTAGAGTGTTGCTTACTTGATTACAGGTAAATCCATTTATGAACATGCATTGTTTTATTTAGGATATGTAATAATATAGTACCCTACAACTGGAACAATCTTTATAATGTTTATGGAAAATACAAAATAAATATTATTCTGCTCCTGATCTTAAGTCGCCTGTACGAACTTTTTATGTAAATATATCAAAGCTGTTAAAAAAGCCCAAAGTCTACCTTAAAGGATAAGGATGCTGTAAAAAGAACTTTATGTTAATGGGAAGCTGCAGCTTTAAAACTTAATTTGGCCAATTCATTTTTTTTCTATTTCCTCCTGTGTCTTACCCATCCCTTTGCTGTGGATGCTGGGTGATTTATTAAATTAACCTGTGGGTACTAGGGGTCAGCTCCCATAATTTACCTTATCTGGGGACACCCATCTAAGTGTACACAGTACACTTCACAGGAAACTGCAGTCCTGCTTCCTGGAAGCTGACAGACAACCATGTTACAGCTCAGAGATCCCTCCCTCTAACACAGAACACAGATTTCAGTGCAGTTTTTGTGTAAACACATTACAAATGCTCCTGTCCTTAACAATGATAAATTAATTTGCTTTTCATACAAAAAGAAAAGTAACATTTTAAGTTTATTTCTTTGTTAGCAGGGATGTAAGAAACAGATTATTTACATTTCAGTAAAAAATAAAAGTAAGTATAGGAAATCGAACCTTCTATACTGTGTCTTGCAAAATAGAAATCTTTCTACCTCTATGCCACAAGAGCTACTAGTTGGCATATCAGTAAATGTAGATTTTTTATCTACTTGTGGAATTGAACCTGTGTCCCAATGGTTTGTTTGCTTCCAAACCCAGCACTTTAGCTTTGCGCCACCAGTAAATGTCAGTATAATTTTTCACATTTTGTATTGCTCCTGGAAGGCTGTCAGCAATTGACGTTGATTGGTAATTAAAAACAGAGCTGCTTTAAATATAAAATTTGTACATATGTAGAAACTTTATATTTTTCTAGAAACATGATGGGAAAAAACAGTGGAATAACTAGGAATCACTGGGCCAGCCCTGCAAAACTATGATGGGGCCCCTATCCGTGATTCACCCACTGTGGTTTTCTGGAAGGATGGTATAGAAACTAAGAAGATGGGGCCCCTGGTAGTTATGTCTCTGGGAGCAAACAAACAAAAGAACAATAAACTCAGGCAGTAAATTATATTGTATTGTTTCATATGTAAACTAGTGGATTTGAACTTATATACAGGTACATTTAGAAACCTTTCTTTCGCAAGAAACAGAAGATAGAAATGCTGTACTTAGAGACAATGAATCCTGGGGTCAGGGTGTGTGGCTTTTTTAAAGGGTATGTCCATTCAAAAATTAACTTGCTTTCTATCTGTTTTACTGAAGAACAGGAGGTAAATGCACTATTTCTTACCTCCCGTTCTTCAGTAAATCTTGCAGGAGAGCAGGAGAACTTACCGGGATCGTTCCAGCGCTGACTGAGCCGCGGCCGAAATCCCCGATACCTCGATGCCAATATGTGCAACAACATGAAAGCCTTCTTTCTTACAGAATCTGTTACTTACATGTACTAAATGCAACTTACTAGAGAAGAATCTTTCAATGTATAGGTGTTCTTGGGAGAAAAGCTTTCACATTAGAATTTTAAAAATGTAAGTTTAGTTCTCCTTTAACTTACAAACATATTAGCATATTGCTTGTGAAGGTTCTCATTCATCCAGGCCATGGTATATCTGTTGTATTCAATTAGATCAACTGGACTTGAAGTTTAGTTCTTGAAGACATTTCGCTAGTCATCTGACTGGCTTTCTCAATTCAGAATTACTTGTACAAGAATCTGTGGCAATTGGGATTTTCCAGGGTACATAATTGCCACAGATTCTTGTACAAGTAATTCTGAATTTAGAAAGCCAGTTGGATGACTAGCGAAACGTCTTCAAGAACTAAACTTCAAGTCCAGTTGATCTAATTGAATACAACAGATATATTAGCATATTACTCACACACACACTTTTTTATCCCTCTTCTTCGAATCTCCGCCCCTCTGAACCAAAAAAATTATTAATGACAAAAAGTTTTCTATTGCTAGACAAATAAAAAATGGATTTACTGATTTTGTATATGAAATATATTGAAATATACTGAATATTTAATACTAAAAGTACCATTACTTTGTTTTTGCTTCAAATAAAAAGATATTTACAACAACAAAAAAATTAACGTTCCCTGACATCCTTCTCTGTAAATGTTATTCTCAAATCAGAGAGAGGAAGAGAATGTGTTTGTTGGAGCAGCGAGAGGGCTGCTAAAGACATTAAACATTTATATTTCCATCTTCCAGGGGATTTCTCAGTAGGTAGAGGCTGAATTTGGAATTTTAAAACAAGCATTCAGCATTGCTCCTGTTCCAAAACCAGTTATTTGCAATGTTCCATTTGCCTTGATAACAACATTTAATAATGAATACGTAAAGAAGGTATGGCCAGCTTAGATGGATACAGATGACTGTATACACTGTATAATAATGCATATGAATAAGACATTTAAAGGGTAACTGTGGTCCAAAAAGGACTAGGTAAATTGACAGGAATTGCTTTCCTGAGGATTTTTGCATTATTTATTTTACATAGTTTTGAAGATATTTACATTTTTAGATGTCATATGGGAGCAGCATCACCAGGTCCCTTGCACTTCCTGCTTCCTGCTCTGAAACCATGTGACAGTCCCTCTTCCCTGTGTCTCATACTCCTCCTGGGCCCCCATTGACCCTCCCCTTGCAGACCCACTCTGGCCCCTTCTCACTTGCAGCCCCCTTGGGCCTTTCTCTTGCAGCCTCCTGTGGCCCCTACCACTCATATGCTTTGTGGCCTTGCAGACTCATGGGTCATATAGTACCTCCCACTTGTGGGCCATGTGGCCCCTTCCTTTGCAGCCCCCTTGAGCCTTTCCCTTGCAGTCTTCTGTGGCCCCTCCCACTCATGGGCTCTGTGGCTCCCACTTGCAGGTCAGGTGGCCCCTCCTCTTGCAGACCCATCCTGGCTCCTTCCCTTGCAGCCTACTGTGGCCCCTCCCATTCACAGATCCCAATGACCCCTCCCCCATGTGGCATACCCATTGCCCCTCCCCCACTTACACCTCAGACTAATACCACCACCCCCTTACAGAAAACTGTAAAAGCAGCCTTTCTAGCAGAGAAAGAATCAGCAGTTTTAAACTTTGTCTGATTCTTTCTCTGCTGAAAAGGCTGCTTTTACACAGTCTTCTGTAGGGGGTAGGAGGGTATTGGTCTGAGGTGCAAGTGGGGGAGGGGCCACAGGACCTGCAAGTGGGTGGGGGCACAGAGTCTGTGAGTGGGAGGGGCCAGTGGCTTAACTAGGAATCACTGGGCCCCCCAGCAAAACTATGATGGGGCCCCTATCCGTGCTTTATCCACAGGAGTTTTCTGGAGAGAGGCTATATCTGTCATACTAAAAATAGTAGGATGGGGCCCCCTTGGCTCCTGGGCCCCCCTGTGGTGGCTCCCACTGCTCCCCTGTAGTTACACCCCTGGGAGGGGCCACACGGGGGCTGCAAGGGAAGGGGCAAGGTTGGGTCTGCAAGGGGAGGGAGCACAGGGCCCGTGAGTGGGAAGGGCCAGCAAGTGGGAGGCATTAAAAAAACAGTGCTGTGGGCAGTGCTGTTCTCCCAACCCCCTCCTACCCTTCAGTCATGCACTGAGCATGTGCCAACCGCAGATTAGAGGAGGAAGTAGTATTTCTGACCGCAGATTCAGAATCTCCCACCTCCTAACTTTCTGATCAGTGATTTCTTCATATTTTGGGATGTGCAGCACATAGAGAGGTGGTTGATGACTCGTTTTAAAGGTAGGAACCTGGCCTTTCATTTAAAATAAACTTGTTTGGAGACCACAGTTCCCCTTTAAAGAGCAGACAGCAGCATCTAGGAAACCTAATTGAAAAAAAATCATGGATCCTGTTCTAATACACAGAGGAGTGCTTACTTTTTACTGAGGTTACCACATCTGTTCCAGTAGTAATTGTTCAGTTCAATAATAGGCGAAAGGGACAGCTTGTCAGTGAAGTTGGCGTGGCAACAAGAAGCTGATACAAACAGAAGATAGATTTTTAATATAAATACATTTGTGCACAATATAAATATTACTCTAGAATCATATCATCAGTTATTTATTTTTAAACAGATGCATCTATGGATGTATAACTTGCAAAACAATTGGAATTATAGTTCTGGAGGCCAAGGTGCAAAAGTTTGTTAAATGCTGAAATCAGGCTTTCATGTTTAGCTTTGCTGTTATTTGTTTTATAAGGTAGAGCTGTTTGATCACAGATAGCAAAGTTTAAATTATTTATATCATTGTAACTATTGGAAGTTAAAAGGTGACAAAGGAGTTAATCGTATTTGACAGGATGAAGCTGATTATTGTTTTATGGTTGGAATGAGTCATGAAAGTAGAGAGGCTTAAGCTGAGAAAGGAAGTAAGAGCTGGAAGGCCTATGACTTGATTGGCTCTGTAAATGTGAGGTCATTGAACCTCACATTTTGTGGTTGAAAGATGTAATTACTTAACCAGTATCCTAAATACTCTTTCAAACTATTTAAATAATTTTAGAATATTAACTAGGATAAGGTATTATCAGGTAAAGGTCCTGAACAGAAGTTGACTGTGTTTAAAGGGTATGTCCAGCAAAAAAGTATGTTTCTAAATGATTTACTGAAGAACAGGAGGTAAATGCTGAAGAACAGGAGGTAACGCGTCCTCGCTCCTTCGCACTGTGTGCACATGTGTGCACAGTGCAAAAGATTGGAGATGCGTCGGAGGCGTTGGGGATTTCGGTGCTGGAGCGGGTCCGCGGGTAAGTGTCTCCTCCTCTCCTGGAAGATTTACTGAAGAACAGGAGGTAAGAGATAGTGCATTTACCTCCTGTTCTTCAGTAAATCATTTAGAAACATACTTACTTTTTTGCTGGACATACCCTTTAAGGGGATTTTAAGCCAGTTCACATCTAAATTTATACCCTTGGGAAATAAATGTAAAAAAAATAAATCTGCGCCCATGTGGCTGAATTCTGATGTAAAGTCCGAGGGAACGGAAAGGGCCTTTAGAGATTATAAAAATTGTAACAAGGAGTGTAAGAAAGCAATCAAACTAGCTAAAAATAATAAAGTTAGGATAGCTGAACAAAGCATCACTAAACCTAAAAATTTTATATATTATATATATATATAAAAGTATATTAATAGTAAGAAGATGAGGACTGAGAATGTGGCACCATTAATTAATGGGGATAAGTTAGTTACGGAAGATGGTGATAAAGCAAATGTCTTAAATTTTTTCCCCCTCTGTATACACTACAGAAGATCCAAGTACAGATATCATAGAGTATAGTAGCAATAATGGTATAAAAGATGCAAGTGCACTTTGATTAACCAAGGACATGGTACAGAAACAACTAAAAAGGTTAATATTAATAAATCTCCTGGACTGGATAAATGACATCCTGGGTCCCTTAAGGCTTGTACACATGTGCGATCGCGGGTTCTGACCCGTGACGCACGATGTGTATGAACAAACGTTTCGGCCGATAATCGCCCCCTGTGTGGGCACTTTATCGCCCAAAACGGTCATTCATTCTGGGATTGTTGAACAACCAAGTTGGCGGATCTCTGAACGAACGACCGTTTCAACCGATAAAGCGCCTACACACGTTGCTTTATCGGTGCGTCATGGGTCAGGACCCGTGATCACAAGTGTGTACGAGCCTTTAAGGAGCTAGGTTCAGTTTTATCTAGGCCATTGTTTCTTATTTTTGCAGATTCCCTTGTGCCCGGATGTGTGCCTCTGGATTGGAAAAAGGCTGATGTTATTCGAATATTTAAAAAGGGTAGTCGTTCACAGCTGGGTAATTACAGGCCTGTAAGTTTAACTGTAAGTTTTAGTGGCAGGGAACATACTGGAAAGTTTAATAAGGGAACAACATATTCTTGAGTATGTTTCAAGGACTGACATTATAAGTAGTAACCAGCATGGATTTAGGAGGAATAGATCTTGTCAAACTAACTTGCTTGGTTTTTATGAGGAAGTAAGTAGAAATTTAGACTCTGGTGTAGCAGTAGATGTAGTTTATTTGGATTTTGCAAAGGCTTTTGATACAGTCCCCCATAGGCGACTAATGTATAAGCTAAGGTCTGTTGGTCTGGGAAGGCACATTTGTACATGGATAGAAAATTGGTTAATGAATAGAATGCAGAGAGTAGTTGTTAATGGACTAAAGTGCTAAGTGGGGTGCCACAGGGTTCTGTGTTGGGGCCACTTCTATTTAATCTATTTATTAATGATTAGGAAGTGGGTATTGTCAGCAAGGTTTCTGCGTTTGCTGATGACATTAAACTTTGTTGACCATTAAAATCTTCAGAGGATGTGCAATCGTTGCAGGGGGATCCAGATAGATTGTCACATTGGGCTGCTGAGTGGCAGATGAGATTCAATGTTGAGAAATGTAAGGTGATGCATTTTGGACTTAACAATCCTTGTGCTGCTTATACTATAAATGGCTCTGTGTTAAGTGAATCCCGGTTGGAGAGGGATCTTGGAGTCTTGGTGGGTAACAAACTAAAAGGAAGCAAGCAGTGCCAGGCTGCAACAGCGAGAGCCAGCATAGTATTGTCTTGTATAAAGAGAGGTATGGATTCAAGGGAGGAAAATGTTTTTCTCCCTCTTTACAAAGCATTGGTAAGGCCCCATTTGGAATATGCAGTGCAATTTTGGAATCCTGTGTAAAAGGACATCTTTGAAATGGAAAGGGTTCAGAGAAGGTCAACTAAATTAATAAGGGGATTGGGGGAGCTTGAAAATGAAGAGAGACTGGATAAGTTACAATTATGTATGCTGGAGAAAAGGCGCTTGCGTGGGATATGATTACTGTGTATAAATACATTAACGGGCCATACAATAAAATATCTGGGGCATTGTTCACCAATAGAGCATGCCATAGGACACATGGACGTCCCTTAGACTTGAAGAAAAAAGGTTTAGGCTTCAAGTTCGGAAAGGGCTTTTCACTGTGAGAATGGTAAAGCTATGGAACTGTCTTCCATAATAACTGATATTTAGCTGCAAAAATAACAGTAAGATGAATGATATATACATACAGTATATTTTTTTAAGAATTCTGTTTATATCAAAGTAAAAAATTGTACAATTTAGACAATTAAACCATATCAATTGCCACTGCATCTTGCTTTTATAAGGCGGTAACAGGAAGGGGGGGGGGGTGTTTAAATGAGCCAGGGGGGGTTAAATGAGCCAGTGAATCAGATTATTAAAGCATTGCCCTTTTAAATGACACCAGCATTTAATCAATTTATAGGACATTCACCGTCCCTTAAATCTATATTTACCTCCAGGACCCTCTTTAGACTAACATCACTAAGAAATTAAATAATATAGGGAGAGTATAAGGCATTAGTGCAAATAAGGAATTACCCAGAAGTCTACATTCCTTATTTAAACCCTTACGGAGAAATTAAATAATATAGGGAGAGTATAAGGCATTAGTGCAAATAAGGAATTACCCAGAAGTCTACATTCCTTATTTAAACCCTTACGGGCTGATGCAATATGTGGCCAAAATTAGTGCAATATCCACTCTACCCGATGTAATATCGGGCTAGCGAGGGTTTTGCAGTAATTTCAGACAATTTTGGAAATAGCACAGTGTAGCCTATTCAATATAGTTGTGCCCTACATGGTTGCGTGAAACTTAATGCCTATTGAATAGAGGAGTGTGGGGGGAAAAGTCTAAAATTATTGGGGTGTACAAGGTATTCTCAGCACATGATTGAAATGTATGCTGTAGTAATAGTCACTCATTAGTAAAACAGTTAAAGGATATGTTCACTCAAAAAAGGCAACCTATCCTTTTTCTCATTAATTGAAGAATTGGAGGTAAAGGAGCTATGTCTTACCTCCCGTTCTACAGTTAATTTAACAGAAGCCGGTAATGAAACATTTAAACTTACTCTTGATCGCTGACTCCTCCAACAGTTCTTGACTGCAACTGCGCTATACTATGCTACTTCTAGTACAACATACTGGTACAATACTAGTAACACACATTTGTCTTAAAAAGATACATACATTCCTCATATAGAAAGCATTCTTGAAACCCAGTTTCAGGGCTTGGTGCTGCCTTGTGATTCTCTCCTCCTAGACATTGTGGGTGGCAGAAAACTGCCGATATTAACCCCGCAAAAAATATAGTCGCTGCAAATTTCATGTCTTCAACTTTCTTGCTAAAAGAGATAAGTAAATGTTGTTTAACCATATAAGGTGCATATATTTTAAGGTGATCCCATAATAATGACTATTGCAGAGTAACATTAACGCAAGACATTTTGTCTAGAAAGCCTTTACCAAATGTACCAGTAGTCAGGGCCGGTTCTGATCATTTTGGTGCCCTAAGCAAGTCTCCTCTTTTGCCCCCTTCCTAACACAAACTTGCCCCCAACTGCCTCTTAGATAAGTCTTAGCCTAGATTAGTAAACCTGAAGTGATTGACATGGGTTAATGATTTATCCTGTATTCAGCTATATTTGTTTTGACTATTTCAAACACATTTGGGGGATTTACCCAGGGTTACATCTGGATGAATTTCACCCAACATATTTAACGCTAGCAAATAGTTGGCCTTAAATACTCATGTCCAAAGAGACGCACAGCAGCTAGGGAATAACTTGCAGCGGCTGAGCGAGTCTAGCTTGCGACACAAATACTGCAAGCTATGCTTTAAAGTCTAGCACTTTTATTTATATAATTTTTAAATTTATGTACTGAACTATTAATGTATTTATCAGCCTTGTATGACTTTATTGTATTTTGGTACTGTATAGCACTGCATCCCCAAGTGGCCCTTTATAAATAAACTATACATTCATACAAAGTCAGGTTAACTGATTGTAAATCATTTAGCGTGAATTTAACCCATAGCTTGCAGTAGTTGCCTAATTATATTCCCACCAAGAGAGCAAAATAAGGGATATCCTATTACCCCGGTACTCGTGTATTTACAAAGTGTCAGAAAAAGCTGAACATGGGGAGGCTAAAGGGATAGACTAGATTGGTAACAACTTTTTACTCTATGGATGAAAAGGATCCCTGTCTTTAAAAGAAAAAAACTTTGAATGGCGCAGTTTGCCTAGATCGCTTGTGCCTTATTTCAGAAATAAACATGGGATTGCCCTAATTGGCTTTGGTTGTCTGCATTCTTTCTATTGTGGAAAGACATCTGATGATAAATGCTATTCTGGCCCTGCATGCAGGCTACGGAAGGCTGAAGATTGCATAGCATTAAGCAAAAGAGTAACAGTTTATTTACTTAGAAATCTCCTAATTTTAGATTACCGGTACAGCCACTACTGCTGGCTTTACACATATTATTTTAAAGTGATTTTTCTGCTTTTCCTTATTTTGTCTCTGTAATGAAATGTAATTATTGCCCTACACATACCGTATACATATGAAGTTACAAAATGTTTGCAAAGCAAATGAAAAGTGGCCTATTATGCTATTTTATTATATTTATTCATTTATACCAAATAAAACATTCAGACAGAATAATGTTTACAAATAACAAAATTAAAAAATGCTTGATGTATTAACAATAAACTTTTAAGCTGCACTTTGAAGACTTTTTAAACTACTATAATCTATTTAAAGTCAGGTATGATCCTTTAAAAGGCTGAATTTATTTGCTACAGTTTGAAATTCCATTAGATTAAAAACATAATCCACTAAGGGAAACTAGTTCTGGACAATAAATCCTCTTTCGTTTCTTTTAATAGAATTGTATGAGCTATAAATAAATATAATTAACCAATAATGTACCCCCTTTAAGATAAGCACTGAATATGGAAAAGTAAATAAATCAGACATGGTAAATATTTTTGTCTGCTTCTATGTGCATTTTGTAAAAGGGTAGAGAAGTTAAGATCTAGCAGAACTTTACTAATCATTGAAGCCAATACATGGCAGTCTTCTAGTATCCCAATACAGTCCAGGCAACACTCCAGCACACTACTGTTGGCTTCTAGCCAGACAAATCCGTAGGTGCAGTCCCCCTGCCCTCCCTCCTAGGGCCAGATAATTCTTAGCAAAAGAAAGTATAAGGGAGCACACTACAATGGTGAATCCCAAATTTTTATTGTGAAAACAACAACAACGTTTCGGAATGCCCTGTCCCTTCCTCAGGTATAACCAGAGTGATTCAACCCTCAAACATTTAAACCCAAGAAGCCCTAGGTGTAGGTGAGGCTTCTTGCGTTTAAATGTTTGAGGGTTGAATCACTCTGGTTATACCCGAGGAAGGGACAGGTAATCCCGAAACATTGTTGTTGTTTTCACAATAAAAATTTTGGATTCACCATTGCAGCCTTCTAGTATACAGAAAGGTTGGGATTCCAAACATGAAAAATTTAGGAATAGAATCTTAAAAACCTATTAACCCTCAAACTATGATTCCCAGCAGGGGCTTATGTACGAAGAGGCGCAAATGTTTGAATATGCTACTAATTAGATGTTAGTTTTTTACTGGTCTGCTGTATGTAATACATATAAATATATACAAACACACACAACATTTTATGGTTTTATACATTTTGTTAGCATGTGTGTCAATGTGTGCGTATCTATAGATCATAGTACAGATTTTTATTTTAAGTTCTACAGCATCAAGCCTTGGTTGGCCTCCCAGTAGCTACAATGTCTACGTGCTCTATTGGTGTGCTATCAGGGAATGTATAAAACCTCTATTTTCATCATGTATGTTCTTCATCTCTTGCCAACATGACATAAGTTCTGGATTTAATTAGAAATAAAATATGATTTTTCTTCTTGGCTTGAACACGGGTCCCAGAAGGATGTGCAAAACAAAGATTGCACGCTATGTGATTCATCTACTCAGTACACATCCCACATCATTTTAAGAAAGGGGGAAAGTGGTTAGTGTAGGAATAGTCCATTTACGGCAATAGCCGCAATAATAAAACGTTTTCTAATTCAAGATTTTAAATAACAAATATTTTGGTATACTTTTCTTTAAAATTTAAAAATAATGTCTATACTTTCCTACTTCTATTTAATCCAAAACAGCACTCAGATTAAAAAATGTAAACAAATTTAAACCAAATTGAATATGTGAAACAGATGATAATGATTGGAGCTGAGCTGAAATAATCTTTTTTCTACAATATTACACATGCAACCCAGCAATGTCATATGCTTTACCCCGTTTTGTCACCTTTTGCTTTACTTGCCTCTTGCTTCCTTGTGGTTATCTGTTAAACCATAAATGTTTCAAGGCTATTTCTAACTGCTGGACTTGGGTTTCTCCCACTGACTCCTCCCATCCACGTGTTCTGTTGGCGAATCATATATCATATAAAATTGTGGGGTTTTTTTACATTTAGTATTTAGTAAATTATCAACAGAAAATCTACACAGTATGTTTATTTACTAAATTTGCTAAAGTTGAGCTTGGTCAAATGCCTCTTCCGTAGTAACACTGGGATCATTTCAATCAGAAGCAGATTAATCAATCCTGATGTGTTCGGAGTCTAGGTTGTATACACAGGGAGTTAATACAAACACCAGTCCAATAGAATTGATCCAAAGGTACACACAAGTCTACAAGGACCTAATATTCCTGAACAACAAACAACCTGTCAATAAACTGATCAGTAGTCTGTAGGTTATGATTTCAACATTTCTCCTAAAAATTGGTTGAAGGTGATCAGTCAGGTTGGAAATTCTGATAATTTGGCCCAATTGACCAAAATATTGTCCTTGGCAGTTAGGCCTAAGATTTAGTACTGTATATCCGTATAATACCAAAAATATGCTATAGCGTAACAATATCTATATAAATGTCTCCTATTGATGTTATTAGTTATAATTCGTGCCTGGCTATGTCATCAACTATAATCGGTGCTTAGTTGTGTCATTAATCTGGTATGACTCATTAAAATTTGTAAATTCTAAGAAATTATACTCATTCTACTTAAAATGTAAAGATGTTAAAAGTCACCTTGGAGTTGCATGATCTGTTTAAAGGTGACTTCTAATAAGGACTATATTATTTGCTCTTTTCCTTGGACCTTTCTCTAGTGAATACAATCTATAGTGCAATAATATTAATAAGACTGGCCATACACTAGACCGACATTATACTGATTCGATGTTTGATCCCACATGAATGCTGAATCAGTGGTAATGTCATTGCAGAGTCATTTCTTACTTTCAGACATTCCTATGATGATAGCCAACCAGAACATGGGGGGGAGTGTGAAAAAGGGGGATACAGTGCAGCTTCACAATTGCATCTTTTAAGAAACTGTGATCTTGGCTTTTAAGTTAAAACCAGTTAAATAATTGAAGAGAGGCTTTGGGACGTTTAGATTTTTTCCTCTAGGGTAGTCTCTGTGACGGGGGTACAAGACTAATGCCCACCACTCTGAGCCGAAAATGTAACCCCCGATTATACTAAAAATCAAACAAAATAGGAAAAAAGAGGGACGTTACACTTGCAGATAAATAAAACGTTTTTAAGACAATAACCACAATGCAAATTCAGGGTTTTTTATTATTATTTTATTATTTTTGGGTGAAGCCAAAAATACCCATTAAATGTGCATAATAATAGATGATCATCATTCCATTTTTCTCCCACATACAGATCATTGTAAATCTTCACACACTGACTGCACATCAAGAAGAAAATTCTGCATTGCTCAGCATTTTGAAATAGGAGAGAATTGTTTGCCATCACTCAGGGGACAATGACAGCCCGACTCTATTATAGTATGTGCAGAGGGACATCCAGCTTGCTCATTAATTTGTTTGTGTTGTAACCAGACCGAAGTCTTGTTGACAAATGTCTGGCACCAATCCTGAGCATACAAAGAAAAAAAGGAACAGAGGGAACAACATATGGAGAAATTATCTTTGGATGGCAGGGTTAAGCTTTGAATGTGCTAAATTATTGTCCCAAATTATTTTAGGAGAAAATAATTATCTGCATTTTTAGCTGCATTTTTGTTATCTAGAATAAAGGAGAAATATAATATAGATTGTTGTGCCTATAAAGCCTATAAAAAATATTCTCTTTCCAATTGTGAAAGACTGGGATCTGATAATAACCTGAAACATCAATACAGCATACAACTGCAGCTATCAGACATCTTGATAGCCTGTATAATGGTTGTGGGGTGCCTATGGCATCTATGTTTAATCTCTATCCTCTGTAATGGTTGTGGGGTGCCTATGCAATCCTGGTTCATTTTCTAGCCTGTATAATGGTTGTGGGGTGCCTATGCCATCTATGTTTATCTTTTAGCCTATGTAATGGTTGTGGGGTGCCAATGCAATCCTAGTTTATCTTCTAGCCTCTGTAATGGTTGTGGAGTGTGTATGCCACCTATGTTTACCTTCTATACTGTGTAATGGTTGTGGGGTGCCTATGCCACCTATGTTTATCTTCTAGCCTTGTTACATGGTTGTGGGTGCTATGCTACCTATGTTTATCTTCTAGCCTGTGTAATGGTTGTGGGGTGCCTATGCCACCTATGTTTATCTTCTAGCCTGTGTAATGGTTGTGGGGTGCCTATGTTTAATTCTAGCTGTGTAATGGTTGTGGGGTGCCTATGCCACCTATGTTTATCTTCTAGCATCTGTAATGGTTGTGGGGTGCCTATGCCATCTATGTTTAACTTCTAGCCTGTGTAATGGTTGTGGGGTGCCTTTGCCATCTTGGTTCTGCTAGCCTGTGTAATAGTGTTTATATAGCAAGACAATGGCTTGAAATATGTTTCTAAATATATGTATAAAAAATATAATAATATTTGAATAAAATAATTCATAATACACAAATATGTTACCAATGGTGCTTAGCTATGTCATCAGTTACCAATGGTGGTTAGCTATGTTATTAGTTACCAATGGTGCTTAACTATGTCATCAGTTACCAATGGTGCTTAGCTATGTCATCAGTGACCAATGGTGCTTAGCTATGTCATCAGTTACCAATGGATCCGTTACCATTGGTGCTTGACTATGTCCTCAGTTACCAATGGTGCTTAGTAGAGATGGCCGAACTTACTGAACTTACTAAAAGTCTGGAAGTTCAGAAACTAATCCATTGAAGTCAATAGGGAGATAATAGTTCAACATTTTCACATTAATTACTGTAAAAATAACAATGCTAACTTACTGTAAATGGCTGGGGCACCTGGGAAATGGTCTGGGAAACATGTACCTATCACCAAAACGTGTTTAAACACTTCTTACTTCCTGATTCTACATTCGAGGGTTATAGCCAATTTGATGGTTACTGAACGATACATTCGAGGGTTATCAAAAATCAAACATTACATTTGAGGGTTATAGAATTAGAATAGAAAATTGAATTCGAAGGCAACATTCAAGGGTTATCGAAAATCGAAGGCTACATTCGAGGGTTATTGAAAATCAAATTTGGGGGCAACATTCGAGGCTTATCGAAAATAGAATTCGGGGGCTACATTCGAGGGTTACTGAATGATACATTCGAGGGTTACTGAATCTGAACAATACATTTGATGGCTACCGAAATTTATCGCTACATTCGAGGGTTTCCTAACTCTACATTCGAGTCTTATTCGAGGGTTATCGAAATCAAAAGTTATAATAAATCCACAAATTCAGAAAACCAAATAGTTCGAACCCGAACTAGTTTGGATAGTTCAATAGTTCAAGTTCGTCCAAACTCATAAAGTTCAGCCTGAACTAAGGTTCGGGTCCATCACTAGTACCAATGGTGCTTAGCTATGTCATCAGTTACCAATGGACTATGTATGGCTATGACCTTTATGCCATAAGGTGACCTAGCGTTCTTTCATAGGAGAGGGTGACAGTGGCAGTGGCTACAATTGAGAGTAGTCAATCAAGTGGAGAGTGCATTGATTAAAAGGGAGTCTGACAATGTTGGACTTCTTTCTGATGCAGGTTGATGTATCACATCAAAACATCAATCTCAATAGTACCATATGTCACAACTCCCCAGTTCGGTCTGTCTGTCTCCTTATTAGTTATCGGAAAACGCACTCCAATTAACCGAAAAGTCAAACAAATGAGAATGGAGTAAGAGGGGTACTGAACATAAAATACACAATAAAATATATCTAATACTTATAAGATAGGCAGCCACCACATTCCGAGACAGCGGAATGACCTGCTAAATATATCTAACTATAACAATCCTGTAAGAAAAAGGTTATCCACACCTATAACTTCTATACACAGTTATATATATATATATCTAAACAATACTTCTTATACAGTAGCATAACTTCAAAGACACAGGTTCGTTTTGGGATATACTCAGAATAGGACAACCAACCTTAAAGGGCATGTCCACCCCCAAAACTATAATCCCCCCAACTACTGGCCCCACCATGTAGTGTAGTTTAATCCTTACCTCACATCCCAGCTCCATAGGGTTCTCCTGTAGTCCCCCCCCCAAAAAATGACTACCAGGAGGCTAGCAGAGTCCATATAGGACACTGCCTGCTAGCTGGCCTCAGGTAGATTTTTTCCATGCGTACTGCAGCCCTTCTCCCCCCTCCCTCCCCCTCCCTTTCCCTCCCTCTCCCTCCCTCTCCCTCCCGTTCTACTATCCCTCCCCCTAGCATAAAACCCATTTAATATCCTGCTCCCCCATGTCCCCCAGCCCCAACCGGGTATTTTTTATTTTTAGAAAGCTCCCCAAACTCTTACTTACCTCTCCTCTTTCCTCCGGCGAAGTGAGCTGCCGGCAGCCGCGTCTGTGATTGGCTGCCGCTCAGCCAATCACAGACACGGCTGCCGGTCCCGCCCCTCTGCTTGCATTTCCTTGCAAGCAGAGGGCCGGGAGCGCGGCGGAGGATCGAGGGGAGGTAAGTAGAGTTTGGGGGGCTTTCTAAAAAAAAAATTATAGCGGTTGGGGCTGGGAGCCCAGGGGGGACCTTATATAAAAAAAATTTTTTTAGGGTGGACATAGCCTTTAAAGGGCAACTGTGGTCTCCATACAAGTTAGGGTTAAATGAAAGCGCACACAGCATGTCCCAAATAAAATTGAGATAAAACTTGATAGAGTGCGTTTTTCTGCAAAACAAGTATCGCATTGAATATCACTGCTGGTGGTTAGCAGAAGGATCAAAAACAGCACCATCAAGACAAATAAAGGAGTGTGAGGATATAATAAAATTCAAATTTAAATGAAAGCCTGCAGTATTTTCTTTATAATAAGCCGACAATCAGATCTCTGGCTTCACCCTGTGAGAAATTATATCGAGGTGAATGTTCAAACTTTCTGCTTCCAGTAAGTTGAATGACATCATCTGGACTCTGCTAGCCCCTCTGCCCCGGGGGAGAAGCATGCTCAGTAAAGACTTAATGTACCTGGGGAAAAAATTTACAGTTGAGAAGTGGAGCCTATTAATGCAGGCAGGGGCTGGTCACATGACTACAAGCTGGTCACATGGCTAAAAACAGGAAGTGTTCAAGCAGGAAGTAATATTGCTGAACCTTTCCAGCAATAACTCACAAATTTTATCTAGAAATGTGATTTAGGTTTTATTTTGAAGGTACGATGGAAAGCTGTTTATATAATTCTAACTAGTTTGGAAGAATTGGAGACCACAGTTACACTTGATGATGATTTAATGATTTTATATAATTAATTAAAAGTTAAAAAAAAAAAAAGTACAGAAAATTTCTAGGATAAATTATTGAACACAAACAGCATCACACAGTTAAAGGGCAACTATGGTCGCAAAACAAGTTAGGGTTAAATGAAGGCCTGCAGTTTTTCCTTTAAAATTAGCTGACAGGTTTTATTTTGAAGGTACGATGGAAGGCTTTTTATATAATCCTTACTTGTTTGGAAGAATTCAAGACCACAGTTACCCTTTAAAGGGCATGTCCACCCCCAAAACTATAATTTCCCTCACTACTGGCCCCACTGTGTAGTGTAATAAAATCCTTACCTTACATCCCAGCTCCAAATGGTTTTCCTGTAATCCCCCCCCAAAGTCCAAAAAAGTCGCCACCAGGAGGATAGCAGAGTCCATATAGGACTCTTCCTCCTATCTCTCCTGCGGGAGAAGTTTGGCATTCGCACTGCAGCCCTCCCCTCCCTCTCCTTCCCTCTCCCTCACGTTTTGCGATCCCTCCCTCTAACTCCAAACCCTTAAAGTATATTATAGTGTTTGTTTCCCCAGCCCCAACCGCTATAATGTTATTGCCAGTCCCCCGATATTTAATTACCTTGCCTCTCTCCTTCGCCATTGTGAACTGCCGGCAGCCCTGTCCGTGATTGGCTGCCTCTCAGCCGATCACAGATGCAGCTGCAGGTCCGACCCCCTGCTTGCAGTTCTGTGCAAACAGAGGGGCACTTTCTGGCATTAACTTTATAGCGGTTGGGGCTGTGGAAGCAAACACTATAATATACTAAAAGTTTTATTAAAGGGTGGACATACCCTTTAAGGGGATACAGTAGAGAATACTTAATAAGTCCATAAGCAGAGTCCATGAAATGACAATATACAATATGATACTCCAAGATTGAAGCCAATATATGGTCTGTCCAATTAGTTTTGATGTTACTCGATTTGATGTTATGACAAACTGCTGGGTTGAGTCCAAAATTTAAATTTATGTCCTTTTCTGAATCTGGGAGGGTTTTGGTCCCAAGGGGGTGTGTGTTTGTATGACTAAGAAGTATAATATCTCAAGTTACCTTTTGAATATCATCTAATACAAGGTAAGGGCAGATACATTTTGATTTCAGCATTATAATTATTTGTGAAAACATTCCGTAATTCTTTACCCTGAATTATTATGAAATATGAGTGGACTTTGAAGTGACATTTCAAAGCTTTTGTCAGTATTCACTTACCTGGCTCCCATTCCTGCGACAATCTTCCTCCACGTTCAGATGGTGCGCTTCCAGGCATGCACCTGCGGCGTGTGCGTTTACGGGACGAGCGTCTATTGGTGAAGCAACAGGGGTTAGATTGGGGTATCTGTGCTGAAGGGATACTTGGGGATTCCGGGGCGTTACAGCTTTGTTGTAAAGTAGCAGTCCACCTGTGGTTCTCCTGCCGAAAGGTCTGGCTTTTGCTGCTGTGGCAGTGAGGTTTCACATATATTGCCTTTTTGAACAGACACCATGCTGGGTTGAACAAATAAATGAAAACTCAGTCTTTACAAATGGTCAGGCAGAGGTTTGATTAACACTTTGATTACCTGACAATTGGACCATGTTGGAGTTGCCATACTAATTGACCCTGTTATTGAGGTGGGATAAATTGAAAATTACTTCTGCGATTATAAATATTACCAATGGGGTTTAACATGGCATTCATGTTTGTGACACCATACACTGGTCTAATGTACAGTGATATTGTGTTGATATCTTTTTACAAAGTTATGTATTTCTTCAATCACTTGATTATTTATTAGCATAAAGTGATCTAGAGAGGATTTGATCATCTTTAGGGTATCCAAAGGTGATCATATATACATTCCATTGGCACCCTGAAACACTAACGGGAATCTGTCACACCACCACTAATGAAGACCAAAAGATCCACCTCTCCCAACAGACCTCATGTGTATATATGTTAGATAGGGAGTGGAACAGACTGACAGGAAAAGTAGCAGATAACATATCCTCTCCTGAATCATGTTTTTGTATTGTCACTGCACTTCAAAGTGACTTTTAAAGGGCATGTCCACCCTTTAAACATAAAAATGGTGACTATTTTCGAATCCTGCCCGCAATCCCAATTGCTATTTTTACCAGTTTATTACACACATTTGTAACCAGTTATTTAATAATAATCAAGTCACTCTTTCCATTCTGCTTCCTCTGCTCAATGAGCTTTTTATAAGCCTTGAACATGTGCAGTGGAGGCAGCAGGGGAAACAGCAGTCAACCATTGGTTATGATGTCAGCATTCACAGTCTTGATTGACTGCATGGTGGGAGGGGCCAGCTTAGGGCTCGTTCACACTAAGGAATGTTTTGGTGTGATGTCACACACACACACACACACACTCAAGCTGATATAAATACATTTCTTCCACCATCCCTCTTCTTGCAAATTCTAACACAGTTCTTCTACAACCCACAACACCCCTGCTCTGCTAATTCCAACAGATTTCCAACCAGACCACCCCTTCATTCATAAGCTTTTTAGATTGAAATGTAATTTTTCTCTGCAGTCAGCGAGCACTATCTGAAATAAGGACTGTAGTGCAATTTTGCCATTTTTACCTTGGCAGCATGCTGATGAGGTAAAAGCTTATGATACAGATATTTAACTTATTACCCTGTTTTGTCTGTAAAAATATGAGACATTTCCCAGAAATGGCAGTGCTTTGTTTGTATAAGTGGAAGGCAATGCAATGTATATTTTTTGATAAGAAAACCCCTAGAAAGCAGAAAAATTGTGGGTGGCATTTTGGACATTGAAAAGTTTACAAACAGTTTACAGCTTTTCTGCTGTGCATTTCTGTGTTCATTTTACAAAATAAAGACAATAAGAGGCATTAATATTATTAATATATGCCATGCCCTGGAATAATATCTTAAAATACCTTAATGGACAAGGCAAACAAAACATGGAACTATCCTACCTAAATATTTGTGAATGAGCTGGCAACCATAGTGGCTTTCTCTATTATGCTGCCTGATTTGGTGGTAAAGGTCAGATTAGGTATCTTTTGTAGTCCCACAGGGCATGTCCACCCTCACTTCATTTTTTTAGCACCATGTTAAGCCCAGGGCACAAATTTTCTTATACTTACCTTTACTAAAACTGTATCTATCATAACTTACACAGCCTGATCCTTTGCTGAGGCTTTGCTGTCTCCTCTGCAGCCCTGGGAAAGGAAGAAAACAATCATCTCTGACATAAGTGTATCACGGCTATTCACTGTCTTTCATTCCCGGTGCTGCAGAGGAGGTGCCTACTGTCTGGCTATTTAAATAATAATAGAAGTAGTTTTGATAAAGTTACAAGGAAATGTGTACCTGGGGGGAATTTAAAATGAGGGTGATGAGGGTGGACATGCCCTCTAAAGGTTTGTCTGTTGCACTGGGAGTTTGACTCACTGATAGCTAAAATAAATATTTGTAACAAAAAACAATCAGGGAGATTCAATAAAAGTTCTTATCATTAAAAATGGTGCTAATCTGATCTGATTTAGCACCATTTTAAACGATAAGAACTTTTATTGAATCTCCCTGAATGTGTTTTAGAAAATGTAACTAAAAGGGCATGTCCACCCTTCTAAAAAAATGTTTACATGTTGTAGGGCTTCCTCCCCAAGCCCCAACCACATTATTATTATGACCAGAAACTCCCCCGATCTTTACTTACCTTCCCTCTATCCTCCGCCGCACTGCCCGGCCTTCTGCTTGCATGAAACTGCAAGCAGGGGGCCGGACCGGCAGCCGCGTCTGTGATTGGCTGAGAGGCAGCCAATCACGGACGTGGCTGCCGGTAGTTCAGAATGGCAGAGGATAGAGGGAAGGTAAGTAAAGATCGGGGGAGTTTCTGCCCATAATAATAATGTGGTTGGGGCTGGGGGAGGAAGCCCTACAACATATAAAAAGGGTTTTGTGCTAGGGGGAGGGAATCCAAAACGGGAGGGAGAGGAAGGGGGGGAGGAAGAGGGAGGGGGGGAGGAAGAGGGAGGGGGGGAGGGCTGCAGTGCGCATGGCAAAATTCTCCCGGAGGGGAGACAGGAGGCAGAGTCCTATATGGGTCACATGAGTAAGGGTCACATGACCCGAAGACTACTCCTTGCTGACTGCAATTTTTAAAATGTTGTAATAAAGGTGGAAGTTTTTAACTACATTTTGGATCGAGCCTGAATTTATAGGATATAGTGGAGGAATAGGTGCCGGGCCACTGTTTTTCTGTGTTACTGGTGTTATAGGGAGTGTGGACAGACTCCCGGCCTTGATTGAGCATGCCTCCAAGGAGATTGAAGTGAAGTCCGGTGAATCACGTGACCTCTATTAGGAGTAACCACGTGATACCGCTGGAGTCCGGAGTTGAGATGGAACCAGGTGGAACGGGTGCTTCACGCGGCAAAGAGATAGGGGAGCCAATGGAGGTTTGGAGCCACCTGTATATTCTCTTTAAAGGGTATGTCCACCCTAAAAGGAATAGTTCACTTGAAAAGTGAATTATTCTTTTAATGTATATATTGAAGACCGGGATGTTAAGGAGCTATGCCTTATCTTCAGTTCTTCAATCAATTGACTAGGAGCCACGGATGAAGATAGAAGATATTTAGCTTACACGTCATCCTACGCAACAGCACTGACAGGTCTCGACAGCTTAAGTTTATTTGGAAGCAGCAGCTTTAAAAAAATGTTGCCCTTTCTTTTTTTTTCTATGCCCCTCCTGAGCCTACCTTTCCTGTTGTAAGGTTGCTGACACTTGTATCTGTATTGTAGAGTGTTTAGCTTCACCCCTCTGAGTTTTCCTGGGAAAATGCAAAATGCACTCTCCATTGGGTCAGTGCGTGCGCACCCTTGCCGTGTGTGCACGTGTGACGTTACATCAGTCTGTGCATTTATTACATGCATTTGTAACCAGATATTTAATGATAGGTTTGCTTAGGTTTTGGAAAAGGTATCTGTCTCCTCCCCCTGCTCAATAAGCTTTTTATAAGCTTGAGCATGTGCAAAGAAGACCAGTGAGGAACATATCATTTGGGGTTTGAGACAGATAACTGACAAGTGACTAGAAATAGATAGCAAGTAAAACAAAATGTAAACTAAACTGATACCTAGTAAAACAATATCAATATATTACACCTTACAAAGCAAATTCCCAAATCCATGTGACAGGTTTCAGAGGTACTGTACATGGATCTGATTAGTAATAATAATAATTATTGATAATTAACATTGTGAGTAGCAGTGCAGCATTGAAATGTGTTTCTTATTTTGTTTCCTTCCATGTACTGCATTAAAAACATCAGGCCGCAGCTATAACCTGTCCTTTATAAAGATCCATTAAAGGGTTTATTTGGTAGGCTGAAAAGGTTGGAGTAGATGGACGTATGTCTTTATTTAACCTCCAATGCTATGTTACTAAAACTGCCTAAAGTACTTGGCCATGGTAAAAATAGTCTAAGAATTAAAGGGGTATGTCCATCATATTTGACAAGTTTCTTTTTTACTGTTTTACTGAAGAACAGGAGTTAAATGCATCTCTTACCTCCTGTTCTTCAGTAAATCTTGCAGGAGAGCAGGTAAAACTTACCTGGATTGTTCCAGCACTGCAGAGAGACTGAAAGCCTCTGACACATCCCCAGTCCTTTGCACTGTGCGAAGGAGCATGGACGCGTCGGAGACTGTCAGCGTATATTAAATATTTACAACTTATCTTATTTAATTTAAATGCATGCTAAGCAACTTACTTACATTAATATTTACATTGCTATCAAAGTCCTTCTTATCCTTTATGGTGAAATTGGGACTTTGGAATTAATGCAAATACAAGTGGCACAGAGGGAGCATTGACTGTAATTCTATTTAACCATAATAATTATCTCTTCTGGATTAATAATAAACCTGCTATTATTCCAATTATTTTATTCCAATAGCCCTTTTATTTTTTAAATGATTAAACATCATACAGGCAGGACTTTTATTCATTTAGCATTATTTTAGGGAGACACACACCTATCTATTTACTGCATTAATCAGGCTCCCAGATTACATTCTTTCAAATGTTTTTATTGTAAGCAGTATAAGAAGCAACAACTAATGTAAAAATCACTTTTCAGATAGCGCAGCCTTTTTACAAATGTGTACAGACATGCTCAGTACCCTTCACTCAGAGTAAAGCTAACCATACACTTCTAACGTACTTTCTGACATTCCTGCAATGTTCTGACAACCATTTTGCCCGATCATTTTGCGATCGATATTACGATCATAATATCGTTTGTAATTATGATCTGAAACATGATCCGGCCAAGAAACTGGAGAACATTGCATAGCTGTTCCACTCCAATAGAATCACTTCAATATCAATATCTTTTTGCATTTTATAGAACAAAATTGGTTGTTATCAAATTAGCTTTAAAGGGCATCTATACTGAAAAAAAAGTTAGACTGACCATTACTGAAAACCATAAATTTTTTCAACTTTCACTGTACCATTGTTTTGTTGATCTGTCCCCTATTTCTTTGGATATCCAATCTGAACCAACATTTCAGCTATCAATCAAGTGCCATAAAATTATTATACCTGCTGTGAGCACTTTTTAATTGAAAATTAGAAAATTAAAGGGTATCTTTACTAAAAAAATTTTAATTTTCAAATTTTTTTTCAGATTTTAAATCTGAGCAGTAGATTTTGAGAAATCATCATTTTAATCACAGCATTTACAGGCAAAGACCTGTCACTCCAGAAGCAGAAATTATAATATGTGACCCATGCCTGACTGCCAGCACACTTTCTGCAACATTTAAAAAAATCAGCAGAGAAAAGAAGGCAGGGGTGAGGGTGAGGGAGATGTGTAAGCAGAGCAGGATCCATGGTGAGGCTGTGCAGAACTTATAAGTGGGGGGCAGTGAGTAAGGGAGGGTGGGGGGACTTAGGAGCACTCACTAAACATTAACAATTTAATGACAAACAAGCACAGATAAACATGTGAATATCACCATTTTACTTGTCTCAAATTGTAGTTTCAGAAAATATAAAGTTGTTTCAGTGAGTATAGTGACCCTTTAAATCTAAAGAAATTTGTGTTTGAAATTCAAAACATTTGAAAATTGATATTGAATACTATAAAAGTTCTGATTCAATTGGTTTTAAATCAGATTTTCTGAACTACAATGTATTCCAGTTTCTCTACAGTTTTGCTCATACAGGAATAATAAATGTTATTTATGCCAGCAGCCTTCCTCTAAAAATCTGCTATATGATAAAAGTAGTAAAGGGTTCGCATCTGGCTTTTGCTTTTTAAAAACAAAAATGTCTTTCCTGGTTTTAGAAACAGAGTAGTTCTTTAATATCATGTTGTATATAGTAGACATCAAATAAGTGGAACTACATCCACATTCAATTTAATATAGAAAAAAAAAATCCAATTCCTCCTTTGTGTAATAATATAAAAAAAAAAGTTCTGAAAATATATTAGATTTAAATCTAATGTCTATTGTGTTATGAATTCATGTCTAACCTTACGGAAAAAAATGTGTGATAAGAATGTCCAAACTATAAAAGGGAAATTATTTTCCCTCCGACCTCCCCACATCTCTTAAAGAGTACCCAAAGTGAGGACCTAAACTAGTAATTTTTGCTTAGTTCCCCTTTATTGAAATTTCTCTCAACCTCCTACTCCCCCTCCCTCCAGGACAACTCCACCCTCATAATAACATCTTTTAGAAAGAATGGCCTCTAAAATATGTTGATATATCATAGTTTGTCCTATGAATTCATTACTGTATGCCTGCTATGCTTCTGGATGCCTCATGGAAACTGAGCAATTTAGAAACCTGTACTGAGCCTGTACTGAGCCTGGGCATGCTCAGAAGGGGCAGACAGGGGATTAACATTCAGTCATTGGCTGTGATGTCAACTGTCAAATCCATAACTGACAGTTGCTAACTGGAAGAACCATTAAGCAGAAGCAGGGGAAACAGGACATTATGCAGGATTTCAGGTTGGACTTATATATTTCAGATTTCAAACTATTACCGTTTAGGGTTTTGGGGGGTGATTTACCTGTATGTAAGTTTTCATTTTGGGTCAGGACTTGCCCTTTAACTAATCTTCAAATAGCATGTTTCTCCATTTACAAGTTTGGGGCAGAGATGGGATGGATCCTCATCCTGATTACTTTTAAGTGGAGGTTGAAAGTTGGGGTGTTTCTTTGTCACTTTGTGTAAGATCTTTATTTAAAGTTGCTAGTCTGCATCAAGTAATTACAAAAATCTTAGTATACCAAGCAAATCTCTTAGTGGAATGGCATGACAAAGGTGGTAAGGTCTGTTTTACTGTGTGTTTTTAAAAGCTGTTTTCTGTGACATAATTTCATAATAATAGTAACAGTGAATGCTTATTAGAATAACCTTCTTTCCTTGACCAAATAGTGTGATTATAGCCTGAGCAAAAAGTTTGTGCGCTAAGTATTTCTCAAGACAAAATGTCAAGCCTCTTACAGGTTGATTAGTTGACAAATGTACCACATAACGACTGTTTTAACAGTCGTTTTACTGAAGAGACAAAGTGGTGGCGTCTGTATAACATCTTGCAGATTTTATAAGGTGGAAACATTAGGAAGATTTTCCAGTGCAAAAAAAGAATGAAATGACATTGGAATGCAATCTCACAAATTCTAAGCAACAATAACAAAACAGACATTAGCATCTGTTCCATATTCCAGACGCTGTCCAGCTGGATTCCTGATGTCCTGTATCGCTGTATTGTGTAACTGAGGCACAGAAACATTTCTTTAAAAAGGGGGAATTAGTCCTATCCAAACAAATACATGTGAATTTATTGGCAGCAAGTAGGTTTATGAATAATTTCAATTAACAATTCTGAATTATTCTTGTTAGTGGAAGAGGAATGTTGAATTTGGCATCTGTGTGGGGAATGTAGGTTTCAGTAGAGCAGGCTCTGGGAACTATAATACATGGGGGTTTTAAGATGTTTATTGTATAATAACCCCAGTCAGTCACACAACCCAAAAAAGGATCAGAACTCATTGGTTTATTACCTTTTAAGATTCATGTTAAAGGGCGTGTCCATTCCCCACAGAAAACTTTGACAAATAAAACAAGGTGCCTAGGGAAGTCTCCCACCTTGTCTCCCAAAACGTTGTGTGGTTTGCAGCTTAAAGGGCATGTAAAGTAACCCTCAACGTTTTCCATGTGATTACATTATGCAACTCTATAATTTACCCTTACCTAGTCTGCATAGTTTTTTCTCACAAATTTGGCCCGCTGTGTATGCATTCTCCTTCTAAAGTCATCCCCCCTTCCCGCTGGTCCCCCCTAAAGGTTTCCTTCACACACAACCCCCCTTCCCCCTGGTCCCCACTTTTCCCCATGTCCTCAAACAACTCCCTTATTCAAAGACCACCCTTTACACCTAACAAGCTACAATAGAGGCAGGTAACGCAATCACTGAAATCGGCAACACGCCTCTAGAGATACACTCGAGATCTGCTACACAGGGTACCATGAATGCGCATGCGCCCGCCATCTTGCATAGTCACGAAAAGGAAAAGGGAAGGACAATCAACTTGGGGGCATGCCAGGAGAGAAGGTAAAGAGTGGATGAGTTCTCAGCTGCCAGTTAGCCCAGAGGGGAGGGAACTAGAGGTTTTGAAAGAGCTTTCTTTATATCCAAATATCTGAAGGCAAGATGTTTTTTTTAACTTTATTGAGCCATTAAATATTTAAGCACATTGAAGCCTTATATGAGGGTAGCAGACAACATTCACTGCACTTCCTAATCAAGAAGGCAGCAGAAGAAGCCAGACCAGCAGCCACTTAGTGTTTGGATGAGACTCAGCCAATCACTGAGCGGCTGCCAGTCCGACCCCTTCTGCTGCTTTCGCGATCAGAAAATACAGCAGAAGGTCGGCGCTGGAATGAAGGCTGTTAGTTAGAATTTGGGGGAATAGACAGTGCTAGGTCTAGGTTATTGGCCATTACAAGGGCAATAGCTGTTTTTTTTTATTTTGGTGTGGGTGGAGATTTTCCAGGTGATATTTTATTTAATTTACCTCAAATTCTTCTCTTGCTGGCAACTCTTGCTGGCAATCATAGGATTTGTAAATGTTTATAGTGTGAGCTAAAATAGCAACAGGATAAAAAAAAACAACAAAAAAAAACTGTTTCTATTGGGAACATACTGTCATTCTTACCCATGCATTGATTATTTACAGCACTTATTATTACCATAAAGTAAAGAAACATTTGTATGGTGTTAGTTCACTAGTGTGAGATCACTGTGCATGCTTGGAATTGTGTGCTTTATTTAGAAACAGTTATGCTTTTTAGAGCTGTTAAGACAATGTGTCCCTCAAAGGATGTGAGGACTTTAGTATGTTTTCTGCTTTTATTAGGAACCCATGAGCATGCGTCTGTTCTTTGTGGGAGACATTGCACTACATGTTAGTTTAGATAGCTGTGCATGTTGGAATTTGTGTGCTGAATTTAAATTGTTTTATTCTTAAAAGAATCTCCAAATCTCTTTGGGTAGGCTGACACCAAGAAAGCAAGAGTTTCATAAACCCTAATTCTAAGATAGGGCTACCCTTTAAAACTGAACACACATAAAATTCCAACAAAAACATGACACAGGTTGCATTGTTTTCAGAGTAGGTATACAGCATGCATTTAATAAACTGATACTTACAGGGAGTTGAAATAAAATTTAGTATCATTTAGTGGCATGTCCACCCTTATTATCAACTTTTGCCCTATAATAGAATACAGTCCCCCAGCCCCAACCGCTATAAAATAAATTTAAGAAAGTGACCAGATGTTTACTTACCTTCCCTATAAGACACTGCAAGCAGGGGGCGGGACCGCAGCCGCGTCCGTGATTGCTGAGAGGCACCAATCACGGACGCGGCTGCCGGCTTCGCAGAATGGGAAGGTAAGTAGAGTTCTGGGACTTTCTTAAAATATCGGTTGGGGCTGGGGGAAGTTATTCTATTATATGGGCAAGGGGTTTTATGGTAGGGGGAGGGATAGCAAAATGGGAGGGAGAGGGAGGGAGAGGGAGGGGGAGGGAGGGGGAGAAGGGCTGCAGTACGAATGCCAAACTTCTCCCGGAGGCCAGATAGGAGGCAGAGTCCTATATGGACTCTGCTATCCTCCTGGTGGGCAGTTTTTGGGAATTGGGAGGGGAGTACAGGAGAACCTTATGGAGCTAGGATGTGAGGTAAAGATTTTACTACACTACATGGTGGGGCCATTAGTGGGGGGGATTATAGTTTTGGGGGTGGACATGCCCTTTAAAGGACAACTGCACCCTCATAAGAACATCTTTTAGAAAGAATGATCTCTTTAAAATATGTTGATAAATCATAATGTCCTATGAGCTCTTTACTGTATGCCTGCTATGCTTCTGGATGCCTCATGGAAACTGAGCAATTTAGAAACCTGTGCTGAGCCTGTACTAAGCCTGGGCATGCTCAGAAGAGGCAGACAGGGGATTAACATTCAGTCATTGGCTGTGATGTCAACTGTCAAATCCATAACTGACAGTTGTTAACTGGAAGAACCAGGAAGCAGAAACAGGGGAAACAGGACATTGTGCAGGATTTCAGGTTAGACTTATATATTTCAGATTTCAAACTATTACAGTTTAGGGTTTTGGGGAGTGATTTACCTGTATGTAAGTTTTTATTTTGGGGCTGGACTTGCTAATTTTGCCCCAACCAGTCAGATGTTAGCTGAGAGTCCTCATATGTAATCGGAGTGCAAGTGATCACATGCAGATCGCATGTGCGCCAATAACAGAATACTGGAAAAATCACTTGTAGTGTGGCCACACTAGGCAATTTTTGCTCACATTTTGCAATGAGCTAGCTCTTGTGCTTGCACATGCTAATGTTAGTGGATGTGCGAGGCCCTGACATGCACGCTGCCTTGCACTGCACTTCTGTCTGATTGCAAGCAATCAGCATTTTTGGTGCACACTCCATGTGATACAATAGGGCAACATCAAAGGAAGCACACACAAAATGCATCACATTGCGCCACTTCTTGCAATTCATTTGTGCTTACTTGCACTGGGTAGTGGGGCCTAGTCTTAAGGCTGAGGCCACACCAAGACGTTTTAACGCATGATACGATTCTATTGTGCGTAAAAAAGTGGACACTAGAATTGACCAATTGGTGTGGCCAAACTAGGTGCACTGCCGTGAGTTGCGACCCGGTAATTGGAGTGCATGCGATCTTCATTATTTTGAGCAATTGCATTGTGCAACACACTTCCGTTGCGCTAGGATGCGCTGTAATTTGGCCTCGATCTACAGTAAGAGAAGATAAACTTCATACGCCAAGAAAACCAAGGTTTACATATGCTCCAATATTTTTTGTAAAATAGTTTACAGACAAAAACAGAGCTGCAAGGGGAAGATAATGAAATGAACCAGAACTTACCACAGCTCTGTGCTATTTGTCAATAGTGTAGCTATTGAAAGGGAAATGTTAGGAAATATGTTTTAAAATACAACAATTATAGCTGTGCACAGCTTTGTAGATCATATAGTAATTAACGTCTAATGAAGCATGTGCTGGCTACAAGGGAAAACATATATTTGTATAAACATGAGGAAAGAAAGAACCCTGAGGCACACAGTTAGTACAGATCAATTTTTAAACTTTATTAGATACTAGTGCAAATTCTAATAACTAAATACTATATAATAAAAGCCTAACTGCTGCTTCCGTGCTGCGCCCCGTATGTGTGTGTCACTGCAGTTCCTGTGGACTCACCACTAGAAGGAGATGGTAAGATTGTCTCTGCAGTTCCTATTGACTCTCCACTAGAGGGAGAAACACAGGAAACACACGGAAGCAGAACACAGCAATCACACAGACAGCAAGTAAGGTTGCTTGGGACAGAGGGGGGGACCCCTGCATTGGGACAGAGGAGGGGGGCTGTATTTGGGACGGAGGGGCAGGGGGGTTGTATTTGGGACAGTGGGCGGGCTGTATTTGGGATGGGGGGGCCTGTATTTGAGACAGAGGGAGGGACCCTGGATTTGGGACAGAGGAGAACTCTGGATTTGGCACAGAGGGGGGCTGGATTTGGGACAGAGGGTGGGTCTAGATTTGGGACAGAGGGGTGGGCTGTATTTGGGATGGTGGGCGGGGCTGTAGTTGGGACACGGGGGACCCCAGGATTTGGGGCAGAGGAGGGGGGCTGTATTTGGGACAGAGGGGTGGGGGGCTGTTTTGGGACAGTGGGGGTGACCCAGGATTTGGGACAGATGGAGGGACCCTGCATTTGGGACAGAGGGGGTGAACCTGGATTTGGGATGGAGATGGGGCCTGGATTTAGGACAGAGGAGGGACCCTGGATTTGGGAAAGAGGGGGCACCCTGGATTTGGGAGAGAGGGGGGCTGTATTTGGGACATAGGGACCCTGTATTTGGGACAGAGAGGGGGGCTGTATTTGGGACAGAGAGGGGACCCTGGATTTGGGACAGGGGGCCCCTGGATTTGGGACAGAGGGGGTGACCCTGGATTTTGGATAGGGGGGCTGTATTTGGGACAAAGGGGGGACTCTGGATTTGGGAAAGAGGGGGAACCCTGGATTTGGGACAGAGGGGACACTCTGGATTTGGGACAGAGGGGGGGCTGGATTTGGGACAGGGGGGTTGGATTTGGGACAGAGGGGGTGACCCTGTATTTGGGATAGAGTTGGTCAGCTGTATTTGGGACATAGGGACCCTGTATTTGGGACAGAGGGGGCTGTATTTGGGACAGAGAGGGGGCCTTGGATTTGGGACAGGGGGCTCCTGGATTTGGAACAAAGGGGGTGACCCTGGATTTTGGATAGGGGGCTGTATTTGGGACAGAGGGGGGACTCTGGATTTGGGACAGAGTGGAACTCTGGATTTGGGAAAGAGGGGGGACTGGTCTGGGGGGGCTGGATTTGGGAAGGAGGAGGGATTCTGGATTTGGGACAGAGGGGGTGTCCCTGGATTTGGGATAAAGGGGGGGCTGGGTTTGGGACAGAGGAGGGACCCTGGATTTGGGACAGAGGGGGCCCTGGATTTGGGACACAGGAGGGACACTGGGTTTGGGACAGAGAGGGGCTGGATTTGGGACAAGGGGGATCCTGGATTTGGGATAGAGGGGGGACCCTGGATTTGGGACAGAGGGGGACCCTGGATTTGGGAAAGGGGGAACTCTGGATTTGGGACAGAGGCGGGACTCTAGATTTAGGACAGAGGGGGGACTCTGGATTTGGGAAAGAGGGGGGACTCTGCCCTTGGGACACTGAGGGGGGACTCTGGCCTGGGGACACTAAGAGGGGACTCTGGCCTTGGGACATGGAGGAGGGTGGCTATGGCTTTGGGACATGGAGGAGAGGGCTATGGCCATGGGACACTAAGGGGGTACTCTGAGCTTTTAGCACCCGTTATTGTAACAGGCTTAATGTCTAATATATAATAAAAGCATTTAAAAAACAAAGATGGAGGATCATACTCATTTTCCTATCGTATAACATAGCATTTATCACCCTCTAGTTAAGTCAATATACACGGTATTGGTCCCTAAGGCTGAGCCACACTAGAGCGCATCCAAGCACCCGAAAATGCTCATGCAAGCGCGTTCGTACACACTGCTGTGCTTGAGCGCTGCGATCGTGCTATGCGATTGCACAAAAATGTGAATAGCATGCGCTCCGATTAACGGATTGCATGTGCAGTGCGTGGCATTGCACTAGTGTTGACACATCAATTGGCCACACTAGTGTCGAAGTCGCCAATTGCGTTTGGATTGCACTTAAAAGTGCACTAGATTGGCCTAGCCCTAAGCCCATATAAAAAAGTGAAGCAGTTATAACCATGATACAGATCCTTCCAGTAAAGGGTAGAACAATACCTATGCAGGAGTATCTACGTGCTTCATTAACATAGGTTAAGTGAGCCTCTGAAATGTTGCGTCTCTGCCATTTGTGATGAGGTGTGGGTTAAAGGGACACTATACTGAAAAAACGACTTTGCCTCATCTTAATCTATAATTGAAAACATCATGTTAGTAGCAAACTGATTTGTGTGTGTTGCTGCATGCCTTCAATCCAGCACACATTTTGTTTAGGAACAGTATCCCCCCTCCCTCTTTTAACCACTCCCACTTCCATCCGACCTGACTTTTTCTCCACAAACCAACTGTCAAGCCTGCACACAGCACACAGCATTCCAACTGTCAAAACTCTGTCACCATTCCAGCTACAGTAAAACTACTCACAGAAAAATAGTTTTTGAGAGCAAGGAACTTGATTGACAGCTGAAATATAAGAGGTTTTGGACTGGATATCTAGAGAAATAGGGGGAAGATTAACAAAAAAATGATACAGTGGTGGTTGGAAAGAATTATAGTTTCCAGTTATGGTCAATTTAACATAACTTATTTTTCGGTATAGATGCCCTTTATGTGCCCTACTGGGTGTTTTAGCTGCGGTAGAAGCCTACCGGTTGTAGGCAAAACGCGTCCAGCATTATCCTTCCAAGATGACATGGGTTCTTTTTGGATGATCCGGCCATCACCATAAGTATATGCCTCCATACACTGCCGTGCACTTGCATTTGCTTCTGAGACATTAGGCAGACATATCCTGATTGATGTGGTTCTTTCTCCCCCTTTAGACTATAGGAGGAGTTAGACTGTGGGGCTACAAGTATTTATCTGTAGATTCCCTATGAGATATATACTTATAGGTCGGGGCAGTTTATTAGGGTACATTAGTCTATTGTACTAGTTAAACTACAACTCTCATCTCTGTATTTACTGTTTGACCCTCTATCTTTACTGCTTTATTTTTATCTTTTTTACTGCTTACATCCAGCTATTATATGTTTTTGATATATCTATTATAAGTGTATATATTACTTACTGTTAGAACCCAGACCCATCATGGTTACGTTATGTTTTTAAAGGGGTGGTTATGGTTTCACATTGTTTTTGCACTTTTTCACTTTATGTAGCACTAGGCCACTTTATATAAGCACAGTAACAGTGGACTTGATCAATAAATATATATATATATATATATATATATATTTGCATATTTGAGAGTGCCATGATTTCTTTTTCATGTGTATTTATCTACTGGGTGTTTGAAGCAATCAAAACAGAATTTATAAGCTAAACTGCAGTAAACAAACTGGTTTAGTTAGTCCACTGTCAGCATTGTCAGCAAAACATCTGACCAAGGCAACTATAACCATGGCTGGTTTAGGGCTAGTCCACACTAGCGTTTTTCTCACCCACTTACGAACACCTTTTGTGATCCGTTAGCACTTGACGAATGCATGCCAGGCTAACACAATGGGGGTGGCCACACTGTGCACTGTGCTGCGGATCCTTTTTTTCTGAGCGCATGCAATCACATTTTTTTTTCCGAATTGCATCGCAAACACACGGTAAAGCACGTGAAACTGCGTTTGTACATTTCACGCATTACCCCGCGTTGTAGCATGGCCTCAGCCTTTAAGTCTGTAGGGTTGGGGCCACTGGTTTGAATATCTGTTTAGTTCAGTCTCAAGCCTCATTGTAATGCATTGCCAGTGAATAACTTTATGATTAACGTTACTAACACGTACAGCGAGATGATTGGCAGGATGATTGGCAGAACCAATTCTACCGTTACGTTAGCTCACAAAATATTCTCATGAAGGAGCCCCACCCCCCAGCGTCATTGGACACGCCTATGGCTGTCGCGTTGTCTGGATGCGGCGGCTGGTTTGACAGGAGAGCTCGGATGTAGTTCCGGCTGGCGTGTGGCGGACTGATTGCTTCAGCCGGAGGTTAGGGAATAGGTTGCGATTTTCCCGGGTGCTAGGGTTTGGTGCAGCAAGTAGACGCTAGCGTGATATCGTCCGTTTGTCTGGAAAAAGGAAAGTAGAAATGGTGCAAGAACCCATAAGGAATCCCGGCTGATAGCCTTGTCTGAAACCATGAAGAGAAGTCGGGGAAACGCGGAGAAGTCGCAGCCCACTGTGGGCAAAGGGGAGGAAGCCCGGGCTGCCCCTGTATTACGTAGGAGAACAGCTGGACCGGAGGAGAAAGGTGGCAGTAGGGAGCAGGTGATGACCTACCTGATATTGATTTCTAATTTCTATAGAACATCCACAATATAAAATTCCCCATGGATTGGGCCAATTCCCCATTGTTTTGGATAGCGATGACTTTAAAATGTTGTATAGGGGAATGGACCCTTTCTATAGGGAGCATAGCATTGCAGTGAATTGGATGGGTTATATATTTAGAATTGGACATTAATTGCTCTTTAGAATTTGCTAAATGCATTTATAATGATGCTTCCTGCATGTATGTAGGAGTTACCACCTTGCTTTCGTTTTTTAGATTGTTCCAAAGGCAATTCTCAAATGTCTGTACTTGGCTTAAAGGGACACTAAACTCTTAAAACAATATTCATAAAGCATACTTTGCAGAGAGGTATTTGACAGATCACTGCTTCTTGCATTCCAACACTGCTCACACATGCATCCTATGTCAGGGAAAGGGGGAGTGAAATATATATTGCTGCAACATGTGTTTAATGCTTTTTGTATATATATTGTTTAAGAGTTTAGTGTCCCCTTTAAAGGGTAACTGTATCTTAAGTACACATGAATATATCCGATCTGCTCAATATTGCTTGTGCAAGGAGCTACTTCCTGATCTGACTGGGAAGTATTGACTGGATACACAATTGTGCACCCAGTATAGCGGTGTATGGCTAGCTATAATATAGTATAGTATTTGAGGTTAAATAAAGACATATGTCCCTCTAGTCCAACCTACTGTGCAATACCCACATTTCCTGCCTAACAGTTAATCCAGAGGAAGACAAAAAAAATAGAGGGGGGGATAGGGAATCCATCCTGACTCCAAGTGGCAATAGGAAATATGCCTGTATCAACTTTATGAATCAATACCAGTAACATGCAGCATTCTTTGTTTTTAGAAACCCCTTCAGCTTTTTTTTTTAAAAACTATCTAATGAACCTGCCATCAGCTTAAAGGGAAAGTTCAACACAAATACATAGGAAAAAAACACTATTTTAACATTCCAATGATCTTAATCTGCCTATCCAGCATTTTGTGCATAAATAAATTCTTCCAAAATACCAACCATCTGTTTGCAGGACCCCTAATTGAGTCCATTATAGTCTTGCACTTGACTCAGTCCCTGGGTTGATAAAGTTGCTCAGTAGAGGTCTGAGCAGGTTTGACCCATCCAACAGCCAGTCGGTAGAATCTACTGTTAGGAACATCATAAGGAAATGTGCATTCTGGGAAGAAGAACAACTTTTACAGAACCTGAAATTGCAGCTTCACTACTGACCAGAACAAAGCATAGCAAAGGGGATGAAATCAGCTGAGTTTTCAGAATGGAAGATAATATGTAGAATAACTAGGTATGGGTAATATAAATAAAAATTTATAAATATATATATAAATATAATATAAATTTTTAAAAATTATGATTTTTTTCACATTGACTGCCCCTTTAAGAATCCTAAACTTTCTAAGACTGCCACAACTACCATTCATGCCAAACCCTGGTATGTCACTTAAAACAAAGGTTTTTAGTGTAGGTTTTGTGGTTGCAGCTCTGGGTGCATCCCCTCCTTAATGAGCTTATCACATGCACATGTGGCTGACCTTACTTCCTGGACCACCATGTGTTGCAGCATGTGAAGAACAAATTTGAAAGAGGCAGAATTGTAGATAAGATAATTACAAGGTAAGCTTTTAAGCATTAAATTGAGGATTACAGAATATTTACTTGTTTTAATGACATTTTCAGTTCTTTATAGCTTAAGAATGTAATTCAAACAGGACATTAACAGGGCTATGTACGGAGAGCTTTTATTGGCTTTTTCCGTCTTAAAGTCCCACTAACCCATGTACCATGGGCTAACATGACTTTAAGACATAACTAACGGTGGTTGCAGCAGTATGCAAAAACTGTGTTGCGCAACCGCCGCAACAAATGTACCGAGACAATAATGGCTCTTTAATACAGAATCTTTAATGCCAGTAGATATCGTTAAAGATTCGGTATGGGTATACCCCATTAACTATACACTGAGAGATGCTATTGGCTCAGTGCATTGCCTAAAGGAGGCAATAGAGAGTGAAAACGGCTCTCTGCGCATAGCCCTATTAGTGTCTACAGCCTATTTATAGTTAGATTCTATAATAAGGATCCTTATGGTTTATCAACTGTACATGCTGTTAATTTTATTAGCTATGTAGGTTTATTGGGGCATGGAAAAAATCCCATAGCTATGGATATTTCTAAGCAGCAAGAACAGAAGATGTGACTGCATAGGATAAGATCCATCCACGACCACCAGCGCAGTACCGAACTGAAATCCAATTGTCACACATAACCCCATTCATTTTTTGTGCATTTGTTTTTTTTTTCTTCTTGCGTGTCACCTGTAGGCTTTTGAGCCAGTGCTAGATTTGAGAGGAACCACAGATGTAACTTTTATCCCATCTATATATAACAATGGATAGTAAGCAATTATCCTATCTATATATAACAATGGATAGGAAGCAATGTAATCTAAATTATGAGCCCCGTCAGAAAGCTTTATAAAAGTAAACTTGATCTACTCATTTTGTGTTTTAGCAGTTTTAACTGTCCACTATATAATATAGTTACAGTATTTTCATCTGTGTTCAGTAGTGTTTTATAGACTTTTTTGCTGCTGCATATTACTTTGGATCGGTAGCAGTAACATAACCTACTCGGCCAGATACGTTTTTAGATGCCAATTGTGTCCTGTGGCAACTATCATTCAATTTCAAATTTAGTCTATAGGAGGCAATGGTAGAATATTTCAGATGACAATCATGCCCATTAGTACAAATAGGAAATAATTTGTCTATTGTTTACAATAAATAAGTTCCAGGTCATGAGTTGACTCTGGTAACTTTTTCATTCAAGAATGTCCATAGTTAGTGATTTAAAGGAAGCCAGCGCTCAATTCAATTTATTGGAAATTTTACCCTGTAAATAATAGTTATCCCAAATTGAGAGTACAAAGGGCTTATTAAAGGGAATGTTTACCCTTATGTGAAAATAATATATATCACCTCCCAAAACTACAATAGTTAGAAAGCTGGTAGACGTAGGGCCATTTCCTCCTTTTATTTATTTATTTTAAGTTTTCCCTTCCCTATTTAAGCTCTCCAAGCTTTTTTTTTTTTTTTTTAAATCTCAGAGCAGGCAACTATAGGAATAACATTCAGTCACTGGCTGTGATGTTATTTGATACTTCCATTACTGACCACTACTAACTGGAAGTACCAGGAAAAAGAGGTAACAGAACATAAGGCAGCATTTCAGGTTAGACTTACATCTCTCAGATATCTAACTATTGCAGTCTTTGGGGATTATGGGTGATCTACCAATTTATTTTTTTTTCATTCAAAAAAAAAAAAAGTTATGAATAACCACTGGTAAGCCTTGCTTGCAAATATAAGTGATATCAAATTGGGATTCCCCAATCCCAATTTTCACAATACTTCCCTTTCTCCCTGTCTTCTCAGTCCAAATATCTTACCTTGAATGCCTCGCTGCCTTGCTGCTAAATGTAATTTCTATTGAGCCCAGTGAGGGACTGAAAAGGTGTTCAAGGTAAAATATTATGACTCATGAGCACTGGAGAAAAATGTAAGAATGACAAAAACTGGGTTTTGGGAGGTAAAACTACAAACTTTTGTGTGGGGGTTGAACATGTTGAACATGAGCATACACAGATCTTGATATAATTTTTTTCCCTTGTTAGCAGAATGACATATTGTTGTAGTGATGGAGGTCTTTTAACTTTCATAGGCAAAAACCTACTTTTCAGTCAGAAGTACATACAGTTGTGTTCAAAATGATTCAACCCCCAATGCTGTAAAGGGTTTTAGGGAATTCCGTGTACATTTGTAATTGTGTTCAGAATGAAATCTTCCAAGGACTTTTTAAAGAACCAATTGCAACTAAAATGACATTAATTGTTTTTGTAATACAGTATTAAATGTTTTTTTGTGATTTCTTCATTGACACAATTATTCCATCCCTTAAAAATTACCACTCTTAAAGGGAATGTCCACCCTAAAAATGAATTTTTAATATATGATTGCCCCTGTCCCCCCAGCCTCAACCGCTCTATTTATACTTTTAGAAAGTTCCCCAAACTTTACTTACCTCCCCTATTTCCTCCGCTGCGCTGCCGGCCCTCTGCTTGCGAGAAAATGCAAGCAGAGGGCCGGGACCGGCAGTCGCGTCTGTGATTGGCTGAGCGGCAGCCAATCACGGACGCGGCTGCCGGGAGTTCATTTCGGCGGGGGAAAGAGGGAAGGTAAGTACAGTTTGGGGAGCTTTCTAAAAGTATAAATAGAGCGGTTGGGGCTGGGGGGACAGGGAATCCTATATCTTTATGCTAGGGGGAGGGAATCCTGAGGGGGAGGGAGGGGGAGAAGGGATGCAGTACGCATGCCAAAATTCTCCCGGAGGCCAGGTAGGAGGCAGAGTCCTATATGGACTCTGCTATCCTCCTGGTGGGCAGTTTTTGGGACTTTGGGGGGGACTACAGGAGAACCTTATGGAGCTGGGATGTGAGGTATGGATTAAACTACACTACATGATGGGGCCAGTAGTTGGGGGGATTATAGTTTTGGGGGTGGACATGCCCTTTAAGAACAGAGGTTCATTCAAGTGTTTTCGATCAGGTATTGAAAACAATTGTGGATGTCATCGAGCAGCAATCAAGCATAATAAGCACCAATTAGGCAGATTTAAAATGACTGTGATACTTGGCTCCTTCTAGACATTTACTGGTGTGTTTACAAACATGGGGAAGTCAAGAGAATGGTCCAGGAAAACAAGAGAAGTGGTGATTTCTCTTCACAGGAAGGGCAATGGCTAAGATTGCAGAGATGTTAAACATACCAAGAGACACCATAGGAAGCATCATTCGCAAATTTAAGGCAAAGGGCACTGTTGAAACGCTACCTGGTCGTGGCAGAAAGAAGATGCTGACTTCGACTGCTGTGCGCTACCTGAAGCGCAAAGTGGAGAAAAGTCCCATTGTGACTGCTGAGGAACTGAAAAAAATTTGTCAGATGCGGGTACTGAAGTTTCAGCTCAGACAATAAGGCGCACACTGCGTAATGAAGGCCTCCATGCCAGAACTCCCAGGCGCACCCACTTGCTGTCTCCAAAGAATAAGAAGAGTTGACTGCAGTATGCCAAAAGTCACATGGACAAACAACAAAAGTGTTCTGTGGACTGATGAAACAAAATTAGAACTGTTTGGGCCCATGGATCAAAGCTATGTTTGGAGGAGGAAGAACAAGGCCTATGAAGAAAAGAACACCTTGCCTACTGTGAAGCATGGCGGGGGGTCAATCATGCTTTGGGCCTGTTTTGCTTCTTCAGGTACAGGGAAGCTTCAGCATGTGCAAGGTACCATGAATTCTCTTCAGTACCAGGAGATATTGAAAAAAAATGTGATGCAGTCCATCACAAACCTGAGGCTTGGAAGACGTTGGACCTTTCAACAGGACAATGATCCCAAGCATACCTCCAAGTCCACTAGAGCATGGTTGCAGATTAAAGGCTGGAACATTTTGGAGTGGCCAACACAGTCACCAGACTTAAATCCGATTGAGAACCTCTGGTGGGACTTAAAGAAAGCAGTTGCAGTGTGCAAGCCTAAGAATGTGTCTGAACTGGAGGCTTTTGCCCATGAAGAATGGGCTAAGATACCTGTAGATCGCTGCAAGACACTTGTGCCAAGCTAGGCTTCACGTTTAAAAGCTGTTACAACTGAAAAAAGATGTTGTACTAAGTACTAAGAATGAATGTCACTTGGGGGTTGAATAAAACTGATAATGATGTGAGCACAGAAAATACATTTGTGGTTATTTCATTATAAATGTTATGTTATATTTGTCTGGCTTACAACTGTCTCTTTGATTTAATTTTAAACAAGATGACTGAAATGATCAAAATCAATGTCAAACTGGCCAAATTACTCAATTTCAGTGGGGGTTAAATAATTTTGAACACAACTGTATGTCGGGGTAGAGCTTTTCATACTGTTTTCACGAATTGAGATTTTCCATTTTTGAAGCTTTTAAAGTAAGTCATAGAGTGAGGCAGACATATTCTTGATTTTATCCATGATTTGGACTCTTGTATTATGATTAATGTTGTTTCTATGGAAAAGATTTCCTTTCACTTAAAAAGATGTTGCCTTTCCCTACCAATACAATTTTTCCATAGCAAATGTAAAACTTAAAACTGGTCAATTGTCAGTTACTTGCCTTCAACCCTAACTGATATATTTTGCACTTTATAGCCTTTATTACTAACCAGATATTTAAGGATTATTATTGTCCCCATTGTGGCAGAGTAAGCTGGCCCCTCCCTCCATGCAGACAATCAAGGCTGTGACTGTTGACATCACAACCAATGATTGACTGCTGTTTCACCTGCTGTCTCCTCTGCACATGCTCAAGCATATAAAAAGTTCTTAGAGCATAGGAAGGAAGCAGATACTTTTGCTAAATATCTGGTTACATATGTATGTAATAAATTGGGGAAAATAGCAGTTAGGGTTTCAGGCAAATAACCGACAAGTAAAATGTTTTTGTTTTAAGGGTGGACATGCCCTTTAATGGATTGTTTGTTTTTGTTGCTGGGGCCTGGCATAATTATTCAAACAATAAAAGGTTGATAGAGGTAAGACTCTGGTCACTTGTCGTCTGAGTCTTACCTCTATCAACCTTTTATTGTTTGGATTTATAGTGTGCTTTTGGATGTAAGCATGAAATAGAGGTAACTGGACTTTTTAATTACTAGTGCTTTGAATAATATTGGTTCCTGGTATAATTATTCCCTTTGGCAACACAGACAAATTAGTGATAAGCTGTGGTAAGGAAAAAAAAAAGCCATAGCTTGTGTTAGTCATAAATATGGGAGATATTGTACAAATCCCAAATATTGACCACAATGCCACTGAAGTACAACTGGTTGCATCACAGTCGGTCGGGACCAATGTAAAATGCCTGATAGTCAGTATTGGCTCCTTTTTATTTTAAGTAGAGGGAGATGATAGGATCGGCCCATTGCTGACTGATCCCCACACAGTGTATGGAGGTTGGTCAGGACCCTTGTGGTTTAAGTATTTCGATATTAAATATTAACTTAACAGCTTAGCACTGAATAACACTTATTAACAGCTTCTGACCAAAGTCTTGTCGCCTGTGTATTTTGCAGTAACTCCTGCTATTAACCTGATTTTTAATTGATCAATTGGTGTTAGAAATAGCTCATATGAAAAGCTAAAGCCCTCCCAAATAATATTAAATGTACTGGTAAAAAATAGCTTCACTGAAAAAAGATTTATCATTTAATCAAGACAGAAAGGTCAAAATGTTGCAAGACAAAAGTGTAGTCGCCTATACAGAAAATGATCTACTTTACAGCCAATCCAAAAATATGTCAGCAAATTAAGTAGTGGTGCTGTGAGATCCAAATTTAATATCTTGTATGACTTCAAGGTATTTTCCCAAAAGTCTTGGCAATCATTGAGATGTTTTTTAGCAAATTTGAGACAAGCCTTAATGTTCTTTTTGCTTAAAAGTGGTTTGCGCCTTCGATATCTGCCATGCAGGCCATTTTTGCCCAGTCTCTTTCTTATGGTGGAGTCGTGAACACTGACCTTAATTGAGGCAAGTGAGGCCTGCAGTTCTTTAGATGTTGTCCTGGGGTCTTTTGTGGCCTCTCGGATGAGTTTTCTCTGCACTCTTGGGGTAATTTTGGTCGGCCGGCCACTCCTGGGAAGGTTCATCAGTGTTCCATGTTTTTGCCATTTGTGGATAATGGCTCTCACTGTGGTTCGCTGGAGTCCCAAAGCTTTAGAAATGGCTTTATAACCATAACTCAGGTGTGATAAACCACAGTTAAGTTATTTTTTAATATCACTTTTTCACACAGGGCCATGTAGATTTGGAGTTTTTTCTCTCACTAAATAATAAAAACCATCATTTAAAACTGCATTTTGTGTTCAATTATGTTATCTTTGACTAATAGTTAACGGTTTTTGATGAGCAGAAACATTTAAGTGTGACAAACATGCAAAAGAATAAGAAATCAGGAAGGGGGCAAATAGTTTTTCACCTCACTGTATATGTATATACAGTATTTACCAAGGGTAGAAATTTAGATTTCTTAACATCCCCTTAAACACAGTCCACTTCTGTTGAGTACCTTTACTTGAGAATACTTTATCCCAGCTGACATGCTGTAGAGCTACTTTTAACTCTTGGGAAAGTTTGCTTTCCTGAAATTAAGTCTTTGTTAACCCAGCGCACTTTTTCTTTCGATAACATACACTAAATTAAACTATTTCATGGTCACTTTTCCCTAAGCCTCCCGTTACCTTTATATCTATAATACGCTCCACAAAGTTAGATATTACCAGATCCACAGAGCTCCTTTTCTAGTAGGAACTTCAACCACCTGTGAAAGAAAATTATCCTGCAGCAAATTCAGGAACTCATCGCCCCTTTTCTGTGTTGTCAATTTGGGTAGGTCAACATATTTTGTTTACTTCTAATAAGCGGAGAAGCCATTTCTTCTACTCTCCTTTTTTGGGTGTCCACTCTGATTGTTATCATTACTAGCTAAAGGGGATTTTTAAGGAAGTGTGCATTCTGGGAAGAAGGACCGTTACAGAACCTGAAATGGCAGATCAGTACTCTCCACAGCAAAAGATATGAAATCAACTGTTTTTTCAAAATAGAAGACAATATGTATAATAACAAGGCGTCCAATATAATTAAAGCCCAAGTGTGCGTCCGTAAGACCGTGAAAAACTGCCGAAGTGCCGAAACGGAAACGGCAGAGTGTTAGAGGAGTTGGCTTTACCGAATGTCCGGAACATGTGCGTGCATCGGCATCTGAAACTTACAGGACATTTTCATTCCCGGAGTAGAGAGAGAGAGACTCTTAATGACTAGCGCCCATTATTTATCGGGCTTAACTGTCTAGTGTGTAATATAAACAAAGGATTGAAATGTTTTTTTCCACGATCTTCCCCTTTAAAACTAAAGATTCCGTATATTGTTTAATGCCTGGTACACTCGAGGCGCTATTTCAGCCAGACCATCTGCAAAAATGGCGTTGGGAGCCAGTCATAAAAATCTAGGAGGAAATACCCTTTAGGTCATCAGTTTCATAGAAAATAGAATCCCCTTTAAAATGATAGCCAGCAGGAGTATATTTCTAGGTGCCCTTGCTCTCTGGCTCCTGGGAATTTTATTTTAGTTGCAGTTGCTATGGGCTTGTCGACAATAGATATTTACTGCCCTCTCTTGACATTATGGTGGCTAATTGGCTAGCACTGATGCCATACAGTACTGTTTGTGCAGCATAAGCCATTGTATGCCACATCTGTGAGGGTTTTTGTGTGGTCTACCTGTGAGCTTTAGTTATTCCTACAATTCCAAAATACGTGCACAGGGCTAGGGCCCCTCTACTCCAAAATTCTGTGTGATGCAATCCATTATTGAGATTGCATCCGATTTGTGCATTGCATGGATACTGCGATCACAAGGAAAACTAAGATGTCCATGCCAAACATCTGTGCTGCGTTCTGTTTTCCCATGCGCACTTCAATGCACGTATTATTATTTAACAGAAGAGAAAACATTTCTGGTGCAGTATAGTAGCGGGCTTAGGTCTATGAGGTTGTAAGCTGTTAAGATAATGGCTTAACCTCTTAAGTGCCACAGATTGTAAAATTTACGATCAGGACACTTTCATTTCTGCCTGCCCCTTTAAGGCAGCTATGGGCGATCGGGGGCAGTATTCAAGTGCCCCCCTAGCCCCCTCGATCCCCCATCGGTTTCATCCAAATCCGATGGGGCTCAGAGCTCCATTCACAAATAGTCTTTGCTACTTAGCAAAAAATTGGGACAGAGATCAAAATTTGGTGATCACTTCTGATCACCAAATTATTGATCTTTGCCAATGAATAAAAAATCACTTCTTGGGAAGTTATTATATCTTGTAAATGCACTTGTGCATGGGTCCCATTTGAATTAGTTGGTTGCCACGTCTCTGTGTGCATCCACGCATATGGCATACCGTTTGATTCAGGGCATGTGGGAGATTGACATTTAGTGGGTTTTTTTGCATGTCAAGCGAGTTTAGGTAGGATTTCAACCCTTGAATCATCTTATTTTATTTTTCACAAAATCTCCTAAAAACACAGAGTTCTTTGGATTACCGCGTCTGGAATTTTTCATGTATGTATGAAATCTTGGAACCGTAACATAGCTGATGGTGTGTAGATTCCAAAAATATATAGTTAGTGGGGGGTATTTCCAAGTTTCGGGGCTGTTTCCTTTGAAAAATGTGTAAGCTGTTCAAATTACAGAGCACTTTGATTTTTTTCTTGTAAGTGCACTTGTGCATGGGTCCCATTTGAGTTAGTTGGTGGCCCTGTGTCTGCATGCACCCATGCATATGGCATACCGTTTGATTCAGGACATGTGGGGGGTTTTATTTATGGGAGGCATTTCCAAGTTTCGGGGCTGTTTGAAATTACAGAGCGCTTTGATTGTTTTCTTGTAATTGCACTTGTGCATGCTTCCCATTTGAGTCAGTTGGGGGCCATGTCTCTGTGTGCACCCATGCATATGGCATACCATTTGATTCATGACATTTGGGAGATTGATTTTTGGTAACTTTTTTTACATTCCATGGGGTTTTGGCATGATTTCTACCTACTGAATGTTATGTTTTCAGCAAATCTTTGAAAAGTGAGAAATTCTATGAAGAACTGCGCCCACACCATTGATGGTATAATGAATGAATTACAGTGTTACGTAGCTGAAGGTTTGTACATTCTGAAAATATATAGTTTTGGGGGGATATCCAAGTTAGAGGGGTATTTAGTTTGAAATATTTGGAAAAATACTGTTATTGGCTCACTTTGTGATTAGTCGCTTCCACTTCCATGTGTGTAACCATGCATATGGCATGCTGTTTGATCCAGGACATTTAGGAGATTGATATTTGGTAAGGTTTTTTTTAACATTACATGGGAATTTGGCGTGATTTTGTAACCTTGAAATGTATTTTTCTCTATTTTTCCAGAAAATCGTGTAAAACTGCGAAACTTCTACGGAGAACTGCGCCCACACCATTGATGTTATGTAGCTGAACATGTGTAGATTCTGTGAATATATAGTTTATGGGGGGTGTTTTGTGGGGAAAAACTGCAGACTGTTCAAATTCAGAGTTGGCTAAATGTTTTTGCTGTTTTTGAGCCATCATGCATTGTCTCACTTTGTGGCTTTTCGCTTCCACGTCCGCTTGTGTAACCACACATATGGCATACTGTCTGATTCAGGATATTTGGGGGATTGATATTTAGTAACTTTTTTTTTTTTTACATTCCATGGGGTTTGGGCATGATTTCTACCTTCAAATGTAGATTTTTGTTAATTTTTCAGAAAATCTGCGAAAAGTGTGAACTTCTACGAAGAACTGCACCCATACAGTTGAGGGTGTGAATGAACAAACTACAGAATTACATAGCTAAAGGTGTGTAGATTCAAGGAATATATGTTTGTGGCGGGTATTTCTGAGTTAGGGGAGTATTTTGTAGGAATAATTTCAGACTGTTCAAATTTGGAGTTTGCTGACTATTTTTGCTGTTTTTGAGGGGACTGATATTTGGTCACTTTTTTTTTATATTCCATGAGGTTTTGGCATGATTTCTACCTTTTGAAGTAGTATTTTGTTCATTTTTTCTTTTTATAAAAGTGAGAAATTCTACAAAGAACTGCGCCCACACTATTAATGGTATGAATGAATGAACCACAACGTTAGATAGCTGAAGGTGTGTAGATTTCAGGAATATATAGTTTGTGGGGGGTATTTCTGAGTTACGGGGTTGTTTTGTGGAAAAAACTGCAGACTGTCCAAATTCGGAGATGGCTAAATATTTGCGCTGTTTCTGAGCCACCATGCATTGTCTCGCTTTGTGGCTACTCGCTTCCACGTCTGCGCGTGTAACCACACATATGGCATACCATTTGATTTAGGACATTTGGGGGATTGATATTTGGTAACTTTTTTTTACATTCCATGAGGTTTTGCCATGATTTCTGCCTTTTTGAAGTTTTAAGTTAATTTTTTCAGAAAAGTGCGAACGTCTATGAAGAACTGTGACCGCACAATTGATGGTATGAATGAACAAACTACACTATTACATTGCTAAAAGTGTGTAGATTTCTGGAATATATAGTTTGTGGGGGGGTATTTCTGAGTTACGGGATTGTTTTGTGAAAAAAAATGGAGACTTTTCAAATTCGGAGTTGGCTAAATATTTTGAATCATTGCACAATTGTTCATCACTGTGCAGTATGTAAAAGAAATAAGAGGAGCCACACCATCCATAGTGTTGCTGGAGGCAATGGAACCGAAAGTAAACCTGAAGGGGGGAGAAAATGGAGGTGGGAGAAGTGAGGAGGGGGGTGTTATTCCTCTCCCTCCCCCCATCATCCCTGCACAGGGGCCTGGGATGTTCTCAAATGAGGGGGTGGATTATAATAAATATTTATCTGCTATATGAATAACTTGGAAGGGGGCACCGAGAGAAAGGTCTCAGTGTTTGCTGATGGCACAAAACTATGCAGAGCTTTCGAAACTTGAAATGAATGCTGTAAGCAGACCTTGTTCGATTATCAAAATGGGCAACAGAGTGGCAGATAAGATTCAATGTTGATAAATGTTAGGTGATGCATTTGGAGTTTAATAGTCCTTGTGCCACCTACCCCATAAATAACTCTGTGCTTTGGGAGGAGATATACGGTATCTGTGCCGTTGGGTGGTCAAGACCATCTTTCTCTATTAATCTTCAGGCTATGTCCAACAAATCAGGAGAAAACCCACTGGACACCACTTTAATGGGAGTCAATGGAGAGCCCACATTTCTTCCCTTTCTAACCCTAGCTGTTCCCAGAGTATCTGTATAAAAATGATCACAGTAAGAATTCAGAGATCCCATTATGGACTCACTGTCCCTACACTGTTTCAACCATGTTTAATTGTATTAGTGCAAGCCAAACAATACACACTTACTGCGGGGAGCTGCACTTGCCGTGTATACAAATATCCGAACTGGTTGCGGCGTCTCCTCCAGGCCTTATGATCGGTGCCAGCCTCCCGAATGTGGATCAAGTAGTCAGACGGGCGAGGAGTCAAGCCGATGACAACCACCGTTACTTCATAAAAAGTTCTTTATTCAACATCTTTTAAAAACCATAAACATGTGAAAAGTTCATTAAGAAGACACTAACTGCAAAACACAGAATGCTGGGATTTGTAGTTTTCAAACGTGTGAAAGGTATGAGGTACCTTCTGTTATAAGAAGGCTCTATTTCATTTTTTACTCTGTGTGTAGCTTTTAGCTCCTCTATCCACACCTCTCCCTAACATGTATATTCAATCAGTATCCTGTGCTCCCAAGTCCTAACCCCAGAGGTTAGTTACGTATATCTGGAACTTGTTGTGGTAAATACTAATAAATATGAACCTTGCATGTTAATCAGGATACTGTATAGGATTTAAGGTGGCTATACATATATCCGATTTTACTTATCCAACCAAGCGCTCATGCAATATTAGTTTGATCTTGCCAGAACCACCTTTCCCATTCTTCTATGCCACCGACAGGCGGTTCTGGCAGGATTGTCTAATGTCCAATTAGTTCTAGTCCTAATTTCCTTAGGTTTCAGGTCAGTTTTGACCAAATAATTATGAAGATTTTTGCCCTTTCGATAAGCAAACATTGGGGTTGCTTCTGTAAATGGGAGAGATAAGTCCTTGGTAAGTATGGACCAATTTTGAGTAACACTCTTACAAATCTTATTAGTAGTAGGCGTATAGCTCGTACTGTAGGGAAGTCTCTCACCTTTGTGTATGTTGCCTTTATCGGTTTGTTCAGCAAATTTGGAGATGCCACAATCTAATTGAGTTGATATTAACTTTTTGTCGTATCCTCTATCATGGAATTTTTTTGCCATGATCTGGGCTTGTTCGCATGCCTTTTCAAAATCTGAATTTTGTTAGGACTAGAACTAATTGGTTACCCCAAGAAAAACATGGTTGCTACAAATGTGTGGGGTGCCTTACTTGTAGTTATGCTTTGACAGGTAAGGATTTTAGTCATCCACACAGTGGAAAAAGAATCCCCCATTAACTACAAATTGAGCTGCCTTAGCTCATATGTCGTATATTTCATATCATACCCCTGCGGACTATATTATGTAGGAAAAACGACCACATCAATAAGAGAGCGAATCACAGACAAGCCATCTGATCAGTCCTTAATACAAAAGAGATGGATATAAATGAACCCAAACTAAAAGGGAAAAACAAAGTGATAACCGAACAACCTGTAGCTCGCCATTTTAAGGAAGCTAGACATTCCCTAGCCAATTTCCACTGGGTGGCTATCGATCATATTAAGCCTACTGAGGGCATTGACAGACATAAGAGGCTACTGCAAAAGGAAGCATGGTGGATAAAACGTCTGGACACTGTTTCCCCTAAAGGACTTAATGAAATCCTTCCCCTGTCTTGCTTTCTATGATAAAGCAACATAGAAATAATATTGTTACAATTAGGACGTATTCTACCTTACTGTTGTTTTCCATTAATTCTAGTTCTACCTATATAGAATGTTTATAATCTTTCGCTATTTAGAATATATATCTTCTAGTTGCCTCTATGATAGGTGTGGTCACTGATAGGCTCTGGATACACTGAATATATTTTGTAAATGCAGATTTTATTGTTTTTAATGTTTTATTCTGATTTATCCTCGTTGTTATTCCAATTCGTCAGGTGTTTTACCTTTATAGATCTTGCCTGTTTTTTATACATTAGTGGGTGTTTAATAAGATTGTAATATTGTTAGCACATGTCACTTTGAGACACTTTATCTATATTAATATTTATATTGTCACTATATAGTCACTTCTGGGTAGTGTTACTCTATCCGATTCCAGGATTCCTCTGGATTTTTTTATCTAGCACTTGACACTTTGTATATTTTTTACCTATAGTCACTTTGTGATTATTTCGCTTAAAATGGAACTAAAGGCACTTTAGTCTAATATTTAATACCCTAATTATTCTAACTATGTTTGATATATTGGATATTACGCTATTAGGGTGTTGATGCCGATTACTCTTATCTATTTGAGTATATTTATTGCATAGTCTAGGGAAATGTGCAATCACAGTGGGTTTGGGATGTGGACAATTGAGTGTTAACTGAGTTAATTGGGTTAATTGTTGTGTATGTCCCTTTACTTTAAATTCTACAGGAACTGAGGTATCTGTAATCCTTATGACGGTCCCAGTTGGACTGAAACGCGTTGATGTGATTTAATAAACTAAAATATTTTCGCCATATGTATGCAGAGTAATTTAAAAACAAGCATCTCTATACCCAACAATGCCATCTTTTGGATGGTACTGAAGTGTCAGTCTTAGTGAAGTTATCTAAATATCAATTATAGAAAACAAGGAAATATTATAGTGCTTAAGTGTTTTAAAGTGCTTTAGAAATACATGTGTTAAATATACAAGTGTAACCTAACATCTAGATAAGGCAGACATTATCCATCTTCTATTTGTTGTATCACTTTATTCTGTTTATCCTGTTTATACATTTGTTCTAATGGTTTTATGCAGGAACATAATTAAATCCAGGAGTTTGAATTTTCTTGATATATTTATCATGACATTGTATAAAGTGTTTTAGGTCAGTCCAAACACCACAGTGAAATACAACTGCTCTGCAGAGCTTCACTCTATCTTTCCCCTTATGCTTCTATCCAGTAGTACATGAATGAAGAGAAGATCTATTGGATCTTTCTATGCTAGAACGTTACAAACTGTGTTCCATTATTTACCCGCCCAGAAGGAGCTAATTTTTAGAATTGTTTAATTATGTGTTCCATTATTTACCCACCCAATTAATTTTCATTTAAAAATGTTTTGATTGGCTTAGACTGTTGCATGTTTTACTAACTGCACATAATTGGTTATAATACAGGAACTTCCTTTAATTTTTAAACACATGGAGCAGTAACAGTGGTGTGGCTAACCCTTACATTTTGAGTATTGCATATTAAAATAAGGGTACCAGCAATGCATTTATAAACTTTATATATTTTGTTATGTACCGTACCTTATAGAAGTGAGGACTATACTTTATATGCATGTATTTATGTTCATATAGATAGTAATAGTGAGAAATGCCACACATGCATATACACCTAGTCTTTGTATTATAAATTGATAAATGTTTACTGCTTAATTGTGAGTGTTGTTGATGTAACAACAAAAACTACAATTGTTTCACTATTTTTTAAATTTTTATAGCTTTTCTTTTTATTTTGAAGGCTTTCTTCCAGTTGCCAGAAGGATGAACCATTCATTAGAAAATTCCATTCCCTATGAAGATTATTTGAGGATGAAAGCCCAGGCAATACCACCACACCGCATGAAAGACTTTTTGGATTCTCTAGGTGGAAAAGGATGTGAAGAAATGCAACAGTTTGTACATTCTCCAATTTCAGTATATCAGCAAAGGAATCATTATTTTTATATGGATAACACAGATGTTGCAGGTTCTTTGTTGGAGCTTGCTAGACCCATTGCATCTCCATTGCCTCATACTACAGTTAGCCCTGGAGTTCCCATGGATCAGCATCACATTCCTGTTCACCATATTCAGCTACGGCAGGGTAACCATTTAGATATTCAGTCAAATCAATCTTCTAAGACACCTCAGCAACAAGTAGAAGGCCCTCCTGATGGACAAAGTGATAGCTCTGTTATTTTATCCAATCCCCAAGAAAGACGAACTTGCTCAACAGGGTTATCTCAGCCAGTGAAAAAAAGAAAATTTGATTTGCCTCTCCAGGACAGCTATCCTGTAAACCATACACCACTAGCAAATTCATCTGCTACAGTATTAACGTTGCCTGTGCAGAACCAACAACAAGGCTACATTCCAGTTCGCCAAGAGCTTTTAACAGTGGATAGCAGCCAACTATATGGATTGGTACCTGCATGTACGTCTGTGCCTGGGCAACTACCCAATGTAGAATCTTGGGCAATTTATTCTGCTCATGCTACATGTCCTGAGCCTCAGGCAGTTGTGCATACTTCTGGTCCTCAAGAAAGTTGTGGTGGTGTCCAAATGGAAAAGATTTCAGCCTCTACAAGTAGCATTAAACTAGAGGAAAACAAACAGAGCTTTGAAGAAAAAAAAAGTATGGTAGATAAAGCTGTGCACGGAGCTTGTACGTCAGCTTTCCCTATGCAGCTTAAAAGCATGAATGGGAATGTCCAAGTTCCTTTGTCCATACAAACTACAGGAAGAGTGTATCAGTCAAAATATTGGGATCAGCAAGTGCAGGTATAATTTACCTAGAACACTTTGTAATTATAAATTATAATTAATTTTTCTGATTTAATCTGTTTAATTCACCATTGACTTTTGCATTCACATGCTGCAAAGGGCTACAATATTACATTTATCCTTTAGTGATTGAGATAAGATTTGAATTGTTTGTAGTATTCTATTAACATTGCAAAGACATTATTTCATTTCATATTTCCCACTGGTTCAATTAGGTAGTAATACTTACAAAAAGGGTAGTCGTTCACAGCCGGGTAATTACAGGCGTGTAAGTTTAACTTCAGTGGTGGGGAAGATCCTGGAAAGTTTAATAAGGGAACATGTTCTAGAGTATGTTTCAAGGACTGACATTATAAGTAGTAACCAGCATAGATTTAGGAGGAATAGATCTTGTCAAACTAACTTGCATGGCTTTTATGAGGAAGTAAGTAGAAATTTAGACTCTGGTATAGCAGTAGATGTAGTTTACTTGGATTTTGCAAAGGCTTTTGATACAGTCCCCCATAGGCGACTAATGTATAAGCTAAGGTCTGTTGGTCTGGGGAGTCACATTTGTACATGGATAGATTGGTTAATGAATAGGATGCAGAGAGTAGTTGTTAATGGGGCTTCTGTGCTGTGGCCGCTTCTATTTAATCTATTTATTAATGATTTGGAAGTGGGTATTGTCAGCAAGGTTTCTGTGTTTGCTGACGACACAAAACTTTGTCGACCATTAAAAACTTCAGAGGATGTGCAATCGTTGCAAGGGGATCTAGATAGATTGTCACATTGGGCTGCTAAGTGGCAGATGAAATTCAATGTTGATAAATGTAAGGTGATGCATTTTGGACTTAAAAATCCTTGTGCTACTTATACTATAAATGGCTCTGTGTTAAGTGAATCCCTGTTATAAAGGGATCTTGGAGTTTTGGTGGATAACAAAATTAAAGGTAGCAAGCAGTGCCAGGCGGCAACAGCCAGAGCCAGCATGGTATTGTCTTGTATAAAGAGAGGTATGGATTCAAGGGAGGAAAATGTAATTCTCCCTCTTTTACAAAGCATTGGTAAGGCCTCATTTGGGATTGCAGTTCAATTTTGGAATCCTGTGTTCAAAAAGGACATCTTTGAAATGGAAAGGGTTCAGAGAAGGGCAACTAAATTAATAATTGGATTGGGGGAGCTTGAATATGAAGAGAGACTGGAAAAGTTGCAATTATGTACGCTGGAGAAAAGGCGCTTGCGTGGGGATATGATTACTGTGTATAAATACATTAACGGGCCATACAATAAACTATCTGGGACATTGTTCACCAATAGAACTTGTCAGAGGACACGAGGACATCCCTTAAGACTTAAAGAAAAAAGGTTTAGGCTTCACTGTGAGAACGATAAAGCTATGGAACTGTCTTCCAGTGGACATTGTTATGGCATTGTTATGTTCATTGGTCATTTTCAAAAAAAAAGCTGGATGAGTTTCTGCAAACAAGGAATGTTACAAGTTACTGGTATTGATACATAAAGTAGAGTTGATCCAGGGAAATTTCCGATTGCCAGGAAGGAATTTTTTCCCCCTTCATAAATTTGGTGGTTTTTTTTGCCTTCCTCTGGATCAACAGTTAGGCAGGAAATGAGGATATTGCTAGATGGGTTGAACTGGATGGATGTATGTCTTTATTCAACCTCAAATACTATACTATACTATACTAACTAAAGTCACAACAAAGGGTGCTCTTATATAAAAAGTTAACCATCACTGGAGAAACCTAGACTTCCACAATTAAGTAGTTACATGAGGACATCAAATAGAAATGTCATGGGAGCATAGCTGTTTCACAAAAATACTTATAAATATTTTTTATTATTACTTTAATAATGTTTTAAAAGGAAAGTTCAGTGCAAATACATATACTTTTAAGAAAAAAGAACCGTATTTTTCCATCCTAATGACCTTAACCTGCCCAGTCAGCATTTTGTCTGTGTATAAATAAATGCTTCCGAACACTGACTCTTTGCAGGATCCCTAATAGGGGCCATTATGGTCTTTCCCTTGACCCAGCGCCTGTGTTAATTCAGTTGCTCAGTAGAGATCTGAGCATGTTTGACCCATCCTGCAGCCAATTAGTTGAAATAACTGTTAGGAACTGTCACGAACGCCAGTTCGCTGGGCATGTGATCTGACTAATCAATTGGTAATACACCACCTTGAAGACGCCCCAAAAACACACTTGACTCTCTCTGACTATGCACACCCCTGTCCTGGAAGCTAAATGGTTAACACTACACCATTCACTCCAGCAACTAACTGGTTAATTAGCATCAGTCCTTCTCAAGCAGTCACAGCGTTAATTAGCATTTACACTAGCCAAGCACTCTATATAGACGCATACAAACTTATCAGAGGCTAACTGAGTTCTTTTAGAGAATCAAAGACAAAACATTAAATTTTAGATTTAATATTCCAAAAGGTGGACAGTGCATCTAATACAAAAAGAAAAGAAAATGGTGTTATAATAAAATGACAAACAATAGGTACAACAGTTATATAAAATAAAAAGGATAAAAATATTCACAGACCCTACTCACTAGAAAAAGTCCTGTGTCTCGGCATCATGAATAGAGAGTGGGCTCATACTTACACCTCTGTTCAGGCAAACAAAAATAGCACACAAACGTGGAGAGTTTGCACACCAGCAGAAAAACATGCTGCTTTTTTGTGTATTCTGCTGCTATGCTAAGTGACTCTTGACTAATTCCTTTCAGTTCATATTCAAAGAATATGGCTAAAAAGATACATAGGTTTAAATAGATGTTTTTTTTAAAGAATGCTCTGCTCTGTAGGAAAAATGTAATTGCTTCCTTCATTGAATTTTTTTTTTTACTGTCCACTACTTTATTTCAATACTAAAAGATTTTATAAAAAGTTCCATTGTTACTAACAGAAAGTTGACAAAAGATTTATGTGCGCCAAATAGCTTCTCTTTATACTGTGTTAATTGTTAGGTCTGGAACCATATAGTATCTTATTGCTTCTAAAGGTTCGTACACATGCACGATGTGTACGAATGAATGTTTTGGCCTGTGTGTAGACACATTATCAGCCGAAGCGGATGATCGCTTGGGGATCGTTGACCGACCTGATGGATGTCCGAACGAACAACCGTTTCTGACGATAAAGTGCCCACACCGGTCGATTATCGTCCGAAACATTTGTTTGTACACATCGTGTATCGCGGGTCGGGACCCGCATGTGTGCGCGAGCCTTAATTCTGTGGTATTTTGGCTATTAACTATAAAAATGAACATTCTTGGCTTAGAAAATGTTGTGGTGGTGGCATTTCAGGAATGTGCTCCCTAATGAGCACAGGCCATTTACATGGCCTGCTAACAGCAGTAGCCAGCATACTACTAGACAATAAACTGTGTTCCACTCACATGAACTTTGAGATTACCTGCTGGGCACTTTGCATAAGACTTTGCTCCTTTTCCCAGCATTTATGTGAAGCACCTTTGTCCAGGTACACTCATGTAGATATTTTGACCAAATTTGATTTTTGGAGCAATTCATTAATTTAGTTTGATTTTTTTAAATATATTGGGGGGGAATTTTCACTGCAAAAAACGTTTTTTAAATGTATCATTCCTGGCATGAAAAAAAAAGTTTTCCACCTTTTATGAGCAAAGCCTTGTACACACGACTGATAGTGTGGCGACCGGACGGATCAATGAATAACGGCCAATCAAACATATACATAAGTGAAATTATTCTCGGAAACGTCCGTTCATCACACACGTGTTGGGTATCGTGTGCACTATTGAGTACAAGTCTAATGTTTTAAAAAGGTTACTAGGTGTCCTCTGATTTATTCATTCAGATATGAAGTAGTTAGTTAACATTGTTTATTTACTTCAATATTGAAACTGCATTCATTGTTTTATCATAGCTGGTATGTTAATATTTCTAAATGTTATCATTTCTTTGCTTATTTAGTCTCAAGGCCTACAGTGCTCGCCATCCGAAACGCATTTTCAACTGCAAAAGAATGCAGATTTCCCTTGTACTCTTAAACCAGATGAAGGAGCTTTATTTTGGAAGACCTGGGCACAGATTAAAAATGCTGAAACCATAAAGGAAGTGGAGAACAAGTTACCCTATTTTGAAAGTAGGAATATGAATTTTGATATCTCCTTTATATTGTATAAATATATTTATAACTTCATAGGAGATTGCATTGAGTTTTTAGGAGCTACCAATGAGGTTGGGGGGAGGGGGGGTATAGGATATTACATGTAGGAAAGGTGTATGTGTGTACTATCTCACTATTGCCATGACCATCAATAAATGTATATAAAGTACAGTTTCTGACAAGTCTTGTCGCCTGTGTATTTTGCAGTAACTCCTGCTATTAACCTAATTTTTAATTGATCAAATAGTTCATATGAAAAGCTAAAGCCCTCCCAAATAATATTAAATGTATTGGTAAAAAGTAGTTTCACTGAAAAAAGATTAATCATTTAATCAAGACAGAAAGGTCAAAATGTTGCAAGACAAAAGTGTAGTCGCCTATACAGAAAATGATCTACTTTACAGCCAATCCAAAAATATGTCAGCAAATTAAGTAGTGGTGCTGTGAGATCCAAATTTAATATCTTGTATGACTTCCATGAGCTTGAAGGACAGCATCCATGCGGTTTGGCAAAGATTCATACAATTTATTGATGAAATCATCAGGAATAGCCAAGAAAACAGTCTTGCATGCCTCTGAGTTCAGCATTCTTTGGTTTAGTCTTCCATGCTTCCTCTTTCATCCTACCCCACATACGCTCAATGATGTTCATGTCAGGTGACTGGGCTGGCCAATCCAGGAGCATCTTTATCTTCTTCGCCTTAAGGAACAATGATGTGGAGTATGCGATGGAGCACCATCCTGCTTCAGAATTTTGACTTTTTTATGGTTGGGAATATATGAGGTAGCTAAGATTTCTTGGTATTTTACACTATTGATGTTGCCTTCCACCCTGCAGATCCCTCGCACACACCCATACTGGATGTAACCCCAGACCATGATTTGGCTCCACCAAACTTCACTGTTTTCTGGGTAAATCTCTGCTTCATACAGGTTCCAGTAGGACTCCTGCAATATTTGCGGCAACTGTGGTGTAATTCAACAGAAGATTCATCTGAAAGATCCACCTTTTGCCACTTTTCCAGCGTCCATGCTTTTAGCAGGCTGTGGGACTTGGCAAATGCCACACGGTTTTTCAAATATCTTTTGTTTAGTGCTGGCTTATGGGCACTGATTCGACCATGGAGGCCATTTGGAGACAGAATCCGACACTTATGTCTTTGCAAAAATTGACTCAATGGGCTTTACCAAGCTGTGAATATTAGAATACTTTTTGTTTCGCTTTGCATTGAAATATTCTTACAAAAGCTGTTTGGGGTAAAATTAACCATTTCTTGAAACAAAATCTGCATTAGAATTATTGTTAAGCAGCACTTCAGGTCTATTTGTACACAAGCGACAGGACTTTTGTCAGAAACTGTATAGCACTGACTTATATTAGGTACAAGACAAAATACAACTTATACAAAATATATAAACTTACTTGCAGAGCTAAGATTCCTATTTTAAAATGTCAACATGGGAGGTTAAACCACACCCCTGGGTGTGGTTTAATCATTTATCCATGTGAATACTGAACGGAAATGGTAATGTCAGTATAACATGAAATGATGTGCTGTTTTTAAAACATGTGGCAGTCATAGCCAATACAAAAAAAGTTTCTGTAAGCTATACAGGACATGATGTGTATTGTAATGGACGTATACACCAAGGCTCCTTATATACCCCCTCCAGCCTGCAGGTGGTATCAGTGAGTAATAAAAGACAAGACATCCCAGCTCTCTATGGCTAGGAGGAGAGAAAGTGAAAGTAGATAGAAGTGCGTGGTGTGTGCTCCTGATGAGACTGATCTGTTTGTTGTGATCCCTTGCACAGTGTGATGTCCTGATTGAATGCAACACAACTTAATGTGTATAATACCACCTGTTGGAAGGACAGATTATTGGACAGACAATTTACCTTATTGGATACAATCTCTAAGGCAACAGATAAGTGAACACCAACTTACAAGGACACACAATATACAGGCGTGATCAATATTCAAAGTGGTGCACCATAGGCAGGGACTACTCCATCACTGCATATGTTATGTGGGGAAACTGTTTATGTTTTGTTATTAAATCACTGCAATACACTGGTAAATGTAATTAAAACTGGTTTATCTTGTTTAAAGAAAGTAAGTGCACTGTCTGCTTTGTGCCAGACAACAAGAGTAACCCACTGTGTGCCATGCTATAATAATTCCATAAAGCAGTGATCTGGTACAAATTGGTGGCAGTGGTGCTGGTAATACCATTTATTCTTCCTGTATTGATTTTTAAATCCTCCTGTCCTTGTACCTGCAGATAAAATGTCCCAAGTAGACTCTGTAGTTCTACCAGGCCCAATTGCCAAACCTATTTTTAAACCTGATCCATTTGATGGGGTAACTAGGGAATGGACTGATTGGCTAGAACAATTTGAATTGGCAGCCACTATTAATGGTTGGAATGAAGGTGTTCGCTTGCAAGTCCTTAGACTTTTGCTTAGTGGTAAAGCCAGGCAGGTATACCATGAATTTAATACTAAAATAAAAAGCAGTTATAAGTTATTTAAAAAGTACTCTGAAGCAAGTTTTTCCAACCAGATCTGTATAAAAGTGGATATTTAAGGATAGTACATTGCATGCCCCTGCTCATTTCTCTAGGTAACCTGGGAATGAGAAACATTTTTTTATATGTTAGATTATTAGGGCAATGATATTATAATAACAAAAGGCTGTGAGGTACCTTCTGTTATAAGAAGGCTCTATTTCATTTTATACTCTGTGGGGAGCTTTTAGCTCCTTTAACCCCACCTCACCTTAACCTATAAAGATAATTGGTATCCTGTGCTCCCTAATCCAATAGCAACTGTAAATCTGTATGAACATAGCATGTTAATCTGGATCCCGTTTAGAGTCACAGGTCACCAAATGGTGCTGTTTAGTTTGAACTGCACATTGTGGCAGGATTGTCTGGGTCTATTCTCAGACCTGCAGGTTTATTACACTTAGACCCTCTGGATTCTAGCTGGCAGGTAGATGCAATAGAAAAGGGAGGGCATGTTTGGTAAGGTTCATGACTCCTTGTTATAGCTATGGATGTAAAAGAAGGGCAGATGGATCACTTGCATATTTGAGGCCTTGGGTAGAAATTGCTAAAGCATGATAAATGGCTTTATTCTAGGATGTATGAAAAAAAATTCTCTGTGCAGCCAGAGAATGCTGGGAGTTGTAGTTTTTAAACACGTGAAAAGTTCAACACCCATGTTCTATATTATTAGGCTCTATTGCATCTGTATACATTCATTAGCCAATGGAGCTTAAAGGAGAAACTTACTGCAGAGTTGTAGTTTTTTTAAACATGTGAAAGGTCAGTGAGTAATACATGCTTATATGTTAGATTATTAGGGCAATGCTATTATAATATGAGTCTGTGTGGTACCCTCTGTTATAAGAAGTCTATATTTCATTTTAAACTGTGTGGGGAGTGTTTAGTACCTTTAATCCACCTCTATAAAGCTAATCAGTATCCTGTGCTCCCAAGTCATAACATAAGCAGCTATAAATGTGGAACTTGCTGTGGTGAATACTAATTGGTATGAACATATCGTGTTTATCTGGATTCTGTTTAGGGTCTCGGGTCACCCAATGGAGCTGTTCAGTTTGAACCACGCAGCTGTTTAGTTGTTTTTTTTTGCAAAATTAGTAAAATATATATTTTTTAAAATTACGATTTAGTTTGTACATAATTAAAATGATTTGGGCCAAATTTTTATTTGCTGATCTAAACAAATGATTTCAAAAACCTGGCCCTGGCCCCTTCTGCAGCAGAAGGGCCCAGACCGGCAGCCGCATATGTGATTGGCTGAGACTTTACGGCCCCTTCTGCTGCTTTTGTGCGGAAGAGCAGCAGAAGGTAGCCGTGGGAACGAGGGGTGGTACGTACACTTAGGAGCCAATTTGGGGATTTTAAAGGAGAACTAAACTTAATTTTTTAAAATCCTAATGTGAAAGCTTTTCTCCCCAGAATACCTATACATTGGACATGCCCTTTAAATAATACTGCAAATGTCTGTCAGTTTGGTAAACAAAACATTTGTTCATTTGGGTTATTTTGCATGTCTCTGTTGTGCCTAAACCTATTATTGCTATTAGTTAGTGGTGGCCATCTTCTGAAAAGCACTTTAATCTTAGTCCTTAGGCCTTAAAAATACCTACGGTAAAATACTTTTGTATCTTTATGATTTGTAATCCATCCTGGCAGATCAATGAACAAAGCACATACAAGTCACAACATACATAAGATTGTCATCCAGCAGACATTCATCAGCCACTCCATGGCCAACACTAATCTTAGCAAGGTATCAAAGTAGAGGAGCACACTACTGTAGTGAAAATTTCTTTATTTAGTGCAAAAACAGCATACAACGTTTCGGGACTTTTCAGGCAGAGTTCTCACTCTGCCTGAAAGGCTGATTCCACAGAGTTTTCTGTGGGTGGTGGGGTCTGAGTAACCCACGGCAAGTGGATGGGGCTTAGGCACCCATGAGTGGGCGGGGCCACAGCACCTGCGAGTGGGCGAGGCCACATGGGGCTGTAAGATAATGGGCCATGGGGGGCCTGCAACTGGAGGGACCATGGGGTCCATGAGTGGGCGGGACCAGAGGGACTGCAAAGGGGAGGAGGAGACACAGGACAGATTGACTGACTGTTTCAGAGCAGGAAGTGCCTGGGACCTGGTGATGCTGCTGCCATATCACACACAAAAATGTAAATATCTTCAAAACTATGCAAAATAAACAATGCTCAGGGGAGCAATTCCTATCAATTTACCTAAAGTCATTTTTGGACCACAGTTCCCCTTTAAGTTGCTTATTGGCTTCTTGTAGATACATAGCCACAGGCCAAATCACCACATTCCCTCCCTTGTCCGATGGCTTTATCTCAATGTCTTTCATTTCTTTTAACTCATTAAGGGCTTGCCCTTTCATAGTCATATTAAGGGCTTTCATAGTCCTATTACTTATGGGTCTATGAATTCTATTTAATTTATAAATGTCTTGTGACATTTATAAAAGACATCAAGACTTGGAAAATCGGCAAAGGAGGGAATGAAAAATGATTTGGGTCTAAAGTTACCTCTCTCTGTAATGGGTTCTTGTCTCTCCTCTATGTTATCTTTATGAAAGAAAACTTTAAATGCTAAGCGTCTACAGAAAAGGAAGAGATCTTTGGTTAGTTCAAAATTATCTACACTATGTGTGGGACTGAACGACAAACCTTTACTTAACACTGACCTTTTGAGCCTCTGTAAGTTTAATTGTAGATAAATTAATGATTTGAAAATGTTCTGATTCTTGAACAGGAGGACCTGATGTATGTGTTAGGTCAGTGTGAGATGTGTTGATATATCAGTGTTCATTGTCGAGTATTGTATCGTCTCTGTTGTTTTTCTGAATCTTGAACTTTCCCCTCCCCCTTCTGATTTGCTTTCTTCCGACTGCAAATTTGTCCCTAAAAAAGTAAGGCTAGTATTTAGTATAATAAGGCTAGCCTGTCTGTCTGGTATCTTTCTGTAATGATTTCTCTTAAAAGACTTACAGGGTTATTCAATAAAAGTTCCTATCATTAAAAATGGTACTAATTTTGCCCCAACCAATCAGATGTTAACTTTCAAATGTTAAATAAGATCTGATTGGTTGGGGCAAAATTAGCACCATTTTTAATGATAGGAACTTTTTTTGAATCTCCCTGTTAGTTTTCTTGCTGTTAAATGTATGTTTCCACCTGTATGCTGTGTTAATTTGAAAGTCCTTTTGGTCACATGCTAATTTCTCTTTTTTACTTTTATTAAACTCTGTCTCTACTTCCTTTAAGTCCTGTTTTAATTTAATTTCAAATTCTGATTTGGATACTTCTTTATTACACTCTTTTGTAATTTTATCTATATCACTTTTGATGTCAGTGAGTAATAGCTTGTCATGTTTTATCAGTACCCCTATTAAGCGTAAGGAGCAGTCAGTGATTGTATCTTCCCATTCATTTTTTATCTCTGTATCTGGTTCTCAGGAAGGAAATCAGTTGATCCTTAAACCTCTAGGAATGTATGGGTGTACACACATGTAGCCTCAAAATATAAGTGCAATTACACAGAGAAAATCAAGTAGCTCTACATTTAACAGCTTGCAGTTTTACAAAGAAAATATATCTGTTGTATTCAATTAGATCAACCGGACTTGAAGTTTAGTTCTTGAAGACGTTTCGCTAGTCATCCGACTGGCTTTCTCTATTCAGAATGACTTGTACAAGAATCTGTGGCAATTATGTACCCTGGAAAATACACCAACTGTCTGCCATGTACAATGCTGTTTTGACGCCTTACTCTGGGCGTTCCTATAACACCTCTTAGCCACTATCCAATCACGCCCTTAACACCTGGCTGTGATATGCTAATTTTCGAGGGTACATAATTGCCACAGATTCTTGTACAAGTCATTCTGAATTGAGAAAGCCAGTCGGATGACTAGGGAAACGTCTTCAAGAACTAAACTTCAAGTCCAGTTACATACAACAGATATACTATGACCTGGATGAATGAGAACCTTCACAAGCATGAGTTTTTTGACATCTTAGACCCAATTACACGAAGATTAGATACTTTTGAAAATTTACAGGAAAAGTATATAATACCTTAAGAAAACGTTATTATTCCAACATAAAACAACCTTCGAACTTCTAGCTGCACAAAGCCCATAAAAAGGTTTGGTATATTAATAGAATATTGAGTGATAAATTCACTAAGCACTATTTATTTATGTCTCTTTGGGAGAGTAAATTCTTCCACAACAATGGCAAAGTATCTGGGACTCTGCACCTAAATTGTCGCTTTCTACGCTTTTTAAAGAGAATTCGGGAGATTCAATAACCGTTCTTATGGTGCTAATTTGGCTAATTCAGATCTTTTTTAACGTTTGAAAGCCTACATCTGATTATTTGGGGCAAAGAAGTTTTATTGAATCTCCCTGAATATCTATAAGATAAGAATGCAGTGCTACTTCCCACCTAGCTGGACTGCATAAGATAAATGTTGCTATCTCTGAGAATTGTTAAAGATGTGATAAGACAAGTGGTACCTTATTGCATATATTCTGTATTATATTAATCTGCTTTTTGCAATACAATGGACATTATGTTCAAAACAGGCACTAATAGTCTTCCCTCTAGAAGATCTACCTAGAAAATTGAATTGGTGGTGATTTCTTCATTGTGTATTTCTTGATGGCAAAATCTAGTAATAAAATGGCACAATCCTAGTTGTTAGTGCTATTCAGTGGAAACCAAGTGCCACTGTCAGGCATGTCAATTCTGCCAAAAAAATGCAATTGTCTTTATTTTTTTTTAATTGTTAAGGGCTAGGCCACATTTCTCACGTGCTAATGATCCCCCTTAAGAATCGCAGCACCATCCATGTCAATTCAGAGGGCATGCAATTACCATTTTTGCGGATTGCAAACGCTCCCAGTTAAATCCTTTTAAGTGCTTCAGAAATGATAAAGGGAGGCAGGAATTATTAATCCTACCTCCATGTCCCAGGTACTTTTTCATTTTAACTGATTTTTAAAAAACTTTATATGCACTATAGTTCTCCTATTAAGCAACCGAGAAAATGCCTTGAAAAAGAGCTGTCAAAAATAAAATCTTTAATACCCAATTCAAAATTTTGTTTATGAGAACAAGAAGCTTAACATTATGATAAGAGATCAAGATTTGTTTTGTTATTTTTCTTTTTTAGGAAAGAGACCAATATTTTTTAAAGAAGATATACTTTCAGTTCCAATAGCAGATTTAAATTATGGACTTTGTCTAATGACCAAAGAAGCCAGAAAGCATGATGGTTCTTCTTATGATGCAGATATGTTGTTCTTTTTATTTCTTTGTATGCAAAAGGTAAGTTTGTTTATTAAATATTATTGCATTAACTCTTAAAGGCTATGAAAAAGAAGTTCAAGATAAAACTAGTTTTTCTCATAGCATTAATCTGCTTAACTAAAGCGCACAGTTATTTTCTTTAGTTTTTGAAATTGTTTAAATTTAACTAAAGTTATGATCCATGCATCTGTTTTACACAAACTCTCTGTAAAATAATGTTGATAAAACTTAACTACCATATGGTACTATGTTCAAGTTTTAACAAAGGATCCCACAGTACGGAGGAGATTTAAAAAAAAAAAAAAAAATAGGTGCAACTGTTTTTAAAATAGAGCTAAACAAAAACTATCAGGGTTATTCAATAAAAGTTCTTATCGTTTAAAATGGTGCTAATTTTGCCCCATTCAATCAGATGTTAGCTTTCAAATGGTAAATAAGATCTGATTGGTTGGCACCAATTTAGCACCTTTTTAAACATTAAGAACTTTTATTGAATCTCCCTGTTTATATAAAACAGATATCAGATGCACATATAGAGTTTGGAGATAAGGTACTTGGTTACAAGTGAACATAAGTAGAGCAGATTCATCCATAATTTTCATAGTTTAAATGTGTACCGTATTAAAGCTTTCAAGACTTAAGGCTAGGCCACCCTATTGCGCTTTTAAAAGCACACTTCAGGGTGGCCCAGTTGATGTGGTCAAACTAGTGCTCTGCAAATTAATCGGAGCATTTGATCCGCATTTTATTTTGCGAAATTGCATTCGCTCTGATTGAGCAATATGTTTAAACAGCCCACACTAAGGTGGCCCAATTGATGTAGCCACTCATTTTTTCCGCAATTCGCGTTATCACGCAAGAGCATGGCCTAACCCTGAAGGTCTTTATACATGTTTGATAATTGTTGCCTAAATATTCAAACAGTTTGGCATATATATAGGCTCTTGCAAAGATTAAGTTTTGTGTCTCTGTGGATCACTTACTGTTAGGGAGTGATGCCTTTGTTCTGCCATGCTGTGGTAGGTCCACCCTGCATTTGAAAAATAAAAGGCTGCTTGGCCACTGCTAAACAGTTGTCACTGGGTAATTGTTTTTGGAATTATTTCATTTTTATTTAAGTTTTAATAGCAGAGAGGCCTTGTCTGTCATTCGGAACTTTGCCAAGTGAGTGTCAGTTGATATTACTGCTGTGTAAACTTTTATATCCCGTTTTCCTGTTATTTTATACCTCGGTAGATGCAAAACAATGGGCTGTAAACTAGAATTTCCTGTATTTCTTGTTATAATATAATGGCCCTTCATCCATTGGTATAGGTAAATTTACTTCTTTAAAACAAATCTTGCCATGTGGTGAATTAAGCTATTCTGTGTATGTAAGCGAAAAAGCAAATGTTTAGTTCTATGTTATAAAAACAGGGCATATTAACATTTCTGTGGCTGATACTTAAAAAAAAAGAAAAAGACTGGGAAATGTTTGTAAATAGGTTATTTTAAAGTAAACAACAATGAAATATTAAGTTTCTCTAAACTTTGTCTCCAGAAGATTTATTAAATTCTGTTGGTAACAGAAAAGCAATAGCTTACAGATAGCTCCTTTAAAAGGAAAGCAGAAATTAATAAAAATGATTTATATGTATGTTGACTCTAGTTTCAATCATAGCATTAGCAACATTTAGAAAGTGTATTTGTGGTATTCCAGGTACTCTTGGGTTTTATCCCATGATCACAAAGATGCCATGTCTTGTAGCATTATGATCGTGGGCTGCTAAAACGTGCCATTCTGCAGAAAACTCAAGCTTGGGTTAAAGGGTATGTCCACCCCCTTCAAAGAAACTTTTAAACTTATCGAACCTTGCAAGGTTCTTACTTCTCAAAAGTGCTGCTAAACCTACTTACCAGCCTTCTTTCCCTTGGCTGTCTTCTGCTTAGCTCCCATGCCTTTTTCCGTGCATGAAAACTGCAAGGGGCCGGACTGGCAGTGGCATCTGTGATTGGCTGTGCCATTGCGTCTCAGCCAATCACGGTTGCCGCTGCCTTATTTCGAGCTATAAATGAATACATTAAAGCAACACTTACTCTGATGTCTGTGTTGCTGCATGACATAAATCCAGTACTTGTTTTGCTTAAACTCAGTCCCCCAGCCCCCTGCCAGAATATCTTGCTCTCTGTGAGGGAAAGCATGGTCAGTAATCCTTATGAGGCAGCATTGGTTCACGTACCAACTGGCCCTATTCCAGTTACAGCTAAGGCACTTGATTGAAAGATGTAATGTGTAAGATATTTCAGACAGGATATCTAAAGAAATGGGACAGATCAACAAAGAAATGGTACAGTGATAGTTGGTAAGAATTAGAGTTTTCAGTAATGGGAAATTTAAAAACTAATTTTGCAGTGTACATATGCTTTAAACATCCTGTTCTAAAAATACTTTGGGAGATACGGTACACATTATATATAGTTTTATTTCAATAAATTAAAAAAAAATGGCCCCAGAGTTGGAAGTAAAAAAAAAAGTAAATACTTGACATCAAATGAAATATTAAGTGCCTATCTATGCAATACTAAATTCCTCTGATCATGTGTTTAAGTTGTGACTCCCATAGATGAGTCACACTGTTCATTTTTTTTTCTTTCAGCACATGTTTGACAACAACAGAATCGATAACATGTTTGCTGATCTTTACTATTCAAAGTTTTTGGAAAAGCTTCATGAAGTGCTTAAGGAATGGTGCCCAAGAGTAAATCCGTTTGGTATGGAAATATGTTGCCTCACATGTTATTGTTTTTCCTGTTAAGTTCACTGTAGTTTAACACTTTTATTTTTTTCCTAGGTTACATCATTGCAAGTTGTATCACAGAAGAAGTGTTATGGGATTGTAAACAGCTTGGTGCCCATTCACCATCTACACTGCTTTTCACTCTAATGTACTTCAACACTAAGTAAGTGTGTGTAATATATATATAATACATGGAACATGCTGTAAATATTTGATCTTTAAAGAGCATGTCCACCTTTCTCCAATGCTCCTTATGTTAGTCCTGCAGTGCCTTATGAAAGTCCAGGAAGCTGGACTAGCAGTAGCCCCTTTCCTGTCCTCCTGGAGAACTCTCGCATGCGCAGGGGAGCTCTCTTCCCCCCCCCTCCCTCTGTAGTGTAGAGGACCCCTCCCAAACTCTAAACTCTAGGGTTTTAACATTTGAAAATGCACAGAAACAGACTTAACCACCTTCATTTCCTTAACTCTCTTAATAGCTGTCGGCCGCATCTGTGATTGGCTGACTCTCAGCCAAGCACAAGAAATGTTAACTGATGTATGGAAATTGTAATGTATTAAGAATTGTTAACTAATGCATGGATACCATGAAGGTTTTTATCTTGCTAACCTATCCTTCAACCCAGACCTGTGAGGAATACAATTAATTGTTAGGTCAACCCTACAGTTCACCAGCCACTGGTAGGTTTGATTTCCTTGACTAGTGGCTGGTGAACAGGAGGACTGACATATATATGTCACATGGCTGGTGGTAATAAATGTGGCAAACAGAGATTGGTATTGTAAGTTCCCCCCAACTGAGACTGGCAAAGGAATTTGCCCACACAGACTGGTAAATATAAGTGTCTGATGGAGTAATAGTAAATATAGCTTACTGTGTCTCTTCCCCCCCCTAAAAATGAGGAAGATGTAAAATGTCAGGCACAGCTACAGGAGAACAAGAGACCAAACGGAAGCACGCATATCCAACACTGGTACCCCAACCCCATTTGCGACGCTTGTAGTGTTCCTTACGGCTTTTCAGGGGCCGCATTCTATTGAGGAAAATTTTTTGTAAATGGCTCACTGAGGTATTTCTCCTCTATTTTAGGGACTCCGCTTGACACAAAACTCTTGCCTTGTATCATGAGAGCGATGCCCCTGATATTAACACATGCAATGGTGATTGCATGTGTTTTGAAAATGTAGCACAGTGCTCCATTTAACAAATAGTGTGGCATAGACATGACAATATACATGTACTTGCATTGTCCTTGTGATATGAAGATGCAGTGTGCATTAAATATTATTATGGATTTATATAGCGCCCAATTGTATACATTTACATCAGGCCCTGTGCCGAAGAGCTTACAATCTAAGCACGTTTATTTGAGTGACCGGAGAAAACCCACGCAAGTACAGGGAGAACATACAAACTCCTTGCAGATGTGTCACAGGGTGGATTCGAACTCAGGACTTCAGTGCTGCAAGACATCATTACTAACCAAATTTTTTTGAACTTAACCATAACCATTTTTTTGAACTTAACCATAACACAAACACACACACACACACACATCAAGCTACTGAGTTCACTGATTAATGGAGGAATAATCACATGACCATCACAGCAGCTTGCTGACTTCACTAATTAATGGAGTAATCAGGTACTATCTTTTTCTCTCTCCCACTCCCTCCCATACCAGATTGCCTCATATTCCCAGCATCCCCTATGAAATCAATCATTGATCAATTTTTCAACCATCCCTCTCAGTTAGACACAAAAAAAATCTTTATTAAAAACAACAAAGTTCCCCCTACTTACAGTAGTGTCGGAAGAGGGTTTTAACTTTTCCTCCCCTGTCCCTCTCTGCATGATCAGCTGTAAAAATGAACTTAGAGAGTCAGGGAGGAAAGGATTTCTTACTGCAGCCAAGTGGGTGTGTCTGCTACCATGATGATGCACATTGAGTGACAGCACTCTCAGTACAGGGGAAGACACACCCCCAGGAACCTGCACAACTTTCCCATGCTGCTGCAATCAAACGAAAGGGAATTCTGGGGAAAAAAAGGTAGGGGGAGGGTTGGGGGATGGTGTACTTTAAAATAAACCAAAAAAAAAAAATGCTTTTTCCTCAGTGGAGATGCCCTTTAAAGGTTTTCTCCAGCTAGTAGTGTAGCCCATAACTTACTATGCTTGGGGGAGAACTGGGATGGGGGGTGTTTTGCTGGGGTGTATGTCACCAATATCTCTATGAAGTTATCGAGGGGTGGGGGATATGTGGTGGTAGTACAAATGCAACCTTTGTCTCTCAGCCCAGAAATGTTGATCGGGGTATGGTTGGGAATATATGAGGTAGCTAAGATTTCTTGGTATTTTACACTATTGATGTTGCCTTCCACCCTGCAGATCCCTCGCACACCCCCATACTGGATGTAACCCCAGACCATGATTTTGCCTCCACCAAACTTTACTGTTTTCTGGGTAAATCTCGGCTCCATGCGGGTTCCTGTAGGTCTCCTGCAATATTTGTGGCGACTGTGGTGTAATTCAACAGAAGATTCATCTGAAAAATCCACCTTTTGCCACTTTTACAGCATCCATCCTTTTAGCAGGCTGTGGGACTTGGCAAATGCCACACATTTTTTTCAATTGTCTTTTGTTTAGTGCTGGCTTATGGGCACTGATTCGACCATGGAGGCCATTTCGAGACCGAATCTGACAAACTGTTATGGTTCACACAGGGATTTCAGGTGACCAGGTCTCCTGGAGCTCTGCTGCAGTTAAAATGGGCTTGCCTTGGATTTTCGAGCCAACAAACGGTCCTCTCTAGCAGTTGGCTTTGCGGGGTCTGCCTGACCTGGGCTTGTCAAAAACATCTCCAGTCTCTTCAAATCTTTTCTTTATCCTCTGAACTTGACGCTGAGAGACATTGAAGGTGTGCGCACATCAGCAGTGGATTTGGTCTTCAGCCTCTTGATAATCAACACTTTAATCTCAGGCTGAATCTTAGCCATGTTTGCAGAGGTCTATTTGCAGTTGATGTGAAGGTCTAGTGTACTGGGGTTCTTTTTATACACACCTGACACCTAATTGATCCATTATTAGTCACAGGTAAAGCCCATATGACAAGGCGATAACAGTTATGTCTTTGCAAAAATTGACTCAATGGGCTTTACTAAGCTGTGAATATTAGAATAGTTTTTGTTAGTTTCGTTTTGCAATGAAACATTATTACAAAAGCTGTTTGGGGTAAAATGAACCATTTCTTGAAACAGAACGGCACTTCGGGTCTATTTGTACACAAGCGACAAGACTTGTCAGAAACTGTAAATTAAATATATAATTGTATCCACAAGGGAGCCAGCTAATGTAATAGCATTCAGCAACAGGACATTATACAACATTTCAGGTTAGCCTACTGGGGCTGGACTTGCCCTTTAATTTACTAGCAATAGCATTAGAGTTGTTTTTTCAGCAATAGATTTCCTTTATGGCCCATTAAGGGCCATAGCGAAGCATGCTGCTTCATCACAAAATAAAACAATTAACATATATTATTAATATAAGTTGAAAATATTTTAAATTGTCATTTTGATGACCACACAAGCAATGGCCACTATTGGCACATTGTGTTAAAGTATAACGGGCTAATAGCTACCAATGGAGATTTACAGGCCAAAGTTATCGTTCTGAGATTGGATGACTTTTACTACATGCATGACCGATAAGCCATATTCTATACATTTCAACTTTGTCTATGCTGCTTCATCAGAAATACTCTAATTTTACTGTTTCACGGAACACTAAATCTGACTTTCCTTGGAAAATTTTTAAATCCTCTTGCAATCAGCTCTATTCCCCCTTTCCTGTCTTAATACGTTCAACCAGTCAGCTGGCTAGACATATTATCAGTCAAACAGCCTTATCTCAAATTATTTCTTATTCAGCATAAATCTTCCAGTGTTAAGTTATCTTCTGCTCTTTTTTTCCCCCTGCCAAGAACAAGTGCCACAATAGTAAGTTTGGTGTACTATAAATGACTACATGTAAGTAGCCTTTAGTCTGAGGTTTGCAAGATGCTGCATGCCTTCAATCCATTACTTGATTTGCTCTGGCTCCGTAACCCCCTTCTCCCTCTTAACCAACACCTCACTCCATCTTACCAGACTTTTTATGAGCGCAAGCATACTCCTTAATCACTATGAGGCAGCATTGGGAAAGGGAATTTCTCATCATGCTATTTACACTTACCAACTGTCACCATTCCAGTTACCATATATAATCGAGTATAAACCGACCCGAGTATAAACGAAGGTACCTAATTTTACCTGAAAAAAGGAGTAAAAGTGATTGACTTGAGTATAGAAAATATGACCACTATTGCCTTTTGATTCTGTATTGTTTTGAGGCTTTTGTTGTCCTTTAAATTGAACAGCAGAATTCCCATACAGTAATAGTCAAATCCAGTATGGCTATTACTGTATTCTGCTGTCCATTTAAAGGGCTACTAAAGCCTCAAAACAATACAGAATTAGAAGGCAGAATTTTTAACAATAGATACCATCCTCCTGATTCTGTATTGTAATGAGCTAGTTGCCCTTTAAATGTAAGGTAAAATGAGTAAATCCCTCACAGTAACCTCCAATTCCTTGCCACTTCAGATGTTTGGAAACTACAACTGTCATCATGCTTTAGTTGCTGGGAATTGTAGTTTCCAAACATTTGCAGTGGCCACCTCACCGCCACCAATGTAGACCACTCCACAAAACATATAGATAAGCTAACCAGCCCCCAATACTTGCAAATAGGAGTAAAACCTCCTATTTGCAAGCATTGGGAACTGGTGTTGGCTCCTCTGTATATTTTTTTAGTTGCCTTATCCTACATTGTCTGGCGGCCGCTCACTCCGCATCTTCTGTGCTTTTGTATGATGTCACTACTCGGTGCCGGGAAGCGAGAGGCACAGAGTAATGACATCATCCAGAAGCGCAGAGGATGCGGACTTCAGTTGATGTCACTGAACACGAAGTTCAGTTTTCAGGCTTTTTTTTAAAACCTTGGTTTATACTCGAGTATATATGGTACAGCAAAGCTGCACACAGCAGAAGAGTTTGATAATAAGGCATTTGATTGGCAGCTGAAATGTAAGATACTTTAGAATGGATATTCTCAAAAACAGGGGTCATATTAACAAAAATGTTACTGTAGTCTAAATCACACAATATTCCACTTTCCAGTGCTTGGCTTTAATTACTTCCAACTGTGCTTCCATCCACTTAGGATCCACAAATATAAATATAAATATTGGTGTTTATTGGAAGTATTTAGGCAGGATAAATGCTGAAACTTGCTTTAATCCAAGGTTAACAGACATGTTCAAAGTCTCATGGACCCTTTCTCAAGTTGAGAAAGGGTCCGTGTTACCCGAAACATGTCGGTTGAAAATGGATTAAAGCAAGTTTGAGCAGTTATTCTGCCTGATTGCCTGCCTGTCTTCCAACAAACACCAATATTTATAGTAAATTGGAAGAATGATAGTTTCCAGTACTGAACAATTTTTAAAAACATTTTTAAAAAAAAGCCATTTGTATTGAGAGCCATCATGTATTGCGAGCCAGAACTGTATATTTGAGTTTAAATACGACTGTTTCTAATAAATATCTGAGGTTCCTGTAAATCTCCTTCATTACATCCTGTCTATAATAAATGACCGATAACACAGGCAAGAGTGGTAGTTCTTTGGCCATGGGATAAGAAGATTTTTACCATATACATAGCCAATAATTGACAAATTCAGTGGGATGCAATTGTGTTTGACTGTTATTGGCCATGTGTGTAACCAGCTTAATTTTCCTGCGTGCCAAATTTGCTTTTATGCTTATTTAGACAATGTAAATGGATTACACAGTGGACTACACAATGTAAATGGATTACACAGTGGACTACACAATGTAAATGGATTACACAGTGGACTACACATTTTAACTGTTATTATCTACAGTAGGTATTATCTAGCCTGTGCTCTCCAGAGAGCAATAGGGGGATGTTTCATGATTTCATTTAGCCTAACCTTTAGTTATGTGTCTACAAATATCCATTACAATAACTAAGTAGTGCGTTTATGTTTCTGCAGTCTTCAAACACATATATGATAAAAGACTATCTCTCCATATGTTTGACGGCTCTTAACCAGATCATCAGGTGTAATCCTTGTATTTTGCAACTGAGGTGTATTTATAAAGGATAGACACTGGTGGCGCCACAGTTGCAAAATACGTTCACTATTGGTATTATTATGCGGTTAAAATGACGGACTTGATCGAAAAACTTCCACTAGCGGTATTTTTCTACCTTGATAATCAACATTAGAAAATACTGATATTGATACAATTAATAATGGATGGTATTTACAATGGATCAATACCAATAGTAGCAGTATTTTTTCAAACAAGTCCGTAATTTTTCACTGTATAATAATACCAATAATCATAGTAATTTGAGACTGCGGTGTTAATTTGCGTTTACTTTACATTTCGATGCATCGTGAAAAAGAGTAGTTTTCAGCAGGGATTAATAAGAGTTGTTTTCTACTATCTAAACATCTAAATTATTAAGGCAGTCATATACGTGGCCGATAGTCATCAAATCCCTTTGGATCTAACTAGATTTGATGAATCAGCATCGCAGTTGGTTGGGACAGATGGAAAATTTCTGTCAGTTATCACTTTACTTTAAGCAGAGGGCGTTAATATGAGTGGCCCATACTGCATATGGATGTTCAGTCTGTGCCATGTATGTAAATTTTGTTGCATGTTGCTGATGGCATTCGCATGTGTATGGCCACCATTAGGTGTACCCTCTGGAAACTTATATTGAAAGCATAAAAATAAACCGAATGGTCTGGCAGCCTTTAAAGGGCATGTCCACCCCCAAAACTATAATCCCCCCCACTACTGGCCTCATCATGTAGTGTAGTTTAATCCTTACCTCACATCCCAGCTCCATAAAGTTCTCCTGTAATCCCCCCCCAAAGTCCCAAAAACTGCGAACCAGGAGGACAGCAGAGTCCATTTAGGACTCTGCCTCCTACCTGGCCTCCGGGAGAAGTTTGGCATGCGTACTGCAGCCCTTCTCCCCCTCCCTCCCCTCCCTCTCCCTCCCGTTTTGCTATCCCTCCCCCTACCATAAAACCCTTTATATGTAATAATCCCCCTGTCCCCCCAGCCCCAACGGCTCTTTTTAATTTTAGAAAGTGCCCCAAACTTGACTTACCTTCCCTCTTTCCCCCACCGCAATGTACTCCCGGCAGCCGCGTCCGTGATTGGCTGCCACTCAGCCAATCACAGACGCGACTGCCGGTCCAGCCCCTCTGCTTGCATTTTTTCGCAAGCAGAGGGCCTGGCAGCGCGGCGGAAAGAGGGGAGGTAAGTAAAGTTTGGGGAACTTTCTAAGAATTAAAATAGAGGGGCTGGGGGGACAGGGGGAATCATATATGGAAAAATGTTTTTAAGGGTGGACATACCCTTTAAGAAAAAAATAACTGCAAATATAGTTCCCTTTGTTTTGGACATAAGACAGTTATTTTCTTATGCATTTTTCTGAACTGAAACTAAAATGTAAATGAGCCTGAATAGGTTTTTGAATTCCTAATTGGCAGACAGCAGCATTGTAGAGAAAGCATCTGTTATTCTGCAGGTTTCAGGCTTTTTCTGATTCCTGAAGCTTTGTGTCCCTAGCTTAAAAATGTACAAGGAGAAACCATAAAAGAAGGGAAAATAAAAATAGAAGAAGAAATAGAGATAACAGTAATTTGTTTTTTCAAGCTCAAAACATGCTTTAGGAATGTCCAATATTTCTTTAAGAATATATTTTATTGGATTTCTGAGGTTCTCGATGAAACAAAATGTTTTAACCCACCCCCTCCTAATAAAAGTACCCAGGGTGAGGGACTGGCGGTCTACCTTGGAAGTTGGGACTGCCAGTCTGTTTAACACTGCCTGTTGCTTGTGTCTGGTACCTGACCAGTGGAAAGATGCAATATCCAAGAAGTGCTTCTTGAGCTGGGCAAACCCACAGATATTTTCGTATATTTGGGTCAACCCGTAAAATCTGTGTGCCATCGGTGGCGACTGATGTCTGTTGCCCATTTGCCCACATTGGGTGAAAAGGCGATCGGACGCTGCAGTAAATCAGAGCTGATCGCGTGAATTGTCCTGGCAGATCGATTGCCTGTGGCGAATGGCAGTCAGGGCAACAAATTTGTGTGTAAGTGGAGCTGGACCAGACTGACGATCGGACATTCCAAGGAAGATTACCAAAACTGAAGTTAATCCCAGTGATGAGGATCTAACTGTTTAGGTACTTTTATTAGAAGGGGGTGGTTTATTATATTTTCTGAAACTATAGTTCTACACTATAATCTCTATGTGGGGAGATAAACAAGTGTACTGTACTTTACCAAGAAAGGGAAATGACAGGTAAAAAAAATGTAAACATTAACAGACCTAAATTGGTTATTAAATAAACTTTGTAGGGCTTGAAAATTGCTGGCCTCTTACAAGGAATAACACTTATCATCACCCATCTCCAGAAAAGTGTGCAAAGAAACTCGGTTAGGTATGGCACTAGTTAACCCCAAAATCCAAAGTATAATGGGGGAGGTGCCGAACAGATAAAAAATCAAGTCCATAAACAAGCTAGAGAAGAAAGAAAATCTGCAGCACACTGCTATTCTGATGTGTAATTATATACATTCCCTTTATATCAGTAAGTAGACACATACATATCTGGGGTTCGTGATGTGCAAATAAATTTAAAATACATTAAAATATAATATGTACAAGTAGCAGCATCAGGGTAAAGCAGCAATAGTATAAAGTGCAAATAGTAACACAATAAACAGTCTAACCAAGTGGGTAGCACTCCTCTGTCCCTGTACATTACTCAACACTTAAATATAAAGGTAACCCATGGAGGCTCAAGTATAGGCACTGCTAGACCTGTGGATGCTGCTGTTTAACTGAAACGATAGGTCCCCCTATCCCCGGGATTTCTCAAAGGTACCTTTGAGAAAACCATGGTGTCCCCGGTCTCTGAGTTGCTGGCCACCATTGGGTTTCTTTTTTTTCTTTCCCAAAGTACAACAAATATGCTACAAGCAAAATTCTGATCAAAATGCATTCAGATACACATCTTAATGGCACTATGTAGCTAATCTAAAAATATTTTGATGGTATAGCAAGAACAAATTGGTAGTACATATATAAGGTTAAAAAAGTTAACATTAGCTTCTATAATTATAGGGAAAATAGGAAATGCTATTCGTACCTTTTTAAAAAAAAAAAAAAAGATTTTTATTTAAATAAAACATCCAGCCAGTAACATTTGATACATAGATTGGTATTTGTTTACAGTACAATATTATTTATACACAGTACCGTATATACTCGATCCGAGTATAAGTCGAGGTACCTATTTTTACCTGAAAAATTTGTAAAAACTGATTGACTCAAGTATAAGTCGAGGGTAGAAATTATCACCACTACTGCCTTCTGATTGTGTTGTTTTTAGGCTTAAGTTGCCCTTTAAATGGACAGCAGAATTCCCATACATGAATCCCATACAGTAATAGCCAAATCCAGTACCAGTAACCTCCAATTCCTTGGCACTCCAGATGTTTTGCAACTACAACTCCCGGCATGCTTTGTTGCTTGGAGTTTCAGTTTCTAAACATGTGGAGTGGCAAGGTTCAGTAAACTTTTAATTAAGCTTACCATCATTTACAATTCTCCTGACCCCCATATAGTAAAGGGCATTTTTACCCCCATATAGTAAAGGGCACTCTGACCCCCATATAGTAAAGGGCACTCTGACCCCCATATAGTAAAGGACTCTCTGACCCCAATAGTTAAAAATGTCACCTGAGAGTTGTAGTTTCAAGCTGTAATTTGCACTGTACTAGCAGCTGTTTTTTGCCTCAAACTGGGGAGACCCATCAGATTTACAGCATCCAGATGAGCAGTCACAGTGCTGAGTGGGTCCAACAGCCAGACTACAGGAAGCTGGAAGTGTAAAGGCAGAATCAGCTCCTGTAACTTTCTATGCAGGTTAACACACCTACTGGTTACTATCCGCAATTGGGATGGGACGGGAGGTAGGCATTTTTCAGTTTCATAAATTGACATGTGTTCTGTGTCTTGTGTATCGATATTGTCTGGCATACACCATGGTTAATAATACTTAAGCTGTCCAGCCAAGTAGTAAAGATAAGTCAGGCATGGCTAATTCAGCGATATTTTTTGGTTTCTGTAAGATCTTAAGCCTGACTTTGGATCTACCTGAGCCCCAGAGAAAAGTTAGGAGCATACTTTGGAGTTTAGTGAAGAAGGAGTTTAGTATAAATATCAAACTATGTTGACGTACATAAAGGATTTTTGGTAACAATATAAATTTGATTAAGTTAATTTTGCCCATCAAGTTAATAGGGAGATTCTTCCATATATTTGTTTTGGTTTGTGTTAATTCAAGGAGAGGGGCCAGATTAAGGGAATAAAAGTCTATGGGTGATTGTTATTTGGATACCTAAATATCGAAAATTGTCCACAACTGGAACCAACGTTCCAACAAATGGAGGGATATCTACATTTGGATCTACAGAAAAAAAAATTCTACAAGAATTTCCCCCAATTTATGTACAGTCCTGATAAAGGGCTAAACTCAGATATTAGGTTGTGTGCAGCTTGAAATGACTGTTCAGGGACAGCAAGATATAGGATCATATCATCTGCATATAGACTCAGAAGTGAGGTTTGTGCTCCCAGTCTAAGGCCTTCAATATGTAGTGAAGAGCGAAGGTTTATGGCTAAAGGTTCTATTGCTAAAGCGCATAGGTAAGGAGATAGAGGGCATCCCTGCCTAGTTCCTCTTTCCAGAGGGAACGATTGGGAGATGGCACCATTTACTCTAATTGCTGCCTGCGGTTGAGCATATAACAATTGGACCCATTTTCTAAACTTGGGGCCAAATCCAAAACATGTAAGGCAAGACCATTGGTTTGGCCATTGCACAGAGTCAAAGGCTTTTTGTGTGTCTAACGATAGCATAACTCTTGTGCCTGGTTTAATCGTGATCTATTTATGAGGGTTTTGCAAATGTTTATGGAGGTGGATTTTTCAGCGATGAATCCTGTTTGGTCTGGGTGTGTGATGGTTGTGATGATTTTTTTAGTGTATTAGCCAGAATTTTAGCAAGTAATTTGTAGTCTAAATTTAGGAGTGGATAGTCTTTATAACCCACATAAATTTTGGTAGGTTGTTGTTATAGAATGTATGGTTTAATGTTTCAAGGAAAAGGGGTAGGATTGGTTTTGCATATGTGTGGTTTATTTCTACTGGTATTTCATCTGGTCCTGGTGTTTTGTTTGTAACCATTTCACTTAGAGCAGCTTGAATCTCCTCAATATTGATATCTGTTTCAAGGAGCAAACTTGCTGGGGATATTTTAGTGAAGGAAATTGTATCTAAGTATTTGTCTATTATAGGCAATGTCTATAATATGTAGATGTAGATTGTGTTTGGTATATAGTGGTATAGTAGTTTGTCAAGCATAGTAGGCTGTGTTTATTATGAGGCCTTTGTGTGGGTCTATTAATTGCAGTATCAGGTTTTGGTCTGATGGCCATGTTTTTCAGATTGATGTTCATACTCAAAATATTTTTGCTTGTTTAAGAATAATATTCTAGAGTGTTTTTCAGCAAGGAGTTTGTCATAGAGGGATTGTGCCTTTTTCCATGTGTTTTTGGTTTGTGGAGTGGGGGAATGTATGTAGGAAGCCTCAGCTTTCTGTAGTGATTGGATTAGTGTGCTTTATTCTTGTTTAGTGTTGTGTTTTATGTGGGAAATTGCAGATTGTGATGTGCTCACATATGGGATCTTCGGGAAATAAGTTCAACCAGAATGGATGAAAGCTCCAGGGTTTTCAGAATTGAGTGGGTTTATTGATTTGTAGGGTAATTAGGATGGGAGAGTGGTCATATATACTTCTTGGTGAATTGGCAATGTTAAGTAGATGGAGATGTGTGTTTGTTAACAAAAAATATAGTCTATTCTAGAGATCTCCAGGCGTCCACCCATCCCAGTTCTTTGATTATTTTATTTATTGGAGTAGAGTGTGAAGGAGGGGCGCTCAGGGTCACCTGTTGGAAAAATTTGTGAGTTTTTTGGGGTTCATTAGTGAGTTAAGTCACCCATACTGATCAATTGAGCATTAGGATATCGCGATACAAATGGGAGCGTTTCCCTAATCGGTCTCAAGAGGCCGGTGGGGAGTCATATATTCCAACAATAACATATTGGGTTGTGTCAATGGTGAGGGCTACACAAAGGTACTGTACCCGTCTGTCCGGTTTCACTTCCTGTATGGAATATCGCAGTTGTTTACTAAGGAGTATTGATACACCTCTGGAATATGAAGAATGTGTACTGTAGATGGTCTCTGCATATAGTTTATGAGAGGTGGGTCTCCTGTAAGCATATGAAATCCATTTGGAAAAATTTCAGCTGGGAGAATACTGCTAATTGCTCCTTAGGGCTAGTTGTACCTTTTAATTTGATTTCATAGAGAAGCATTTGTCCTCCAAAAGACATTTAGGAATGTGACATTTAAATTTAAAGACAATCTGTCTCATCTACCCAGAGACACAACACAATAAAAATCTTCTAACCTATTTACCAACCAATCATCGACTTTTAAGAGATTTGCAAGGGGTTTGTAATTTTATCTACGCAGCTACTGCAAGTCAATTTAATATCTATTTTAAATGGTTTTCTTGGGAAATTTAACTCCAGGCACATATATGGTTTAAAGTTTTGTAAAGGGAATATTTCCAGAAGTGCAATTGTTATATTAAATCAGCACACCTGCAGTTGTGGCTCTCTACAAATGAGCACAAAGGGTCTAATGACAAATAGGATTTTTAGTGTAGTCCTGCATTTTTTGTGTTTTAAATGTATTGGAAAAGTATGAAATTTGAAGATATTCTGTAACATGCACAATAGTAATGATAATATTTTACAGCTTAAAAATGCTATAATCGCTTCTATTCCACAATGCAGTGTGCTTTTTTTTTTCTTGTCTCTTAAAAACTGGGCAGCATAGAATTTAGATCATTTAGACACATGCTAAAGATTGATTTGAATGTAAATATGCAGTTATTACCTAAACATAATTCTGAAATCAAAATGTTCGTTTAGGTGATTGCAACCTAAATGTAGATCCTACAGTCTTATCTATGCAAATAGAAACGAACGAGTCATATACCATACAAACTCGAGTATAAGTCGAGGTTTTCAGACTGCCACATCCACTGATCGTCGCATGCACTGACGTCACTACTCAGTTCCTGTCTCACTTCCTGGGCCGAGTAGTGACATCAGTGGATGCAGCTGCCGGTTTCCTCGTTTCAAGTTAGTGATGTCGGCTGCGTACATCTGCATTTTTTACCCTCGACTTATACTCAGATCGACTTATATTCGAGTATATACGGATAGTAGATTTTATAGAAATAAACTTTACCACTGGCTTTTATGAGGTAGGAAGAGGCCTCTTGGGTTGAAGCACTGCTAAATGATATAATATATTAGGGCTCTTAGGGCAATTCCATACAATATATTGGAAGTTAAATTGAAGGTTTCTGAACACAGCTATAAAACTTTCCTGCTTATAAACACAGTACAACAGTTCTTAAATTCAAGTCAATCAAGACATGTGAGGATTTAGATTAAGGTTGGAGAAATAGTTTTCTAATGTCAGTATTTTGTGAATATGAATCCTTACCATACCTATATGCTCCAAATGGTTCTCCTGTAATGTCTGCCCAAAGTCCTAGAAAGTAAAGACTAGGAGCCTGGCTGGGAGGGAAAACGTTTCTGCCTCTTAGGTGTCCTCTGAAAGGTTTCTGGCTTGCTCAGTGCAGCCCCCCTCCCTCCCTGTCGGTCCCTGTTTCCTCCATGGTGCCCTAGCATGAAATACATTTTCTGTAGTGTAGGGGGACCCTCTCCTACCACAACCACTGTATTTGTGTGTAAAAAAAATAACCCGAACTCTACTTACACAGCCTCTTTCCCCTGGCCAATCACGGGCGCGGCTGTCGGTCCAGTCCCCTGCTTGCAGTTTTAATGCAAGCAGAGGGCTGTGACTGAACGCCGGGGGAAAGAGGCGGTATAAGTAGAGTTTGGGTTATTATTTTTTATATAAACTATTATAGCGGTTGGGAGTGGGATAGGGTCCCCTACACTACAGAAATATTTGAAAAAAGAGGTGGAGATACCCTTTAAAAAGCCACCAGAATCAAATGAAAAGGCATTGGCTTTATTCTGTTTATAGGTGTGATGTAAAAATTCAGAAGTTTTAGACAGGGTAGGAAAGGGTTGCCACTATAAGTGAAACATTTTTATAAATCATAAATCTGAGAGTGCAGAACAAAACTGCATCTTGAAAAAAGCTTTATCCTCTTAGGCTTTGGGTCTTTAGTCAAGCATGCAAATAAATAATATATCTTCTTGGAAAAGGCTCCTGGGTATGTTTAAAACCTGGCCCGTGCATTAAATATGTGGGAAACTGGTTAATGTTCAGATTTATAAATGTTTAATTTTAGGGCTTAAACAGTTTGCAATTTGGTTGGTGCTCTTTTCTGAGAACACAAAGGAAATACCGTATATACTCGAGTATATACGGTAATCAGATTCTGACAACTACTTTTACATATTTGCATGTTGGCTTGCTCTCTAAAAAAGCTAAAGTTTATGTTTTTTTTTCAATGATGCTGCCATATATCTGCAGTGGTGTGCTTGTTAAGTTTATCGTTTTTATACCAAGCTAATCCGAAAGAATTTCTGGCCTTAACAAGTTTGTCTTGTTATTTGTTTCCTGGCAGATCTCAGTTAGGGTTATGAAACATGCAGCTGTTTGTTGTAGTCAAACTATACTACTTACTATTGTTAGTTAACATGTGTTTGAGCTTACACCTATCTCCGGTTAATGTTGTATTTTTTCTAATATCACAAACTAACTTATAAAAAAAGAATTGTATTGGACAAGTATGAAAATATATATATATATATATATATATATGTATAACAAACTAACAAACTATTTATCACCTGATGAAGGGGACTTTGTCTCCCCGAAACGTCGTGAATTGTTATATCTGAAAGCACTGGCTTGAAAAAGGCTCTAGACGTGAGCCGAAACGTTGCTGTTATGCTATTTGCACAATAAATAATCTTTGAAAATTACCCTGAGTGCACTAAACTTTATATGGACTGTATATATATATATATATATATATATATATATATATATATATATATATATATATATATCTTATATTATATAAATATATTTATATCTCCATAGGAGATTGCATTGAGTTTTTAGGAGCTACCAATGTGGTGGGGAGTATAGGATATTACGTATTACGCATGGGAAAGGTGTATATGTATGTGTGTACTATCTCACTGTTACCATTTAAATTACCATCAGTAAAGGTATATAAAGTATAGCACTGACTTATATTAGGTACAACACAATCCTATTTTAAAATGGAATGGTCAAATGGCAGCTGAAACCACACCCCTGTGTCTGCTCCATATGAAAGTAAGTATAATCCAAAAAAAGTTTGTCTGCTACACAGGATATGATGTGTATTGTAATGGACATATACACCAAGGTTTTATACCACCTCCAGCCTGCAGGTGATGTCAGTGAGTAATAAAATACAAGACATCCCTGCTCTCTATGGTAGGAGGAGAGAAAGTGAAAGTGGATTGTAGTGTCTGCTTTGGAGTGAAATTGACTGCAACACAACTGCAACTGCGTATAAGATCTTGTTGGGAGGACAGATTATTGGACAGACAATTTACCTTACTGGATACAAACTCTGAGGCAACAGATAAGTATACACCAACTTACAAGGACACACAATATACAGGCCTGGTCAATATATAAAGTGGTGCACCACAGACAGGGACACCCCTGATTACTGCACATGTTATGTGGGAACCATGTTCATGTGCACTGTCTGCTTTGTGCCAGACCACCAGAGTAACCCACTGTGTGCCATGCTACCCATAATCCTTCTATAAAGCAGTGATCTGGTACAAATTGGTGGCAGCGGTGCTGGTAATACCATTTATTATCCCTGTTTTCTTTGTATATTTGTTCTCTGTATAAAGCTATGGAGGGTTCTACTGGTAGTATTGAATAAATCCTTCTGTCCTTGTACCTGCAGATGAAATTTCTCCAATAAGACTCAGTAGCTCTACCAGTCCCAATTGCCAAACCTATTTTTAAATCTGATCCATTTGATGGGGTAACTAGTGGTGTGGACTGATTGGCTAGAACAATTTGAATTGGCAGCCACTATTAATGGTTGGGATAAAGGTGCTTGCTTGCAAGTCCTTAGCCTTTTGCTTAATGTTACAGTAAATCCTTGGTATACCAGCCTGGCTTTAATACTGAAATAAAAAGCAGTTATCAGTTATTAAAAATTGCTCTGAAGCAACTTTTTTTCAATTAGATCTGTATAAGAGTATATAAAGGATAAATCCATTTCTTTAGGTAAACTGGGAATGAGAAATATTTGTTTATACGTTGGATTATTAGTTCAATGCAATTACAATAACATGATGCTGTGAGGTGCCTTCTGTTATAATATATGAGGTACCATCAGGGCCGCCATCAGAATTTTCAGGGCCCCATACTAAGTCAATTACTGGGTCCCAGCTGCACCCCCCCCCATAGTAATTACCTCCCCACAAATAATACCTGCCAGGCTGCCAACACAGGAGATCATTGGAACACCAGTCCCCACAACAAGAGACTCCCCCCCTCTCCTTTACAGCCCCTGCCCCAAGCAAAGTAGTTGGCAAAAATCAATATCTTTATATCTACATACAATGTGGATGCCAGGCAGGGAAGATCAGGGGCATTTCCGGGCTTTTCATGTGGCGCGCGCAGCGCGGCGGAAATTTTTTAGGCCACGCCCTTTCTCTGCCCCAATTAGGCCACACCCACTGTGTACTTAATAGAGATGGCCAAAAAGACATAGACAGACAACCACAAACATAAACACACAGCCCGATAGTGATAGACAGAAAGACAGTGAAATAGACAGACAGAGATAGAGATCAGAGAGTTGGACAGAGAGACACAAATTAATGACACAAAGACACAGTAAACTGGCAATTTCATTATATACTGGTAGCAATTTGGCAATTTTAAACTTACTGTTGTGTTCAGTTGTAGTCAGACGCTTGCCCACACCTTGGGCCAGGGAGACCTTCTTGAAGTTCTTGTACCTTCTACATGGACCTCTGCCCCCTATCTATCTCTATCTGTCCCTCTCTCTCTCTCTCTGTATATCTATCTCTATCTATATATGCCTCTTGTTTATCTATTTAACTATGTCTATCTGCTTCTTGTCTATCTCTCTGTGTCTCTCTATCTATCTATCTATGTAACTGCTATCTATCTATCTATCTATCCAACTCTGCTATCTATCTATCTTATCTATCTATCTTATCTATCTATCTTATCTATCTAACTATCTATCTATCTATCTAACTCTATCTATCTATCTATCCAACTCTGCTATCTATCTAGCTATCTAGCTATCTAGCTATCTATCTAGCTATCTATCTAGCTATCTATCTAGCTATCTATCTAGCTATCTATCTAGCTATCTATCTATCATTATCAGCTATCGATCTATCTCTAGCTATCTATCTATCTAGCTAATCTATCTAGCTATCTATCTATCTAATACCTAATCGCTATCTACTATCTATCTACTTAATCTATCTATCTATCTATCTATCTATCTATCTATCTATCTACTTATACTATCTATCTAGTCTATCTATACTTCTATCTATCTAGCTATCTATCTAGCTATCTATCTATCCTAGCTATCTAGCTATCTATCTAGCTATCTATCTAGCTATCTATCGTATCTATCTATCTAGATCTATCTAGCTATCTAGCTATCTATCTATCTAGCTATCATCTATCTATCTATCTAGCTATCTAGATATATCTAGCTATCTTCTAGCACTATATCTATCTATCATCTACTATCTATCTAGCTATCTAGCTATCTATCTATCTAGCTATCTAGCTATCTAGCTATCTATCTATCTAGCTATCTATCTATCTAGCTATCTATCTATCTAGCTATCTATCTAGCTATCTAGCTATCTAGCTATCTATCTATCTAGCTATCTAGCTATCTATCTATCTATCTATCTAGCTATCTATCTAGCTATCTAGCTATCTATCTATCTAGCTATCTATCTATCTAGCTATCTATCTATCTAGCTATCTATCTATCTATCTAGCTATCTATCTAGCTATCTATCTAGCTATATCTATCTATCTAGCTATCTTTTTCTAGTATTATCTAGCTATCTCTATCTAGCTATCAGCTATCTATCTAGCTATCTACTATCGCTATCTATCTTCATCTATCTTCATCTATCTATTAGCTATCTATCTATCTATCGTCTATCTATCTACGCATCTAGCTATCTATCTAGCTATCTATCTAGCTATCTATCTATCTAGCTATCTAACATCTATCTATCTAGCTATCTAGCTACTACTATCTATCTATCTATCTATCTAGCTATCTATCTAGCTAGCTATCTAGCTATCTATCTAGCTATCTAGCTACTATCTAGATCTATCTATCTATCTATCTAGCTATCTATCTAGCTATATCTGCTATCTAGCTATCTAGCTATCTATCTATCTATCTATCTAGCTATCTAGCTATCTAGCTATCTATCTATCTATCTAGCTATCTATCTAGCTAGCTATCTAGCTAGCTATCTAGACTATCTATCTAGCTACTATCTAGCTATCTAGCTATCTAGTATCTAGCTATCTAGCTATCTATCTAGCTATCTAGCTATCTAGCTAATCTATCTACATCTAGCTATCTATCATCTAGCTATCTATCTAGCTATCTATTAGCATCTATCTATCTATCTATCTATCTATCTATCTATCTATCTAGCTATCTATCTAGCTATCTATCTAGCTATCTATCTCTATCTATCTAGCTATCTATCTAGCTATCTATCTATCTAGCTATCTAGCTATCTAGCTATCTATCTAGCTATCTAGCTATCTAGCTATCTATCTAGCTATCTAGCTATCTATCTATCTAGCTATCTATCTAGCTATCTATCTAGCTATCTATCTATCTATCTATCTATCTATCTATCTCTATATATATCTGATATCTATCAGCTATTATCAGATATCTATCTCTATCTATCTATTCATCTATCTATCTATCTATCTATCTAGTATATCTAGCTATCTAGCTATCTAGCTATCTAGCTCTACTAGCTATCTAGCTATTAGCTATCTAGCTATCTATCATCTATCTATCTATCTATCTTCTATCTATCTATCTAGCTATCTACACTAGCTATCAGTATCTAGCTATCTAGCTATCTAGCTACTAGCTATCTAATCTAGCTATCTAGTCTAGCTATCTAGTGCATCTAGCTATCTAGCTTATCTAGCTATCTAGCTATCTAGCTATCTAGCTATCAGTATCTAGCTATCTAGCTATCTAGCTATCTAGCTATCTAGCTATCTAGCTATCTAGCTATCTAGCTATCTAGACTATCTAGCTATCTAGCTATCTAGCTATCTAGCTATCTAGCTATCTAGCTATCTAGCTATCTAGCTATCTAGTATCTAGCTAGCTATCTAGCTATCTAGCTATCTATCTAGCTATCTAGTATCTAGCTATCTAGCTATCTATCTAGCTATCTATTAGCTATTACTATCATCTAGCATCTAGCTACTATTAGCTATCAGCTATCTATATATCTATCTAGCTATCTATCTATCTAGCTAGCTACTATAGCTATCTATCTAGCTAGCTATCTAGCTATCTATCTAGACTATCTATCTATCTAGCTATCTATCTAGCTATCTATCTAGCTATCTATCTAGCTATCTATCTAGCTATCTATCTAGCTATCTAATCTAGCTATCTAAGCTATCTAGCTATCTATCTCTCATCTAGCTATCTAGCTATCTATTAGCATCTATCTAGCTATTCTATCTAGTATCTAGCTATCTAGCTATCTAGCTATCTAGCTATCTAGCTATCTAGCTATCTAGTTATCTAGCTATCTATCTATCTATCTATCTAGCTATCTAGCTATCTATCTATCTATCTATCTATCTATCTAGCTATCTATCTATCTAGCTATCTATCTAGCTATCTATCTAGCTATCTATCTAGCTATCTAGCTATCTAGCTATCTATCTATCTATCTATCATCTAGCTATCTATATAGCTATTATCTAGCTATCTATCTGCTATCTAGCTATCTAGCTATCTAGCTATCTATCTAGCTATTAGCTATCTAGTATCTAGCTATCTATCTATCTTATCTATCTAGCTATCTAGCTATCTAGCCTATCTAGCTATCTATCTAGCATCTAGCTATCTACTATCTAGCTATCTATCTAGCTATCTATATAGCTATCTATCTAGCTATACTAGCTATCTAGCTATCTATCTATCTATCTAGACTATCTAGCTATCTATCTAGCTATCTATCTAGCTATCTATCTAGTTATCTAGCTATCTAGCTATACTAGCTATCTAGCTATATCTAGCTATCTAGCTATCTAGCTATCTATCTATCTATCTATCTAGCTATCTATCGACTATCTAGCTATCTATTAGCTATCTAGCTATCTATCTAGCTATCTATCTAGCTAGCTATATAGCTATCTAGCTATATATCTATCTAGCTAGCTATCTAGCTATCTTCTAGCTATCTCATCTAGCTATTCAGCTATCTAGCTATCTATCTATCTATATAGCTATATAGCTATCTTCTAGTATCTATCTAGCTATCTATCTAGCTATCTAGCTATATAGTATCTAGCTATCTAGCTATCTAGCTATCAGCTATCTAGTTATACTAGCTATCTATTCTATCTATTATCTAGCTATCTAGCTATCTATCTATCTGCTATCTATCTAGCTATCTCGTATCTATCTATCTAGCTATCTATCTAGCTATCTATCTAGCTATCTATCTAGCTATATAGCTATCTAGCTATCTATCATCTATCTAGTATTAGCTCTTATCTAGCTATCTATCTAGCTATCTATCTAGCTATCTAGCTATCTAGCTATCTAGCTATCTAGTATCTAGCTATCTAGCTATTATTATCTAGCTATCTATCTATCTATCTATATAGCATATCATCATCTATCTATCTATCTAGATACTAGCTTATCTATCTAGCTATCTATCTAGCTATCTATCTAGCTATCTAGCTATCTATCTATCTAGCTATCTATCTAGCTATCTAATCTAGCTATCTATCTAGTATCTCTATCTAGATCTATATCTATCTATCTAGCTATCTAGCTATATCTAGCTATATCTAGCTATCTATCTAGCTATCTAGCTATTAGCTATCTAGCTATCTAGCTATCTAGTATCTAGCTATTAGCATCTAGTTATCTAGCTATCTAATCTATCTATCTAGCTATCTAGCTATCTATCTAGCTATCTAGCTATCTATCTAGCTATCTAGCTATCTATCTAGCTATCTAGCTATCTATCTATCTTATCTATCTATCTATCTATCTATCTGCTATCTAGCTAGCTATCTAGCTATCTATCTATACTATCTATCTATCTATCTAGCTATCTAGCTAGCTATCTAGCTATCTATCTAGCTATCTAGCTCTATCTAGCTATATAGCTATCTATCTATCTAGCTATCTATCTATCTATCTATCTAGCTATCTAGACTATCTATCTATCTATCTATCTAGCTATTCTAGATATCTATCTATCTATCATCTAGCTATCTAGCTATCTATCTATCTATCTATATATCTATCTAGCTATCTAGCTATCTATCTATCTATCTATCTAGCTATTAGCTATCTATATATCTATCTATCTAGCTATCTAGCTATATCTAGCTATCTATCTAGCTATCATCTAGCTATCTAGCTTCTATCTATCTAGCTATCTATCTAGCTATCTATCTAGCTATCTATCTAGCTATCTAGCTATCTAGTATCTATCTATCTATCTAGCTATCTAGCTATCTATCTAGCTATCATATCTAGCTATCTATTAGCTATCTAGCTATCTAGCTATCTAGCTATCTAGCTATCTAGTATCAGCTATCTTCTTCTACTATCTAGCTATCTAGCTATCTATCTAGCTATCTAGCTATCTTTATCTGCTATCTAGCTATCTATCTAGCTATCTAGCTATCTATCTATCTATGCTATCTATCTATCTATCTATCTAGCTATCTAGCTGCTATCTAGCTATCTATTATCTATATATCTATCTAGCTATCTAGCTAGCTATCTAGCTATCTATCTAGCTATCTAGCTATCTAGTTATCTAGCTATCTAGCTATCTATCTCTATCTATCTATCTATCTAGCTATCTAGCTATCTATCTATCTATCTATCTATCTATCCATCTATTTTCTAGCATTCTATCTATCGATCTATCTATCTGCTACTAGTATCTATCTAGCTATCTATCTAGCTATCACTAGCTATCTATTACTATCTATCTATCTAGCTATCTAGCTATCTATCTAGCTATCTAGCTATCTATCTAGATATATAGCTATCTATCTAGCTATCTAGCTATCTATCTATCTATCTATCTATCTATCTATCTAGCTATCTAGCTAGCTACTAGCTATCTATCTAGCTATTCTAGTATCTAGCTATCTGCTATCTATTATCAGCTTATAGCTATCTATATCTATCTAGCTATCTAGCTATCTATCTATCTATCTATCTATCTATCTATCTATCTATCTATCTAGCTATCTATCTAGCTATCTATCTAGCTATCTAGCTATCTAGCTAGCTATCTATCTAGCTATCTAGCTATCTAGCTATCTAGCTATCTAGCTATCTAGCTATCTAGCTATCTATCTATCTAGCTATCTATCTATCTAGCTATCTAGCTATCTATCTATCTAGCTATCTAGCTATCTATCTATTATCTATCTATCTATCTAGCTATCTAGTATCTATTAGCTATCTAGCTATCTATCTATCTATCTATCTATCTATCTAGCTATCTAGCTAGCTATCTAGCTATCATCTAGCTATCTAGCTAGCTATCTAGCTATTTAGCTATCTAGCTATCTAGCTATCTAGCTATCTAGCTATCTAGATATCGAGCTATCTATCTTATTTTCTAGCTATCTATCTATCTAGCTATCTATCTATCTATCTATCTATCTATCTAGCTATCTAGCTATCTAGCTATCTATATAGCTATCTAATCTAGCTATCTTATCTATCTATCTATCTAGCTATCTAGCTATCTATCTAGCTATCTATCTCTATCTATCTAGCTATCTATCTTATCTTATAATATCTAGCTATCTATCTATCTATCTAGCTATTCTATCTTCGTATCTATCTATCGATCTATCTATCTATCTATCTATCTAGCTATCTAGCATCTATCTATAGCTATCTAGCTCTCTATCTATTATCATCTAGCTATCTATCTAGCTAGCTATCTAGCTATTCTATATAGCTATCTATCAGCTATCTATCATATCTAGCTATCTAGCTATCTATCTATTAGCTATCTATATATCTATCCTATCTATCTAGCTATCTATCTAGCTATCTAGTATCTAGCATCTATCAGATCTATCTATCTAGCTAGCTATCTAGCTATCTTACTATCTAGCTATCTAGCTATCTATCTATCTATCTATATAGCTATCTATTATTCTACGAGAACTATCTCTCTAGCTATCTAGCATCGATCTATCTATCTATCTATCTATACTACTATATCGCTATCTATCTGCTATCTATCTAGTATCTATCTATCTATCTAGCTATCTATATCTAGCTATCGATCTGCTATCTATCTAGCATCTATACTATCTACTCTATCTATCTAGCTATCTATCTATCTAGCTATCTATCTAGTATCTAGCTATCTAGCTATCTAGCTATCTATCTGAGCTATCTATCTAGCTATCTATCTAGCTATCTATCTAGCTATCTATCTATCTATCTATCTATCTAGCTATCTCTCTAGCTATCTATCTATCTAGCTATCTATATATCTAGCTATCATCTATCTAGCTATCTAATCTATCTGAGCTATCGATCTAGCTATCTATCTAGCTATCTATCTAGCTATCTAGCGATCTTCTATCTAGCTATATAGCTATCTATCTCTATCATATATCTAGCTATCTATCTAGATATCAGCTTCTAGCTATCTATCTATATATAGCTATCTATATAGTATCTAGTATATCTTCTAGCTATCTATCTATCTATATCTATCTATCTAGCTATTCTATCTATTCTATCTATCTAGTAGTAGCTATCATCTAGCTATCTAAGCTATCATTGATTCTAGATATCTATCTATCTATCTAGCTATCTATCTATCTAGCTATCTAGCTATCTATCTAGCTATCTATCTATCTAGCTATCTATCGTATCTATTTCTCGTATATCTAGATCTATCTAGCTATCTAGCTTCTATCTATCTACTATCGATCTATCTATCTATCTATCTATCTAATATAATCTAGCTATCTATCTACTACTATATCTATCTATCATCTATATCTATCTAGCTATCTAGCTATCTATCTATCTAGCTATCTAGCTATCTATCTATCCGTATCACTAGCTATCGATAGCTATCTAGCTATCTATCTATCTAGCTATCTATGCTATCTAGCTATCTATCTAGCTATCTAGCTATCTAGCTATCTATCTATCTAGTCTATCTAGCTATCTATCTATCTATCTATCTAGCTACTATCTATCTAGCTATCTAGCTATCTAGCTATCTATCTATCTAGCTATCTATCTATCTAGCTATCTATCTACTATAGCTATCTATCTAGCTATCTAGCTATCTATCTAGCTATCTATCTAGCTACTATCTATCTATCTAGCTATCTATTTTTCTAGTATCTATTCTAGCTATCTCTATCTAGCTATCAGCTATCTATCTAGCTATCTAGCTATGCTATCTACTATCATCTCATCTATCTATATAGTATCTATCTATTATCGATCTATCTATCTAGCATCTAGCTATCTATCTAGCTATCTATCTAGCTATCTATTATCTAGCTATCTAACGATCTATCTATCTAGCATCTAGCTATACTATCTATCTATCTATCTATCTAGCTTCTATCTAGGCTAGCTATCTAGCTATCTATCTAGCTATCTAGCTATCTATCTAGCTATCTATCTATCTATCTAGCTATCTATCTAGCTATCTATCTAGCTATCTAGCTATCTATCTATCTATCTATCTAGCTATCTAGCTATCTAGCTATCTATCTATCTATCTAGCTATCTATCTAGCTAGCTATCTAGCTAGCTATCTAGACTATCTATCTAGCTACTATCTAGCTATCTAGCTATCTAGATATCTAGCTATCTAGCTATCTATCTAGCTATCTAGCTTCTAGCTAATCTATCTACTATCTAGCATCTATCATCTAGCTATCTATCTAGCTATCTATTACATCTATCTATCTATCTATCTATCTATCTATCTATCTAGCTAGCTATCTTCTAGCTATCTATCTAGCTATCTATCTCTATCTATCTAGCTATCTATCTAGCTATCTATCTATCTAGCTATCTAGTATCTAGCATCTATCTAGCTATCTAAGCTATCTAGCTATCTATCTAGCTATCTAGCTATCTATCTATCTAGCTATCTATCTAGCTATCTATCTAGCTATCTATCTATCTATCTATCTATCTATCTATCTCTATACTAGTATCTATATCTATCAGCTATCTATCTCAGACTATCTATCTCTATCTATCTATTCATCATATCTATCTATCTATCTATCTAGCTATCTAGCTATCTAGCTATCTAGCTATCTAGCTCTATCTAGCTATCTAGCTATATAGCTATCTAGCTATCTATCATCTATCTATCTATCTATCTTCTATCTATCTATCTAGCTATCTACACTAGCTATCAGTATCTAGCTATCTAGCTATCTAGCTACTAGCTATCTAATCTAGCTATCTAGTCTAGCTATCTAGTTGCATCTAGCTATCTAGCTTATCTAGCTATCTAGCTATCTAGCTATCTAGCTATCAGTATCTAGCTATTCTAGCTATCTAGCTATCTAGCTATCTAGCTATCTAGCTATCTAGCTATCTAGCTATCTAGATATCTAAGCTATCTAGCTATCTAGCTATCTAGCTATCTAGCTATCTAGCTATCTAGCTATCTAGCTATCTAGTATCTAGCTAGCTATCTAGCTATCTAGCTATCTATCTAGCTATCTAGTATCTAGCTATCTAGCTATCTATCTAGCTATCTATATAGCTATTAGCTATCATCTACATCTAGCTACTATTAGCTATCAGCTATCTATTGAGTCATCTATCTAGCTATCTAGCTATCTAGCTAGCTATACTAGCTATCTATCTAGCTATCTATCTAGCTATCTATCTAGCTATCTATCTAGCTATCTATCTAGCTATCTAGCTAGCTATCTATCTAGCTATCTATCTAGCTATCTATCTAGCTATCTATCTAGCTATCTAGCTATCTAGCTATCTAGCTATCTATCTATCTATCTAGCTATCTATTAGCATCTATCTAGCTATTCTATCTAGTATCTAGCATCTAGCTATCTAGCTATCTAGCTATCTAGCTATCTAGCTATTAGCTATCTAGCAATCTATCTACTATCTATCTAGCTATCTAGCTATCTATTATCTTATCTATCTAGCTATCTAGCTATCTATCTATCTAGCTATCTATCTAGCTATACTATCTAGCTATCTATCTAGCTATCTAGCTATCTAGCTATCTATCTATCTATCTATCATCTAGCTATCTATATAGCTATTATCTAGCTATTATCTGCTATCTAGCTATCTAGCTATCTAGCTATCTATCTAGCTATCTAGCTATCTATTATCTAGCTATCTATCTATCTTATCTATCTAAGCTATCTAGCTATCTAGCATCTCTATCTAGCTATCTATCTAGCATCTAGCTATCTACTATCTAGCTATCTATCTAGCTATCTATATAGCTATCTATCTAGCTATACTAGCTATCTAGCTATCTATCTATCTATCTAGACTATCTAGCTATCTATCTAGCTATCTATCTAGCTATCTATCTAGTATATCTAGCTATCTAGCTATATAGCTATCTAGCTATATCTAGCTATCTAGCTATCTAGCTATCTATCTATCTATCTATCTAGCTATCTATCGACTATCTAGCTATCTATTAGCTATCTAGCTATCTATCTAGCTATCTATCTAGCTAGCTATATAGCTATCTAGCTATATATCTATCTAGCTAGCTATCTAGCTATCTATCTAGCTATCTCATCTAGCTATTCAGCTATCTAGCTATCTATCTATCTATATAGCTATATAGCTATCTTCTAGCTATCTATCTAGCTATCTATCTAGCTATCTAGCTATTAGTATCTAGCTATCTAGCTATCTAGCTATCAGCTATCTAGTTATATAGCTATCTATTCTATCTATCTATCTAGCTATCTAGCTATCTATCTATCTCGCTATCTATCTAGCTATCTCAGCTATCTATCTATCTAGCTATCTATCTAGCTATCTATCTAGCTATCTATCTAGCTATATAGCTATCTAGCTATCTATCATCTATCTAGTATCATAGCTCTTATCTAGCTATCTATCTGCTATCTATCTAGCTATCTAGCTATCTAGCTATCTAGCTATCTAGTATCTAGCTATCTAGCTATTATTATCTAGCTATCTATCTATCTATCTATATAGCATATCATCATCTATCTATCTATCTAGATACTAGCTTATCTATCTAGCTATCTATCTAGCTATCTATCTAGCTATCTAGCTATCTATCTATCTAGCTATCTATCTAGCTATCTATCTAGCTATCTATCTAGTATCTCTATCTAGATCTATATCTATCTATCTAGCTATCTAGCTATATCTAGCTTATCTAGCTATCTATTAGCTATCTAGCTATCTAGCTATCTAGCTATCTAGCTATCTAGTATCTAGCTATTAGCTATCTATTATCTAGCTATCTATCTATCTATCTAGCTATCTAGCTATCTATCTAGCTATCTAGCTATCTATCTAGCTATCTAGCTATCTATCTAGCTATCTAGCTATCTATCTATCTATCTATCTATCTATCTATCTATCTAGCTATCTAGCTAGCTATCTAGCTATCTATCTATCTATCTATCTATCTATCTAGCTATCTAGCTAGCTATCTAGCTATCTATCTAGCTATCTAGCTATCTAGCTATCTAGCTATCTATCTATCTAGCTATCTATCTATCTATCTATCTAGCTATCTAGCTATCTATCTATCTATCTATCTAGCTATCTAGCTATCTATCTATCTATCATCTAGCTATCTAGCTATCTATCTATCTATCTATATATCTATCTAGCTATCTAGCTATCTATCTATCTATCTATCTAGCTATTAGCTATCTATCTAGCTATCTATCTAGCTATCTAGCTATCTATCTAGCTATCTATCTAGCTATCTATCTAGCTATCTAGCTATCTATCTATCTAGCTATCTATCTAGCTATCTATCTAGCTATCTATCTAGCTATCTAGCTATCTAGCTATCTATCTATCTATCTAGCTATCTAGCTATCTATCTAGCTATCTATCTAGCTATCTATCTAGCTATCTAGCTATCTAGCTATCTAGCTATCTAGCTATCTAGTATCAGCTATCTTCTTCTATCTATCTAGCTATCTAGCTATCTATCTAGCTATCTGCTATCTTATCTGCTATCTAGCTATCTATCTAGCTATCTAGCTATCTATCTATCTATGCTATCTATCTATCTATCTATCTAGCTATCTAGCTGCTATCTAGCTATCTATTATCTATTATCTATCTAGCTATCTAGCTAGCTATCTAGCTATCTATCTAGCTATCTAGCTATCTAGCTATCTAGCTATCTAGCTATCATCTCTATCTATCTATCTATCTAGCTATCTAGCTATCTATCTATCTATCTATCTATCTATCTATCTATCTTCTAGCATCTATCTATCGATCTATCTATCTGCTACTAGTATCTATCTAGCTATCTATCTAGCTATCACTAGCTATCTATTCTATCTATCTATCTAGCTATCTAGCTATCTATCTAGCTATCTAGCTATCTATCTAGTATATAGCTATCTATCTAGCTATCTAGCTATCTATCTATCTATCTATCTATCTATCTATCTAGCTATCTAGCTAGCTACTAGCTATCTATCTAGCTATCTAGTATCTAGCTATCTAGCTATCTATTATCAGCTATAGCTATCTATATCTATCTAGCTATCTAGCTATCTATCTATCTATCTAGTCTATCTATCTATCTAGCTATCTATCTAGCTATCTATCTAGCTATCTATCTAGCTATCTAGCTATCTATCTAGATATCTATCTAGCTATCTACTATCTAGCTATTCTAGCTATCTAGCTATCTAGCTATCTAGCTATCACTATCTATCTAGCTATCATCTATCTAGCTATCTAGCTATCTATCTATCTAGCATCTAGCTATCTATCTATTATCTATCTATCTATCTAGCTATCTAGCTATCTATCTAGCTATCTAGCTATCTATCTATCTATCTATCTATCTATCTAGCTATCTAGCTAGCTATCTAGCTATCTATCTAGCTATCTAGCTATCTAGCTATCTAGCTATCTAGCTATCTAGCTATCTAGCTATCTAGCTATCTAGCTATCTAGTATCAGCTATCTATCTTTATATCTTTTCTAGCTATCTATCTATCTAGCTATCTATCTATCTATCTATCTATCTATCTAGCTATCTAGCTATCTAGCTATCTATATAGCTACTATATCTAGCTATCTATCTATCTATCTATCTAGCTATCTAGCTATCTATCTAGCTATCTATCTCTATCTATCTAGCTATCTATCTATCTATAATATCTAGCTATCTATCTATCTATCTAGCTATTCTATCTTCTATCTATTATCATCTATCTTCTATCTATCTATCTAGCTATCTAGCTATCTATCTAAGCTATCTAGCTTCTATCTATCTTCATCTAGCTATCTATCTAGCTAGCTATCTAGCTATCTATATAGCTATCTATCAGCTATCTATCATATCTAGCTATCTAGCTATCTATCTATTAGCTATCTATTATCTATCTAATCTATCTAGCTATCTATCTAGCTATCTAGTATCTAGCACTATCTAGATCTATCTATCTAGCTACTATCTAGCTATCTTATATCTAGCTATCTAGCTATCTATCTATCTATCTATATAGCTATCTATTATCTAGCTATCTTCTAGCTATCTAGCATCTATCTATCTATCTATCTATATATAATCGCTATCTATCTCTATCTATCTAGATCTATCTATCTAGCTACTATCTATCTAGCTATCATCTCTATCTATCTAGCTATCTATATCTATCTATCTATCTAGCTATCTATCTATCTAGCTATCTATCTAGCTATCTAGCTATCTAGCTATCTAGCTATCTATCTATCTAGCTATCTAGCTATCTATCTAGCTATCTATCTAGCTATCTATCTATCTATCTATCTATCTAGCTATCTATCTAGCTATCTATCTATCTAGCTATCTATCTATCTAGCTATCTCTATCTAGCTATCTAGATGCTATCTAGCTATCATCTAGCTATCTATCTAGCTATCTATCTAGCTATCTAGCATTCTATCTAGCTATTAAGCTATCTATCTCTATCATTATCTAGCTATCTATCAGATATCTAGCTTCTACTATTCTATCTATATATAGCTATCTATATAGTATCTAGATATCTATCTAGCTATCTATCTATCTATCTATCTATCTAGCTATTCTATCTATCTATCTATCTATAGTAGCTATCATCTAGCTATCTAAGCTATCATTATTCTAGATATCTATCTATCGATCTAGCTATCTATCTAGCTATCTATCAGTATCTATCTAGCTATCTATCTAGATATCTATCTAGTATCTATCTAGCTATCTATCTAGCTATCTATCTAAGCTATCTATATGCTATCTATCTAGCTATCTATCTAGCTAGCTATCAGCTAAGCTATCTAGCTGCTATCTAGCTATATAGCATATCTAGCTATCTAGCTATCTAGCTATCTAGCTATCTAGCTATCTAGCTATCTAGCTATCATCTATCTCTGCTATCTATCATCTATCTCTGCTATCTATCATCTATCTCTGCTATCTATCATCTATCTCTGCTATCTATCATCTATCTCTGCTATCTATCATCTATCTCTGCTATCTATCTATCTATCTCTGCTATCTATCTATCTATCTCTGCTATCTATCTATCTATCTATCTATCTATCTATCATCTATCTATCATCTATCTAACTCTGCTATCTATCTATCTCTGCTATCTATCTATCTATCTAAGTAACTCTGCTATCTATCTATCTATAATCTAATCTATCTATCTGCACTGAGCCAGGAATAGGAATTTATCGAGTCCTCCTTCTCCTCCTAACTAGTGATGCCCGTCTCCAGTCTCCCCATAGGTCAGAGACCGCGCGTCCTAGGCAGCCAGTCCCTGTACTTGCGCGGCGCCGTGACGTCACGGCTATTCGTCGGGCGGTGCCGGCGGACATTTCAAAGGGAAAGTCGCGGGGACTCAACTAAGTTGCGCAGGCCCGGACAATGCTCGCGGAGTCGCGGCAGCTGAAAAATAAGTTCAACATAGCGGGCCTGCAGGGCCCCACATGTGGTCTCCCTCTCCGGGCCCCAGAAACCTCTCGGGCCCGGTACAGAAGTATCGCCTGTACCCCCCTGATGGTGGCCCTGGGTACCATCACCACTTGCTGTGGTGCATTTCTAATAAGTGTTAACCTAGCATGTTTAGTTTCAACCACACAGTGTAGCAGGATTGCCTGGGTCTACTCTCAGACCTGCAGGATTATCCTATTTGGTTTCTCTGGAAGCTGGTGACTGTCTGAGTAACAGTTTAAAATATAAAGTGTAAAGATTATATATCCACTATATCTACACATAGCAACACATACACACACATAATTTCCATTGTGCACCAACGGGCACAATTTTGCTAATATATATATATATATATATAATACGTAAGTGTGATATTTTATAATGGGAGCTGCAGTGGTATATATCCTTATAAAAATCACTCAGCTATGTCACTAAGTGACTCATTTCTTATATTTCGTATATCCCACTACTCCGCCCATTTCAGTGTTCATGCCTGGACAATGACTCTGCATTTTTTGCTGTGTTTAACTTCACTAACAGAACCTGCTGGAGCTGCTTCCTGTAACTTCATAACCAATGTCTCTTCTCCTCCACAAAGATTTGTTTAACCGTATAGATGCTGGGCTGGAATGTTCCTTTCTACTGGGTTTACGTTACAGAAGGTAGCTTGGGGGATTTAAGGTGGAAATAGGGACAAGGCTAGAATTTAAAATGTGAATGGGGTGAAGGAATCCAATACTTATGTATTATAAGAAATAATGCGCCCCTTCACATTATAATATAAGGACATTACGTCACTCGCCCTACGGCCTCGTGCTTTTATATGGTCAGGGAACTCCTCGGGGGCGTAATATCCTTATATTACACTGTAAGGGGCGCATTTTCCCATATATATACATAGACATACATACAGTCTCCTATTTTATGGGGTGTACCTTTCTGGAAATGGATCTTGGCTTCTATGGTGAGATAGGAGAGGTTTTATTATCCCCTTTTAAGAACAACAAAAGTGTCCATTTTAACACCCCCCCCCCCCCCCATTTGAAAGTACACAGGGTGACAATCTTAACCGTAAGGGTTTCTTTAAAATAAATATTTAGGCCATATTTATAGCACAGAGAGCCAAATTTAGTTTTTAAATTGTATCTATATTTTCTTTAGGATGCTGTACCTCTGCCTGCTCCACTGTTGTTTAGGAAATTGAGCAACCCTGATCTATATTCATCTACAGGGAAGGTTAAATTGCATCGTCAGCTGAGCCAGGATGATTGCAAGCTTCGTAGAGGAAGTTTGACCAGTACATTATCAGGTGAGTGATCCCCAACATTATCCTAATCGGTAAATGTCCGTAGATGCTGTGTAGGAACAGCTTTTACCCTACTGCTGTGTTTTAAAACCACAATTAAAATCTGTGTGAACAGTGTATATTCGTTACTGCCAAAATAATAAACAATGGCAGAGAGAATTTACATGAATTATGCTCTTTATGCCTTAGAATGTAGCAACACATTTTTTAAAAGGTAACTGTGCTGGATTCTTTGATTTGCCTTCAAGATTTGGATCCGACTGTATAGGGACTTTATTGGTACTGTGTGTACATAGCATTCCCAAACGAGCGCGCGCTGCCGAACATTCGGGTCCGCCGAGCGCTCGTTTTCGGGAAAGAGAACATTTCCCTCTGCCACGGTAGTGGCTGAGGAAACACACAGTCCTGAGTGTTCTCCCTATGCTGTGTATAGGAAGAACGCTCATGACTGTGTAGACTGATTTTTTTTAAAATGACTGAAAGAATATTGCTGAAACGGCCATACAAATGGTGCTTTAGTAAACAAAATAGGTTACATAGAGGAATACACAATGACATGGTCATGGCTCTTACATGTCTTACTTTTTTTGCACTATACGGAAACTTAAGGTATTTACAAGGAAGTGTACTGCTAGCTCCTATGCTAAATACTACTACAAATAAAAAAAGGTTAGCGTGACTTTAAGATGTAGTCAACCTTACTGTACGTTTATTCTATTCTCATATGAACGGTGCGAAAACAAGCTGCTTGTATGGAACAAGATAGGGGTCAAGCTGGCCTAGGAAAAAAGAAAGTACAAATCCGGCCCTGAGCATAGTATATTTAAGCATGCATAACACCTTTGTGTCATGAAGTTGTCTTGGTTACTACTAATAAGATCATTTTCCAGAACAGGGTCAATCTATTCGCAGGATCCAGGTAGCCAAAGTGAAAATATGAAAAAAATATTCTCCTGGGGACTTTTTTTTTTTAAATTTTTTAAGTGGACTATTGCCCTCAATGAAATTAGCATATTTAGTTTGTAATAAGCTGGCATATAGCCATAGGCTTAAAGGGACACTTATTCTCATGCAGTAAAACTACTCTTTGGCTCCTTCCCCAACATTAGTTCCTAACTGACATTGACAAGCATATGGTAAAGGATAACTGTGGGCAAAATACATGAAAGTATTGAAAGTATTGAAAGCCCTTTGTCTTAACTTTTCATTGATCCATTGGTAACCACTCTTCCTACAGGAATGAGGAAGTTCTGAAGGTCCGAAATAAAGAAGAAACTGCAGGTACTTTAGGATGCAGCGTCACTCTTTGCTTGGCTCCAACACCATACCAATATGTCATCACTACTTACATAATGGGAAAGACACTACGGCACATGCCCTCGTTTTATTGGGTAGCAACAGTGCTCCTACAAGTGATGTCTGCATCTTAAAGTAATTTCTGCAGGGAAAGTAGTCACAAATGAATCTATCAGAACTTAAGCCTCTTATTTGAAAGTGCTTTGTATTGTGGTCACGGTTCCCCTTTAATAAAAAGGACAGGGGGCAGACTGATGGAGTCAGAGATTTGTCAGTTATTGTAAAAGTATAGTGTTTCTTTAAGGAAGGCTGGTAACGGATACACAGATGAAACATTAGAGAACCGAAAGAATGGAATAGAAGAGAAGACTATGTAGTGGCTTTTAGAGGCATATTTTACCTCAGCTCATGTCAACTATAGAACTGTGAAACACCATGTCCTAACGTGTTTAAATGTTTAGCCATCTTTTTCTAGTCTGAGGGAAATCTAGACTTTCTTAATATGAATGGTTACATTTTCTTGCACCTACAACAAACTGCATTTTACTATGCAATACAAACAGGAATTCATAAACAAACTTTAAACCAGCAGGATCAAAGCCTTTATAATAAAACTTATTTATTAGATCCAAATTTAAAAAAACAACATTCTTCACCCAAATTATAAAAACACTTGACATGTTTTAAAATTTGCCCTGCCATTCATGCAAACAGAACATAAGATTTGTATTTTGGTAGACAGGATTTTTAACTGGCAGCCCTCAAGCTGTTTTACTACAGTTTTCTGAGCTCTCCGGTGTAAAACGGTTGTAATGCAGCAATAGTTTTGCTGAAAGGAAGATATTCACATACATTGAAACCTTTTCTTACAATGTTTCATATAGATAGTATTGAAAATGCATTTCAATGATTTATACATTTGATTCTTTTAAATGAACTCAGGTTTGTGATTATATTTGTCTATTTTGTAGTCTCATAGCAAAATGTTAATTTTTTTCTAAAGGAAAACAGATTCTCCCACTGTCTAACAGCATGCACAGTGGTGTGGGACAGCTTTCACCATGGCAACCTTCTGTCGAAACATCAAATCTGGTCCGAATGAGAAACCAGTCTTTTGGACAGTCAGCACCTTCCCTTACTGCTGGATTGGTAAGTCCCCCCACAATATTTATAAAGTTTATTTGTGTAAACTAAAAAAAAATAATTTTTTTAGTAGAAGGAGAGAATACAAATCCTCATTTCTACACCTTTCTTACTGGGGGTGGGGGGTGGCTAGATAATTCAGGGGGTATGTGTAACTTTGTTTCTGGATCTATAACTTAATGTGGAAAAACTAGAAACCTGCTATAGCTATCTGTTAGTCAAGCCTTGTATAGTCACTAGATCATTTTCTGCCAAAATAACCATAAAAATTACAACCCTAAGGCTATCAGTAGTTGTAAGTTTCCAAGGGTGGAGGTCTTTTCCCCCTTTAAGCCCGATAAAGACTGCAAATTATTTGAACACACTCTATACCCCTGTTTTCATTTGTGCTTGTAAAGGCAGATAAAGCTGGGGACACACTGTCACAATCTATAAAAGATGACCAGAAATTTTCAGAAAGGAAATGACCGCTGTCTATAGTGAACGTTTGCCAGTGTCGGGAACAATCTTTTCTGTGCTACTCACTTTTACTTAAAGAGTATCTCCACAGCTAAAAAATGGTTTACCATTGAGTTTTATTTAAGAACGGGGGGTAAAGGAGCCTTGTCTCAGCCTGAAACGAAGGTAAGGTACTTACCCAATCGCACGCTCCTCTATTCTATGCTCGCCAGGCTTCTGCAGGTTTTATTGAAGAACGGGAGGTAAGACACAGCCCTTTACCTCCAGTTCTTCAATAAAACTGAATAGCAAAAATTTTTTTTTCTCTTTATTTTTGTCGAATCATCCCTTTATCGTTAAAGTGTGTATGCGGCTTAAAGGAATAGTTCACAGAAAAAGTGAACTATTCTTTAATACATTGATTCAAGAACGGGAGGTAAAGGACCTATGCCTTACCTTCCATTATTCAATCAATTGTACAGGATCCAGGAACGAAGGTGAGTAAATTTACCTTACTTGCAATCCACCTCTGGCTGGGTTACAAGTCCCCACCACTTCCGGTTTCACTTTAACTATAGTATGCATGCATGCTATAGTTAAAATATAGCAGTAAGTGGTCGGGATCTGCCAATTTGACATTCATCTAAGATCGAAAGTCGACTGGGTGTAATGTCAAGGTAGTGTGTGGCCAGCTTTATGGGTTGATGCAAAGATGCATTACTTACCTTCCTGCCTCCTCTCTGGACACAAAGTTTTACATTTTAGCGCAAAACTTATATATAACATATTTATAACACTTATATATAACATATTTATTATTGCATCGGGTGCCTGGTGCTCTTAACCCGTAAGCATTTCAGGTCCTGCAATTTAAAGGAACACTAAACCCACCTAAATCCATTTTTTAAAGTATATGCCACCCATTTCTATTATTCACCGCTTTTTCCAACCTCCCTGTGAATAATAGTATGCTCGGGGGACACTGGAACTTACCTTACCGGTGCTCCACTCGCAAGCCGCTCCTGTACTGACAGCCGCTCTGTCCCAGTCGCGCGCACTATCTTTGTATTGGCGCGCATGCACCTAAGACAGGGCATTTGGTCGGGACAATCTTAGGTGCATGCGTGCCAATACAAAAGATAGGGCGCGCGATCGATACAGAGCGGCTGTCAGTACAGGAGCAGCTTGCGAGTGGAGCGCCGGTAAGGTAAGTAACTGTATTGCCTCAATGCATTTTTTAAAAAAAACTGCTTTAAAAGGAGAAAAGTTATGCAGCCCTCCCTATACATTTTTTTTTCCTGATTTCGAGCCTCTCTTTATCTTCAATTTGCCTTCAATTAGCCATGCTGTGAAGGGGGTGTAACAATTCTGTCTGCCTATAACTGTCAATCAGAGCTAGCATGCGAGAAAACACTCCTGCACCCACCCTTGATTAGCTTGATTATGTAGGCTGTATTCCAGCAACAGGACAGTTCAAGTTTGTTTGACTGGTAGAGAGGAGAGAGGTTGTAACAGATATTCCTACCGGCCAATCACAAGTGATATGTTAATGATGGCCCTGGGCCGTCTAGGAGGCGGGCTGTTAGCATTCATCTTTGCTGTGTGATATCTAAGGGAGGGAAGCACAGTTGTAAATGAGAGTAAAAGTGATTTCAGCTGCTGGAATTGTGGACATGTAAATGGGGGAGATGTTGTTTTTTTGGGTATTGTTGTCCTTTAAAAAACAGATTTAGTGTTCCTTTAACAGTAAAGCCCGCTTTAACCTGATGTTACATCGGATTACATTTTTTTTGTCAGATAATGCCCGTTATTGCATCTCAGTTCAGTCTGCTAGGAACACGACATTGAAAGAATTTCCTTTTAGTTTAGTCAAGTCCATCCAAAATGTCATAAGGAAACAAGCCAATGCAATGAGGATAACATGCTAAAACTGACCAGTTTGTCTCTAATTTTAAGAATCCATGGCCCATTTCTTGTAAATCATTGTTTCACTGCCTTATGCAGATAATATTAAATACTAGATTTCTTGGGGTGTATGATGCATTTGCTTTTTTGTTAACATTACATATGTAATACATTTTTGTTACTTATGGCAAAATGTGATTCCTTATGGCAAAACCTGGTAACATGCACATAGAGAATAAATTGAGAGTATCCACAGTCATTTAATATGTGTTTATGCAAGGGAAATGAAAGGCGACACCTTCTGTATGTATTTATTGTGAAGTGCCAATGTATTTGTGTGAAATCTTTATATCTTATATATTTGTGTGAAATCTTAAATGTGTCAGGCAGAGCATTGCCTGACACATTTCTCTAAACTGATTTGGAATATGCAGGGAGACTTTCACCCTTTTCAAAAGTGAAATGATCCTTTGTTGGTTTTACACTTTGCTTGTTATAGTCTATTTTCTGTCCACAAAGGCATCAGACATTTAAAAAAACAATTATCTATATATATTATGTGTCAATATAAGCTCAATAATATATATATTATATATATATATATATATATATATATATATATATATATATATATATGGTGCACAGTGGGAAATATGTGGGTGCATGTTTAGCTATATGTGGATACAGATGATATAAAATCTATATACACACTACTATAAAATTTAGGGATTTGTACAAAAAAAATAAAGGCAAGATGTTAAAAATAAAAGAAATCCTATGAAATATTGGTCCTGTTAGTGTCACATCCCCTAAATGAATATTTTACGCAATATACAGAGGCAGAAGGGAACCTATTGGGTGTACCCCAATAGGTATTAGAGGGGACATTCATACATACATATACATACATACATGTTAAATATACATAAAGTGCAGCCTAACATCTAGATAAGATAGATATTATCCATCCTATATTTGTTATATAACACTATCACATTTTTCTGTTTTGTTTATCAATTTGTTTTAATAAATCTATACAGGAAGATATTTAAATCCAGGGTTTTGAGAGATGGGCGAAACTGCTAAAATCCGTTCTGCCAGTGGACCTGGAAATGGTTTGGTTAAACGTACATACATCCAGTGTACAAGTGTAAAAAAATAACTTTCCTCATGATCGAACTGTTTTTTGAGATTACACATTTTTGAGGGTCACCGAAATTTTAGAAAATCTTAAGTTTAACTTAAAAGTAACTTACTGTAAATGGCTGTGGGACCTGGGAAATGGTCTGGGGAACAGATAATCCGATTCTTGAAAATCAGAATTGGTTACAATCAGATTTTTTCAGAAAGTAACTGATTGGTAAACTTAAACAATTAGATTCTTTCTGAAAAAATGTAATTGTAACCAATTCTAATTGGAAAATCTGATTGGTATACTAACAAATCAGAATCTTTCTGAAAGATTCTGATTCTAAACAAATTCTGTTTAGAAAATAATCTGATTGGTTAGTATACCAATCAGATACTTTCAGAAAGAATCTTATTGGTATGCTTTCTGGAAGAATCTGATTGTAACTAATCAGAATTGGTTACAATCAGATACTTTCAGAAAGAAACTTATTGGTATGCTTTCTGGAAGAATCTGATTGTAATTACGGTAATCAGAATTGGTTACAATTAGATCCTTTTTGAAATAATATGATTGGTATACTAACCAATTAGACTCTTTCTTAAATAAGCTGATTGAAACCAATTCTGATTGGAAAAGAATCTGATTGGTTAGTATAGCAATTAGATACTTCCTGAAAGAATCTGATTGTATGTAATCAGAATTGGTTACAATCAAATACTTTAAGAATAAAAAATAATCTTATTGGTATGCTTTCTGGAAGATTCTGATTGTAACCAATTGTGATTGGGAATGAATCTGATTGGTATACTAACCAATCATATTCTTTCTGAAAGAATCTCATTGTAACCAATTCTGATTGGAAAATAATCTGATTGGTATACCAATAAGATTCTTTCTATAACAAAAAAGCTGATTGTAACCAATGAGAATTGGTTACAGTCAGATTCTTTCAAAAATAATTTGATTGGTATGCTTTCTGGAAGAATGTAAATGAAACCAATCAGAATTAGTTACAATCAGATTCTTTTAGAAATAATCTGATTGGTATAGTAACCAGACTCTTTTCTAATCAGATTTAATCAGGGCCAGATTTACACCTTAGGAGCCTGTAGGCCCAAAGAGCCTGGCGCCCTTAGACCCACCCTTAAACACATACCACACCCCCAAACCACACCTCTTTTTAGGGAAGAAAATAAACTATAAAGGGGTTGGATTGGTGGGAGGAGATTGACAGCCGCACCACCAACCTCAGGCGCCCCTAGGCGTGTGCCTAATGGTAAATCCGGCCCTGGAATTGGTTACAATCAGATTCTTTCAGAAATAATCTAATTGTCTTTTCCCCAGACCATTTTCCAGGTCCCAAAATTATTTACAGTAAGTTACTGTATAATTGTTACAAAATTTTAAAAAATTCAAATGGCTCGTGAGTGTAATTGCACGCGATTTTGTGCATGATTCTTGTGCGTTTTGCGCATGCAATTTTGCAGTTTTCCATTACGGAAACGTATGCGTTAACGCACCAAAAATGGTGAACATATGCATTACCATAACGCGAACGGACGTGCAATCCCATGCACATTGGAAATCTCAAGAATTTTCGTGTTCCAGCAATTTCCATTTTAGCTAAAATCGCGGGCACAATCGCGAGTGAAAATGCGTGCTCAAACACGCGAAAAACGCGCTAGTGTGGCCTAGCCCTCACAGCTGTCCCCAGGGATTCTGTTAGAGAGGGATCACTATTGCTAAATGTGTTAGAGAGAGATCACTATTGGTAAACATGAGGTCCTATAAAGAACCCAGACTATCCTGTCATGTTTCAATCTTATTACATTTATCAGTTCAGGACACAGGTTCATGGCTTCTATGGGGTCTATTGCTATGATGGAATAAACGAATAATAAACTCACTTCATTGTCTCAGATAAATGGGCATGGAGATGTTTTCCTTTCAGTCCCCCTATAATATATAGCAGGGATAAGCAACCAGTAGATCTCCAGATGTTTGAAAACTGCAACTCCCAGCAATCCCCTATAAGCACTCTAGTCAGGGAATTCTGGGAGTTGTAGTTTCCAAAACATATGGAGATCTTCCTGATATATAGATATCCTGGTCCTGTCCAGCAAACAGCAGCTCTCCTTTGTTTCTATTGAGAGGGGAGGGGTGAGGTGAGGTTAGAGACTGTCACATGTTTTACATGTGTGACAGTTGCATATAAGCCTTGCAACTTCCTACTAATACTCAGAAAATGTTTTGATTGGCTAACACTGCTGTCAATCTAATATTAAGCACACCATTGGATACAACACTAAAAGGGAAGTGAGAAATATGTTCCTTTGTAAACTTCCATTGCCTCCCTGTAAAACTTCCTGGGGTGTGGCTTAACAGTCCATTTTGAAGATACCATTACAAAACAGGAGTTGGAACTGTGTAAGTACTTTTATTTATTAATAGATTTTGCCTTATTTACATTTCTATATACTTAAATTTCATTACTACATGTTTGTTAATATGTAATATTAACAAATAATGTAAATACCTATTTATTTAGTGCTTAAACAACACATAAACACTGTCCCTATGCATGTTACTTTTACCCACCTCCACCAACATAGTAACTCCCAAAAACCCAATGTATTCCCCATGAAATTATAAATTTATTTATATAATATAAGGGATTTAGCTTGATATAAACTCAATATACCGGTAATTGCCAAAAGTGAGATGTTGCTGCCACCTAGTGTATTTTTTTTTATATTTTGACTGTTTATTAACTCTGATAATTTATATCTTATATAAATGACTGTATAGCCTATTCGTTATTATTTAACCCACTAAGAATATACAGTATCGTGTAATCTACAGTCACAAATGCTGCCCCTATTGATATTATATCACTTAAAGTTTGCAGCTATAGTAAATTCCTCTTACTCTGTTATTAACAAAGTGCGAAAGAAACAGTGATGTGATGGAATGTGGGTGCATCAGTGACCATGGCATGTGGATTCTAGGGTATGTCCACCCTTAAAACAAAAAACTGGGGACTTGTCAGTTATCTGCCCGCAACCCCAACTCTTAAATTACATGCAGCTGTCACCAGATATTTAATGAAAAGCTTTATACCTTTCTGGGTAAGGTATCTGCCTTCTCCCTCTGCTCGAGCATGAGCAGTGAAACAGCAGTGAAATGTCACAGCCTTAAAGGACAACTAAAGCCTCAGAAAAACACTGAACCAGAAGGTAGAACTCCTTGATATAAAACTAGTAATCTGTGTCTTACCTCTCATTTTGATATGGGCGCTGGGAAATTTACCTAAATAACATAGGGTTTGTGCTTTACTTCACAGCATTCTAGTATCAGACAGTTTGGTCAACGACCATTATGTTCTGCACATGCTCAGTCCTTAGCTATGGCAAAAACTTAGTTTGTCCCTCCCATTAATCTCTAGCCAATCCTTTTAGAGGACAGATAAAGCAAGGAAGCATGTGACTGAGGTCAGGAGGTGTGGTCTGACACTGCATATACACACAGATACTTCATCCAGTTCTTAACAGGCTTACATTTACTTTAATACAATTTACTGGAGTGGTATTTTATAGCTTATTGGTGTTTTTAGAGTATAAAAATTTGGGTTTAGTTCTCCTAAACTAAGGGAGGGGCCTGCTTACTTAAATATTTGGTTAGTAATGCAGGTAATAAAGTGCAAAATATATCAGTTGTGGGAACAAGCAACTGACAATTGACTAGTTTTTTGTTTTAAGGTTGGACATCTCTAAACTTTTAGAGAAATATATGCTCCCATCAAGATGACCTCTTTTTCCAGGAACTCCATGTACATTTCAGCAGGACAAAACCAGGCCTCATTCTCCACTAATAAAAATGCTGCCTGCAGTCCAGATCTCTCTCTTATTTAAAGTGGCTGGCACATTATGAAAAGAAGAACGAGACAGCAGTGCCCATGGACTGTTGAGCAGCTCAAGTCTTGTATACAGAAATAATGGGTAGATGTTGAACTGCAGCATTTAGTTTCTTCAGTTCCCAAACAATAGAGGTATCATTTTGAGAATAGGGATGTATCCAGGCTGTAAACCAGCCCATGTCTCAGCTTTTTGGTGTGTTTTCATTTCTACAGTTTCTTATTTAACACAGAATTTTATTTTTTGATGAAAACGCGGATAGACTTTTGCCTATTAAAAACAAATAATGTTTTTATGATATTATTATATATCTATGGAATAAACATTTTTAACTGCTGTGTATATTAAAGGGCATAAATACTTTTTTAAGTGCCTATTACTGGAAACTATTTTATTATCACTGTACTATTTTTTGCTGATCTGTCACCTATTTCTTTAGATATCCAATTTGAAGTATCTTACATTTCAGCTGTCAGTCAAGTGCCTTATTATTACCATAAACTCTTTTGCTGTGTGCAAATGCAGTAACTGAAATGATTACAGTTGGTATGTGTGAATTACATTGCGGTAAATTCATTCTCCCAGTGATGGGTGATAACTGAGTATGCTTGACTTTACAAAAAGTCATGTCAGATGGAAGGAGGAATACTTACCCTGAACAAAATTAGTACAGGATTGGAGACATGCAGCAGCATACACCTCAGAGTAAGTTTAGTTATTCAGTACAGTTGCCCTTTAATCAATATACATGGTAAGGATAGGTCCCTACCCTGGCCCAAGTTTTCTCACTGTATCAAAACACATGATGGTAAAAACTCTGTGGGGCTACTCTGTCAACTTAGCAGTATAATGCAGATAGCACAGGGGTAAACACCTTTTTTCGCTTCAGAGAGGAGATCTGCAACAATAGTTGTAACAATGTTTACTCTCAAAACAGCAAGGAGTGGTTCCTACACGTTTCGTTGTGAAGCAGTCTTCAAAGGATACTGCCTCATCCATTATCCATGTGTATATTACCCTACATTTAAGAGACATTCAGGGTTATTCAATAAAAGTTCTTATGGTTTAAAATGGTGCTAATTTTGCCCCAACCAATCAGCACAATTTTTATCAATAAAAACTTTTATTGAGTAACCCTGATTATTCAATATTTTGAAAATAAGGTTACAAAACAAACTGTGTATATGTTATTGAATCCATTAGTTAATTCATTGTTGAACATCCTTAATAATTATAAGAACAAGTTGAAAGTTCATTAACACTACCACTGTGGTTTCCAGTCTTTCATTTAGCTCCTTTGTAAATAAACAAATAAGGAAACAAATCAAGGAGGTCTCTGTTTGTTTTTTTAATTTCTTTATACTGTCTTCTATGTCCATCTCAGGACTTTGTTTGATTATGATAATCTGAGTTCCTTTGATGCTACTTTTTATTCATATACCTCAGAAACATTCATAGATCCTCCTTTTAAATTTCTGGTAGAACTTCCTGTGAACAAAAATTTACATGGACATATTAGAACCCCACAAACTATATTTTTGGAACCTACAAACCTTTGGCTTCATAATGGTAACATTGGTTCATACACACATGCAGAATTCTGGATACAGTTCCCTATAGTACTGCAAAAAATAAACAAAAAGATGATTTAAAATTATAAATCTTACCTAAACCCACTTGACACCCCCCCCCCTCCACACACACACCTTTAAATATCAATCTCAAACATTTCCTAAATCAAATGGTATGCAATATGAATAGGTGTATATAGAGACATGGCTACCAATGAACACAAAAGTGGGACCAGTGCATTAGTGCCATTATTTTATACATATATGCAGAATTAAGGATTTAGCCCTGAAAAGCTTTTAGGAGATTTTCGGAAAAAATAAGGAAACATCGCGTTTGCGATTTAGTGCGATGTTCTGTGCGCTAACGCACAACAGTTGCCATTATTTTTAAAAATCAACACCAAAAGTAAAAATTCCCAATAAATACTGCATAAATGTTCTACATGTCCTGAATAAACCAGTAAAAACACCATCACACCCCTCCTTGCATCACCCTATCAAAAATGTAATAGGGGTGCATCACAAAGTTTTAAAAAGCAAAAACTCTAAATAATTTTGGTACCGTATATATTAAAGTATAAACGGAGGTACTTATTTTTTACCTAAAAAGCAAGTAAAACTGCTCAGCTTGAGTATAACCCTAGGGTAGAAAATATGACCACTATTGCAAACTCTCCAAAACAAGAGTCCCAATGCAACAACAACAGAAACCCCCCATACCTTGGTACTCCAGATGTTTGGAAATTACAGCATCCCTTGGTTAATAAGCCATCAAAAAAAATAATACTCTAGCCCACCTCTGCAGAGCCCATGGAATAAAAGAACACGGAGTTAAATGCACTCCTTACTAGCCATGGCACTATAGTACAGGTAAAGGCTGTGAGATGACAGTCAGAGTACAGGCTGTAGAAGAAGTGCGTAACTACATGCCTTACTCACCCACAATGACCCTCTTGTCTCTGCTCCGATCTCCTTTCTCTCTGAGACCTTGCGAGTTTTCAAGAAACAACTGTCGGGACCTGCACCCTGGTCTCCTATTACTGCTCCATTTGTGAATTAGTATGTTTGCTGGTAAGGAGTGCCAGGACCCGAGTATAAACCGAAGTGAGATTTTTAGGGTAATTCTAAAAATAAAAAACCTCTGTTTATATCTGAGTATATACAGTAGGTATGCTGTTACACAAGTCTCAATCCTTTGCAAAACATACCGATATCGTTAAAGAAGAATGACTCATGATTTCTTCACTGAGTGATCCTTGGTGCAAAATTTGCTAATAAAATGCTGCATGACTCCTATTCAGTGCTATTCAGTGGAAACTGACTGCCACTGACAGGTGTTTTTGCAGTTGCCAATCACCCCAAAAATCGAATTCTGTCTTTTTTGAGTGTTAAATTTGCAAATGCCTGCAATTATAAATGAGGCACCACAAAATCTGTGGTGTACTTTTATATGTTCTATGACAACGAAAAGGGTTAAACCTGCTCTGAAAAATCTGGGGAAAATCTGAATGATTTTCCCATTCATAATAATTACTTTGGTCCTTTGTGGCTTGTGATTTAAGCTCCATTCAAGACTATGGGTCTTGTGCCAAATAAAGATTTGGCTCACAGGGAGTTGCTAATAGAAGCAGAAGAGAAGCACCCACAAACACATAAGCATTTTCTGATAGCATTTCTAAGGTTAACAAATATTGGAAAATATATATACAGGGCTGGTAGTTTGCGACATATATAATTTTATTACTATTTTACTAATAAACAGCACTACCATAATATTTTATATGTAACTCATTTTTCCTTGCTTTATTGAGAACATTTTATCAAACATTTTATTTTAGTCAGACCTAGTACACATGGGTTTGAGATTTTGGCGCAATAATCACCTGAACCAACATTATAATCAGATCAGCCAGGTAATTGGCAGTATTTTAGGACTGACCAGTATTCAGGAAAACTAGACAATCTATCCGTACATAATGACTGATCTTGTGTTTAAAGGACAACTCTACCCTCATAAGAACATCTTTTAGAAGAAACGGCCTCTTTAAAATATGTTGATATATCATACTTTGTCCTATGAATTCATTACTGTATGCCTGCTATGCTTCTGAATGCCTCATGGAAACTGAGCCATTTCGAAACCTGTACTGAGCCGGGGCATGCTCAGAAGAGGCAGATATGGGATTAACATTGGCTGTGATGTCAACTGTCAAATCCATAACTGACAGTTGCTAACTGGAAGAACCAGGAAGCAGAAACAGGGGAAACAGGACATTGTGCAGGATTTCATGTTAGACTTATATATTTCAGATTTCAAACTATTACCATTTAGGGTTTTGGGGGGTGATTTACCTGTATGTAAGTTTTCATTTTATGGCTGGACTTGCCCTTTAATGTCCAACAGATACTGAATATAGATATCTGTATACAAATATATTTATATACCTTTTTAAAATTTAGTCACCATGTGTACATTTCCAGGTGCAATTTGGTACATGGGCCTGTGGATATTTCCAGAACTATGTAGGTCATTAGGTTGGTATATTGTGCAGGGAATTGGCCTGTGTGTTCCAGCCCTTGAACTTGTCATACATATAGGAGGAGTACACAACAGTGTATCAATATGTATTGTGCAAATAGCACATAAAACATTGGGGGAGCTACCTGCCCTCTTCCTCCAGTATAACCAATAACAATTGTAAACATTTATATCCTCTTAACCCCACCTCCAAGTTGTAGGTAGTGATTGATAAACAAAACCGAAAGTGAGGCTATTCAAACCCAAAGTGCGATAATAATATTGAACTGTCACAATCATATAGACATATTAAAAGTGCTTGTTTTTTTAATAAAATCAATAGTAATATTTAAGTGTTAAGTGTTTTCTTATTTAAGTTTTCAACACTTTTTTTCAACACTCCTCATTAATTATTGAGCAGATTTCAGATGTTCATCTGTATGTAATGATGAAAATGTTTTTTATTCTTGACTTTCCTTCTTGTTTTTTTGCAATTTCAACATTTTCTAAAAATTCTAAAGCTGTGCACACTGTTGAAAAGCGGGATAACAGTTTATAGTTTAAAATGTCAGCAGTGTGGGAATGGAATGTCTGCCTGCTAGTATACGCAGTATACTATAACAACACAAATTATATTGTTTGTTGCTTTCTGGAAATGGCAAGCTAAGATTAATTTAACTTGACTCTGTTCTCAAGTTTAAATTTTTACCATTTGTATTAAATTACACTGGTTGTTAAATGTTCACTTAGTGGGTCTTTTAACCTTTTTTGCCCCTCACTTAAAGGGTAGAACTTTCTACCACTGCATTACAAGGTTTGTAAGAACATAGTCACAAAGATACAACAAGCTGTGTCATACATCTTAGATTTGGGTTCTGGGTTTACACAGTGCACTTCACATGCTCTGTAGTGTGATCAAAATTTGCTTTCTAGAAGCTGACAGCCAATCATGTTACAACAGAGAGGCCCCCCTGATACAGATTTAATCAATTCTGCTACAAATCTTTTTTTTTTTATTAAAAAGATAACGGAAAATGAGTGTGAGTACCATAATTTTTTTACTTGCTGACATGCATTTGACAAAGAAAGAAAATGCACATCCCTGCTTACGCCGTGAGTAAATTAGTATTCTTTAAGCATAGACTAGTCTATTATCTAATTGGCTTTTGTAAGTATTCTGATTTCTAGGTCATCATAAAAACAACTGAGTATTCAAATTGAAGTGGAGCAGCTGTTTTTCAGACCTTCCATATCTCATGTCTGGTTTTGTTAAGGGCAATTATGCCTAATTTTAAATGATGATAGCCTGGGGTATTTAGCAGACCTTGCCTGTATCGTATAACTCCCTTTCTAGTTAGTGAGAGCGCTTATGTTTGCTTTTAGTAAAACTGTCATTTTTAAAACCTTTGTTCCTTTTATTTCTCTAAATTTACCAAAATATGCAGTGTAATTATACATTGTTCTTTTTCTTTCTTACAGAAAAAAATAATTCAGAGGCAATGTTCGTTTTAGTGTATGAAGTTTAACATACAGGTTTTGTTTAATAAGACGTTTTCCTGTAAATAATTAAAAATAAGGACAGAGGTGTAACTAAGAATCACTAGTCCCCCCAGTAAAACTAAAATGGTCCCCCCCTCAAAACACAACCTTGCCCAAAAAACCCCCCCCCCCCCCCCAAAAAAAAAGGTAAGATATCTTATCACTACTTTGTTGGGTGGCTGCATATATGAGTGGCAAGCTGTAAAATTACCACTTCAGTCCCTTAATTTTAAAGATTAGGGAGATAGTCACCAACAATTGGGCCACACTGAAGCAAATGATTAACTGTCAGCCACCTTATTAGTGATGCTTTTACAGCTTATCACTTACATGCAGCTAATAGGATTTCCTACTACCCTTGCATAGGGACTGGTCCAAGATATTACCAGTCCATTTGTTCAGACGTTCCAAATGCATTTATATATTTGTTTGTGCTCTCCCTGTGGGTGTGTGGGCTTCCTACGGGCGTTCTGGTTTCTGCCCATAATCATAGAGACATACTGAAAGGTTGCATGTGTGAGATAAAGTAATTAGATTTTAGGGTCCTTGCGTGCAGGTCCTGATGGGAATGGATTGAAAAATTGTAAAGAGCTGCGGCATATGTAGCATTATAAAATAAACAAAATACATACATACAAAAGCAGTTTTCCTCTGTATTTTATTGAATGTGAATGTTACAAAGTATATAGCTGAGTTAGTGAAGGCAAATTGCAGGTATGCAAACTACATATATTTGTTTGTTTTTTTAAAACTCATTTATTATAAACATATAAGATGTGCTTGTAGTTACAAATTGTTGCATATATTTGTATGTTACTTGTTTTGAAAGACAACTGTACTTACCAAATCCACTCTCCCTCGTCGGAAAGTACCCAGGGTGAGCACCTAAACTGCACTGTCCTCACACCTGGGTTCGCTTTCTAACTCTAGCTTTACTCACCCAAAGTTTCCTTCGGCTCTCCAATCCTGGAATCTGTCGGCGACTTCGGCCAATGAGAAGACACAATCTGACAATCTGAAAGAATCGTGTCTTCACATTGGCCGGAGGGTGAACCCTGAAGTGGGAGCGATTAACCGAAGGAAACTTTAGGTGAATATAGCTAAAGTTAGAAAGTGAACTCGGGTGTAAGGACTCTAAGCTCATCACCCTGGGTAGTAGAGATACCACAGATAGCAGGAGGGGGGGGGGGTGTCTAGGTGAGTATAAGTGTCCTTTTAAGCTTGATCTATGTATCTCTTTATGCTCTGGTTTGATACAGCTAAATAGATGTTAGTTTTATCTCCTCATTAGGGAAAATGTATGTAAAGAACCATCTATCATTTTAAATCTGATAATGCTGTGTTAATATAATTAATAAAAAATAAGATTACTGTGATACTTTTTCTAAGGACTGACGGCTTGTACACACATACAATCTTTACAATGACCCATGACCCCCAGGCATGTACACTCGTGCGATGAACGGCCGTTTTGGGCGAGAATGGGGGTCACTCGTTGATCCATGGAATGACCCCCAACCAAACGCATACTCAATGAGATTTTTGCCTGAAATGGCGTTCGCCCGCAGGTGAGCATCATTATCGTGGGTTGTGCAAAGATCGTATGTGTGTCCGAGCCTTAAAACAGTTTATTTAGTTGACAAGATTTTAAGGGGTTTTTCCGCTTCATCAATTCAGAACAGTACTGATTTTAACAAAGGTTTATCAGTACTCATTTTATCACAGTACTCATTTTTTACTATCTACATATTGGACAAATATGGCACATCAATAATTTTCTGTGTTAATATAAAATGATCTATTAATATGTTACGTTCTTGTGGTCACAGGGGCCTGATGCCCTATGGTTTTAACTGTAAAAACAAAAACCAAAACAATTTTTAATTGGGTAACTAATGCTCTTCTACTTCACACAAAGGCCTCTATAGCAAAATTTGCACTGCTCCGGGCATGTGCATAATCTGTTCACTAGCAATGAATTAACAGGAACCTCCATGAACCACAGGCACACTACCAGGTAAAGCAGATGAAGAGGTGAAGGAAGGCAGAGGTGATTATATTCGCTGTAATTTATTTTATTTTTTTAAAGGTTCTACTTTAGAAACATTCAGAAACGGTCATTAAAGGACAACTCCACCCTCATAAGAACATCTTTTAGAAAGAACGGCCTCTTTAAAATATGTTGATATACCATACTTTGTCCTATGAATTCATTACTGTATGCCTGCTATGCTTCTGGATGCCTCATGGAAACTGAGCAATTTAGAAAGCTGTACTGAGCATTTACTGAGCCTGGGCATGCTCAGAAGAGTCAGATGGGGGATTAACATTTATTCATTGGTTGTGATGTCAACTGTCAAATCCATAACTGACAGTTACTAACTGGAAGAACCAGGAAGCAGAAACTGGGGCAACAAGACATTGTGCAGGATTTCAGGTTAGACTTATATATTTCAGATTTCAAACTATTACAGTTTAGGGTTTTGGGGGTGATTTACCTGTATGTAAGTTTTCATTTTAGGGCTGGACTTGCCCTTTAAGGTTTCATCACATTCTGCTACCCAAGGTCTTCTCCAGTTGGTGGCTTAACCCACTTTGAGTGTGTAGGACAGGTGCCAAATGATGGGTTGGATTTGGAGGTTGTCCTCCACAGCAAAGGAGACTGAGAAGAAGAGGAGAAACAGCAATCATTGTCGTTTGACATTTTGTTAGATGATAGCTTTTCTAAAGTAGAAAATACAGTACTTTATATCCTCATTACAGGAGAACTGACCTATTTGCATATTTGCCAGTTTTTCAATGCAACATTAAATTGGGTCTAAAGGGTTAACTGTCCTCCCTCCCATATGCTGGTCCCAGGGTGAGAACCTAAAAATGCTGTACTAACCTCTAGCAATTTGGCCTTGCCCCCCCACTTGGGCCAGCAATCCAAGATGTGCTGTCTATGGGACGAATGCAGAATGCGTCAAAAGGTGTTGGACCACCTGCTAAGTGAAGAAGCTATGCTTACCACATGTAAGTATAGGGTGTTTTAAAGGGTCACTATACTCACTGAAAGAACTTTACATTTTCTGAAACTACAATTTGAGAGAAGTAAAATGGTGGTACTCACATATTTATCTGTGCTTGCTTTGTCATTAAATTATTAATGTTTGGTGACTGCTCCTAATTCCCCCCTCCCTTCCTTCCTTACTGCCTTCATATGGTGTCTGTGACACTTATAAGTTCTGCACAGCCTCACCATGGACACTGCTCTGCTTACACATCTCCCCCTTTTCTCTGCTGATTCTCTTAAATGTTGCCGAAAGTGTGCTGGCAGGGAGGCAAAGAGGTCAGGCATGGGTCACATGTTATTTCTGCTTCTGGAGTGACAGGTCTTATCCTGTAAATGCTGTGTTTTTAAAATATTTCTCAGTCTTCAGCTCAAATTTAAAATCTGAAAAATATTTTGCTGTATCTAAAGGTACACTTTTTGAAAAGTTGTTTTTTTTAAAATAAAAGATACCCTTTAAGTGCCACAGATCGTATATTCACGTTCTGTGCATAAAATGCTCAAACTGCCACAGATCGTAAATATACCATCTGTGGTTTTCCCTTTTAATAAAAAAAATCTGCCCGTGCTAGGGGCGATCAGGGGGCAGAATTCAACTCCCTCGCTAGTTCCCTCGATCCCCCCTCGGTTTCATCCAAATCCGAGGGGGGGATTGGGAGATAGCATACCTTTAGTGCAGAGCCGGGAGCAGGAGGAAGTCCGTGCGGTAAGGGAGACCCCGGTAACATCACAGGATTTCCTGCTTCATCGGGGTCTTCCCTTAGGCTTCCCCCAGTCTGGTGGTGTAGTGGAGGTACTGCACTTCGATCTCCATTCAGATCGAAGTGCAGTACCTGTTATAGTAAAGCTGTCAGTGTGACAGCTTTACTATACTTTTTGTGACTGGAAATAGAATTAGAAAAAAAATGGGGACAGATGATCCAAATTTGGTGATCACTTCTGATCACCAAATTATTGATCTTGACAATGAAGGAAAAATCACTTTCTGGAAAATGATTTCCAGGAAGTGATTTTTCCGATCGGATTTCGAATTGAAAAACGGGCATTTATGCCCGTATTCCAAGTTCATTATCATTCCCTAAGATGATTTGATGTCATCTTTGGGAATAATCAAAAAAAAAAGGGAAAATGCACACCCAAAAAATTCTTTAAGGGTATGTCCACCCTAAAAATTAATTTTAATATATGATTGCCCTGTCCCCCCCAGCCCAACTGCTATATTTATTCTTTTAGAAATTGCCCCAAACTTTACTTACCTCCCCTTTCCTCCGCCGCGCTGCCGGCCCTCTGCTTGCGAGAAAATGCAAGCAGAGGGGCGGGACCCGCATCGGTCTGTGATTGGCTGAGCGGCAGCCAATCACGGACGCGGCTGCCGGTCATTCAGTGCAGCGAGGAAAGAGGGAGGTAAGTAAAGTTTCGGGAGCTTCTAAAAGAATAAATATAGCGGTTGGGCTGGGGGGACAGGGGCAATCCTAACTAAAGGTTTTAAGCTAGGGGGAGGGAATCCTGAGAGGGAGGGAGAGGGAGGGGGAGAAGGGTTGCAGGACGCATGCCAAACTTCTGGAGGCCAGGTAGGGGCAGAGTCCTATATGGACTCTGCTATCCTCCTGGTGGGCAGTTTTTGGGACTTTGGGGGGGGACTACAGGAGAAAACCTCTTATGTGTTCCGCTTCCTGGCTTTGATGTGTAGGTAAGGGATTCAAACTACACTACATGCATGCTGGGCCTAGTAGTTGCGGGGATTATAGTTTTGGGGGTGGACATGCCCTTTAAGTGATACACACACTTTTATTTTATTTTTTTTTAACCCTAAAACTATAAATTGGCAAAAAAACTTTATTCTCCAAGCTTCCCAATGCCCCCGGGGGATATTGTTAAAGTAAACGCAGATCATTATTTGTCCGATTTTAAGGGAAACTAAGCCTATTTTAGTAAGAAATTTTAGAGGTACCAAAAAAAGACCGGATTGAATATTTAGGATTAGTAAAAAACTTGTGTGACTCTCCGTACTAACCGTTTTTCACTAAAATACCACTAAAGGGGGAGTTTGTGTGGGGGTGAGGGTGGGTTGTGGCGTTTTTTTTTATTTTTTTTTCTTGTAATTTCAATTGTGCATGCATCCCATTTGAGCTAGATGGTGGCCCTATCTCTGTTTGCACCCACCCATATGGCACACCATTCTATTCAAGACATGTGGGAGATTGCCATTTAGTGGGTTTTTTTACTTGCCAAGTGGGTTTAGGTAGGATTTCAACCTGTGAGTCACCTGTGAGTCCTCTTATTTTATTTTTTCACAAAATCTCCTAAAAGCACGGAGTTCTATGAATAACAACGTCTGGCATTCTTCATGTATATACGAAAGCATGTCACCGTTACGTAGCTGAAGGTTTGTAGATTCCAAAAATGTATAGTTTTTGGGGGGTATTTCGAAGTTGAATAGGCTGCTCAAATTACAGAACACTTAGATTTTTTTCTTGTAATTGCACTTATGCATGCGTCCCATTTGAGCTAGTTGGTTGCCATGCCTCTGTGTGCACCCACGCATATGGCATACCATTTGATTCAAGACATGGGGGAGATTGACATTTAGTGGGTTTGTTTTCTTGTCAAGTGGATTTAGGTGGGATTTCAACCTTTGAATCCTCTTATTTTATTTTTTACAAAATCTCCTAAAAGCACCAAGTTCTATGGAGTACGGTGTCTGGAATTCTTCATGTATGTATAAAAGCATGACAACGTTACGTAGCTGAAGGTGTGTAGATTCCAAAAATATATAGTTTGTGTGGGGAATTTCCACGTTTCGGAATGGTTTCCTTAGAACACTTTGATTTTTTCTTGTACTTGCATTTGTGCATGCGTCCCATTTGAGCTAGTCGGTGGCCACATCTCTGTGTGCATCCACGCATATGGCATACCGTTTGATTCAGGACATGTGGGAGAATAACATTTAGTGGGTTTTTTTTACTTGTCAAGTGGGTTTAGGTGGGATTTCAATCCTTGAATCATCTTATTTTATTTTTCACAAAACCTCCTAAAAACACGGAGTTCTTTGGATCACAGAGTCTGGAATTCTTCATGTATGTATGAAAGCATGACAATATATAGTTTGTGGGGTAAATTTCCAAGTTGAATAGGCTGTTCAAATTACAGTGCACTTTGATTTTTTTTCTTGTAATTGCACTTGTGCATGCGTCCCATTTGAGCTAGTTGGTGGCCATGTGTCTGTGTGCACTCAAGCATATGGCATACCATTTGATTCAGGACATGTGGGAGATTGATATTTAGTGGGGGGTTTTATTTGTGGGGGGCATTTCCAAGTTTTGGGGCTGTTTGAAATTATAGAGCACCTTGATTTTTTTCTTGTTATTGCACTTATGCATGCTTCCTATTTGAGTTAGTTGGTGACTATGTCTCTGTGTGCACCCACGCATATGGCATACCGTTTGATTCAGGGCATTTGGAAGATTGATAATTGACATGTTTTTTTTTACATGACCTGAAATTTGCCATGATTCTTAACTTTGAATTGTATTTTTATAAACTTTTCCTGAAATCTGGTAAAAAAAAGCAAAATTCTACACAAAACTGCGCCCACACCATTGGTGGTATGCATACAAGAATCACACCATTGTTTAGCTGAAGGTGTGTAGATTCCAAGAATATATAGTTTTGGGAGGCATTTCTAACTTGCTATGGGAAGATAAGAAGCTCTGGGAGCTGTTATTACTCTTTGAATGAAATAAAATGTTCTTTTAGCTGTTGGAGTTTAAAGGAAAATGTTTGTGTGATGGGGGTGGGGAGGGGGGGGGGTGCAGTGCTAGATTGGAAATCGGCTCCAGTAACACAGACAGCAGAGAACTGTAGGATTGTAAGAGTAAGAGAGAACCGAGCAACAGAAAATGCTTATTCCTCTTCATGATATTAATGCTAAATCAATTAGTTATACAGTGACCGAGAAATAAGCTTTGCTTTTATAGAAAGTATAGCATTTTTATATATAGAGGGGCTGGGATATGCAAAGAGTATGGGTGATTAACAGTTTTTTTTTTTTTTTTTTTTTTTTTACTAAAACTTGACATGCTCTTGCAGCTTTTCTTACTACAGCCGCACCATTAGTTAGTATAGGCATTTGAAGGCTTTAAGTTGTAAGATTGCTTTGTATCCAAAAGCAACATTTACAATTGTAATAAATAATATGTTATACTAACTAAAGCTTTGTAAAAGTATAAAAATATAATGTAAAACATGCAGCACAAATTTCATTGTAATACACAAACAGTGGTCAGATGCAGATCTTTTGAATGGATATCCATCCAGGAAACTGCCTTTTAAAACCTTATAAAGTAAATTTATAATTCCTAGGGAGGTAGGTGGATTACTGTACTCATAAGCCCAGATCTCAGCAACAAAAGGATTGCTGACAGCCTTTGACAAATCTCCCACTGCCCCACTTAATAGAGTTTAGTGCCCTTAAAGGGCATGTCCACCCCTTTTTTAAACTTTTTCTGTAGTGTAGGGCTCCCTTCCCCCAACCCCAAACGCCATAGTAATTTGAAGCAAAACTCCCCCAATCTCTATTTACCTTCCCTCTTTCCTCCAACGTTCAGTCCCGACCCTCTGATTGCATGAAACTGCAAGCAGGGGGCTGGACTGGCAGCCGCGTCCGTGATTGGCTGAGAGGCAGCCAATAATGGACGCGGCTTCCGGATGTACTGAACGTCGGGGGGAAACAGTAGTTAGTGATCGGGAGTTTTGCTTCAAATAACCATGGTGTTTGGGGTTGGGGGAGGGAACCCTACACTACAGAAAAGGGGATTGGAGCTAGTGGGAGGGAGAGCGAAACGGGGGAGGGGGAGGGAGTGCTGCACTGAGCATGTGCAAATTCTCCTGGAGGAGAGACAGGAGGCAGAGTCCTATATGGACTTGGCCAAGCTCCTGGTGGTCAGTTTTCTGGACTTTGGATGTACATTACAGGAGAACCATTTGGAGCAGGGATGTAAGGTAAGGATTTTATTACACTACACAGTGGGGCCAGTAGTGGGTTAAATTATAGAATATGGTGTCTTTTTCCTAAAAAAAAAATATATATATACTGCTCCAAGCAATATTTTACATTTAGGAGCATTCTTAAGGTGCCCATACAGTAGAACTCACCTTCTGACTTCCCGCGACAAACAAGCTATTCTGAGGGAACTGCATGACCCATTCTTTTTTTGCAACCAACATGCAATCGCAAAATTAATGGGGCCAGATGGACCATCATGGCAGGTTAGAAACCTTTGATGCTAAATATATTGGATAGATTAGTTGTTCATCTATAGACAAACGTCTAATTTATTGAATATGTAAGTATTATATGGGAACCTTTAAAAAAATAAGTTGCTACAGTTCTGATCTCTCTCTCTAATACATCTTTCCCCAATGTATTACTCATTTTTATTGAGAACTGTCTTATATGCAGGAATACAATGCTATTATACACTATGATTGAATGGAATGTGTACTAGTATTCCATTTTGTAATGGAAGTTGCCAATCCCAATAACATTCTTTAGATTACTGGTATTAAAGGGTAACTGTGGTCTCGAATTTTTCCAAACTGGTAAAAATTATATAAAAAGCCTTCCATCACACCTTCAAAATAAAACCTAAATCACATCTCTAGATAAAATTTGTGAGAAGCTGGAAAGGTTCAGTAATATTACTTCCTGCTTAAATGCTTCCTGTTTTTAGCCATGTGACCAGCCTCAGCCTGTATTAATAGGCTTTTCTTTTCAACTGTCAATTTTTTCCCCAGGTACTTCCTGATTTCCCAAGCATTAAGTCTTAACTGAGCATGCTTCTTCCCCGGTCGGACAAGTGGGGCAGAGGTCTGGTGATGTTACTCAACCTACTGGAAGCAGGACGTTTAAACATTCACCCCAATGTAATGTCTCACAGGCTCCAGCCAGAGATGTGATTGTCAGCTCATTTTAAAAGAAATACTGCAAGCTTTCATTTAACCCTAACTTGTTTTGAGACCACAGTTGCCCTTTAACTGCTGGGTTCTGAAACATTTTAAAGTTATTACAATTATGCAATAAATTGTATAGAAAAACAATTTACTTTTTAGAATTAGCCTGATATATAACCTAGAATTTCCTGACTAGAACCATTTGTCACACCCTCTAGTAGTCACTCCTAATTACCTTAAAGGGCATCTATAGTGAAAAAAACACATTGCCCCTTTGCAAAGTTAAATTCATGTACTCTGTGCTGCCTTAATCTTATCTGTGTCGGTGACTTTGTTTATCCATGGTGTCCGATCTCTTTGCAGCACTCCCCCCTTCCCCCTCCCCTCTGTTGCCTCCTCCATGTCTTAACTCCCGCTAACCGACAAGCTTATCATGTGCAGTAGGAGTTAAAAGTTCAACATCCTGAAAAACACACCCATGCACAGTGGCCAATAGAAAGCAAGCTGTTCTGGAGACATGGAAGAAGGAGAACCGTACAGTTTACTATCTCTCACTTTGTGACCCATCATCAATCAGTGAAAGCTATTAAGAAGGGGGGTCAAGTGCAGCCTTATATATACCATCAGAGCTACCTCTCTCCCCCTGCTAATGCTCTTATCTCTATGTTTATTACAGAGCAGGGAGGGGGGATCACGTCACAGGGATTTGATTGACAGTCAAAGTAGGAGTAGAGGAATGCAATCACGTATTCTTCTAACTGGTGTATCTCAGGACAGAAAGGGAATCTGAAAAAAGTGAAGCCACTCTGGGGGTTGTGGGGAATTACAAAAATTATGGAAAGAAAGAAAAAAAAAGTTCATTTTCCCACTATATGCCCTTTAAGATTTAGGCCTAAACCATACTAATATTGAAATGTGTGCTATCCACACCAAAAAACTCAAATTAATTCAAAATTAGTAGGGCTTCACCTGCTAATCATTATTAGAGTGTGGAATATAATCCGCAAGCAGATTGCATATATCCTAATCATAGCAGTGTTACCAGTGTCTTTAATGCTTGTGAAGGTTCTCATTCATCCAGGTCATGGTATATCTGTTGAATTCAATTAGATCAACTGGACTTGAAGTTTAGTTCTTGAAGACGTTTCGCTAGTCATCCGACTGGCTTTCTCAATTCAGAATGATGTACAAGAATCTGTGGCAATTACGTACCCTGGAAAATCCCAATTAGCATATCACAGCCAGGTGTTAAGGGTGTGATTGGATAGTGGCTAAGAGGTGTTATAGGAACGCCCAGAGTAGGTGTCAAAACAGCATTGTCATGGCAGACAGATGGTGTCGAACCCCCCCACCTCTTATTAGGCTTGGTTTCTTTATTTTCACATAATGGCCTCCTTAACACCTCTCTTGAACCAGTCACGTTCCTTCGCCAATATGTTAACATACAATCTTCAAAGGTATGTCCTTTATCCTTAAGATGCAGGTACACGGCTGAGTCCTGACCCGAGGAATTGGCTCTTCTGTGCTGGGCCAACGTTGTGCAGTTGCTGTTTGTTGTTCTACCCACATACAAATCAGAGCATTCTTCACTGCACTGCATATATGATGTCGCTTTTCTTGTGTTTTGGTATTGGGTCTTTCGGATGTACCAATTGCTGCCTCAGTGTGTTGTTCGGTTTAAAGCAGACAGGGATATGATGTTTTTTGAAAATTCTTCTTAATTTCTCGGAGACCCCTGCTACATATGGGATGACCATGTTCTTCCTCCTGTCTTGCTTTTCCCCTTCACTGTTGGTATTTGTGTTCTTTTCTTTCCTTCTACTTCTTTTGACAAAGGCCCAGTCTGGATATCCACAAGTTTTAAGGGCTCCTCTGAGATGTTTCATTTCTTTAGCCTTCGCCTCTGTGCTAGTGGGGATGTTCTCGGCTCTGTGTTGCAGGGTTCTGATGACACTCAGCTTGTGATCTAAAGGGTGGTGGGAGTCAAACATCAAATTTACCAAGCCTAAATAGAGGTGGGGGGGTTCGACACCAACTGTCTGCCATGTACAATGCTGTTTTGACACCTTACTCTGGGCATTCCTATAACACCTCTTAGCCACTATCCAATCACACCCTTAACACCTGGCTGTGATATGCTAATTGGGATTTTCCAGGGTACATAATTGCCACAGATTCTTGTACAAGTCATTCTGAATTGAGAAAGCCAGTCGTATGACTAGCGAAACGTCTTCAAGAACTACATTTCAAGTCCAGTTGATCTAATTGAATACAACAGATACAGTGTCTTTAATGTTCTTAAATATATAGACCCTATTTATGGACAGCCACAACCGATTCTCTTATGGGGATTTCATTTTGCAAAAATTACATTTTTGTCTGCCCAGCAGCGCCACTGTTATACTAGCTATTAGCTGGCGTTAAAAAGTAATGCAAAAAATGCTGCAAGCCTAATATTGACTGCAGTGGATGCTCGGGTGACATTAGCGAGACCCAAGCAGCTGCCGCTGTACTCTTCTAAATGTTTTAGCAGGACTTTTAAAATAGGTCTTACATACATGTACTAGTAGGAAGTAAATCCTAAATAGAATTTCTGTTTATTAAGCATTCATACTTAAATGTATTTATAGCATTTTCTGTTGCACATCATCTAGTTGGTATAGGTCTTTTATTTCTGAAAAGAACACTGTGCCTTTAAAAGTAAACTGCATAATATTAGATGCTCTCACCAGTGCTATGCTTTTATGGCTTACACCCTATGCAAATTGGTTCTTCCCCAAGCTGCTGGTTGGTTGCCCTACCCGGCAGCTCTCAAACTGCTTTGCTCCCTGATGTGATGTCAGCTTCAGTTGTCTAAACAGCAGATGGAAGGAGGTATCTGGCGAGGTACTGTACAGATCTCTTCTTTTTCCCAGTGTTTACAGAACTAAAGCTGATATTTGAATGTAAATGCTGCCTTCTTGATCTCAGTAATGCTTTTCATAGGATTTTGCTTTTTATCCAGAGCTGTAATTAGCTATATTTTTTAATGGATTATAGTGCTCTATGTTATTCTGTATTGCCCAAGATTTTTTGTCTTTAAATATGTTTGTGGATCCAGCTGGAAAGTGGATTTGATAAGGCTACACAGCTATCCTTTATGTGCAAGTATTAAAGATATTCTGTTAAGCAAATGATTTTCTGTTAAGCATGCTGTTCTAAATGAATAAATATGTAGCTGAGCAAGTAAGATAGAGGAAAACAATAAATAAAACCATGTTTATCCCTTAGATGAATTCCTACTTAATGGCTGAGATTTGTAAAACTGGCTTGTCTGTGACAGAGAGAGATCTCCAATGAATGAAATCATCCTGACAATACGTGGCACGTCACAGGCTCATGTCAAATGTTTTCGAACATTTTGCTTGGAAGCCTAAGGCAGAAAGTCTTTCTGTTGCAACAGTTTGTCTGGTTGGACAAGGAGACAAGATGTAGAACACCGTCCAGCTGGATTTATTTTTATTCAGGACTCATTCAGCCCTTTTTTTCAGTGCTTTGTCAAGATTGTTGCATTATAAACAGGATTGCAGCAGTAAATTTTAAGGTTCTACATTTAATATTAATAGATACATTATTATTGCAACCTCTGTAGTTGTTTATTAAACAAGTTCAATGCCAGCATGTAGCTGTGATTTACCCACAACACAATTTAATTTTTACAATAGCAGCAATTTCTGAGTGTTTTTTTTTCATGCAATTCACTACGAACATCAGAATGAATGAACGAAAATAGTTGAAAGAAGAAAGAACATGCATGAAACTGATTTACGGTTACTTTCTCAAGGGATTGTAGTGCAGTAATTGGAGAAAGTTTCTACCTATGGATGACTCAAGTATTTTACGTCGGAGAGGACTCCAGGTATGTAGATATGAATGGTTAAGTTTTGAAATTTATTATTTCATTTTTGGTATTGTTGGTAAACGTTTAGTAATTTGCTTAAATTACTAAAAATCGACAAATTCTTCTGTTATTACCTTTCAGTATATAAATCATATAGCTACTGCTATGACATATTTTTAATGATGAATCTGGGTCCTCTTGGTGCTTTCTTTAAAAAATACATCTGTGGGTGCAGACCTAGTGCTTGTTTAGTGGTCACTTGTACATATACCACTCATTTAATCAGTTGGATTTAAAGTGTACCACACAATATTTCACTGCAAGAGATGGTGCAGCCAATCAAAATGTGCACAAGTTTGATTTACTGAAATGTCCGATCATAATGGACATTTTTTGGTTCGTAAGTCACCATTTAAAGTGTTCCCCTGAACAACTGATCCCCAAAGATCAATGGAATTAAAGAGGAACTGTGGTCCAAAAATAACTTTAGGTAAATTGATAGGAATTGCTCTCCTGAGAATTTTTGCAATTTATTTCAATTGTTTATTTTGCATAGTTTTGAAGATATTTACATTTTTGTGTGTGATATGGCAGCAGCATCACCAGGTCCCCTGCACTTCATGCTTCCTGCTCTGAAACCTGTCAGTCAATCTGCCCAGTGTCCCTGGTCCCTCCCACTCATGGACCCCATGGTCCCTCCAGTTGCAGGCCCCCCTTGGCCCATTCCCTTACAGCCCCATGTGGCCCCGCCCACTCGCGGGTGCCTAAGCCCCACCCACTCACAGGTGCTCTGGGCCACGCTGACTCAGTCAGCCTCCCACCCATTAACTTTCTGGTCAGTCATTTCTGTATATCTTGGGCTGTGGAGCACGTAGATAGGTGGTTGATGGCTCGTTTTAAAGGTAGGAAACTGGCCATTCATTTAAACTCAACTGGAGTATGTTTGGAGACCACAGTTCTCCTTTAATGTAACCATCTTACATTTCAGCTGTCAATCAAGTACCTTATTATCATAAACTCCTGCTGTGGACAGTTTTGCTGTAACTTAATTCCACTTCCAATGCTGCCTCATAGTGATTAGTGAGCATGCTTGATCTGTAGAAAGACTGGTCAGATGGAAGAAGGTGTCTGTTAAGAGAGGGAGGTGGGATATTGAGCCAGAGCAAAGTACTGGATTGAAGGCAGTGAAGATATCTAGGATATAAAAATACCTTTTATTGGCTAACTAAAATGATTGAAAATGCAAGCTTTCGAATCACTTAGGCTTCTTCCTCAGGCATGATACAATACTGAATCTTGTGCACTCTATTTTATACATAAGAGCAAAGACTTTCTGACATTATACAGATGTTATCTTTTGCCCCAATGCTTGGCAGCAATGGCTGTTATACACATTTAATGATCATGATAGGTAATAAAATAATTAGCAAAAGGTTAAACAAATGGTCAGACACACTTCACCTTAAAGGGTATCTTTACTCCAAAAATAGTACCTTTAGATACAGCAATATTCCACTTCTCCAAAGCTTTTTCAGATTTTAAATCTGAGCAGTAGATTCTGAGAAATCATCATTTTAATCACAACATTTACAGGGAAAGACCACTCCAGAAGCAGAAATTATAATATGTAACCAATGCTTGACCTCTTTGCCTGCTTGCCAGCACATTTTATGCAACATTTAACCCTTTCACTGCCAGAAGAATTTAATTTTTTTTTTTGCTTTAACTGCCAGAAGAATTTTCAGGATTTTGCCCTTAGTCGGTTTAGACTAATTTTACAGTAGGAAACCTTGCAGTAAACCAGGAATATTATACATTGTTTTTTTCACTACAAAGTCACTTAAACAGGTAACGTATTTTGTAACTTTCTGGAAATTTTACTGGAATTATGGGTAAAATATGTAAAAAAAAAAAAAATGAAAAATTTGCAAATTTTCATGATTTTCACATTTTTACTTATAGTTATCTTAAGGTTACACACAAATCTTACTGTTTCTAAAAGCTCTGATACTCCCGAGTACAATGATACCAGATATATGTAGGTACCCAACTTTTCCTGTACAGGAGACCCCCCCAAACTAAAACTGCACCTTCAAGAATATTACACCAAATTAAAATGTATAACCACTACTGACAGTTAACATAGAATATCTTCCAAATTAACTAAAATATCCCCACAAGTGAGATATTTTTAGAAACTACACACCCGCAGGATTTTACGAGTGAGGTTAGTTTCGATCAAAATGCAGATACCCGGGCGCAGCTCTTCGTCCAATTGTAAGTTATTTTCTCACATTTTCCTTTTTTTCCTCAACTGTAAAATCAGAGACAAAATCAAATGCGAATTTCAGCTAAAAAACTGTGGAGGAAAGTTCAAACACATCTCAATATGAAAGCCTAACCCCTCCCGAATAAAACGGTATGCCACATTCATGGGTGTACCCAGAGACATGGCTACCAACTAACCAGAGTGTGACCAGTGCCAAATGTCAGTAGCAGCAAAAAAAAATTAGCCAGTTTTGTATTTGAACGTCTGCAGTTTTTCCACAAAACACCCCCCCAACTCAGAAATACCCCCCACAAACTAATATTCCTGAAATCTGCAACCTTTAGCTATGTAACGCTGTAGTTCGTGCATCATACCATCAATGGTGTGGGCGCAGTTCTTCGTAGAAGTTCGCATTTGTCTGAAAAAATGAACAAAAAATAACTTCAAAAGGTGACATACCAAAACCTCATGGAATCTAAAAAAAAGTTACTAAATATCAATCCCAATGTCCTGAATCAAACGGTATGCATATGTGTGGTTGCACACTCAGACGTGGAAGCGAAAAGCACAAAGTGAGACAATGCACGATGGCTCAGAAACAGCGAAAATATTTAGCAACTCCGAATTTGGACAGTTGCAGTTTTTCCACAAAACACCCGATAACTCAGAAATACTCCCCACAAACTATATATCCTGAATATACACAACTTCAGATATTTAGCAAGTAGTTCGTTCATATACCATCAATGGTGTGGGCGCAGTTCTTCGTAGAAGTTCGCATTTGTCTGAAAAAATGAAACAAAACAACTTCAAAAGGTTAGAAATCATGCCAAAACCTCATGGAATCTTAAAAAAAGTTACTAAATCTCAATCTCCCAAATGTCCTGAATCAAACGGTATGCCATATGTGTGGTTACACCTCAGACATGAAAGCGAAAAGCCACGACAATGCACTGATGGCTCGGAAACATCGACAATTTTCAGCCAATCTGAATTTGAACTGTCTGCAGTTTTTACCACAAAACACCCCCAACTCAGAAATACCCCCCACAAACTATATATTTCTGAAATCTACAAACCTTCAGATATATAACGCTCTGTACTTTGTTCATTCATACCATCAATGGTGTGGGCGCAGTTCTGCGTAGATATACACAATTTTCTGGAAAAATAGAGAAAAATACTTACTACAATGTTACAGCATCCCCCCCCCATGTAGAGGATTACCCAAATATCATCCGAGTAGTACCGCATTTTCCTCTACAACAGCGCTTCCATAGCTCGCGGCAACGCCCCTAGCCCTGATCTCCTAGCATCCTACGTGCCCTCTCCATCGCTCCCTATCCCTCTCCGCTTTTCCTCTTCTCTGTCATTTCCTTCTTCCCTCTTCTCTAAGTTATTTCTATTCTCACCTTTTCTCCGTTTTCTCGCTCTATTTCTTACCTTTTTTCGCTGTCCTTTCCCTTGTCTGCGGCTCCTCTCTCTCTCTGTGAGCTCCCTTTTCCATACTCGTCCTCTCCTCATGCTTATTTCTTTCGATTTTCTCCTCCCTTATTCTTTTGTCTCCCTCTGCTCTCCTTTCCCCGCTAGGTTCTTAACGTCCCGCTTTATCTATACATCCCCCCGTTCATTACGAATCCCTTCTGCTCCCTGCCCACTAACTGATGCTTTCCCCATTTACCTTATTCTCGCTTGCGCTTGCCGCCCTTAAACTGTATCTGCGCCCTTCCACTTCTCCGTTTGTCGATCCCCCTTGCATAGAGATAGCACTCATACAGATCACTGCTTCAGCTTCTTCTCCCTCTTCCTCTCCCCCTCCCCCTTATCTCTTTTGTGTTCGGTGAATAATCTGTAAAATAGAAACTAGATGGATCTTCGCCGCCCGAGTGTGGCACCGATCCCTCGATGAAGCCGTACCTCACTTATGACCCCTACTACGACTTTTCCACATCCCCTCGCTCCATACGGTATGCCATATGTGTGGATGCACACAGACACTGGCCACCAACTAGCTCAAAGGGGACGCATGGACCAAGTCCAATATACAAGAAAAAAAATCAAAAGTGTTCTGTAATTGAAGCCTTGCCTTTACACTCCAACTTTTGAAGTACCACCCTCCACTACTATTGGAGCCACAATCAGCTACTGAGAATTCAGATGCTGTTATTAATAGATTCCGTGCTTTTAGGAGATTTTGTTGAAAAAATAAAAAAGAGAGACGTACTAAATGGTGAATCACTACCTAAACCAACTTGGCAAGTAAAAAACAACCCCACTAAATAGCAATCTCCCACATGTCCTGAATCAAACGGATTGCCATAAGGGTGGGTGCCAAACAGTGACGGGGCCACCACATGCGCAATTGCAATTACAAGAAAAAAAAATTTAAAAATGCCACAAACCCCACCCTCCACCCCTATCCACTCCCCTTTTAGTGGTATTTTAGTGAAAACCAGTTAGACGATCGGAAGGAGAGTCACACAGTTTTGCACACTTGTCCTAAAATTCAATACGGTTTTTTTTGGTACCTCTGCAAATTCCCTACTAAAATAGGCTTAGTTTCCTTTTAAATCGAAGCGAAAATATGATCGCGTTTACTAAAGCGATATCACCGGGGACATTGGGCAACCAATGTTTTATAGTTTTTAGGTAAAAAAACAAAAAGTGTCGGTGTATCATTTAAGTTTGTTTTTGTGGGCGCGCCTTTTCAGACATATTTCGCGAACCGGCAGAGTGGAACAGATAAGCACCCGACTGGGATCGGTGAGGAGAAATCAACTTCCGCGGACAATTCATTTACAAATGGACGAGAGTATGGATTATTGTCCTTCCATTTGCAAAGACTTCCAATAATTGGTTATCCTCCCCATTTCATTAAATTGGTCTATGTCAGTTCGATAAGTAGCTAGACATTGACTTAGGATATGAAGCCGGAATCCTAATTTGTGACATGGAACTTTGAGTTCAAATTCACAGCAGACAAACGTGTATAGGTAAAAGAAAATAAGATACCCCAACGCAGATGACAGCGCGTCGACTGTATCATATACACGGTTAAACAAATGCGAGCAGTCTATATAGAAGGACGGAGAAGCAAGCCAGATTCCACCAACGACAAAGTGATGTCATACACACTGGACCACAAGGAAACGGCAGCAGTCAATCGTTTTAACACTTAAAGCTGTAAAGAAGTAGGGAAGAAAAAGCCCAGAAAAAAATAAAAACAAACAGCATCATTGAAGGATTAAGTTTCTGTGACTGTCAACGAGTTTATCCCAATTCATCTTCCTCATCATATGTCCACTTTGGGACCTGCATCTCCTATTTCACTGACTTGAATATAATCTCCATCCCCCCCCTCGGTTTGGACGAAACTGAGGGGGGCTCGAGGGGGGTAGGGGGGCAGTTGAAGCTGCCCCCCGATCGCGCCCTAGCGGGGGGCAAATTTTTTGGGGAGGGGTGGGAAGCCACAGATCGTGTATTCACGATCTGTGGCAGTTTGGACATTCACTGCACAGATCGTGAATATACGATCTGTGGCAGTGGAAAGGGTAAAGGGCATGTCCACCCCACAAACCAACTATAATCCCCCCAACTACTGGCCCCATCATGTAGTGTAGTTTAATCCTTACCTCACATCCCAGCTCCATATGGTTCTCCTGTAGTCCCCCCCAAAGTCCCAAAAACTGCCCACCAGGAGGATAGCAGAGTCCATATAGGACTCTGCCTCCTACCTGGCCTCCGGGAGAAGTTTGGCATGCGTCCTGCAGCCCTTCTCCCCCTCCCTCTCCCTCCCTCTTAGGATTCCCTCCCCCTAGTTTAAATTGCTTTAGATATAGTATTCCCTCTGTCCCCCCAGCCCTAACTGCTACATTTTTATTTTTAGAAAGTGCCCCGAACATTACTTACCTCCCCTCTTTCCTCCGCTGCACTGAATGACCGGCAGCCGCGTCCGTGACCGCGACTGCTGGTCCCGCCCCTCTGCTTGCATTTTCTCGCAAGCAGAGGGCCGGCAGCGCGGCGGGGGAAAGAGGGGAGGTAAGTAGAGTTTGGGGCACTTTCTAAGGGGGGGAGGGAATACTACGTATATTAAAAAATAGTTTTAAGGGTGGACATACAGCAGAGAAAAGACAGCAGGGGGAGCAGAGGGGGAGATGTGTAAGCAGAGCAGTGTTCATGGTGAGGCTGTGCAGAACACATAAGTATCGCAAACACTAAAAGAAGGCAGTGAGTAAGGGAGGTTGGGGGGAATTAGGAGTACTCCGTAAATATTAATAATTGAATGACAAAGCAAACACAGATAAACATGTGAGTACCTTAATTTTACTTGTCTCAATTTGTAGTTTCAGAAAAAGTTGTTTTGGTGAGTATAGTGACCCTTTAAGTTTCACTAGATGGTCTGGTATAAATGAGAAATTTATGGGTTTGGGTGGTTTTGAGGAATTTGGTCTGATTAATTCTACATGATATTTAGATTAGAAACATAGTGACACATAAAGTTTAGATCTTTGAGTACAGAGTTCAATTTTTTTTTTATAAGTTTACATTCCCATTCTAACCTTCTTTTGGGGTCTAAAATTTTCCATGAAAAGTGGCCACCCACGGGGACATCTCTTTTATTGTTATTAATTCTGAATCTATGAGAGTTCATTCTTTGCCTCAGGGTCTGTCCTGTCTCCCCTACATATAGTCCTGAGGGGCACCTAGAACATAAAATCAGGTACACCACATTTGAAAATATGGAGGAGAAAGATCCATTAATTCAAAGCAATGTTGGGAACCTGGTATTGGTATCCTGTCTCCAGTGTGGATATTCTTGCAGGTTTCACACTTTTTCTGCAAACAGAGAGATGATCCATTTTGTGTGGGGCCTGTTAGGGAGCTTCTTATAACCTGTTGTTTTGAATTGGGTGGCTGTCGATAAACTAACAGAGGGGAGTCTGGGAATATTTCTTGTAGTCGTGTCATCCTTTTGTAAAATTGGTTGATGTTTCTTTTGGAGTATTTCCATTTGGGGGTGGTATGTAACATCCAGTGGGCTATTGTCCTTCTTTTGGGTATGTTAGTATTGTAGCAGATTGGTTCTGGGGATGCTGGTTGCTTCCTTGATTTGTGTTTCTGTAGTTGACTGACTGGATCCCTGTTTTGTAAAGTCCCTTTTGAGCTGTTCCAGTTGCATATTTCTATCTGTAGAATCAGAGCAAATCCTGTTATGTCTTCAGATAATAAGTCTTGTAGATAATAGTTATTTATGTGTTTAGGGTGAAAATGACATTACTGAGGTATGTGGGTCTGTCTGTAGGCTTTTTTGATAGATGGATGTTTGTAATGTGTTTCCTTTAATCTGTAGTATGGTGTTCATAAAGCTTATTTCTGTTAGCGAGTGGTAGGAAATCATTGTATCTTTTGTGAAACTGCAATAGGTCCTCTTTACTTGCAGTCCAGATGATCAGGATATCGTCTATATAGCGAAAGTAGCCTATGGGTCTGATGGGGCATGTTGAAAAGAAGATTTTTTCTAAGTTTGCCATAAACAAATTTGCATATGTCATGTAGAATTAATCAAACCAAATTCCTCAAAACCACCCAAACCCATTAATTTCTCATTTATGCCAGACCCTCCAATGACAGGTGAAGTGTATCTGACTGTTTAACCTTTTGCTAATTCTTTTATTACCTACTGTGATCATTGAATATATATTTACTGTTTTATGTAGACAACTATTGCCAGGCATGGGGGCAAAAGATAACATCTGTATAATGTCTGTAAGTCTTTGTTCTAGTATTTATAAAATTGTGTGCTTCACAAGATTTAGTATTGTATCTTGCCTGAGAAAGAAGCCTAAAGTGCTTTCTTTGAAAGCTTGCATTTTCAATCATTTTAGTTAGCCATTGATGAAAGTGAAGACATTTTAGATATAATATAATACCTTTCATTGGCTAACACGGAACAATTCTCTACTACTACTGGATTGCAGGCATGGGTAACACACACCTTTGAGTAAGGGCTACTTACATGTAGTAATTTAAGATTAAGATGAGGCAGTAATTTTTTCATTTTAGTTGCCCTTAAAGGGAAGTCCACCCCTCCACAAACGGCCTTACCTGCTTTAAAACACCCGATAAGCAGGATTTCGTTAACTTTAAATCATCCAATTCGGCTCCCACCCTGAGCTATTATACTTACAAGCTCCTCGCTCCACCACCACTTTCGGGTTCCTCAGTCAGTGTCCACTGCGGCTGCTGTGTTCTTTTTATGTTCTTGTGCAGCCGCAGTGGAGACTGCTCCGGGAAAGGCAATCAGTGATGTGACATCACTGTCACGGCCAACACTGACTGCCTTACCCGGAAGTGGAGAGACGCGGCGGTGGAGCGAGGAGGAGCTTGTGAGTATAATAGCTCAGTGTGGGAGCCGAATTGGATGATTTCAATTTAACAAAGTCCTGCTTATCGGGTGTTTTAAAGAAGGTAAGGCTTTGTGTGTGGAGGGGTGGACATTCCCTTTAAAGCGTTTGAATTGCTGTGAAAAGTTTATAAATATGCAGAGTTTAAAGTATTTTACTAAGAATGTCTAAAAGAATAAAAGTACAGGCCGTAGCTGTGGCTGCCAAACAAGGCAAATGACCTGAGCTCTTAAGCTAGCTACATACGGGCTGATATAAGTATAGGGAGATGGTTTTTGACTGACACATGCCCTAGCAATTGTGACTGGCTCTCTCTATTACAGTACAGGGGAGCCAACCATGACTGAGGTAGATTTTTGGGCAGTTCCAATTGTTGCTAAGGCAGCTGGTGAATGTTTGTTGGCCTCGGGAAGGATCGTTGTTACGTACAGACTTTGCAGATAAAGTCCCTTTATCCATTACTGTGTGTACCCAGCTTTAATCTTTTGCCTGACTAAGATACATCATAAGTAGTTTTCAGCCTACATGACCTGAATGAAAGCTGCCATTGTTCAGACAACAGAATTTAGACTGTGCTATAAATCTCTACTGGCTCAAAGCCTTAATACAATATAAAACATCACATAGTCCATATGCCTATGTTGCAGGTATCATTGTTTTACCCTGGTACCTATTGTGAGCACTGTATAAGTCTTCCAAGATCTGCCATGAACTATTCACTAGAGTTATTGTGTTTGAGTGTGAAAAGCAGACTTTGAATAAGTCCTTCTTCTCAAATCAAAGCAGGATGCGTGTTAGAAAATTGGTTTAAGTTGGAAATTTAGCTTACCTTCTGAAATATAGTTTATCTTCTAGATTTATGGCAGCAAGAAACTACTGGTAAAATTGGTTCGTGATGTACCATTTTAATTTGCAGTTTCTCTCTTGTAAATTAGGCAGAAATGTGTTTTAGACCATAGTTCTCCTGTAAGCAAGCATGCATGCTTTTGACTGATTAAGCCTAAAATTATGCATAACAAACATTCTTTGGGGTACTAGAAAGATTTTATTATTATTATTGTGGATTTATATACACAATAATTCAGAATAGTGCAAAAAGTTTTTCCCTCTTTTAGTGACGTACTTTCAATTTGTTACTTTCAAATTGAGCAGACTGTAAAGGAAGTTTTGTTGTCCTTTAAATATCAAATAATTAATGAAATTAATTAATTAATGAAACAATGAAAGACCAGTTTGCTACCTTTAAAACGGGCCATCAACCACCTCTCTACGTGCTCCACAGCCCAAGATATAAAAAAGTTACTGTCCAGAAATTTAATGGGTGGGAGGCTGAAATGTGATGTTCCTAAGGCTGCTCCTCCACCTCGCCAGTGAGCACAGCCTCAGACTTCAGTGGCGAGACAGGAAGTCCCTCCCCCTCCCTGCTGTGTGAAGCACCTGCAGAGAAGGTATGGAAATCAATAGCCCTACTCTCTCAATATGTGAAAACAGCCTTTTCAGGCAGAGTTCTCACTCTGCCTGAAAAGGCTGTTTTTACACAGTTTTATGTAGAGGGAGGGCCCCCCCCTGAGCCCACGGCCAAGGGGGGGCCTGCAAATGGAGGGGCCATAGGGTCCATAAGTGGGAGGGACCAGGGGGCTTGCAAGGGGTCCATAAGTGGGAGGGACCAGGGGGCTTGCATGGTTTCTGAGTAGGAAGTGCAGGGGACCTGGTGATGCTGCTGCCATATCACACACAAAAATGTAAATATCTTCTAAACTATGCAAAATAAACAATGAAAATAAATTGCAAAAATTCCCAGGAGAGCAATTCCTATTAATTTACCTAAAGTCATTTTTGGACCACAGTTCCCCTTTAAAGGAATAGTTCACTGGGAAAGTGAATTATTCTTTTAATGTATTAATTGAAGAATGGGAGGTAAAGGAGCTTTACTATAGTGCGCATTAGCGTGCATATGCACTATTGTTAAGAAAATCTGGAATCAGTAGGAACCTGTCAGGAGCTGGCGATGGATTGTGCACAAGGTAAATTTGTAAAGCTTCGTTCCTGGCTTCTGTAAAATTCTGTAAAAATTTCCGTATGTTAACTGATAACAAGTGAATACAGTGTGGCTGTGGTCTTTCTCTCTCCTAAAACATAATATATGTGCTTGTATTGTAATCAAATACACTTAAATGCTACTGGTCCTGTCACAGCTTGTGCTCACTCTTCCAATCTGGGATTACGAGTAAAAAGAAAAACATATGTGGCAGGTATCTTGTTAATCACTCTGGTTATAGGACTTACCATTCCCATTTTGTTGCGCGGGGGTTAATCCGTAACTTAGTAAGGATGAGTAAGAATGTTATATACATTTGAAACTCGTCAGGTGTGGGAGAGTGTAAATATGTTTATGATGTAGCAACTGAATAAATGTTAAGTTATAAAGGAAAGCGCATGGTAAGGCCGTTAATTAGACGGAGTGCAAAGCTGCTCAACGTATTTCCCTAACTATATCACATCTAATGGTAGTAACCGACGGAATTGATCCATTTTCGTTAATGACTGTAGCATCGTTCTGACCTAAAACTTTCTTTTGTCGCAGTCGGCTACCTGTACTTTAGTCAAAAAGTGGTCATTTTTTTTTTGACCAGAGGATTTACCTTTCTACAGTGGTAAAAGTCTTTCAAATTTGAGAGTGTGTTATTTTATTAGCAGCTAAATTATTATTAGTTATGTATGAAACAAGGCACTATAGTTTTACAAATCAGCACTGCACTTTGACCACTTTATACTTCCTGTCATTGTAGATGTAGGAAAAGGTGGTGTACCATGTTAGCCAGTCAAAATGTTTACATGGTAACCCTTTTGAAATAAAAAAAAAATAACAAAAGTGGTATAAAATAGATAAAAAAGAACTATCACAGCGCACATCCAGTCTTAATGTTGCTTTATTAATGTGATGTTTCGTCGTCAAACATGCGCCTTCTTGTCTGAAGAAGGTGCATGTTTAATGCGAAACGTCACATTAATAAAGCAATATTAAGACTGTGCACTGTGATAGTTCTTTTCTATCTTTTTGATATGATAGCGACTGGCAATAGCAGCACCTAGCTATTATAAAGAGTGCGGGGGTTAACCTTAAAAATGGTATAAAGGTGAAACCTTTATTGGCTGTCTAAGATAATCATAGCAAGCTTTCAGAAACTTCTAGTTCCTTTTTCAATCTGATTACAATGAAGCTGTGGTGCTCTCTGATATATACTGTATACAACATTCAGTTCAGAGATCAAATAACCAGAAAAAAGGAATATCTGAAAAAGGTGTTAACAAAGTCATATAAAAGGGGTCTGCAAGGGACAGATCAGGTAAAAGATACTGTGGATCAAAGTGGCTGATATAAATAGTTGTAAGTTTCTGAAGTGTGAAGTAAAAGGAATTCCATATAATTAACTGGCCAAGTGTCTCTACATATGTTTGTATTTCTGGTTTGGTGCAGGCAGTTTTTAATCTATATAGTTTGCCATAAATCCAAGGCCCAGGGTTAAAGGTTTCATTAATTTGTACTCCCATACCTTCCTTTCATTCTCTGTTTTAAAGTTCCCCTTAAGGACCAAGATTCTTAGATCGTTTATGGAGTGGTGAGGGCTGTTAAAATGGTTCCCTACTGGTGTGTCCAGTTTTTTATTTGTTATAGTAAAGCAGTGGTTGCATATCTCTCTCTCAGCCTTTGGCCAGTCTCTCCTAAATACAGCCCTCCTGTTGGGCATCTAGTGCACTGTATTAAGTACACCACATTGGATGAAGAACAGTTTTGTTGGCCATGGATGCTGTATTCCTCTAATGTACCCGGAATCTTTATTTTGTCTGAATTACAGATGTGTGGGCAGGTTTTGCATTGTTTTTTGCCACAGATATAGGGTTTCATTTTTGTTGGGTTATATTAAATCGCTTCTTGTTATTAGTCTTTAGATTTGGGGGCTACCTGAATGCCAGAAGTGGTGGGTTTAGCAATATATTCCACACCAGTAGGGAACCAGGTCTATTATGCAGTAAGTTTACTGAGGATTGTGTATATCACCGAAGTTTCAGCAAGATCGACTTGCGTATATGCTTCAGTCCCCTGCTCAGGAAACTGTGCATGGAGTGGAGGTAGTGATTCCTTCTGGTTTGGGGATAAGTCATTTTTAGCATAGCTGTTCTTTGATTCTAAAAAGCTATTACAGCCCTTATTTAAAAACTATTAAATTAGTATGTAGTATGTCTTCTGAAAGATGGTTCCTTGGTTTTATGCTCCTATTCTTAACTTTTCTGGAATTTGACAAGCACTGCAGGAGAACCATAAGGAGCTGAGGAGTAAGGTAATGATTTTTTTAACACTGCACAGTGGGGCCAGCAGTGGGTTAAATTTTAGTTTTGGGGGTGGACATGCCCTTTAAGTGTGTTTTTTTAAATAATAGTGTGTTTTTTTTACTTACTGCCACCTCTAAATGCTAATTGTAAAATTATACTTTAGTTTTCCCATGATCAACTTTTTACATCCTAAGTAGTGGCTTTCTCCGCCCTCTTCAGCGGTCCAGTAAATCCTATTGTTTTTTAGTGTTCTTTATTGTAGGCTAGATTTCCTCCTGGTTTGCACACCGCCACCCTAAACTTACTTTTTTAAAACTGAATTTCTTATTTCCGCCCTAAACTTGGACCTAGCCCACCCTTCTCTTTCTATTGATAATGTGGTTATTAACCCTGTTGAAACTGCTCACTGTCTTGGAGTAATCTTTTTTTTTTTTTTTTTACTCTCTTTAATTCTCTCAGAACATTACCAATGTAATTTTCTTCACAATATTGCCAAAATCTGTATCCTCTCTCAATCCATACTCATGCATGCCCTTATACTCTCCTGTCTTGACTACTGTAACATTCTTCTAGCCTGTCATCTGCCCCCTGTCTTGTCGATTCTGAACTCTCATTTCACACTCCTTCGATAGAGAACCTGCAACCCCAATACTGCAGTCTATGGGGTGGTTTCTCATCAAGCAAATAATATTCAATACCCTTTTTTGGAACCTATCTTCTCTCTTGGCCCCAGAACTTCCAGGAAATGCCCTCCATTCCTCGAAAGGCAAAGTTCTCTACAAACCCCCAACTAACACTGCCTCTTGTTAAAGGAAGTATACATTTTTATGTTTGTTTTGGGGGTGGTCGTGACCTTTAACCAATTTTCTTTGCATTTCATTGCTTGTCATAACCTTTTGATCATTCTTGCTATAAAGTCTGCCAATAACTTTTACATGAAAAAGTAGCATACTATATTAAAAAAATTTAAACATTTTGGTGAAAATATCACATCCCAAAAAATTAAGAAAAGCTTATGAAATACAAGAAAGTAGATTAAAACTTACATAACCATTCTCTCTTGCTGCCCCCTACCTTTATAACGCTCTCCCTCTCCCCCTTTGCCGGTTGACATCTATTAAAGGGCATGTCCACCCCCAAAACTATAAATTTCCCCACTACTGGCCCCACTGTGTAGTGTTAAAAAATCCTTACCTTACTCCTCTGCTCCAAATAGTTGTCCTGCAGTGTCTATACAAAGTCCCAGAAAGTGAAAAATAGGTAGGTAAAACGGTTTCTGTCCCTTACCTTTCTTCAAAGAGGTTCCTGGCATGCCTAGTTGAGCCCTCTCCCCCCTCCCTCCCTCTCCCTGGATCTCTGTTTGCTTCCTGGTGCCCTAACTTTTAATCCATTTGCTGTTGTGTAAGGGACACTAGCCCACCCCCAACCACCATGTTTGTTTTTTTTTATAAAGTAATGTACTTACAGTGCTTCCTTCCCCTGGCATTTTTGCACTGCCGTCGGCTGCGTCGGTGATTACCTACCTCTCAGCCAACCACATACGCGGCTTCCGGTCTGGCCCCCTGCTTGCAATGTCCTGCTAGCAGAGGGCTGGAACAGAACGCTGAGAGAACGAAGCTCTGTAAGTGCACCACTGACTAGTTATTTAGCATACAAACATGGCACTTAGGAGTGGACTAGGGTCCCCTACACTACAGCCAAAGTTAAAAATGAAGGTGGAGACAACCTTCAAGTTTAAACTTTTATGCTAAACTTTTATGGCTAAAATGATTGTTAGCCATTTTGATTGTACCCATCCCCCACTTAAATTGTAAGCTTTTTGGTGCAGGGATCTCATTCTTAATGTGTTATGGCACTCCACACTTATATCAATTTATCCATAATTTAAATATATGTTTTCTTAACCTATGTATGAAAACTTTATGTATGTGTATAACTGCTTGCTTGTCATGGGGCTTTCTAAATAAAATTATACCTACAAAATTATACATAAATCCCTTCCCCTAATGCCAGCACAAACTCTTTAATACACTCTTAAGTTACTTTTTGGGATAGATGCAATTCCATGGGTTTTTTTTGTTACTGAATAGATTGCTTGGTTAGCCCTTGTTTTAATTTCTGAATTGTTTAAGGGCAACTGAGGTCTCAGAACAAGTTAAGAGTTAAATAAAAGCCTGCAGCCTTTCCTTTATATAAAGCCATGGATCACATCTTTAGCTGCAGTCTGTGAGAGATTATATTGTAAATAATGTTAAAACTTTCTGCTTCCAGTAGCTCGAATGACATTATTTGACACTCTGCTGTTCCCCTTTTCCTAACAAAAAAAAAAGATGGGGGGCGCAGAGCATGCTAATTTAAGAATCAATGCTGGAAAAGACAGGAAGTACTTGTACAGAATTTAAAAGGAGGCATTTTAATGCAGGCAGAGACTGGTCACATGACTACAAGCTGGTAAAGGTAGGAAGTGTTCAGGAAGTTAAATTGCTAAATCTTTCCAGCACTATAACTTCTCACAATTTATTTAGAGATGTGATCCAGGGTTCATTTTAAAAATATGACGGAAGGGCTTTTATTTAACACGAACACTGTTCGGGGACCACGATTGCCCTTTAAGCCACTCATAAAAACTCATATGAAGTACATGGAGGCATTTGCCAGGATTCATAATATAATACATGGCGTAATGACATAATCAAATGGGGTTTTATTAAAACTTAAGCTACAGTGATATTGATCTCCACAGAAAGTTTAAGGTCTTTTTATGAACTGAAATCCTCTGATTTTTTGCGCTATTTTCAGGCAAATGGCATTCGCTGAAAGTTTTCTAAGCGGTTCCCTGTGGAACACATTTGGAATCCGTTTCACCACTCTTGTGAAAGTAGCCTTAGTGAATGTTTTGGCTGGGATTTGTTGTCCTTTAAGGCCCCTTTTCATATTTTCCGTACTCCTACCTATTTTATTTAAAATGTTAAAGTCTTAACTAATTAACTGGGCCTTTGGATAAAAACATTTGTACAATGCTGTTTTTGATGGTACTGCTTAAGGGCATCCCTTGGGAGCACGTTATTATTAAAAACAGTAAAAATTACTATTACTTTTTCTTGTCATGGGGATCTCCATGTGCAGGGGCTCATGGACAGCAAATATTTTATTTACATTTTTTCCCCAGAGCACTACCCCTTTTATTCTTTTGTCTTTCTTTTTGTCTTTGTTACTATGTTATAGTTTAACAAGACGTCTATAGCTTCCATTGGAAGCTGTCTGTCATTAGCTCTAAAAATGGCTACAAACAGTCCCAACACTCTCCTTAGATTTTGCATACCAGGCATAGACAATCAGTAGCCCTCCAGTTGTTTGAAACCATTGTCTACAACTCCCATCATTCCTCTACAAGCTCTCTGTAACAGCATATGAAAACTAGGGGATACTGGAAGTTGTAGTTTTTAAACATCTTTTTGTATAATGTGATTGTTGGGACAGACAGGATGTACCTTTTATTGGTACTGTGTGTACCCAGCTTAAGAAGGGGCAATTGGTCTCTGAAGAGGGACATCCTTCCCCTGGTGCATTCTGCAACAAAATATTAAAGGGTATCTCCACTGATGGAAAAACATTTTTTTTTTTTAATATGAAAGTTCACCTTCCCCCAACCCCCCTCCTATGTTTTTTTTTCCGCAAAAGTCACCTCTGTTCCTTTGCAGAAGCCTCTGGAAGCTGTGTAGCTCCTGGGGGTGTGTCTACTACTGTGCTGGGCAGACTGTCAGTCAATGTGCATCATTACATGCATATTCATGATTTCTGCCACACCCACTTGACCCCAGTGATGCCTGATGTAAACAAAGCCTTTTCTCCCTGTCTTTGCATGATCTATTCACAGCTGATAGTGCAGACAGAGAAGGGAAGTTATAAGGCTTCAGCCACACAGCTTTATGTAAGAACTAGAAGGCTGTGAGAACTTGCTGTTTTTTTTAACAATTGCAAAAGTAATAGAATTAATAGGAACCAAATTATGGGGGGTTGGTGTTTTGGAATGGAAGTTGCATTTCAGAGGGGATGCTGGGAATTTTTAGAAGCTTTATCGCAGGGGAAGGTGGTTGGGAGACAGCAGTTTTTTTTTCAGAGGGGATGCTGGGAGAGTCACAAGTTGTATTGCAGGGGGTGCTGGCTGGGAGATACTAGAAACAAGAATCCAATACATCCTGTACAGAGAACATTACCCAAAATGTCTGTCTAGCAGTTACATAGTAACATAGTATTGGAGGTTGTATAAAGACATATGTCCATCTAATCCAACCTTTATACCCTACCCATAATGTCTGTATAGCAGTTACATAGTAACATAGTATTGGAGGTTGTATAAAGAAATACGTCCATCTAGTCCAACCTTTATACCCTACCCATAATGTCTGTATAACAGTTACATAGTAACATAGTATTGGAGGTTGTATAAATACATATGTACATCTAGTCCAATCTTTATACCCTACCCATAATGCCCATCTAACATTTATATAGTAATATACGATTGGAAGGTTTACATAAACAAATCTTGGTAGCCTATCCAAATTGTATGTCTAAAACACATATGTAACATATTACAATATTAATAAACAATTACTAATAAAGATAAACATGTTAGCACTGACAACACTATTTAAATATAAATAAATGTATATTATAAATACATCAATATACTTAATTATGTATTTATGGATATACATGTCACTTTAAAAATAAACATAGTAGATTTCAGTGCATATTCGAAGATGTTGATAGGAGTAGGCAGCACACGAAGATAAAATCAATTATTTTATTTCATCCATTTAAAACCAGTTCAATAAAGCTCCATGAAACACAGTAGGCCAAGGCCACACTACAGCGCACCAAATTCTTGTGCATTTTAGGTTTGCGCATGTGATTTTGCTGTTTTACGTTATGTCAATGCATGCGTTAACGCACCAAAAATGGTAAACGCATGCGTCTGACGCATTTCGTGACAGGCAGTCACTTCATCAGAAACGTGTTCCTCCCTCCTTTAAACACAAACTTATACTGGTTGAGAGAAAAGGGGGGAAGTCCTCAAATGGAGTAATTAACCCCTAACAATCATATCCGCTTAAAAACAATGATATGCACATTATATGCATAGAATAAAATGAAGTAACAACATCCTATGTAGCAGACTCACAATTGACACAGATCTATGACATACGATACAACCAAATCATATAGAGCTGTATTTATAAAGGCGCGGTATCGCAATACCGTGCCTTTAATGATCAGTATAACGGTCGTTAAACCGTTTACTACCGCATGGTATTCTACGTCCGAACATTCGTTAATTACTTTTACGATCGATATCGTACTTTAACCCGCGGTATCGCTAAAACCGCGGGTTTATAGATATGGCAGTAACAAAAGTTCTGTAACCATTCTAAAGTGTCCCTTAAATAGCCGATAATCCAATAAAGCCTAAAAAGGGAAATATACAGGTGAAAAGAAAGGAGGAATCAATGTTGAATCTGAATGGTAATAGTGTCTAGTTACATCTGAAATCATTGTAGATCACTATTACTTAAAGGGCAAGTCCAGCCCTGAAATGAAAACTTATATACAGGTAAATCACCCCCCAAAACCCTAAACGGTAATAGTTTGAAACCTGAAATATATAAGTCTAACCTGAAATCCAGCACAATGTCCTGTTTCTGCTTCCTGGTTCTTCCAGTTAGCAACTGTCAGTTATGGATTTGACAGTTGACATCACAGCCAATGACTGAATGTTAATCCCCTATCTGCCTCTTCTGAGCATGCTCAGTACAGGCTCAGTACAGGTTTCTAAATTGCTCAGTTTCCATGAGGCATCCAGAAGCATAGCAGGCATACAGTAATACATTCATAGGACAAACTATGATATATCGACATATTTTAAAGAGGCCATTCTATCTAAAAGATGTTATTATGAGGGTGGAGTTGCCCTTTAAACAAACAAGAAAATAATGTACCTAAGTTCCTGCTAACCTCACTCACCTCTTAATATACAATGGGAATAGCTGTCACAACAGAAATCTGTTAGCGATCCCTTAATCCATATACTGATTCAGCGTCCAAGCAGAATGATTAACAGATAAAGCGAGAAGCTATCAGACAGGGATCAGGTGCATTCACCTGCCCAGTGTAAGTCTTCAGTGCAAACGGAACAAGAGGAAGAGTGTTCTTGTAGCCATGGGAACGGGACTCTTACGTTCCCATTGGCTGTCGGCTAACTGAGCGGGTTCAGGCTGCCTCGACTACGAAAGCAATTAAAGGACAATTATACTCCCCTTCCCTCCGCTCCTCTTCCTTAGTCAGTACTTTCTACCAAGGGTGAGGACCTGAAGCGCTAGGTCCTCACCCCTGGGTTTGCTTAACTTGCGGCACATACTTAGTTACACTCTGCTCCAGTAGGCTCCGCCCCCTCCTCCCCGTCGGTAACGAGGCCAATAGGAAGACACACATCTTCCTATTGGAGTACAGGCACCAGAGGCTGGAAATATCCAAAAGTATTTGACAGAATAAGCTGAAAATCGGGATATGTACTTAATTTATACTACATTACTATTATAGCAAATGTTATATTTTTCAGTGGAAATATCCTTTAACTTTCTGGTCAGTCATTTCTTTATATCTTGGGCTGTGGAGCACGTAGAGAGGTGGTTGATGGCTCATTTTAAAGGCAAACTGACCTTTCATTTAAACTCAACTTGTTTGGAGACCACAGTTCCCCTTATATAAGATTTTTTTAGGATTATTTTCCTCATTTAATATTTTACAGATGCTAAATTTACTGAGTGATATTGCCAATGAGTTACATCAAAATAGACATGTCCCCCATCTTTAAGTTCTCTGGACAGATCCTTAACAATTCAGTTTGTCTTGCTATGACAACACAGAAGATAAACATTTCTGTTTTTTTCACACTTTACAACCACAGACATCTGTGTTATACAGAAGATTATAAATAAATTGTTTTAGCTCTGCTGAAGCATTTAACTTCTTTGACAGGCTTCCTATTGTACATTCATATGCACATCACCCTTTTTTTGAACAGATATGTTCTTTTTCTCTTTATATTACAAGATTTGTTTATACAAACAGTTTGCAGTGACATCAAAGTATCTAAAGTAGTGAAATGCTGACAAAAAAGATTTGCAAGGGGGAGCATCTGGTTTTGAAATAACATTGTACAACACGAGTGTTTGTTCCCTAAGTTCTATAGTGCGCAAAACAAAAGTTGTTTTTTATGCAAGTAATATTTCAATTAATTATATACTAAAAAGATAAATTGGGTTACTGAAATGCAATTGCCTGTATATGCTTTATTACACTTGAATATATATACATTTTCGTCTGAGAAATGGACAAATGTGTGTATGATAAAGCATCCATCTTTTAATGTTTTAAAAGTATGGGTACCTAAAACAGATTAGTTTTATGGCAGATTAATGTATTTTAAATGATCCAGCTAAAGAGATACAGTATTACTTTTAAAAGATCTTACAGATATTTTGTCTAACCACTAAATATGGGTCAAAGCCTTGCTCCAGTGACCATGCCATCTTTTTTCTCTCCTTAATTTTTATGGTTTATGTGCCATTTCTATGTAAATGCACATTTTTATGTATAATTCTAGTATATATTACCCTTGATAAGAATTGAAGAGTTAAAGTGCTTGATCCCTTTTGCCCATGCCAATTAGTAAATATAATAAATTGCCAGCTTTAGTTCAACTTCAGCATCTGTCTTGTTGTCATCATGCCGTCTTGCAAGGGAACTAACATACAAGCTGATCCTTAGCTCCAGGGGTGTTACCTCTAATGAAGTAAGTTTAAACCTCTTTTTCAGGGCAGCAGCTGCCCTGGTACCTGAGAGGGGTGGCAAACTGACCAGTAATTCCCCCCAAATGTTTGTTTCAGTTGTAAAAAAAAGTCTAGAAATGTCCCTGCTCAAAACTGGGGTCATTTTGTATGTCAATAGATTAGATATAGATATAATCTTATGTAATATAATGAAAAAAACATTGACATGTTTTACCTGCTATATAAAGTTGTATGTGCTTCCCTAGCACAACAGCAGGAGAATAAAAACACACACAAAAAAAATCGTTAGTCAGCCGGTCAGAAAAAAAACAGCTGATATTACTGATAAGTAGGGTAACTAAAGGCTGTGCCTGGTTTAATTTTTGTCTGATCTGAGCCTGATATTTGTCAAAGTGATGAAAATGTATGTTGATATTTCAAGCCAAAATATCACACTGGTTGGTTATTTGGCTCAAAAAATCATCCCTTTTGTCCCTGGCCTAACGGCAAACTATCTCAGATTATGCCAGTAACTTTCATGTGTTTAAAGTTTTGTTAAAGAACAGTTAAAATGAAAAGTACTTTGGACAGGCTTATAAGATTGGTAATTCATACCTTCCAATTTTGTTTCTATAAGAAGCATCTGCCCCCCAAAAAACTGATTCTGCCAGTCTTCCTCCTGGCTTCAGCACTATTTTTAATTAAGGATTAGTCCAGGACTAACCTGGCAAATGGAAACTGTACGTGCTGTAGCTCCTTATCAAAATTATATTGGAAAGTAGGAATAATCAATCCTACCCTCCTGCCCTGGGTTCTTTCTATTTTTAAAAAGTCAGATTTTTGATTATATTTATCCTTTAACATCATGTTTGCTCCAAAGGCAGTATGTTTCAAAATACTGCTGGAAATGAAATTCAATTTGATTTGCTCTATTTGTTTACCCGGATCCCCAATACTATTGATCTTTTATGATTTTCCAAGTCTTCAAATAAAAAACAAGAAAAAAAATGTATGAAGCTGACAACAGTTGGGACTCTCTATATGTACAGGGTACTCAATGGGGTAATATAAACATTATGCTCTCAGCTTCATTATTGTAGACCAGTTTGATACCTTTCATAGTTTGTTCTCCATTTCCCCACTAAGAAATATATGTTAGACTGGAATCTAGACTGTGGAGCTCTGGGACCCAAGACCAAAATCGATCAGGTCTCATACTATATATTAAAGTACAAATATACTGGGAGATTCAATAAAAGTTCTTATCATTAAAAATGGTGCTAATTTTACCCCAACCAATCAGATGTTAGCTTTCAAATGTTAAATAGGATCTGATTGGTTAGTGCAAAATTAGCACCATTTTAAACTATTAGAACTTTTATCGAATTCCCCTGTAAGTGTCCAAGGCAACCACCTAAACTTTAAAAGAACCCAGGGTGAGAACCTAAACCGCTTGGTTCTTATCCCTGGGTTCAACTTCTTAACGTGTACTTACATCTTCAAGTTCCTATCACCGGCACAATGTTCCCCGCCTTCCTCTCCTCACCCGGGGCTTCTTCAACAGTGTGTCTTCCTATTAGTTAGCTTGTGGACCAAAAGGAGGAAACAGGGAACAGCACCCCAGTGGTTGGAACTTTGGGAGGTAAGTACTGAACCCATGTGTGAGGACTGAGAGGTTTAATTCCTCACCCTGGGTTCTTTTGAAGGACCAAACATGAGGATCAGGGCTTAGGTGAGTATAGTTATCCTTTTACTTGTATGATTCTTGTGCTGCTGGTTATCCGCAAAACCAAAGAAGAGAAATACATTTGCATAGATTGTTTTGATTGTTTGATTATGGCTGCATCTCTCTGATATAGATTATAAAGACCCCCAACCATCTATTACCCAATGTAGCCTTAGTTAGGATATATTCTGGTTATTGGTGTCCCTCATTTTGCTTGGTACCCATATCAAATTCCCTCTGTGCCATGTTTTCCCTTTACATTTTGTAACAATGACACATGTTGTTAAACCCTAAACCTGAGAGACATTTAAGAAGCACAGAAGATCTCTATTTGTGATGAGTAACATAACATTGTAATTTAGTATTGCAGGTTCAATAAATACATATGTCCATCTGGTCCAATTTTTGACCCTACCTATAATGCCTGCTTAAAGGGCATGTCCACCCCCAAAACTATAACCCCCCCCAACTACTGGCCCCATCATGTAGTGTAGTGTAATCCTTACCTCACATCCCAGCTCCATAGGGTTCTCCTGTAGTCCCCCCCCCAAAGTCCCAAAAACTGCACTAGGAGGCTAGCAGGGCTCTGCCTGCTACCTGGCCTCAGGTAGATTTTTGCCATGCGTACTGCAGCTCTTCTCCCCCCCCCCGCCTCCCCTCCCCTCCCGTTCTACTATCCCTCCCCCTAGCATAAAACTTATGTAATATAGTAATCCCCCTGGTTTCCACCACCCAACCGCATGGTTTTTAATTTTAGAAAGCTCCCCAACTCTACTTACCTCTCCTCTTTCCTCCGCTGCACTGAATACCGCAGCCGCGTCCGTGATTGGCTGCCGCTCAGCCAATCACAGACGCCGGCTGCCGGTCCTGCCCCTCTGCTTGCATTCTCGCAAGCAGAGGGCCGGCAGCGCGGCAAAGGAAAGAGGGGAGGTAAGTAAAAGTTTGGGGGGCTTTCTAAAAATAAAAACCATGCGGTTGGGGCTGGGGGACCAGGGGGAAGGCAATATTAAAAAATAGAAATAAGGGTGGACATACCCTTTAAAAGTTTACCCCGGAGGAAGGGAAAAAAAGCCTAACAAGGGAAAAAAATTCTCTCTCACTCCAAATTGCAGTTGGACGAATCCCATGATCAACAAAAACACTGTTTTATACAATTAACTTTTAACATTCTCCATACTCCAATCCGCCAAAACCCGCTGAAGCATGCAGTAATACTGCACTATCCTGTGTGCCTTAAATGCAGAAAATGTCCAGGCGTTTGACTTTTAACGTATATACTTGGTTATAAACTGTGTATTTTCTTCCAAATCTTAAAATATTACCTTGAATTATACACCGGTCATGTTGTTGTTTTTTTAACAAGGCCCAGCTTCTATATTGGAGGAGTTGCTAGCAGCATGTTTTGCCTGCCACTTTTGGGTGGTAAAAAATGAATGGCCTTTTGAGCAAAAGAGCTGCCTCTAAGAGCTCCAGCATCTGTGCCCCGCCCACATGCACTACACATGATTTTCTGCACAAGCACATTGTTTAAAGCAGCTAAGAATTTTATGAGCTTAGCCTATAGACTATATGTGGCTACTGGAATATGCTGTTATGGGTGCCACTGGGTTCTTTGTTAAATGAGGGCCTTTGACTGTTGTTACTGTCCAGTAACTCTGATCTTTCTGTATGTGGGCAACTGGATTATTCTGTGATTGTATGAAGGGCAATTTAACACTGCTTTGACTATAGGAGCAACTTCATTTTCTGTTTCTTTTTAGGTTTATACTTGAGTCAAGCAGGGTTTTTGCTTTTCAAGAATAAGTAAGCACTTTAATTATATTTTATATTCGGATATATACAGTGTTCTTGGTGAAAAAGATAGAACATTCATATCTATATCCATAGTAGTAAAAGACAAAAGATTAAGGCTTCTTTATGAATATGTCCCTGTCTGTTTTTACTATGATTCAAAGATCCTTTTACATGTGCGATTTACATTACACAGACCAATGTATACAGTATAAGCAGAATAAGGATTTTTATGCACCAAATACATCACCTTACATTTATCAATCTGCTTTCAATATACACTTTTAAAGGGCAACTGTGGTCTCAAAACAAGTTGGGGTTCATTGAAAGCCTGCAGTATTTCCTTTACATTGGGGTGAATGTTGAAACTTCTTGCTTCCAGTAGGTTGTGTGACATCACTTGACCTCTGCCCCACCTTTCCCCCCAGGGGAGAAGCATGCTCAGTTAAGACTTAATGCTGGGGAAATCAGGAAATACCTTGGGAAAAAATTGAAAGTTGAGAAGGGGAGCCTATTAATGCAGGCAGAGGTTGGTCACATGACTACAAGCTGATCAAATGGCTAAAACAGGAAGTTATATTGCTGAACCTTTCCAGCAATAACTTCTCGCAAACTTTATCTAGAGATGTGATTTAGGTTTAATTTAGAAGGTACAATGGAAGGCTTTTTATATCATTTTTACTAGTTTGGAAGAATTCGAGACCACAGTTACCCTTTAAATAATTTATGATGAAACTAACTAGAAGTGCTGTGCTACTGGTACAGAACCCTGGGAAACACCACTTTAGTCCGCAATTAAAAAACTCCATTGACAAATACTCTTATTCATGATCTATCAGTCTTTTCTCTATCTAAAGTATGTAAAAATGTGTTTTTCAAGGCCAACAGGCGTTAGTAAAACACATATTACCTATACTTCACAGTATCAAAAGCCTTCCGAAAAATCAATGTATACTATATCTAATGCAAATTCCTACTCCCTTCCTCATAGAAACCAATTAAGGTCAATCATTAAAATATAGTCCTGAATGTGGTCCCATAACAAAGTTTCTAGTTCGTCCCACTGGAGGCAGCCACCTAGCAACAGCATGCACCCGCTCCCATAGAGGTAACTCACCCACGATCTTGCGAAATCTCGTGGCAAAGCAGTTTTATTCAACTGCTCAGTGAGTGTTGCAGTAACTGGCAGTGAGCTATTTTCGCTAGATAGACACTCCTCAGTAAATCTGTTTATATTATTCACAGTGAGGTGTGAATAATACACTGCCCAGGGAACACTGCAACACTTACCTTACCGGTGCTCCACTCATGGCTCCTTCTCAGCTGTCAGATGTGCCATCTTGATTGCGCATTTATCTTTTGTATTGGTGCGCATGCGCCGAAGATAAGCAGTTGGTCTGGACAACACGTCTGACAGCTGAAAAGGAGCCGGGTGGAACGCCGGTAAGTGTTGCAGTGTACCCTGGGAAATAAGTGCTCTCACCTACCTGTGAATAATAGAAACAGATTTCATGTACTTAATAAAGTACATTATATGTGTTTAGTGTTTTTTAAGGGTCCCAAACCTGGGAAAAAAATGTTTATATAAAATGAAACATGGTTGTATGTTTCAGACATTACACACCCCTAATGCTATTTTTGAATATTTGTGTTACATCATCTTTTTCAATTCCAAAGGCACATCTCCAGGCAATCTGAGAAGAAAAGAAACAATGACCTCTAAGAAGCTTCATTGATATTATCTTTGTCTAATATTTTCTGTACAGTATGATCTGTGAACCAAAGTGAATTTGCCTGTTTCTATAACCAATACCACCAGAACTAGTTTGCTCTAAAGTATATACAGAGGTTAGGGGGTATATCGGATACTGCTGTTGAATTATGATCTGCAGTTCATTATTTGCAGTCATTGAGAGGCAGGGTAGTTTAACCCTTTCAGTGCCAGCAGAATTTCATTTTTTTTTTTTTGCGTTAAGTGCCAGCAAAATTTTCAGGATTTTGCCCTTAATCGCTTTAGACTAATTTTACAGTAGGAAACCTTGCAGTACATCAGGAATATTATACATTGTTTTTTTCAGCACAAAGTGTGCTTTAACACAGTAACAGAATTTGTAAACTTTTCTGGAAATTTTACTGGAATTATGGGTAAAATATGTAAAAAAAAATATATAAATTTGCAAATTTTCATGGATTTTTCACATTTTTATTTAGTTATTTTAAGGTTAGACACAAAAATCTTACTATTTGTAAAAGATCTGATACTCCTGAGTACAACAATACCAGATATATATGTGGGTACCCCACTTTTCCTGTACAGGAGACCCTCCCAAGAATATTACACCAAAATGAAATGTACAACCACTTCTGACGGTTAACATAGAGTATCTACCAAATTAACTAAAATATCCCCACAAGTGAGATATTTTTAGAAACTACATACCCGCAGGATTTTATTAGTGAGGTAAGTTTCAATCAAAATGCAGATACCATGGCACAGCTCTTCGTCCAATTGTAAGTTATTTTCTCACTCTTCCCATTTTTTCCTCAACTGTAAAATCAGAGACAAAATCAAATGCGAATTTCAGCTACAAACTGTGGAGGAAAGTTCAAACACATCTCAAATATGAAAGCCTAAGCCGTCCCGAATAAAATGGTATGCCACATTCATGGGCGTACCCAAAGACATGGCTACCAACTAACCCAGAGTGGGACCAATGCCAAATGTCAGTAACTGCAAAATAAATAATAAAATAGCCAACTCTGTGTTTGAATAGTCAGCAGTTTTTCCCACAAAACACCCCCCTAACTCAGAAATACCCCCACAAACTATATATTCTATATGAACTATATGAAATCTACACACCTTCAGCTATGTAACGCTGTAGTTCATTCATTCGTATCATCAATGGTGTGGGCGCAGTTCTTCATAGAAGTTCGCACTTTTTGCAGATTTTCTAAAAAAATTTACATCAAACATTCAAAAGGTAGAAATTATGTCAAAACCTCATGGAATGTAAAAAAAGTTACTAAATATCAATCTCCCAAATGTCCTGAATCAAACGGTATGCCATATGTGTGGTTACACACGCGGACGTGGAAGTGAAAAGCCACAAATGAGACAATGCGTGATGGCTCTGAAACAGCCAAAATATTTAGCCAACTCCGAATTTGAACAGTCTGCAATTTTTTTTCACAAAACACCCCCGTAACTCAGAAATAACCCCCACAAACTATATATTCCGGACATCTACACACCTTCAGCCATGTAACACTATAGTTTGTTCATTCATACCATCAATGGTGTGGGCGCAGTTCTTCGCAGAAGTTCGCATTTCTACATGATTTTCTGGAAAAATAGAGAAAAATACATTTTAAATTTACAAAATCACACCAAAATCCCATGTAATGTAAAAAAAAACTTACCAAATATCAATCTCCTAAATGGAAGCGACTAGTCAAAAAGTGAGACAATGCGCAATGGGCCAATAACAGCATTTTTCCAGATTTTTCAAACTGAGCACCCCTCTAACTTGGAAATACCCCCCCCCAAAACTATATATTCTCATAATCTTCAGCAACCTTCAGCAACGTAACACTGTAGTTCGTTCATTCATACCATCAATGGTGTGGGCGCAGTTCTTCGTAGAATTTTGCATTTCTAATCAAATATCAATCTCCTAAATATCCTGAATCCTGATGCCACATGCATTGTTACATACAAGGACATGGAAGAGACTAGTCACAAATTAGACAATGCGCAGTGGCTCAATTACAGCAATGTTCCAGAATTTTCACGGTAAACACCCTCTAACTCAGAAATACCCCACACAAACTATATATTTTTGGAATCTACATACCTTTAGCTATACAACAGTGTCATTTCCTTGTTCATACATGCAATCTTGTACACACATTTCATAGTAGCATTTCGAACTTTTAGCAGACAAAACTCTCACTTGATCCGGTGCCTGGAAAACATGGAAAATATTTTTCAAATCATCCTACCTTGCTGGATATCTTTGTCTCTGTGTTGTTGCCTATTTGCATTACTGAAAAAATACTGATAGCTTTAGTGAGTGCAATGGAAGTTGAGCTTTTGAGGTAAAAAAAGTTTTGTAGCATCAGATCGAAAGATGAATAATAAAATTCACTTTCTATTTCATCATTTGCCACATGCGCCCTTGAACCTACAAGCTCTGACCCAGCACGAAGACTAGGTGCTTTCAGTTTGAAGTTTAGTGTTTTTTTGGCACAACTTGAAAGATAAAAACAGATGTTAGGTACAATACATATAACCATTTATACATTTACTGTACATACACCATAACGCATCACCCTGTTACTGGTGTATTTTACAGGAACCTCAAAAAATCCTTGGGAAAAATATACCAGCTGTTAGCATAACATTATTGAATAATAAAACGCATTGTACCTTATGCCCCCTTTACAGTAAATAACTATTTTAACTAGGAGACCTTACCTGTCCCAACCCCAAAGCTATTTCAGAAAGCCTCCTAATTCTATCTATCTTTCATAGTGCACCAAAGTATGCTAGTACTGAAAACAGGGCTTCAGACATAAAGCAGGCTTGCTAGGGCACTTAGGACAAAAATACCTTGTATCTCGCCTAGTTTACGGCAAACCTTGCAGGCTCTCTGGGGATGCTGCTTATTAGTCGTGGGTGGAATGGTATCTAAAAAATGGTTTCCTACTAATCTAGCTACATTATCATTACTAGGCATCTCCGGGACCTACTCTACACTACCAAACAACATAGCTATACAGTCCTAGTATCACAAAACGTGATAGCCAGGTGCTCATCGCTTCTTAGTGCAAACTTCTCTCCACTTTATCCGGTAAAGCCTTGGGCAACCCTTTTCGATTACGATTTATGGTGCCACAGGCTGGGGTGTTCAAAGAATAAAGGCATCTAAACAAGTGAATACTTGGTAACCTTGGCCCAGCAATGAAGAAATGAGCTCCCAGAATATCTTGCCACTGACCGTAAAATCCAGTGGACAACCAGGGGGGTCTAACTGTGAGTCCTTGCCTTCATATATCATAAACTTGCAAGTGTACCCAGTACTACTTTCGCAGAGCTTATAAAATTTGATGCCATTGCGAGAACGCTTACTTGGCATGTACTGACGGAATATTAGGCGCCCTTCATAGAGCATAAGGGACTCCTCAATACAAACATTATGGGAAGGGATGTAAACCTCTGCAAAGAGATTAGACAGGCTCTCAATAAAGGGCCTCAATTTATGAAGCCTGTCATGACCGGGTGCACCAGGGGTAACAGCTGTGGTGTTATCGTTAAAATGCATAAACCGCAATAAGATTTGGTAGCAGTTTCTAGGCATTACAGCTGCAAAAAGGGGGAGGGTAATTACAGTGGTGGTATCCCAATAGCCTTGCAATGTATTGTTCTTTAGGAGACCCATTGCAAGTGTGAGGGCAACATTTTTTTTCATTGTGGTGGGCTACCATGCCCGAGCACGTGAGTGTTCACCTAATTGGTGAACTGCTTGGCAAATAGGTTTGTATAAAGGACCACATCCTGTAGGTTTGCAGCCGTCAGGTATAGCTGAAAGAAGTCTAGCACTTCAAAATTACTGGTGTCCACCTTCACGCCAGGGACTGCTAGAAAATCAGGAATTTGGGGTGTAAAATTAGCGGGAGGCCCCCACGCAGGCTCTCCTCCAACTGCAGCACTACCAACACTCCCATCATCTATCTCCATAGGACCAACATCACTAGTGACAATGCTAGGACCAGCCTCATCACCAGTGGCTCTGACCACTGGCCTGACTATTTTCCCACATATCAACTGTTAAAATTGCATACAATATACAGCAGACCAACTGTCAAACCATTTCAGAGACAGAAAAACTGTTGACAGAAATGCTAAAATGTAAGATGTTTTAGATTGGATATCTAATGAAATAGGGGGCAGATCAACAAAAAAAGGGTACAGTGATAGTTGGGATGAATTATAGTTTCCACTAATGGGCAATTTAAAAAAAACAGATTTTCCAGTGTACATACCCTTTAAGTTAGAAGCCTTCTTTAAAAGTGTAGTGGATGTGGTTAACATTTTAGATTTTGGTGGTGTGGTGGTAGTGCACCCCCCCCCCAAAAAAACCCCCAAACAAGCAAACAAAAAACCCCCCGCAAATCCACCGTCTATATATATATATATATGTTAGATTATTTAAAGAAGCAGTGCTTTAAAATTGTTTTGCACAGTGAGAGGATATGAAATGTTGTTTATATTGCATTGCTTACTTGTTAGATCATTGAAGGCTATTCAGACTTTTCAATCCAGCTACAGTAGTTGCGATATTTGGAAATGTTCTGTACATCACTTAACATTACCCTCTAAATAATCTCTTAACTCCCCCCCCAGCTGTCCCTGGAGCAGCTGAATCAACAAAGGGACCGAGACCAACTTCCTTTTTACAATTATTGATATTTCCCCTGCTATTGTATTTTGATTCAGGTTTTACTCTTGCTCCCTAAGCTAACTTAACCTACATCATTATTCTTCCTATTATATCTGTATATTTCTCTCTGTTAAATAAATTAAAGAAGGTTGACATTTTCTGGTGCCTCATAGACCCAAATTCTTACCTACTGTATATTTCTACCTTTACCTTTTAGGCTGGGTACACACTGAGGGACTATTTGTCCCAACCAAGCACTCACTATGAGCGATCACTCGGCTGGGACAAATATATCGGTCGCGGCCAAAAATGCGAAGTGGGCAAAACCACTATATATACCTCTTTATTTTTAACCATGATTATTTATTATATATAATGTATGTAAAAATTCATTGGACTTTTTTGTGTAAACTACATTGTAATGATTGTCTAACAAACTTTAGCTTTGTACTGCTAGCTCCGCCTCTCTGATATTCCCTGGTTCCAACATCTTCAGTAGTGCTTCCAAGCCTGCGCTCGCCGTGAGCCTGTGATCGCCGTGAGCCTGTGATTTGAAGCAGGAGATAACCTTTTGCGACTACTGTAGATGTTGGAACCAGGGAATCTCTGAGGGTGGAGCTAAACATTTAACTAAACAGATTCAAGATGTCAGCAAATTGAAAGCAAAAAAGGTAGGCCAATAGTTTTTTTTTAAAGGTGCAGCTTCCAAGTAAACGCAACATTGTTTTATAGCATACTTATCCTTTAATGCAATTGTGCATCATCTTCATTGTGTTAAGAATTGGTTTTAAATAATTTGGGTTTGTAGTGTTTTTCTTGAGAACACATTACAAAAAGAAGTGAATGAAACACAGCCAGTCAATCAGCTACTATAACATTGTTTTTGATCTTCATTGTGCTGTTGATGTTTTATTGTGATATTTGCCTTCCAGTTCCTCTCATATGGCCTGCACATATCATGGCATCTGCCTTTTACGGTCAGACAACCACTTTTTAAGCTGGCTAAAAGAGAGTTCAACTTCATAGATGTAGAGGCGTCATCTTAATTGATGCATAATGTGCCTCGTGCACTGCCAATTTACTGTCCGCCCAAGGCGCACCATATCATATTTCCTCCTTAGGAAGAACTCAACCAGGCTCCACTGTCACTGTCCTTTCGCAGTCATCCTAACAGAATGCTAAGTTTTCACCTCTTGACTATTCGGTACCTTGTACAGGCTCAATCTTTAAGAGTCCAGTTCTGAAAGTCGAAGTACCGAATGTTGATATCTTCGAATATTCATTGAAAAATGAGTCATGAGTGTTTGATTTCCAGGTGATGCCATTCTGTGCAGTTAAACCAAGCTGTTTTTAGCTTCATCCTACACAGTTGTGAACATGATTGACATGAATCTTTCCATATAAATAGCTTCTCCAACTGTTCACATATATATGTATACTCTAGTTTAGTTTTTTCTTAATAAGGAATACACATTATTTGAAAACCCTTCAGGATAATATGCTTTATATTAAGTGGAATAATATACTTGTTATAATCATTCAGCTATGTGAAAATTGCAAAAATTGTAGTAAAAATAAACCTAACAAAACTTAAAAAATATTGAAAACAAATGCTGCAGAATCATTTAAAGGGTATGTACACTGGAAAATTTGTTGTTTTTTTTAATTGCCCCTTAGTGGAAGCTATAAGTCTTCCTAAATATACCTGTACCTAAATTTATACCTAAATATACCTGTACCTGTAATCTAAAACATCTTACATTTTAGCATTACTGTAAGCAGTTTTGCTGTTGCTGGAATGGTTTGACAGTTGGTGTGCTGTATTCTGTATGCAGTATTGACAGTTGGTATGTGAGAAAATAGTCAGGTCAGTGGTCAGAGCCTGAGCAAAACAAGTATTGTATTGAATGCATGCATCAACACACACAAATAAGTGCTACTTACACTTATTTATTTATAGATTATGATGACTCAAACTCATTTTTTTAGTATACCAACACTTGAAGCACAGTTAAACAATTTCTGCTTCCAAATATCAGAAACCTCAGAACTATATGCACTAATATGTATGTATTCATTTTCTTATACAGCGCTAAATATTCCATAGCGTTTTACATTTACATTTACAAATCTGGCCCTGCCCAAAATGTAAGCAATTTAACTCATACATTCAACCTTCTTTATTATTATTCATCAGGTGAGTTTTAGTGTTTGATGTGTTGATGGTTCAATAATAGTTTTTGTTCTTTTATTGGTGTGCGACCTTCCATGTACTTTTAGCCTACTAAACTTTTAAACTAACCTGTGATCGTGGGCCTCTTCTGTTTACCCTGACTGCATCCGCAATCCTCTCTACCATAGAGCGCATGCACGCTATAGTATTGTACATGTGGATACAGTAGGGAAATGCCAACAGAAACAGTGGAAGCCTGCGATCAGACTGCAGGCTGTTATTTTGAAGCCTGTGTTTGGAGGCCACAAATACCTTTTAATATCACTGGAAAAGGTTTTCTTAATAAACCTTTTAAACTTAAAGGGTAAATGTGATCTTGAATTCTTCCAAACTAGTAAGTATTGTATAAAAAGCCTTCCATCATACCTTCAAAATAAAACCTAAATCACACCTCTAGATAAACTTTGTAAGAAGCTATTGCTGGAAAGGTTCAGCAATATTACTTCCAGCTTGAACACTTCCTATTTTTTAGCCATGTGACCAGCTTGTAGTCATGTGACCAGCCTCAACCTGCATTAATATGCACCCCTTCTCAACTTTTAAATGTTTACACCAGGTACTTTTCTGATTTCCCCAGCATTAAGTCTTAACTGAGCATGCTTCTCCCCCAAGGAGCAGAGGTCAGGTGATGTCACTTAACCTGCTGGAAGCAGGAAGTTTGAAAATTCACCCCAATGTATGCCTGAGATGTGATTTTCAGCTCATTTAAAGGAAATACTGCAGGCTTTCATTTAACTCTAACTTGTTTTGAGACCACAGTTGCCCTTTAAAAACTATATTGGCATTTTTTGATCAATTTTATTTTAACAAACAAAGACCTTGCTTTTCTTTTATTAATAAGGACAAGTGGTGGTCAATGTTTTTAGGCATAATTATAAATACGTTACACGCATTTCTAGTACCAGTGTTAAGAATAAGGTTTGCTGTTTCTCAGTGTTTTCCAGCAATAAAAATGTAACAGCCAGTAAACTTTTAAACACCATGGAGAGAGGATTCTGGATGGTAGGGGTAAGGGCCTCCAGAGCTCATATCTCTTTTTTCCTGAAACATCAGGTTTGGAAAAGAAGCCATTTGATGTATCTGGCTTTGTATTTTGCAAGCCATTATCCCTTTCAAAGCATGCATTAATTTTGTGCTTTCTGTGTCTGTTTGCCTTCAGGAAGTAAGACCACTTTGAAACGGACTTTGTTTTTAAAAAAAAAAAAACATGCTTAGAGCTTTTGATTATGGTGACTACTAGTGTTTCTTAAAATTACTTTGATATCTCAGTGAATTAGTGCTGGTGGCACAATATGTGATATGTTAATTAATCCGAATTCCTTTTTTTTTTTATAAATTATGTAGATATCTATCTAGAAAGGTCAATAGCTTTGAAGTTATGGAAAGCAGCAGCCCTCAGATTGGTATTATAATAGAACAATACACCAAAGAATATTTGTTGCAAAGGTGACAACAGAATAACAGAGTAAATACTGTTAGCAAATGGTTGTATATTTTAAGCAAATGGCAAGGCTAATAATCAACTGAAGCCCTAAATCAGTGGGATTAGAAAAGGTGCAAGTAATAATTGGAGAACTAAGGGGGGGGGGGGGGGGTAATGACCCACAACAAAACTAACCTGCCAGCAGCCCCATTGTCATTATACTACTTCTGTATCTTTCTATAGAGCACTGTTATTTAACTAGTTACTTATTCCTTGTCATTATACAAGTCTGTTGCCTACTTATCCCCAAGCAACTTTGTGCAGGACGTGCATTTTTATTGGTCTACTTGTGGATTTGGTGTTAATAACCAGCTTTCCAGCTGCAGATAAACAGGATTATTGTTGTGGCATTAAGGCTGGATGCCTGCTCTATAGATCTCCCAGGGTAGGGCAGCCTATTTTATGTAAGAAATATTCAGTTGGGTAAAAAAATTGCCTGCTTTCCTTTTACTTTTTACAAACGTAATTGATACAATAATTGGTAATTTGTTGGTTGGGAGCTATGCTTGGTCAATAACCGCTTGTATTTACCAGTGTTGGACTGGACTGTTTGTGCCCACCAGGAAATCTGATACCAGGGTCCCACCAGGACAAGTTTAAGGGCCCACCTAACATTTCATATTTCTATTATCACTTACCGGTATTTACATATCTATCATACTCCTACTGATTCCTATTATTTATTAAAATGCATTACTCACTGTCCCTTTGCTTTTGCATTTAAATTTTAGCAGTTTTCTTTGGTTAATGGGCTGTGGGCCCCCCGGGGGATTCCTCTGTAACCCTGTGGGCCAGTCTGACACTGGTGTTTACTAGTCTGTATTGCTGGTTGGAATATTTTATTTGCTTCATAAACTATAACCCCAAGCACTAAAATTGATGTGGAATTGGTCTGCAGAAAGTTAGTAAATATCTCTCCAGTTTTCTGTTCTGAAGGTGCTACTAAAAAAAGTTTACTGCTCTAACGTGTGTAAACTATGCAATAAGAGAATAAATGTGTAAGGTAATATCCAGTGCTCTGAATTTCTGCTAGGGAGAACAATGCATTTTGTGGTCGACCATTAAATTGGAACTGCAGTTCTACAGTTTAAATAGTCAACATATCTATTGCATTTAGTTATTTTTAAAGTATACTTATCAAAAGTACATTTTGGAAATTTTATAAACATTGAGCAAAGTAATTTTAAAAAGCACCAGCATAAAATATCTTAAGAGCTTTATACGACTTACAGAGTGCAGTGCATGAAAGTAGCAGCTTTGATTGAGATTTTCTTACATATCTAGTAAGGAGTTGCAGAGCTATACCCCCCATTAATGTTATTTTGTGAAAAAAGAAACTGCAACAATATAGAGATTCCTGACATGTTCCACAAATAGGCATTGCTTATTGTAGACGTAAATGCCTCTTTGCACAATAAGTATTATTCATTTTGGACATATTTTGTTTCTTCAAAATGTTAAGGTTTCTTTAAAAAAAACAAAACAAAAAAGAAAACATACAGAAACAGTAAAATTACAAATCAAATACAGACATTCCCATAGCGAGGAATCTATAGTTTTTTTGAAATGTTGCCAATTTAAAGGAAAACTTATCAAAACTTTTTTTTATTTCTTAAAGGGAATGTCAACACCCCCAAACTATAATTTAACCCATTACTGGGCTCACGCTACAGTTTAAAAAAAAATCCTTACCTTACATCCGTGCTCCTTATGTTTGTCTTGCAGTGCTTGTACAAAGTCCAGGAAACTGAAGGGTAGGAGCTGTCTTCCTGCTCAAATGTTTCTGCCTTCTGTAGAGTCTCCGGGAGAATAATTACATGCGCTGTAGAGTCTTTTTCCCCCCTCCCTCCCACCATCCAGATCCATTCTTCCTTCTTCAGATTTCCACCTAGCGTTAAATATTTTTTAAGTTATGATAGCTCCCCCGTGCCCACCTCTAACCGCCATATTTTTTATTTAAGAAAGCATTCGGATCGGTACTTACAGCCCTTCGCTCCCGCGACACTTTCCGTGATGTCAGCCGCGTCTGTTATTGGCTGCGTCTCAGGCAATCACAGACGCGGCTGACGGACCAGTCCCCTGATTGCAAATCCCGGCAAGCAGGGAGACTGAACAAAGCGACGTGGGAGTGAAGGGCTGTAAGTATCGATCTGAATGCATTTCTAATGAAATAACATGGCAGTTGGGGGTGGGCAGGGAAGAGCTTTCATACAATAAAAAGTTATTTCTATGGTGGACATGCCCTTTAAATGTGTGTAAATGTGCAACATTAATGTATAATATAAAATATAATAATGAAAAAAATATCTTTTTCTTACAAAAAAATGTTTTATTCTTAAGGCTGCCATCACACCAGGTAATTACGGTTTTATACCCTCCCCCCCTCTCAAAAAAAAAAAAAAAAATATGGTTACTGTTTTGTCTGTTTCTTTTTGCTTACACCTTTTATTTAGCCGGATTTCTTGCAGAGCCAATTATGATTTTAATGATCATCACTTTCCTTCATAATAAATTAAATAAAAAACATGTAGTATTTGGATTTGGAATTTGACATGTAATATAATTGAGAATTATCTGCAAACAACCTACTATATATGTAAAACGTGGATAATTTAACATGTTATGGGATAGAATATTATTTAGAAAGCTGGCAAAAAGATTGCACCATCTGCAATAATGCTTGCCTTACGGCATAGTTTGTTAAGCCATTATTAATTCTCTGTCTTGTGGTACCAGATGGTGCATTCACTGCTACGGCAAAGAAGAAAAACGTTTTACAGTTAATTATTTTTAGATAAATCTTAAAAAGAAACACTCTGGGTGCTTTGCAAAACAAGAAAATTAACAAAGTAGAGATCCATAAAGCCTTAAAGATTCTGAAAATGACTGCAAATGTTTTTTTTACAATTAATGCAGTCCAAGAGATATCGCATATTGTATCACTGTTAAATCCTGACTGCATTTTTCCCCCCCTTGGACCCTTTATTTAATGTTAGTATTTCTTGTTAATTATGCTTAATGTATATAAAGATGTGTGTAAACATATATATATATATATATATATATATATATATATATATATATAGCGCAACTAATAACTAAAATATTTTAAATGCAAAAAAAAAAATTAGGTGAACATGCCCAAAAAATAATGTACACCCTATTTTAAAACCTAAGAATATGAGCAATCACCACATACTTCCATGGTTGGGCATGGCTTTGTCTGGAAAAGTGGTGGGCTGACTAACACTGGCTACAATCACTGCACTGTACTATATGAATATACAAGCATGCACCTCCTGTGTGCTGGTCAAATTTCTTGTCTGTGGAATTGACTAACACTTACTGGTGAACTGGAGGGCTGACTGGTGGACACAGTGACTGTTCGCACACAGTGATTGGTATATATATTTCTCACAGTGAATGGTACACAAGTCTGCCCACAGTGAATGGTACACGAGTCTGCCCACAGTGAATGGTACACAAGTCTGCCCACAGTGAATGGTACACGAGTCTGCCCACAGTGAATGGTAAACGTGTCTGCCCACAGTCAATGGTACATAAGTCTGCCCACAGTCAATGGTACATAAGCCTGCCCACAGTGAACGGTTCATACGTTTCCCACATTGATTGGACATAAGCCTGCCCACAGTGTCTGCCAGCCCCCCAGTAGCTAGACCCCCTTCCCCCTCCTGCACACTGTTGGTAGGCCCCCAGCACACAAGTTGGTAGGCCCCAGCACACAAGTTGGTAGGCCATAGTGTACTTAAATCCACCCTCCAATGGACCAGAGGATAATCCTCCACCCAGGCACTCCCACCAAAAAAAATATAAAAAATTGCATTCTCTGAGAATGGGAGGTAAGACATAGCTCCTTTACCTCCCCCTCCTTCAATTAAAGTAAAAAAGGATAGGTTCACTTTTTGAGTGACCATATCCTATAAATGTGCACAATTTTTACTAGTTAGTTTTTTTCCAATGCTTTTGAGGTTTGACATGCCATTTAAACTCATGCAGTATGACTACATTGAAACCTATACAGCCCGCTTCATTTTCTAATGGAAATACTGACCAGTCTTGCATTGGGAAGATTATATTGGTCAGGGATATTTAACTTTCGTCCCGCTAGATGTTTGAAAACTACAACTCATAGCATTCCTTTGTTGCAGGGAGTTGTAGTTGTAGAACATCTGAAGGGCCACATGTTGGGCATCCCTGATGTAGGTGTTAGGTTTTAATGGAATGCCTTACATGTTAATTAATCTCCAAACCAATCAGCAGCAGGGGTGCCATAATTAACCCCTCATTAGGGCAAGCACAATTAATGCTCCTCTCTATCCATAGCCTGGACTGATAATAGGGGTTATTAACAGTACTGATTTCTTACCACAGGATTGGGGTTGGCAGAGCAGTTGGCCCACACACTGGAACAACCGAGCCACTCACTCTCACTTAGATCCATCTGTGCATTCAATAACACAACATGGCAAGCACATGTGACCTACTTACAGTGCGCACAGTACGTGCCTTGGTGCCCTTGGGGATCTGGTGAGAGTAAGTTAATGCGTGCTTATATTAACTTGCGAGTATTAGTAAGTGGGGTCTTGACCAGGCAGTTTTTGCCAGAGTTTTGTCTGACCTTTGTGCCAGGCACATGCTAATTGAACCTAACTCTAAGTTCTTAAAGGGGAACTGTGGTCTCCAAACAAGTTAAGTCTGAGGTCTGAGTAACCCACGGCACCCGAGAGTGGGCGGGCTTAAACACCCGTGAGTGGGCAGGGCTTAGGCACCCGTGGGTGGGCGGGGCTTAGGCACTCACGAGTGGGCGGGGCCACATGGGGCTGCAAGATAATGGGCCATGGGGGGCCTGCAACTGGAGGGACCATGGGGTCCATGAGTGGGAGGGACCAGGGGGGCTGCAAAGGGGAGGAGGAGACACAGGACAGATTGACTGACAGTTTCAGAGCAGGAAGTGCAGGGGACCTGGGGATGCTGCTGCCATATCACACACAAAAATGTAAATATCTTCAAAACTATGCAAAATAAACAATGGAAATAAATTGCAAAAATTCTCAGCAGAGCAATTCCTATCAATTTACCTAAAGTCATTTTTGGACCACAGTTCCCCTTTAAGTAAATTACTATAGTGTTCTGTACAGAATTTTTTCCATCTGGGTGGTATAAAAAAGTACCCAGTTGGGCTGCCTAGTCAAAAGACTAGGGAGAAGACTGCAGTGCATAGTCACCTGTAGGTGCCGGTTCCTCCAAACTCCTAATCCCAAACTTAAGATTTGTTTATGAACATCTTTATAATTTGTTCTAAAATGAGAACTATGGTCTCAAAAGTTAGTGTAAAATAAATAGTTTCCTTTTGTCTTTAGCCCTGTAATTTAATTGTCAGTAAATATGGTGGTTATAAAGTTAATGTTTCTGTTTGTCTCCATATACTGATAGAATCCACTGCTGATCAATAGCACAATCCACATCATAAGTGATCACCCTCTTGTAATTTTCAGACTTTTAGGCTGAGGTCACACTGCAACACACCGTAATCGTGCATGGAATCCTGTGCGTTATCGAATGCAATTGTGTGCGCAATTATTGTGCGTCGTGTTTGTGCGTGCAATTTTGACGTTTAGTTATGGAAGCGCATGCGTTAACGCACAAAAAATGGTTAACGCATGCGCAATCACATGTGCATCAGAAATAGCAGAATCGCTTTCCAGCGCTTTATATTTTAACAAAATTGCGTGCACAAAAAATGCGCAAACGCAAAAAATGCGCATGTGTGGCCTAGCCCTTAATGGTAGAATTATAATTAAATTATGCAAATGGTGTATGTAAACTACTTTTTTTTTTTTTAATTGCATCATTGAATATTTCATCACTCCACAACCTTCCTATCTAGTGACTAATGTTTTACCCACTCAGGACATTATCATTCCTGGTCTATTTCTATGTTTATTTTATCATAGCAGTCTGATTTAATTTCCTTTTGCTAAATTATGTTTGCTGAGGTTCTTTAAATTTGAACATGGATGTCCTGGAAAATGTAGCTCAAAGTATGAACATATCATCTGAGATTCAAGCAGAGATTTATTAATTAAAGAAAAGCAGAAGGTTTTTATAATGTCATTAGCTAAAAGGCTTCTCCTGGTTTTAAGCCTTAATTAAAGCTACTACATCAAGTAGCATGCCCATGGTTCATTACTGAATACAGGCATGACATCAATGGTAATTCATCATCTGTATTGTTGAAATAAAGTCACTTTTGCACAAAAGCCAAATTTTGATGTCATTCCTTAGCAAAAGAGTATTTTTCAGTAGTTTGTAGTTAAGACATTTAGGGCTGTGTTTTAACTCCTTTTTAATAATAAAAAAAGGGGCGGGGGAGATCAAAATGCTGGAAATAACATTGCTCCTGGGGAGCAATAATAATCAGTCACTATCATTAATTTATGACCGCACTGTAAATTAACAACCATGGCATCAATTCCTCTCCAAGTATTGGCATAGGAGATTCTAAAGATCAGGGTTCTGGAATTAGAAGTTTAAAAGTAAAGGAAAGTAATTCCTTCCTGTGAGTAATGGCCAGCTTCCTACTCATCACACACAGTTCCAAAGACACCAAGGAGAGAATAAGCAGGGGGCGTACATTAAAAAAAAAAAAAAAGACAAAGTAGGTTGGTTAGGTTTACCTAATTTTTACATTTTAATTCTGCTATTAGCATCTTCGGTTGAGAAAGTTCCTTTAGTATTACACAACAACAACATTTTTAAAATAATGAAATCATTCCATATCTTTGAATGCTTTCTAAAAGCTGATGCTAATAGACATTTTTGTAAATAATTTTAAATACATTTTTCATACATGGGGCTACAGAACACTTTCATAAACAGCAATAGAAAGTCTGTACTACTGTGCCCATTCCATTGCAAGTTAGAACCTGAATTTGGGTTACTTTTAAGCAAAACATCCTAAGCTTCCAGACCCTTTCTGAAAGGATATTATCCCTTAGGGGGAAAAAAAATGTTTTCAATCTTTCAGTCAATAAAGCTGTACTCCCAGTATTACTTTATTGGTGGCCTAATATGGAAAGGTAACCAAACATTACAGTCCAAAGCATTATCAAGAGTTATTTTAAGGGGCTTGCCCTTAACCTTACAAAAGCTTTATTAGAAACCATAAACATGTAGGTAGGGATAGACTGGTAGTTTCTGGTTCCATGATCAAATGTTCATCAGTCAAAACAACCAACACTAGTTTTTGATACTTACCTACTGAACTGCTGGAACTAGTCACCTGTGCAAATCTTATAATATTGGCCAATAGGAGTCCAGGCCGGGTACTATTTTATCTCTCAACTGGCTAACATTGTAAATCAATTTTAGCAATAAATTTGGTAATGACATTTATGGAGGAACATTTTAATTACAGTTCATAATAACGTTCACAATTTATTATTTATTTGACTTGCGTATTCCTTCCAGGTGAAAATCAATATTTGTTCTATGGTCTGCATTTGCCATGTCAAGACCAGGTTGGTCCTGCAATTGCAGCTGTACACAGATTTTGTTACATTGTACCTTGTGTTGTTTAAATTCGCAGCAACTCCATCTTTATATTGTTCAGATCACCTGTGAGGGATCTCAGTGTCTTGTGTCTGTGTATTCTCATTTATTCACCTATAAGACTATTATGTTTAATATCTGTGAGGGTTCAGAATGACTATGTGAATTTAGATCCATCACTACGAGAATGCATATACAGTATGGTATATTCTGCCAATTTTTGCCCAACTATCTATATACTTGAGTATAAACGGAGGTACCCATTTTTACCTAAAAAACTAGTAAAAGTGATGACTTGAGTATAAACCGAGGGTCGTAACTACCTTCTGATTCTGTATTGTTTTGATGCCTTAGTTGACCTTTAAACGGACAGCAGAATTTCCATACAGTAGTCCAATACAGTAATAGCCAAATCCAGTATGGATATTTACTATATGGGATTACTGTATGGGAATTCTGCTGTCCATTTGAAGGGCAACTAAAGCCTCAAAACAATACAGAATCAGAAGGAGAATGTTATCTATTGTTGCCTTCTGATTCTGTATTGTTTTGAGGCTTTAGTTTCCCTTTAAATAGACCGCAGAATTCCCATACAGTAGTCCCATACAGTAATAGCCATACTGGGTTTGGCTATTACTGTATGATGATTCTGCTATCCATTTAAAAGGCAAACAGCCTCATTCCTTGGCACTGCAGATGTTTGGAAACTACAACTCCCAGAATGCTTTATTTGCTATGAGTTGTAGTTTCCAAACATTTGCAGTGGCAAGCACCCTTACCCTCCCCTCCAGTTAAGTGGGCAAGGCGACTTTCCGGTAAGTGGGTATTCAATCCATCTGTGCTTGTTTTTCAGTCACTCACTCTGCACACTACTCTGCAACAGGCAGTGATGTCAGCCGGCAGATCAGTACAGACAGCGTGCGAGCAGCGGCCGGATATGCAGAGGGAGTGACTGACTCGAGTATAAACTGATTTTACAGCCTGAAACCTTGGTTTATACTCGACTATATGCGGTATATTTTGGAGATTGTTACACACGGTTTATCTGTTGTATTCAATTAGATCAACTGGACTTGAAATGTAGTTCTTGAAGACGTTTCGCTAGTCATCCGACTGGCTTTCTCAATTCAGAATGACTTGTACAAGAATCTGTGGCAATTATGTACCCTGGAAAATCCCAATTAGCATATCACAGCCAGGTGTTAAGGGTGTGATTGGATAGTGGCTAAGAGGTGTTATAGGAACGCCCAGAGTAAGGTGTTAAAACAGCATTGTACATGGCAGACAGTTGGTGTCGAACCCCCCCACCTCTATTTAGGCTTGGTTTCTTTATTTTCACATAAATGGCCTCCTTAACACCTCTCTTGAACCAGTCACGTTCCTTCGCCAGTATGTTAACATTACAATCTTCAAAGGTATGTCCTTTATCCTTAAGATGCAGATACACGGCTGAGTCCTGACCCGAGGAATTGGCTCTTCTGTGCTGGGCCATACGTTGATGCAGTTGCTGTTTGGTCTCCCCCACATACAAATCAGAGCATTCTTCACTGCACTGCACTGCATATATGATGTCGCTTTTCTTGTGTTTTGGTATTGGGTCTTTCGGATGTACCAATTGCTGCCTCAGTGTGTTGTTCGGTTTAAAGCAGACAGGGATACGATGTTTTTTGAAAATTCTTCTTAATTTCTCGGAGACCCCTGCTACATATGGGATGACCATGTTCTTCCTCCTGTCTTGCTTTTCCCCTTCACTGTTGGTATTCGTGTTCTTTTCTTTCCTTCTACTTCTTTTGACAAAGGCCCAGTCTGGATATCCACAAGTTTTAAGGGCTCCTCTGAGATGTTTCATTTCTTTAGCCTTCGCCTCTGTGCTAGTGGGGATGTTCTCGGCTCTGTGTTGCAGGGTTCTGATGACCCCCAGCTTGTGATCTAAAGGGTGGTGGGAGTCAAACATCAAATACTGATCTGTGTGTGTTGGTTTTCTGTAAACCTCTACTTCCAGTTTACCATTCTCCCTGACTTCTACCAAGCAGTCCAAGAAAGCCAGTTTGTTGTTTTGTTCCTCTTCCCCACTATCTAATCACACCCTTAACACCTGGCTGTGATATGCTAATTGGGATTTTCCAGGGTACATAATTGCCACAGATTCTTGTACAAGTCATTCTGAATTGAGAAAGCCAGTCGGATGACTAGCGAAACGTCTTCAAGAACTACATTTCAAGTCCAGTTGATCTAATTGAATACAACAGATATACCATGACCTGGATGAATGAGAACCTTCACAAGCTTACACACGGTTTGATTTTGTATGGTACAGCAAAATGTTATGGCAGCAGAAGCTTTGTCCTTTTTTGTCCATTTGGTTTTTGTTATATTTTTCAGTACCTAAGCACCTGCCTCATTACTTAGCTTCCAGTTAGTTATGCCCGATCTTTTGTACAAATAGTTGTCTTTTAACCTAAACAGTCCATGACTAAAACTGGTCACATTTCGAAATCTTTTTTTTTTGTTCATTCATTGGTTTTTAATGATTTTTTGTGTAACAATGGCACCACCTACTGAGAAACCTATTAAATTGCATGATTTAAATAAGATTATTATTTGTACATGTATGCATGTATATATTTATATAGCAGCACTTCTAAAACAAAAATCTGTACAAAAAATAAAAATAAATACATATATAAAGTAAACAATTGCTTAAACCATGCAACATAAGAAATAGAGGTCCCTGCCCCCATAGTGTTTACAATCTAGTCAGGTGGGTAACATACAGATATATTCAATCTAAATCATGTCAGTGGAGCCTAGGCCTATACCTTGTGTCCTAAGTTAATTGACCAAAGGATAGCTGCAATATATGATTAGTCCAATCTGTTTTCTGTAATTCATATGAAACTGAACCATACATGTTTTTTATTCCAACATTGATCAGGTGTTTTTATGTGAAAATGAAAAGAATTTGCCCTGTTTAAAGGGTCCCCTTCCTATTTTAAACTTTAATTTTATTTAATATGACTCAATACTTTCATTGAGATATATACTAATAAGGGAAGCGAAAGTTATTGCAAGGCATTTAAAGTTTACCTCCACCCTCATAACAAGAAAATAAAGAAATAATCTCAAATAAAGGCACCAGCACATAAGTCTGGGCTCATATTAGGGGCGAGTCTCCACGGGGCCAATTATTCCCATATATATATATATATATATAGTCCAAAATATGGGCACTCTTCCCCTAATATGTAACTCTTTTAGAATAAAATACCCCGGTGCCACCAGTAGAGAGATATATACAAATCCTTGAACAAATCCGGTGATTTTGTAGTCAAACAAATGGCTTTAATTGGCCATGGTGAATATATATATATATATATATATATATATATATATATATATATATATAAAAAAGAAGTGTAACAGCAGCAATCCACTTGGTAAAAATTACAGGGTTGGTGCACGCACTGGTGAGGATAACCTGTACTCCTCCAATGAATATAGAAAAGAAACATATTTGTGCAGCACTCTTTGATTGTTTATTTCTTATAAATCATCATATCAAGATAAAAGGCTTTTATCTTGATATGATAAATGCTTTTATCTTTATATTGTACAGGTGTGTGTTTGGCTTAGATGGGAGAGAAAGACGGAAAAAGAAGTGCACAGTTGGTAATGTACGGTCATGTATTTTATAGTTATGAATTGAGGAGGTGACATTGCTTGAGGGACGTATAGCACATATGTTTACTGCAAAACCTTATATACAACGTTATCAGTTTTTCCACTTAGAGCGTAAATATACAAATGTTGTGGTGAACCTACTTGTGAACATGCTACATTGAATTTGCCGTTAGGAAAACGTGTTGATTGCAACTGAATACTGCATACCTCACTGATGGGCGTCAGTGTCTCTGAAGCATGTGACGCGCGGCTCTTTGTCTGTGTTGTTAAAGCCTGGCTTCATTCTGTTGCGCTGTCTGTGCGTTGTGTGTTTTTATTTAGCGTGCTCAATTTTTTGCACATTTGTTAGCAGTAGGTCACTTTGTTTGCACTGTAACACTTTATCCTTGCACAAGGACCGCTTTATATTAACTATTAGATCCCAATCGATGAAGTTCGTTTCTGGTCCGAATTGAAAGTGCCATGATGTCTTTGTTCTTTTAGTTGTAACTATCTGTGAAGTGTGTGACATGTGGGCAGTGTGTGTCTGTTTTTTAAGTCTAGGTAATGCAGGTAATTTCTGTGTAGACCATACCCCCTAACCGTTCTGGTTTGAATTGGTGGATGGGGCATGTCTGCGATGTTGCAGTGGGTGGGGGCACGGCATTCTAGGGTGTGGACAGTCTGGGTCGTGTCTGTGATGTTGTGGTGTCCAGGAGGCTTGGACGTAACATTTGGTGGTCGCGATATTTGGGAGCATGTTTAGGGGCGTGGGTGTGGTGTTTGGGTGTGCCTGTGCTGTTTGGGGGCATGGACAGGATGTTTGTGTATGTAAATGTGAGTCAGGAACAGATCTGGGATGTTTGGGGGTGTGGCCATGATGTATGGGGGCGGACCTTAATGTTTTTCGGGGGGGTGACCGCAATATCTGTTAACTTGGTTACAACATTTGGGGGCATGGCAGTTATCTTTGTGTGCATGGCCTTGATGGTTGGGGTATGAGCGTGACTGATGTTTGGGGGTGTTGCTGTGACAGCAATATCTGGGGGCGTGGTCACATTCCAGGAGTCTCTGCTTTAAATTTCTTAGCATGACAATAATTATATCACCAATAGTAACACAGTCTCTTTCCAGGGTTAATATTTTAAAACCTTCCAGCAGCAAACTGTAATGTGTTACAGACCTTAAGGGAAATATCTGGCTCCCTCGGTTATAGAAGCTGTTCTGTGTCTCTGAGTTGTGTAGCCGTACATTACACTGTTGTTGTGTCACTGAAGTGGCCCTTCATCTGAGTTGAATTAGGGAATCACACTCTGCAAGTGACTTGCAGGCTTTTTATTGGTCAAACTGGACTTCACAGGCGTTGTCTCTTACAGAGGGCATTGTCGTTATGTGGATGTATTCAGGGGTGTGGCTGTGAGGTGAGCACATACATTCAAGATTTCTGCTTTATATATATATATAAGGTGGATTCTGACTACCACATCCGGAAGGTCTATGGGTGGTTGTTTGACATACTGAAAAGGAAACATCAGAAGCAGATCTCTCCCCCCCATTGACAGTGAGGTCAAAGCCTAACTGACGTAAACCGCCTTTTTTAGGCACGACCACAGGCGCCCTGGGAAACATAGAGAAAAAGAACAGGCCGTCCACCCAGGCCACTAAGACAAAAGTAGTGTACAATCTAAATAATCATCACCTAACAGAAGATGAATATAGTCTCCTAAATAAAGGATTAAACTTGTCCCTGCTCCACACCATGATCCGTTTATGGATGAAATTGATCTCAAGTTTCAGAGACGTCTAAAACTTAATGACTGTTGACATTAAATCTTGCCCTACACCTTTCAGAGGACGGAGTACTTTTGATTCTCCAAACACTCCTGCTATCAAAGTGTTTAGTAATTTGGTTAAAAGTGAGCTGGAGTTGAATATTCATGATAGTCAACATTTTTCTTGGTCCAACCTGTCTGCTGGTGAGAAATGGGCTCTTAGGACCCTCAGAGAAGACCAAAGATTGGTCATTCGATCCGCAGACAGGGGAGGGGCCATAGTATTGTTGGACATTGAATATTATAAAAAGGAGCTCGGGGACCAATTGTCTGACACTAAAACTGACATAAATTACCAGGCGACCCGACTAATAGTGGCTTACCAGGTGGAGTGGATCACTCAGGATGAGTCACGGAGGAAGCCAAATGCCCCCTCATTTATACTGTACCTAAGATTCATAAGTCAGTTACTGCCCCACCTGGACTCCCTATAGTGGCCTCACATTCCTCTATTCTGAAACCGCCCTTGGTTTATTTAGACCATTTTTTACAACCAATTGTTAAGAGGATGCAATCGTACCTTAGGGACGACAGTGAACTTTCGCCAAATTTTGAAGTCGCTCGATATGCCCTTAAATGGTACCCTCCTAGTTACCTGTCATGTACATAGCCTGTACACTGTTATTCCTCAGACTGAGGGGATTGAAGTGTGTAAAAGAGCCCTAACACTAGCTGGAGTGACTAAACCACCAGTTGAGTTTCTTGTGGATCTGTTATCTTTTGTCCTGGGCCAGAACTATTTTAGGTTCAGGGATGACTACTACCAACAAATTACCCAGAACCGCCATGGGCATGAATGTTGGTCCATCATTTGCCAACCTTTTTTTGGAAGCACGTCGCCTGCACTTTGTAGCACTTTTGCATGTTAATAAACTGTTGAACAAGACCCAGGAGTGCGCTGACATCATTGTCCTTTTCTGTATCTTCATCATACAGCCAGCACCCGGCTTCTTTTGCTTATTCTATATATATCTCGGCAGTATAATAGTCAGTATAATTATGGCACCTCCTTTATCTAAATGTCTAATGGTAATCCTATTATCACTGGCGAGTTCCTTCAAAGCTTGTCTCTCTTAGTTAGATGTATTGACGAACTTATGTCTCAACTCAGTCCGATCAATCAGATGAAAATTTCTGAGTACTTGCTTCATATACGTCTCTACAGGTACTGAGGAAAGGTAGCAAGAGTGATTTGTAAACATTGGTCTTTACTACAAACGGCATTGCCTAATATTGAAGTATTGGATCAATGGTCTCTTCTAAAAGGGTGATGATAGAGGGAACCACAAAGGGTACTTGGTTGAAGGGCCTAAATAAAAGGATGTCCCCATGTTTGTTGGTCATGTCACATCTTTCCCTCAATAGCACTGCGGATGGATGACCTATGATTTGCCATCTGTTCACGGAAGGTCGTTGTGGTCATCCCAACATAGAATAAACTGCATGGGCTTGTTATAAAATATATTCTACATTTACTCATACATGCCAAATGTTTTTGAATAAAAATTGGTTTCCCTGTTTGTGGGTGTGAGAATTTATCCCCAGATAGCATACTGCGATAGGTGATGCCGTTAGGGCATTTGAAGCATCCACATCTCATAGTGGACTGCGACTTTTGTGGCCATTTGTTGGTAAAGACCAACATATTTCTCAACCTCTTCCCTCTTTTGTATACCTGTTGTAGTTTTGCATTGGAGAATGGTAGCTGTTTGTTACTCTTCACAACGTGCCAATGCTTCTCCATCCGTTTCCCCAATTCCTTACTCTTAGGATAGAACTTGTAAACAAAGTTAATACATTCACTTTGTTCCCTATACGTACAAACAGGCCCCCATAGTAAAGTTGCATCCTCCTCAGTAAAAACTTCCTCTTCCAAAATTGCAAATAGCCTGCAGTTTTCATCGCATTGTGCCCAAATTAAACAGTCTGTACGTAACCATTGAAATATACTTACTAATGACCAAACACTTCCATTTGTAGACACTAGTCCGATTTTCGCCTCTTAAAAATTTACTAGTAAAAACTGATCTGTCCCGTAATAAAACACCATTGTTTGACACATGGTTGTCCTCAAAAAAGATGGGGTGTTACAGATGCCTTGGATGTCAGGCATGTAACGCCATGCTCACGGGATCAGATTTTCCTCACCCACAGACGGGGCGTAGGTTTAAAATCAAGCAAAGATTATCTTGCCTCAGTACGGATGTTATTTATTTTATAACATGCCCATGTGTGCTATACTATGTGGGCAAAATGTCCACAACGCCTCGTGAATGGTTGGCAAACCATAGAACATCAATCAGGGCGGCACTTTTGGAAGGTGGGTCACCCTCTCATTACCCTTAATTTGATGGTGATAGATCAGATCACGAATATACCTGATACTAAGGAAAGGGAAAGAAAATTGTTACAAAAGGAGGTCTGGTGGATAAGTACTTTAGAAACACTTAAGACCCAGGGGCCTTAATGAACAGGTGGTATTATGTTTTTTGTAGGTGTTGGGGCCCTGAACGATTGAAGATTATTACAGTAGAAAATGAAAATCTTGTTAATCTCCTTTAATCTGACTGTGAAGTTGAATACCTTAATGAAGGGTGCTGCATATAGCACAGTAAAAAAAGATGGTAACTTTCCTCTTCTATAAATCATTAATTTGATAGATTTGTATTGGCTTCCCTTCTGCTGACTGTGTCCTTGTATGATAACAGTATGTATAAAAATTAATTGATTTCTAGTTTGGTAACAACCTGGTGGATTCTTTTATATTAATAATCCTAGTAAAATAATGATAGATAATAATGAGTACTTATTGTAAAGATACTGGTAATTTACTTGAACCATATGTTATATGTGTACATGCCTTTAATACTTTTAACTTTTATATATTCACTTTTTATATATCCACTTTTAGGTGATTTTAATATTTATCACTGTTGGTTGTATATTTATATATCATGTTGGGATAGTTTATACTTCTAGGTGATATAGAGGGTTAACAAATACTTATTTGGATAACTGGGGGGCGGGTCAGTGTGATGTATGGAAGGTACCTATTATAGGGAAGCTGTGTGCAGTGATCTCACATCCTGATGAAGGCTACTGGTTAGCTGAAACACGTTGATGTTATGTGAATAAAGTTCATAGTTTGTTTCTTTATCCAGACCGCTGGGTGCTCTGTTCGTTCCTATATCGCATAGTTGCAATTTACAGAAGCACCGCAGCAGCTGAACTTGAACTTGAAGCGTTGAGTGTGGAGGAACCAATGGATGTGTGTGTGTGTGTGTGTATATATATATATATATATATATATATATATATATATATATATAATTTATTTAAAACTAGTTTTATTTGTGGTTAAGGTTAACAGGCAACGTTTCGGTGCTGTTTACCACAAATAAATCTGTATAAAGTCCTTTAGGAGTGCTCTATATCTCTATACTTTCATCTATTGTATCCTGTAGCAGCACCCAGGCTATAATACACCTTGGCAGGAGCCAGTTGTTTGGACAGTTTATGTATGTTGCTATGTGAAGATACAGTGTCTATAAAAACTTTGTACAGGGATGTTTTAAACTGTTGTTCAAATCCAGGGGAACTTCCAGGTAAACTAAGTAGAATAAACCTGCAGGTCTGAGAATAGACCCAGGCAATCCTGCCACAATGCGCAGTTCAAGCTAAACAGCACCATTGGGAAACCCTATACAGGATCCTGATTAACATGATAGGTTCATACTAATTAGTAGTTACCACAGCAAGTTCCAGATTTACAGTCACTATAGGGTTAGGACAGCACAGGATACTGATTGGCTATATAGTTTAAGGAGAGGTGGGGGTTAAAGGAGCAGAAAGTTTTTATTGATTGGCTAAGACTGCCACATGTTTTACAAACAGCACATCAAAGAATGTTATACTGACATTACGACTTCCTTTCAGTATTGACATTGAGACCCATTAGCAGTCACAGGGCTGTGGTTTAACCTCATATTTTGACTATTCCATATTAAAATAGGAACCTCAGCTCTGTAAGTAAGTTTGTATATTTGAAAAAAAGTTGTATATTTTGTCTTGTACCTAATATAAGTCGGTGCTATACTTTATAAACATTTATTGATGGTCATTAAAATAGTAATAACACATTTCCTATGTAATATCCTATACCTATATATATATCCCCCAGCAAAATTAGGTTTCATTTCACTTACCTTTTCTTCTGGCGCTCCTAAGGATATTTACAAAGCCTGATCCCATCTTTCCTTCTTACTGCTGCTTCCAATGGCTGACTGCCAATAAGAAAAAAAAGCTCCTGCTGCTGTGTGAGCTTGTAACCAGGGAGAGAGGTATCTGGCTTTGTAAGTATCCCAAGGAGCATTGGAAGAAGGTGAGTATAGCGGAACCCAGATGTGTGTGATCCTGGTTATTAATACAAAAATATATTTCTCGTTTGAAGGGTGGGCTTGGCCTAAAAGAATTTACTTATTTCACACGAGTATTTCTTTGGTCAAGATTGTCTAGTGATTCATCATTATAATCGCCAGTTTCTGGTAAGGCTAGTTTACCATAGGGGTAAACCAATGTATTAGCCCAGGCAGGGGCATAACTACCAGGGGGGATCAGGAGCCCCCATCTACTTATTTTTCCTATGACGGATACAGCCTCTACCCAGAAAATGACAGTGGATGAAGCAGGGATAGGGGCCCCATCATGGTTTTGCTTGGGGCCCCAGTGATTCCTAGTTACACCCCTGAACCCAGGGCCTTAACAGTCTTTCAAACATGGTTGCTAGATATCCCTATTTGGACGGAATTGCGCCGACTGCAGAGACAAAATCCAAAATGCAGGTGAAGCCCCGCCCTTGGAAAACCCAAACCTGCCTCACCACCCTTGACACCACCCCCACCCACTAAATAGCAGCCAGAATCTGGCAACCCTGCTCCCAAACAATAAGCATGGAATGGTTAGGGGCTAGTCCACACTAGGATGTTTTAACGTACAATCCGACCGCACATCAAAAAGCACACGCTAGTGATGGCCAGCTGGTCCGGCCACACTAGGTAAACAGTGTTGTCCTTTTTGGAGCTCATGCCATCACCAATTTTTTGTGAATCAACATTGTGCGGATTGAAGTACAAGCTGATAGTAACTAGCGAGACAAAGGTGTGCATGTAGTGTAGTCTTAGCCTTAAGGGTTTGTTGGGAGCCCCCTTACATCATGCTTTGCCCCGAGCCAGAGAAACTGTCAGGAATTTTTTTTTTAAACCTGAGCTTTCTCTTAATGGGACAGTCATACCCCCCATTTATAGATTTAGCATTCCTATATATAACAATTATAATTAGTGCCTATTGTAGCAAACACTGTGTCACATATATTATTTGTTTTTTAGGCAGCAATTTAATACTACCGTATAAAGATGTAATATTGATAAGATACCTTGGTAAGTGTGCACATTTAAATTGCCTGGACCCTTACACATCAGTTTGAAGGTTGGATTCTAGTCAAGTCTTTTTTTTAATCGTTGTTTAATGATTTGTTATTTTGCTCACATCTGATACACCTTAGAATATTTTATCAAAAACTCACGCTACTTATTCTATACATCGTTTTAGCATATGCCTAAAATGTACAAATGCCTAATAAGTGTGATGTTTTCATCTCTGTCCCGTTTTGTTAATTTAGTTTTGTTTTTCTTTTAGAAGGAGCTGAGCCTTCCCAGAAGAGGAAGTTTGTGAGTATCTAATTTTTTTGTTACAATAATTCTCCTTATATTATGTTTAATATGTATTAATTGAGGCCAGCTACACACAGGCCAATTTCAGCCTGATATTCCCTCTGACAGATTTATTGACCAAGCTGTAATCCGTTTGTCGGAATTAGAGTGATATGGCTGTTATTTCGTCCCAACTGATCTTTTTGCATACTTAAATAGTAATGATCGGAAGGACTTACCAGAACTGGTTATTAAGATTGACTCTATAACTATTATATCTGCCATGCTATACAGCCACACTTTCTAAGGGCTGTACCACACGTGTTTTCTCATGTGTGTGCAATCACATTTGCAATTAATTAGCATGTGTGAGATCAATGTGGGTTTTAGGAAAAAAATTTTTGCAGATTGCATGCGCTCAGATTCTGGACGTCTTAAAGGAACACTAAATCAAAAAAAAAAACTATGTGCCATCTGTTTGTATTATTCACAGGGAGGTGAGAACACTAGTCTCACCTCCCTGTGAATAATATTACGCTCGGGGGACTGGAACTTACCTTACCCGCCGCTCCACTCACAGCCGCTCAGTTACTGAACAGCTGTTCTCTCCCGATCGCGCGCCCTATCTTTTGTATTGGTGCGCATGCGCCTAAGATAGGGCGCGTGGTCGGGACAGAGCGGCTGTCAGTGACTGAGTGGCTGTGAGTGGAGCGGTGGCTAAGGTAAGTTCCAGGTCCCCCGAGCGTAATATTATTCACAGGGAGGTGAGAATAAGCGCTCTCGCCTCCCTGTGAATAATACAAACGGATGGCACATAGTTTTTTTTTTTTTTTTTATAAAACCTGAGTTTAGTGTTCCTTTAAACCACAACACAGCACACTTAAGTTACCATCCGGTCCAATGAGACCTTAGACTTACACAATAACATGTTACACCCCTTAATACATCCCTTGATCCTGATGAAGGTGATCTGAGTAGCACCCAAGTACTGAAAAATACATAAAAAAATACTGGGAACCCTTTGGAATTATATGGATTTCTGCACAAATTGGCCATAACAATAGACAATCACGGTCTGCTTAAACTATATACCACGCAAATAATTAAATGTTTCCATGTTATTTGTTCATTGTTTATTGAACAAACCATGTAAACATTTACAGTGCAGGTGTAAAACTTATCTGAACTCTTGGATTTAATAACTGGTTGAACCTACTTTGTCAGCAATAACTTCAACCAAACGTTTCCTGTGATTACCGATCAGACATGCACAACGGCCAGGTGTAATTCTTGACCATTCCTCTTTACAGAACTGTTTCAGTTCAGCAATATTCATGCCACAGCATCTCAATTGGGTTGAGGTCAGGACTCTTACTGGGCCACTCAAAAAGGCGTATTTTCTTCTGTTTAAGCCAGTCTGTTGTTTATTTACTTATATGCTTTGGGTTGTTGTCCTGTTGCAACACCCATCTGCTGCTGAGATTCAGCTGGTGGACAGATGGCCTTAATTTGTCCTGCAAAATGTCTTCATAAACTTGGAAATTCATTTTTCCTTTGATAATAGCAATCTGTCCAGGCCCTGATGCAGCAAAGCTGCCCAAACGATGATGTCCCACCACCATACTTCACAGTTGGTATTAGGTTTTGATGTTGGTGTGCTGTGCCTCTTTTTCTCCACACCTATGGTATTGTGTCTTTCTTCCAAACAACTCAACTTTGGTTTCATCTGTCCGCAGAATATTTTGCCAGTACTACTGTGAAACATCCAGGTGCACTTTTGCAAACTTTAAACTTGCAGCAATGTTTTTTTGGACAGCAGCAGCTTCCTCTGTGGTATCCTTGCTAGAAATCTATTTTTGTTTAGTGTTTTACGTATTGTAGATTTGCTAACAGGGATGTTAGCAGATGCCAGACAATTTTGTAAGTCTTTAGCTGACACTCTAGGATTCTTCTCCGCCTCATTGAGCATTCTGCCCTGTGCTCTTGCAGTCATCTTTACAGAAAGGCCACTCCTAGGGAGAGTAGTAGCAGCAGTGCTGAACTTTCTCCATTTATAGACAATTTGTCTTACTGTGGACTGATGAACAGCAAGGCTTTTGGAGATACTTTTATAACCCTTTCTGGATTTATGCAAGTCAACAATTCTTAAAAGGTATGTCCACCGCCAAACAAAATTTTAGTATGTGGCAGGAAAAGGCTGTAAACCTTGACCTCGCAAGGTTTACAGCTGCTAAAGATGTCCCCAAATGTACTTAACAGCCTTGGTACTTACCAGCCTTGGTTCCCCTGATGCCTTCTGCTTAACTCCTGTGCCTTTTCCGACCAAGGAAGTCAAGCAGAAGGGGCTCGACCGACATCCTCTTCTGTGATTGGCTAAGGCGCAATGCATTAGCCATTCACAGGAGTGGATGCCGGTCGAGTCCCTCCTGCTTGACTATATAAAGAAAAAACAATATACAGGCAATATACAGAGGAGCTAACTTGCAAACAAGTGTAAAACCTTATTGGTTGGAGTTTTTTTTGCCTTCCTCTGGATCAACTGTTAGGTAGAGCTAAAGAGGAGGGTATAAAGGTTGGACTAGATCAGGGTTTCTCAAATGGTGTGCCAGCACACACTGGTGTGACTTAAGACACTCTGAAGTGTGCCTCAAAATTTGGTGGTAGGAATATTTTCACCAGTATGACTTTTGTAATGTTTGATGTTTTACTACATCAAATTTGATTACAAGATTTACAGTACATAAAATATGGGTAATAACATTAAGCCCAACATTAGGGACAAAGGTGTGCCCCGACAAAAGTTTTACATTACAAGTGTCATAGACTAAAAAAAATTGAGTATCACAGGACTAGATGTATGCATGTCTTTATTCAACTTTAATTACTTTGTTGCTATGTAAAAAGATTTAGTACTTTTGCAAGACTTGCAGTTTTCAATCTCCCTGGCTCAATCCAAAATATTGTTACAAATCCCGGGACTTTCTGTAGTCTTACAGGAAATGGCTTACCTGGCTTGTAACAAATCATTGAGCTCAGCCAGGGAGATTAAAAGCTGTATGTGCTCATTGACGAAACTACTTTTTGCAGAATGGGAGTTAGGAATACTTGCTCCTACCACTCATAAAAATGCAAGGGTAAATATTTAAATATATAGAGTTTAGCTGTATATTTTGCATTTACGTTTATCAATGGGGTCATTTTTTATCTTTATCAGAATTAGAATGAAATAAAGAGTATGTTGAAAATATATTTAAAGGGGACATTATGGAGCCTTAAAATGAGCATTTTTTTTTAAATTAAAAAGACAACACTTGCAGGGCAATTAAACCCCCCATCCCCTCTTCTTTGATAGTACCTAGGTTACTTTATAACCTAAACAGCCAACTTCATACCCCTTGGTACGAGGGAATGGCATTTATATTTACCCCTTCTTTTTGCTATAATAAAGGAGTTTTTTTTACTAGCCACTATTAAGGTTGTGTGATTTTGCTATAATGTGTTGTGCAGGTATACCATTGCTTTTGGTTCTGTTTAGTTTTTTATATTTATATGATTATTTATATTTAGGTTGATTATTTGTCCATATTACTAATAGGTAGTTCCCAAATTAGTTTTTGTGCATTATAATCTGGAACTATGGCAGTGGACCCCTGAAAGCTGCTCCATTAAGCTTACTTTCCAGGGCTTATTTTTAAGTTAGACCCTGGGGTGAGGACCCCTTCTATGTTATAGAAGCTCTCATTCTCCAAGTGCTATTAGAAGTCTCTGAGCAATTCCATATTTTTTTATTTGAGGTCTTGAAAGTAATTTTTCTTCTAAAATAGTTTTTTTTTTTTTTCACATCATTTTGAAGGGATAGTACATGTTTGTATTGCCAGGGATAGGGGAGATGCAGGCCTAGTATTTATTTCTTTGCAGCAACAACTGGACATTTCTTTAGTCTTTAGAACTCCAGATATTTCTAGCTCTTGGTGCCATGATATGGTTTTCTGGTAAGACAAAGTACTTTTAAAGTTAAAGGCAATACTTTTACTTTAAAGGGGGAAATGTCAACCCCCAATATTTAAAAAGATTGACTTTCATCTGAGATTTTCAATGCGATTTTAGAATTTTCGGCTGCTTTTTGAACTTCCGTTATTCTTGGGTTTTTGAAAATGGGAATTCTGTTTTAAATTCTTTGATTATCTTTGAGTATAGATTGGAACCATTACATGTTTTGTATTTTCTGCCTGGGGCTATAATAATTTGTGTAATGTATGTTTTTTCAGGTCTATGATTGCATAAAGGACACTGATTGCAATACAGGTGGCTGTAAATTAGTAGCAACGAAGTTGCATACAAGCTCATGTAAACCTCAAAGCTGCCACCTATGTCTAATTAGGGTGATTGTCCACTGCTGCAAACAGTTATCTAAATTGTACAGTTGTTCCCATAATTTAGTTGTCCTGCACACAAGACTTTAATTTTCAGTGATTACTCTGTTTTCATAGCATTATCCAATACACTTTTTAAACTTTGGTTGTCTCAAAAATATTTTGTCATTTAGCTTTACTTCTTTAATATTGGTAAAGTGATCCATATTACAAGAGGGACAGATTGACAAACATTTTTTCATCGCTGACCTTTGGTCAGGTTCAGTAATGTTCACTTACTTGCTATTCTAGTACTGATATTTTAGGAAGGACTTGCACAAGGGCAACTTGCTGGCTACTGCAAGCACTAGTTGACAGTGAAAGAAATATTCTTGATTTTGCAACACTTTTGAATAAGCATTTAATCTCGCTTTTGTTATTATCTAGGGCAAATCTTTATCTGTCAAACTGTAGTCTTTTATGCAGCTGTTCTACCAAATGATTATAAATAGCCCATTTGGTTTAAAGTGTGCATAGCTCATGCTTCCCCACTGGTGCTATACTTACAGGTAATAATTAACCCCAAATTACTGTCAGTCTTGTCTATATTTATCTGTACAAGCTAAGTGTTAGTAGTCTTTATTGTGCTTGTTTAATTTCAGGTTAATTCACGGTTATTGTAGTTAATTATTTCAGTGTCTGAAGCCTCAGTATGCATTAACAAGTCAATATAAAACAACCATTACTGTGAGTTGAGGTTATTTCTCATTTGATTTTCTATAGAGTAAAAGATATTAATATCTTTTTGGGTTCTTTTTCACTAATGAGGACCTGAACCTCTGTATATTTAAAAACACAAATGTTTTAACTTCGATATTATCCTGTCATGGAAACCGATCATTTTTGTTGGAAAGCCACCCCAGTATTTTTCTATTCATGCCTCAGACATCCCCATAGACTTGTATGAAGTAAATCTCATGATTGAATGGTTTGAAAGGAAAATGTCACTGCAATTACACATGTTGTACTTTACATTATTACATTATATTAATTGTCTTTCTTTGTATATTCCTGAAAAGAAATATGTGAATTTAAAACCTTCAAACACATTTAAAGGGTATGTCCAAACTCACACTTTACATTAAGCAGCACCTTAATCCCACCAGACAAAATTTATATTATACTTATGTCTTATGCTCACCTTTACCAAAAATGCTTCTACCATTACAAACAGAGCACAATCCCTTAGAGTAGCTCTGCTTTCTTCTCTATAGCTCCTCTGCCCTGCATAATGGCACATCTTGTATAGACTTTTTTGGCATACATTAGTGTCCACTGCTTTGCTTTAGGTAAACTAAATTGTGGTGGTATTATAAAAAAATATGTTGAGAGGAACGTTAATCCACATATTTAAAATTTATAGTAATAGATCACCATAAGGTGCATATAAACCCAGAGTCAGCAGCATTTAGCAAAATTAATTAGTAGTTTCTCATCATAGTTTTTTTTATAGTAAACCACCCCCTAACCCCCCCTTTATAGGATAACTATAGTGCGTATAAAGCTTTTTCCAAAAACGTTAAAATATATATACAGGGTTTTTTAATAAAAGTTCTTATCGTTAAAAATGGTGCTAATTTTGCCCAAACCAATCAGATGTTAGCTTTCAAATGTTAAATAATGTCTGATTGGTTGGAGCAAAATTAGCACCATTTTTAACGGTAAGAACTTTTATTGAATCTCCCTGATAGTTCCTGAGGCAGGGAGGTAGCATTGGGACTTTCTACCTCCCAATATCATTTTTATGAGGAACGGCAGCATGAAGAAAACTGCTTCTGACAGACTTCCTGAGTGCTTCAGCATTATCTTTAATATAGGAAGGTCCCAGGGCACTTGTTATAAAATAATTTTGCCACAGGAGTGCTCCCACAAGCCCCCTTTTTGTGTATATCCAGGGCACTTACCTGGCAGATGGAAAATGTACAATATTGTAGCTATTTTAATGTTTGTTTACAGATTGTTTCTCCTAACTGCTCCGTTTTGCTTCCAAAATACTGGAAAGACATGTCTATGCTGACCTGGTTAATCACCTGTCTGCTAACTTTTTGACCACCTCCAGTCAGGCTTCCGCCCTAACCACTCCACGGAAACTGCCCTCACTAAAGTGACCAATGATTTACTTAAGCTGGGTACACACAGTAATGATAAAGCCCCGATACCGTCGAATCCGACGGTACCGGGGCTTTATCGTTATGTGTGTACGCTCGTTTCCCGAACGAGCACGCGGGCGCCGAACGATTGGGTCGGCCGTACGCTCATTCGGGAAAGGACGAAAATTTCCATCGGCCACGCTAGACTCCCTGTAGAGGAGTCTAGTGTGGCCGATGGAAACACACAGTCCCGAGCGTTCTCCTTATGAAGTTCACAGGGAGAACACTCGGGACTGTGTGTATGCAGATCTTTGAAAGATGGCAGACAGGATCTTGCAGATCCTGTCTGTCATCTTTCAGAAATCTGTGCTGTGTGTACCTAGCTTTAGTGCTAAATCTAAAGGTCACTACTCTTTGCTCATTCTTCTCGATCTGTCCTCTGCTTTTGATACTGTCACCTTAGGTATCCAGGACACTGCACTTTCTTGGCTATCCTCCTATCTCTCTGGTAAGACCTTTAGTGTTTTTCACTCTGAAACTAGCTCCACTCCTCGCCCCCTCCCTGTGGGGGCCCCGCAAGCCTTAGTACTCGGTCCTCTTCTTTTCTCCATCTACACCCATGTCCTTGGACAACTCATTAGTTCATTTGGGTTCCAGTATCAATTGTATGCGAACGATACCCAAATTTACATCTCTGCCCCGGATCTCCCTACACTGACATCCCAGGTCCCCGACTGCCTTAGTGCCATCTCTGCCTTCATGTCCTCCCGCTTCTTAAAACTAAACATGGACAAGACTGAACTTGTCCTTTTCCTACCCTCATGATCTGTTCCCCTCCCTAGCCTTACTATTAATATTAACAACACACCCATATCCCCATCCCCTTATGTCCGCTGCCTGGGATTCGCTTGCCAACTCCTGTCGACTCCAACTCAAAAACATCTCCCGCATTCGACCCTTCCTCTCGAAGGAAGCTACAAAAATCCTAGTCCATGCCCTAATCATATCCCGGCTAGACTACTGCAACACACTCCTGTGTGGTTTACATTACCCCCTTACTACCCAATTTGATCCAACCCGCCTTTCACGCTCCACTGCCAATCCATTTACAGCCTACTGATTCCTGTCACCTTATGTCTCACCCCCATATCCTCTAGTCTGTAAGCTCTTTGGGCACGGTCCTCTCTCCTATTGTATCACGGTATTGCTGTATGAAACTCCTCATACTTATATTATTTATTACCTGTGTATGTAATATGTATGACTTATAATAACATGTATTACCCTGTATGTAATGTATGACTTTGTAATTGTAAAGCGCCACGGGAGATGTTGGCTCTATATAAATCAATAATAATAATAACTGTTGCTTATGGCTTGTAACAATGGCCAATGAATGACTTTGGTTCCCCAAGCATGGCACAGTGAGCATGCTCAAGCTTGTAGTGCATCGGGCAGAGACTATCATTGGCAGAACATATTTTGTGGTGATCTGAACTTAACCAATGCAAGAAAGTTTGTATATCTGTAGTTAAGGAGCGGACATGCCCTCTAAATGAAGCATAATGTTTGTTTTCATTTAAAAGTATAATAGTATGTCGCACAATGCACTCACAGGCATTATAATACAGAGTAGCTTCTTTAAATGGTATCTTCACCCTGAAAAAAATGTTTTTAGTGAAGGGCACCCTAACACGCCCCCAATCGCCATGTTTGTTTTTTATTAAAAAAGCATCAGAAATGTTACCTACATTGCTTTGTTCCCCCGGCGCTCTCATTCTGGCGACGTAAGTTGCAAGCAGGGGCCTAACTGGCAGGCACAACTGTGATTAGATGAGCGGCAGACAATCACAGACATGGCTGCTGGCAATGCAGAGTGCCGGGGGGTACAAAGCAATGTGAGTAAATTTCTGCTATTGATACAGGCTCAAAATAATAGCAGTGTGCCAAGCATGATAATTTTATTTAAGCCTCGGTTACCTTTTGAACTTGTGATTCACAAACTACACCTCAAAACTAATCTAGACCAAATGAGCTTTCCTAAAATGGAATGCTCCTTTAATGTGAAAGGGACAGCTGCACCATGCTTTCTTCATGACTTTCTCTGGTGTCAGCCAGTACACCACCATAAGCTCCAATCACACAAACAGTTTTTAAGTTGCAATGTCAGTTTTTTTTTAGTCTTTTCATTGTGCCAGCACTTTGACCTCCCTCCTCCCATTAGAGTTTTGTTTGCTTTCTGATTTGCTGGAAAGCTTTCTGTTGCTACACTGATATCCGAAGCCTAAGAGAAGATTCTGTTAGGTGTCAGTGATTTGCTGTCACCCATATCAGGAGTGCATTGCTATTTATATGACTGCAGAGTGTTTTCAGGTGGTGTTTAGTAATTTGTCTTGCATTTGCGGGTTGCCTTCTTGGATACCATTTCCATTATTTAAACTTAAATTAGAATTTGTGGGTAAGATGTTCCTGCTTTTCCGTATAGATCATCACCACATCCCAAAGCTCTGTGTGACAGTACCAGAATAATGTATGTGCTAGTCAGTTTGTTCCAGTTGGTCATATTGGATTACACCCTGTTGCACACGTTTACCAACTGTTCCTAATAACGGTTTTAAAAGCAACTATGTTGAAAAGAAGAAAACAAAGACTTGGAGCCCCAAACTTACGGATCCAGTAAGCACAAACGCAGTGGGGTTCTGGATTGTGGGATATTTTTTTTAGGTTTTAAAAAAGTTATTTGGTAATAAATGAAAATAGAGGTAACCAGAAAATAGATTTTTAAAGTTGTCTAAACATTTGTAATATGAGACTTATGTTGTCCATATTTTGTATCTTTTGTTGTGTTGATCGTAGGCAAAATGAAAAATTAGCTTTGTAAAAAAACTACTTTTGTTGTGATGTTTAGAAGTTTTACAAACTACTGTCTGTAGCACCTAGGCAACTGTTCCTCTTTTGTAGCTTGTGTAACTTTTGGAGTAGCCAGGGAGTACTGTATGTGAATATTTAGCCACATCAATAGAAAAAATACTAAATTGTTAGTTGGAGTTCATTTCTAGATTTCATTGACTCATGGGATTTGTCTAGCCTTGGATTCATTCATTGTGCACATGTAAATTCTTGTTTCTAATCTGCCAATGAACACAGTTAATGGAAGTACATCAAATGCATTGATCTAAAAGCTGTAGTAAGGGTTTGTTCCCACTAGATCTGTTTCTGTCCGTTTCCGGGCAGAAACGATCAATGTGGTCTGTTTTTTAACAGATCGGATTGACCCTGTCCGTTAAAAAAACTTACTTTTGAATGCATTTCTGTCCAGAAACTGACGCGTTTTGATTAAAAACATGGGAAAAACAGAGCGCTAAAAATGGACCGTTGTGGTCCATTTTGGTCCGTTTCAACTATAAGGCACTATAGTGCCTTATAGTTGTTAAAGGGCATGTCCACCCCCAAAACTAAATCCCCCCAACTACTGGCCCCACCATGTAGTGTAGTTTAATCCTACCTCACATCCCGCTCCATAGGGTTCTCTGTAAACCCCCCAAAGTCTCAAAACTAACCACCAGGAGGATAGCAGGTCTCTGCCTGCTATCTAGCCTCGGTAGATATTTGCCATGCGCACTGCAGCCCTTTCCCCCCTCCCTCCCCTCCCTCCCCCTCTCCCTCCCGTTTTACTATCCCTCCCCTAGCATTAATCCCCTTAATATTATGCTCCCCCATGTCCCCCAGCCCCAACCGCATGTTTTTTTTTTCAAAAAGCTCCCCAAACTCTTACTTACCTCTCGCTTTCCTCCGCTGCACTGAATGACCGGCAGCCGCGTCGTGATTGCTGCCGCTCAGCCAATCACAAGACGCGACTGCCGGTCCCGCCCCTCTGCTTGCAGAGGGCGGCAGTGCGGCGGAGGATCGAGGGGAGGTAAGTAAGAGTTTGGGGAGCTTTTTGAAAAAACGAAACATGCGGTTGGGGCTGGGGGACATGGGGGAGCATAATATTAAAAAAGGATTTTAGGGGTGGACATGCCCTTAATAAGTAGAAAATTTCCTTTTATTCATTGCTAACTTTAAACTGGAGGATGATATGATTTTTTAAAACAAATCTTTATTTATTGCTGACCAGCTTCTTCATAGCTAAGATGGGGGCAATATTACTAACTGTTTCACCTCCCTTTATGGGTTGGAAGAAGGCAACACCTAATGCTGTTTGCACAGAAAGTTTACACGTAAAATTTAGTAATTTATACTACATTGTGTATCTTTTTTTAGTTTACTTTTTTTCACCTAATCCAAGCTATTTCTATGATACCTTGTCAGAATCTTTTCACCTCTGCACGCCCACTGCCGAGGAAGCGATGTGCACCAGCACACACTCTCTCCTTCATCTGCTACAAACCTTCAGCACTTAAAGTTTCCCTTTAGTGCCGACTGCACACTTGATACCTCTCCACTAGCTTTTTTCAGCAAACCTCAGCCTCAAAGTAATCCAGGTAGCCCATGCTACGGTGGGCCATTGCAGTGGAGGTAAGACGTGACTGCATGATATTTGTTCACATTTGAATATCAGTGTCTACCTTATAGCAATATTCTAAAAAGCAATACACTAACAAAATAAGTAAAAAGTATTTGTCTCTTGTTATTTTTTAAATTTAATTTACTACCTTTTTGGCGACTTTTTACAGCCATCAAATATAATCTGATTAAAATCCAGAGTAGGTCATTCCTAGACAATCCAGTTATTTCCGATAGCTTTTTGTTGGCTAAGCTTATTTACATTAGTTCTTACATTAATGATTTGTCTATTCAGATAACTAATCTCAGTGTCTGCTGAAACTTATCAAGCTTTTATTTTTTTCTGCGTGTGTTTTTTAAGCTAGCGATACACAGACTGATGTTCTTCATTGTGCAATCATTGAATCGGAAAAAAACTCATAATTCCCTACCACAAGCCGCCGATCTTTCTGCAGATTTCTCCTTGAATCTGCACCTGGATATTGTTGGAAAAAAAACAGAACACAGTTATTGATATGATAGCTTTAGTAAGTGCTTTGAACTGCTGCATGTGATGCAGCAAAAGAGTCCTAATGTTTGTGGCCTTGGCATTTTCCATATATACTTGAGTATAAACCGATCCGAGTATACCAAGGTACCTAATTTTTTACCTGAAAAAACTAGTAGAAATGATTGACTCAAGTATAAACCGAGGGTAGAAAATATGAACACTAATTCAAACCAGTAATTAGTAAAAATGATTAGTAAATAAACATGAATACACAGGAGGTCCATGTTTGTTTTCTATTAAAGTACCGGTAATAAATAATGGTAATAATTATGGTAATAAATGGTAATTATGGTAAATAAATAATTATGGTAATAAATAGTAATGGTAATGTATTTAATACAGTGCCACCCAGCCCACACCAACCCACCTACTCCCCCACCCACTGCATAAAGTAGGTAGACTTAATAGCCCACCCCTAAACACAAGAAGATGCTTATTACTAGCTGAGGGCTGGAATAATGGTAATAAATGCATTTAATACAGTGCTACCCATGATGGCACCCCGTCTGATCCGCCAGGATCTACTGAATCGGCAATGTCTATGGCACCTTAACGGCAGTGGAAAGCAGACAATACGTGAGAGTAAAGCTGGGTACACACTTTAACAATAAAGGAACGATTACGTCCGATCTGTTAGACGCGCCCCTTTATCATTATAGTGTGTATCGTAGTTTTGAGCGTTCCCAAGTCCAAATAACAATCACTGTTGACCTCGGGATCTCTCGGAAACTGTCTGAAAATGTATATGAAAAAAGTGTAGTGAGTCGGCTGAGCCTTTAGGAAATGTGCAGTCTCTAAGGATCTCCCTATACTTTACCTAGGGAGAATACTCGGGACTGTCTGTAGGGGATCTTTAAAAAATGACAGACATAGGGGGAGATGCAATAAATTCCCCTATCACAGTTTACCTGCTCTTATTCCTGTGATGTACAGTAGTAACCACTTTGCAACCATTATTACATAGTTTGAAAGAGAATGGCAAGTTGCAATATTTTGCACGGCTTTAAAGCCTCCTTTGAAAAGGCTTTCATTTTCTTGCAAAAAAGGCTAGCGAAAAAATATTTGCTAAGTTTATTGCATTGCAAAATATTAACCAAGTCCAAGCGCTAAAAAGGGAGTAAAGAGCATTTATATTTAGTCAACAATTACCTGTTACTGTAATGCCATTCCTGCACAGCACATGTCGGGATAATGTTACACTTGTATTTTACTTGGCTTCCTTTTTGACAGCTGCAGAATGACTTTCTGGAAGTCAGAGCATTAATCTAAACAAATACTCAGTGTCCAGTAAATATTGCCTCTTAGGGATTGTTTTGACTCCTATGCAACACTGCTTCTTATGCAGGATTATTTATCTGAAGCTTTTACAGTAGGAATTGTGCTCATCATAAGCATCATCATAAGCATACTTTAAAGGGCAAGTCCAGTCAAAAATAAAGTTTAGCTATAAATGTTAATCACCCCTCTAAAACCTAGCTTTCGCGTTACTAATATGTTCCAAAGATGCCCCTGAAGTCCCCGCTTAGGTGCAGCACCCTGCTCCTGTCACAAGCTCGTCACAAGCTAAAACAGGAGTAGAGGGCTGGTTGTGTCTGTCAGCTGCAGAGGAGAAGCAGTGAGGGACCGGGTCAGATAAGAGGCTTCAGGGGCATCTTTAGGATATATTAGTAATGCGAAAGCTAGGTTTGGTGGGTGATTAACATTTATAGCTAAACTTTTAACTGGACATGCCCTGTAAACTGTATTATAAAAACACTTATTTAGAAACACAGAATCTTTATTTCATATTAGATTTACTCCAAGTCCTATTAAAAGAAACAGCTAAAATTTGGTTAGTTAAGGTATGTGAATGTTATAAATAATAAAATACATTTTCCGTTCTATAGGCATACGTAAAGGAAATGTACAGTGTAAATCAAAGTTTATTCCATTGCAAAGCTGTACCTTTAAAGCACACTCTGTTGCTCTCATTTTTCTAAGCCATTGCCAAAGTTTACCTTTTACCACTTTACTCTTCCCCTCCTCCACTGAAACCTTGAAGTGGTGGCTAGGCTTAAAATAATTTGGCCAAGTTATTGAACCAATTGCTTTTATTTATCCAGAGAAAAGTGCACTAGGCTTCTATTTTGTATGTATACTATTAAATTGGTCACTAAATTGCACTTTATAATGGATGTATACTATCCCATCGTTATATATTTTATATATTTTTATATTTTACAGATTCCAGACCCCAGATAATCTGAATATAGAAACTGATTTATAAGCAGCAGTGCTGCAAGAAATTACCCATTAGCATGCAGATCGTAGTGCTCTATTTACTAAGAGACCCCTGCTGAATGTTTGGCAATGTGACAAAGAAATAGATCAGATCACCTCAATTGACTGTCAGCATGCTGTTGCTTTTAAGCACTGCTTACCTCTGCTGTTGTAGTAGGCTAAAGCTGTTCATATCCATAAGATTTTGTAGCTGATTAAATGGCATATTCTCTCTGAATCAGCTATTAATTTACCACAGTTCAGGCATACACAAGGTAAAACTTCCTTCTACTATGGTGTGGGGATCAGTTGTTTGTTATCAGTATAGGGCCACCTTTTTGGTACTAACATGGCTGTGACCCAGGGCCCTTAAACCATACATTTCTTATGCTCAATGTTTGGAAGGGGGCCCCAAGCAATGTTTTACCCAAGTGCCTCCAAAGTCCTATCTCCGTCCCTGGCTGGATTTTTCTTACACCATCAAATGTTGTTACATTTTCTTCAGGATCTGAGAGCTTCTGCCTGTGTATGACCATGCTCATTTTTATGAAGGGTAAGGGTTCATTTTTATTTTAATGCTCCAAAAGAGCACATTGTTATGCCAGTACTGTTTTGCTGTGGTTAGATCAAATCACCTCAATTGACTGTCAGTATTCTTCCATTATTTCTATGGAAATGATTTATTCATTGTAAAAATGAAAAGGTTCAAAAAGTTTTGTATATACAAGTGAGCCCTAAAGTTACGTTAACACTGGCTGGTGAATTGGAGGGCTGAGCCAACAGTACAGCAATAAATACAGTAGCAGGGTAATTGCCACTAAAATAACTGTTTATTATTATAAATGATCTAGGAATGTTCCAGTGCAAATACAGAACAAATAAACAACAGATGTTTATACACACATATAAAATACTCATATAAGAGGAAAAATTAATAGTCCCATATATGTATCAGTATAAAATCACACAAAGTCTTTGGTATACACTAAAAATAGCAAGGTTCTAGCTGTACTTACAACATAATGGACACCAGCACCAGCCAAGGGCACAAACCCGCACACTCTGGATTGGGACGAAATCCTCATAAAAGGAAGAATGTCCCTTATGGGTGGAAGATGAAGACAAGGTAAGTAAGAGTATGTCTGTCCTCCAGCACTTCTCCTCACTCCTGCAACCTTGGAACTGCCCCGAATCTCCCTGCTAACCGCTGGAAGTACACAAAAGGCGGGGGGGGCTGTGGGAGCACTCCTGTGGCAAAATTACTTTATAACAAATAATGGAAGTGCTACTGATCTGAACAAAACATTAGAACAAACAAGAAAAGAGATGATCAATGCACATTCCTGGGCCCCAACCGCTGGAAGTTCAGGAGTGGCTGCACCTCCACAGCTGATGTCTCCAGTAGTTTCAGACGTCCACCATCGTCCCGAACAAGCCGCATGTCCCAAAATCACGTGGGTCCACAGGTGCGCCGTCCTACCCAATAACGGGGAGGGTCTGTGCACTTGGCGCTGGCTCCACTCGGCTGTAAACAGGGGAAGGAGACAAGATCAAAGCAACACAGTAAATAACAATGTAAAACCCGAAAATGGGTAACCGTTATCTCAATAAAAGATACAATATTGATATATATATGGTAATCAACCCAATAAAGCATGGCAACGCGTTTCGTTTTTAAAAAACTCGCGTTGCATGCTTTTTATTGTTGTATTATATTGGAGGGCTTGTCCTTCCTATTTTTGGCTGTATGTGGAACCCACTCAGCAGGGGCAGGTAGCCATATCTGTTGTATACTTGTTATGCTGAGCTAACCGTGGCTGCTGAACCCTCCAGCTCTCTAGTTTAGCAGCCATTTTAAGCACAGCCCACCAGTTCACCAGCTACTGTTTAGTCCGCCCTTCTCTTTAGCAGATACTGATATGTGGACAGTGATGTGGACAAAAAAATTCAGTAGAAAAAAAAACTCGCCCTCTTGTTCTAAAGTGTGGGTCTAAACTTAGACCCACACTGTGAGATCTGGCATCACTTCTCTGCCAAGCATAATTGGGTATAGGTATTTGGACTTATGTTTCAAAATCAAAGTAGTTGCACCTGTGACTCCAGGTGCAATTGGCTGGCCCCACCCCTTCTGACTGCTCCGACCAGGCAGTTAGCATTGATATCACAAAAATATAAGAAATGGAAGGGGGTCCAAACATTACTAGGACTGCAAAAACGAAACTTTATTGCGACATGACGTGTTTCGGACTGCAAGGAGTCCTTTTTCAAGCACTAACAAATTCAATGTGAAATATACATTTATAACCCAACCCTTATCCAATTAGTGTGCATACAACCAATTAGTGAAAAAAAATAAAAAAAAGTCCAGTGATGTCATAAAAAAGATCCAATCTCATGTGATCCACCTAGATCCGTTAATGTGCTGGTGATCTACTTATTTTTGAAATCCATGTGATGGTAATCCATTTCTAAAACAATATAACAAAGTGCTAGTGCATATCTTAAAGGATAAGTATGCTGTAAAATCAAGTGAGGGCTCCTTCACACTAGAAACTGAAAATAGAAATCTATGGAATACACATTGTTAAAAAATGGATACAAATGTATGAAAAAAATGGAAACAAACTGACAAACACATGCTGTACGTTACTGTCAGTTTCTATCAGTTCTAGTGTGAACGAGCCCTAAGGTTTAGTTTGAAGCTGTAGCTTAAAGGGCAACTAAAGCCACAGAACAACACTGAACCAGAAGGCAGAACACCTTGATATAAAACCAGTAATTTTATGTCCTCTCATTTTGATACAGGAGCTGGGAAATTTACCTAAATAACATATGGTTTGTGCTTTACTTCTCAGCATTCTAGTATCGGACAGTTTGGTCAACGACCATTATGTTCTGCACATGCTCAGTCCTTAGCTATGGCACAAACTTGTTACAGTTGGTCACACCCATTAATAATCTCTAGCCAATCCTTTTACAGGACAGATAAAGCAAGGAAGCATGTGACTGAGGTCAGGAGGTGTGGTCTGACACTGCACATACACACAGATACTTCATCCAGTTCTTAACAGGCTTTGATTTACTTTAACAGAGTTTACTAAAGTGGCATTTTATAGTTTATTGGTGTTTTTAGGGGGGTTGTTTTCAGATTCTGGAGGAGAAAAAATTGGGTTTAGTTCTCCTTTAAAAAAACTGTTGTCATTGTTTTTTTTCCCTATGCCTCTCCAGAGCCTACCTTTCCAGCTTGCAAGTCGCTGACATCTTGATTGTGCTTAGCTGAATGTTTAGCTCCGCCCCTCCGAGATTTGCAGCTTTTTCCTGCTTCTTCAGCCTCAAATGGTAGGGCCCGTTCATTCCGCGTGCACTTGACGTGACGTCAGTGCGTGCACCGCAGTATCGTGCACGCAGCGAGGATATGCACGGAACGAACAGGCCTTACCATTTGAGGCCGTTCACATGAGGCAGTATTTAATCTGTATTGCTCCTTCTGTGTGTGGATGATTAAAAATCAGGCCTGTGATCAACTGTCTGCATGTAGTACAGTTCGGACCACGATAACTGCCAGATTTAGCATAACTCAGCCATGTGTTATTAGCAACAGTTTGATAGTAATGTTTAGGGTCTGTTTTTACAAGAATATTTCTGACCTCGTTTGTAGGCAACCCGAGGTGGTGTATGAAATATAGGCGATAAAGTCTTATCCCTCTCGACCACTGTTCAGTGATTATGTAATGCTTGTACCAGCTTTTTACTGTCAGAGCCATATGTAGTGCATAATGTTATTCTATCAGGTTTTTCATTGCCTGAAGCGTTAATTGGCTGTAAAAGTTGTTGCTGTGAGAGCTCTTTGTTTTGCTTCCTTAAGGTTCTCTAAGTGATAACCCCTGTGTAGAAGTCTCTCCATTAACTCATCAAGCTGTACAGCGAGTTGATCTCTACTGGTATTATTGCGAACCATATGTACCATCCGTGAGTATGGGATATTTTTTAATATGTGTGGAGGATGGCAACTGGTCTTGTGCAGAAGGTATTGTTATCTGTGGGTTTACAGTGTGTTGTAGTGGTAAGTACACCTCCCACCTTAGTTCATTTTATGTCCAGAAAATTCATTTCTTTTTCACTGATCTCTGACATTTTTTAGTTGGCAGAGAGTTAAGTGTACATATCATCAATAAATCTGTAAATGGTATGAATGTATTTACCACAGTTTGGCATTATGTGAGTCTGTTTGTAAAAGGACATATATAAATTGTGAAATGTAAGAGCCACATTTGAACCCATACTGGTCCCACTAAAGTAATTAAATGTTAGGCAAAATTCCAACAACAAAATTCGGTATGCAGTCTTTTGGGATCAGGAGAATCTATTAACGCTGCACACATGAACTTATAATGTGAAGACAAATCTATCATGGCCAGTAGGGCATCGGAGGGTAGTGGTATTTGTTCCAAGATTTTCTGTGAAAATTCCCCTGAATCTCGTATGTATGTGGGTGTATTTTGAACCAACTTCTGTAAGTGGTAATCCACATTTATATTCTATTTAAAATAGGGATAGCAGCAAAGTAAGTACTTTTAAACTTTATATATTTTTGTTGTAGCTAAATTAACTCAGTACTATACTTTATATACACTTATTTATGCTCATATACATACCACTCCCCTGCACATGTCTAAGTACCTCCAAGGAGTAGGCAGAGACCTTTTCACACAGAGACAGCTCCTACTCTTCAGTTTCCTGGATTTTAACAAGCATTGCATGAGAACCATAAGGAGCAGAGATGCAAGGTAAGGATTTTTTTTTTACACTACACAGTGGGGCAAGTAGTGGGTCAAATTTTAGTTTTGGAGGTGTTACTTTTAAAGGATATCTATACTGTAAAAATTAACTATTTAACAATGGAAAGTACCCGGTGCAGGTAGGTAGGATTGAATATTCCTAACTCACAATATCATTTTGTTGAGGAGCTACAGCACGTACAGTTTTCATTTGCCAGGTTAGCTGAAGCCAGGAGGAAGACTGGCAGAATCGGTTTTCTTTGGGCTGGGGCTCCTCACAGAAACAATATTGGGAGGTAAGAATTACCAGTCATATATCCCTGTCCAGAGTACTTTTCATTTTAACTTTTTTTTTTAAAGAAAACTTTATACAGACGATATTTCTCCTTTAAAGGAGAACTAAAGTCTCCAGACAACATTGTCCCAGTAGACAAGAGTACATTCAGAAACACACAACAAGCTGTGTCTCATCTCTCCCTTTGCTATGGATACTGGGTGATTTATGAAAATAACCTGTGAGTACTAGGGGTCAGCTCCCATAATTTACCTTATCTGGGAACACCCTGCTAAGTGTGCGCAGTACACATTTACAGGAAGCTGCAGTCTTGCTTCCTGGAAGCTGACAGCCAATCATTTTATAGCTCAGGTTAAAAAGGTTTGAATAGATGAACATATGTCTTTTTTCAACCTCCAATACCATGTAACAATATTTAGCTGTGTAATTTAAAGGTATTGTGCCCCACCACGGAAAAAGTAATGTGCAGTCATACATATACTTAAAGAAAGATATTTTTGCCATTTTTTCTTGCAGTTAACTTCTTTAAGACAGCCGAATAACCTGCTTAGTGATGTTTAAAAACTACGGAGAATAATACTGATACTGCTCATCCATTTTTGAGTAATATTACCCATAGTTAAAAGAAATGGAACAAAGCCTGAAGATTTAGTGGAAATTAGAATATTTTATCATGAATGGGCTTCTGAGTCTTTATTCCCTTCTAAGAATATGGGGGAGGGCTGTACAGAGGGGAGTGGTAGATGAAATCGATACAAAGCAGAAGCTGTGAGAGCAGGCAAATGCACTCATCTACTTCTGTGTATTAATGGAAAAGCATACAAAGGTCTGTAGGGAATATGTTCTGCCTACATCTTTCAGAATAAGCTTCCTTGTTTTCCATAGCTGGTGACATCCTGGTGGAGGGTGTGCCAGCCATGAGTATTGTGTTTTACAATGTCTGATTCGTTTTGGACAGTTTTGTCCAATTTCTCTCTCCTTGAAGCAAATATGCTGCGAAGATCCAAAAGGTAAAATTTCATTGAATGTTTATGGAAACTTTAGAAACTTACTATTTGAAAAATATGATACAGTATGTAACTAAATGTTAACATGGTACTGTATGTAATTGAATATTCTGTGTACTTTTTGCACCTTTGTTATGGTTTAAAATATTGGAGAAAATAAGTTTGCGTAGAAGCTGCTCTACAGCATCTTTTTGCCTTGTATGTTTGTGTTGGTGTAAAACAATTATGTAACTCCTAATATAGATAATTTAAATCTACAAGTTAACAAGCTTTCGATTACAACTGAAACAGTGCTGGTCTACCTCAATATTGTTGTTCAATTTGCTTTTGTGAAGTGTTTGTATCCAAGCAATATGTTTTGTTGCTCTGTATAGAGGTTTAATAGACTGCTTTCCAAACAGAAAACAAACCCTGTAACCATCAAAGCAGAAGTAGCTTTTCCTTGTGTGACATTAGAGTTACCCTTTAGCCTGCTCTATAACGGCAGATCCTTTCAGGCTAGCACATAAGTGTAAGAAGCTGCATGTAGGAAGTGTGTAAATAGTAAATGTTTTGGCTATAAGTAAATAAAGCTTAGCAGTGAGTCTAAGTGGATCTACCGGCTTTTCTAAAATTGGCAGTTGTAGAACATAAAACAAACATGGTTACAATATCACTTTAGAGCCTAAATAGAAAGCAAATTTGATCTATTAAAAAAAGTCTTTTACATTTGTGTAACTTTAGGGCCAAAAGTACATATTAACATTACCTCTGGTAATGCAGGTTCTTAGTAAGATTGTGGAATTTAAAGTGATTTTTAGGTAGGTCTCAATGTAATCTACTGTGTGTCAAAACTTCAAAGAGAAATTTCAGCATTCTTTATTTCAATGACCCTAATCTGCCCATCCAGCAATTTCTCTGAGCATAAACCTACCTAATTGATCTGTATATACTCTGTACACACACCACAATTGTTAATGACTGCCTGTAGCATTGTTCATTTTTCATTAGGAAATTGTGTACATTGGGTCTGACAGCAATAGTGGCATCATACAAGTATAAAGATTACATCAAAGCATACAGTAACTGTCTTGAATACAAGTGTTTTATTAGCTCATATCAGTGCTCACACCTGATGAAGGTGATGTTAATGGCATATTGGCACAAAAGCGGCGAGTTTTGATTAGCACTCCTGCAGGAACTTGCTGCTACCCCCTTCATGTCCGAAGACGGTGCAGTGATGGCACCAAAACATGTCTGATGTGTGCTAATAAAACACCTGAAAAAGGGGGCAAACCCAAAATGTTGTGCACATAATATGTCACAGTAAATTTATATAGACATAAGAATGTGTGTGCGTTCCTCACTACCAAATTTGATCTACTGAAGATTTCTCTTTGTGGTTAACAGTTTAGCGCCACTACTTGCACGAGGAAAACCTCACCTGGCAAATGCTAATAAAGATATTTGATTCAAGACTGGTGTGTGCTGATTGAATCTTTTTACTTGTATAACTTTGTATGACACACTGTTGAGAAAGCTTTGGTGCGGGGCGAAACGCATTCGCCGCTTACTCATATGGCCACGTGTCCTCCCTCTGTGCTCTCCTGTCCAGACATTATAGTGTACCCCCTCAGGGACGACTGACTATATCGTATACAACAGACAGATAATTGTACTATTTTAAAGGTTGTAGATGCTTATGGATTCCTGAGGCTATGGAGACTAGCACTGACTAGCATACTAGCCAGCAGTGAGGTCTTTTGTATTATATAATGTTTTTTAATTGTTTTTAATGTTGCTATCATGGACCACTCCCCATGTTTATGGATAATAAAGGGTGTGTATATACAACTATATTTCTAAAAGATTGAGTGCTGTGCATTTTTTTCTTCTTCTGATTATTTGCATCAATCTTATTGTCACATGCACCATTGCCCACTTTTGGGTGTAACTACATATTGAGTCCTGTGATCTGACAATACTTACCTTTATATTTGTATGACAGCAATAGATAGGCACAAAATTGGTCTGTATCATAGATTTAAATGTTACGTCACATTTACCATACCATCTGTGCATGTTTTGTGGCAAAATGATTCCTGTTATTTAGCTGCAGGTGGGTCAGCTTCAAGGCAATCCTATTATATCAAAAAATAAAATGTGCTTTCTACCTATTTGAAGAAGCAAACATCATTAAAATCATTGGTGAAACGATTGTCAGCTGCTGCATTCCAAAAAAAATTGTATTAAAAGGTAGGAATAGTTACTCCTACCTCCCATACTATTATACTTTGCATGACAAAACTTTCTGATGGATTCCCTTTAAAGGATAGTTTTGCTGTCCAAAGTTAGAATTAAATAAAAGCCTGTAATCTTACTTTTAAAATGAGCCAGACGGAAGTTAGGGTGCTATAAAGGCTAACACTTCCTGCTTCCATTACCTTTGGGATTGTGCACTGATGACATCCCTCTGTAAAATATTTAAAACCTGAATGCGTGCTTCATTTTCTGCAAGATTTCTTATATACCGTATGGTAAACACTACATTCTGTATACACTTGGTAGTAGAATCCCAGATTACATTGTTGACTAATTGACCAAGTATCTTTCCTTCTATTAGTGTATTGATTATTTTACTTCTATCCTACTAAATTTAATTTTAAGTACTTTCTTTACTATACTGTTGGGTGCAGAAATAATGGTTTAGGACTAATATGTGGATGAAATCTCTAATCTGCCTCAGTTTGATAGGAAATCCATACCTTTACCGCTAGTATGTCTGCACTGAGTGTTCTCAGTTGTCTTTATAGAGTGTCCATATCCATTATTGACTCTGATCCTGTTACTGCTAGTTCTTACAACCAAAAGCAACCATCATCCAGTACCTTTCCTATGCAATGAAAGTCTATTTTTTTTTTTTTTTATGTATTTTACATGGTATGCCATAATCAGTTTTATAATTTAGATTGTGGTACTGCTGTTAGTTTTCCTCATGTTTACGGTAACCCTTTTTGGGCTGGAGTGTGTATAGGACTCTGCATTCAAACATTTTGTATGTTAATAATCAAAAGGACTGTATTACTGTATATAGAGCTCTGTGTGTATTTCTTTTCTTAGGGCTAGGCCCCATTTCTTCACCATGTGCATTCCAATGTCTGGCAGAGTTGACAGCCCCACTGCCATTTTTTGCACGGATTGCATGCTGCATTGCGATTTAGGTCTATTGCAGGAAAGCACAGGTTGAAAACTGAGTGCAATCACACAGATTTCAAAAGTCATTCTCAAAAATCACGATGGATTTCTTGTGTGTCACAGCCTTATGTAGTAACTTGGACCTTTGAATAAACACTGTGCTGCTTTGTATACATATTTAAATGTATCACAACATAAAGTGTAATATGCAGTGGCATTTGACTTTTATTTTCTTCTAGTAACAAGTGTGACCTCAGGTTCTATATAAGGCAGTTTGAAAAACTCATGCAATTCATTGTGACATCTCTGTAAGCTAGCGTTGAATCCTCCATTATTAATAATTTAGTAGGTTTGTTGTAGGGTAGGCAAACCTGTTAGTACTGCTTTGATCTTTTCAATGAATGAGCTGTAATTTGGCTTCTGCTGACCTGATCTGGGTGGAGATGAGTGCTTATATGTTCAGCCTGTATCAAGACTTATTGCACGTTGCTCAACAGATTTACACTGTAAGGGGAAAAACCCTAAAAGTTTGGATTGACAACATCTAGAGACATCATACTAGGCTCATTTGAAATGTATGAGAGAAATAGTTTCAATAGAGGGCACTTGTATGGAGACCACAGTTTCCCATTATTGTTGCAGCAACTTCAGATCATCAGCTGTTATCACAAAATCAGCCATAATACTAGAACTTAGAGTATTGTATAAGTCAAATGGCAGTCTGTTGTAAAAAAGGAGTAAAAATATGGCCAACAATCCAGAAGTGAGTGAAAAAGATCATGACCAACACTGGCCAAATAATATTCTTTAGTAGACTGTAATTTTGTGAAAGATTTTTTACATTTCAGTCCTTTTTTAAACCAGAATGTCTTAATTGTATTCCACTTTTTGTTTTGGCAAAGTGGGACAATCATTAAGAGGCTCACATTACTTTGCGAAAAGAGGAAGAGACTGCACACACGACCATTGCAGGTTAAAAGGGTCTTTGGCCCATTTATTCAAGGACCACCATAGTGTAATGATTCATAGGGAGCTTCCACCCTTCTTGACAAGCTTATGCAAATCCAGTGTGAACATGCAAGCTCCTTGCATGAATTGCCCTACTATTTATAAAAGCTTATTTTTATGGCATTTTGATTGGTCTTTAAAAGATTCACAGAGCTTATATAAAAAAATTCTTACCCTCCACTATTGTTACAACGTTTAGAAAACTCAGTTTAGTTCTTGCCAATAACACTGGACAATTTTTACCAGACATGTGTTCATGTAAGTGTAGAACTGTATCAAGAGGATCCAAGAATATATTCCTGAAGTCTTTATATGGTTATTGAACTATTTGATGTTTTTTACTATCCTTATCTTTTACAGCAATGGTCTATTATAAATGTGTAATTCATATATTTTATCTAAAATGCTGCGTAGCTTAGGAAAGAAGTGTTAACATTTTCCATTGATGACGAGAAGGCATAAAGTTTATCTCCAGATTTGCTCTGACTGTTACTGCTGAATATAAAACAACTAATCTGCAGCAAGAAGATGAAAAGGGAAAAGATTTAATTTACATGTTCATTAGATGGTTATTTGCACCGTTTATCACGTTTCATATTCTGTCCATCACATTTTGTAGACATGACAAGCTTTCTTACTTCCGAAAATCTCTGCACCAGATTAATTTCACAGAATAAAGCTATGAATTTGTAATGCACTTTTTCCAATGAAAACTTAAAGAATGTCTAAAACATATGAAGATTGAAAATGGTGGACAGCATTTTATCTTACAAATGTCCAACTTTAAAATAAGAAAATAATAATTCTATTCTCTTTTTAATCTTTGAAATATAACAAGCTTGACATTTCTCAGGCATAGAGTCAAATGCAGGTGGTGCCACTTTAGCTGCTGGAAGTCATCAATGAGGAAGTGTAGAATGAGTATTATTCAGAATTGTCTTCTTTATAATGCAATTTTGGGGTTTTCATATATTTACATAAATGCAAAATAACTATATACACTGAGCACATTTGTAATGCTATTCTATTTTTAAAAGTAGATTGGGTTACTTCTGTGCTATGGTGTGGTAGGGAATGTCTACTTGAGTAGGGTGGCTGCACTGCAAGTTGTCTGAATTGTTTATAAAATCTTTAAAAGTATTTTGCTTGCGCTTGGGGGTATGGACAGAGGAAGGGTTAAAACAAAAAGTAAAAAATAAATAGGTTAAGATCAAGATCTCTGTAAAAAATCAGTTTAAAATGACACTTCCATATATTAGAATTCTTAAAACACTCACTTGTGCATATCCACCACTAGGGGCACTGCGGGGTTTACTCTGTGCTGTTCTGATGCTTACTTGGTCTGTGTACCTCCAAAAACCTTTGCACACAGGAATATGGTTGCCAACAAACTTTATTATAGCAATTAAAAACAATAAAAAGCACTAAAAAAACTTGCAGAAATAGTCCATTAGCAGTTGTTGAAGTTACACCTTTCTGCTATGGTGTGACCCCTTTAAATCATGGTGGTCTTGTGCTGAGGTATAATCCACTTGGTAATGGCTTGTGAGGTATGCGTTTCACTGTTTTAATCCTTACAGCTTCATTAGGGATTATTCTGGTAGAATTAGCATATGCTATTCTATTTCTCCCTCCTTTAAAAGACAATTGTGTCTAGAAAGACTTATCAGTCAAATGCAATACAAGAATGTGCTAGATGCTTATGGATATTTTAGACTCCAGTTCCATCCTAACGGCATATGCATCATTGAAATTTAGTTGTAAAGTAGAAGATGGCAGGTTAAACCGCAAACAACACCATTGTGAGACATGCCACATTGCTGCAGAATCAAATGCAAGAGATGCCACTTTAGCTGCCAGAAGTCTTGAGAACGCCAGTGGACAGTGCTGGAAGAGGAGTGGGAGTCGGAATCAGAATTGTCTTTTTACAAAAGAAATGCAGTTTTTAGGTTTCATTATTTTTAAGTACATGCACATGCATAAAAATGTTCTTTAGTTTATTTTCAATTTAAAAGTTCTGCAACTGCAGGTTGCTCTGTACCTTGACAAAATGATCTGGAATGTATGCACAATAAGTTAGGCCTATTCTTGTGAAATAATCGATGTGAAGCAGATGCTTGTTGGCTCTTATCTTTTTTGAGGAAATAATTATTGCTCTAGTGTGGTTTGTGCTACGCCTTCCAAATTCACATCCATTTCTAAATTACAGTAATTAAAGCCACAACTTTCATATCTGTTTTACCGTGCCATGCAGCTGGGGCTTTTATGAACATGCATATGCCAGACTTCTTATATTGTGAATTGAATTGTCTAAAATGTGTTAACTCCCCAATGATTCTATTTAGAATGAAACTACAATTTTTAATAAAATTATGCAAAATGTTATAGCCATTAAAAGCCGGACATAGACTAAACTAAAGTGAATGAGTGAAAGTGTGTTATATTATAGATTTCTGCAAAATGTGGCTGTAAAGGTTGAATTTGCTGCATTTTTTATTTCTCCCAAACCTTTGACAGGTAGAGAATGGCCAGGTTCTAATATGATAGGAAAGAAGTTATAATTGAGCTTTAGAGACATTTAGGGACAAATGTAAACAAATATCCGCAAAGATGAAGTAAGGATTTTACAATTGTTCAACAATGAGAGTAAAATTGACAAATCCCTTGGAAACGAGGCTACTAGATTAGTGTGCTTACGTACTGTGATAAATGAAATTGAAAGGGAAATGCACTAACTTTCTCTTAGGCTGGGTACACACCAGCTGAGTTTTTGTCCCTACTAAGCGTTCGCCCCTACCAATGACTGTTGGTCGCAGCAATAATGGCAGCCGACAGTACCTACGACCAAGCTTGTGGTCTCATAGGGAACCGCACAATTGGACATGATTTACTGACAGTCCTGATTGCCTGTTCATCCAATTTGGACAAACAGGCAACATACAGGCGACTAAGCTCGGTCGCAGCCGGCCACCCCACACCATCAGAAATTTCAGCTGTGATAAATTGACTGATCAACATGTGTTAAATTGAAGATGAGAGGTACTGTATGACATGGCTTCTTTTCCTCCTGTAGTATTTTTCCTGGCATTGCAGTGCTGGATCTTTGTGTGTGGAATCAAATAGGAAGGCCAGCAATATAGTGTTTTTACCCCACTTTATTCACCGTTACTAAAACGCTGTGTGCTAATTTTTCTGTGGAATGTTTTTTGACAGTAACCAGCATGGCTTTAGAATGAATAGATCTTGTCAAACTAACTTGCTTGACTTTTATGAGGAAGTAAACCGGAAGTAGAAATTAACACTCTGGCATAGCAGTAGATGTAGTTTGCTTGGATTTTGCAATGGCTTTTGATACAGTCCCCCATAGGCGACTAATGTATAAGCTAAGGTCTGTTGGTCTGGGGAGGCACATTTGTACATGGATAGAAAATTGGTTAATGAATAGGATGCAAAGTGTAGTTGTTAATGGGACTTCATCATTATGGACTAAAGTGCTAAGTGGGGTGCCACAGGGTTCTGTGCTGGGGCCGCTTCTATTTAATCTATTTATTAATGATTTGGAAGTGGGTATTGCTGACAACACAAAACTTTGTTGACCATTTAAAACTTAAAGGGTATGTCCACCCTTAAAAATAATTTTTTATATGTTACTCCCCCTGTCCCCCCAGCCCCAACCGCTCTATTTATTTAATCAGAAATGACCACAAAACTTTATTACTCCCCTCTTCTACGCCGCCTGCTGCGGCCCTCTGCTTGAGAGAAATGCAAGCAGAGGGCGGGACGGCAGTCGCGACTGTGATTGGCTGAGCGGCAGCAATCACGGACGCGGCTGCGGGAGTTCATTTCGGCGGAGGAAAAGAGGGGAGGTAAGTAAAGTTTGGGGCATTTTCTGATTAAATAAATAGAGTTTGGGGCTGGGGGGACAGGGGCAATATTCATATAAAGGGATTTACAGTAGGGGGAGGAATGCAATCGGGAGGGAGGGGGAGAAGGGCTGCAGTATGCATGCCAAACTTCTCCGGAGGCCAGGTAGGAGACAGAGTCCTATATGGACTCTGCTATCCTCCTGGTGGGCAGTTTTTGGGACTTTGGGGGACTACTACAGGAGAACCTATGAGCTGGGATGTGAGGTAAGTATTAAACTACACTACATGATGGGGCCAATAGTGGGGGGGATTATAGTTTTAGGGGTGGACATGCCCTTTTAGAGGATGTGAAATCGTTGCAGGGGGATTTAGATAGATGTGTACATTGGGTTAAGTGGCAGATGAGATTCAATGTTGAGAAATGTGATACATTTTGGACTTAAAAATCCTGGTGCTGCTTATTCTATAAATGGGTCTGTGTTAAGTGATCCTTGTTGGAAAGGGATCTTTGAGTTTTGGTTTATAACAAACTTAAAGGAAGCAAGCAGTGCCAGGCGGCAACAGCCAGAGCCAGCATGGTATTGTCTTGTATAAAGAGAGGTATGGATTCAAGGGAGGAAAATGTTATTCTCCCTCTTTACAAAGCATTGGTAAGGCCTCATTTGGAATATGCAGTGCAATTTTGGAATCCTTTGTACAAAAAGACATCTTTGAAATGGAGAGGGTTCAGAGAAGGGCAACTAAATTAATAAGGGGATTGGGGGAGCTTGAATATGAAGAGAGACTGGAGAAGTTACAATTATGTACACTGGAGAAAAGGCGCTTGTGTGGGGATAAGATTACTGTGTATAAAATACATTAATGGGCCATACAATAAACTATCTGGGGCATTGTTCACCAATAGAGCATGTCAGAGGACACGTAAACATCCTTTAAGACTTGAAGAAAAATGGTTTATGCTTCAAGTTCGGAAAGGGTTTTTCACTGTAAGAACGGTAAAGCTATGGAACTGTCTTCCAGAGGACGTTGTTATGGCAGGTTCACTAGTCAGTTTTAAAAAAAAGCCAGATGAGTTTCTGCAAACAAGGAATGTTGCAAGTTACTGGTATTGATACATAAAGTAGAGTTGATCCAGGGAAATTTCCGATTGCCACTCAGGAAGGATTTTTTTCCCCTTCATAAATTTGTTGGTGTTTTTTTTTTCCTCTTGATCAACAGTTAGGCTGGAAATTGAGGATATTGCTAGATGGGCTGGACTGAATGGACGTATGTCTTTATTCAACCTCAAATACTATACAGTGTTTTTCTCTAATGGTTTAAATTAGACATTGTTGTTTTAATCTATTGTGAATGAGGAAAGATCTTCCGCAAATTATGTGGGAAAAATTGTGGGAACGTTAAGCTGGGTACACACCAGTAGATATTTCCGAAATATTTACTGGTGTGTAATATCTGCTGGTGTAGGGCGGGCGGCCGCTACCAAGCTTGGTCGCCCATTCATCAGAATCGGCCGAACGGGCGATTGGATCCGTTGGTAAATCACGGCTGATCGTGTGCACTGTCACCCACAGCCTCTATTACCGCATCCAACAGTCATTTGTGCTGGTCGGGACAGATAATAGCCCTGTGTGTACCCAGCCTTACATACATGGACTTGAATCACAATAAAGCAAAACAAGGGCGTTTTAGACATCAAACCCATACAAAAAAGGGTTCCCAAAGAAGGAGAAATTATAGGGAAAAGTTTAAACCTCTAATGAAAATCACCCCCCAAAACCCAAAATTGCAATTAAAAAAAAAAAAGTAACTGTAACTTGAAATGTTGCCTGGTGTTCTGTTACCTCTCCCTCTGCTTCCTGATTTTTCTAGTTAACAATGGTCTGTCATGGTTGTAACAGGTGACATCACAGCTAATCATTCATATTTTTTGTTGCATAGTCATAGTCCTATATCTGTCTGCTTTCTAACTATTGCAGTTTTGGGTGGTGATTAATCTTTAGAAATTTTTCATTTGAGGGGGGAAGCTAGAATGAAAATGAGTCTGAATGGTTTAACAAAATTGCTCAATTTATGTTCTCAGATAAGTGTTTTATCATGCTAATATTATCAGAACTCTCTATTGCCCATTAATATATCTGTGTTCCATAACAATTTTTCTTGCTGCTCATTCTTAATTACAAGTCACAAAGAGACTTGACAGTTCTGACAGGGGAAAAGGGGGAGGGGTTTCAACTATTTATCTTGGTTCAGAACCATCCCTGTAAAAGTTGGAAACCTAGAATTAAATAGAGGATTTCTCCAAAATGCTCATGATTGCTGAGATACATTGCACTGCAGCTCACTAAAAATACACTAGAACACCCTGTTAAATACAGTATTAAAACCCCCCAAAAGAAAACGGTCCAGCAAGTAATTCTTTTCAGGCAGAAAGCTGATTCTCAAAGATTATTAGCATATTAAATAGATTTTTTGAGCATCTTCAAGCCCAATGTTGCTCTTATTTTTATTTTCAGCACTTCTATACTATATTCCTATCAATATTAACAGAATACTAAAAACAACAGCATGTTAATAAATTCCATCAGTATTATTTGAATAACAATTATTGATTTTTAGTGTGATGGTACTGTGTTATATTAGAACATCCATACTGAAGTAATAGTAGAACATCCATATAACGGAGTGCATGAATATTTTTCACATTTTGTTTCTTTTCTGATTTTCATTATTTTTGACGTTGAGACTTGAGATTGAGCTGCTAATACTTTCATGTATATAATGTAGTCCCTCACAGTATCTAAAATAGAATTATAAATTATTTTATTTTTTTCTTTCCCATAGTTGTCGTTCAAGCAATCGAAAGAGCTTGATAGTAACTTCTAGCACGTCTCCAACTCTCCCCCGACCTCACTCTCCTCTTCATGGACATACAGGTAGGTTGCAATCAGTGATCATCCATTTTGGCAGTATATGATTAATTTCTTATCTTCTTCTTAATATTAACCACAGCACATATTCATATAAAATGCATCTTTATTTAGCATTAAGGCTACATTGATTAACCTGTCAAAAATATACCCTATATACTCGATCGATATAAGTCAAGGCACCTATTTTTACCAAAAAAATGAGTAAAAACTGATTGACCTTGAGTATAAGTTAACGGTAGAAATTATGACCATTACTGCCTTCTGATTCTGTATTGTTTTGAATCTTTAGTTGCCTTTTAAATAGACAGCAGTATTCCCATACATTATGGCTATTACTGTATGGGAATTCTGTTGTTCACTTTAAGTGAATTCTGTTGTTCACTTAAAAGGCATCTAAATCCTCAAAACAATACAGTATCAGAAGGCAATCTTTTTAACAATAGATACCATCTTCCTGATTCTGTATTGTTTTGAGGCATTAGTTGCCCTTTAAATGGATAGTAATCCCCAATTCCTTGCCACTACAGATGTTTGGAAACTACAACTCCGAGCACGCTTTAGTAGCTGGGAGTTGTAGTTTCTAAACATCTGCAGTTGCAAGCACCATCGGCATCACAAAGAAGTGAGACAGGCGCCGAGTAGGGACGTCGGCCAGCAGATCAGTGGATGCAGAGCGAGCGGCAGCTGGATTGCAGAGTGAGTGAGGTGAGTGACCCGAATATAAGCCGAAGTTTGGATTTCAAGCTATTTTTAAAGCCTGAAAACCTTGGCCTATACTCGAGTATATATATAATATGAACAATTCAAAAATAGAACAGTCATGATATTTGGGTTTATTGAAGAATCATTATCATTCTAGTAGTATGGATAAAAATGTCTGATGTAAAATTTTCACTGTGTTTATTTAATCATATTAACTGTTGCATTTTTGTTTGTTTTGAATGCATTTGTTTGTTTTAAATGCATGTCCTACAGAGCAATTTCCTTATTAAATGTTGATTATAAATTGCTAAGATGCTGGCTAATAGGCTTCAAAAGTTAATACAATAGTAGAACAATATTATAACTCAATTTGGTCCCTGCTCTAGAATGTCCCTACATATCTAGAAGATATGTAAAATATATTTTGGAATAAATTCCTCCGAAAGAAGGGGATTTAAAAGATATCTTCTGGAATAGGTATATTTTCGCTATAGGTCTTCTCTGTTTCACCACCCTCACTGATTAGAACTACTACACCGGTTGTCCAATAACTTTAAATACTTAGCGGTTACCATCACTAGGATCCCAGATGCTTTCCTGCAGTGGAATATTTATGCTTTACTTGATTTTTTTAGTTGATTGCATTCCATCTGCTTTTAATATTACCCCTTTAATAGTTACACTTACAGTATGGAAACAAGGTAGTACAGAGCTGCAAAGGGAGGATTATGAAGTGAACCTGATCTTAGCACAACTCTGTGCAATTCATTTCTCAATAGTAAATGAAACCTCCACTGTCGGAATGTAAATTAACCTTGAACAGATCTTACCAGCTCCACACTGGGTGTTCATGTCTTTTAATACAAATAATTAAAGTAAAGGTTTATATGACCCTGCATTGGCAAACTAGAATGTCTCCACATCACTTGCCTAACTGTCCTCAGTGTCATGAACCCTTAGCTTAATTTGCTGTGGCTTTTTCCTAGGGTTGCTAGGTATTGGGGTAGGGTTGCTGCAATACATTATACTCTTGGCCTTTAGTTTGGAAATTGACTTTTGGTCTTCAATTAATGTTTTTTGGTTAAACATTGTTCTGTGCATAAAAGACTATAGTCCTGGGGTTCATGTTGTTTGCTGACCACTGTGCAGTACATATTGGGGCTTATTTAATAAGAGGTTCAAAATCTTACCCTTACCGTTTACTTGCAGTCCTATAAGGAATGTCTAGTTGCAAAGTGGCTTTATTTCATATGCAAGATTTTACAAAAGAAAAATTGGTTAGGGTTGTTTATCCTTGTCGGAAATGACAACCATGCATCCGACTGATCTGATCAAAATTTTAGACCTAATTGTTAATTGGGCCAAAATATCATACTGTGTGTATCAGCCCATATAAGCTCTTGTGGCTTTGTGTGTTTTATCTAGGCACTTCAGACTGATGTATTTAGCTAAGATTAAAAGGTTCTCCTCAATACTTTCCAATTCATTGTGTTCTTCTGTAACTTTCTTAATGTTAATTAAGAATATTTCTTGTTACTATTAAACATGCCATAACTGCCATTTTTAAAATATTACTAATTCCTTGTGTCATTTTAAAGTACTTTAATTTGAATATCTGCTTGATGTTGAAGCTTTTCTTTTGTACTTCTGTAAAATAGGTTTAGTGACAAATCTATTGCAGTTTGGCATTAGTGTGATCCATATTCCAAATAAGCCATTTACAGTCAATGTTTATGCTATTAATCTGACTGCCTGGATTTGGAAAATGTGTGTGGCTGATAAAACATTTTAGGAAAATCTTTATATCAGTGTAATCACAGAAACCGTTTTAATTTCCATCTCAAAGTCACTATGATGTTGAACAAATGTTTATTAATACAGAGAAATGTTTTTTCTCACAATAACTGTATTTGGCAGTCTGCTTTACACTTTGTGTAGTGTTAAGTTATAGTTAAGTTGTAACAGGAATAATACCAATAGCGCATGTCAGAAGACATGCGGACATCCCTTAAGCTTGGAAAAAAGGTTTAGTACGGAAAAGGTTTTTCACTGTGAGAACGGTAAAGCTATCGAACTGTCTTCCGGTGGATGTTATGGCAGGTTCATTGGTCAGTTTAAAAAAAAAAAAAAGGCTGGATGAGTTTCTGCAAAGGAATGTTGCAAGTTACTGATATTGATACATGAAGTAGAGTTGATCCAGGGAAATTTCCGATTGCCACTTGGAGTCAGGAAGGAATTTTTTCCCTTTCACAAATTTGTTGGTTTTTTTTTTTTGCCTTCCCCTGGTTCAAGTGTTTGGCAGGAAATGAGGATATTGCTAGATGGGTTGGACTGGATGGATGTATGTCTTTATTTAACCTCAAATATTATACTTTACTAATAATAAGTGGATAATATAATGGTTTTCTAAATTTTATAAAAAATTATTTGAATAGTTTTGTCTATATTTATTGAGTATTGTTCCTTGAGCACCAAAGGTGTGATCAGCTTAAAGGGGAACTGTGGTCCAAAAATGACTTTTGGTAAATTGATAGGAATTGCTCCCCTGTAAAATCAGCCTGAAAACTCGACTTCGGTTTATACTCGAGTTAATAACTTACTTTAGACATCCGGCAGCCGCTCGCACACTCCCTGTACTGGCACGCCGGCTGACATCGCTGCCCGGCGCCAAGTAGTGACGTCAGCCGGCACGCCAGTACAGGGTGTGAGCGAGCGGCTGCCGGATGTCTACAGTAAGTTACTGACTTTGCAGTTAACTGTAGCTTAATACACAGACGGATGCACAGAAGGATTCCAACAGAAGCATTCCCAATGAAGGTATCCACTGAACTGGGTGGGAAGGTGAGTGTTTAGATGTTTGGAAACTACAACTCCCAGCATGCTCTGGAGTGCCAAGGAGACTTTAGCTGTTATTTTAAATGGACAGCAGAATTTTCATACAGTAATAGCCATGTCCGGTATGGCTATTATTGTATGGGAAATCTACTGTCAATTTAAAGGTCAACTAAAGCCTTAAAACAATACAGAATCAGAAGGAGGGTGGTATCTAGTGTTTCCTTCTGAATTGTAATGTTTTGAGGCTTCAGTTGTCCTTTAAATGCACAGCAGAATTCTCGTACTGTAGTCCCATACAGTAATAGCCACTCTGGATTTGGCTATTACTGTATGGGACCAACCGCTCTAGTAGATCATCAGAAAATGCCCAAAACATTACTTACCTTCCCTCTTTCCTCCGCCGCGCTGCCAGGCCCTCTGCTTGCGATAAAATGCAAGCAGAAGGGCGGGACCGGCAGTCGCGTCTGTGATTGGCTGAGCGGCAGCCAATCACGGATGGCGGGCTGCCGGGAGTTCAGTGCGGGGAGGAGGAAAGAGGAAGGTAAGTAAGTTTTGGGCATTTCTGATGAACTTATAGAGTGGTTGGGGCTGGGGGGACGGGGGGACAGGAATATGATATCAAAAGGGTTTTTATGGTAGGGGAGGGAATCCTAATCGGGAGGGAGGGGGAGAAGGGCTGCAGTACGCATGCCAAACTTCTCCGGGGCCAGATAGGAGGCAGAGTCCTATATGGACTCTGCTATCCTCCTGGTGGGCAGTTTTGTGGGACTTTGGGGGGGACTACAGGAGAACCATATGGAGCTGGGATGTGAGGTAAGGATTAAACTGCACTACACAATGGGGCCAGTAGTGGGGGGGGGATTATAGTTTTGGGGTGGACATGCCCTTTAATATTACTTTTCTTTTTTTTATATGAAAAGCAAAGGATATATAATTGTTAGGACAGGAGCATTGAATGTGTTTGAAAGATAACAAAAAGCTGAAATCCCTGTTCTGTTTCAGGGAGAATCTCTGTGATGATATATGATTGTCTGTCAAGGCTGCAACGTCCTTGTTTTGAACCTGTTGATTACACACACTCAAACACAAATAAATGATGGTGAACCCCAAAAATTAGTAATAACGACCTGGAACAGTTGAAATGTTCATTCTTTGAAAAGTAAATATTCTATGTGGATTTAAAGGCTATGTCCACCCTGAAAAATTTTTTTTAATATATGGTCCCCCCTGGGCTCCCAGCCCCAACCGCTATAATTTTTTTTTTAGAAGCCCCCCAAACTCTACTTACCTCCCCTCGATCCTCCGCCGCGCTCCGGCCCTCTGCTTGCAAGGAAAGCAAGCAGAGGGCGGGACCGGCAGCCGCGTCTGTGATTGGCTGAGCGGCAGCCAATCACAGACGCGGCTGCCGGCAGCTCACTTCGCCGGAGGAAAGAGGAGAGGTAAGTAAGAGTTTGGGGAGCTTTTCTAAAAAAAAAAAATATGCGGTTGGGCTGGAGACATGGGGAGACATGGGTGAGTAGAGCTAACTGGGGATTGAGCGGGAGCGGTTTGAGAGAGACGGGGGTAGGGGTGTAGAACGGGAGGGAGAGGGGAGGGGAGGGAGGGGGGCGGGAGGGGGGAGGAAGGGCTGCAGTACGCATGGCAAAAAATCTACCTGAGGCCAGCTAGCAGGCAGTGTCCTATATGGACTCTGCTAGCCTCCTGGTAGTCATTTTTTGGGACTTTGGGGGGGACTAAAGGAGAACCCTATGGAGCTGGGATGTGAGGTAAGGATTAAACTACACACATGGTGGGCGCAAGTAGTTGGGGGGATTATGTTTGGGGTGGACATGCCCTTTAAAATATAGCTTGTAAGATAAAATACAGAATCTACTTTCTCCAGTGGGTTGGTTAGAACTCAGGAGGGGTAGGTTATGATTAGAGATTAATTTTTATGCTTCTAGGATTCTAGTATTTTTTTCTCTGTCTTTGAAAAGGCATATTGTCACATTTTTCCAACGGATTACATTACCGTATTTAGATCTCTAGGTCAGTGTGCCAACGATTAATTGGTTCTTTAGAAAGAAGGTAATAATGTGTGCTGAATAAATTTGAGTGAAGAAAGAGATGAAAAGTGCTTTCGTTTAAAAAATAAATTAAAAGCGAAAATCTTTTGATTTCTTTGCTAATGCAGTGGCATGTTTTAAATGCTCTATAGGGATAAAAGTGTACTAATATTGTTACTTGTACTGCTGATTACTGCAGAGGAATTCATTTGTCGTATGACATTGTTTATTTTATACAACAGGGATTGATAATTTAGTTGAAACATAAAGAAATTAACTTAAAAAATGGAAAGAACATGGGGCAGGAGATAGGATTGATTATTTGTACCTTGCAATATTGTTTTGTTGAGTAGCTACAGCACATACAGTTTTTATTTGCCAGGTTAGACTGGCTTTCTCAATTCAGAAACTTGTACAAGAATCTGGGCAATTATTCCCCTGGAAAATCCCAATTAGCATATCACAGCCGGGTGTTAAGGTGTTGATTGCATAGTGGCTAAAAGGTGGTATAGGACGCCCAGGGTAAGTGTCAAAACAGCATTGTACATGGCAAACATTGGTGTCGAACCCCCTCCCACCTCTATTTAGACTGGTTTCTTTTTTTCACATAAATGGCCTCCTTGACACCTCTCTTGAACCAGTCACGTTCCTTTGCCAAGTTAACATTACAATCTTCAAAGGTATGTCCTTTACCTTAAGATGCAGGTACACAGCAAGTCAGATGACTAGCGAAACGTCTTCAAGAACAAACTTCAAGTCCAGTTGATCTAATGAATTGAATAATGAACAGATATACCATGACCTGGATGAATGAGAACCTTCACAAGCAAAAATGAATTGGTTTTAAAAGGATTGCTTTTAAAGTATGAATACACCGAACAATATAAAATAAAAATTGCCCCTGTTTGACTAGCTTTTGTATTATTTATTTGTTTAGATTTTAAGCTGTATGCACACAATCCAATATTTTTGGACATTGGGCTATTGTGACCGAAATTTTATGTTCAGCCTGAAATTTCAGAGGTAATTTTCTGCATAAAACTGCTGCATGCACTGTCTATGGTAGGGCTCACTCCTTGCTAGCGTGTTCATCCCATAGATTGCCAGCTTGTGTATTGAAAAGTTGTAGGTCACCCTGGGTACAGCAGATAAAGGAAAAGACATTAACTCTCATTCTCCTTTGTTTTTATTTTTATTTTATTTTTTTAAAACTCTGTATAAAAAATTATTTTATAGGGATTCAAACGAAGACCTTATTTATGTGACCCTCCAGTATTTTCAGTATTTTTGTAGAAATGTGTTCCCAAAACTACAATACATTAAAACACAGGGGGGAAATTGCATAGTACTGCATAGGGCTGCAATTCTTTTCCCACAACAATGTGGTAATAATGTGTGCTCCTTTCAACTTGTGCTGGTGTCGAAGTGACTTATCCTGTACCTCAGGGTAAGCAACCAGTAGACCTCCAGATGTTAGAAAACTACACGTCTCAATATTCTGTTCCAGAGTGCTTGCTTGGAATTGTATTTGCAAACTTGTGCAGGGCTAATGGGTGCCTATCCCTGTGTTGCTAGTACTGGGATGAGCAATTCGTAAATGAAGTGGCGAGAAGGTTTATAAAAGTCACAGATTCAAATTCTCATTGCATTGTTCATCTGGAAATGTAAATAGTGCAGAGCATCTAAATAGTTAGAGAAAGCCACAGCAGAAAATATTATCATGGTAGATTGCCTTTAAGAGAAATTGATATTTTTGGTGCAGGATTTAAAAGAATTTATAAAATATGTGCTTTTTTCTTTAACTCTGCTTCACTTAAAGCCATGGACACAGACAGACAGGTAATAAGTAACTGGTTCTTTTTTCATTCCCATTATGTTTTGAATGGTTATCTTTTTATTCGACCTCTGGCATCATATTCTGACACATTTTTTAGACACCTTTTTATTGCTCCTGTTGAAATCATTTTTCTTTTGTTCAGAGATGCAAACAAATAAAAACACAAAACATAAGAATGTTGTGCCTAGTCAACTAACTTGTACTTGTAGCATGGCGTAAGATTTCTGTCAAAGGAGAATAAAAATAAAATTGAACAAACCGCTTTTGTAATTCATTATTAGTCCTGTCTGTACTGAGAACCTGAGCACAGCCTCCCAGGCTCATGCATCAATTCCTGTTCCCTGTCATGCCATCTAACTTGGAGCAGTAATCAACTTATTTCTCCAAACTGTAATCATAAGCATTGGGGAAGGTTTAATATTTATTCTCCATTGGGTTGACTGCCTCACAGTACTTTGGCAGTACCCAGAAAAATGGTTTTTCTAAATAATATTTTTCAATTACAAGGACCACTCACTCCATTATGCAATAATAATGTAGTGTACAGCTACTGTCACGTTTTTATGATAGCTGCACGGTGGTCAGATCACTTTTTCCCCAAACAAGGTTTTTTTTCTTAGTTCTCTTTGGTGAGAATTCTCAGCAAATGTTATAAGAATGATATTGCATTTTATTATTGCCCAAGTTAAACAAATCAATAGTGTATCATTTTCCTTGTATTCACCACACTTTTTTGAAGATTTTTTTTTTTTACCATTTTTCAAAAAATCTGTATTGAAGTTAATGTGTGTGTATATATATATTATATATATATATATATATATATATATATATATATATAATGTAATACAGCCGCACTCACGTTCATGCAATGATCCTTTATTATGTGGCTCGCTGTATACTGGGCGACGTTTCGGGAACAGCATGTCCCCTTTCTCAAGCCCACAGCGTCACGGCCATCCATAATACAAAAAACAGTTCATAACACACTTCAATAGTACTTCCTATTGAAGACGTTCTGAAGACGGCCCGATTCGTCGGCGGAAAACATGTCAACCATTTGTTTGTGAATAAACACGTTTTCTATGCTTGCTTTAAGTCCAAGAGTGTGCTCAATTCCAAGTCCTACTTATGTGTATTGCGTGAGCAGCACCTGGGCAGATATTATATATATAAGTATGTGTCTCGTCCGCACTCCGTACTGATTTATTGTAAATCAAAAGTAGGCAGAAAACCTACGTGTTTCAGGCCATGTCCATAGACCGCTTCCCAGGTATACACTGTTGTTACATATATATCAACAGTTATTAACATGCAAAAGTGCAACAAATGCACTAGTTGCACTTTTGCATGTTAATTAACTGTCTTTGCTTAGATTATATATATATATATATATAATATATAGTCTGCCGTGGGTCCCGCACTCACGTTTCAACTTGCTTTAGCCCCGGTGCATCTATAAACACATATACTACCTCCAAAGAATAGAGCACTCGTGGTCTTCACGCATAAAACTTTTATTTGTACATGTACAAGAGGGGGGGATACAAGAATCAAAGCAAACCGCCACGACATCCCCGCAACTAGAGGCTATATATAACTTAAGTAATCACATATTAACTCATGATGAATTGATCTATTAAGCAAGGGTTTATCATTTGTACCCACCCCAAACTAATCCCCTCATGGATGATGTGGATCTATATAAATTCCAAAGGTTACTAAAATAAGGATCAGTTCCGTAACCCTATCTCAGATTCCACACCATTTAAAGTGCCTAGCAAGTATGAACCTACCAATACGGCAGCAGCCATCAAGGTATTCTCAAATATGATCAAGACTGATATTGAACAAGAGATCTATAAACCACCATTATAATAGGAATAATCTCACTAAGGGGGAACAACAGGCTATTAATACATTAAGAAATGACCCTAATTTGTGGTCCGGCCCGCTGACAAAGGGGGGGCCATAGTACTATTGGACCGACAGTATTATCTCGGAATTACGGGCCCAATTAGGGGACCAAAAAACGTACATGTCCCTGGACAAAGACCCCACTAATTCTCTAAAAATCAAACTTGAATAATATGACTAGTACAGCGCTCACTAACGGTTGGATTAGCGAACATGAAAGTAAATTTTAACACAATGGAACCTAAGAATACCCATTATCTCACAGTGTCCCAAAGATCCATAAAAATCTAAGGAACCCTGGTCGACCAATTGTATCGTCCTTGGATCATCCTTAAACCAGTGGCCAAATTTGTGGATTACTACTTACAACCTTTAGTGGTCAAAATGCAATCTTACCTTCGGGATTTAGGCAATTATTGGAAATATTGAGGGAATATAGGGGCCCCATTCATGAGACTACTCTTATCACACTGGACGTCCATAGCCTGTACACTATTATCCCTCAGGAGGAGGGTGTGATATCTGTAGACAGGCGCTAATTAAAGGGGGACACCGAAATCCCCCAACGGAATACCTTATGGATCTTCTTACATTCACCCTACAAATAACTACTTTACCTTCGAAGGAAAATTCTATAACCAAACCACTGGCACGGCTATGGGATCCAATGTTGGACCGTCCTTCGCCAATTTGTTTATGGAACACTTTGAGTCCAGATATATCTACACCACATTGGAAACAAACTGTTAATTTATAACGTTATATTGACGATCTGTTTATACTATGGAATGGACCAATTCAAGAGAGTCAATTCATATTGGACAACCTAAATTCCCATGAACCTATGGTAAATTTACAATGGTGGCACACGAGACGACATCGAATTCCTGACATTAGGATTACAAAAACGGATGATAACTTTAAACTTGCTTATTTTCTAAACCTACGGACAGAAATACGCTTTTACATGCCCGTAGTTCCACCCCCTACATCAAAAAGGGGGGTCATGTTCTCCCAATTTTTGAGGGTTCTATATAATAACTCTAATGAGGATACAGCAAAGAACAATTACAGTGTATGGCTAAAAAGTTTAGAGAGCGTGGATATCATCCAAAAGAGATTGAAATCCAAATGAATAGAGCTAAACTCCATATAACTGAGGGACTAAAACCAAGAGTCCAACAATCAGGAAAAAAGATCTATGTAGTATTCCTTACTCACTTCAATATTCCCCATACTCTAGTGGGATAAAAACAAAGTGTTAAAAAACATTGGAAAACTTAGTAGGGATGGTTCCCTCCCCTTTAAGGAAACTAGCCCTTTATTGCACATATGGAGAGGCAGGAATTTACGAAGCCTATTAGTCAAAACGGATATGACAACCCGTGTAACTAAGCCAGTAACAACATGGCTAACCTATAAGAAAAATGGGTGCTTCAAGTGTACTGGCTGTCAAGCCTGCAACTATATGACACCGGGGGGAGATTTTCCCCATCCATACACTGGCCATAGATTAAAATCAAATTTAAACTACCTGCTCAGTTCGGATGCTATATATATATCATGTGTCCCTGTAGTAAATATTACGTGGGAAAAACCACGACACCTTAGGGAGAGGATGGCAAATCACCGATCATCCATACGGGCAGCATTGACAATAGGTGGTGAGGGTAAACCCAGGGCCCCGGAAAAAGAGTTAAGATTTGGCGAACAATCAGTTAGCACGTCACTTTAGGGAGTGTGGCCACCCACTTGCAACGTTCAGATGGATGGCTATTGATCAAGTGGTGGACATCAAAGAATCATCAGAGAGGGGCAAGAGGCTATTACAGAGGGAAGCCCACTGGTATAAAAAAACTGGGCACCTTATCGCCCAAAGGGCTAAATGAACAATATGGATTATCATGCTTCTTGTAAGTTGTCCTTGATCCTTGAACTTTGTGAGATGATTTGAATCAGTTGGGTATTAATGATAAGTAATAGAACCCTCTTTGTCCCTTGCGCTAACTTAAGAGTCTATTCCCATATTTGGTAGATATAAGTTAGATCTACATTTTGTAATATAGCTTATGCTTAGAGCTTGATATTGTATATATAGCCCAGATACTGTCTTATCTTGTTGTATTTTTCTTTCTTTATTTTTGTCTTACTTGTGCTACACCTTGCCACCATTATGACCTACCAAATTTATTATGTAATGTTACGGTTAGGACTTTTTAGAGGACCCATTGGTATTTATTGGATCAGTATGTTTCCACGTTATTATAGTAAATTTTAATATCACTTATTATATATATTTGATTATCAACATACGGGATTTATGATATATTGTATTATTGATTTTACTGTTTTTATCACACCTTGGTGTCTATTTACATCTCTAACACTGCACACTGGACTTTATCACTGAGGATTTTTAAGTAACCTATTTTTATGGCATTTGCTAATATGCTCACTATATGCACCTCAATAGGGTTAATAATTGGAGGGTGGAGCACAGGGGGAGGAAGCGGTTCACTCTAGCTTTAAATTTTCACTACCTGCACGTCTGTAACATCCTGAGGACGGCTGCTTGAGACAGCTGAAACGCGTCGATGATTACAAATAAAAGTTTTATGCGTGAAGACCCACGAGTGCTCTATTCTTTGGAGGTAGTATATATATATATATATATATATTATATATATATATAAACTCCAAAATATCGGCGCACTCACAGGTCTTCCATCAGAGCAAAAACTTAATTCACAGATACACATGTTTCGACCACACCTGGTCGTCATCAGGACTAATTATTCCCCCTACTTCCCAGAATAAATAGGCCCCACAGAATATGCTTGTGAGGACAGATCTTAGGAAGCAGTCGATTGGAGATACAACTTTTTGGGTGGGGCGCTGCTAGGCCCGGTGCTATCGATGTCCCAACTGTGTGTGACCTGTGGACATATGTTAACAGGAAAAGATTTCCACACCCAAGGACCGGCAGATGAATTAAGATCAATTTAGACTAGCCTGCACAAGTTGTCTATGTGATTTACTTCCTGTTTGCCCATGTGCTTTGTTTATGTGGGTAAGACTGTGAGAGTTTTCGTGAACGTTTTGCCAATCACCCTAGTGCTATTAGGGCAGCATTGTCCAACCAGTCGGTGGAAAGAAATTGGGAAGTTTTGTGATCAAGCGGTGGCTAGCCACTTTAAGTCACTAGGGCATAGCCTTCCTCATTGAAATGCATGGTTTTGATCACGTACCACCTATGGAGGGTGATAGATCGAAAAGACTTCTTCAAGTCGAGTCGAGGTGGATCCCCAATTACAGACTTTGGTACCTGATGGTCTGAATGAAGTGAATAACTTGGGTTGCTTTTTATAACTCCTCTTTACTATATGTATTATTATATGTTTATCCTATGGTGTGGTTTTAGGCAGGTTAGGTACTAGATGGTACCGTGTTTTTTATTGCATTTTATGACTTATAATAATGTCCTATTTATGCCCTCTCCTAGCTAAGATATTAGATTTTGTACGATTCATTGGTATTCACATTAATTGTTCTGGTTATTAGCTTCCATAGTTGTACAGTGTATATTTTATTGTTATATATAAAAAAAATTTGGTGTTATCTTTATTGGGGAGCATAGCTTGGTCCTTCTGTTTGCCTGCCTATATGGTGTCTGGGATTGGAGTGGCTTATTTGGTTGACTTTGAGTCAATCATTTTGTGTTAGAGTCTGGCTGCCAAGGATTCCCTGTTCGGCTCTCGTTTTTGTTTACTAGGGGCGGGGTCTTTTTGACACGCACATGTGCTGGCTGGGCTAGCCGTTTCTCCGCCTCTGTTTCCTGTTTCTATCACGTCCGGCAGTTTTGTTTGGACATGTGATAGTATCGCGTGCAGCGGGATTTTGCCTAGTACTTGTATGCGGAAGTGGTGGCGGCCCGGCCAGTTGTATGGGGATATTATTAACATCGACGCTCTATGTATTATGGGTTCCGGCGGGCGACAGGAGCGCGGATGCTCTCCAATGGGGTAAGGATTTTATGTATTGTCTAATTTGGTGGTGGTCATTGTTTAGTGGGTGTTTTAAGGTTTTTATATGCTTTATTTTTGTAGGTATTTATATATATGCTAGGTATGGTGGGTGGGTCCGTGGGGCCTATTTATTCTGGGAAGTAGGGGAAATAATTAGTCCTGATGACGACCAGGTGTGGTCGAAACAGGTTGATCTGTGAATAAAGTTTTTTTGCTCTGATGGAAGACCTGTGAGTGCGCCGATATTTTGGAGTTTGTGTATGTTATGGGACAGCACCCGGGCAAGTATCTATGTTGATTGGAGTGCAGTCGATTACCTGTGACACCAATCTTCAAACAATAAAAGAATTCTTTGAAGATTGAGCGCTCCTCAGGACTTTCAACAAAGTGTTTTTTTTTAAAGTGCTTTTACACCCAAACATGGTGCAAAATGCATCATTGTGAGTTACAGTGGAGGGATTAACACTGGTTCTTGAGCGTAGTCAGTTTTTTTCTACTTATTTACATTTAAAATACAGTATTACCATCATTAATAAAACTATTATGAACTACAAAAAAAACAACTGTTTTTAAGGCTGTACATAGCCTAAAGAAATGCGGCCAATATATGCTTTTATTTGGTCATGAAACTCCTCGGTAACTGAATATTTTTATTTGCATTATCCCTTATATATATATATAATAAAGAACTATTCTGATGATAGCCCCTCCCCCTCACCTGAAAGTACCACAGAGTGAGGACCTCCTGAACTCTTGTTCCGGAATTTGTAACAAAAAAGCAAATCCAGGGGTGAGTTTAGGTTTTCATTCTGGTACTATAAGGGAAGGAGGGGTTATTAAGGGGTTTAATGGACCTTTAGGATGGGTACGCATAAGGCTATATTTTTCCTGGCTGACCAATATTTCAGTCAATCGGGTCGAAATATCAGCAGTAACTTTTCGTGTGCGACATTTTTTGGCCAAATTGAGCTAACGTTCAATTAATGTTTGATTTCAGACAATTATGTATAATTGTTGTTCAGGTTGTTTAAAAGATAACTATACTCTAAAATGTAACTATTGTAAAAAAAAAAAAATAGAAACTACCTGCTATATTCATTAATACCAGTAATTCTCAATATTTTTTAGTTTTAGAAACCTATCCAGGCCTTTTTTAAAGCTTTTCAATGAACTTGCCATTACCAGTTCTGCTGGAAGACAGTTCCACAGTTTCACCGTTCTCACTGTAAAGAAACCTTTCCTAACCTGAAGATGAAACTTCTTTTCTTCCAACCTTAAAGGATGTTACCTTTAAAATGAGCTCTAAATCTGAATTCCTGCTGTGACACCGTTGAAGATGACTGAACTCATAACTGCTAATTATCATACTACAGAGGTCTGGTTTTTTTTGTTTTGTTTTTTTACAAACCCTCAGACACCCAAATGTGTTTGTCTTCCACTTCCAACGCAACGTATACTGTAGACATTTTCCATTTCTATGGTATGCTAATTAGCAGCTAATGGTGTAGATGGCTACCTCTGTTCCAGCACTAAAGGTGGCCATACACTAGAAAGATTTTACTTCCTCGACCAAGCAATCCCATGACATTAGACCAATCCTGCCGAAACCGCCTTTCCCGTTCTTCTTTGCGACCGACATGCGAACGGGAAAGGCGATTTTCAGTGTAATCGCTCTAATATTGTGGGATCGTTCGGTCGGGTAAGTAAAATCTTTCTAGTGTATGGCCACTTTAAGACAGCAGTGCACTTGCTGGAGTGCTGCAAAAGGGTCATTGCAGCCTTTGCAGGGGGTCCCGGTAATGTCATAGCAGGCAGCGCTAACTTTTTCATAGCAGTTACTCTGGATAGTCTGCAGCTACGAAAATTTGTAGAGGTCTGTTCAATAGAATAGACACTTTCATGTAGACCACAGTTCAACTTAACAGACTATTTGGTAAAATAGAAATATCTTCTTTTATATTTTAAACAGGTAACAGCCCTCTTGATAGTCCACGTAACTTCTCCCCAAATGCTGCTGCACATTTTTCCTTTCTTCCTGCAAGAAGGTAAGCGCAATATAAAATGGCAATTCACATATTTTTTAGTGCTTGTTGGTTATCTTATTGGTTATGCAGTTATACATTTGAAAATGTATTTCTTATGTTAATATATTTGCCTAGAAAACTGATTTGTTTATCTGGCGTTTTCATCTAATGTCCCTCTTGAAGTACAGGTGTACTGAAATATCTGAAATGTAATACTTTTTTCCATTCTAGTCAGTTTTAAAGGTACAAAAGCCCACACCTGTGTTTAAAAAGACTGCTACAGGATTTCTTTAATTATCTTCTGCAATTTGTTTTCTCATATTTAGTGTTATGGAAACTAACTTGTGCCTAATCAGGATACTGGTATTGTGGTCTTGAATACCACTCTTCCATAACAAATGGATCTACAGTAGTAAGTTGGCCTCCATACAAATTCTAGAAGGAATTTTAATTAACTTATCATTACCACTGCCCTTGATATTTAAAAGGTTATTCTCCGGGGGTAAATTTCTAGGTGCACTGGCTAACTGGCTTCTGGAATGTATCCAGCCCTGTTACATTGCTAGTAATTTCTTATCAATTGTGTCTTGGATTTTGCTATTGTATTTAGCAACCAGAATAAATCGATTTACATCTTAAATAATGACACTGTCCCCCTTCTTATGATTTGTATTATTGTTTTAACTATTTAAAAAAAGAACTGAACTCAGAAATAGAAACTTTTAGAGAAGTCAAGGCAGCAAGTAAAGTGACATCACAAAACGCTGAACTTCTCTGGTCCCTTGAATTTCTGGGTACAACCATCAGTCTATATTGGACATGCACAGATCTGCTTCTTAGTTCTGTGTGGGGCCCAGAGCCAGCAATACAAGATCCAAGATGCGCAAGTGTGATCTATACTTAAGGCTGATGCCCTACTGCAACACACTATTTAACCCTTGGATCACGTGTGTTCTGAATATGGACATTAGCGCAACACATCCAGTGGGGTTAGTTACATTGCTCCTGTTGGAATGCACTTTTCAAATCAAGATTGTGATCCAAATCATGGCAATGTCACTATGGGGGTACAAAATGTCTGTGTTTTTTGGAAAAAGAAAAATGCCAGGAAACTGTTTTTCCTCTGTTTTTCATTTCTAAGGTGAACAAGCTGTAAACGCAGAAAGAAATCAATAGTTTCAAGATTTTAAGGAGGACCCTATTTATTGGTAGCTTATAAACTTTTGGTGTGTAGGTTTAATTTTTGGCATATTTTGATACTTCACCACTAGAGAGCAGTAATAACCTTTTTGCTTTGCTTAACAATAGGTTTTACCTTTTGTAGTGATTGAGTGGAAATAGTAGTTTTAAGCTAGCCAAACATGGGTCACTTTGTGTTTTTTTACATTTTGATCAACTTTTCAGATACTTTTCCAATCAACCGATATTTTTAACCTGACTGAATTCTTTACCTGCGATCTATTGATTGATCGAATGCAAAAAGGAATTGTATCTGTTGATTCAATTAGATCAACTGGACTTGAAGTTTAGTTCTTGAAGACGTTTCGCTAGTCATCCGACTGGCTTTCTCAATTCAGAATGACTTGTACACGAATCTGTGGCAATTATGTCCCCTGGAAAATCCCAATTAGCATATCACAGCCAGGTGTTAAGGGTGTGATTGCATAGTGGCTAAAAGGTGGTATAGGAACGCCCAGGGTAAGGTGTCAAAACAGCATTGTACATGGCAAACAGTTGGTGTCACATAAATGGCCTCCTTGACACCTCTCTTGAACCAGTCACGTTCCTTTGCCAAAATGTTAACATTACAATCTTCAAAGGTATGTCCTTTATCCTTAAGATGCAGGTACACAGCAAGTCAGATGACTAGCGAAACGTCTTCAAGAACTAAACTTCAAGTCCAGTTGATCTAATTGAATTGAATAATGAACAGATATACCATGACCTGGATGAATGAGAACCTTCACAAGCAAAAATGAATTGGTTTTAAAAGGATTGCTTTTAAAGTATGAATACACCGAACAATATAAAATAAAAATTGACCCATGTTTGACTAGCTTTTGTATTATTTATTTGTTTAGATTTTAAGCTGTATGCACACAATCCAATATTTTTGGACATTTGGCTATTGTGACCGAAATTTTAGTTGTTCAGCCTGAAATTTCAGAGGTAATTTTCTGCATAAAACTGCTGCATGCACTGTCTATGGTAGGGCTCACTCCTTGCATAGCGTGTCATCCCATAGATTGTCCAGCTTGTGTATTGAAAAGTTGTAGGTCACCCTGGGTACAGCAGATAAAGGAAAAGAAACATTAACTCTCATTCTCCTTTGTTTTTATTTTTATTTTATTTTTTTAAAACTCTGTATAAAAAATTATTTTAATAGGGATTCAAACGAAGACCTTATTTATGTGACCCTTCCAGTATTTTCAGTATTTTTATAGAAATGTGTTCCCAAAACTACAATACAAATTAAAACACAGGGGGGAAATTGCATATGTACTGCATAGGGCTGCAATTCTTTTCCCACATACAACTGTGTAATAATGTGTGCTCCTTTCAACTTGTGCTGGTGGTCGAAGTGACTTATCCTGTACCTCAGGGTAAGCAACCAGTAGACCTCCAGATGTTAGAAAACTACACGTCTCAATATTCTGTTCCAGAGTGCTTGCTTGGAATTGTATTTGCAAACTTGTGCAGGGCTAATGGGTGCCTATCCCTGTGTTGCTAGTACTGGGATGAGCAGATTCTGTAAATGAAGTGGCGAGAAGGTTTATAAAAGTCACAGATTCAAATTCTCATTGCATTGTTCATCTGGAAATGTAAATAGTGCAGAGCATCTAAATAGTTAGAGAAAGCCACAGGCAGAAAATATTATCATGGTTTAGATTGCCTTTAAAGAGAAATTGATATTTTTTGGTGCAGGATGTATAAAAGAATTTATAAAATATGTGCTTTTTTCTTTAACATCTGCTTCACTTAAAGCCATGGACACAGAGCAGACAGGTAATAAGATACTGGTTCTTTTTTCATTCCCATTATGTTTTGAATGGTTATCTTTTTATTCAGCCTCTGGAATCATATTCTGACACATTTTTTAGACACCTTTTTTATTGCTCCTGTTGAAATCATTTTTCTTTTGTTCAGAGATGCAAACAAATAAAAACACAAAACATAAGAATGTTGTGCCTAGTCAACTAACTTGTACTTTGTAGCATGGCGTAAGATTTCTGTCAAAGGAGAATAAAAATAAAATTGAACAAACCGCTTTTGTAATTCATTATTTAGTCCTGTCTAGTACTGAGAACCTGAGCACAGCCTCCCAGGCTCATGCATCAATTCCTGTTCCCTGTCATGCCATCTAACTTGGAGCAGTAATCAACTTATTTCTTCCAAACTGTAATCATAAGCATTGGGGAAGGTTTAATATTTATTCTCCATTGGGTTGACTGCCTCACAGTACTTTGGCAGTACCCAGAAAAATGGATTTTTCTAAATAATATTTTTCAATTTACAAGGACCACTCCATTATTGCAATAATAATGTAGTGTACAGCTACTGTCACGTTTTTATGATAGCTGCACGGTGTCAGATCACTTTTTCCCCAAACAAGGTTTTTTTTCTTAGTTCTCTTTGGTGAGAATTCTCAGCAAATGTTATAAGAATGATATTGCATTTTATTATTGCCCAAGTTAAACAGAATCAAATAGTGTATCATTTGCCTTGTATTCAGCCACACTTTTTTGAAGATTGTTTTTTTTTTACCATTTTTCAAAAAAATCTGTATTGAAGTTAAATGTGTGTGTATGTATGTATATATATATATATAATGTAATACACCGCACTCACAGTTCATGCAATGATCCTTTATTATGTGGCTCGCTGTATATCTGGGCGACGTTTCGGGAACAGCATGTCCCCTTTCTCAAGCCCACAGCGTCACGGCCATGCCATAATACAAAAAACAGTTCATAACACACTTCAATAGTACTTCCTATTGAAGATGTTCTGAAGACGGCCCGATTCGTCGGCGGAAACATGTCAACCATTTGTTTGTGAATAAACACGTTTTCTATGCTTGCTTTAAGTCCCAAGAGTGTGCTCAATTCCAAGTCCTACTTATGTGTATTGCGTGAGCAGCACCTGGGCAGATATATATATATATATATAAGTATGTGCTCGTCCGCACTCCGTACTGGATTTATTGTAAATCAAAAAGTAGGCAGAAAACCTACGTGTTTCAGGCCATGTCCATAGGACCGTCCTCAGGGTATACACTGTTGATACATATATATCAACAGTTTATTAACATGCAAAAGTGCAACAAAGTGCACTAAGTTGCACTTTTGCATGTTAATTAACTGTCTTTGCTTAGATTATATATATATATATATATATATATAGTCTGCCGTGGGTCCCGCACTCACGTTTCAACTTGCTTTAGCCCCGGTGCATCTATAAACAACATATACTACCTCCAAAGAATAGAGCACTCGTGGGTCTTCACGCATAAAACTTTTATTTGTACATGTACAAGAAGGGGGGGATACAAGAATCAAAGGCAAACCGCCACGACATCCCCGCAACTAGAGGCTATATATAACTTAAGTAATCACATATTAACTCATGATGAATTTGATCTATTAAGCAAGGGTTTATCATTTGTACCCACACCCAAACATAATCCCCTCATGGATGATGTGGATCTATATAAATTCCAAAGGTTACTAAAAATAAAGGATCAGTTCCGTAACCCTATCTCAGATTCCACACCATTTAAAGTGCCTAGCAAGTATGAACCTACCAATACGGCAGCAGCCATCAAGGTATTCTCAAATATGATCAAGACTGATATTGAACAAGAGATCTATAAAAACACCATTATAAATAGGAATAATCTCACTAAGGGGGAACAACAGGCTATTAATACATTAAGAAATGACCCTAATTTGGTGGTCCGGCCCGCTGACAAAGGGGGGGCCATAGTACTATTGGACCGACAGTATTATATCTCGGAATTACGGGCCCAATTAGGGGACCAAAAAACGTACATGTCCCTGGACAAAGACCCCACTAATTCTCTAAAAATCAAACTTGATAATATGACTAGTACAGCGCTCACTAACGGTTGGATTAGCGAACATGAAAGTAAATTTTTAACAACAATGGAACCTAAGATACCCATTATCTACAGTGTCCCAAAGATCCATAAAAATCTTAAGGAACCCCTGGGTCGACCAATTGTATCGTCCTTGGGATCCATCCTTAAACCAGTGGCCAAATTTGTGGATTACTACTTACAACCTTTAGTGGTCAAAATGCAATCTTACCTTCGGGATAGTAGGCAATTATTGGAAATATTGAGGGAATATAGGGGCCCCATTCATGAGACTACTCTTATCACACTGGACGTCCATAGCCTGTACACTATTATCCCTCAGGAGGAGGGTGTTGATATCTGTAGACAGGCGCTAATTAAAGGGGGACACCGAAATCCCCCAACGGAATACCTTATGGATCTTCTTACATTCACCCTACAAAATAACTACTTTACCTTCGAAGGAAAATTCTATAACCAAACCACTGGCACGGCTATGGGATCCAATGTTGGACCGTCCTTCGCCAATTTGTTTATGGAACACTTTGAGTCCAGATATATCTACCCGACATTTGGAAACAAACTGTTAATTTATAAACGTTATATTGACGATCTGTTTATACTATGGAATGGACCAATTCAAGAGAGTCAATTCATATTGGACAACCTAAATTCCCATGAACCTATGGTAAAATTTACAATGGTGGCACACGAGACGACCATCGAATTCCTGGACATTAGGATTACAAAAACGGATGATAACTTTAAAACTTGCTTATTTTCTAAACCTACGGACAGAAATACGCTTTTACATGCCCGTAGTTACCACCCCCTACATCAAAAAAGGGGGGTCATGTTCTCCCAATTTTTGAGGGTTCTATATAATAACTCTAATGAGGATACAGCCAAAGAACAATTACAGTGTATGGCTAAAAAGTTTAGAGAGCGTGGATATCATCCAAAAGAGATTGAAATCCAAATGAATAGAGCTAAACTCCATATAACTGAGGGGACTAAAACCAAGAGTCCAACAATCAGGAAAAAAGATCTATGTAGTATTCCTTACTCACTTCAATATTCCCCATACTCTAGTGGGATAAAACAAAGTGTTAAAAAACATTGGGAAATACTTAGTAGGGATGGTTCCCTCCCCTTTAAGGAAACTAGCCCTTTATTCGCATATAGGAGAGGCAGGAATTTACGAAGCCTATTAGTCAAAACGGATATGACACCCCGTGTAACTAAGCCAGTAACAACATGGCTAACCTATAAGAAAAATGGGTGCTTCAAGTGTACTGGCTGTCAAGCCTGCAACTATATGACACCGGGGGGAGATTTTCCCCATCCATACACTGGCCATAGATTTAAAATCAAATTTAAACTATCCTGCCTCAGTTCGGATGCTATATATATTATCATGTGTCCCTGTAGTAAATATTACGTGGGAAAAACCACGACAACCCTTAGGGAGAGGATGGCAAATCACCGATCATCCATACGGGCAGCATTGACAATAGGTGGTGAGGGTAAACCCAGGGCCCCGGAAAAAGAGTTAAGATTTGGCGAACAATCAGTAGCACGTCACTTTAGGGAGTGTGGCCACCCACTTGCAACGTTCAGATGGATGGCTATTGATCAAGTGGTGGACATCAAAGAATCATCAGAGAGGGGCAAGAGGCTATTACAGAGGGAAGCCCACTGGATAAAAAAACTGGGCACCTTATCGCCCAAAGGGCTAAATGAACAATATGGATTATCATGCTTCTTGTAAGTTGTCCTTGATCCTTGAACTTTGTGAGATGATTTGAATCAGTTGGGTATTAATGATAAAGTAAATAGAACCCTCTTTGTCCCTTGCGCTAACTTAAGAGTCTATTCCCCATATTTGGTAGATATAAGTTAGATCTACATTTTGTATTATATAGCTTATGCTTAGAGCTTGATATTGTATATAGCCCAGATACTGTCTTATCTTGTTGTATTTTTTCTTTCTTTATTTTGTCTTACTTTGCTACACCTTGCCCCATTATGACCTACCAAATTTTATTATGTAATGTTACGGTTAGGACTTTTTAGAGGACCCATTGGTATTTATTGGATCAGTATGTTTCCACGTTATTATAGTAAATTTTAATATCACTTATTATTATATATTTGATTATCAACATACGGGATTTTATGATATATTGTATTATTGATTTTACTGTTTTTATCACACCTTGGTGTCTATTTTACATCTCTAACACTGCACACTGGACTTTATCACTGAGGATTTTTAAGTAACCTATTTATTATGGCATTTGCTAATATGCTCACTATATGCACCTCAATAGGGGTTAATAATTGGAGGGTGGAGCACAGGGGGAGGAAGCGGTTCACTCTAGGCTTTAAATTTTCACTTACCTGCACGTCTGTAACATCCTGAGGACGGCTGCTTGAGACAGCTGAAACGCGTCGATGTACAAATAAAAGTTTTATGCGTGAAGACCCACGAGTGCTCTATTCTTTGGAGGTAGTATATATATATATATATATATATATATATATATATATAAACTCCAAAATATCGGCGCACTCACAGGTCTTCCATCAGAGCAAAAACTTAATTCACAGATCAACATGTTTCGACCACACCTGGTCGTCATCAGGACTAATTATTCCCACCTACTTCCCAAGAATAAATAGGCCCCACAGAATATGCTTGTGAGGACAGATCTTAGGAAGCAGTCGATTGGAGATACAACTTTTTTGGGTGGCGCTGCTAGGCCCGGGTGCTATCGATGTCCCAACTGTGTGACCTGCGGACATATGTTAACAGGAAAAGATTTTCCACACCCAAGGACCGGCAGATGAATTAAGATCAATTTTAGACTAGCCTGCACAAGTTGCTATGTGATTTACTTCCTGATTTGCCCATGTGCTTTGGTTTATGTGGGTAAGACTGTGAGTAGTTTTCGTGAACGTTTTGCCAATCACCGTAGTGCTATTAGGGCAGCATTGTCCAACCAGTCGGTGGAAAGAAAGATTGGGAAGTTTGGTGATCAAGCGGTGGCTAGCCACTTTAAGTCACTAGGGCATAGCCTGTCCTCATTGAAATGCATGGTTTTGATCACGTACCACCTATGGAGGGTGATAGATCGAAAAGACTTCTTCAAGTCGAGTCGAGGTGGATCTCACGATTACAGACTTTGGTACCTGATGGTCTGAATGAAGTGAATAACTTGGGTTGCTTTTTATAACTCCTCTTTATTATTATATGTTTATCCTATGGTGTGGTTTTAGGCAGGTTAGGTACTAGATGGTATCCGTGTTTATTTATTGCATATTTTATGACTATAATATATGTCCTATTTATGCCCTCTCCTAGCTAAGATATTAGATTTTGTACGATTCATTGGTATTCACATTAATTGTTCTGGTTATTATGCTTCCATAGTTGTACAGTGTATATTTTGTATGTTATATATAAAAACATTTTGTGTGTTATCTTTATTGGGGAGCATAGCTTGGTCCTTCTGTTTGCCTGCCTATATGGGTGTCTGGGATTGGAGTGGCTTATTTGGTTGACTTTGAGTCAATCATTTTTGTGTTAGAGTCTGGCTGCCAAGGATTCCCTGTTTCGGCTCTGTTATTTGTTTACTAGGGGCGTGGTCTTTTTGACACGCACCATGTGCTGGCTGGGCTAGCCGTTTCTCCGCCTCTGTTTTCCTGTTTCTATCACGTCCGGCAGTTTTGTTTGGACATGTGATAGTATCGTGTGCAGCGGGATTTTGCCTAGTAGCTTGTATGCGGAAGTGGTGGCGGCCCGGCCAGTTGTATGGGGATATTATTAACATCGACGCTCTATGTATTATGGGTTCCGGCGGGCGACAGGAGCCGCGGATGCTCTCCAATGGGGGTAAGGATTTTATGTATTGTCTAATTTGGTGGTGTCACTGTTTTAGTGGGTGTTTTAAGGTTTCTATATTGCTTTATTTTTTGTAGGTATTTATTATATATGCTAGGTATGGTGGGGGTGGGTCCTGTGGGGCCTATTTATTCTTGGGAAGTAGGGGGAATAATTAGTCCTGATGACGACCAGGTGTGGTCGAAACATGTTGATCTGTGAATAAAGTTTTTGCTCTGATGGAAGACCTGTGAGTGCGCCGATATTTTGGAGTTTGTGTATGTTATGGGACAGCACCCGGGCAAGTATCTATGTTGATTGGAGTGTTGTCGATAACCTGTGACACCAATCTTCAAACAATAAAAGAATTCTTTGAAGATTGAGCGCTCCTCAGGACTTTCAACAAAGTGATTTTATTTAAAGTGCTTTTACACCCAAACATGGTGCAAAATGCATTTTTCTACTTATTTACATTTAAAATACAGTATTACCATCATTAATAAAACTATTATGAACTACAAAAAAAACAACTGTTTTTAAGGCTGTACATAGCCTAAAGAAATGCGGCCATATATGCTTTTATTTGGTCATGAAACTCCTCGGTAACTGAATATTTTTATTTGCATTATCCCTTATATATTATATAAAATAAAAGGAGAACTATTCTGATAGCCCCTCCCCCCTCACCTGAAAGTACCCAGAGTGAGGACCTCCTGAACTCTGTTCCGGAATTTGTAACAAATAAAGCAAATCCAGGGGTGAGTTTAGGTTTTCATTCTGGGTACTATAAGGGAAGGAGGGGTTATTAAGGGGGTTTAATGGACCTTTAGGATGGGTACGCATAAGGCTATATTTTGTCCTGGCTGACCAATATTTCAGTCAATCGGGTCAAAATATCAGCAGTAACTTTTCGTGTGTCTGACATTTTTTTGGCCAAATTGAGCTAACGTTCAATTAAATGTTTGATTTCAGACAATTATGTATAATTGTTGTTCAGGTTGTTTAAAAGATAACTATACTCTAAAATGTAACTATTTGTAAAAAAAAAAATAGAAACTACCTGGGGCAGGTAGGTTGGATTGATTATTCGCACCTCACGATATAATTTTGTTGTGGAGCTACAGCACTAATTTTTTCACTTGCCAGGTTAGTCCTGTACTATTCCTGTATTAAAGATACATTCAGAACCAGTTTTTAAGAATTACCAATCCTATATCCCTGTCCTAAGTACTTTTTATTATAACTGTATTAAAAAAAAAAAATAAAACTTTATACATGCGATAGTTATTCTTTAAGGACTTTTCAGGCTTTTGATTTTTAAATAACAAAATAATTCCCCTGCTAGTAAAAGTAAAACCTTCTGATCTGTTTAAAAAATGTTTTTTTTAGTCAACCTTTAAATTCCTATTCCTGCTATATAACACTTTTAATGCTTAACATGTATATCCATTCTTGTTTTCTTGTTTTAGGACGGATGGACGCCGTTGGTCTTTGGCATCTCTGCCTTCTTCTGGATATGGAACAAACACCCCTAGCTCTACTGTTTCAGTAAGTGTCCTTTATTATTTTTGTTTGTTTCTTCAATATTTTTATTCAAAGCCATAAGCAGTCTGTCCTTTTAAATAGCTTTTCTAAATCCAAGGATTAAGTGTTTACTTTTGGATTGTTTGTTGTTGTATCCTCAATCTTTAATTTTTTTGGAATAAAAAATGAAGAAAGTATTATGTCAACCGCCTCACCTTAAGAATTAGTATCAAAAATTTAGAGAGAAAAGAACCAGGCACTCAACCCAAATATGAGCTATTGTAAAAGAATCCCTTTATTGTGCAGCATTGGAAATAACATCAGGTGCTAATAAAAACATTTAAAAAACATATATACAAATACAAAAATGAATTCCAGATAGTAGCATATATCACTAAATATCTCCCTCGCCAGACCAACATATAATGTCATTAAGGTAAAGCCCCATATATACTCATCTGTCTGCAAGTCTCAGTCAGTCATAAGTCGCCAAGGGGTATCCTGCATAAGTAAAGGCAGAGGGAAGGCAAATTGTAGTAGGTGATATGCACCGGAGTCACATCAAGACAGGTAGTAGAGGATGCTGGACGCGTTTCGCTACTACATCTTTCTCAGCTGCTGGTCAGTTTTTTTAATGATTTGGTCAAAAGATCAATTCCATTTACACTTCTTTTCAATAGACTGCTGGTTCACGTCTAACTTGATCAAACCAGTCAGAAAATGTTGATATTCCATCTACAGCCAGAACACTCCATGTACAACCACAATCATACTGAAACCTGCTCATGGTGGTGTATTTGGTATTTAATTAGAGATGGTTGAACTTCAGAAAATCCTTTACGAGGATTCAAAAAAAATTGTGAATCCGCCATTAAAATCAATGGGGAAAAAAATTGTTAATTTACGCTTAAAATAATGGTTTAAAAAGCAGTGGTAACTGCTTTTGGTTAGCCGCATTTTCCCGGTTAGCTGCAATTTCCCGGTCACGCTATGCGCTCCGTGCTTGCACAAAGTGCATGGCGTGACTGGGAAACTGCAAATGCGGCTTACCAATCAGGAGGCAGCAGAAAAACTCAGAGGGGCAGAGCTAACTCTACACCTAACCACAAGAAAGATGTCTACACCTAACCACAAGCAAGATGCAACGTTTAACCTGCAAAGCTAGGCTCTGGAGGGGCTTAGGCAAAAAAATATGGCAACAGTATTTTTGAAGCTGCCGCTTCCAATTGAGAATAACTTTATTTTACTGTGTACTTATCCTTTAAGCAATATATATTAATTACTGCCAAATTTGGATTATGAGCTCTTTTCATTTAACTTAAAATTACAAGGTTCAGCTCAAATAGTATTCCAAATTATATCTGCCATATATTTTCTCTGAGGTTAAAAATACATGAAATATGCTTTGCCTGGGTAAAAGGCTTGTTGGGTATCTAATGTAGTAAAAAAAACAAAACATAAGCTTGAAGGTGTATTTAAGGCTGAGGCCGCACTGAAATGTGCACTAACTCTCGTGATTGCGCACATTCCCGGTGTGTTTGCAATCGGAGAGCGAATGCGATTGCGCAAAAAATGCAGATCATTCAACGGATCACAAGTGCAGCGCACAGTCGCACACTAGTGTGTTCACATCAATTGGGCCACACTAGTGTACACTTTTTAAACTGCGATCGGATCGCCCTAAATCTCTAAATAACAGTTCTGAACTGTCTTTTTGCAAGGTGAACTAATATCCACGCTAACATATGTGGCCACTGGTGTGCTGAATCACAAATAGAATGACTATGGATGCCAATAGACCGTTTGGGGGATGGTTTGAATTCACAAATCAGCAGACAGGTTAACTATATACAGTATTTTAGCAAAACCTGTATTCAGTGTACTATGCCATTTTGTAGAAATGCTACTTTGGTGCTATGATTATATTTCAATGACGTTTTATTAAAATTTTTGTACTTATAAACAATAAAAAAATTAAACATGATCAATAGTTAACTTATTGTCTTTTTGTTTATAAGTGTGTGATCTAAATCTTGGTTAATGCTATGCAAATATGAATCCTTCATTTTAAGTTAAGTTTTCCATTAACATGTAGATTCTAGCAATGGGAATTAGTTCCACAAAAGTCAGAGATTTTTGCAGATCCCCCATTTTATTGTTGCTGCAACGTTCTTTCTTTGAAGTGGAAATGAAGAATGGTGTTCCTTAAGCATTATCAATAGGGGTGTACTGGCTTTCTGTTGTGTGATATGTTGTTTAGATGTGTTTGGTGGTTTTTCCTGCAACACTGAAAACTCATTGTATATGGTTATGTTTTTTTTGTGCTTTCCTTTTCTGTATTTTTATTTGTACTCAGTCATCATGCTCATCCCAGGAGAAGCTGCACCAGCTACCTTTTCAACCAACGGCAGATGAGCTTCATTTCCTGACCAAACATTTCAGCACTGAGAACATTACGGATGAGGAAGGTCGTCATTCACCTGCCATGCGCCCAAGATCACGCAGTCTTAGGTGAGCTAAATAAGAATTTTGCATTTCTCCACTAATGAAATAAACGTGAATTATGTTTTTTGTTTTTAATTTAAGTTTAATCTGGCAATGATCTTTCGAGTTGCACAAATTTGTGGAAATTTCATAAAAAATTAAGATGTACATCTTGTTGATTAATAGCTATTGCAGTCAAGTTTCTTTATCCAGAGATGTAAAAAAACCAAGCATGTCACATTATTTTAGGTTATGGAAATAGGTGACAAAAAGAGAGCAAATAGACAGATAAAAGTTGAGCAAAAGTTAGGCTAGGGACACACAAGGGAATATTTTGAATGGATGCATGAAATTTCAGCCGATATTTTGACCCAATCGACCTAAAAACAATGTCAAAATATTGTCTTGTGGATTAATAGCTATTGCAGTCAAGTTTCTTTATCCAGAGATGTAAAAAAACCAAGCATGTCACATTATTTTAGGTTATGGAAATAGGTGACAAAAAGAGAGCAAATAGACAGATAAAAGTTGAGCAAAAGTTAGGCTAGGGACACACAAGGGAATATTTTGAATGGATGCATGAAATTTCAGCCGATATTTTGACCCAATCGACCTAAAAACAATGTCAAAATATTGCCTTGTGTGTACCTAGCCTAAAGACACAGAATAACATACTGGGGATGTTCGCAGTGAACATCCCCACTAACACAGGCTTAGGGTATTAAACATCTCAGGAACCCTTAAAACTTTTCAATGTATTTGTCAAAACTGAAAGGTAGAAAAGAAAGACTGGGGATGTTCGCAGCGAACATCCCCACTAACACAGGCTCAGGGCATTTAAAGTCTTTGTCAAAACTGAAAGGTAGAAAAGAAAAGAATACACCCGGTGAAGGTGAGATTTAAAACATGAAAAACAGAATGGTCATTCCATATGCAGCAGGGGAGTTTGAGAAATTAAAGGGCATGTCAACCTCTCTGTGGCTCCTAAATATACTTACCCGGATCCTTTCACTTGCCTCTCTGCTGCTGCTTCTCCATTCCTTTTCCATGCACAGCTGCAGATAAGGGTTCGGACTGGTAGAGGTGTTAGTGATTTGCAGAGACATCACGTCTTGGCCAATTGCTGATGCCATGCCTTATCTGTGTGCAGCAGCAGAGAGGTAAGGGGAAAAGTATATTTAGGAGCCACTGAGAAAAATTTTAACCTAGCGAGGTCTAGGTTTTCAGGGGTTTATAGTGTACAGGTAAACTTTAGTTTGGGGGTGGACATGCTCTTTAAGAAGAATTTTCAAAAGATTATGTGTGCCTTTCTGCTTTAAACCCAGCAGCACACCGAGGCAGCAACTGGTTCATCCAAAAGACCCAATACTGAAAAACAGAATGAGCACATCATTTATGCAGTGCAGTGTACTTAAGAGTGCTCTGACTTTTATGTGGGGGAGACTAACCAGCAGCTACATCAAGAGTCCATTTCTGGGACACACATGTCAACATATTGGACAAAGAGAAAGACATGTATAAAAGAAGTGTTAAGGAAGTCATTTATGTTAAAATAAAGAAAACAAACCTAAATAGAAGGGTGGTGAATGGGTGTTTGAACACCAATTGTCTGCCATGTACAATAAACGCCTTACCTCTTAAAGTGGCCATACGCGTGCGTTTTGTACAGCATGTGTACCGACAGATCACATTGGTATCTGTCGGCACACATGCTGTGGGAACCACATTCACATATCCGACCGATACCCATACACGGTATGGTCATATCCACTCCGTATACTAAAGTTAAGGGAGCCGATAACGGCCAACGTCTTTCTCCGTCTTTCCCGACCGAACCGTATTGGTGACTACAGTCGTTCACCGGCACTCCGGTCGGTCGGGAAAAGCCCATATACATGAACGATAATGGGTAAAATTATGGTTCGTATGTATGGCCACCTTTAACTGTAATGCCAACAAACTTTGCATTCAGGAGATCATTGACACCTTGTACTGTGCACTTGCTCACAGTGCAAAGGACTGTAGATGCGTCAGGGATTTTGGCCGCAGCTCTCTCAGCGCTGGAATGATCCCGGTAAGTTCTCCTGCTCTCTTGCAAGATTCACTGAAGAACGGGAGGTAAGAAATTAGTGCGTTTACCTCCTGTTCTTCAGTAAAACAGTTAGTAAGAAAGTTAATTTTTTGATGGACATACCCTTTAAAGGGATTGAAATGCACTTGACCTCTGGTATTAATATGTACTGTATGTATCATTGTGTAGAAATTTCTTATACTCTGGAGTTATATTTTAAGGAACTACAAGAGCACTTAAAAAAAAGGTTTGTGGTGTGTTCCTTTAGAATATTTTAAATATAGTAGTGGTACCTTTAGCATCTTTCCTAAATGTACATTATTAAAGACACTGTTCCATATGAGTACTAAGAAATGTCAGTGCTCCTTGTGGTCCAGGCTGTGATGTATTGATGTTTTTCTAGATTGCGTTCTTCAATGCTTGCAAGGATTTAAAATTTTTCAAGCAAATCCTCTCAGTAGTCATGTTTTTGCTGAGGCTTTAACGAAACAATTATTTCAAAAGCGACTGTACTTGCAGTATATTACCTTTCTGCTCCTGTCATATTTAATTACACATATAAATTGATATTTTAATTCAGAGGTATTAGGCTCATGCAAATTTCCTGTCCTTAAGGGCTTTTTATAAAATAGTCTCTTGTTTCCATGATACTGCCTCTTCCTATCAGCTTAAAATGAGGTTCGTTTACATTCCTAGTTGTTCATTATACAAGGTTACAAGAAAATTCCTAAATCTTACCCTTTTCACCTTTCCTGTTTACTGTTAATTACTGTGTGTATTTTTATTTACATAGCGCCACATGGCTGCACAGCGCTGTGTAATATTAAAATACAAAGTCATAGGGGGACAAAAAATATAAATAAATACACAAATAATGATGTACTTTTTTATGTATTAGTATACAAATACTTAAACAAATGCACCATTAAGAAATTATGTACTACACCAGTTGATTGATAACTTTGTATGTACTTTTCCTCCAATAAGCAGTCATATTTCTAAAATTCAGTGCAAGGGAATAAAGTTGATTTGGAAATAAAGTTAACAGAAAGAAAAGAACACCAGTACATTTTCAAGTGAAAAGTCTGATATTGCACATGCAATACTGTATGTGGCATATGTGCACATGTCTTAAATATGTGAATAATAAACTGGTGTGATAATGTTTAATAAAACCAGAGCACAGTTCAATGTAAAAGATTATATATAGTACAAATTTGTAGGTTGCAGAAGTGAATATACATTGAACCACTGGGAGGAAAACAACAAATGAGATTTTGAATACTTTCAGGGTGATGTAATGCACTCAAATTGCATTTCCCTTTTTAGTGACTTGCTAATGTTTATTGCTTTTGTCTATTCAAAATATATCTTTTTAAGAAAAAATATTTCCAATTTGTATTCTTGGCTTAACATAAAAAATATAGTTTGACTGTTTAAAAGCCAACATATAATGTAATAGTATATCACAAGAAGCACAATAGGGGCAATACAAACATAAAATATTGTTTTGCAACTGTATAACTGCTTTTCATGTTTTCTGCTTTTAAAAATCATAGTTTAACAACAGCTGGGAAGTGACAGGCTATTTATTTCTGCCAGGTCCTCAATGGCTTTAATGTATTCTGGCTGATAGGTGTAAAATGAGATGGCAATTCATTTTCCTGTATATGTTTTTGAGGCAGTTAAGAATGTACACATGCTATGTAGTTGCATTCTGTAGGCTGCTGAAAAGGGCATTATGTTCTTTTAAAAAATAAAGAAATCACGATAATGGAGCAATGTGTAATTGTTTCACTTAAAGCACAAATGCAGTGTGCCATGTACATGTTTCACCAAATATACCTGTTGGTGTTGTTTTTTAAATTAAAATGTATTCATGGCCATAGAAAAAAAAAATATTGAATGTAATCACACGAAATGATAAAGCAATACATACTTTGTGAAAAGAGCTACGAACTGGAGAAAGAAAAATATTTAATTATTTTCATGTCAGGATTACCTCATTGTCCCCTGAGTGTTGGAAAGGAGGGGACTAAGGGGGGATTGCTGAACTGGGGATGAGTCATACCATTACATACCTACATTATGTTGCAATAGATTGCTTAGCATTCGGCAACTGTCACTAATTTCAGAGGATATGTGTTGCATATCTATCAAGTATGATCTCAGATGTGAGGCAAGACATTCCAAGGTTGCTATTTGTTTTTCTTTGTGTGATTTTTACAGAAGGTACTGGTTGTTAAAGCACTAGGAAAACATTATTTTTATTAAAATTGATATAGTCTAGGGAACCCAATAGCAATAGCCAAGCTTAATATAAATAAGTGTCATGTAAATACACACATTCTAATAACACATCTGTTTGGGAGGGATATTGATTGAGGCATACTAGATGTGCAGTAGAATATAAGGAATGATTTTTAGTAAAGGTACAACAAAACATTTATATTAGGATCTTATTTTCTCTGTCTATTGCTTTGGTTTTGTTTATGTGACCTGTACCTCCAGGCAGCTAGCACAATCACTGTCTAGTTATTGAAGTGAAACTGACAAGCAGATTTATCACCTTGTGATATTGTAGTAAGTCAAGACATAGCTTCTCTTATTGAACTATTACAGGCTGAGTCAAGGATGTATTGCTTTCAGAAAGCCCATATTTAAATGGTAACAATGCTACCTATCTGTTCCATCCTGTTCTAGCAATCATTCTACTGGAGGGTTAATATTTCCAAAAGAAGCTTGTTGGTTTTAAAATAACCTTTTAATTTCAGTCTTAATTTTGAATGACTTGCAGTAGCCATTCATTGGGATAGATAGACTAATGTTAATTCAGTGACTTAGTCAGGTCTGACACATTGTATGATCATCCTTAATTTATTTTTTGCCTGATGAATGCAGCCTACAGTTTAATTAGACAATGGGCTCACACATTGCAAGGAGTTTAAATGATTTCTTGCTTGCATGACATTAAGTCATGCTAGAAAAAGGTATTCTTATATGCTGCAAATAAATACACTAGCAGTGTACTTTTTCAGAGACAGTAGTACCTTAGGCAAGGCTGTAATTTAAGTCCCTTTCTGGGCCCTGGTACCTAGTTTGACTTGTAGATAATGCTGCTTTGATTTAATGATTGTTTTTAATGATTTTCAAATAAAGTATTTAGTTTTAAATGAGCTGCCGCCGAGCTGTTATTTGAGGAGCCGAACACCCTCCAATTGAACGAATTTACTTGCACTTTGCATGTTCCTTGTGACATAGACCTTAAATAATTCCTGATTAAAAATGCTCTTCAATTGTGACTCAGAAGGGAGATGCAATTCTTATGGGGTCTCACCACAATATTATATAAAGGCCTGTACGTATGTCTATGCAAATTTGAACACCAGATGGATCAACGAACATCCACTAACTGAGTGCCCATACACAGGCTATTTTCGCCAGACATGATTGGTCTTTGGTCGGCCTTCTGGCATTCTGTGTGTGTATGGACTTTTGTAATTATTCCACAAATTTTGTGTAGACCAAAATATTTAAGTAAGATTTTGTACCACACATTCAGTATGATTACCCATACTATTTTTTTGTATTTGTGTGGATAGCCCCTTTAGTTGCATTAGGTAGGCAAACCAATATTGTCCTGTTGTCTCCTCCAAAAACTATTGAGACCTCTAAAAGGAAAAAGCAGAAAGTCCATGAAAGTTTAACACTGTCCTTATGTAAAATGCAATGGTTTTTTTTATTATCATTATTGATATAGCTGAAAAGCAAGTGGGTAACTGATATATGTTCATTCTAAGAATCATAAATTCTGGTTAGCCTTTACTTAAACTAATAAGAAACTGTATTTTTAATACTTACTGTATTTATTTTCAAGTCCTGGCCGTTGTCCTATTTCCTATGATGGTGAAATAGTAATGATGAATCATGTGTACAAAGAAAGGTTTCCCAAGGTAAGGAATACTGCACTTAATTAATGATTTTAAAATATTTGTTAATTAACATTTCACATAATGGAATCTTATAAGTATACAGTAGAAAAACTGTGCATATTTAATTTGGCTACTGGCTGCAAATGTAGATCCTGTTACAGTACTATTATTCATTTTATGCCTGTGTTATGGTGCATGGTAAGAATATATTCCCAATATTTCTAATGAATTGCAAACATAACTTGTTATACAACATGTATTTCTATTTTTTGTCTTTCATTGATTATAGTCTGTAGTGAGTTTTAATACTCCTCAATGGGCATTAACCTAATCAAAAAATTGTGAAAGCATTGATTTCTTTCAATACACAATTTAGTGTAAGTTTTAGGTTTCTTGCAGTTAAGTTTGATGCTTTTGTTTCTTTGCTTATTAATACCTTTTGTGGTTTCCAAAGGCAACAGCACAGATGGAGGAGCGACTGGCAGATTTCATCATTTCCAATGCTCCAGAGAATGTGCTACCATTAGCAGACGGTGTCCTAAGCTTCATTCATCACCAAGTGATTGAGCTGGCACGTGACTGTCTAAGCAAATCCCGTGATGGTCTGATTACCTCCCATTACTTTTATGAACTTCAAGAAAACTTGGAGAAACTATTGCAAGATGTAAGTCTTAACATTTAATGGCACCAGTAGCTCATTATCACTTTTTTTTAAACAAGCTTCTTTGAGGGTATGTCCATGCCTAAATGAAGTTTAGGGATTTCAGTTTTATTAAAGAACAGGAGTTAAAGGAGCTATATCTTACCTCCCGATCTTCAATAAAACCTGCAGGAGCCAGGAAAGAATCTAGGGAGCTTAGCTCCGCTGTTTTTCTCATAGGGCTCAACGCATTTTGTTCTGCCGCAACCTGCCAAAAGAATAGCAGAGCGCAAGATCAGGTACATTTCCTAGCTTTGTTCCTGGCTCCTGCAGGATTTATTGAAGAACGGAAGATAAGACATAGCTCTTTTACCTCTCATTTATCAATAAAACTTAAATCCCCAAACTTCATTTGGCAGTGGACATACCCTTTAATTGTGCTGGCATTATTCTCTTACAGTGGAAACAAGAAAGGGCACACTATTATTTTAAATATGTGAATGAATAAAACTGTAATTTCTACTGTAAAGAAAACATATTTTACTACTTTATGCAGTCTTGCCAACCCTCCCACAGTCCCCCAGAAATTAATTTATAATATATATATAATATAAATTACGAGCTTAATAAAGGCCAATACACAAGTACCAAAACATTGCTACTGTTGCACTTTGCACTATGTTTAAAAGTAAAAATAAATAAAAGCTATTTAATAAAGGCTTGTGGAGCACTGATATTTTATAGTAAATATTTATATACTAGCTAAAGTGTTCCCATTGGTGCACAGTGGAAATTATATGTGTGAATGTTTTGCTACTGTATGTGTAGGTACAATGAATATAAACAGGGCTATTTACAGAGAGCCGTTATTTGCTTTTTTCGTCTTAAAGTCCCGTTAACCCATATATCTAGAGTTATATAGGGTAACTGTGGTCTCAAATTCTTCCAAACTAGTAAGAATTATATAAAAAGCCTTCCATCGTACCTTCAAAATAAAATCTAAATCACATTTCTAGATAAAATTGGTGAGAAGTTATTGCTGGAAAGGTTCAGAAATGCAACTTCCTGGTTGAACACTTCCTGTTTTCAGCCATGTGACCAGCCTCAGCTTGCATTAATAGGCTTTCCTTCTCAACTGTCAATTTTTCCCCCAGGGCGGATGGGCGGGGCAGAGGTCAGGTGATGTCACTCAAGCAGGAAGCTTGAATATTCACCCCAATGTAATTTCTCACAGGCTCCAGCCGGAGATGTGATTGTCGGCTCATTTTAAAGTAAATACGGCAGGATTTCATTTAACCCTAACTTGTTTTGAGACCACAGTTGCCCTTTAACGTGAATTTGACATAACTTGTGGCGGTATGCAAAAACTGTGTTGCCCATCGCTGCAAGCTATGTACCAAGCCAATAAAGGTTCTTTATCTGCTGGCATTAAAATTTCCATCTTAAAGAACTGTTATTGGCTTGGTACAAATTTTCACAATGGGAAAACCCTATTCCCTATGCACCAAGAGCCGTTATCGGCTCAGTGCATTTCCTAGAGGAGGCAGTAGAGAGCAACACCTGCTCTTGGTACATAGCCCTAAAAATCTTTACATGGGGATATTTTTAACCGTTACTCAAACAGTCATCAGCATCCAGGGGAAACAAATGGCATAATCCTGCAGGTCTGAGATTAGACCCAGGCAAATGTGAGGTTAAAACTAAACTGCACCATTGGGTGGCCTGAGACCGTAAACAGGATCCAGATTAACTTGCTATGTTCGTACTAATTAGTATTCACCACAGCAAGTTCCAGATTTACAATTGCTATGGAGTTAGGACTTGGGAGCACACGATACTGATTAGCTTTATAGGTTAAAGTGAGGTGGGGTTGAAGGAGCTAAAAGCTCCCCACAGAGTATAAAATTAAATTATGCCTTCTTATAACAGAAGGTACCTCACAGTCTCATGTGATTATAATAGCATTGTCCTAATAATCTAACATATAAACACATGTTTCTCACTCCCAGCTTACCTAGTGAAATGGGCGGGGCATGCAAAGTATCTCATTTATAGCCTGTAGCTAATACATGTGTCCAGATGCAATACAGCCTATGGTATAGAGCATGGGTGTTAAACTTGTGACCTTTCACATGTGTGAAAACTACAAATTCCAGCATTCTCTTTTTGCAGTAAGTTTCTTCCTAATATCCTGTAGCTAAGGCATGTGTCCAGATGCAATACAACCTAATGGTAGAGAGCACGGGTGTCTTAACTTTTGACCTTTCAAATGTTTGAAAGCTACAACTCCCAGCATTCACTGTTAGCAGTTAGTTTTTCTTTAAATCCATTGGCTATTGAATGTATACAGTTGCAATACAGCCTAATGATATAGAGCACAGGTGTTGAACATTTAACATGTTTAAAAACTACAACTCCGAGCATTCCCTAGCTGAGAAAATTTTGTTTTCATACATCCTGGAATAAAGCCATTGTTCTGACTTAAAGACATCAAAAGCCCACGGTTGTGCACTAGCAATTCCTACGCAAGGGCTTGAACATGCAAGTGATCCATCTACCCTTCCTTAAATCCATAGCTATTCCATTATTGGAATAGGGAAGAATTATATAGATCACTTTAGGCATTAGGAGTCATGAACCTTACCAAACTTACCCTCCCTTTCCTATTCCAACTACCTGGCGGCAAGTATCCAGTGGGTCCAACTGGAATATACCTGCAGGTTTGAGAATAGACCCAGGCAATCTTGCCACAATGTGCAGTTCAAACTAAACAGCACCATTGGGCAACCTGAGACCCTTTACAGGATCCAGATTAACATGCTAGGTTCATACTTATTATTATTTACCACAGCAAGTACCAGGTTTACAGTTGTCTCCAAACACAATAAATGGGCCTTGGCAGCTCTCACCTCTTTAAGCTTGTCCACCCCATCCAAGTCTGGGCCCCATACTGGAGTACCCCCTTTTCCCCCCTGATGGTGGCCCTGTCATATACCCCCATCTTATTGGTAGCTCCTGAAAACTCAATGCAATCACTTATGAAGATATACAAATATTTATATAAAATAAAGGATATATATCTATAGTAAAATAAATCATTTTTGTTGCTGATTATCAGGAAAAGTGATACCACTGCACCACCAAAAAAAAAAGTGTGCAAGTGTAAAGATAGTATGATATAATATGTGGCCAAGAATGTGCATTGATTAACTGTTCTTTGTATGAATTATTGACCAGATCAGTAGCACTTCCACAGAATTTTGCTTTTAACTTTTTAAAACTTCTTAAAATTTAGTTTTTAACTCTGTGGAATTTCTGAAATACCAGGAATTGAGGAAAAAGCTTGCTGTGTATGCTGCTGTGAACAGCTTCCATTTTGGTATCCTAAACTATTCTTTAAAGTGACTTTACATGGACCAACCACTCACTGGATGAGTTGAATTTGTGATATTGCAATATATCTACCAATCATCCACATAGTTAGGTCTTTGTTCATACCCAGTGAACTTTTTAAAAGTGATATTTATTAGGACTATCTGCTCATATATCTGTTAATATTTTATGCTTTTTTTTAATGCATGATTGTTCATATGAACTATATTTACAATCACTGTGACTATGTTATAGGTTTTTATTCCTTGGGCAGACAGGTCAGTTTATTTATATGCATACAAATCTTAATATAGTAAACAAATGGTTATTGTCTACAGCATGTATTGACTCACTGTTTTAGTAAATAGTATAGTGGCATTAGATTGTATAATGCCAACACACTGTAGACCGTTGTTTTCATTTTTTATTGACTTATTGGTTCATGGAGAACACAGGATTTTTTTTCTTTTTCAGATTTACGCCACTCATCAGACTAATATCAAATAAAGCAGTTGTTTCACTGTAAACAATGATGCAATACAGTGTATTTGTTCATCTATGCACATTACCGGAGTGGTAATTTTCATGGAGCCTTTTTGGGTAAAACGCTTCAGTTTCAGGGGTAGTTTTTTTAGAAAATAATCTTTGCCTTCTTTTGGGGGGAATACAAATAGTTTTGCTTGTGAAGGTTCTAATTCATCCAGGTCATGGTATATCTGTTGTATTCAATTAGATCAACTGGACTTGAAGTTTAGTTCTTGAAGAAGTTTCGCTAGTCATCCTACTGGCTTTCTCAATTCAGAATGACTTTCACAAGCACAGATTCTTGTCATTCTGAATTGAGAAAGCCAGTTGATGACTAGCGAAACGTCTTCAAGAACTAAACTTCAAGTCCAGTTGATCTAATTGAATACAACAAATACAAAACAATTTTGATTCTGAGAATCAGTGCATATGGCAATTTAACATCCGAATGACATTGCCCGATTTCTTCCAATCAAAATTTTGAGAGGGGCGATCACTTGATTCACCAACAGATGGTAGCAAAAGGTCATATTAACCGTAAAACCATTACCCGCATCTGAAATTAGGCAGACATCCAACCCGCATCTAAAAACCGTAACCTGCTTCTGCTTTGCTGGTGACTTCCATAACTGCACCCAATCAGACCCTCAACCCAAACCACACCCAGCAAATTAAACAGACCTGCAAGCCGACCTACATCCACTATGTCATCCGACCTTCACCTGCAGTGACCCACACCCAAAATTTAATATACTCGTAACCCGAACCCACGAACTTTCATGAACAGCACCCCCAGCTTTCTAGCCAAAACTCCCTGTGGTTTATCCATACCCGACCTGATAATTTGGTAAACCATGGGTATCTAACCCAATGCAGGTCTCTAGGTAAGTTATCATCCTTAATTAACTTAGGCCAGGGGTTCCCAACCCATTTGATCTCAAGGATATCATGTGCAGCACCTGACCACCTTTGAGGGCCTTTGTAGGCCCCCATGATTGCATGTTTGTATGCGCCTTTAGTTCTGGTTCTTGCCCTGTGTGTGCCTTCTGAAGTTTTAACACAGTGCAGCTCAGACTGCCTCAGAGCTCCTGCTCTCTGCCTCTGTGTAGGTTTGTCACTCTATCCTATTTAAAGGAATAGTTCACTCTCAAAGTGAACTATTCTTTTAATGTATTGATTGAAGCCCAGGAGGTTAAGGAGCTATGCCTTACCTCCAGTTCTTCAATCAATAGTGCAGGATTTGTGCAATCCACTGCGGCCACACTGAAATCTCTGACCGCTTCCTTGTTCTGTACAGCTATAGCAGGCATGGTAAAGTTGAATATACACCACAGTAAATGCAATATATATATACAGTACATATAATATGCTTGACACTGTTTGCATATAATGTTATTGGAAAAGTGATTTACAGAGTTTGATTAAACATCTTAAAGAAATAAACATTGCTGCCCACTGGTTATCTAGTACCTTGGTTATTACCTTGCATCCATAGATCCGTCCATCTGAACTGCCTGTGTCCTGCCCCAGCCACATTGTCTGTTCTACCACCCAAAGCTCTACATCAGTAGAGTATCAGGGGATTCCATCCAGGGTGTCAATATTTTTGTGAATTTTCCTTCACAACCCTTGTGTTTATATATTATCTTAAGTAAAGGGAGGTAAAGGGAGGTACTCATTGATCAGTTTAATCCAGGTTTTTATTTTTGGAGATTTATGTGAAAGCCAGTGGAGAACCACTGTCTTCCGAGCATAACACATATCCGCCTTCAGGAATTAAATTTCATAGTTAGACCATATATCCAACTCTATCACTCCAAACAAGCACCTGGATGGGATGAGGGAATGCTTACTTAGTAGGTGGATTATCTTCAACCAGAAACTTTTGGGCATAGCCACAAGAGATGTTCAAAGTTCGTATCTGGTTGATGACATTTAGGGCAGTTGGTCATTCCTTTTGGGCCAAAGTGTCAAGTCTGTCAGGGTGTATAGGATATTTGGTGGAGAATTGTAAATTGAATTAATTTATTGTTAACAGCTGGTGAGGCTGTATTGTGTGAATTCATAACTTCCAATCATTGTTCTCCATCTAGATCGACCAAGGAAGCAGACCATTTAGATTGCATTTGAGGTATGTACAGTCTAGATATCCGCCCACGTGGACCCTGGGTACGCACAATGCCTATTGTTGGGTGTTTGGTAATTGTTGGGATGTGGTGTCGGAGGCAGGTTCTCAACGCATTGTAGTGCATTGTGCTAAGGAGGTTGTGGTCTTTCTTGTTTTGTCAGTTGTCCAATTGTGGTTATCCCATGGCCTTTCCATTGTGACTTTCCAGGGAGTCCTCTCAGGTCTGGCATGGATTTATTGTTCCAAAGTGGTGTATGTTCGTAGTATACATTTATATTGAGTAGTTTATTTGTGAGGTGCCATATCTTACATGATTGTCTGTGTAGTAGGGTTCCAGCTCTGGTGATATGTAGTTTAGATGCATCTATATATGCCAAATAGGGACTGGAGGGATATGGGGCCATCAGATCAGAAACCATTGGAGTAGGAGATGGGTGTGTCCAGCCTTGCAGGTACCTGAATTGTGATGCCCAGTAATACAATAATAGTGGGTTTGTATTAAAGGCACAGTTCAGTGGAAATTATCAATATTTGTTAAATTGTTAGTTTGTGTAATGCATACTTAGTTATTCTACATATTCTCAGTTGAATTTATACCCTTTGCTGTTCCCTGCTGTTGACATTAGTGAGCTGACATTTCAGGTTCTAACTTCCTTCTTCTTCCCAGGATGCACCACATCCTTGGAATGTTCCTAGCAGTAATTTCTACTGATTGGCTGTTGGATGGGTCAAAGATGCTCAGATTTCTACTGAGTAACTGAATCAACCCAGGCGCTGGGTCAAGGGCAAGACCATAACAGTCTCTAATAGGGGTCCTGCACACAGGAAGTCAGTATTCCGATTGCATTTATTTATACACAGACAAAATGCTGAATGGGCAGCATTTTGGGATGAAAAAATACTTCTCTTTTTTTTTAAAAGCATATGTATTTGCACTGAACTTCCCCTATGTGCGGCGTATGTTGATGGAAGTGGACTTGCCAGGCATGAAGCCCGTTTGATCAGGATAGATTATAGAGAGTATTACCTTTTTGTAGTCTGTGACCCAGGCTTTGGCAAGGACTTTATAGTCCGAGTTTAGAAGTGAAATTAGTCTATTTGATCCGCATTCTATTGGGTTTTTGTCTGGCTTGGGGAGTACCACAGTTATTGCCCCATACAGTGATGGCGGAAGATGTCCTGTGTTATGTGCTTGGTTATACATGTCTATCATATGGAGGGTGCAACTGGGCTTTGTATCATTTATATATTTCTATAGACAGTCCATCCGGTCCTGGGGCCTTGTTATTGGGCATTTCCCCTGTTGCTTCTTGGATTTCTTCTAGTGTTAAAGGAGAGTCCAGTTCTTGTCTATATTTCAGCTTTAAAGCAAGTGTTCAGTCAAAAAACATCTTCACTTTTATTGATAGGCTACAGAGAGGTTATTAAATAGACAACTCTCACCCTTCTATGTACTATGGTTCCAGAGATATATACTGACAAATGTATTTTCTGTTTATGCTGTTTTTAATTAAAACCCTGCCCCTTTACACTACGGGCCAATCACACAACAGCAGTAAATGCAGATTCTTTAATGACAAAAAAATGAGCAAAACAAAAAAGATCTTATATACTACTTCTAGTAGGAAATCACACTGCAAACCTCAATCTGTACCAGTTCCCCTACCAGGCTGTCATATTTACTAAACATTTGGAAGGTGTTTTACTGCTAGGAAAATCAGCCATGCATGCATGTTGCCAGTTTGGACCTAGATCTCTGGATCCAAAGCACATGGGAAGTTGAGAGTTAAATCTACTTAATTAACTTTTTGTGACCTAGCAATAGGGTTGTAGTTGTTTTTTGGGTGAACATTTCCTTTAAAGTGGTGAGTTCTAGCTTGTCAAGGAATTTCATTTTATGATTGCGTCAAACAGGACCTCTATAAATCTTTATAGAAATCAACAGAGGCTGTTGAGATCTGGGGGTTAGAGTGTGTTAGGGTTCCTTGTGTGGTTTGTATTGCTAGTATAGTGTTAGTGGAGGTATGGTCTTTAATGAGAAAAGCTATTAGTTTGGAAGAGTGGCCTCTGTTCAAAATAGGGTTGTTGGTGAAATAATTTTGCGTTTGGCCTTATCGGCAATCATGTTATTGTATAGGCGTTGGGTTTTAAGCTGTTTGTTATTGTAGTACCGTGTTGATGTGTTATTTTATCTGCTTGAGTGAGTAGTGCAGTTAATGTATTTTCTTCTTATTGTGATGTGTGTTTAATATATGATACAGTGGAGTGTATATAGGCCTTGAGGGTGTCCCAGATCATGTTTGGGTTAGTCATAAGGGTATTGTTGTAGATAAATTAGTCAATTTGTTCTTGTATGGGGTCTGGTTGGGGTCACAACATTAGCCAGAATGGGTTGAGTTTCCAGCTTCATGTGTTGTGTTTGATGTAGATGAGGTGATATTTATCAGTAGGGGGGAATGGTTCGAGATCCCTCGGGAGATGTGAGATCTGAGAGATGAGCGGGACAGATTTTTTTGAGATAAACCTATAGTCTGGTCTTGACAGTGTGTTGTATGTGGGGGAGTGGCATGTGTATTCTAGTATCTCTGTGTACCTCTATCCAGTCCCTAGACTGCATCAGTGAAGCCAATGGAGTCATATGCCCCATAGGATTTGGTGGGGGAGACTATGTAAGTGAGTGTGAGCGATTTTTGTTGGTGGAAGTCTCATATACATATCATGTGTGAATCTGGGTATATTGTGATTAGGGGATCTCATGCCGAAGGTTGTATATACCCATGAACACCACAGGGACCGAATCAATTTCAACTGCGACATATACAAATCTGCCATGTGAATCTGTTTTTACATGTAGTATTTTGTACCATAGTGTTTTCCCGAAAAGCAGTGATAATCCACAAGAGTAAGAGGAGCACATGCTGTGGGAAGCCCACCCAATCCACAGTTTCTGTATCAGCCCAGTGGTGGTCATGAGGAGGTGCGTTTCCTGCACACAGACTGTCCAGCATATATTTTGATATAAAGGTAAAAACCTGTATACATTTTGTTTGGTGGTTCAGGCCCCTAACATTCCAGGAGAGTATTTTAATTATAGGTATGGATTCACCCATTATCGAAAGTAGGTGTAGAGAAAATTTGGGACATCACGGACATCACTATTAAATAGTCAGACGGCAAAGGTTAAAACTGGTTCAAACATATCAAACAACCGCGGTGGAAACTAGCTATTTCACTACTCGGAGGTTCTGTCATCATCTGCTTTCCCCCAAACTCTCCTCCTAGGCATATAAATCTAACATAGGTTGGTTAATGTTTATTGGGGAGGAAGAGTTCAATTTATATTTATGGGGATATTTGAATACCAACTTTGTAGGGTAACCTGAACAGCAGCAATAATATGTCAACGTTCTATCCCTTGTAAAGGGGGGAGAAAGGATGCGATCCATACATATTGACTGAGTAGTACTCGGCTCCACCATATCAAGCCTGTGGGTAGAGAGGAAGTGGGGAGTGGAACAGAGGGACGAGGGGACAAGGCCTAGAGCCCCAGACTGGGTTTAGCGTAGTATAGTGTTGTAGTGTATGTTATATCCATAGGTAAACAGAGGAGTTATCCCCCAGGATATGGCGTAACTACTTAGAGAGCTTGCCATCATTTGCAACCCCATGCGTTCCTCCAAGGTCTCCTATTGGTCACAATATATGAGTGTGGTTAGTAGTATTGTTTATTGGGGGGGGAGACCCAATTCTAATGGCAATTAGTATACTATACATATATTACATTATAGGGACAGTACCGCTCTTTAACACCAACAAAAACAATTGTATATTATAGACACATCTCTTGATGTAGATGCTTTACTAAACATTATTCAGTATACTTCTATTACATGGATCACAGTTTTGCATTTAAATTTCCCTTCCCATTTCCTGTGCCCTCCGTCAAGTCTTCCCTCTAATTGTACATTGTTAGACACTTATATACATTAGAAGAACTTTTTTAGCAGAATTATTGCAAATATTTATCAGGTTCCTCTTTTACTTTCAAAGGGAGCAACCATGTTGGGTAGCAAATGCCATGTCCATGCCCCTTCAAGTTCAAGTGAATTATCGGGCAGGGTGGTCGGCTATTTCCAGATACGGGGGTTATGTATCTGTAAACCATATGGATTGTGGCAGGTTAAATCCGAAGTATAGTGCACAAACAAGTTGCTTGTTTTAAGGTCTATGTCTGTAACCTTCTTAGGCATAGGCTGTTTTCATTGGCGAAGCCACGGTTGTGTGGGGATAGGATTTACTTTATTCAAATACATTAATGGGCAATATAATAAACTGGTGCATTGTTCAGTAATAGGTAATTTCAGAGGACTTGTGGACAACCTTTAAAAAAATAGTTCACTCAAAAAGTGAACTATTTTTTTTAATGTATTGATTAAAGGCTGGGAGGTTAAGGAGCTAATCCCCCCCTCCTTTTTTTTAGCGTTTTTTCCCCCTTACTCTTGATCATTTCTTAGGTAAGGTTTAAGAGAAGGGTGTAAAGGTTAGACTAGATGACTAGATGGACATCTTTATTCAACCTCAATTACTATGTTGTATATTTTATATAGGGAGAACGCTCAGGACTGTGTGTAACCTCACCTTTAAAAAAATGACAGGCAATTTTTTTTAAAAATTAGTACTGTGCTACCCAGCTTTAAACCATAAAACAATTAACTGCCAAGTATTAAGCTTGAGATTGTTCCTGTGATGACTAGTAGCCTTATTCCATTCCTTTTTAATCATTTCTATCTAAATCCTTTGAAATGTACTTACTAAGGATGTCTTTATCTTATCTATTGTATTTCAAATTCACCAGGCATGACATTGCTAAAGAGATAAATTAAAAAAACTAAAGCCCCTACAGAGTGAAATCAATGATGACCTCACCGAGATTAAAACTGCCTTTCCATTGGTGATTAAATCTGCCTTTCCAGTATTTGTCTCTGAGGGAAAGGTCCTACTATCATGCACCGCAGTGCATGCAGGATTTGCAATGCACTGCCGTGTGTGATATGCTATGTGCACTGCACTCCTGTATACATCTATGTTATTGGGAGGCTATAAGCCTAAAAAGTCAAGCACACAAGCTTTACAATAACGGATCAGAGTGCAGAGCACATAGTGAGAACACTCGGATAACATTGCATTAGCACTGCAAATTGGAAATGCGACCAGGGCACAAAACGTGCTCTGAATCGCGCAAGTGGGACCTAGCTCTTATGTCTTTTAATAGCATAAAAACTGTAAATATGGCCATACTGTTTTGGACACACAAAAAAAGTCAGTGCTGTTAATCCACAGTAACCAAACAGATGTCAGAAACAAATGTTTTACAATTGTAGTAAACCAGTAAAAACCTGTCATCTGATTGATTTGTTGCAAATTAACAGCACAGGCATTTTGTTAACGTATTATTAAACAAGCCCCCATGTGTCCAGAACATTATAGCAGTATTTAAAATTTTGATATTTGTATTAATGATTTTGATCTGAGCAGTATTTATAGATGTATTGGTTTTGGGTAGAAAAAGTGTGCAGTAGTGACAGAGAATTGGTTTATTAAAAAAATCCGATGGGAAATACCCAAAAATTGCCACCTGTCTTACACAGAATTCATGCAAGACAACGTGGCTACTTATGGGACCATTGAAACATTTTTCCAACAGGTCCAAGTAATATTGCTGGCCAAACTTTTGAAAGAATACCACACACTGGTTGATATATTTAGCCGATTAAATTATGTCTAGGCTGGGTACACAATGCACATGAAACAAATCATTGTCGATTCACTTTTGGTCCTGGCAAATGTTTGTTGTGACTTGGTTTGTTGTGATTTACCCTCATACCAGACCCCCTTTTATCCAATCCACACATGTCCACCCACAAAAAATGCATAGTACGGACCCAACCTTTGGGTGACTGGGTTTTAGAGATGGAGTTCTGGTCCAATTCGACTCTAGATCTTGTGGAGCTCAGAATTTTAGTATTTTCAATAATTTTCCAAAATCGAAAATTATCGGAAATTCAAACATTTTCTAATTTATGAAAAAATGATTCAGCCACATGACCTAAAATCACTGATCACAGCAGTACCAACTCCCTTGGTATAAAATTCAGTATTCTGGAAACCATTTTGTCAGTGTGTTGTGTGTTTGCACTGCAATCTTTGCAATTTTGCATGTGCTCCTAAAATGCATTGCAGTGCAATTGACATGCGCTGTGGTTTAAAGGGCCAAGTGCAATCAAGGGAACCCTAGACATTATTGTGGCCATAGATGATATAATCGTGGTCCTACGATCCGCGGCATGTTTGTGGACGATCGCTCTGCAAACATACAACATTTTTCCCTATCTTGGCACTCGAAATTTTGTTTTAACGCCCAATAGGATTGTTTATGGCCACTATTACACAGTGGAATATAACAGGTAATAGTAATGGAGATCTCAAACCCAGTTTTAACGCGTATTTTAAGAATATACCATCACTGTCCATTTTCCCTGTGATACACAAAATTTTGAGCAGAGTACATGTGATTTGCAAAAGAAAAGGCTGGTTGCATGCTCCCCGAAATGGATCACATGCAATGCTTTTGCGTCAACAAATTGTTAAGCTGGCTTGGAGATTGTGATTCATGACATTTATACCTTAAATTTAATCAGAACTTTTGGATTTTTATCTCCCATTGACATCTTTTGGTCAGTTTTTGAATTCTCACATTTTTTCAAAAATCCAAAAATGGAAGAGAACTCACCGTGCTGGGGTGATTAGTTTCTCAGGTTAAGTAAAGGTTGTTAGGAATTGATTTTGAAGATGCTTTCTGCAGAATTTATTGCTGGAACCGGCTTTAAAAGAATAGTTCACTCGAAAAGTTAACTTTTCCTTTAATGTAATGATTAAAGCCCGGGAGGTTAAAGGACAGCTCCACTTACCAAATCCACTCTCCCTCGTTGGAAAGTTTCAGTAAGTATATTTACCTTTCATGCGGTCCACCGATGCAGAGCTGAAAATCTTCTGCTCCCGCATCCTGGCTCCTGAGATATGTATTGAAGAACAGGAGGTAAAGCATAGCTCCTTAACCTCCCAGGACTTCAATCAATACATTAAAGGACAAGTTCACTTTTCGAGTTAACTATTCCTTTAAGCATAAATATATCCAAAGGCGAAAACTGCACACAAGGTTGTCTATACACTTTGCCACACATTCAGCAGCAGTGCATTTAGTGCAATTTAAATCCTTCATTACAGCTTCTTATAGTGATTCTAATGCTAACCAAGCATATACATAATATAAATCCAATGGTCAATCTAAACTGATCGGAACCAGAGCAGCAATTTTATCTGACAATGTTTCTGCAACAATTAGCAGCCATATTATGGTTAGTAATGTTGGTTGCAAAAAGATCCGGCCAGGTGCTTGTAAATGTTGAGAGATACATTGAATAACATACGGGCACTTTAAGGCTTAAAGGGCATCAAAAAAAAAAAGTTACCGTAAATTGACCATTACTGGAAACTATTATTCCTTCCAACCATCACTGTGCCATTTTTTTTTTGATCTGTCCCATTATTTCTTTAGATATCAAATCTATATCATCTTACCTGCCAATCAAGTGCCTTGCTGTCATGAACTGTTCTTCTCTGAGCAGTTTTTTTGTAGCTTGAATGGTGAAGAGTTTTGACAGTTGAAATGCTTTATGCAGTTTTGACAGTAGTTTTATGGGGAAAAAGTCAGGTCTGATGGAAGTGGTAGTGGGTAAAATAGGGAGGGGGTACTGCTCCTGAGCAAAACATGTGCTGGATTGAAGGCATGCAGCAACACACACATCTCAGAGTAACTGCTACTTAGAAATATTTATTAATAGAATAAGATGAGGAAAGGTATTTACATTTTTTTCAATATAGTGTCCCTCTAAGGGACCAGTGGTTATATTAATTTGCAGGCAAATTCATTCATTTAATTTATTTATTCCAAAATTGAGTTGTATTGGGCTGCTAACTTGTGGGTTTAGATTGAGGGAAGTTGTGGAGTCACTATTATCATTTATAGATAAAGGTGCACAAATCAAACGATTTGTATGTATGTATATGTTTATTTCTATAAAGTCATACAAGGGGGATAAATACATAGATAGTTCAGTACATAAATATATAACTTATATAAATAGAAGTGCCAGGGCTTTGCCACAAGAGGTAATGAGGTCCCTGCCCTGTAGAGCTTACAATCTAGTAAGGTGGGTAACACACAGATACAATGGAATGGCTATAAGTGCTTGAGTGAGACGTATGCAGTGCAAATAAAACAATCAAATACTGTGCTGCTTTCCAGATAGGTAGGATGTAAGGCTAAATTTAAACCTAATTTAGGTTTCTTGACATATAGAGAGGGGAATAGAATTCCAGAGGATGGGAGCTACGAGAGAGAGAAAGGAGAGGAAGCACTCTGAGTGGGGGATCTGTACAGGAGCTGGTTCTGCGATTACGTAGGGTACGGGCATGAACATATGGGGAGACTAGAGAGGAAATATAAGGAGGAGCAGCAGAGCATCCCTAGGACCCCAGATATCTGCACACGGATGGACTCCACTTTATGCTGAAAGTAATGCGCAAAGTCCTGAGGAGAGTGCGGAGAAAGGAGAGGGTCAGCGGGAATGGGGCGCAGAAGGGAGTTGAAAATGTAGAACAGGCAACGTGGGTTTGGTTTGTTGTTATTTATAAGTTTCCGGTAATAGGTCTGTTTGGCCAGCAGGAGCTCAGAGCCGAGACATTGCAGCATGAACTTGTAATGGAGAAAGTCAGCCTTTGTACGGGACTTTCTCCATGCACGTTCAGCAGCACGTGTGCACCTGCGTATAAAACGTGAAGTGGGGTTGAGCCACGGAGGAGGATTAGAGGTTCCTCGACTGCAGGAATGCAAGGGGTTAAAAGAGTATTGTGTTAGGGTAGAATTAAAGAAATTTTCAAGCGAGCCACGCTCATCAACTGTCAAAAGGGAGGAGAGACTAGAGGACAGGGATGAGGCAAGTGTGGGGAGATCTATGGATCTAGTATTACGGACAGACGCACAAGATGGAGGGACAGGAGGAAGAAGAGTGTGTTGAGCCTGAAAAGTAATAAGATGATGATCAGGAAGTGAGAAGGGGTTAGATTGAAAAGACGAGACTGAGAGGTTTTTAGTGAACACTAGGTCCAGGAAGTGGCCATCCTTGTGAGTACTAGCGATAGTCCATTGCTAAAGATTAAACAAGGTTAATTGTAGGAAGCAAGAGGGCCAGGAGAGGGAGGAGTCATCAATGTGACTGTTGATGTCCCCCAGAATAAGAACAGGACAGTCGGCAGAGAGGAATAAAGTAAGCCAAGTTTCAAAGTCGGAGAGGAATGCAAACGGACACGTTGTAGACGGCGGTCTGTACACCACAGCTACTCGTAGGGACAAGCAGTGCGAGAGCTGAATTGAATGAGCCTTAAAAGCTGTGAATGAAAGGTCAGGTGGGGTAATGTTAGTAAATCGACAGGAGGAGGAAAGTAAAAGGCCCACACTAGCACCACGACCGGAGGAGCGAGGCGAATGGGCCTGAGCACATGAGCAAGGGAGGCCTCAAAACCATTTCTACCTGTTTATCAGTTTAACTTTATTTGTGTTTATAGAATAGGGTATAACATGCTTGGGAGTGGCTGTAGCTCTTTCAAGTGAGCAGGTATAGATAAATTGCATTTTTTAAAGGAATAGTTCAAACAAAAAGTGTATTCCTATAAAAACTATTCCTTTAAAGCAGTGATTGAAGACCATGATCCAGGACCAAAGATAAGTATAATTACCTTGCACATGATCTACCACGGCTCAAGTGACAAGTGCCGACTGTTTTCTGGTTTAAGCGATATTGCGCGCTATAGTGAAACTAAACCAGGAAGCAGTTGGCAGTAGAGATGGGTGAAACTCAATAGTTCCGTTATCAGATTCCCAGATCACGCTTAAGTCCCGAAGATCCGAAAACGGAACAAATTTTCGAAGATATTCGAATGTACGTCGCTATTTCCGCCAATTTTCTAAAATAGAGTCCAACGTTAGAAAATCGTTAGAAACGTTAGAAAATCCGATCGGAGACCACTTTCTAATTTCTGATTGTGTTTTCGAGCATTCTGGGGCTATTTTCGAAGGCTATTTCGAAGGCTATTTTCGAAGGAAAATAGCCCGAACTTTCAAGTTTCCGATCGGATTTTCGAGGATTGAAAGTGGTCTCCAATCGGATTTTCGAACTTTCTAGGCTTTCTTTGTAAATTATCGAAAATAGTTTCGTACATTCGAAAAGCTTCGAAAATATGTTCCTAAGTCCTGAAATGTATGTATGTATGTATGTATATGTTTATTTATAGCGCCACTTGGGGATGCAGCGATGTACAGTATTAAAATACAATAAAGTCATACAGGGGGATAAATACATAGATAGTTCAGTATATAAATATATAACATAAATAGAAGTGCTAGAGCTTTGCCTCAAGAGGTAATGAGGCCCCTGCCCCGTAGAGTTTACAATATAGTTAGGTGGGTAACACACAGATAAAATGGAATGGGTATAAGTGCTGGAATGAGAGGTATGCAGTGCAAATAAAACAATCAAATACTGTGCTGGTTACCAGATAGGTAGGAAATCCAGATTGGGGCGGATCATTCGGATTTTGGAACCAAAGGGTTCCGTGTCGGATCCGAATCCCATCTCTAGTCGGCAGTTATCAGTGGAGCCGCAGTGGATCATGCACAAGGTAAATATACTTACTTTTGGTCCTAGATCCTGGTAAAGTGATTGAAGAACGGAAGGTAGGGAAAAGGTCCTTTACCTCCCGGTCTTCAATCACTGCTTTAAAGGAATAGTTCACTTTTTGTGTGAACTATTCCTTTAACTATCGTATTTCACTGTTCCAGTCTGGTGAGTGAAATATGGCTTCACATTGAAATCACAGGAAGATTGTAAGCCCTTGTATTAAAGGGCAAGTTTGTGAGGGGGAGAATTGGCTTTTTACTTTCTGTTAAACTTATGTTAAAATCAGAACTGCTCTGACCTGATGAAGAGGATATAGCCCTCGAAAGCTTGTCAACTACATAAACTGTAGTTGACATAAAATAAAATATTTTCTGCTGTGAAAAGCGGTTGTGAAAAGAAAGTAAATCATGGTCACTTTCTTCTACTTTAAAACAACTGTTTTCCTTTTTAACAAAGGTGAAGGGGTTGGAACAGTGGATGGTCAGAAGGGTATGGAACCTACAGTGGAACATTTTGTTATAATAATTACTTGGTGGCCTAGCTGAGTGTTTATTATAAAAAAAATCTATTCCACTGCTGCTCCCGTTATAATTTGAGCTTTTTATGAATTATATTAAAGGGTATGTCCAGCAAAAAAGTAAGTATGTTTCTAAATGATCTACTGAAGATATCGAAATCCCCGACACGTCCTCACTCCTTCGCACTGTGTGGGCTGGAGCGGGTCCGCGGGTAAGTGTCTCCTCCTCTCCTGGAAGATTTACTGAAGAACGCGAGGTAAGAGAGTGCATTTACCTCCTGTTCTTCAGTATATCATTTAGGAACATACTTATTTTTTTGCTGGACATACCCTTTAAATTTATAGTATGATTAGGCAATAAATCTGCCCTAAATCCTGGTACATATGGGTTGATATTTCAACTCCGTCAACCACAACAGGCTGTTTTGTTTGATTGAGCTAAAATATCTTCTGTGTTTTCCAATGTGACTGATCACTTGCAACCATTTTTTTAATTAAAAAAAACAGTTGTTACAAGTGATTGCAGTCATCAGTGAACTGCAAGTTCATGTACGATATATCGTCAGTATCTCTTTAATTCTTGGCTAACAGGCTACCTATCTGTTGGTCTGCCAGCAGTAATATTAGAGCTTGGTCAACCTGTGTTTACATGACCTAAGATGATTTGAGTAACAATGACTGATGGATATTCATTCTATACTAGTCAAGTGACTGAGTGACTGAGTTTCTCAAGTTTGAAATGGGTATCCTTAATTTTTCCTTGGATTTCTAACTGTATCTTCTGATACTTATTTCCGATACCTAAAGATATCCTTACATGGGTTGATTTCTTTTTTTTGATCAGCGTATTTAATCCTTTAATAGATTGCTTTTAAAATAGATTCTTTTTTGCATCTGATGTACCAAAAGTATTCCATATCGAGTGTAAAATTCCCCAGTTCTTTTAACAAAAAATTGTTTGATCGTATCAATATTCAATATATTTTTGTTGAAAAATAAGTTAAAAATTACTATAATAAAGAAGTATATTAAAATGTAAAACAGTCAAAGCCAAATTGTCCCTTGTATGACAGGCTTAATCTATGTATTATTGTGTGTTCTTCACACCAAATGCACAGAAGGATGTTTACATTGTCAAACAGGTTTTTTCTCCACATCAGGACTTCTTTTTTTCTGTGCTAAACACTGTATATAACATAGATCTTATAAACATTTATTATTTAAAAAACTTTCTAATCCTATATTCAATATATCATTAACAACACAATGCTGCTAAACATGTTTAGCCTATATATATATAATCTGTCCAGCCTGTCTTTATATACATGTAAGTGACTGTGTAGTTTATTTTATCAAATACCGCTAAACTTCCTGACAAGTTCTTTATCATAAAGTAAGATAACTGCAGAAAATCCAAACTGGTAAGCATTCTACCATCAGATTTCCTGGGCAAATTGGTTGCACAGTAATTACATATGCACTTTTAAGTCCCAGGGAATCTCTTTGTGATAAAGGTATATTCACAAATTTATCATTCCCTACTGTAGAAGCCCCTCTGCTTGTGGTCTTCATTAGCTCAATTACAGTGTTGTTACTGCTTTACCCTGGTTATTGGTCGTTCTGATCCCTGGAGGACGACTGAGATTTTAATTTCATGGTCCACTGCCTGAAGTTAGTGACGGATAGAGATTTCAGATAAAGGAGCTGCAATATGCTAGTCTTCTATTTCTGACTGTGCATCGGAATTGCATGTTCAACAACAAGGAGCGAGCTCCCTCCTTTTCATCCCATAATAGCCTGAAGGGAAATATAGGGAAGACACCCATAACCTTCATACAGGAATGCCGTCACTGGGAATGGCTAATTAGATGACATGTATCAAGTCGCCACGCATGCCGAAAACTTGGTATATAATGCCAGGATGGTCAGAAGCTTATCTGGAACAATCATAACTAAGACATCAGTAGAACTGTACCAACAAACCTGCAGGCTCAGAAAGGAGCCTTTGGATATGTTTCTTAGAATGCTGGACCCACAGAAATGTGCACAGATCATGGCTGAGTGGCTCTTTCAAGTTGGTTCCTTATTATTATTTAGTGTTGATGTTTATCTTTTTGGCATTTAGGTTATATATGCATATAGTCTGCTAAAGTTCTGTTTCTTTTATACAATACAATACAATAATATTTGTAAAGCACTTTTCTCCTAAAGGACTCAAAGTGCAGTTTTATGTGTATTTGTCTTTTCTTTTAATATATTGCTGATGGTTGGAATGGGAACATTCTTTAAATAGATGTTTCTATTTTAAGAATATGGAAATTTGGCAAAACTGTAGTTGTGCAAATCTCTTTATGTAAATGTAAACGTGTTTGAAATTTAGGCTATAGAATTTTTTTATTATATGTATAAATATTTACTGTGCTGTGAATGCTTTTGTTAGGGAAATTGATAACAACGTAAAAATAAATTGTTCTCCGTTAACTGGATGCCTTTTTGTGATTGTGTATAATAAGCTATATGCATGTGTGCTTTATAAAATGTGCATTTATGACTTTAATTATATTTGTTCACTTCATATGCTGATCAGCTAGCTAATCCAAAGTGTAAATTTAAGAATAATAAAGGGATCTTTATTAATTTTAGTTTTTAGTACATTCCAGCTACATCCCAATTTAGCTCAAGGAGATTATGCTCTTACCTCTCCCTGCTGATTTTATAGCACCTAGAGGATTTAATTTTTTTTTTGTAGTTTTTAATAAGCCTTGTTAAATGAACCCTTCGCCTGTTCCTGTTCCCTTGCTGATAAAATATTGTGCCTGAAGGCTGCTAAGGGGTGAGTTGAGGTTACCTGTCACTCTTTCTATTTCCTAGTCCAATTTTCTAGGGAACTGTGTTAAATTTATTTTTTATTGTCTTCTTTGGCTGACTCTCGGAAAGCCATTAGGGAATCACTTTTTATGATCAGTAGCAATAAATTAAGATTTATTTGGGCCCTACCAGTCTGTATTGTGGCAGAATAAAATCAAATAGCCGGTTTTCTAGTTGATGATTTCATTTACTGTGACATCTAGACTTTGTTTAACAGGCAGTAAGCTTTATCAGAGGCTATTGATTAAGCTAATACACCTCTACCTTACATGAGCAGGTTCCTTTGTTTTATACGGTTATTTTTTCTTAATGTAGTTATAATGATTAAATATTTAATTTTCTTCACTTGTTTACACAACTAATTAATTAATCTTGTTTTGAGTACCAAAAACAGTTTATGAAAAATTACCTAAGCAATTAAAATAATTAGTGTTACTTATTTATATATCCTACTAAATAGTTGCAGGAGCAAAATATTCTGATCAAATTAATGTAATTTTTAGTTGCCCCTAATTGAAGTTGTGTATAATAAACAAAGTTTTAAATGTAAGAATCAGTTGTTTTTTTTATTAGAAGTTTATTTACATATCTTTAGACAGCTAGAGGTGTTCTCCTGTTTACTTTAGTGAGCATTAGAGATGTCCGAACTTCGAAAAATCCGGTCCGCGCGAGGATCCGCGGATTTTCGAAAAAATCAGAAAATTCGAAAATCCGCGAACGGACCCGTTAAAACGTATTAAAATGAAAGTTCGGCAAAATCTGCATTAAAAGTGGTCTAAATAGCCTTGGTAACGTACACTTAACCACTCAGGGACCTGGGTAATGGCCTTAGAAGCACGTATAAATGCCAACAATACCTAAAAAGTACAGTCCGCTAGCGTGACTTTAAAAAAACGTTATTTTTCGAAAATACGAGGATTCCCGTAAAAACGAAGATTTCCGTAAAATAACGAGGCTTTCTGTAACTATGATAGCTGCCATTGGCTAATTTGGATCATGTGGCTTGCTCCGTCTTGAAAATTTACACGAATCACTAGTTTTTTCGAGTATTCTCTTCGGTTTTTCCGTGTCCCGCAAGTATCGTAGATCCTCGTAATTACGGAGATACTCGTATTTTCGTTAAAAAAAAATCCGCAGTCCGGAAAGTCCGGAATAATCCGCCGTTCGCGGACGGGAGAAATCCGCGGCGGATCTGGGTTCGGGTCCGCGAACCGGCCATCTCTAGTGAGCATGTGCCGAAGACCAGAAATAGGCTTAGCCAGTGACTGACATTTAGGGGGCTAATTGATAGACGCAGTTCTTTAACATAATTACCTGGAATGCCAGCTGTATTCATGTACAATATATTCATTCTTAGTCGGCATGACTTAAGTTTTAAGAATATAAAAATTCAAAGCAGAAAGGATTTCATTGATACAGGTGTGCAATTCAGTGCACTTACCAGATGTTTAAAGGTGCCCCTGCATATTTTATAGTGATAGGCATTTACACTCTGTATTGCATTATGGTGCTATCATACTTAATGCATCTTATTTGTGTCAAGTTAACATTTTTGTTTTCCTTAATCTACATCTCTGCTCCATCGTAAAAATCTAGCCCTAAATGAGGGAACTTTGTATAGAAAGTTTTGTAATTTCTGCATGGTGAAATAAAAATGTATGCAAATAAGGTTAAATTAAATTCTGTAATGCGCACTTTAATCACATATGAATGGTCATTATGTTTTTCTATTGCCCTCTGAAACATCTGCAGGGAAATTCTTTGTCACTTTCTGAAAACCAAGCAGCATTGATTTAAACTGTAAAGGTTCTAACTGACAGAATAGAGGTTATTATTAACATTTAGAGAATAAACAACCAATTGCTTACTGCCGCCCCAACATTAGTGCATCTAGAGCGTTATGGGAAGTTGACTGGTGACATTTCTTGAGGCCTACCCTGCCATCCCTAGCTGCTTACTGCCATCTCTAGCTGCTCAGTGTTGTAGCACAGATTCTATCTACACCACAAACCAACCTACTATGTTACATGTAGCCCATGTGCAAAGGCAAGTGAAGGGTTCCTGAAAGGGTTATCAAAGATAGTTGTGAGCTCAGCACATCACCAACATTTTTACCATACTAAAGTATACTTTTATTTTATTTTTCTTCCCCAGTCTAGACTTTTTTTGCTGCATAAATAATGCACCCCCTTTATTTTTAAATCTAGGAATATTAGAAATCACCTCGGCTGCATCTTGCCTCCCATTGTTTTAATCCCCTTTCAAACGGACACCCTATGTACTTCCAGAACTATATCCATAAGCTATAAAGGTCTGGCAGTGGCGTAACTACCGCCCCCATAGTAAGAGGGCCCATCTGAAACCTCCACGATCCGCTCTTTTTAAGCAGATGATTGTGCTTATGAAGTAAACATACACGCAATCAGTGCAGTTGCGCCCCTGAGATATGGGTACTTGTAATTCCCACTAAAATCATTATGTGGGCTAATAAAATAATACTACTATTTTATTAAAGAGTATATTGGATGAACAGATTTTCAAAGAGATTGACTACACTAAAGTATTATATATGGTCCTTTACTATTTTATGATACAAATATTTTGCTTTGTCTAGTTATAGTCTGGTATTGCAGCACAATTCCCAAAATCTCATCCTAAATATACCTAAAATGCTACTAATAAACACCAATTGCTAATTGTATATTGGCATATATTGTAATCAGAACAGTGTACTATTTATAATCCTCTGTTGCTAACAAGTTTTTCACATATATCTACATATGTAAATGAATTGTTGTTACCGTTTTGTTTTGTGTTTAACAGGCCCATGAACGATCTGAGAGTTCAGAGGTAGCATTTGTTACCCAATTGGTCAAAAAGCTAATGATCATCATTGCACGCCCTGCCCGACTCCTAGAGTGTCTGGTAAGATGATTCTACAGTAATAGTTGTCCTTAAACAATATAAATACAGTCAGCATTTAGGGGCTGATGCAATAAGTGGTGCAGAAGTTTCCCAGGACTATCAGATATTGGCATTTTACTTGGCTGCTGCAGTTAGCAAACATCTGATTGGCTGTTGCAGATTATTGGCGGTAATCTCACCTTTTATTACACCAACCTGAGTGTTTGCATGGCAATTACTGTTTTGTGTTAATGGTTTATGTACTACTGTTTTAAAATATCTGCCTTTTTAAGGGCATGTCAACCCCTACAATAATGTTTTATACTCACTTTCACACACACACCCTCAAACACCAAGATTGTTATATTTACTGGTATCCCACTCCTCCCATGAGTCGCAGGAGTCTCCCTGACTCTAATCTCTCCCCCCAGTCACACCCACTTTTGCTTACCATGCCCAGGGAATGCCCCATAACCCCTCCTCCCTCCACCCCATAGGCCAATAACTCCACATCCCTCCACCCCTAAGTGACATCACAAATATGTCACTGCCATGCCCCCTTCCCCCATACTGCTCGGAAGCCTCAAATGGCAGGGTGGGATGTCTGTATTTACTCACCTCCCCGCAGTCCCTTAAGCCTAGAAAATGAAAATGTACCTTTTCCTGACTCACTTCTCCATTCGGGTTTTCGCCTCTGTAAGTTCTTACAGCTTTTTCAGAGGAGACACGAAGTACTGGGGAGGCACAGCTGAATGCAGAGTTATTGCCTGTGACTGACTTCGGCAACCTGGAAAAAAATCTGGCATCTCTCATTGGAGGGGAAAGGTATTTTTTCTGGGTTTTAGGGACCACAAGGATTTGAGTAAATTTAACTATCTCAGGGTTTGGGTGGATAGGGAATGGAGGTATGAAATATAATTCTGGGTGTAGACATGCTCTTTAACATAGCTTTTTCAGCCAAATTCAAATCTTAAGGTGCCCATACACTTAGCACTTACCTGCAGATGTTCTAGCGACTTAATGGCAAATGCCTGGCCGAAAAATATACCTAACATTACATGCGTAATGGTGGCCATAGACAAATCAATATTATTGGCCATTCGCAGTAATGAAACCGGCCCGATCATATCGATTTTGACGGCGGGCACCATTCGCGGTCGAAAATTGCCCGTTCTTAAGTCTGTGGTCACCATAACGTAAATTATAATTTACTAACAGCCTGAAAAAACACAGCGGGAACTTCACAGGTAAGAGTGTATTAGACGTTAAAGCCGATTCAGCGTTCCTCTTTTCGAATGTTAAATTGGCTTTAACACCTAAACAAGTGTATGGTTTGCTTGTGCTTAATTTCCTGGACAACCAAATTTTAACTTTAAATAAATAGATTTTTAATCCTATTATATTAACTGAGCTTGTCTTTAATTTATTTTACTTTATAAGGTGTTTTTTACACCATACTATAAGGTCAGTTTAAGGGCTTGTTCACACTAGAGCACCTTTTGGTGCATTTTACATCGCACCAAAATGCACTGCACATAGGAATGAATGATGCCGTTCACATTAAAGTGCTGTGATGTAGTATGTTGCATGCAACGCACTGCATGCAGCATTTTGGTGTCTTAACGCACAGCGTTGCCATTGAAAATAATGGCATCCATTAACGCAGCGGAACAACGCATGCAAACGTGATGTTCTGCTGTGCTCTAGTGTGAACAAACCCTAATAGCTTACTCAAAGCTTTTTTCCCTTTGTATTTATTTTGTGTACCTGTATCCTTGAAAGACTTGTCGATAGGTGTGCATGTCCGTTTTAACTATTCTGTCTCCTGGGGTCCTTGTCTTTATATCCTTGGATTTTTAAATTAAACCAGCTCTTTTTTTTGCATGGATGTTTAGGGATGTTTTTTAGATGAGAATATAGGAAGATTCATCACTGAGTAATGTTTTTTCCCCCCAGAAAAACAAATATCATCAAATATGTTCAGTGTATTCTTGTTACTATAATTGTTGATGTTGAATATTCTCAGGTGTTCCCCATAAGGCACTATGCAAAAGTGGTTTATAGGGAACAGTGCAAAATATGTTTGACAGCTCCTCTTATACTGGCAAATATTGGCTTTAAAAAAGTTGTTTCGGCCAATATAGCGATCCTTTAAAGCCTATAAAATCAGAACTTTATACTCATTTTTATATTTTTTTTTATTAGTTTTCCCTTTTAACTGAGTTAATACAGTTAAAGTTTAAAGCAGTTTTATAGTGGAGTCTGAGTTTAGGATTATTAAGGATTACCGTATATACTCGAGTATAAGTCGAGGTTTTCAGGCTGAGAAAACAGCCTGAAAACTGAACCTCGACTTATACTCGAGTCAGTCACTTACTGATGGAGGAATCCGGCTTGCCGTGTCCACTGATGGTCGCATCCACTGACGTCACGACTCGGCGCCGGGAAATTAGACCGGCGCCGAGTCGTGACGTCAGTGGATGCGACCATCAGTGGACGCGGCAGCCGGATTCCTCCATCAAGTGCATGATGTCGGGGGCCCGGACTCTCCTGCAAAGGTAAGGTTGCAGCATTAGTAGTAGTGTAGTGTAGTGGCAAGGTGGGAAGAGGGTGCAGGGAGTAGTGTAGTGTACTATAGTAGTGTAGTGTAGTGTGTAGTGCAGGGTGGGAAGATGGGTGCAGGGAGTAGTGTAGTGTACTGTAGTAGTGTAGTGTAGTGGCAGGGTGAGAAGATGGGTGCAGGGAGTAGTGTAGTGTACTGTAGTAGTGTAGGGGCAGGGTGAGAAGATGGGTGAGGGAGGAGTGTAGTGTACTGTAGTAGTGTAGTGTAGTGGCAGGGTGAGAAGATGGGTGCAGGGAAATAGGTTTTATTCCTGGGGCTGGAGGGGAGAGTAAGGAGTCAGGGACAGGGTAGTGTGTTTTGGGGTTAGTGTGTGCAGTTCCACTCCAGATGTTTCTACTCCCTACTTCCACTCCCTTCTACTACTCTACCCTCGACTTATACTCGAGTCAATTGGTTTTACTCATTTTTGAGGTAAAAATGGGTACCTCGACTTATACTCGAGTATATACGGTATTTGGTAATATTATTTAATGCCTCTGGGCTGTACATTCAGCGCTGAATGCATTTGTGAAAGATTTGGCCATTATTGAACAACATCGGGATCTATGATCTATATAAGTGATGGCGAATCTCTCTTGTAACAAGAAAGGCCGTGTCTCTCTGGTGAATTCTGCTGTGCATGAGTGCACACAGAAAGGGCTCTGAGTGCCACCTCTGGCAAGCGTGCCATAGGTTTGACACCACTGATCTATATTATGTCACTTTAGTCAACTGTGATCAATTTTACATGCCAGTTTGGGGTGTAAAGTCCAAAGAGCATTGTGCAAAAACTTAATGTGCTGTATTTTTCTAGAATAATAATAGACAGTCAATCCTTACTTGGCTGCAATAAGTATGCAGATGCATTTTCATAGAAAGTTTTACATTTCTTTTTTTTATTCCTCTGTGATGCATTATCAACAGGAGTTTGATCCAGAAGAATTCTACCATCTGTTGGAAGCTGCAGAAGGCCATGCTAAAGAAGGAGAAGGCATTAAATCAGATATTCCTCGTTATATTATCAGCCAGCTGGGACTCACTCGAGATCCCTTGGAGGGTGAGCTTTTTCACAGATCATTGAGTTAGATTCTATCCCTTAAGGCTCAGCTGATCCCTGGAAAGCTTCATGAGCATAGAAATTTAGTAATCAACCCATATGCTATGGCCATTGTAGTTGCCTGATTTAAAATCAAACCAATAGTACCGTTGGTTCAGGAAGCGGTTTCATACCTTGCAACAGTCATGCAATGTTACCGGATGGATGTTTTGTGATCAACAATGTTTTTGAGAAACGTCTAAGGCTACGTTTACACTACACAACAAAAAAATGCAGTAAATTGCATTGCGATTTAAAGCGTTTTTGCAAATCGTTTTTATGCACTTTTTATTGTGCTTTTATGCAGTGGGTTTTAGTGCGTTTTTGAGATAAATAGCAAAAAACACACGTTTTCATGCATTTCTATGCTTTTTTTTATGCGTTTTTTCCCTCTTCCCCATAGACTGTCATTGAGTCAATAACGCAGTAAACTGCTGCAAGCAGTGAATTACAAAAACGCAGTAATGGGAAAGGTATTATGACATTCCTATGTGAAATTAATGTCCTTGCTTTTTTTTTTTGTTCCTAATTAACGCGTTAGAAAAACGCACAAAAAAACAATAAGCAGTGTGAAAAAGCCCTTATAAATGTGGCCAGCATAACACATATGTGTGTAGGTCTTTTCCACAGCCATGAACTAACCCTTTACCTATGAAATGCATCATTAAAGGGACCGTTCAGTGGAAATTTTCAATATTTGTTAAATTGTTAGTTTGTGTAATGCATACTTATTCTACATATTCTCTCCCATTTTGAAAAATCAGTTGATTTCATACCCTTTGCTGTTCCCTGCTGCTGACATTAGTGAGCTGACATTTCAGGTTCTAATGGTCCTTCTTCTTCCCAGGATGCAGCACATCCTTGGAATGTTCCTAACCGTAATTTCTACTGATTGGCTGTTGGATGGGTCAAACATGCTCAGATCTCTACTGAGTAACTGAATCAACCCAGGTGCTGGGTCATGGGCAAGACCATAACGGTCTCTACTAGGGGTCCTGCAAACAGGAAGTCAGTATTTCAGTTGCATTTATTTATATACAGACAAAATGCTGAATTGGCAGATAAAGGTCATTGGGATGAAAAAATACTGCTCTTTTTTTTCTGAAAACATATATTTGCCCTAACTTCCCCTTTAAAGAAAAAGAATAGGTCCCTCCAGTAATGGTATGCTGTGTATGCACAGCACCGATAAAGGAACTATCCACTTTATCAGCTATGCTTGTGTATAAAAAAAAAAAATACTACTGCCATGTCCGACAAATGTTTACCTTTAGAAATGGTTGTTACTGACCCAAAATTACGATAGCCCTCTGTTAGCTCCCTGTACTGTAGTATAGGGAGCCAACATTGATCAGCATGCATTTGGCAGCTGATCTTCTATATACTTAATTTATGGAAATCACTCTAGCAGGTCACAGACAATCATGCAGAATCTTATCTAATAAAATAAATAGAAAAAAACACATTACAGTAGGTGACACAGCAATGAAGAAAAAAAAACATTTGGTCACTGTTTTTTTGATCCCATTAACTTTTATAACTGTATTAGACATTATTTTTACAGAAGATGTAACTATGTTTCAGAAATGGCCCAGCTGAATAGCTTTGACAATAGTAATGCAGATACCCCTGAGACTGATGGCTCGGTTGAGGTAAGGTGAACATATTTATTTTGAATATTAAATTAAATTCTGTTATTGCCAATGCTTGATTCTATAAATCTCTTTACAAAGGCCCTACAGTGCACAGAATTTATTTTCCTTATTGAGCTTTTACAATATGCTGTACCTGTTACAATAATTAACATTAAAAGAGAACTATCGTGCGTATAAAGTTGATTTAAAATACAGTTAAAATGAAAAGTACTTGGGACAGGTATATAGTAATGGTAATTTCAACCTCCCAATATTGTTTCTTGGCATTTATTATAACTTGGCAGTTATTATATGAATTATCTGTTGTATTCAATTAGATCAACTGGACTTGAAGTTTAGTTCTTGAAGACGTTTCACTAGTCACCCAACTGGCTTTCTCAATTCAGAATGACTTGTACAAGAATCTGTGGCAATTTTGTACCCTGGAAAATCCCAATTAGCATATCATAGCCAAGTATTAAGGTGTTATACTAAGAGGTGTTATAGGAACGCCCAGAGTAAGGTGTCAAAACAGCATTGTACATGGCAGACAGTTGGTGTCGGAACCCCCCCACCTCTATTTAGGCTTGGTTTCTTTATTTTCACATAAATGGCCTCTTTAACACCTCTCTTGAACCAGTCACGTTCCTTTGCCAATATGTTAACATTACAATCTTCAAAGGTATGTCCTTTATCCTTAAAGGGCATCTATAGTGGGAAAATTAACTTTTTTTTCTTTCTTTCCATGTGTTCTATAATTCCCTACAACCCCCAGAGTGTCTTCACTTTTTTCAGATTCCCTCTCTGTCCTGAGATACACCAGTTAGAAGAATACGTGATTGCATTCCTCTACTCCTACTTGGACTGTCAATCAAATCCCTGTGACATGATCCCCCCCTCCCTGCTCTGTAATAAACATAGAGATAACAGCATTAGCAGGGGGAGAGAGGTAGCTTTGATGTTAGATATAAGGCTGCACTTGACCCCCCTTCTTAATAGCTTTCACTGATTGATGATGGGTCACAAAGAGAGAGATCGTAAACTGTACTGTTCTCCTTCTTCCGTGTCTCCAGGACAGCTTGCTTTCAATTGGCCACTGTGCGTGGGTGTGTTTTTCAGGATGTTGAACTTTTAACTCCTACTGCACATAAAAAGCTTGTCGATTAACCGGAGTTGAGACATGGAGGAGGTAACAGAGGGGAGGGGGGAGTGCTGCACACAGATCTGATACCATGGTTAAACAGAGTCACTAACAGTGATAGGATTAAGGCAGCACAGAGTACATGAATTTAACTTTGCAAAGGGGCAATGTGTTTTTTTCACTATAGATGCCCTTTAAGATGCAGGTACACGGCTGAGTAATGACCCGAGGAATCGGCTCTTCTGTGCTGGGCCATACATTGAGGCAGTTGCTGTTTGGTCTCCCCCACATACAAATCAGAGCATACCGCACTGCACTGCGTATATGATGTCGCTTTTTTTGTGTTTGGGTACAAGCATATTTCAAATAATTTTGGGGAGAAAACCCTCAAACTTGTACGGCAATATGAAAAGACAGCAAGGAAATTGGCAGAATACAGAAACCACCTCCGATATAACCTCCGATGCAGACAACAAAGGCTAGTACCATGCTGCATATGTCTGGATTCCACAGTTAAAGGCATCAGAGCCAAACAGATACTGCAAAAGGCTCAAACACAGCTCCTAAATGAACGTGTACGACAGACACATTTTACAGTCAATGCTTTAACGCACAGCATTAGTCAACTAGAACAGAACCTGGCCTCACAGCTACCTGTGGCCATCTGGGAAAGAGTGATGCACTGTAAGGGCAAATAAAGGCAACAGAACAAGTTCTCAATTCTGTCATCCCAGAACACCCCCAAAGGAGAACAACTACCTTGGATACAAAAGGAGGGAAGTATAACTTCATCAAACAAGGAGGAATGGGTGAGAAACTTGTCTAACAGGACCCTGACCCAGCCGGAAATGGAAGTCCTTGCTAAGGGCTTGAATTTTGCCATCACTCCTAAAGCCATCCCTGTGGTGGATATTATAGCAACCACAGAAGCCTCCTTCATCTAACCTGACCACACAGGAAAGAAGAGCCTTAACATCACTCAAGAAAGATTCCAGTATCACCATTCTACCGGCAGACAAGGGAAGATGCACAGTGGTACTCAACACCTCAGACTACCATGATAAGGTGACCATGCTTCTGGCCGAAAACAACACAAGGGTCATAGATTTACTACAAAAGCTTCAAAAGGATATTGATCGAGCAATGTATCATCGCCTCTACCCTGGTGAGGCACATCCATGCTATATGGACTCCCAAAGATATATAAGGATGGGGCCCCACTAAGACTTATAGTCCCGCATCAACTCTGTAACATACAACATGGCAAAATGCCTAGCCAACATCTTAGGACCATTGGTGGGAAGTTGTAAGCATCACATCCAGAACTCTCAGGATTTCACCAACAAGATTGAAGATATAGTACTCGGTGCAGAAGAAACTATGGTGTCCTATGATGTGTACTCTCTCTTCACCTGTATACCCACCAAGGAGGCTGTTGATATGGTGAGAAAACGACTAGGCCAAGACAGCACTCTTACCGCAAAACTGATCTCAACCCATTACAGGTGTGTTCCTTACGGGACTTGTGCCTGAATACCACCTATTTCAAATACAGGGAAAAGTTCTATAAGCAAAACACAGATGTGCTATGGGATCTCCAGTTTCACCATTGTGGCCAACCTTTACATGGAGAGGTAGAAAAACAGGCGCTTAATACCTTTAAGGACATAGCCCCAGCCATTGGTTCAGATGTGTGGATGACACCTGGGTTAAAATCCACCAGAAGGAAGTACAAGCTTTCACAGAACACATTAATGCAGTGACCAAAACACAATTTACAAGGGAAGAGTTGCAAAACAACAACTGGCTTTCTTGGACTGCTTGGTAGAAGTTAAGGAAAATGGTAAACTGGAAGTAAAGGTTTACAGAAAACCAACCCACACAGATCAGTATTTGATGTTTGACTCCCACCACCCTTTAGATCACAAGCTGGGTGTCACCAGAACCCTACAACACAGAGCTGAGAACATCCCCACTAGCACAGAGGCAAAGGCGAAAGAAATGAAACATCTCAGAGGAGCCCTTAAAACTTTGGATATCCAGACTGGCCTTTGTCAAAAGAAGTAGAAGGATAGAAAAGAACACGAATCCAACAGTGAAGGTGAAAAGCAAGACAGGAGAAAGAACATGGTCATCCCATATGTAGCAGGGGTCTCTGAGAAATTAAGAAGAATTTTCAAAACACACCGTATCCCTGTCTGCTTTAAACCGAACAACACACTGAGGCAGCAATTGGTACATCCGAAAGACCCAATACCCAAACACAAGAAAAGCGAAATCATATGTGCAGTGAAGAATGCTCTGATTTGTATGTGGGGGAGACCAAACAGCAAATGCATTAACGTATGGCCCAGCCCAGCACAGTCAGGACTCATCCGTGTACCTGCATCTTATGGATAATAGACATACCTTTGAAGATTGTAATGTTAACATATTGGCAAAGGAATAGAGAGGTGTTAAGGAGGCCATTTATGTGAAAATAAAGAAACCAAGCCTAAATAGAGGTGGGGGGTTTTACACCAACTGTCTGCCATGTACAATGCTGTTTTTACACCTTACCCTGGGCGTTCCTATAACACCTCTTAGCCACTATGCAATCCCGCCCTTAACACTTGGCTGTGTATGTCTAATTGGGATTTTCCAGGGTAAATAATTGCCACAATTCTTGTACAAGTCATTCTGAATTGAGAAAGCCAGTTGGATGACTAGCGAAATGTCTTCAAGAACTAAAATTCAAGTCCAGCTGATCTAATTGAATACAACAGATATACCATGACCTGGATGAATGAGAACCTTCACAATTATATGAATTAAAACATTTTTCTGACACTTGATTAATTATTGAGGGCATGTTGCAAGTACAGGTAAACCTGTAGAAAATGTAATGATTTCCCATTCTATTCAAATGTGACACACATACCAGTATTTTCTACAATCTATATAAAGCTGAAATTGTTCAATGTACTCCATATTATTGTGCTGATAGAATGCCCTTTTATACCAGACAAGGTATGTGCTTACACTTGTAGGGTTGATTCTTTTCTCATTAAAGGTAATGCAGCGTTCCCCTTCCAGAGACTTGGTAGTCTGACTATTGCACTGATCATGATAAAATTTTACAGTTACTCTGCCTTTAAATAACATTATAGATAGGGACATTTCCCCCAGATGTATGACTATAATAATGTAATAAAGCTTGCAGTATTTCACTTATTACTAGTCTTTTTTTTTTTTTAAGGTGCCATCTTTATACTACAAATGAAAGGCATATTTTACAGAACATAATGCTGCAGCATAGTTTTATATTTTCTGAAATCTGCAACAGAACTGAGAGCTGACAACACCAATCCCTGTCTATAGCTTCTCTCATTCGACTTACTGGTAACAAAAAAGTATATACAGTTTCTGACAAAAGTCTTGTCGCCTGTGTATTTTGCAGTAACTCCTGCTATTAACCTGATTTTTAATTGATTAATTGGTGTTAGAAATAGCTCATATGAAAAGCTGAAGCCCTCCCAAATAATATTAAATGTATAGTTTCACTGAAAAAAGATTTATCATTTAATCAAGACAGAAAGGTCAAAATGTTGCAAGACAAAAGTGTAGTCGCCTATACAGAAAATGATCTACTTTACAGCCAATCCATGCGGTTTGGCAGGGATTCAAACAATTTTTCCAGGATTGTGTTGTGTCAATTGATATCTCTGGATATTTCTGATTAAAGGGTATCTCCACTCGTTTTTCTACGTTTTCGTAATCCAGTTCTATTGAAGAACGGGAGGTAAAGGAGCTGTGCCTTACCTTCCATTCTTCAATAGAACACACAAGAGTTAGTCTCAGGGTGAATCTTAGGCATGTTTGCAGAGGTCTATTTGCAGTTGATGTGAAGGTCTAGTGTACTGGGGTTCTTTTTACACACACCTGACACCTAATTGATCCATTATTAGTCACAGGTGAAGCCCATATGACTAGGCGACAACAAAAATGTACTCAATGGGCTTTACCAAGCTGTGAATATTAGAATTCTTTTTGTTTTGTTTTGCATTGAAACATTATTACAAAAGCTGTAAAATTAACCATTTCTTGAAACAAAATCTGCATTAGAATTATTGTTAAGCGGCACTTCAGGTCTATTTGTACACAAGCGACCAGACTTTTGTCAGAAACTGTAGAAACAACAGATCCTTGCTGCCAGCCCAACAGAAGTAGGGGCGTTGCTACAGGTTCAAAGATGTTGGCACAGATCTGTTGCAGAGCAGTAGGACTAGGAACAAATCCATAAATGTAAAGCTTTAAGAAGAAAAATTTTAACTACTTAAAATATCACAATGTAAAGCTTGTTAAAGGGCATGTCCACCTCCACTCCACTCCCCCAACTAAAATTTGCCCCACTCTAGTCTTAAAAGATTCGTACCTTTCTCTTCTGCTCCTTGTAGTTATCCTTCATGGCATGATTGAAATCCAGGAAACTAAAGAGTTGAATCTCTCTGTGTGTAATCCTGCCTCTTACTGCTCCTCTAAGATGATTCTAGCATGTCCCCCCTCTCTCCACTCTTCCCTCTGGATTCCTTTGGCCTCTGCATCAGTCTAATAAAAAAAACTTTGGATAAGGTAAGGAAATCTCCCCCAGCCCTAAAGGCTATGTTTAAAACACCAAAATCAGCCCCTAAATGTACTTATGCTCCCTCTGCTGCTCTTCCACACAAAAGGGGCTGGACCAAAAGCTGCGTCATTGATTGGCTATGTCTTGTAAGAGACTGTGAACAAGGGACCAAAATCTGGTAAATACATTTAGGGTTAGGTGTTTTATACCTAGTGAGGTCTAGGTTAGGGGGGATTCCCTACCTAATCATAAGTTTTTGTTTTGGGGTTGAAAATACAAAAAAGTTTATCCTAAAAACAATTTAAATTAAAGAGCATCCCACTCCTTTTTTTTTGCCTCTTTTTTTTGGCAAAATAACTTTCTTGAGATACATTGCAGGGAAAATCTCTGTTTATTAAAAACATCTCTGCCTCAACCTCAGTTATTGACAAGCAGTATGCATTAAAATCATAGAGCTCTTGTTGGACAGCCAACAAGGTTGAGGTAAGGGCTGTTGAGCAATTCTATATTTAAACTTTTAAATAAAAAATAACATTCTTTTTCTTAAGCTATATGCTAATGTGTGGATGCTGCTTGTGCTCCAGTAAAGTGTATTGGTCAGAGATTCTAAATCTGAGATTTTTCCTTAATGCATCTCCAGAACAAGATCACACAAAGAGGTAGAATGTAGGAGTGGACCCATATTAATTGACTCTGTGCACTTTTGGGTAAAGATTGCATTTAAGAAGTATTTACGGTGCATTGCGTACCATTAACCTCAACAGATGTTTAAATATATTTCAGTAATAAAGTGATTTCTTTGGGTTTCCTTTAAGACTCGCAATGGTGCTGCTATTCAACCAAAGAAAACTCCATCAGAAGAAGAGTTTGAGAACATTAAGCTAATAAGCAATGGAGCTTATGGGTAACAAGCTGTTATTTATATTGTTTACTTAAAACTAAAAAATATTCAAAGGTCCTGCATGACTTTTTAGAGTATTCATTGGCGCTGAAACAGGACAGATTTTCTTTAGCTTCCTGTGAGTATTTCATAAGAACCCTTTAGGAGTAGACCAGTGAGTAATTAATGCTAATCTTTTATAGTAAGTGGTAAAAATGGTATTGGTTTCAAAAATGGAAGTATTTTGGTAGAGTACTTAGGATCTCAATTGTAGTATGTTTTCAATGTTCCCTTTGTTTTGTTCGTAAAGGGCTGTGTATTTAGTTCGACATCGGGGAACACGGCAGCGATTTGCAATGAAGAAGATCAATAAACAAAATTTAATCCTAAGAAACCAGATACAGCAAGCCTTTGTTGAAAGAGATATTCTAACTTTTGCTGAAAACCCATTTGTAGTCAGCATGTTTTGTTCTTTCGAGACAAAGCGTCATCTCTGTATGGTTATGGAATACGTAGAAGGTAACTGTTTTCTTCTGTTTCCTAATGTCCCTTTATCAATTTTTCCAAGATCCACTTCTACAGTTTATAACAGTCATTTTGCCTGAGTACTCACATTACCTCTTTTGTTTGTATGTCTTCAAAGAAAGCAAGACTTGCCACAGTTTACCAATGTACCAGCATTGGAATGCAAATCTTTGATAAAACGAGCATTTGCAGGTCATTTGTTTTCTTGTTTCAAAAGAATAAATATGTATCTCTGAACACATTCCAAGGAGGCGCATACACATGTCTGATTTGGTGGAAGAGGGACAAAGTACGAGCATGTGCACATACGTGACAAAAGTGTGTTTCTGATAACAATCGATTAGTGTATATGCACGTGGTTGACAGTAACTTTATGCATCGTTGATGATACGACAGAGTTGGATCATCAACAAGATCCGACTAAACAGCGTTGCGGCTGACTAAGTTGCCATACACTGAACTATCATCAGGCGAAACGGGCATTGCACATCGTGTGTGGCGGGTCAGCCCAGCAATTGCATGTGTGTTGTATGTATGAACCTTTAAGCCCCGATTTGTCAGACAAGTGCATGCAAATGCGATACAAACACCCATTCTGACTGATAATTGTGTATAATTTTGCTCAGGCATAGCTTGTCAATCCGCTGAGCACGATCAAACGCATACACACATGCAGCTATCATCTAAATGGCAGTTCCCCACAAGTGTCTCATCTGCTCGGGCGTCTGGCCTTGGCAGCCAAATCTGACCTGTGTACACATCCGATTTGTCTTTTTTGAAACCTGAAATTAACCGTTTAACTATGTAAGACATAAAAGTTGATTCCATAAGTGTACAGGATTTAGACTTTTCAGATAAACAAAGTAAACTTTTTCTGCATGAATCTTGGAAAAAGAGGGCTTTACTTAATATAAACAAATATGGAGGAGCCACCATCTCTGTGATTCAATAATTTATTGTCAAACAACATACATACAATGGTTCGGGACCACACTGTCCCTTCTTTAGATACCTGAAGAAGGGACAGTGTGGTCCAGAAATGTTGTATGTATGTTGTTCTCACAATAAATTATTGAACCACAGAGATACTGTGCCCCTCCACATTTGTTTCCATTGGAGTTTCGCAGCCCTAGGAGTAGAGGGTATGTGGATTGGACCTTCTTATTGTCTGGCAAACAATGTGAGTGCTTTTTGGACTATATTGCTTTTTATTTAATATACCCTTTTTTGTACCTAGAAACAGATGATTAAACTATAAAATATGAACCCTTTTAAAATTAATGCACTTGTAATTCATAAGGAGACAGAAGTATCACTTAAAGCTGTGTACACACCATCCAATAATTTGTTCCAACATTTCAGTGTAATGGTTGGATGGGCCAAAATGTACAGTCCTTTCGTCCTGGCCGACCTGTCAGAAGAGCTAAACGGTCGGTCTGGACAAAGGATTGAAAGGTGTGTACCCAGCTTTATTGTTACTACAATCCACAACAATCAGTGTAAGAGATAAAAGCTGCTGAGCTCTCTCTGCTCCAACATGGCTCAGACTTGTGATGCAGCTTATATTTTAACATACTGTAAGCATGGACATGTTACAGAAAAGGGGGGCTGGAGGTGAGAGACTTCAGCAGTGCATCGGCTGCTATCTTTAAAGCTTGTTAGTAACAATTGGAGATAGGAACAAATGCATTTATTTGAAAAAGTTTCATAGTTTACAGTTTGGTGAGAATTTAACTTTTTATCTAAACTGCCCCAAATATATTCTCCCCCATTCACTTGCCCCTAAACTGATTTTATAGGATGCCAAATAATGAAGTCCTTTGGAGATCACAAGAACTACGTATAATGTCTTTCAGTGATAGAGTAAATTAACTTTTCCCAAATACAGTGTAGGAGAAAATAGAACAGATTGAAAATGTTACCACTGGGATTTATTGATTTACGGTTTGATCACATATTTAATTATAATTATTACAGGAGGGGATTGTGCCACACTTTTAAAAAATATTGGAGCCCTACCTGTCGAAATGGCCAGGATGTATTTTGCCGAGACGGTCCTAGCATTAGAATACCTTCATAATTATGGAATTGTCCATCGGGATCTCAAACCTGATAAGTATGTGCTGATGATATGATATTTTATTCTTTTTCAGCGTTGGCGGAGATTTAATGTAAATTATACCTTTTTATAGGGTTTATTAGGGTTAATTCCTGAAGTTCCCCTAATGTGGCCGTGATTTTCTTTTTTCAAGGCATATTGTGGAAAAGGAGAAGTTAATAATAATTTAACTGGAGACCTGCACATAAAAATATTTAACCTTGAAAAGAACAATTGTACAATAAACAAAAGCAATACAATTATTGAGGCTGCCTCACTTCCTGTCCATGGTACTCTCACGTTTCCCATTTAGATTTATGAAAATTTTGCTAGCTGGAACATGTAACTGGACACATAGGAACTTTAAAAGAAAAGGAGAAGCAGTATACACAATAGCCATTACTTTATACAGAAATAAATGTAGTTATTCGGGTCTCCATTACTCAGGAAATCACCTGCTGCCACGATATTATATTTCCAAGTACTGTACAGCAAGTGACATGTAATTTGTAATATATTTTAGGCCAAGCTGCAGGGGCGTATCTAGGGTCTAAGAAGATCCGGGGCACTCCCGGGCACTCCATGCGCCGCGCGCAGCGCGGCGCAAAATTTTTTAGGCCACGCCCCTTTCTCCGCCCCAATTAGGACACACCCACTAAGTACTTAATGAGATGGCCAAAAAGACACAGACAGACAGATAACCACAAACATAGACACACAGCCCGATAGTGATAAACAGACAGAAAGACAGTGAAATAGACAGACAGAGATAGAGATTTGGATAGAGAGACACAAATTAATGACACAAAGGCACAGTAAACTGGCAATATCATTATATACTGGTAGCAATCTGGTAATTTAAACTTACTGTTGTGTTCAGTTGTAGTCAGTCGCTTGGCCAACCTTTGGCCAGGGAGACCTTCTGTACCTTTTACATGGACCCTCTGCCCATCTATCTGTCCCTCTCTCTCTGTATATCTATCTATCTAACTCTGCTATCTATCTATCTATCTATCTAACTCTGCTATCTATCATATCTAACTCTGCTATCTACTATCTGTCCCTCTCTCTCTCTGCTATCTATCATCTAACTCTGCTAATCTAGTATTATCTAACTCTGCTATCTATCTAACTCTGCTATCTATCTATCTATCTCAACTCTGCTATCTATCTATCTATCTCATCTAACTCTATCTATCTATCTCTACTAACTCTGCTATTATCTAACTCTGCTATCTATCTAAACTCTGCTATCTATCGTATCTATCTAACTCTGCTATCTATCTGTCTATCTATCTATCTTCTATCTAACTCTGCTATCTATCTAACTCTGCTATCTATCTATCTATCTATCTATCTATCTAACTCTGCTATCTATCTATCTATCTATCTAACTCTGTCTATCTATCTATCTAACTCTGCTATCTATCTATCTATCTATTCTAACTCTGCTATCTATCTAACTCTGCTATCTATCCTATCTAACCTCCTATCTATCTATTAACTCTGCTATCTATCTATCTAACTCTGCTATCTATCTATCTATCTATCTCTACTCTATCTATCTATCATATAACTCTGCTATCTACTATCTATCTATCTATCTAACTCTGCTATCTATCTATCTATCTATCTACTATCTATCTATCTATCTATCTACTCTGCTATCTATCTAACTCTGCTATCTATCTAACTCTGCTATCTACTATCTACCTCTGCTAATCTATCTATCTAACTCTGTCTATCTATTCTCTCTAACTCTGCTATCTATCTCCTATCTAACTCTGCTATCTATCTATCTATATAACTCTGCTCTCTATCTATCTATCTATCTAACTATCTAACTCTGCTATCTATCTATCTAACTCTATCTATCTATCTAACTCTGCTATCTATCTATCTATCTATCTATCTAACTCTGCTATCTAACTCTGCTATCTATCTATCTATCTATCTATCTAACGCTGCTATCTAACTCTGCTATCTATCTAGTAGGAGAAGGCCGGGAGCGCAGAGGCCGTCTGTATGTTCTGCGCCGTCGCGCGCGTGACGTCATCGCGCCGACGGAGTCCGCCGGGGAGTCCGGAACTAGGGGCACAAGTCAGGAAAACATTCGGGGCACTTTGCAAAACATCCGGGGCACGTGCCCCGAATGTTTTAACGTAGATACGCCACTGCCAAGCTGTTGTTTTATAAACCCTGTGCTTTAGGTTAGATATAGAAATCCAAGGTTTCATACAAATATGCTTGTTTAGATTTGGGTCATTAGTAGTACTTTGGTGAAACACATATACGTGTCAACCCATCACCTACATATGATGAATACCATATTTAAATAGTTGTATTGCCTCTATAGTACTGTATGTATGTCTATTATTAGCTTCTTAAAGAATGCTTATGTTGCTGTTTGTTTACATTAGAATTTGGAAAAGCAGTTATAGAATATAGTATATATAAGGAATAGTGTATAGATTTTATTACAGTATTAGATTTTAATGAAACGTTTAAATTATATTTAAAGCTTGCTTATCACCTCAATGGGACACATCAAGCTGACAGATTTCGGTCTTTCTAAAATTGGGTTGATGAGCCTGACAACAAATCTGTATGAAGGTCACATTGAAAAGGACACTAGAGAGTTCTTAGATAAACAGGTAAGCACAAACTCATCAAGATTCCTGTATGAAAGCTTCAGAGTGTTCAGCCATTTTATGAATTTAAATCTTCCCATTTAACATATCCTTTTGTATTATATGTAAATTCAAATATCAATTTATTTAATTTGAAATGTTTTTGATAAAACAAAATAGGATATTTTGTTTAATACATTTTTCTTTTTCCCTAAAGAAATAATACTTTAACCTACAGCTGTTAAAGGACAATTATACTCACCTTCCCTCTTCTTTGGTCAGTACCTTTTACCCAGGGTGAGGACCTGAACCGCTAGGTCCTCACCTCGGATTCGCGTAACTTGAAGCACAGCCTTACTGAAACGCTGCTCTTGTAGGCTCCGCCCCCTCCTCCCCATCTGCGACGAGGCCAATAGGAAGGCACGCTTGTTGCAGAGAGCAGCGTTTCAGTAAGGCTGTGCTTCAAGTTACGCGAACCCAGGGGTGGGGACCTAGCGGTTCAGGTCCTCACACTGGGTAAAAGGTACTGACCAAAGAAGAGGTGCGGAGGGAAGGTGAGTATAATTGTGCTTTTAACTGTAAGCACAAGCTATAACACGTTATTTTTCAGATGTCAAATGAATTTTATTCCAACTTGAGCATAAATAAGGCTTATTCACTCTGCAGCAATGGTATAAATAAGGGATAATGCACCCCTTTAAGTGTAATATAAGGATATTATGCCAACGAGGTGTAATAATATCCTTATATTATAATGTGAAAGGGCACATTATTACTTATAATACATACGTTTTTTATTCCTCCCCCCCACCCCATTGCATTTTAAATTCTAGCCTTGTCCCTGTTCCCATCTCAATTTAAAGGGGAACTGTGGTCCAAAAATGACTTTAGGTAAATTGATAGGAATTGCTCCCCTGAGAATTTTTGCAATTTATTTCTATTGTTTATTTTGCATAGTTTTGAAGATATTTACATTTTTGTGTGTGATATGGCAGCAGCATCACCAGGTCCCCTGCACTTCCTGCTCGGAAACTGTCAGTCAATATGTCCTGTGTCTCCTCCTCCCCTTTGCAGCCCCCCTAGTCCCTCCCACTCATGGACCCCATGATCCCTCCAGTTGCAGGCCCCCCATGGCCCATTATCTTAAAGCCCCATGTGGCCCCGCCCACTCACGGATGCCTAAGCCCCGCCCACTCGCAGGTGCCGTGGGTTACTCAGGGGACCCCCCCCCACAGAAAACTCTGTGGAATCAGCCTTTTCAGGCAGAGTGAGAACTCTGCCTGAAAAGGCTGTTTTCACACAGTAAAAGAGAAGGGCTGTACCTTCTCTTTCCCTTACCTGCTCTGTCAGGACTTCACACAGCAGAGAGGAGGAGGGACTTCCTGTCTCCCTCACACACTGAGGGAGTCTGAGGCTGTGCTTGCCGGTGGCACTGTGCAGGAGAAACCTTAGGAATGTCACATGTCAGCCTCCCACCCATTAACTTTCTGGTCAGTCATTTCTGTATATCTTGGGCTGTGGAGAACGTAGAGAGGTGGTTGATGGCTCGTTTTAAAGGTAGGAAACTGGCCTGTTCAATTAAATCTTAACTTGTTTTGGAGACCAACTTTTCCTCTTTAAAAACCCCAATCAACACGGATGGTAGGCGCACACGCACACCGAACTGATAGACGTCCAAACGGAGTATGTAAAAACTTGTACTTTATTAAATCCATACAAACAAAAAGGCACACAAAAGAACGCCTTACGCGTTTCGAGCCTGAGTGCTCTTAATCATAGGCTTGAGAGATAACGTAACTTCCTGTCTTAAGTACACAATCCCTCCTCTCTCCTTAATAAAACAATTACAAGTTTAAAATCAGGATACTAGTAGCATGTGTGTGCTAATTGCTTACTTCCATTGAGTAAAGACAAAGAGCTTAACAAACCTTTGCATATTGAGCAGTAATAATTATACCCACTATGATACTAAATATACAAAAATTACAAAAAATACATATACACCAAATGCTGGAAAAGTAACACTAGGGTCCCCTGACATGTTACATAATAAACAATAAATGGCTATGTATCTATATAACATAGTATATCATACCTAGAATTTAACCCCTTAGGTGTCTAGTTCTAGCAGAAATATCCATTAACCTCTGCCCTCCTGAGAACTAAGTCCTAACTATATTTCTCTTATTAAGAGGAATCCTTGTATTCCCTGTGCTTTCCTAAATCTTTTAGATCTTTTAGGATCAGAGGCTATGATGAAAGGATATTGAAAAAGGCCACTTTAAAAGCAGAGTCTAACAAGAGAGCACCTCATACATAATGTGGACCAAAGAAAGAGGTCCTCAATATTGGGAGATAATGGTAATAGACAAACGTTTTTTATAACCAGATATAGTGCCCAATATAAACAGGTGTCTCTATGTAAAAAAGGTTCCTACCGTTTTTGGGGAAGATCCCTATCCAAAAAATACTTAATCAAGGATGTAATTTGTTCCAGAAGGGCCAGATCCTTGGGGGACACTTTGTCCCCCAGCTATTTCTCGAGTAAATCATCTTTGGACCATCATGGCTGAGATCTAAAGGCACCTATCTGTGTGGTATACACGAGATGTAAGCCATGCCAGCATATTTTTAAATCGAACACCTTTGTGAGTTCCATTACAGGTAAAACTTATAGTATATACCAATACATTAATTGTAATGCTATTCACATAGTCTATTTGTTAACTTGCACAGCTTGTTCTATCCAATATGTGGGTTCAACGATTCGTCCCCTAAGTGCCGTATTGGGAACATATTCGTGACATAGCAATAGGGAAGAACACAGCCCTATTGGAAAGCACTTAAACTGTGTAACCAAAGTAATGTGAAGTGTTTGAAAGCACAGGGAATACAAAGGATTCCTCTTAATAGAGAAATAGGGATAGGACCTTAGTTTCTCATGGGGGCAGAGGTTAAGTGGATATTTCTGCAAGACACTAGAACACCTAAGGGGTTAAATTCTAGGTATGATATACTATGTTATATAGATACATAGCCATTTATTGTTTATTATGTTACATGTCAGGGGGGACCCTAGTGTTACTTTTCCAGCATTCGTGTTATATGTAATTTTTGTATATTTAGTATCCGTATAGTGGGTATAATTATTACTGCTCAATATGCAAAGGTTGTTTAAGCTCTTTGTCTTTAATCTATGGAAGTAACAAATTAGCACACACATGCTACTAGTATCCTGATTTTAAACTTGTTAATTGTTTTATTAAGGAGAGAGGAGGGATCGTGTACTTAAGACAGGAAGTTACCATTATCTCTCAAGCCTATGATTAAGAGCCAATCAGGCTCGAAACGCGTAAGGCGTTCTTTTGTGTGCCTTTTTGTTGTATGGATTAAATAAAGTACAAGTTTTTACATACTCCGTTTGGGCGTCTATCAGTTCGGTGTGCGCCTACCATCCGTGTTAATTGGAGTCTGCTGTATGCGGTCCGAGCGAAGGGTCCGGGGCAGGCGGCACCCGGACCACTCAGGGGAGCCGGTGAGTTGCGATCATCCTTACTATATAGAGGATTTAATTGAACAGACTAAAGAGTTCCATTAACGAAGGGTTCGGGGTATATACACCCGGACCTCCACTATTTATAAGTAAGCCAAACGCATAACCAGCACCTAGCATATGGGTTAAGATTGTGTTAGAGGTTACATGTAACAGTTAGGATTGGGATCGCTGTTAGGTTGTATTTTTTGATGTTTATGACCCCTTTAAAACCCCCAAGCTACCTACCATAACTTAAAACCAGTAAAAAAGGAACATACCAGCCCATCAGCTATCTGGGTAAACAAATCTTTGTGGAGGATAGAGACATTGGTTATGAAGTGACAGGAAGCAGGTCCCATTAGTGAAGTTAAACACAGTGCACAAACTGATGAGTCATTGTTCAGACATGCACACTGTGCTGAACTTCCTTAACAGAAGCTGGAATGGGAGGGGCAGTGGAATATAAGAAATTAGTCACTTCCTGACATAGCGGAGTGTTTTTTATAAGGATTTATGTAATCATATATTACAGCTCTGTTGACTGCCGCTTTTGACCGGTTGACTGGGTTGGAATATCACTGGTTGAATGCGAATGGACCTAACCAATATTTTGTGCAACCAATCGTACATTCTATTGAAGACAAAACAATCAGGTCAAATGTACTAGCCTGTCCGATTTGGAAAAGCGTTTGACCCATATTGGTCCATCATGGGAAAGAATTACTGATGATACTTCCCAAAATTTTGGACTATGTGTACACAGCCTTTACAGTTTATGAAAATCTTGAAAGGAGCAGCTTATACATCCTTTGTGTAGATAAATTCCTGTATTCTCAGTTCTATGTAAAATTGCTTTGATTTTAATTTTTTTTATAGGTTTGTGGGACCCCAGAATATATTGCGCCAGAGGTAATTCTAAGGCAAGGTTATGGAAAGCCTGTAGACTGGTGGGCAATGGGCATAATTCTCTATGAGTTTTTAGTTAGTTGTGTGCCTTTCTTTGGAGATACACCAGAAGAATTATTCGGACAAGTGATCAGTGGTAAGCTGCATTATTATTTTTATATTGTATTTTGCAGAGAATAGGCAGAATATGTGTTAATACTTATTGACCAATTTAAATGGCTCAGGATTTTAAACATTTGTTTTTTGACAACCCTATTTTTAAAATACATGACATGCTAACCTTTGCTAACAATTGTAGAAATTAGGATTTGGCAACAATTTCATGCATAAATCCAAGATCGTTATTAAAGGACATGTGAACCCCTCTCACATAATGTTATGCTTACTTTTCCCAACTTCAGTTTCTGTAACATCCCAACCTTGCAATATTTACCTTTACAGTGTTTCTAAAATGAGATATTTACCCTGCACTCTGCTGTCCTCACTGCTGGTCTTCAAGCTTTTCTGCGACATAGCAGTCAATCACAGCCATGACTGCTATCCAATCCAATAAAGAGGAGGGCAAAGTACTGGATGAATATCTCACTTCAGGAACACTGGGGATGTAAAATATAATGTTTGTGCAAGGCATTAGTCCCAAATTCACTTCCTCACCCCTACCTCGTCACCCAAAGTAAGAAAGGGATGTCTGTATTCCCTTGTGCTAAAGGGAGTGAAAAAGAAAGTGAAAATATCTACCATGATTGTTGCAGCGAACCTTTTTCACTGATTTCACACAAGTAGACCGTTGGCTAAAAGTGCTTAAAATTTGGATCAATTACATTTTAGACTATGGTTCATTTTGTGGCATTACGAAAGTCATTGTTTGAAAGCAAGTGTTTGATCTGATATGAAGGAATGCATTCAAAAGAAGTAGAATTCAGTTTACTTGTTTCGTATAAAAAATAAATGTGGTGTTTTATTATTTACCAGATGAAATTGCCTGGCCAGAAGGAGATGACTCATTGCCTGCTGATGCTCAAGATCTGATATCTATACTTCTTAGACAAAACCCCCTGGAGAGACTGGGAACAGGTCTGAGTTTATTGATTTGATTCCATTTCCCATGGACATTACCAAAGTGCATCAATAAGCAATATTATTTTCCAGGTGGGGCATTTGAGGTTAAACAACATCCATTCTTTAAGGACCTGGACTGGAATGGTTTGCTCCGACAGAAAGCAGAATTCATTCCCCAGCTGGAATCTGAAGATGACACCAGTTACTTTGACAGTAAGAGAACTGTTTACATTTTCTCTCACCACTGTTAGTCAATTATTGACTTATCATTTTTTTGGCTACCAGTCATTGTTTATCATGATAAAAAGCAGGTTTTGACTCTTGAGAACTTGAATTAATCAATTTTATACCTACTTTTAATCTACTACTTTATATATAAAAACTTCCCAGTGATAAATACAATTCCCATTAAAGCATATTCTTCAGTGCAAACAAGCTATTCAACCCTCATTTTTGCAAGGTTACTTTTATTTTACCTGAAAACAGGGCTATAAATACAACTTACCATACTATTATTAGAATAATCAGTTATTGTTTGCCAGTAAAAACATTTATGGCAACATTGTTCTCACATTGATTTATACAAATATTGACCTAATGTTGATCTTACAGCCCGTTCTGAGAGATACCAGCACATGGAATCTGAAGAGGAAGAAGATACAAATGATGAAGATCGATTAGAAATCAGACAGTTTTCATCATGTTCTCCCCGATTTAGCAAGGTTAGTAAAAGTGAATATATAGTATTTAGTCGTTTTGAAAATCTTATTGTTAGGACAGAGAGCTGCTTTAGGTGGTTGTATGAAATGTAGTTACATATGTATATTGGTCTTTGAGGCTGAATTTAAAAAGCTCAGACCATAAATGTAGCAGAAATACAATCCAGAAGATAATCAGAGCACATATCCGTTTAATCTGTAGTATTTGTGCAAGTGCAGATAATAAAAACCATGGGTGTTATGTTTATGATCATAAAAATGAAAAGCCTATTTAACCAAGTTAAAGTTACTTCCACTGTCACCCTTTTTCAAACTCTGTATCTCGGGAACTAGATGTAATATAAAGGCAAATAATACACCATTTAATTTATAGAAGGACAATACACATTAAAAAAAGGGCATCTATATAAATCGTATTTATATCATAAAGATTTAATGCAACACAGTATTTAATGCATTTATTTAATTTTTAGTGAGCCAGGATATCATATTGACTATAAATTTCTGCCAGGCACAAAACTTAATCTATTTTCTACAGGTTTATAGCAGCATGGAACGTCTTTCCATCCACGAAGAAAAAACTCCACCACCCACTAAGCGAAGTCTAAGTGAGGAAAAGGAAGACAAGTTGGATGGTCTGGGTGGGCTGAAGAATAGAGACCGCAGCTGGGTCATAGGATCACCTGAAATGTGAGAGTTTCACAAAAGAGCAGCTATGATCATTACAAGTACACAGAAAGAGTTGTCAGTTTTAAATGATAGCTATCTCTTTAATTAAATTTTTTTTAGCTGTACAAATGTTGTGCATTACTTGATTTTGGTACTGTACGTCATGGCTCTGAGTACTCTTACTTTATGAAAGTAATGTTGCAGGTGCAAAGCACCTGGGAATTGCAAACATCTTCTTAATGCATTTAAATGGTATTTTCTGGATAAATCGTAATAAATATCTTATAAAATATCCCTTGCTGGTTTTGTTTTTCTATGTTTAGATTTCGAAAACGATTGTCAGCTTCCGATTCCTCCCACACGGAGAGCGACTCCAGCCCACCACTTACCATCAGAAGACGCTGTTCAGCTTTGATTGATATGCCTCGCTTTGCCATATCCACTGAAGAAGAATTACATTCTCAGAGGAAGCAAAGTCAATCTCAACAGGAAGCCATAACTACCCCATTATATCTTCCAAGAGAAAGCATCACTCTTCCTATCCTAGAGCAGCCTGTGGAAAGAGAGCTTAAACTTGATGAAGACATGGTACCATCTACCCCTTCTTCTACCATTAGCAATATTAGCAGCTCTACTACACTTACTGGTAATGTCCTGTAATTATAAGTATATAAAAGCTGGGCTTATAAAATACTTAGACAAAAATTTGTGGGCCAGTGCATGAATTTTAAATTCATGGCAATTACTATGGGGACTGAATGTCAAGCATGTAAGGTGGGTGCATATATCTACACTAGCACAGTGGTGGTCTCTTTTTCATGTGTTACGTTGGAGCTAATGTAGCAATTAGATGAGTTTCTTCTTCAAATGATTGGCTAGGGCAGGTCTAGCTTGACAGAAATTTGAGAAACTAATGACATGGTAACAGTTAAGAAACACTGAGCTCAACGTGATTACAAGAATTCTATTAAAAAACTGTGCATTGGTTATACTTGGTTTTATGCACCTCTTAAGGTACCCATGCATCAGAACTTATCTCCCGACCTATCCCACACCATTTAACCAATTCTTCCGGAACCGCCTTTCCAGTTCTGCTTGCGACTGACATAAGATTGCGCATCCCGCATGGCCCATAAATTGTATTTTCATTGCGAAAAAGAACGGGAAAGGCGGTTTCTGAAGAATTGAATGTAGTGGGATCAGTCGTGTGTTCCAATGTATGGGTATGTTCATCCTTTAAACAAAATACTGGTCAATTGTTGGTTAACTGCCCTCACTCACAAAGGATATATTTTGCACTTTATTTCCTGCATTACGGACCAGATATTTAGGGATAATTATTTGCAGAGTAAGCTGGCCCCTCCCTCCATGCAATCAATCAAAGCTGTGATTGCTGACATTGGATAAAGTCCTTTTGGTTATATAGTAGCAATCCTTGGCCTTCACATATGCTGTCTCTTTTCTGTGGTGCTCCTATCTCCAGACACCTTGCCATTTCCCAAATCTGTATCAAAAACAAATAAAAGGAGAGTTTTGGGGGGACACTTCCTCCCTTTGGCTACATGAAAGCTTGTTTTTCACTTGGTGGTAAAATAAATGGGCTAAAAGCCCCTCACATTTGAGGCTTTTGTGTAAGTGCTCTATCCTTTTATTTGTTGTTGATGCTGGCATTACAACCAATGTATGGCTACTGTTTCACCTTCTTCCTCTTTCACCTTCTTCCTCTTTCACCTTCTTCCTCTTCTGCACATATAAAAAGCAGAGGGAGGATAGGAACAGTACTTATCATTATATATCTGGTTACAAATGCCCTAATAGACTGGGAAAAGAAGCTGGGGTTGCAGGCAGGTAATATGGTAATATAGTATATTACCTGTGTATTCCTACTTTTCACTATTTAGAACATTTGAATCAGTTGGTACTGTAAAATTTTAAGTTGGGTTTGGTTAATCTGTCATGATATGTTTAACAAATATTTCTTATTTCTAAATCTCTGAGGCTTATGAGAGTTCAGATTCAGGTGAATATACTGTATTTGTAGCCTGCCTTTGATGTTGTTTCTAAACATTGCTCTATTTTTTCTACTATGTCCATCAGCTGGCAGTACCGCAGAAATCTCAGATCACAACATTCATATTGGCGCAGATGGGTCAGATTTTGCTACTCCAAAAGCCATTAGCGATTTAGCTGTTAGAAGAGCCCGTCACCGTCTCCTCTCTGGCGATTCTGGGGAGAAACGTAGCTCTAGACCAGTCAATAAAGTCATCAAGTCAGCCTCTGCTACTGCTCTGTCTCTAATGATTCCCTCTGGTAAGCATCACATTCTGCTGCTACTATAACACAGGCATTAGTGATCGTTTAAAGTATGGTGTACAAAATATTTTAAGGAAGGAATATTAAAATAGTTAAACATCATTGCTGTTGAATCTATATCATGTCTGCATAAATATTTTTTCTTGTATCCTATTTAAATTTTAATTGTCCATAAATGCAGACAATTTTACTGCATATTTATACCACTGACTGGAATGTACTGAGAACATTTTGTGACAATGTACTAGCCATTTGTAAAAATGTAAGACCAATTTTGTGGTGCTTGCAGGAAAATGAGAAAATATGCAAGCCTTCACAGTGCAAATGATGAAATACGGTTGAAACACTTACAGGGCTGATATATGTTGATATTTTGTTCTTATCCACTTCCTTGCTCGTTCTCCTTTTTGATCATGTGCAGCGCAGTCAACCTATTAGAACAAGTTAGTGGGAGATGGAGAATAGGCCGATAACGGCTCTTGGTACATAGTCCTGTAAATGTTTAAATTGTAGAAAAGTCGGGTTGTTTGTTCAATTAGAAATTGTTAAAAAGGTATTTCCTTAGTTTTGACAGTTGGTCAGATAACATTTAAAATGGGCAATGAAAATTGAGTTACTATTTCTGCAAAATTGCTTAAAACATAAATGCTTTGTTTTTCAGATCATCATGTATGTTCACCTTTGGCTAGCCCTATGTCACCACATTCCTTATCTTCAAACCCTTCGTCACGTGATTCTTCTCCAAGCAGAGACTTTTCCCCTGCTGTCTCTCACCTGAAGCCACCAATCATTATTCATCGAGCTGGAAAGAAATACGGCTTTACTTTAAGAGCCATCCGTGTTTACATGGGGGACAGTGATGTCTTTACTGTCCATCACATGGTGTGGGTGTGTATTCCGAAGTCTTTGTTATTTAAAATTGCATAGCTCATAGAGTTTTCTGTGTGTCTTTGTTCTTTAATAGTAAAAATCTTCAACATGATACTTTACATAGAAAAGAATGAATGTAAAGGGACCCACTATCGCTCCCAAAAGCTTTAAAAGCTTGGGTTTAAGCTTATTGGAACTACAAGCTATATGGATCACCTATAATTATATTCTTGTATCTTAGAAATAGAGAATTTGATTCCTATCAAGCCACAGAGAAAGATCGCTGCAAGTTCTAAACCAGCCCAAACCAGCTTTTTAGAAACAGCTTTATCTGAGTTATACATGCTTTATAAAAGTTGCTTTTAAAAGGGAGGTCATCTGATAAGATTTATGTAAATATATATATTATTTAAAACTGACACAACTCCCTATTGTATATGATGTTTTAAGTAGGCTAAGAAGGTTTCTGGTTTGTTTTGTTTTTCTGTGTGCTCTTAAGTTTAACAAGTACTCTTCCATTCTGCAGTTTGGGGGTTGTTACTAACGAAATGTGTTATTTCTTGCAGCATGTTGAAGAAGGTGGACCAGCCCATGAAGCTGGCCTACGAGAAGGTGATTTGATCACACATGTTAATGGTGAGACTGTTCATGGGTTGGTGCATACTGAAGTTGTAGAACTTATTCTAAAGGTATTTTTAACCAAATTCTTCTAGCCTTACAATACTTTGTCTAACTTTTGAATTAGTTTTATTCATGTGCATGTATGGCATGTTGTATTCCTATGGGGAGAGGAGGAGTAAAGGATTCTAGAATGTAAAAAAGATAACTTTTTTGTGGTGTGGGGGTTGTTTACTTCCAAGCCAATAATAATGGTCTGGTTTACAGTATTTTGTGCATGTTCGGCTGGAAACATCCTTCGATTCTTTATATAACTCCAGTTCATTTTATCAACATGATGGAAACTAGCAGATATTTTTCCTAATATTATTGTTGGTCTGGGTTTTTTTAAGCATGTTGAAATTTATAAATGATATTCCAGTACCACTTTAAAATTAAGTTGTGTTGGTTGATAAGTTAATTCTTATCATCAATGTATCCCCATGTGTCATAATATTGTCACTCAATTATGATTCATTGGGAACCTTATTATTTTTCTTTTCTTATTGTTGCCGTATTAGCTATTCCTGGTGAATAATGCAGAAAAATTAAGTTTTAATCCTAGAGTTATATCGAATCAATTTACAGCAGACACATTTTGCAGATGTGATATTAGATTAGGCTTCCGATTTACTTAAAGGGTAACTGTAATCTCAAATTCTTCCAAACTAGTAAGAATTATACAAAAAGCCTTTCATTGTACATTCAAAATAAAACCTAGATTACATCTCTAGATAAAATTTGTGAGAAGTTATTGCTGGAAAGGTTCAGCAATTTAACTTCCTGGTTGAACACTTCCTGTTTTCAGCCATGTGAGCAGTTTGTAGTCATATGACCAGCCTTTGCCTGCATTAATAGGCTTCCGTTCTCAACTGTCAATTTTTGCCTCAGGTACTTCCTGATTTCCCCAGCATTAAAAGACAACTCCACCCTCATAAGAACATCTTTTAGAAAGAATGGCCTCTTTAAAATTGATTGAATTGAAAGTTGATATATCATACTTTGTCCTATGAATTCATTACTGTATGCCTGCTATGCTTCTGGATGCCTCATGGAAACTGAGCAATTTAGAATCCTGTACTGAGCCTGGGCATGCTCAGAAGAGGCAGACAGGGGATTAATATTCAATTATTGGCTGTGATGTCAACTGTCAAATCCATAACTGACAGTTACTAACTGGAAGAACCAGAAAGCAGAAACAAGGGCAACAGGACATTGTGCAGGATTTCAGGTTAGACTTATATATTTCAGGTTTCAAACTATTGTCGTTTAGGGTTTTGGGGGGTGATTTACCTGTATGTAAGTTTTCATTTTGGGGCTTGACTTGCGCTTTAAGTCTTTACTGAGCATGCTTCTCCCCCAGGGCGGGGGGCGTTTGGCAGAGGTCAGGTATAAGTATTTGAGGTTGAATAAAGACATACGTCCATCCAGTCCAACCCATCTAGCAATATCCTTATTTTCTGCCTAACTGTTGATCCACAGCAAGGCAAAAAAAAACACCAAATTTTGAAGGGGGAAAATATTCCTTCTTGACTCCATGTGGCAATCAGAAATTTCCCTGGATCAACTCTACTTTATGTAGGGTGATGTCACTCAACCTACTGGAAGCAGGACGTTTGAACACTCACCCCAATGCAATGTCTCACAGGCTCCAGCCAGAGATGTGATTGTTGGCTCATTTTAAAGGAAATACTGCAGGCTTTCATTTAACCCTCATTTGTTTTGAGACCACAGTTGCCCTTTAACTCAGTAAACAAAATGTACTTTTGGATTTATTTGCCTTACTGTGTGTTCTTTGTTTGACAGAGTGGAAACAAAGTATCTATATCAACTACACCATTTGAAAACACCTCAATCAAAGTTGGACCAGCACGAAAAGCTAGCCACAAGTCAAAAATGGCTCGCCGGAACAAAAAAAGCAAACCAAAAGATGGACAAGAAAGGCAAGTATCTTGCCAGTATGGAACATAATATTCAGATCTTTATACATTTCAGCTGCCTTCTAACCTACAAAAACTATTGTACTAATCTGTGCCTGTAGCACATTTTCCACAGTTCACAGTTCATTAATTGCTCTAGGACATGCATTTTGATCTTAAGGGACTATTTGTTAGAACTCAAAAGTTTAAAGGGACACTTTACTCATTAAATGAATTAATGGACTTCTGTCTCCTCCCACAGTCAGTATCCCTGACATTCTTCCTATCTCTGACACTTTATTTGTAGTCTGTTATTCTGTCACTCTTTAAACATAAAATTTGTTGTTTTGTACTTTATTTTTACTGAATCTGCCTCAGAAGTTGACATGAACAATTTTGTGCAACCACATATGTAATATATATAATATATGCCCAAGTTTTTTTTTAACTCGTTTCTTTGCAGGTTTTCCATCTGCCACATTCACACTACATCTAGATAAAAGCACAAATGCACTAATTTTTTTCATGCATTTTTTTCCCCTGTGCATTTGCTTTTTGTATTAGTACCTATAGAACAGAAACAAATGTTTAGAGATAGGAATGTTGATTTCATAGGTCGGAAAACTATTTTCCCCAAGTCACCATGTCAGCTTAGTCACCAAACGAATCCCCTCCTACTGTTGTCTTTTGAACAGGAAGAACACTCCCACAAGGCTTATTCCTGGACAAAGTCTCTCCTGCTCTCCTTTGCCTAGATGCTCCTACCCACCATCATCCACTGGTAATGTGGTCCTTCTGGCCAACCTAGCAACCGCTGCATCTACTTTTGGAGCAGAGTCCCAGAATTGTGACACAAACTCCTCCATTGGATATTTTTTTAAATATTTAATGGACAGAATAAATTTTTTATCTGTTTTTTTCTATTCAGTGTTAATGATCTCTTGTATAGAGCTGTGCAGCGGAAAAGAATAAGATTTACGATTGGCTATTGTTGAAGACAATGCATTTTTTTCACAGCCTTTACTAGTGGTTTTATAATTGTTGGATTGAAATAAGTGTCCACTTCAATCTCTTCATCTTCATCGGAATAATTAGCTGAAGGATTTTCAGAGTATTCCAAATACTCCACATCTGAGTATTCAGAGTCAGAATCATGCATTCTATGGTGGGATTTTATATTTCTTTTCTTTTTAGCGGATGCCTCATACTTTCATTCACAGTCTTAATTAGCTGCAAGTGAATCCAGGGTCTGATTTGCCACAGGATTTGCAGAAGACCCAACATACTCTTTGTCTTTAGGCTCAGCTTCAGTAGATTTGCTTGATTTTTCAGCATACGTTTCGAAGAGGCTTTGGGAAGTCTACAGCCCAACCCCCATGCTCTCTTTACTATACTCACCCAGCTTACCTAGATCCCTTAGAGTGACCGTTTCCAGCGCTACCAGACTCCATGCTTTAACGTATATATATATAGGTTTAGCGACCAGAAGGGAAGCACTGCAACTTCTGGTTGATCGCGGCTGCCATTTTGAAAGGGGCAACCTCATGAAAATGTTGGGAAAACTTAGATTACATCTGGAGACTGGGGTAGGAGCACCTAGACAAAGGAGAGCAGGAGAGACTTTGTCTAGGAATAAGCCTTGTGGGAGTATTCTTCCTGTTCAATAGCCAGCAGTAGGAGGGGATTTGTTTGGTGACTGCTGCCATGGAAGTGACTGGGAAATCTCAGTAAGTTGGATTTGATTTCTTGTTACCTGTTCCCTATCTGAATTCTGTGCAATTGCATTTTTTGGACACCGCAGTCAGGGTTGTAGTGTGTGTAAGACCTTAGTAATATAAGCCACATTTTCTTGCCCTGTGTATGTCTGTGGTATTCAGTTAGATCAACTATAGTATAGTATTTGAGGTTGAATAAAGACATACGTCCATCCAGTCCAACCCATCTAGCAATATCCTCATTTCCTGCCTAACTGTTGATAAAGAGGAAGGGAAAAAAAAAACACCGAATTTATGAAGGGGAAAAAATTCCTTCCTGACCCCAGGGATTCACTTAAAATAGAGCCATTTATAGTATAAGCAGCACAAGGATTTTTTAGTCCAAAATGCATCACCTTACATTTATCAACATTGAATCTCATCTGTCACTTAGCAGCCCAGTGTGACAATCTATCTAGATCCCCCTGCAACGATTGCACATCCTCTGAAGTTTTTAATGGTCGACAAAGTTTTGTGCCGTCAGCAAACACAGAAACCTTGCTGACAATACCCACTTCCTAATCATTAATAAATAGATTAAATAGAAGTGGCCCCAACACAGAACCCTGTGGCACCCCACTTAGCACTTTAGTCCATAATGATGAAGTTCCATTAACAACTACTCTGCATCCTATTCATTACCAATTTTCTATCCATGTACAAATGTGCCTCCCCAGACCAACAGACCTTAGCTTATACATTAGTTGCCTATGGGGGACTGTATCAAAACCTTTGCAAAGTATACTACATCTACTGCTATGCCAGAGTCTAAATTTCTACTTACTTCCTCATAAAAGCCAAGCAAGTTAGTTTGACAAGATCTATTCCTCCTAAATCCATGGATTGAGAGAAACTTTTGGTAATAAATACCCTGGAATGTGTCTATCAGCATAAAACTGCAAGGTGTAAGGTACCTAACAAATTCAAGGTGTTGATTGCATTTGTAGCAAAGTGTTCTTAAACTGCCTAGGGTAAGGAGTTGGAACCCCGTTGTACAATATGTAGAAGACAATAGATGAAACCCTCAACCTCAATTCAGCCTTGGTTTCTGTAACATAGCATACATTATTTCCTTCACATCTATTTTAAACCAGAAATCCTCTCTGTCTAGTATGTTAATATTAATCTATATGTGTGTCCTTTTTCTTTGATACAGGCTTAGTTCTGACACAAGGGTTTTTTCTGTACTGGGTCATACTTTGCTGCAGCTAATATTTAGTCTCCTCCAAAATTTACAGCACTGAGCTTGCACTTTTTGTGTTTCAGCATTCGGTCTTTTGGATACACTAGTTGGAGCCTCAGGTTTTTTTTGGTTTTAAAGCAGACAGGGATACAGTTTTTCTTAATTTATCTGACACCCAGTTCATATGCAAAAGGAAGTTGTAACATCACTGGTGGTTTTGGCGTTCTTTCCTTCTTTTAGTTTTGTCAAATGCACAGTCTAGATATCCACAGATTTAAGGGGCTCCTCTGAGAAGTTTTTCTTAAAATTACCTTTTACCATTTTCTCTGACTCATTCCCAGCAGTTCAAGAAGTCCAGTGTTTTGTTTTATATACTTTCTTGTGTAAATATTTTGGGTCTCTGGCATTATCTATTGTCTGCTACTTTAAATCCTGTTTTGACACATCAAACAATCCAGTCACTGATTATTGTGTTTCCTTTCTACATAGTAAGAAAAAATGTTCCTTATTTAGAAAGATCACAAAGCAAGCATCCCTACTTCACACCAGTCGTAGCTTGTCCTCTCTCAATCGCTCTCTTTCCTCTGGAGAGAGTGTTCCTGGTTCTCCTACTCATGCTCTCTCGCCACGTTCTCCCACACAGAGTTACAGATCTACGCCAGACTCTGCGCATTCAGGTAAGGATACTCTAACAAGATTTACACACTGCTCATAATTAATAGCAGTGAATACAGCAGCTTAATTAAACAGGGCCAAATAGACGGCATAGTGGTTAGTACCATTGTTGTGTTTCTATTTTTTATTAAAAATCAGATTGCTGTATTAAATATATATTACTCAAGCAAAATTATATTTTACTTTTCATTTAAAATATGTTTATGAGCATCAAATAAGATTCAGAAATTGAGAATTTTCTTTTCAATGCATCAATTTCTATTGTAATCATATATATATATTTTTCTTTATGTTATAGTTGGTGGTAATTCTTCCCAAAGCAGCTCACCGAGTTCCAGTGTTCCTAACTCACCAGCCAGTTCTGGACATATCCGGCCAAGTTCTCTCCATGGACTGGCTCCAAAACTTCAAAGACAGTATAGATCTCCACGCCGAAAATCTGCAGGGAATATACCACTTTCACCTTTGGCACATACACCCTCACCTACATCTCAGTCCACATCTCCCCAGCGTTCTCCTTCACCTCTTCCAGGACACACACTGGTAAACTGCAACATTCTGCAGTCCTTTCCTGGTAAATTGCACTCTTCTCCACCCCTTGTCAGGCAAATATCAAGGCCAAAAAGTGCTGAACCACCCAGATCTCCTCTACTGAAAAGAGTTCAGTCTGCAGAAAAGTTGTCTGGTTCATTGTCTTCCGAGAAGAAGCTGGCTTCTTCTCGCAAACACAGTTTGGATATTTCTCACTCAGATTTTAAAAAGGAGATTATGCATCGAGACCTAAGTTTGCAGTGCCTGCCAGAGTCTATTAGTGAGAACACTGGTGGAAAAGTAGGACTGGCAGAAAAGGGAACTCTTCAGAAGCCTTCTTCAAGAATTCATGGTGCTATTCGTCAGGACAGGGCTGAAAGGCGAGAATCGCTTCAAAAGCAAGAGGCAATTCGTGAGGTAGATTCTTCTGAAGATGAAACTGATGAAGGCTCAGAGGATAGCCAGGATGGAAGGCGATTAGAAAGACCATCATTTAGAAACATATTGGGTTCTGCGAGTAACAGTGCTAAAAATTCATCTCAGGTGCAGAGCAAGAATGGCACTGATGATTCTTTTATGCCTCATGACTATAGGTGGAGAAGTGAGGTGAAAGAAGCTTCTAGGAAGGCGCCCGACACTACTTCACATATTCCGAGCAAGTCTGTTGTCCAGTCATCTTGTAACACAAAGAAACTCTTAAATACATGTATGGTTCCAGCCATTGAAATAAGTAGTCTAATACAAAAAAACACCTTAAAAGCTGAACTTAATGATCTTCTAGCACAAGGTAAACCACTCAATAGATCAGGCCAAGAAAGCACAAGCACTGATGGGAAGATGACTCAAAATAACACTTTGAAAACAGAGTTTCACACATGGCAACTGAGTGAAAATGACTATGCTAGATTGTTAGAGAGTTCAGAGGTACCTGGGTGTAAAAAGACTACCATTCCAGAGGATGTCTGTAAAGAACTTTCACTTTCTCCTGCCTTAACTTGCCTAAAGACCACTTTAGAACCTGATGCATTACTCTTCCCAGTGAAAGAAAGCTGCTTGGCTGCCCGTTCTGTGTCAGATAATTATGTGCAATATTCGCCCGCTGTAAATGAGCATGGGCATCAGAAACCTGCTGAAAAGCAAAGCACTTTAAAGAGTATGGATACTGCCAACTCCTCAGGAGCCACCTTGTCTAGACAGACAGGTATAGTTTCCTTAACTAGTGTTGTGTCCATCGAGAAAACACCATTGGTATCTCATATAGCAACTGTAGCTAAAAGTGTTTTAGCACCAGTAAAGCTTAGCATGCCAAGTTTAAAATGTTTAGATGATAATCTAACCAAAAAAGAGAAAAATTCTAAGCAAAGAAAGCATGACCTTTCAAGGTCAGAATCAGTCCAGGAAAATATACAAGAAATTCCTACAGATTATGTTTTTAGAACATGCACATCACTTGGTGAATGTACTGTGTCTGCTGTTTCATGCCAGCAAGAGTGCTCATCTCTTTCAAATAAGTCAGAGCACCTGAGGTTATTTGATAGTTTAGACCCAAGAAAGATACCTCCTTCAAAGGATCAGCCACCAGTTACAGATACACATGTGCTGAGATCTCCTTCACTTACTGAGCTCCGTAATAAACTGTGGAAAGAGGACAATGTGACACATGGGAAAAGCCAAGATATTGGGAGCCACATACTATCACATGCAGATAACTTTGAAAAAACATAGCAGTGTCTAAAATTGGATGTTACTGTTGAGTTCATCCTGCATGTTCTATATACTGTTATGAAAATTGTGTATATCTTTCTATACCTTTTTCATAGATTTTTTTTTTTATGTTGCATTTTGAGTCCCCTAGACATGGCATTATCTTGACCTTCTGCAAAGCATAGCAGGCCCCTTTATAATTATGAGAGAAGTGTTCACATTATATTGGTGAAACAGGGTATCATAACTGCAGGGAAATTATTTTATACCCATGCTTAGCTTGATATCGGGGAAATATTCTGTAATAGGAATGGCAAACCAGACACGGCCATTCCGTCTATTAATTATACATGTCATTTCACTGGCTTTCCCTATGTATATTTTCTACTTTTTATATATTTCAACAACAAAAAAACAAGTTTTTCTAATAACAATTCCTGAACAGGCATACTGAAATAGTATATATTGTGTGAATAGGTATATATAGGTTTGTAAAACCTAATATAGCTACAGTCTACATAATATAACGAACCTCTAAATGGAAAGTTCATTTGATTTGCTTGACCATACAAATTAGCAGCATAAAAATAAAAGTTTGAGAATAGATCTAAAACATGCAAATAATATTCTATACCTGAAAATAAATCTGACTAGAAAAACTCTAAATTGAACAAGTATTGCCAGACTAGGACACTACTACAAATTCCAGCATTTCTGACTCTTGGAGTGCTGGAGGTTACTTTTTGGTGAATTTGGACTCAAACATTTTTAATGAGAATTAAAAGATTAAGGAAGATGAATAACTACATTAGGTTATCATATACCCACTCAAACTGATGTACGGTATCTAGGAAATGTTCAATGTGTGACACTGAGCTTTTTCAAGCCCATTCTTGTGCTAGGCACTGTACTAAACTCTACTATACTCTTACACAGTCATTAATGTAGATCTACCAGTAAGTAGTCAATTCATTCCTCTACAGTTAATGTGCCAACCCCAACCTTCCTTTTCCTACAAAGTCCTTTTCAGCATTGCTAACGCCTGTTAATGATCTCATTCAAGTCTGTATTTTTCCTCTCTGTATTTATATGAAATATATGAATCCGTTTCCTTCAGTTGAAATAGATTGAATTTATCTTTGCAAATTTGGCATTGATATTGAAAAATGTTTACATACCTTTTTTTTGTACTTTCTTTGCTGAATGTTTAAGAGAAGAATGACGAGTGTTAAAAAAGCACTCTGGAGCACATTATAGAAACAATATACACACCCCTGCAATACACAAAGGTGTAGCCCACCTGATAATAAACATTTGTAGCATATAGACTGACAGTTCTGTTCATTTTGAACTGAAGCATACTAAATAATATGTAAACTATAAGTTGGAGTACTTCCTGTTTCACAGGTATAATCACAAAACTGGAAGAAGCCTTTGCATTTTATATTATCAATATAAGGAACATAAAGCATGTTGTGTAGGTGACTAGACCTTAGAAGTAGTTGGTGTAGCAGCATATAAGAGAAGTGCTGGCAGTGGATAACTACAGGCTGATGAGTTAAAAATAAAGCTATCCATGTTGCCGATGTGGGAGAAAAAACACATTTTAGGCTATACAACAGTAGATAATCAATACTTTATAACAACTCCAATAAATGGCATATATTCAATCTTTACTTGCCAAGCAAATGCAAAATGTTATATTTCCCACTTTAGGCAATGTGTGTGTATGTATGTATGTATAGAGATATATATATACTCTATATTATATATATATATATATATATATAAATAACACACAACTTTCTCTTTCTGTGCTTTATTAATATTATTGACGTGTTTTTTCGCTCTTACAGGAGCCCTATCATCAGAATCACCAATGCACCAACCACAAGCTGTTAAAGATGTTATACACTTATGTGACAACACACCCCCACGGGGTTGGGTATGTGTTTTAAGGGCTTGTGGTTGGTGTATTGTTAATTCTGATGACGGCTCCTGTGAGAGTCGAAGTGCATCAATAATGTGTATTAAGCACAGGAAGAGAAAGATTAGCTTGTTAGCTTGCAATATTGATTGGATTTGAACAGCACCCGGGCGTTTGTAACTTGGGAAGCAGGAGTGCCTTCGTTTTTACACTATCTTCAAATTTATGGTTGTAGTATGCACTCAGCTCCTTCCAATATATGTTGTACTGTTACCTGGTGTTACCAACTTAATCCATAGTAATTATAAAGATGTTAGTGCACACAGGGTTTTCAATTTCTTTTATTTAATCATAAAGTGCAAGTACTGTGCAAAATTAGCAACATTTCATTTCAAGCTTGACAAAGACCACACACAAAAGACTTATAGTATTTGTACTTTATGAATTTGAGCAAAACCTCACTCATATTGGCTGCTCTCAGCAATCTGCAGCTTGATCGTTTTTATGACAAGCTTTAATGATTATCCAGTGTTTCTGAAGCATTGAACAACATGATTGAACATGGTGCTTCTGTTTCCAAACACTTGCGAAAGGGACTTAAAGCACTAGGAAACGGGGGGCTGATAACATTTCTGTCTCATCTTGAAATAAACTTCACCCCATGATTGTATTTAGACCATACATATTCTAGTGTAGTCTAGAGGCCTTTCATACTGCAGAGCTTTGTGGTCTTATTTGCATCAAGAAATTCTGCTTGAGCATTATGTTCTAGAGTTTTGAAATCCCAAGCAATTATGGGAGCATACTTTAAAAAAAAAAATGAACTGTGGTCCAAAAATGAATTCAGGGAAATTGACAAGGAATTGCTTTCCTGAGTATTTTTGCAATTTACATTATTTTTTTTATTTTTTTTACATAGTTTTGATATTTACTTTTTAATGTGTGATATGGTATCCGCATCACCAGATCCCCTGCACTTCCTGCCTCCTGCTCTGAAACCATGTGTCCCTCTTCCCTGTGTCGTCTCCTCCCCTTGCAGTCCCCCCATGGCCCCTTCCCTTACAGGGCCCCCTTTGCAATCCTTCCTTGGCCCTTTCATTTGCAACCCCACTTGGCCCCGTCCATTCACTGATGCCGAGACCCCTCCATTCACTGATGCCGAGACCCCTCCCCCATTCATACCTCAGGCCCATACACCCCCCCCACACACACACACGGAAAACTGTGTGAAAAAAAGGCTTTACAGGCAGTCAGAATTATCTACTTCCTGTCTGATTCTGGCTCTGCATGAAATGGCCATTTTTCACAGAGTTTTCTGTAAGGGAGGGGGGGTTGAGTTTGAGGTGCAAGTGGGGGAGGGGCCCATGAGGGGGAGAGGCCATGGGGGTGGGATTACACTACCTACCTCTCAGTGAATCCCTCAGGGAAGAAAGAGACAGAGCAGGAAGGAGGGGGTTTGAGCAGCACACAGCGGGGAGAGACATCTGGACTGTAAAGAACATGAGGAATTAGAGCACTACTGATAGGTCTACAGAAGGGAGGGGGGGGGCTTCCAGATTCCTACACATGCACTGTTACATGCGGCTGTGCTCCCCGGTGGTGAGGTGGAGGGAACAGCCTCTGGAATGTCATTGGATGTCTCCCACCCTCTGATCAGAGATTTGCACATTTCTTGGGCTGTACAGCACATAGAGAGGTGATTGATGGGTCATTTTAAAGGTAAATGTCCTTTCATTTGAAATCAGCTTGTTTGGGGACCACAGTTCCACTTTAATAGAAAGCTTTACAACTCTGTAATCTATGTATGGGTCTTTTATAGCTTTCTCAGTCAGAGTAAAACATTTCTTTGTAACAGCCCTGGTTATACAGTATAAAACTATAATATCAGTTTATCCACTGAGAGCTCCTATTGTAAATTTTCCCCTTTTAAAGTGACGCTAACCCAATTAGGTTCAGTGTTTAAAAAAAAAAGTTAAGAGGTTTAGAGTGATTAGGACACACACAGCACCTGAAAGCCATTTAATATTGCACTTGTAGTCCTTTAGCCTGGTGCTGATAAGTGGGTTTAAAGTCACACAAAGGTAAAATCGCTGCTCTAATTCACCCAAAGCCATAAATGCTTTATTATATCCTGGCTTGTAGCTCTTGGTATGTTTCCCCTTTGTGTGCATTTATACATATTTGCTTTTCTTGTTTGACTGACTATACAGTCTGCTTATGTTTGTGTCCTCTATTTAAACACTTTGAGTTTTGAATAGCTAAAATACTTTTCTGGACCAACCTCTGACATTTCATGTTTCATTATTTATCTGTAATGGCAGCAAAAAAAATCCTGTTCACTGCATCAGTGTGTACATCTACTGTGATTCTGCACACTCTTCTAGATTCTAGAATATAAAACATGTTTTTACAGTCTGTCCAATGTTTCTATTGTGTCTTGTAAAGGTACTTTTATACATTTTCATATGTATTAGCTAGATAAAGCACTTGCAAGTGCAGAGATGACTTTTTGAATTGAATGGTAGCTGTGTGGGGTCTCTTTTTTTTAATCTTAAAAAAAAGAAACAGTAAGTTTATTCTTTCTGTTTCATTAATAATGGAATGCAAGTGATACATGGGCTGGAGGTGTAATCCTGTAAGACTGAAGGTAATGATGGAAATTTACATAATATCACTGCAAAATATTTTGTTGTGGAACCCAGTCTTATCCACAGCATTCAATAAACATATTTTGCTTCTGTGAGTGTTTTATTTGACTGCTGAATCAATATGGGGTTTATCTTTCAGGTTGACATGTCTTTTTGAAATTAAAAGTTTCTTTAACAGCACTGAATATATTCAGCAATACTTTACAATGTGTTTATCCATACAAACACTAAGGTATTTTGTATTTCAGTAGAGATTCCACATTGGCACTGGGAAAACATATATACGAAAGATGTTGCCTAGAGTAGATTTAAATCTATCACTAATGAAAAACTGTTAATCACTAAGTCACTTTATGGTAGACGTATGTATGTATAATTTTATTTATATAACACCACTTGGGTACACAGCACTGTACATTATACAATACAATTTTACATAAATACATTTACATATTTATATATTTTACATATATGTGAGGGTGTTTCAAAGGTAGAGAGCAGCAAGGGAGAATGGTTTAAAGGGCATCTATAGTGGGAAAATTAATAAAAGTTCCTTCTTTCTATGTGTTCTATAATTCCCCCCAGCCCCCAGGGTACCTTTATTTTCTTCAGATTCCACCTCTGTTCAGAGATATACAAGTTAAAAGAAGTGAAGATTTCAATACACCACTCCTGCTTGAGCTGTCAATCAAATCCCCTAACAGCATGCCATTATAGTGTGTAGACTCACAAAGGATTTACAGCAAGTCTCCCAATGACTCATTCCGTCTCAAAAAAGGCAAATACTGTGTTAAAAAACAGAAGTAAAGGGAAAGTCCCCCTCTGCAAGCTTTCACCGATTAATTGCCTGTCAGGGAGACCGGGCTGCAGTGATCTAGGACTCGGTCTCTCCAAACTCCCCCCCCCCTTCCATTACTTATGTAACACTATCTTTAGAACAACATTCCCAGCCCCAACCGCTATAAAATAAAGTTAAGAAAGTGACCAGATCTTTACTTACCTTCCCTCTCTCCTCCGACGCCCGGCCTTCTGCTTGCAAGACACTGCAAGCAGGGGACGGGACCGGCAGCCGCGTCCGTCATTGGCTGAGAGGCAGCCAATCATGGATGCGGCTGCCAGCTTCTCAGAATGCCGGTGGAGAGAGGGAAGGTAAGTAGAGTTCTGGGGACTTTCTTAAAATTATTTTTTTGTGGTTGGGGCTGGGGGAACATTCTATTATACGGGCAAGGGGTTTTATGCTAGGGGGAGGGATAGCAAAACGGGAGGGAGGGGGAGAAGAGCTGCAGTACGCATGCCAAACTTCTCCCGGAGGCCAGATAGGAGGCAGAGTCCTATATGGACTCTGCTATCCTCCTGGTGGGCAGTTTTTTGGACTTTGGGGGGGACTACAGGAGAACCTTATGGAGCTGGGGCCATTAGTGGGGGGGATTATAGTTTTGGGGGTGGACATGCCCTTTAAACCTTAAAAGAAGGGCATTTTAGTAGTGGAGCGGGAGCAAATCTTCGCAATATTGCAAAGGAGAAAACGGCACATCCTAGTGACATTGTTAATGTGATTATGGAGAGGAGTCAAAGATTACTCCAAAGCAGCGTGCAGATTCAACTGGGTTAATGACAATATTGTCAATAGAGACGGAAAAGGATACACTTGGTCCTAGTTTGGGGGGGGATTATTTATTTTTAGACAGATTGAGGTTAAGGCGGCGAGGCGCCATCCAGGAGGAAACAGAGAGCAGACATTTAGAGATTTGAGATTGAACTTCAGGGGTTAATGCAAGGGTGGACAACTAAATGTGGGTATCATCAGCATATAGGTGATACTAAAATGATACTCATTTTTCTCAAAGAGATAATTTAGAGGCAGAACAGCAAGGATCCTAAAACCAAGCTCTAACTGACACCCACACTAAGCAGAACTTGAGAAGAAGTCTTATTATAAAAAGGTCTGTTAGATAAGAAGACAACCACACTGCAGCTTGATTTCGGATGCCCAGAGAATTTAGAATTTGCATAAGAAGAGAAGTCCACAGCATCAAAGACAGCAGAAAGGTCAAGGAGAATGAGGAAACTGGCCCTTTGGTAGTTTGTAGGTCGTTCGAGACTTTACAGAGGGCTGTTTCAGTTGAATGACCCAGTTGGAATCCTGACTGCAATGGGTCCAGTAGGTTATTAGCATGGAGGTAATTAGTAATGCGTGTAGAGACAAGAATGTCTAAGGGCTAGGCCACACTGCTGCGTTTTTTATGCGTTTGCATTTTTTTCATATCATTGAAAACGCGCGTTTTTGGGTGCATTGCGATTTGCAATCACATGCGTTTTCCTATACCTAAGGAAAACACATGCGCAAACGCAACAAAACGTTTGCGAGGCAGTGTTGCCGTGCCCTAAGAGTTTTGACACAAACAGTAAAAGGGAGATAGAGCAGTAGTTCAAGAAGTGATCTGGTACATGATTACTTTAGAACTTCACATATTTATGCAAATAAAGAAAAGTGGCCTATGTGATGAAAGAGACGCTGACACTATTCTAAATCACTGCTGTGCAACCATTTATGAAATAAGGAACGGAAACATCTGGGTAATTTCCATGTTTTTATGGTAGCCCTTATAAAATGCTCATCTAATAAAAGGTTTTTGCAGCATTCCACAAGCAAAACCAGAGAGCCAACCATAGACCGGTTTCGGCTTTATTGAGCCATCATCAGTGTAGTGCCGGCTTTTTGCAGTGTGAAGTGCCTATAGACAGACATCATTAATACATTAAGAGAATTAGGCTTCACCGCTCATGAAATACTGTAAACCTTTTATTAGGTAAAGCATTTTGTAAGGGCTACCATGGAAGCATGGAAATTACCCAGAAGTTTACATTCTTTTTTGCATATGCTGAAGGGGAGCTGTGAAGCCTAATTTTGCTACAGGGTTCTGTGTTGGGGCTGCTTCTATCTACTATATAAATCAGAAATCTTGTATGTATGTGCTCACCACACAGCCACACCCATGAATGACTCAACATAATGGAAACGCTCTCTGACAGGGACGACACCCATGAAGTCCAGTTTGACCAATAAAAAGCAGTGTTTAACAACAGACAAAGAGCCGCACGTCACATGCTCACATTCAGAGACACTGACCCGTCAGTCACTCAAGTGCTGCGATATTCAGTTGCAATCAACATGCTATACATCCCTCAAGCAAAGTCACCTCCTCAACTCATAACTATAAAATACATGACATACATTACCAACTGTGCACTTCTTTTTCCGCCTGTCTCTCCCATCTAAGCCAAACACACCTGCACGTAAAAAATACTTTACCCACAAGTGTACATGGGCAATGCCAGGTACAACTGCTAGTTTAATCTATTAATGATTCGGGAATGGGTATTGTCAGCAAGGTTTCTGTGTTTGCCGACGTCACAAAACTTTGTCGACCATTAAAAACTTCAGAGGATGTGCAATTGTTGCAGGGGGATCTTGGAGTTTTGGTGGATAACAAACTAAAAAGAAGCAAGCAGTGCCAGGCGGCAACAGCCAGAGCCAGCATTGTATTGTCTTGTATAAAGAGAGGTGTGGATTCAAGGGAGGAAAATTGTTATTCTCCCTCTTTAAAAAGCATTGGTAAGGCCTCATTTGGAATATGCAGTGCAATTTTGGAATCTTGTGTACAAAAAGGATATTTTTGAAATAGAAAAGGGTTCAGAGAAGGGCAACTAAATTAATAAGGGTATTGACGTTGAATATGAAGAGAGACTGGAAAAGTTACAATTATGTACGCTGGAGAAAAGGCCCTTGTTATTACTGCGTATAAATACATTAACGGGCCATACAGTAAACTACCTGGGGCATTGTTCACCAATAGAGCATGTCAGAGGATACAAGGACATCCCTTAAGACTTGAAGAAAAAAGGTTTAGGCTTCAAGTTCGGAAAGGGTTTTTCACTGTGAGAACGGTAAAGCTATGGAACTGTCTTCCAGTGGACGTTGTTATGGCAAGTTCATTGGTCAGTTTCAAAAAAAAGCTGGATGAGTTTCTGCAAACAAGGAATGTTGCAAGTTACTGGTAAGTTTAGTTGACCAGGGAAATTTCCGATTGCCATTTGGAGTCAGGAAGGAATATTTTCCCCCTTCATAAATTTGTTGTTTTTTTTGCCATCCTCTGGATCAACAGTTAGGCAGGAAATGAGGGTATTGCTAGATGGGTTGGACTGGATGGACGTGTCATTATTCAACCTCAAATACTATACTATTTTCTCCTGATCTTATTTATTAGTGACGTCCATTTATCAATTTATTCTTAAGACATGGATGGCTTAATGCTTGAGAGAAACTCTTATATGAAAATGCAGCCATTCGGTACCCTGGATCCACAGCCTTATTCTTCTCTAACATACAGTATTTAGAAGTAAAAAAAGCCTGATATCTAATTTGAATTACTTTACTGTATCTGTAATATTCAGTTAGATCAACTGCACTAGTCATCTGACTAGCTTTCTCAATATTAAACTGTAAACTGTAAAGTCAAGTTGATCTAACTGAATACCACAGAAATACCAGATCCATCAATGACCTGGTTAATTAAGAACAATCACATACCTTAACTGTAGTTAATATTTATCTTTACTAATAATAGTAGTAAAGCAGTTCTCTAGCATTTTTTGTATAAATCCTTCCAGTCTCAAAATGTCATTTGAAAAAGGATCCCTGGATCAAGGAAAACTGCAGTATTTGTATTAATACCAGTAATTCTCAATATTGTTTAGTTTTAGAAACTTAGCCAGTTCCACAGTTTCACCGTTCTCACAGTAAAGAAACCTTTCCTAACTACAGACATGTACTCTGCAAATGTATCCATTATTCACAGGGAGATGGGATCGCTAATTCCCACCTTTCTGTGAATAAATGCCCAGCCAACTGCCTCATAAGTCCAGATAAGTGAAGAATTGGAGCCTCTCTGTGTGTAATCCGGTGCCTGCTACTTCCTGCTCTAAGGACTCAGACACATGCAATGGAGCTCTCCCCCCTCGGTTCTGCATTTAAACACCCTACCCCCCCACCCTAGTTTTAAAAGTTTAAAATAAGCACTGAAATCACTTACCCACCTTTGTTTCTTCTGCTGACCGACAGGCTCATCAGTGATTGGTTGACTTTCAGCCAATCACAGACGCAGCTGCTGGTCTGACCCCTTTTGCGCTTCCGTTCCCAGAAGTAACAAAAGAGGCAGAGACTGAGGGAACAAAGGTGGGTAAGTACATTTAGGGGCAGATTTTAAACTTTAAAAGCTAGCATTTAGGGTTGGGGTGGTGGGGGTCCCCTACATTTTATTGTTTTGTTTGGTTTTTTTCATTTGGGGGTGGTGAAATTCTCTAATCTGCCTGTATAGTCAAACCCATCCATTCCTCTTATTGTTTTAGTTGCCCCTCTCTGAACTCTGCTTTATAAAAAGGGAGAGTCACATTAAATCTTAAATCTATTACCCTCTATACAAGACAATATCTTGCTAGCTCTAGCCGTTGCTGTCTGGCACTGTTTGCTACAGCTAAGTCTAGGGATTCCAGGCGTCCGTTTTTTCCCCAGGGATTTTTCTAGGGATTCCAGGGGTCCGGGCAGATTTTTCGAAAACCGGGTGAAAAGTCCGGTATTTTGAAGGATTAAAAGGTAATGCGTGTTGCTCCTTCCACTTACCTTGCCGCGACAACTCCTGCAACTCCTGACCCTGGAGGAGGCCTGTAAACACACGCCACAGCTGCTGTCAGCCTCAGCCTGATGAGGTCTAGACGGGTGGTCAGGAGAGTGGGAGGGGAGAAGGGGTTGTGAGTTTGTGTCCCAGTGACAGATTAAACACTACTTTAAATGTTTAGATTATTAATAATCTTAGTAGTGTAACAGTCTGCAGGTGCTGAACCTGTCAGTGCTATCTAAGACAATATGTAGGAACTTGTTGCAAAGGAACTAAAGTGTCTGTGCACTGTAGGAGGGGGGAGGGGGGGGGGGAGAGAAGAAGAGGAGGGGGTAGTGCCCAGGAAGCAGCCAAGGAGACTGGAGAAGGTGCCAGGTATGGAGCCGCAGGTGTGTGGAGAGAGGGATCTCCTGTGAAGTAAAAGGCAGTCATCATCCAGTTTAGAAGTGATTGTTCTCCTGTGGTTTATGAAACAGTCCAGGACACAAGATTTGCCTCCAAACCATTCTTCCTTGGATTAACTAGTCCACCATTTTGCCACTGAAACTGTAAATCACCCCATGCCAGAGTGAACTGCTGTGACATTTACTTATCTGTCTGTGTGACACCCATATGGACTGGGGAGCTGCTGAGCGCTGGATGTTTCACAATACCCAGACAGTGCTTGCTCGGTGTCACCCACCTATATGAAGCAGGGAAGGAAAGTGGCCTTGTGAAAATGACCCTGCATTCTTTCCTATTTGGAGCTTAGGAGCAGTAAAGGATTTATCCTTCCAGAAGGGGCCCCCCACCTTGGTAAAACATTAGGGAATTACCAGGGAATTGCGGTTTAAGTTGCTAGAACTACCTTACCTTGTTATACTGTATTCTGCATCAGTTATTACATTTTGTTTGTACTGCTAATTAATGCATAACTAACTTTTTTTTAGCCATTTCAATAAATATCAAGCTATGCCTGTTGCACTGTGGTCCCTGAAACGTCCTGGTGTCACTAAATTAGGTTGGAGCAGACCCTTTACATTCTTGCTGTCACCCAAGGGTGCGTTAATTGTTGGGGCTCGTCCAGGATTCTAGCTCCACCCACAAGTGTTTCTACACCCCATTCCCCTGATACAAATCAAGATGGAGCCGAAAGCAGTCACCGAGTGGTGCCAATTAGTGGGTGTGGACCCTGCCCACTGCACTGCTCTGTTATTGCCAGTTGCAGAATTCTCTGTGGGACAGGTATACCGCCTGATGCACAGCTTAGCCTCGCAAAATCAAAACAATTTTTTCCTGAGGAGGTGCGGCATACGGGAGCTTTTGTTACTATAAGCACAGAGTTCTTTAGTATCAAAATGTGACATAGAATGCACCACCATTTAAATTACTATGGACCTGTGTTACCTGAAACCTACAGGCGGTGCTGGGGATCATAAAAAGTCCGGAGAACATACATAATGGGAAAGAAACATCCCAAGGCACTCACACACTTGAAGTCCGTTCAATTAGAAAAACTATTTATTTGCACAGAATAAATATAAACTTCATACCCCACCCCTAGTACCTCCCTCCCATAATTACAGACAAATATATATAGATAATACCACAACTGGCGTCCCCAGTTTCTGTGAATAAATAATATATATATAAAAGGTCTCAATAAAGTGGTCTCAATCAGTGTGCTGTAGCAATAGACTGGCTTCATAAATAGCTGGAGACAAATGCGTACTTCAAAAGATACAAAGACACAAAGAGTGAACTGCTGTGACATTTACTTATCTGTCTGTGTGACACCCATATGGACTGTGGAGCTGCTGAGCGCTGTATGTCCCACAATACCCAGGCAGTGCTTGCTCTGTGTCACCCACCTATATGAAGCAGGGAAGGAAAGTGGCCTTGTGAAAATGACCCTGCCTTCTTTCCTATTTAAAGCAGCACTAAAGGATTTCTCCTTCCAGAAGGGGCCCCCCACCTTGGCAAAACATTAGGGGTAAAGGTGAGCACACCCAGGGAATTACTGTTTAAGTTGCTAGAACTAGCTTACCTTGTTATACTGTATGCTGCATCAGTAATTACATTTTGTTTGTACTGCTAATTAATGCATAACTAACTTTCTTTTACCCATTTAAATAATTATCAGGCTATGCCTGTTGCGCTGCCCAAGTCCTGGTGTCACTAAATTAGGTTGGAGCAGACCCTTTACATTCTTGCTGTCACCCAAGGGTGCGCTAAAGTAGTGTTACATAGAACCAAACACACTACAGTTATATGGCTGCCAGGGATAGATCTATTGTTTTGGAAACTACAACTCCCAGCATTCCCTGTCAGCAGAGTGTTGTAGGGGAATCTGGGAGTTGTAGTGTAAAGCAACTGGTGAACTCCCAGCTCAGGCTGGGATTTTATTTTTAGTTTGTACAGAGTGTAGTGGCGTATCTATGTTAAAACATTCGGGGCACGTGCCCCGGATCTTTGGCAAAGTGCCACAAATGTTTTAACATAACTTACCCTGTTGCAGTGCCCCAAACCTTCTTTCCTAGTAGTTATTTGCGGCTACACTATGACGTCACCGCGCAGCCGCAAAGGACTATTGGGAACTGCCACCTATGCACTGCCTATGTGTATGGACTGAATTACGGCCTCCAGCAGCTCCACTGGTCACATGGGGGTAAATTGCCAGATTGCTACCATTATGTAATGAATTGCCTATGGCTACCAGTATGTGATGAAATGCCCATGGCTACCACTATGTAATGAAATGCCCATGGCTACCAGTATGTGATAAAATGCCCATGGCTGCCATTATGTAATACAATGCCCATGGCTACTAGTATGTGAGGAAATGCCCAAGGCTACCAGTATGTAATGAAATGCCAATGTCTACCAGTATGTAAAGAAATGCCCAAGGCTACCAGTATATAATATAATACACACGGCTTTTTTCCAGTTTTCTACCAGTATATACTGAAATTGCCAGTTTGCTACCTGTATAATGGAATACTGTGCTTTTTTAAATCTGTCCCCTATTTCTTTAGATATTCTTTACTATCTTACATGTCATATGTCAATCAGGTGCCATATTAATACTTAAGTTAAAAGTTTTGCTGTAACTGGTCCCTTTCTCAGTGCTGCCTCGTAATCATTACTGAGCATGCTTGCCCTCATAAATCTGGTCAGATGTAGTGATTAAAAGAGGGAGGCGGAGCCTGAGACAAACAAGTACTGGATTAAAGGCATGCAGCAACATACATACCAATGTGTAAGTAGCACTTACTCTTATTTATAGATTAAGACAAGGAAGTAATTTTTTTCAGAATAGTTGCCCTTTAAAAGGCATGTCCACTCTTAAAACAAAAAACTGGTGAATAGTTGGTTATCTGCCAGCAACCCCAACTGCTATTTTTACCAGTTTATTAATTATTATATGCATTTCTAACTAGATATTTATTATGTTCTACAGTATTTCTTTATGCCGTATCCCTCTTTTCAGAGTTTATAAGCTTGAGCATGTGCAGGAGGCAGGTAAAACAGCTGTCAATCATTGACTGTTAATTGTCAGTCTTGACTGTAGGGGATAGCTTACTCTGCCAGAATGGGAATAATAATTATATTTAAATATCTGGTTAGTAATGCAGTTAATAAATTTGGTTGCAGATAACTGGCAATTAACCAGTTTTAATGGGGGGACATTCACTTTACACTAGGTACACACAGTTTATCCATCTACTTCATTAGCCAGTGTAGTCGGCTCAACAATGTAAAATGGCATTAGTGCCACGCTTTCCTTGCCTTCTATTTTGGATTTCAAAATATGGGAACCCTAGCTAAGTCTGTTATCTACTACACTCTATCTATTAGTTATTCACTAACTCAGTTATTTATGGTGTAGGTGGCACAGGGATTGTTAAACCCCAAATGCATCACCTTACATTTAGCAACATTGAATCTCATCTGTCATTCTGCTGCCCATTTTGATACTCTATCTAGGTCTGCTTGCAGCACTTGCACATCATTTGAAGTTTCCAAAGCTCTGCATAGTTTAGTGTCATCAGCAAACACAGAGACCTTGCTCTCAATGCCCCCTTTTTGGTCATTTTTAAACAGATTAAATAGCAGTGACCTTAGTACAGAACCCAGGGGCACTTCACTTAGAACTTAGATGTAGCTCCATTGACCTCTTTGCACATGATCTAACAACCAATTCTCTATCCATGTACAAATGTTTCTTTTCCACACCAACAGACCTCAGTTTATACATTAGTCACCTTGGTGGAACAGTATCAAAAGCTTAAGCAAAATCCAAGCGGTTATTTGGCCAGGGCTTGTTGATGACCCGCCTGCCGAACTGAGCAGCAAGCCCCAACTGAATGCCTGTTTCAGATGCACTGGGCCAAGTGCATTTAACATCAGCTGTCTACCACAGGAAGCATTTCTACTGCAAGAAACACCATACACTGTCCTATGTCTATCACATTAGAAACACACCAAAAAATTACCTGATATCCATTAGATATATTATGCAGTAATGCACAAAAGGTGTATTTTCCTAGAAGTAAACCAATGGGATCATGAAGATTGCTCTTCATTAACTTACAGGGTTTGAGCCTTCTCACAATGCATATGATGGTTGGAATTAGCATTTATTAATCGCACGCAACTGCTATCTGCTTCTTCGCCCATTAAAAAATATAGTGAGAAAATGAACTTTTTTTTCTTTATTTCCATGAGTTTTATAATTCCCCCCAACCCCCAGAGTGCCATCACTTTGTTCAGATTCCCTCTCTGTTCTGAGATACACAAGTTAGAAGAATACGTGATTGCATTCCTGTACTCCTACTAGTACTGCCAATCAAATCCCTGTGACGTGATCCTCTTCCCTGCTCAAGTCCCTCCCTCCTCCATGCTCTGTAATAAACATAGAGATAATAGCATTAGCAGGGGGAGAGAGGTAGCTTTGATGGCAGAGTTAAGGCTGCACTTGACCCCCTTCTTGATAGACTTCACTGATTGATGATGGGTCACAAAGAGAGAGATCAGGACACGGAGAGATCCGTGTCTCCAGGACAGCTTGCTTTCTATTGGCCACTGTGCGTGGGTGTGTTTTTCAAGATGTTGAACTCCTACTGCACATGATAAGCTTGCCGGTTAGCCGGAGTTGAGACACGGAGGAGGTAACAGAGGGGAGGGGGAAGGGGGGAGTTCTGCACACAGATCTGACACCATGGTTAAACAAAGTCACTGACAGAGATAGGATTAAGGCAGCACAGAGTACATGAATTTAACTTTGCAATGGACCAATGTCTTTTTTTCACTATAGATGCCCTTTAAAGTAAGGAGCTTGAAACACTGGCAGATGTATGGATGGCAAAGCTGTACATCCTAGCCAGTTTTTTCTTTAGGTTCTTAGCTACATTTTTATGCTCATTGGAGTGCTTTTCGATCCTTTTGGACCACCTCTCCCTAAGCTTTCTAGCTGCCTTTTCTATTGTGCTCCCAAGCCCTACCCCATAGAGCCATGACTCTGTATCTTGCACTGACTAGATCTAACAAGATCGAAACATGTCATGTCTGCAAGTTGGATGATTGGCTCTATACATTAGGCTATGTTGCATGTAATTAAGCCAGCAGTTCTGGACACATGCATAAGCTAAGGGATCTAAAGGAGAATGTTGCATATCTCTGCCCCTTACTCTGAGGAACCTGGGAGTAAGAAATTACTTTTTGTGCCTTAGATTTTGTGGGCAATGCTATTAATATAGCATGAGTTGCAAGATGCCTTCTGTTAAGGTTCTGCTCCATTTTTTAGCTACAGTGTGTTATAGATGTTTATCACTCCTCCTGTTTCCCTGGGGTGATGTTGGCTTTCCAGTCCCGTTAGCAAATTTGAAGGGCAACTAAAGATCACCTACAGCTGTTTTTGTTTAAGACATTAAACCAAGGTTCTGGGTTACAGCTTTATTTTCTAATAAAATTATTTATTAATCCATTTTATTCCAAATAGTTTTATTTTTAAAACTCAAAATAGCCATGTCCTATTAAGGTATACAAAGGCAAAACAACTTTTAAACACAAATATCAAAAAATAATAGGCATTTTTCTATTTTTCCCTTTATGCAATAAAAGCATAGTTTAGCTATCAGGACAAGACAATTTGAAAAAGTAACTAATCCTGCAAATGCATTATTCTGCAATGTACCATAGGTCTCAGGAAAAATGAACTGAGTTGTAATTTCCCTATACCTACAGCCGAACTCCTGGAACAAAATGAGAATGTTTATTGCAGAAGCCTAGTGTCATATAGAATGCTGTAGACCGTTCTGACACAATCTATTTATCTTGCTGACAGCACATGTCTCTAGCATGACTAGGACACGGTAAAATACCCTACAGGCAAATAGAGTACATGCAATATTAAAACTGATATTTCCAGCCTCTCAGTCTAAGATTAAAAATAATGTATTTTCGCTTTTCTTTATGGTATTTTAGCTTTAAAAATAATTATATAAATTACTACCAGACAAGTATAAATGATACCTCGTATTTAAATACTCTGCAGCACAAACACACAGTGCTCTGGGCAAATAGAACAGTCACAATACACCGGATATGTAGAAATTTTAGAAAAAATGGGCCTAGTTGTAAACCAATGATATTGTTATTATTGATGTTGTGGGCCCTTATAACCGTATCTGGTATTTTGCATCCATATCTTCATGACAGTGGTGTTAACGAAAGACTGGGATGGTAAAAACAAACACCACCACACTAGCTGCAATGAATAATAATACAACACGGTAAAATATTCATACCACACCGGTACCATAATTACAATGATTGCTATCACGATAATAAATTTACAGGCACTATTGTGAATCTATGATATTGATAACCAAAAAACCCTTCAAAAGAGGAAAAACAACCCAAAACGAAGTTAGAAGAAAAAAAGGGGGGTACAGTTTTATTCATAGACATTTAAGTACAATATGATACCATCTATATAAACCTTCTATTACAATTATTCTAAAGTTGGCTGGCCAGCCACAACCACACAATAAATCAACGCACAATACAAAACATTTTGTTATATAAAAAAACTCAAATTTTAAGAAACCTATGCCCAGGTCCAGATTTAGTGACTTATTATAACTTTAACAATGTCTCTTAGAGTAGTTCAGTAAATAGTAACAATTGAAAATCGATACTTATCGTTCCTGTGTTTCAAACATCTTTGTTATCACACATAATTCAATGAAGTGAATATTAGGACGTGACTCTGATGGATCTTTTTTGCCTTTGTAGACAGTAAAGTTCCCCAACACCTTTTACAGACCCTTCTGCGAGTTCCCTGGTTTTGGGGATTCTGGATTCCTCCAATCTGATGTTATGATGCTATTAAAACACACTCTCTCTGCGGCTATGACACTTGATCTCCGTTTCCCTTTACAGACCTTCTGGTGGGTCCCTGGTTCGGAGTGAAAATGCTAATGATCCTCCGATCCCGTTTACAGACCTTTACACTAGGTCCCTGGTTCGGAGTATCAAGAAACCGCTTAGCAGGGTGGTTGCTGGAGTTTTTAGAAACAATTCCCTTTTTATGGACCCGCTGCCAGGTCCCCAGTCCGGGATATTTAGATTCACTTAATATGATGATACACAGTCACCTTTGGTCCACATCCTATATACAGTTGCTTACTTGAGTGATAAGTACAATCGTGCAGGCATACATATATTACCAAGTCCTTGAGCCGGAGTGATCAGACCTGCTTGGCTTAGCGGTTTCAGGAGCACACTCACCTCCCTCCTTCACCGATGACGTCAGCCACACCAAGTATGCAACTAGCAGTTTCCTTAATGAACAGTCCATGCCTTGCACTTCTAAAAAGTTCTTTAAGGTCAAAGTCACTGGGCACTGGAATATACCTTATACATAAACAATCGCAACGCGTTTCACCATGTAGGCTTCATCAAGCCTCCCTTAAAGGGCAACTAAAGCCACAGAACAACACTTAACCAGAAGGCAGAACACCTTGCTATAAAACCAGTAATCTGTGTCTTACCTCTCATTTTGATACGGGCGCTGGGAAATTTACCTAAATAACATATGATTTGTGCTTTACTTCTCAGCATTCTAAGTCAACGACTATTATGTTCTGCTCATGCTCAGTCCTTAGTTATGGCCTAAACTTCTTACAGTTGGTCACACCCATTAATAATCTCTAGCCAATCCTTTTACAGGACAGATAAAGCAAGGAAGCATGTGACTGAGGTCAGGGGGTGTGGTCTAACACTGCACATACACACATTTACTTCATCCAGTTCTTAACAGGCTTTGATTTACTTTAACAGAGTTTACTAAAGTGGCATTTTATAGTTTATTGGTGTTTTTAGGGGGTTGTTTTCAGATTCTGGAGTATACAAAATTGGGTTTAGTTCTCCTTTAAGGGGAGGCATAGGTGTAAGGAAAGGGGAGGTCACCAGCTATATAAACTTTGGTAAAAAGATAAAATGGCTGATAACAATATTCGCCTGATGTCAGAGTGGGGCCAATATGGGGTTAAATTTGAGTTTTGGGGGTGGACATGCCCTTTAAAAGGATCCCCCACCCCAAATGGTATAACCAAACAGCATGAATACAAGGTCAGTAGTTACCGGTAGACCTATATATATTTAGCAATAAATACAGTATCCTTTTCTAGTTTGGTGTACTGAGTGGCATGCATCATTTGAATGGAGGAGACTGTGCTTTTTTTGTTGAGGGGACGGGTTTTGTTTTCTTGTGTGAAGAGGTTGAACAGACTTTTGTCTGTTTTTAACCCAAACTTAAAGGGTATGTCCATTCACAAAAATAAAAAAATTATTAGAAGGCAGAACCCATCCCCACAAACCTTTTCCTGGCTTTATTTTTTAAAAATTCTATTCCTAACCTTTGCAGCAGCCTCCAGAAGTACTACACATCTTGGGGGGGGGCGTGTCTATAATAGTGCTGTTGAGGAAGCGTGTCTAGGTTATTACCATGCACTCTGGCCCCGCCCACTTGACCCAAACAAAAAACAACGCCCAGGAACATCTATTCATGTGCAAAATATGTTAGCTTTTTATTGCTGCTTGCACAATGAAACAGTCAGCTGACTAGCACGGCTAGCAGCATCTCTGTAGCCATGGGGGCATAACTGTTTCTTTCCCATTAGCTTTTGGTGCTGAAGCGGGGTCAGACTTAATCATAGGCAATCCTTAATCATAGGCAATAGGTTAGTCTGATTTTAACTGCATGAGCTACGGAGTTGGTTCATTCTTTCCAAGTACAGGTTTGTGCGAGTCTTTCGTTGATAAAATGTTGTGTTTGCACTATTTCCCTAGTGACATCCGGGCCAACCGGAGTTCAGAGTGAATGGATTTACCATTTAAACAGCTATTCTTGGAAATAAGATGTGCCATTTAGAGACGGGTTCGGGGCATATTCACCTGGGCCGCACACACTTTCAAATAAGAATATTGTGCATAAAGGTATTAGGTTCTTAAAGGGACTGTCCACCCCTCTTTTGAAAAATGAATATGTGGTAGATAAGCCCCCAAAACCTAGACATCGTTTAATTCTCAACCTTTAATTCGGCTTCCACACAGAGATATTATACTTACATCCTCCTCCTCGCTCCACCGCCGCGGCTCTGCACTTCTGGGTAAGGCAGTCAGTGTCGGCCGTGACTGTGACGTCACGGCCAATCACTGACTGCCATTCCCGGACCAGTCTCCACTGCGGCTGCTCGGGAACAGAAAAAGAACAGAGCAGCCACAGTGGAGACTGGGAGAAGAACCCGGAAGCGGCGGTGGAGCGAGGAGGATGTAAGTATAATAACTCAGTGTGGGAGCCGAATTAAAGGTTGAGAATTAAACGATCTCTAGGTTTTGGGGGCTAATCTACCACATATTCATTTTTCAAAAGAGGGGTGGACAGTCCCTTTAAACAGAGCAAAGTATACCACATGATGGTATTTAAAGAGGGGTCTTTAGCAACAAAAAACACTACATGTACAGTATATGTTGAATTTAGAGGCACATTTATAAAGCAAAAAGATGAAATTTCAGAGTTATTTTTTATTTAAAGCTATTTATAAATAGTTGAAATTTCGCCTTTTTGCCACCTTTTCTCCCTTTTGTTGCATTTTTTGCAGTTTTACCAGAATTGTCGCCAAACAGCGTTAAGCTATTTTTTAGAGCATTAAATCAAAGCAGTATTTATAATGTGCCAAAATGTGGATTTTACTTACCTCCATTTGACTTCATTGGTAAATAAAGAAAATTGGAACCTTAAAAAATTGATCTTAGGAAAATCAGAAATCACAGATCGTATTACAGTAAATGCTGAAAAATAGTCTAACACCCCCCCTTTAAATTCTTTCTTCAAAGTTTCCTATGGCTGTATTAGCTTCAATTTATCAAAGTCATGCACCTTCTAACACACAGACTGGAAACATATTCTGTGCACAGTCTGGCAATTCTGCCTTCTACTAATTGACATTGACACATTACAAAATGTTCTGCCATTGCCCAGGCCTGTTACCCTTGTGACCACACAACCATCTTCTCTACAAAACAAGACCAAAGTGATTTGTTTTTAACTTTCTACTAAAGATGACTATAGGGAAAGGTGGAATATAGCTATCAGTTGTAATGAGAACAAGACATGTTAAACTACTAAAGATTGTTTAGGTGGAAATGTTGCAGTTTATCTGTTGGATAAGGGATTTATTTTCCTCCATTTCTTGTGTGACACAATGGACTGAAATTTACAACACACAAAATGTCACAAGGGGGACCCCCTCTACCTGCATCATGTCTCTGGTCTCCTGTACAGCTAGCCTCATACTCTGCATTACTTTGTGACTTCCGAGCACAGACTCTGACTGATGACTTTATTGCTAAGTATATACTGTACAACCAAAAACACATGCCCATGCAACATCCTGTGTATGCTGTTTTGGACACCAGTACACAAAAAGGATATACACAAATTAAAAACAGTACAGAGATGGGCAACTAAACTGATAAAAGGAATGGAAAATGTATGTTATGAAGATTTTCAAAGTTGGGTTTATTCTAGGAAAGATGGATAGATGGATGGATAGATAATTATTATTATTATTATTATTGTCGATTTATATAACAGCAACATCTATATAAAGCTTTACAAATACATGTATTCATTCAAATCAGGCCCAGCCACGAAGCTTACAATCTAAATAAGATGGACAGATAGATACCTATAACAAAATTGGGCAGATTCAATTGCTATAATTTTGTTGGTGGGCACCCGATATTGCTTATAATATCGATATGTCTATGGCCGCCAGTAGCCTTACTAAAATTTTTGAAAAATGGATGACAGGGTTACAAAAATCATCAAGCTCTAATAGAGCCATGTTTTACTTTCATGATACTGTTTCAGCAAACTTGGAATTTCATAATTCTGGTATAGCAAACTAGTAAATTCATTAGACTGGTACAGCAAACAGGAAATGTCTTGGCACGTGACACGTGACTAATATTTTAAAGACAGATTTTGACCTTGGGGCCTTATTTATAAAGAGACAGAAAATTGCTATTTCACGTATAATTATCATCATGATTGTACATTTCTACAGATTGTAATTTTGTAATCACCTATACAGGACCAATGTGGTACTACTGCATGGTATTGTATGGCTGAATGGTCATAATTGTATGTCCATGGCATACAATCGCAAATGTACGATAGTGGTTGTAAATGTACAATAGTGTTTGTAAATGTATGATAGTGGTTGTAAATGTACGATAGTGGTTGAAAAATGTACGATAGTAGTCGTAAACCTATGATTGCAATCGTAGATTTACCACACACCCCCATGCAATAGAATTGCAGTATTTTTGTACCTTTACAAAAGTTTGTGTTTTTGAATATTCCCTAATGTTGCTATTATTGACAGCTCTGGGAGAAGAAGTGTTAGTTAATAGCTATTTGCTTCAGCAGAAAGCAGAATTTTAACTGGATAGGAGATCTGGACATGAGAGTGGATTTTGTTTTTCATGTTTAAAGAAATATCACTTTTCAGTGAGGGGTTTACGTGTGTCAACACAGCCAGTTAGGTTGGTGACAAATACAATAGAATAGGGTGTCAATAACTACTATATAAAGTATAAGGGCCAGTAATACCTGTATAAAGTTAAGGGGCCATTAATGTCTGTATAAAGTATAGGGGTCAAACTGGTACAGATTGAGGGTTGCACTCCAGGGTATTAGTTCAATTCCTTATTCAGTGACCACACATCCAAACACAACATTTCAGGGGTTAATCTTATTCGTTTCAGGGTAGTATACCTGAGGAGTCTGCACCCACAGTTGGACAGAGTGCATTGAACTTTTGGATAAAATATAGGGGCCAATAATCGCTGTTATAAGTATAGGGGCCGGTAAATGCTGTATAAAGTATAGAGGCCAGTAATTGCTGTATAAAGTATAGAGGCCAGTAATTGCTGTATAGAGGCCAGTAATCCTTGTATAAAGTTTAGAGGCCAATAATTGCTGTATAAAGTATAGAAGCCAGTAATTGCTGTATAAAGTATAGAGGTCAGTTATGGCTGTATAAAGTATAGGGGCCAGCAATTGCTGTATAAGGTATAGGGGGCCAGTAATGGCTATATAAAGTATAAAGGCCAGTAATTGCTGTATAAAGTACAATATAGAGGCCAGTAATGGCTGTATAAAGTGTAGAGGCAAGTAATGGCTGTATAAAGTATAGAGGCCAGTAATTGCTGTAAAGAGGCCAGTAACTGCTGTATAGAGGCCAGTAATTGCTGTATAAAGTATAGAGGCCAGTAATCGTTGTATAAAGTATAGGGCCTAATCATTGTCTAAAGTTTAGAGGCCAAGATTGCTGTAAAGTATTGAAGCCAGTATTGCTGTATAAGTATAACGCCAGTAATTGCTGCTGTATAAGAGTCCAGTAATGCTGTATAAAATATAGAGGACAGTATCGTTGTTTAAAGTTTAGAGGCCAATAATTGCTGTATACGTTAGAGGCCATAATTGCTGTATAAAGATGAGGCCGTATTGCTGGTCTAAAGTATCGAGGCCAGTTATCACTGTATAAAATATAGGGGACAGTAATTGCTGTATAATATAGGTGCCATAATTGCTGTATAAATTATAGAGCACCAGAATCACTGTTAAAGTATAGAGCCAATACTATCTGTATAAAGTATAGAGTGCAGTAATGCCTGTATAAGTTTAGGGGCCCATAATTGCTGTATAAAGTAAAGGGGCCAGTAATTGTCTGTATAAAAAAGTTGCTTATAAATTGCTTATAAGAGGCCAGTATTGCTGTTATAAGGCCAGTATTGCTGTATAGAGGCCATAATTGCTGTATAAAGTATAGAGCCAGTAATCGTTTGTATCAAAGTATAGACCCAGTAATCATTGTATAAAGTTTTTAGAGGCCAATAATTTGCGGTATAAAGTATTGAACCATATTGCTTATATTATAGGGCCAAAGGCCAAGTAAATTGCTGTTAAATATAGAGGACATAATTCGTTGTTTAAGTTTAGAGGCCAATAATTGCTGTATACAGTATAGAAGGCAGTAAATTGCTGTATAAGTATAAGGTCCATTATGGTGTATAAAGTTATTGGCCAGTATTGCTGTATAAATTATAGGGGGGCCCGTAATCACTGTATAAGTATAATAGACAAAAACCATATCACTGTAAAAGTTAGAGGCCAATATCTCTATAAAGTATAGGGTCAGTAATTGTTGCTGTATAAAGTTAGGGGTCCAGTAATTGCTGATAAAAGTACAGGGGAACGGCGGAAGTGGGCCATTAAAATTGCTGTTAAAGTTAGATAAAGACCATAATTGCTGTATCGAGTATAGGGGGGGGGGTCCAGTAATGCTCTGTATAAAGTATAGACGCCGCGTACTCTGTACTAAGGATAGACTTAAGTAATCGGCTATAAAAAGTAAAGAAGAAGTGGCCATTAATCGCTGTATACAATCAGAGGGCCCAGTAATTGGCTGTATAAAGTATAAGGGGCCAGCAGGGTATCCTGTATAAAGTATAGACAGAGGCCAGTAAATTGCTATATAAAGTATATAGGGATCGGGATAACCCAGTATTGCTGTATAGATGCAGAGGAGTGAGGGGACGCCGATTGAGGGGTGTAGTAGAGGAGGCCACATTTGCGTATCGAGGCTCGGTCTAGCGCTAGGAGATGAGGGAGGCCAGTAATTGCTCGTATAAAGTATAGAATAGTAGAGGCGAGTGAGAGAAGAGTTAGGAGAGGGCCATTAATCGTTTTATAAAGTATAGACGACTGAACGGGGGCCAGTAATCATTGTATAAAGTTTAGAGGCCATAATTGCGCTGCTGTCTAAAGTATTGAATAAGGAAAGAATCCAGTAAATTGCTGTATAAAGTATAGAGAGGTAGAGGGGTGGGAGCCATAATTGCTGAATTTGCGGTAATAAAATATAGAGGACATTAATCGTTGTTTATAAAAAGTTTAGTAGAGGCACTAATGCTTGTTATAATAAAGTATAGAGGCGGCGAGAAGAGGGGAGAGAGGAGGCCAGTAATTGCTGTAATAAAGTATAAAAAGCCAGTTATGGCTGTATAAAGTATAAAGGAGGCCAGTAATTTGCTGTTAAAGTATAAGGGGGTTAGGGGGCAGGGGGATAAACATGTAATCACGGTATAAAAGTTATACAACCGTACGGTAAGTAATCCTGTATAAAGTATAGAGGCCATACTCCTGGTATAAAGTATAGAGGTCGTAAATTGCTTGTTATAAAGTTTAGTGCCAGTAAATTGGCTGTATAAGTCAAGGGGCCACCAGTTTAATTGCTGTATAAAGTCATAGAGACCAGTAAATTGCTGTATACAGTATAGGGGGCCAGTAATCTCGTTAAAGTATAGACGCCATACTCTGTATAAAGATAGAGTTAGTATCGCTAATACGTAAAGGGGCCAGTAATCCTGTATAAAATATAGGAGGCCAGTAATGGCTGTATCAGTATAGGGGGCCCATACTCTGTTAAAGTATAGAGGCCCATAATTGCTATTAAAGTATAGGGACCAGTAATTGCTATAAAAAGTAAAGGGACCTTAATTGCGGTTAAAGTATAGAACGCCAGTTATCTGTCTGTATAAAATAATGGGGCCAGTAATTGCTGTATAAATAAGTGGTCGTATTGCTGTATAAAGTATAGTACACATGTAATTGAGGATGAAAAGACATATGTCCATCAAGTCCACCTTCTTCACCCTAATTTTTAAACCCCTAACCTAAGGCTGAGGCCACACTGCAACGCACGAAGAAAAAGCGCACGCGATTGTGTGCGCTTTCTGTGCGTTCGTGTTTGCGTTCACGTTTTGTGCATACGTTAATTTACCAAATGGTGACGCATTGTACTCCCAAAACGCGAACGGACGCGCAATCGCATACACATCTGGAAATCGGCAGGAATTTTCGCGTTCCAGCGATTTCCATTTTAGCGAAAATCGTGGATGCATATGGATGCGAGCGGTGAAACTGCATGCGCACACGCGAAAACACGCTAGTGTGGCCTAGCCCTAACATTTGATCGAGGAAGGCAAAAAAAAAACGCTAAAAATGGGGGAAATTCCTTCCTGCACTCCAAATGGCAATTGGAAAGTTCATAGGGGCCAGTAATCGCTGATAAAGTATAGGGGCCAGTAACTCGCTGTATTAAGTATAGGCCATAATCGCTGTACTAAATCTATAGGGACCAGTAATCGCTTATTAAGAAGGGCCAGTATTGCTGTATAAAGTTAGGGCCCGTATTTCTTATAAAGTAAAAAGGGCCAGTAATTGCTATATAAATATAGGGGCCATTAATTTCTTATATAAATTAAAGGGCCAGTAATTGCTGTAAAAGTATAGGGGCCATAATTGCTGTATAAAGTATAGGTGGGGGGCCGTAATTTCCTAATGTAGAGTGCCAGTAATTGGCGATATAAAATTGGGCCAGTATTTTTCTATAGAAAGTAAAGGGGTCCTTCATTGCTGTATAAAGTAATAGGGGCCAGTAATTTCTATATAAAGTATAGGGCCAGGTAATTGCTGTTAAAGTATAGGGGCCAGTAATTTCTATATAAGTATAGGGGCCAGTAATTGCTGTATGGGCTTCTACCCATACTATTTTATCTGATTGGTTTTGCACTTTATGAGCATAGTCAGATTTCCCCCATAGATTAGGGCCAAATTAAGGATTTGTATTCCATGAGAAACTGGCGACTGGGGGATTATTATGATCCTCCTTTAGTTCTACTTTAGAATGCAGAAATGTATCTGTACACGTATAGTACGTATTATTGGGATGTTTCAGGAAGGCATTTTGTAGAAACACAGAAACTTATATGCTTACCTGCCTGCGTTTAATCATCATTACCCTCTGTACTGGAACATTGGCTTGTTGGGTGAATATACAGGCTTTATTAATGTCGACTTTTTTGTCATTTGCATTAATACTTAATTACATAGAGCCGAGAATTTGCTGTCATATAGTTGTCCCAACCAACTCATTTTTTTTAATCTAACACTCTCAAGGTCTCGTTTCTCTGGAGGGATTAGAGTACGGAAAAACAAGGATGATAAATGAGCAGGAGCTTCTTCGGAATGTCAGTCTGACCAGTGAGAGCAATTAACTTCAAACCAGAGTAGAATGTAGACTCTCCCAACTCTCCCTGTGATGTTTCATACACCTCTTATTTTCTCTTCTATCACCAGCATCCGTAGAAAACTTTTAAGGACAACTCCACCTCATAGAACATCCTTTTAGAATAATGGCCTCTTTAAAGAATCTGATATATCATAGTTTGGGTCCTATGAAGTGATTAGTGTAGCCTGCTATGCCTTCTGGAGGCCTCATGGAAACGGAGGCAATTTAGAAACCGTACTGACCTTTACGAGCCTGAGCATGCTCAGAGAGCAGACAGGGAATTTAAACATTCATTCAATGGCTGTGATTTCAACTGACAAATCCATAACTGACCGTTTGACTAACGGTAAGAACCAGAAGCAGAACAGGGAACAGGACAGTGGCGGATTTTAATTAGACCTTATATAATGTCAGATTTCCAACTATTACTGTTTGGTTTTGGGGGGTTGATTTACCTGTATTAAATTTTCATTTTGTGTCTGGACTTGCCCTTTAACACCCTGCTCCTTTACCAATTACATTCCAAAAGACCAGTTTTGTAAACTACCTTATAGGCCAAAAAGCCTCCCTATTGATTGGGACCACCCAGAACAGGGGAACTAGACTTTGCTAATGCCATCTCCTCCAAGTTACCAGGTAAGCATGGGTAGTATTTGGTAATCTATATTAACATTTTCTTCAAAAAAAGTCAGATCTCTTATTCTTATTCTTCTCCTTGCCAAAATGTAAGTTTTGTGGGGTAACTAGTTTTCCTTTACCCTTCTATAGTTGCAGACTTGACACTTTTTGTGAACCCCCCTGGTAGGATGAAAGCGTTACCATAGTCCCAAACCTGTTCTATCAGCCCCTGTAGCCCCAACTACCAATCTATAATCCTGTATGGCAGTATTTTTTCCAATCATTTAAACTCCTCAGGCGGTGTCACCCACCAACTTCCCACATCTGATGCCTCTCACACCTTAAAGCAGCAGTTTTGCCAGCCCATCATAATTTTAACTGCCATTTTTAGATTTAATTCGAACATTCAGATGACAGTGATAATTGTAAATACGATTACTATATATTTTGTCACCGATTATTGTCATCCCTACTCCTTTACCATTAGAAATGGGCTTTTCCCTAGTAAGTGACTCACTGTTTGGTTATGTAAATCAGTCATTTTACATTGGACTTTTGGAAACCTGCTCATGTGGAGGAGCTTGTTGATCAATGTTAAACTTACCATTTGGCTTGGCCGTGTTTGTGAGCACAACTTAGTCCTTTATATTTGTTCACCTATTGAATTTAATTCTTTTTTGTTTTTCTGATTCAGAAACGTGAGCATGATCATCAGCCATACCACGCTGTGTCCGAATTCGATTCTCCCGTCTCCCGTCGCACCTTGTGCAATGTTCTTCATTTTGCATAATAATTGACCTATACATCTAGAAGGTGACCAGCTGATTTTTATTTCCCTCCCCAGACCTGATGATGGGATTGGCGCTATGAGCTGGTTCCATTGTAAGAGCATCACAGTGTAACTCTTTTGGCTTGTGTCTATTAATATAGGGATTTCTATGTAGATTGTGTATGACTTAAAAAACATCTGGGATGGCCAATTAGACAATATGTACATTCTCCCTTATAATACCAAACAGCTAATAATGAAGTAAAAATAAATACATTTGTTTTACCAAATAAACTTCATCTGGGACACTGATGCAAGAAGGAAACGTGGTACTCTGTTACTCTAATTTGCATTCCTAAAGGTAATCATTGTTCATACAACAAACAAAAGAAAAAACATATAATTTCATACCCCCAAAAGTCACAGTTGGGTTGTTCTGAAGCATAAGTGTGGGTGACTCTTGCCCAGGGCGTCTGGAGACAGACTGGTGGGGTGTGAATAGGCTCTGCCCCACAATCTGCTCTTGCATCTGGAGAGTTGGGAGACGTGTAAGTTCAAATTAACCATTTTCACCTAACTGGTTCATGAGATTGATGTAGCTGTGTAGTAAATCTCTTGTGCAGACTGATCTTGTAAATCTGAGTCTATGCTGAATACTGGTAGCACATATTTAACAAAAACTACACGCTCCATACAATCACAGAGGTCTTTTATTTTTAAGTGGCAGCATTGTCTGAAACATAGCCTAGGGTACCGTAACGAATGTCATGCAGAGTGCTTTTTAAAAGTGAAAAAGAACCTCTGTGAATTCGAACATTCTGCTAGTTTTTTGAGAAAAGTTAAAGACAGCATTCTATGCAGTGATTCCCAACCATTCGGCCTGGGCATTGCAAATTTTTCTCTACAGCATGCCTGGGTTTCTTTTTTTGGACAAATGTAATTAGCCATATTGTATACATTATACAATATATGAAGATAGAATAAATACAGTATAAATTACAATAATGCTGCCTTTAATGCATAAATAATTTTTAAATCACCAGGATTTGGGACCACACATTTAAGTTTTACTGGTTACTATATTTCCACTACTAAAACGCCTATAATCCACTTAAGCTGGTGCATCACATGCTCTGTAGTACTCATTAGATCAAAACTAGACGGGGGGGAGTTGCAGCTTTGCTTCCTAGAAGCCGACAGCCAATTACAAACAGTACAGAGATCCTTCCTGACAAAGAACGAATTTAAGTTTTTGTATAAACTATTTAAATGCCTTGTCTTTTAATAATATTTAATAATATATTTCCGTTTGCTTTTCAAACCACAAGTTACTTTGCCATGTAATTTTAAGCTAGCATGATTTTCAAAGGGAACTGGCGGTCATAAATATTAGTTTCCCTTGTTTATCTGAAGTGGGTCATGCCGTAGGCGCGGATGACTTATGGGAGGGAGGGGAAGAAAGCAAAGCCACTCAGGAAGTGTTACAAGTTTGTAATTTTTGTCTTTTTTTAAATGCTTGTCCACTCGTGGCCCTGTGCCCCTCCCCTCACTTCCCCATGGACCGTTCCCCTAGCAGCCCCCTTTGACCCCTTCCTGCATCCCCTTGGGCTCCTTTCATGCAGCCACCCTTGTGCCCCTTTCCTTGCAGCCCCTGGTCCCATGAGCCTCAGGCGACTCATGGGATCTCACCTCCCTATTACACCTCCTTCCCTGACTTCATGACCCTCATGCAGGCCGTGGTCTAGAGTGGCGGGACATAGCCCTAAGCGGGAAGGCTGTCACGCAGACACGAAGTCGTCATCTGGCTGCAATATCACACAAAAATTAACTTTAAATAAACAAGTCGTAGAGAAGCACACTCTATCAGTGAATATTTCTTTATTTGTGCAAAACAACAGCACTACAACGTTTCGGGACTCTAGGCCACTTCCTGCACGACCCTTACCGAGGAAGGGGCCTAGAGTCCCGAACGTTGTATGCTGTTGTTTTGCACAATAAGAAATATTCACTGAGTAGTGTGCTCCTCTACTCTTTGCCAAGTCCGGTCTTATTACATAATCTTTTTCTCACAGGTTTCTTAAAGGAGGTCCTACCCCAAAAATAATTGTTTTCAACACAGCGTCTGCCTAACCTGACTGAACCCTACAGCATGGTAGGAACAAAAAATGATTTTAAATGCAGTTCTATCTCCAGTTACGCTCCCCCGCTTCCTCCTCCTTCTATATCATTCTCTTGACCCTGCACATCAGTGGTAATCAGTGAGACGATTTGACATAAGTTAGTTCAAATTCGGACGAATGGACGGATTGGACATGTTGGGAATTTGTCACGATAACGTCAGCCGCAGCTACTTTTGCCTGACCCTAGTCTCACCTGACCGACTGTCGGAAGTCCAAACCGTTTGGTTGGGAACTGAAGCATCTAATGGTGTGCACCCATGTTTAAGGCTCAAACAGCAATTGTGCCATGGCAGACAAATGTGGCACGCAATGTGCACTATGCATGCAATAGTTTTTAGTAGCAGCCCTCGGTAATTGAAATGCTCCTAACTAATTGGCTAATCTGGAAGGCGAATTAAACCTTTTTTTACATTGGACAAGCAGTGATTGAAGGGGATAGGGGCCATATTTATTTATCTGCAGTTTGGAAGCTTCCAAAAGGTTATGTAAAAGTACGGCCAACACATTTATTGGAGTGCAATCGTTTACTGCAATGGTATTGATTGGTGATGCGTGCAATCGTACATTTACCGCAATGTATTGTATTCGGGTGCGCGAGATTGTAACATTACCGCATGGTATCAGATATTGGCTCTTGTAACATTACTAGTAGATTGGGTTACTTGCCGTGCTATGGTGTGGTAGGGAATGTCTACTTGAGTAGGGTGGCTGCACTGCAAGTTTGTCTGATTGTTTAATAAAATCTTTAAAATATACTTGCTTGCGCTTGGGTAGTGGGTAGGGGAAGGTTAAAACAAAAAGTAAAAAAATAGTGTTAAGATCAAGATCTCTGTAAAAATCATTTTAAAATGACACTTGCCATATATTTAAATTCTCCCTCACTGTGGCCTATCCACCACAGCACTGCGGGGGTTTAGCTCCGTGCTGTCTATGCTTGCTGTGTAGCTCCAAAAAACCTCTGCACCGTGAATAAGGGTTGCCAACAAACTTTTATTATACATTTTAAAAACAATAAAAAGCACTAAAACCGTTGCACAAAACTCCATTAGCAGTTGCACCCCCTCTCTGCATGGTGTGCCATTTAACTCGGGTTGGTCTTGTGGGGGAGGCAGTAATCCCCTTAGATTAATGGCTTGGGGTAATGGTAGTTCCTACGCATTTTGCTGTTTTAAACCTTATAGCTTCATCAGTGATCTCAATAAGCTTAGGATTAAACACGAACACGAGTAGGAAAACTACCTCACAAGCCATTGGCACAGCCCCAGACGTAAGAAGGGGCCACAGCTCACAAGCCCACAACCACCCAATCGGCTACTGTTTTTGTTAACAGTGATCAGTCTGTTTAAAAGCCCGGACCCGACTCCATACACTGAACCGGAAGTTCAGGTCCAGTCTTTTCAACATTTGATCACCCGTATGTTCCTTAATACGTGCTATCATCTGTTTAAAGATGGGGTGGTCCCGGCCCCTGCAGTTACGCCCCCTGGTTAATATGTTAGTTCTTGTTTGTTCATGAGTCTTTTCCAATTGCCTTTTGGAGTTAGGAAGTGAACTCCCCCTTTTCCACTATTTTTTTGCCTTACTTACAGGTGATCGGGGGTCCTACACCCGGCCTTTATCGGCCGTACAAACGTTCGTACACATCGTGCTTGCGTGTCTGGCCCGCGATCGCGCGTGTGTACAACCTTTAGGTAAAAACTGGACTACATGAATGTATGTCTTTATTCACCTCCATTTCTACTGTAAGTCACTAAGTAAAATGGTTTTTGGGGTAATATTCTAGGTGCACTTAAACAGAGAGCATTGTTGCTTACATTCCACACATTTTCGCATCAAATTGTTTTTCATGTAAATGGAAGTTTTTTCCGCTTCCGATTACCTTCAGAATATATAAAAGATAACTAACTCGTATGAATTATTTATCATTGAGAATTAGGTAATAATCCAAAACAAGCTTGGTGAGGATGCTGATTGCACCAGAGGGGACCGCACCTAAGATCTTGGCAGGGGGCCTTGATGCTTAAATCAATAGAATTTGCCCTTATTTGATCGTCCCATACAACTTCATCAGCAGAGGCCAATTAGGGATGTATTAACACAAGCACACTTAGATTGTAGCTCTGTTGGGGCAGGGATTTCTTTCCTAATGTGTCAAGCACACCACCATTATTACACTAGTTTATAATGCACATCCTGCATACTAAAGTGGTCCTTTGAATAAAACATATATACATACCTACATTACATTATTGAGTTATTTGTTTTGGGAGAACATACATAAACTACATTTATTGTTTTCTCTATACGTTTATTAAGATATCTGCTAATGATCGCCAATAAATTTTCCATGCAGAACCAAATCAATCCCACAGGATTTGCCCTATTATTAGGTGTGTATTTCTTAGATTCGGTTTAAGGCTTCCAGCCAAAAATATAATTCAGGTTTTTTTTAGCCTACTTACCCCCCAAAGGTTTGTTGATTGCGTAAACCTTACCTTATTCTGACGTCCCGGCTGAGATATGCTTACTTTGATGCACTGATCCCTCGCCAGAAGTCCTGCTCCTGCCTTCATTCAGGTCATTCATAGTGCGACGGTGGCATTATGTCCAAAGCTTGACAATCCATACCAAAAGTGCTGGCTATGAGCGGCGCTCTGCTCCTGCTATGCTTGTACCTCTTCAACACAATACAGGAGGCAGGGTCTTCTGGCAAGGATCGGCTGATCTCCCCCTCCCTCCTTTCTCCCTGTCAATTATTGCCTCTAAAACTTTATGACAATGAATTACTGGCCTCCTGGCCCCTAATACTTTATTTATACAACGATATAAAGTATAGAGGCCAGTAATTGCTGTATAAAGTATAGAGGCCAGTTATCACTGTATAAAATATAGGGGACAGTAATTGCTGTATAAAGTATAGGTGCCAGTAATTGCTGTATAAAGTATAGACACCAGTAATCACTGTATAAAGTATAGAGGCGCTGGAAAATATAGGGACAGTTAATTGCGTATAAATATAGGTGCCAGTAATTGCTGTATAAAGTATAGACACCAGTAATCACTGTATAAAGTTAGAGGCCAATACTCTGTAAAAGTATAGAGGTCAGTAATTGCTGTATAAATTTAGGGGCCAGTAATTGCTGTATAAGTAAGGGCCAGTAATTGCTTGTATAAAGTGCTGTATAATTGCTGTTAGAGGCCAGTAATTGCTGTATAGAGGCCAGTAATTGCTGTATAGAGGCCAGTAATTGCTGTATAAAGTATAGAGGCCAGTAATCGTTGTATAAAGTATAGACGCCAGTAATCATTGTATAAAGTTTAGAGGCCAATAATTGCTGTATAAAGTATTGAAGCCAGTAATTGCTGTATAAAGTATAGAGGCCAGTAATTGCTGTATAAAATATAGAGGACAGTAATCGTTGTTTAAAGTTTAGAGGCCAATAATTGCTGTATAAAGTATAGAGGCCAGTAATTGCTGTATAAAGTATAAAGGCCAGTTATGGCTGTATAAAGTATAGGGGCCAGTAATTGCTGTATAAAGTATAGGGGGCCAGTAATCACTGTATAAAGTATAGACACCAGTAATCACTGTATAAAGTATAGAGGCCAATACTCTGTATAAAGTATAGAGGTCAGTAATTGCTGTATAAAGTTTAGGGGCCAGTAATTGCTGTATAAAGTAAAGGGGCCAGTAATTGCTGTATAAAGTATAGAGACCAGTAATTGCTGTATACAGTATAGGGGGCCAGTAATCTCTGTATAAAGTATAGACGCCAGTACTCTGTATAAAGAGATTAAGTAATCGCTATATAAAGTAAAGGGGCCAGTAATCGCTGTATAAAATATAGAGGCCAGTAATTGCTGTATAAAGTATAGGGGGCCAGTAATCTCTGTATAAAGTATAGAGGCCAGTAATTGCTATATAAAGTATAGGGACCAGTAATTGCTATAAAAAGTAAAGGGACCGTAATTGCTTATAAAGTATAGACGCCAGTTATCGCTGTATAAAATATAGGGGCCAGTAATTGCTGTATAAAGTAAAGGGTCAGTAATTGCTGTATAAAGTATAGTAACATAGTAATTGAGGATGAATAAAGACATATGTCCATCAAGTCCAACCTTTTCACCCTAATTTTTAACCCTACCTAAGGCTGAGGCCACACTGCAACGCACAAGAAAAGCGCACGCGATTGTGTGCGCTTTTCTTGTGCGTTCGTGTTTGCGTTCACGTTTTGTGCATACGTTAATGCACAAAATGGTGAACGCATGCACTACCAAAACGCGAACGGACGCGCAATCGCATACACATCGGAAATCGCAGGAATTTTCGCGTTCCCGCGATTTCCATTTTAGCGAAAATCATGGATGCAATGGATGCGAGCGTGAAACGCATGCGCAAACGCTGAAAAACACGCTAGTGTGGCCTAGCCCTAACAGTTGATCGAGGAAGGCAAAAAAAAAACGCTAAAAAAGGGGGGGAAATTCCTTCCTGACTCCAAATGGCAATTGGAAAGTATAGGGGCCAGTAATCCTGTATAAAGTATAGGGCCAGTAATCTGTATTAGTATAGGGGCCAGTAATCGCTGTATAAAGTATAGGGGCCAGTAATCGCTGTATTAAGTATAGGGGCCAGTAATTGCTGTATAAAGTATAGGGGCCAGTAATTTCTATATAAAGTATAGGGGCCAGTAATTGCTATATAAAATATAGGGGCCAGTAATTTCTATATAAAGTAAAGGGGCCAGTAATTGCTGTATAAAGTATAGGGGCCAGTAATTGCTGTATAAAGTATAGGGGCCAGTAATTTCTATATAAAGTATAGGGGCCAGTAATTGCTATATAAAATATAGGGGCCAGTAATTTCTATATAAAGTAAAGGGGTCAGTAATTTCTATATAAAGTATAGGGGCCAGTAATTGCTGTATAAAGTATGGGCCAGTAATTTCTATATAAAGTATAGGGGCCAGTAATTGCTGTATGGGCTCTACCCATACTATTTATCTGATTGGTTGTTGCACATTTATAGCATAGTCAAGATTTCCCCCATAGATTATGGCCAGATTAAGGGATTTGTATTCCATGAGAAACTGCACTGGGGGATTATTATGATCCTCTTTAGTTCTACTTTAGAATGCAGAAATGTATCTGTACACGTTAGTACTGTATTATTGGATGTCAGGAAGGCATTTTGTAGAAACACAGAAACTTATATGCTGACCTCCTGAGGTTAATATACATGACTCCTGTACTGGAACATTGGCTTGTTAGGGTGAATATACAGGCTTTATTAATGTTCGACTTTTTTGTCATTTGCATTTAATTACTTAATTACATAGAGCCGAGAATTTTGCTGCATATAATTTGTCCAACCAACCAGTTTTTTTTCTTAACACATCTCAAGGTCTCCGTTTCTCCTGGAGGGAAGGAGAGTAACGGAAAAACAAGGATGATAATGAGCAGGAGCTGCTTCGGAATGTAGTCTGACAGCAGTGAGAGCAATTAAACTGCAAACCAGAGGAGATGAGACTCTCCCAACTCTCCCTGTGATGTTTCATACACCTCTCTATTTTCTCTTCTATCAGCCAGCTTACTGTAGAAAACTTTAAAGGACAACTCCACCCTCATAGGAACATCTTTTAGAAATAATGGCCTTTTAAAATATGTTGATATCATAGTTTGTCCTATGAATTGATTAGTGTATGCCGCTATGCTTCTGGATGCCTCATGGAAACTGAGCAATTTAGAAACCTGTACTGAGCCTGTACTGAGCCTGAGCATGCTCAGAAGAGGCAGACAGGGATTTAACATTCAGTCAATGGCTGTGATTTCAACTGACAAATCCATAACTGACAGTTGCTAACTGTAAAACCAGGAAGCAGAAACAGGGCACAGGACATTGTGCAGGATTTTAAGTTAGACTTATATATTTCAGATTTCAAACTATTACTGTTTAGGTTTTGGGGGTGATTTACCTGTATGTAAATTTTCATTTTGGGTCTGGACTTGCCCTTTAACACCCTGCTACCTTTACCAATTACCATTCCAAAGACCAGTTTTGTACACTTACCTTAGGCCAAAAAGCCTCCCTATTGATTGGGCCAGAAGCAGGGGGACTAGACTGTGCGAATGCCATCTTCCTCCCAGTGACCAGGTAAGCATGGGTAGTATTATGGTAATCTATATTAAAATTTTACTTCAAAAAAAGTCAGATCTTATTCTTATTCTTCTCCTTGCCAAAATGTAAGTTTTAGTGGGGTAAATAAGTTTTCCTTTACCCTTCTATAGTTGCAGACTTGACACTTTTTATTGACCCCCCTGGTAGGATGAACTTTACCATAGTCTCAAACCTGTTCTATCAGCCACCTGTAGCCCCAACTACCAAATCTATAATCCTGTAGTGGCAGTATTTTCCAATCATTATAAACCCTCATGGCGGTGTCACCCCCAACTTCCCACAGCTGATCCTCTCAACACCTTAAAGCAGCAGTTTGCCAGCCCATCATTTTTAACTGCCATTTTTAGATTTAATTGAACAGTTCAGATACAGTATATTGTAAATATACTATATATTTGTCCAGATTATTGTCATCCACTACCCTTTACCATTAGAAATGGCTTTCCCTAGTAATTGGACTCACTGGTTATGGTATGTAAATCAGGTCATTTACATTGAACTTTTGGAAACCTGCTCATGTTGAGAGGAGTGGTTGATCAATGTTAATTACATTTGGCTTGGCCTGTTGTGAAGCACACTTAGTCCCTTTATATTTGTTCACCTATTTGAATTTATTCTTTTTTTTTTTTCGATTCAGAAACGTGAAGCATGATCATCAGACCATACCCAGCTGTGTCAGAATTCGATTCTCCCGTCTCCCGTCGACCTTGTGCAATGTTCTTCATTTGCATAATAATGACCTATACATCTAGAAGGTGACAGCTGATTTTTTTCCCTCCCCAGACTGATGATGGGATTGGCGTATGAGCGGTTTCATTGTAATGCATCAAATGTTAACTCTTTTGGCTTGTGTCTATTAATATAGGGATTTCTATGTAAGATTGTTAATGACTTAAAAAAACATCTTGGATGGCCAATTAGAGCAATATAGTACAGTCTCCCTTATAATACCAAACAGCTAATAATGAAGTAAAAAAAATACATTTTTTTTAACCAATAAAATTCATCTGGGCACTGATGTCAGAAGGAAAACGTGGTACTTGTTACTCTATTTAGCATTCCTAAAGGTATCTTTGTCATAAAACAAAAAAGAGAAAAAACATATAATTTCATACCCCCAAAAGTCAGCAGGTTGGGTGTTCTGAAAGCATAGTGTGGGTGATCTGTGCCCAGGGCAGTCTGGAGACAGGACTGGGTGGGTGTGAATAGGCTCTGCCCACATTCTGCTCTTGGCATCTGGAGAGTGGGAGACGTGTAAGTAAAATTAACCAATTTTCACCTAAACTGGTTCATAGATTGATGTAGATGTGTATGTAAACTTTGGCAAGACTGATCTGTAAATCTTGAGTCTATGCTGAATACTTAGCACATATTTACTAAAAATAGCACAGCTCCATACAATCACAGAGGTCTTTTTAATTTTTAGTGCAGTCTGGTCTGAACATAGCCTAGGGTACAGTAACCTAATGTCATGCAGAGTGCTATTTTAAAAGTGAAAAAGACCTCTGTGAATTCGAAACATTCTGCTAGTTATTTTTGAGAAGTTAAGACAGCAGTCTAGGCAGTGATTCCCAAACCATTCGGACTCTTGGCATTGCAAATTTTTCTCACAGCATGCCTGGGTTCTTTTTGTTGGACATAATGTAATTAGCCATATTTTTACATTTACAATATAGAAGATTATAATAAATACAGTATAAATTTACAATTGCTGCATTTAATTATAATATATTTTTAAATCACCAGGTACAAAAATTAAGTTTTACTGGTTAATAATTTCCACTACTAAAACCCTATAATCCACCTTAGCTGGTTGGCACTTCACATGCTCTGTAGTACTCATTAGATCAAAACTAGGAAGTTCAGCTTTGCTTCCTAGAAGCCGACAGCCAATTACAAACAGACACAGAGTACTTCCTGACAAAGAACAAGATTTAAGTTTTTGTATAAACATATTTAAATGCCTTGTCTTTTTAATAATATTTAATATATATTCCTTTGCTTTTCAAACAAAAGTTAACTTTGCAATGTATTTTAAGCTAGCATGATTTAAAGGGGAACTGCGGTCATAATATTAGTTTCCCTTTTTATCTGCAGTGGGTACATGCTCAGTGCAGGAGAGTGACTTATGGGAGGGAGGGGAAAGAATAGCACAGCCAACTGCAGGAAGTGTTTAAATTTTGTATTTTTGTCTTTTTAAATGCTTCCACTCGTGGGCCCTGTGCCCCTCCCACTCACTTGCCCCATGGACCGTCCCCTAGCAGGCCCCTTTGACCCCTTCCCTTGCACCCCCTGGCTCCTTTTCATGCGCCACCCTTGGCCCCTTTCTTGCAGCCCCCTGGCCCCATGGCCCTCCTCATGGGACAATCTGGCCCTCCCCTTACAGCCTCCCTTTGCCCTTCCCTTGCACTCCTCAGGACCCCTCCCACTGCAGCTCGTGGTCTGAGTGCCAGTGGGTGAGGGCCCTGAGCCCTGAGGAGGAGGAACAGGGAAGAGGACTGTCACCTGGTTCAGAGCAGGAAGTGCAGGGGACTGGTGATGCTGCTATCATATCACACACAAACATGTAACTATCTTAAAAATTATGCAAAAACAAAAATGAATGCGTAGAGAAGCACTACTTCAGTGAATATTTCTTTATTTGTGCAAAAACAACAGCATACAACGTTTCGGGACTCTAGGCCATTCCCAGACCCTTACCTGAGGAAGGGGCCTAGAGTCCCGAACGTTGTATGCTGTTGTTTTGCACAAATAAAGAAATATTCACTGAAGTAGTGTGCTCCTCTACTCTTTGCCAAGCCTTCTTAGTTACAGAATCTTTTTCTCACTGTTCTTAAGGGCAGGTCCACCCCAAAAATAATTTTTCAACACAGAGTACTGCCTACCTACTGACCCTGCATGGTAGGAAAAAATGATTTTAAATGCAAGTTCTATCTCCAGTTAACTGCTCCCCCTCTTCCTCCTCCTCTAAAATCATTCTCTTGACCCTGCACATCAGTGGTAATCATGAGATCGATTGGACATGAAGTTTAGTTCAAATTCGGACGAATGGACGATTGGACATGTTGGGAAGTTGTCACGATGAACTGTCAGCCGCAGCTACTTTTGCCATACCCTCAGTCCTTCATCCTGACCGACTGGTCGGAATGCCAACGTTTTTGGACGAAGCATCTAATGGTGTGCACCCAGTTTAAGGCACAAAACAGCATGTGCATGCAGACAAATGTGCACGCATTGCACTAGCAAGTTTAGTAGCACGCTCCTAGGTAAATTGAAATGCTTACCTAAAATGGCTAATCTGGAGGCAGATTAAACCTTTTTTACATTGGACAAGCAGTGATTGAAAGGGGATATGGGGCCATATTTATTTATCTGCAGTATTGGAAGCTTCCAAAAGGTTAGTGTAAAAGTACGGCCACACATTTATGAGTGCAATCGTTTACTGCAATGGTATTGTATTGGTGATGCGTGCAATCGTACATTTACCGCAATGGTATGTATGGCGATGCGCGAGATTGTACATTTACCGCAATGGTATCATTGGCTCTTGTACAATTACTAGTAGATTGGGTTACTTCCGTGCTATGGTGGTGGTAGGGAATGTCTACTTGAGTAGGGTGGCTGCACTGCAAGTTTCTGAATGTTTTATAAAATCTTTAAAAGTATCTTGCTTGCGCTTGGGGTATGGGTAGGGGAAGGTTAAACAAAAAGTAAAAAATAATAGGTTAAGATCAAGATCTCTGTAAAAATCAGTTTAAAATGACACTCCTAATATTAAAATTCTCCCTCACTTGTGCCTATCCACCACTAGCACTGCGGGGTTTACTCTGTGCTGTTCTGATGCTTGCTGTGTAGCTCCCAAAAACCTCTGCACACAGGAATAAGGTTGCCAACAAACTTTATTATAGCATTTAAAAACAATAAAAAGCACTAAAAAACCTTGCACAAACAGTCCATTAGCAGTGCACTTCTCTGCTATGGTGTGGCCACTTTAACTCGTGGTGGTTCTTGTGTGAGGCATAATCCACTTAGTAATGGCTTGTGAGGTAGTTCCTACGCATTTTGCTGTTTAAACCTTATAGCTTCATCAGTGATTCAATGAAGCTGTAAGATTAAACAGCGAAACGAGTAGGAACTACCCTCACAAGCCATTGGGCACAGCCCCAGACGGTAAGGGGGCCACGCTACAAGCCCACAACCACCACAATCGGCTACTGTTTGTTAACAGTGATCAGCTGTTAAAAGCCCGGACCCGAACCTCCAGAACGAACCGGAAGTTCAGGTCCAGTCTTTTCAACATTTGATCACCCGTATGTTTCCTTAATACGTGCTATCATCTGTTTAAAGATGGGGGGCCAGGCCCTGCAGTTACGCCCCTGGTGTTAATATGTATAGTTCTTGTGTTCAGGAGATCTTTTCCAATTGCCATTTGGAGTTAGGAAGGAACTTCCCCCTTTTCCACTATTTTTTTGCCTTACTTACATGTGTGATCGGGGGTCCTACACCCGGGCCTTTTATCGGCCGTAACAAACTGTCGTACACATCGTGCGTTGCGTGTCTGGACCCGCGATCGCGCGTGTGTACGAACCTTTAGGTAAAAAGCTGGACTACATGGATGTATGTCTTTATTCAACCTCCATTTCTACTGTAAGTCACTAAGTAAAATGTTTGTGTGGTAATATATCTAGGTGCCACAAGAGAGCAGTGTTGCTTCACTTCCACACATTTTCGCATCAAATTTTTTTCAATGTAAATGGAGAAGTTTTTTCCCAGTCCGATTAGCCTTCAGAATAGATAAAAAATAACTACTAAGCTGAGAAATGTATTTATCATGAAGATTAGGAATAATCAAAAAACAAGCTTGTGAGGATGCTATTGCACCAGAGGGGAACGCACCTAAGTTTGCAGGGGGCCTTGAGCTAAATCAATAGAATTTGCCTATGTTGATCGTGCCCATACAACTTCATCATCAGAGGCCAATTAGGATGATTAACAAATCACACTTAGATTGTGAGCTCTTTGGGCAGGGATTTCTTTCCTAATGTGTCAAGGCACACCACAATTATTACATTATTTATAATGCACATCGTTGCATACTAAAGTGGTGCCTTGAATAACTATATATACATACATACATTACATTATTGATTTATTTGTTTGGGAGAACATACATAAATACATTTATTGTTTCTCTATACTTTAGTATAGATATCTGCTAATGAGCCAAATAATTTTCATGCAGAACCAATCAATCCCACTAGGATTTGCCTATTATTAGGTGTTATTTCTAGATTCGGTTAAAGGGCTGTCCAGCCAAAAAATAATTCAGTTTTTTTTAGCCTAATTACCCCCCAAAGGTTTGTTGCATTTAAAACCTTACCTTATCTGACGTCCCAGGCTGAGATATGCTTACTTTGAGTGCACTGATCCCTCGCCAGAAGTCCTGCCTCCTGCCTTCTTCAGGGTCATTCATAGTGCGACGGTGGCATTATGTCCAAAGCTTGACAATCCATACCCAAAAGTGCTGGCTATGAGCGCGCTCTGCTCCTGCATGCTTGTAACCATCTTCACACAATACAGGAGGCAGGGCTTCTGGCAAGGGATCGGCTGAACCAAAGTAAGTATATCTCAGCATGGGAGCGTTGGATCAACTAAGGTTTAAACTCAACTAAGCTTTTGGGGGTAATTAGGCAAAAGACACTGACTTATTTTTGTAGCTGGACATGCCCATTAAACAAACAACAGAGACACAGACTGTATAGACCTAAGCCTCCAAGGTGTACCCTGAGGCCAAAAGAACACTGCCAACAAAACCATCATTCAACCTTTTAAGGAGGATTAGTCATCCGTGGGATCCGACAAACTTTAGAGTGCTCCTGGTGAAACATGTCTGAATTCAAGGAAAATCATTCACAACTATAATACTTCATCCTTTTGGTATTAAACCCTCAGGAGACCATCAGCTAATAAAACCCTGAAAGTGTCATTTGGCAAAAAAAACATCTCCTGTGAAAAATTTGCTCTGAACTCTCATATATCTAAAGAAGCAATGAAAACACCCATGACTGGATTACTCAAAGGCTTTTGTTGGATCAAAAACAAAAGCAATTGATATGCAAGATTAGAATATGAAACTGTACCCCCTTCCCCTTCCAAAGTACCCCATAAGCTAGCTGAGGTGGAACTACTACAAGAGAGGACCAAACTCTGCCCTCTGTGCACTGGACATATTTTGGGCCATCACAGGGCCTTTTCAAGTGTGAAAGCCTAATTGATTACACAGATTTACACTTTTACAGTACTGGCAGTTCAGCTCAGGTGGAGGAAGTCCCTATAATTTCAACAATGTTATGGCTGCTCTGGGTAAAACCAGCAGATTCTATCTATGCTACTACTGTATATAGAATGTGCTGGTTCACTTTTTCACTTGATCTGCCACTCCCCACTCCAAATTCCTAATGAATTTGGCAAAATGAATTTGGAACCAGTAAAGCTGGTTATCAACACCCTCCTCCATTGCCTTGAGTGTCGGACTGGCCCCTACAGGGTTTCAGGGGAACCCCCGGTGGGGACCACAGCCCACACATCCAAGAAAACAGCAAAAACTGCTAATATTTAAACACAGAGCCAAAGGGACATTAGGAAATATAACAATTTCAATAACAATAAATGACATAAGATAGATTTGTAATTTGTGATCATAGAGATATGAAATGAAGGTGGGCCCTGTACTTGTCCTGGTAGGCCCTTGGTCTCAGATTTCCTGGTGGGTCCCAACAGTCAGTCCAACAATGATTGCCTTTGAACACTACAGTGTGTAATAGGTAAAATATTTGTGTAAAGATTTAAAGGGCTGTCCACGCCAAAACAATAATTCATACTAGCTAGCTTACCCCCCCAAAAAAACCTTGTAGTTACACACCTTAAAAGTGTATTTTAATTGTATCAGTAAAAAATGCAGTTCCCATGATGTCACATATGTTCTGAGAGCTTTGACATCACTGAAGGACTTACCCGGGGACTTTTCTTCTGAGCATGCGTCAAAGCTCTCAGAGCATACCCGTTGTTCTGGTGAATTGATTGAGATTTTCCAGAAATCACTGGCAATTTTGAGGTGTGTTACTTCAAGAGGTCGTGAGGCAGGGGCCTGCCCCCCCCCCCCAGATTGAGGCTGGACCTGACCCACTCACCTCCCCCCTCTCACTGAGGTCTACTATTGGCTGTTTTTAAACAGCTGATGGTGCATATAAGGAAACAAATGCCAATCAGCGTTTAAAAGACCAACCCGAACTTCCTGTTCAGTTCCGGAAGTCCGGTACAGTCTTTTAAACACGTGATCGTGGAGGTTGGCTGGGGCCTTCTTACAGTGTGGGTCCCCCCGCAGTGGTGGCAGGGGACAGTAGTTACGCATCTTGAGGTTTTGAGGGGTTTATCAAGCTCATAAATTCACTTGTCAACTTTTCCATTTGGATGCACACATATTTATAATCTTTCCATAGAACATGGATTCTCTTCAAAAAATGTATAACTTGGAGAATCAGGGCCCATTAAAACATTGTGTGAAACCTGAGTGCATCATGCATGCTCATGATATAATACACAATAGTCTCAGCAAGATAAGGTTATTAATGATATGGTTATATCATACCATTTTGGGGATAGGTCTGTATTCTGGTGGCAGGTGCAGAGTCTGTACTTTCTATTGTGAAATGCATCATGGTGGCTGCATATGTATTGGGAATTGGAATACATGGTATACTGTACCTAGATGTCCATTTAAAGTGACACTGATAGAACTGCTGCATATTAACATCCATTTAAATTGAAACCTCTCAGGCCAGTCCCCAAACTACCTTTGAACCTGTAGACTGTCAACATTGCCTTGATTTAATGGTAAACTAATATAGAAGAATTGCAGAACCTAATGTAGTTTATTTCAGTTATAAAAAGTCTTAATTTCTAATATTATAGAGACCAATAGCAATTTCTGGGCAAACGGCACTTTAACCCAGCCTAAAATGAGAACAGATTTTGTGCACTAACAAGATAACAAATGTGTAAGTTATTAGATCTCACTGGGTTTAAGGGTAAAATATGTAAAAAAATTGTTTTTTATTTCTTGCTAAATGTCATTATTTTCTTACATATTTATTTATAGAAAGCTTAATTTTATGCACAAAATGTTTCTATTTCTATTGTTTCTACAATAGATATAGAACAACATTACCGACACATATAGGTACCCAAGTTTTTCTCTCTAGGAGCCCCCCCCATCTAAAATGGCACTTTCTAAATTTTCTATCAGATTAAATTTATAAGCATTTGCAGTGCTTATACATTTTAGAAACGACCCCCAGGTTGTTAAAGTTATAGTTGGGTAAGTTTTGATCAAAATGCAAATACACGACATAGTGTTAATTAAATTGTAAATTTTTTCTCAAATTTCCCTTTTCTCCAAAAATAACAAACCAGAGACAAAATCAAAAAGGATTTCAAACCGAATTGAAGCCTTGCATCTCTAAAATGGTAGCCATTGCATTGGTGTACATAGAAACGTGGCCACCAACTAGCTCCAAATAGGACATATGCATGAGTGCAATTACTATGTGTAAGTACTATGTATTTTGAACAGCCCCACTTTTTCAAAAAGAAGCACCCCAAAATTGAAAAAAACCCCCCACAAATGATATATTTTTGGAATCTGAAGACCTTTGCTATGTAATGGTTCCATTCTTTCATACATACTATGCAGGTTTCTGGGCACATTTTTCTGAAAACAGGGAAGGAAGAGATAATTCAAAGTTAGAAATCCTAACTTAACCCACTAGACAAGTAAAATAACCCTTTAAATGTCAATCTACCACATCTCCTAAATCAAACAGTATGCCATATGCGTGGGTGCACATAGAGACATTGTCACCAACTAATTTAAAATGGGACATATGCATAAGTGCAATTAAAAAAAAAAAAACAAAGTGTTCTGTATTTTTAACAGCCTCCACTTTTCAAAGAAAACACCCCTCAAACTTTAGAGAAACCACCATAACTATGTATTTTTGGAATCTACACACTTCAGCAATGTAATAGTGCCATTTTTTTATACATACATGCCAAATTCCAGATACAGTTGTCCATATAGTAATCCAGGCTTTTAGGAGATTTTGTGAAAAATGGAAAGAAAAAAGATAATTCAAAGTTAGAAATCTTACCTACACCCACATGACAAGTAAAAAAAACAACTAACATATCATTCTGACACATGTCGTTCACAGCCTGGTAACTATAGACCTGTAAGACTAACATCAGTGATAGGGAAGGGGATGGAAACTTGTAAGGGATCATATGCTTGACTTTGGGCATATTTATAAAGAAACGATGTTAGCCGCAAAAAAATTACCGCCGCACATCGCGGCCGCGAAATAGCGCTATCTCCGTATTTATAACGGCGAGCGATATTCCCGCGATACCTATCGGCGGCCGCGATGTGCTGCGGTAATTTTAAGTCCCTCGCGGCGATACTGTATAGTTCGCCGCAAGGGACTTAAAATCCCTTCCGACGCCGGTCCTAAGGGGAGCGGGGCATACGCCCACCCCGCCACACCACCCCGCGGCGGCAGGCGCGACCACCCGCCGCCGCCGCCGTTCCCAGCAGCCCCTCCCAAACCCGTTCCCCGTTCGCGGCAATCTCGGAACGGGAGGCTAGGAGGGGCTGCCGGGAAGGGGCCGCAGCAGGTGGTCGCGACCACCCCCGCGCACCCCCTCCCCGGCAACCCCTCCAGCCCCCCGCCCCGGCCGCTCCCGGGAGGGGACGGGACGGAGCCGCTGGGGGGGTGGAGACCTCCCTCCAGCGGGGCCCTGAGAAGGGCCCCTTTTGGGGCTTAGGGGTCCCGCAGCTGAAACCGGGACCCCCGTGCGGCTCTTAAAAGAGCCCTTGGGCGACGTCTTCTTTCTTCCAGTCCCAGCGACACCAGCTCCGCCGAGGCCGCCGACCCCCGAGAGTACCCCTGCGGCCGCCAGGGGTACCCCCGGCGGGCGCCGGCGACCTCAACGAGGCCGATGTTGCCGCGTCTTGATCCGACGCGACGTCTTCGGGCTGGCGACACCAACCCCCTCAGGTCGCCGATGCCAGGCAGACTCACTGCGCGCCAGTGAGCCTGCTGGCACCGCCGGCCTCAGCGGAGCCGATGTTGCCAGCCGCTTCAATTTTTGGTCATTTTTAATACTGCTTTACATTAACCAATCAGATTTTGAAAGTTCTGAAATCTGATTGGTTAATGTAAGCAAGTATTAAAAATTGACCAATCAGAAACGGATTATGGATTTCTGCAAACCTATATAAAGAGGACTTTCCGCCGCGGAACTCAGATGCCATCGCAGTAGATGGCTGAAGAAAGAAGCGGCTGGCAACATCGGCTCCGCTGAGGCCGGGGTGTGTGCCAGCGGGCTCACTGCTGGCCGCAGTGAGTCTGCCTGGCATCGGCGACCTGAGTGGGGTTGGTGTCGCCGCCCGAAGACGTCGCCCAAGGGTCTTTTAAGAGCCGCACTGGGGGTCCCGGTTCGAGCTGCGGGACCCCCGCCAAAGGCACTTATCAGTGCCGCAAGGGCACTTGTCAGGCCGCAATGGCCCTTACAAGGTCCGGGGAGGGGTCCTGTTTCGAGCTGCGGGACCCCTAAGCCCCGAAGGGTCTTGTTAGAGCCGCAAGGGCACTTGTAAGTGCCGCAAAGGCCCTGATAGGGCGGGGAGGGGGGTCCCGGTTCGAGCTGCGGGACCCCTTAAGCCCCAAAAGGCTCTTTTCAGAGCCGCAAGGGCACTTGTAAGTGCGCAAGGGCCCTTATAAGGGCCGGGGAGGGGGATCCCGGTTCGAGCTGCGGGACCCCCTAAGCCCCAAAAGGCCCTTCTCAGGGCCGCCGGAGGGAGCCTCCACCCCTCCCATAGAGGCCAGTAATTGCTATATAAAGTATAGGGACCAGTAATTGCTATAAAAAGTAAAGGGACCAGTAATTGCTGTATAAAGTATAGACGCCAGTTATCGCTGTATAAAATATAGGGGCCAGTAATTGCTGTATAAAGTAAAGGGGTCAGTAATTGCTGTATAAAGTATAGTAACATAGTAATTGAGGATGAATAAAGACATATGTCCATCAAGTCCAACCTTTTCACCCTAATTTTTAACCCTACCTAAGGCTGAGGCCACACTGCAACGCACAAGAAAAGCGCACGCGATTGTGTGCGCTTTTCTTGTGCGTTCGTGTTTGCGTTCACGTTTTGTGCATACGTTAATGCACCAAAAATGGTGAACGCATGTACTACCAAAACGCGAACGGACGCGCAATCGCATACACATCGGAAATCGCAGGAATTTTCGCGTTCCCGCGATTTCCATTTTAGCGAAAATCGTGGATGCAATGGATGCGAGCGTGAAACGCATGCGCAAACGCGTGAAAAACACGCTAGTGTGGCCTAGCCCTAACAGTTGATCGAGGAAGGCAAAAAAAAAACGCTAAAAAAGGGGGGGAAATTCCTTCCTGACTCCAAATGGCAATTGGAAAGTATAGGGGCCAGTAATCGCTGTATAAAGTATAGGGGCCAGTAATCGCTGTATTAAGTATAGGGGCCAGTAATCGCTGTATAAAGTATAGGGGCCAGTAATCGCTGTATGAAGTATAGGGGCCAGTAATTGCTGTATAAAGTATAGGGGCCAGTAATTGCTATATAAAATATAGGGGCCAGTAATTGCTGTATAAAGTATAAGGTGCAGAAATCGCTATACGAAGTATAGGGGCCAGTAATTGCTGTATAAAGTATAGGTGGGGGGCCGTAATTTCTATATAAAGTAGGGGCCAGTAATTGCTATATAAAATATAGGGGCCAGTAATTTTTCTATAAAAGTAAAGGGGTCCATAATTGCTGTATAAAGTATAGGGGCCAGTAATTTCTATATAAAGTATAGGGGCCAGTAATTGCTGTATAAAGTATAGGGGCCAGTAATTTCTATATAAAGTATAGGGGCCAGTAATTGCTGTATGGGCTCTACCCATACTATTTATCTGATTGGTTGTTGCACATTTATAGCATAGTCAAGATTTCCCCCCATAGATTATGGCCAGATTAAGGGATTTGTATTCCATGAGAAACTGCACTGGGGGATTATTATGATCCTCTTTAGTTCTACTTTAGAATGCAGAAATGTATCTGTACACGTATAGTACTGTATTATTGGGATGTCAGGAAGGCATTTTGTAGAAACACAGAAACTTATATGCTGACCTGCCTGAGGTTAATATACATGACTCCTGTACTGGAACATTGGCTTGTTAGGGTGAATATACAGGCTTTATTAATGTTCGACTTTTTTGTCATTTGCATTTAATTACTTAATTACATAGAGCCGAGAATTTTGCTGCATATAATTTGTCCAACCAACCAGTTTTTTTTCTTAACACATCTCAAGGTCTCCGTTTCTCCTGGAGGGAATGAGAGTAACGGAAAAACAAGGATGATAAATGAGCCAGGAGCTGCTTCGGAATGTAGTCTGACAGCAGTGAGAGCAATTAAACTGCAAACCAGAGGAGATGGAGACTCTCCCAACTCTCCCTGTGATGTTTCATACACCTCTCTATTTTCTCTTCTATCAGCCAGCATTACTGTAGAAAACTTTAAAGGACAACTCCACCCTCATAGGAACATCTTTTAGAAATAATGGCCTTTTTAAAATATGTTGATATATCATAGTTTGTCCTATGAATTGATTAGTGTATGCCTGCTATGCTTCTGGATGCCTCATGGAAACTGAGCAATTTAGAAACCTGTACTGAGCCTGTACTGAGCCTGAGCATGCTCAGAAGAGGCAGACAGGGATTTAACATTCAGTCAATGGCTGTGATTTCAACTGACAAATCCATAACTGACAGTTGCTAACTGTAAGAACCAGGAAGCAGAAACAGGGGCAACAGGACATTGTGCAGGATTTTAAGTTAGACTTATATATATTTCAGATTTCAAACTATTACTGTTTAGGGTTTTGGGGGGTGATTTACCTGTATGTAAATTTTCATTTTGGGTCTGGACTTGCCCTTTAACACCCTGCTACCTTTACCAATTACCATTCCAAAAGACCAGTTTTGTACACTTACCTTAGAGGCCAAAAAGCCTCCCTATTGATTGGGCCAGAAGCAGGGGGACTAGACTGTGCGAATGCCATCTTCCTCCCAGTGACCAGGTAAGCATGGGTAGTATTATGGTAATCTATATTAAAATTTTACTTCAAAAAAAGTCAGATCTTATTCTTATTCTTCTCCTTGCCAAAATGTAAGTTTTAGTGGGGTAAATAAGTTTTCCTTTACCCTTCTATAGTTGCAGACTTGACACTTTTTATTGACCCCCCTGGTAGGATGAAAGCTTTACCATAGTCTCAAACCTGTTCTATCAGCCACCTGTAGCCCCAACTACCAAATCTATAATCCTGTAGTGGCAGTATTTTTCCAATCATTATAAACTCCTCATGGCGGTGTCACCCACCAACTTCCCACAGCTGATCCTCTCAACACCTTAAAGCAGCAGTTTGCCAGCCCATCATAATTTTAACTGCCATTTTTAGATTTAATTTGAACAGTTCAGATGACAGTATATTGTAAATAATTACTATATATTTGTCCAGATTATTGTCATCCACTACCCTTTACCATTAGAAATGGCTTTTCCCTAGTAATTGGACTCACTGGTTATGGTTATGTAAATCAGGTCATTTTACATTGAACTTTTGGAAACCTGCTCATGTTGAGAGGAGCTGTTGATCAATGTTAATTACATTTGGCTTGGCCTGTTGTGAAGCACACTTAGTCCCTTTATATTTGTTCACCTATTTGAATTTATTCTTTTTTTTTTTCTGATTCAGAAACGTGAAGCATGATCATCAGACCATACCCAGCTGTGTCAGAATTCGATTCTCCCGTCTCCCGTCGACCTTGTGCAATGTTCTTCATTTGCATAATAATGACCTATACATCTAGAAGGTGACAGCTGATTTTTTTCCCTCCCCAGACTGATGATGGGATTGGCGCTATGAGCTGGTTTCATTGTAATGCATCAAATGTTAACTCTTTTGGCTTGTGTCTATTAATATAGGGATTTCTATGTAAGATTGTTAATGACTTAAAAAAACATCTTGGATGGCCAATTAGAGCAAATATAGTACAGTCTCCCTTATAATACCAAACAGCTAATAATGAAGTAAAAATAAATACATTTGTTTTTAACCAAATAAAATTCATCTGGGACACTGATGTCAGAAGGAAAACGTGGTACTTGTTACTCTATTTAGCATTCCTAAAGGTAATCATTGTTCATAAAACATAAAAAAGAGAAAAAACATATAATTTCATACCCCCAAAAGTCAGCAGGTTGGGTGTTCTGAAAGCATAGTGTGGGTGATCTGTGCCCAGGGCAGTCTGGAGACAGGACTGGGTGGGGTGTGAATAGGCTCTGCCCACATTCTGCTCTTGGCATCTGGAGAGTTGGGAGACGTGTAAGTAAAATTAACCAATTTTCACCTAAACTGGTTCATGAGATTGATGTAGATGTGTATGTAAACTTTGGCAAGACTGATCTGTAAATCTTGAGTCTATGCTGAATACTTAGCACATATTTACTAAAAATAGCACAGCTCCATACAATCACAGAGGTCTTTTTAATTTTTTAAGTGCAGTCTGGTCTGAACATAGCCTAGGGTACAGTAACCTAATGTCATGCAGAGTGCTATTTTAAAAGTGAAAAAGACCTCTGTGAATTCGAAACATTCTGCTAGTTATTTTTGAGAAAGTTAAGACAGCAGTCTAGGCAGTGATTCCCAAACCATTCGGACTCTTGGCATTGCAAATTTTTCTCACAGCATGCCTGGGTTCTTTTTGTTGGACATAATGTAATTAGCCATATTTTATACATTATACAATATAGAAGATTATAATAAATACAGTATAAATTTACAATATGCTGCATTTAATTATAATATATTTTTAAATCACCAGGTACAAAAATTTAAGTTTTACTGGTTAATAATTTCCACTACTAAAACGCCTATAATCCACCTTAGCTGGTTGGCACTTCACATGCTCTGTAGTACTCATTAGATCAAAACTAGGAAGTTGCAGCTTTGCTTCCTAGAAGCCGACAGCCAATTACAAAACAGTACAGAGATACTTCCTGACAAAGAACAAGAATTTAAGTTTTTGTATAAACATATTTAAATGCTCTTGTCTTTTAATAATAATTTTAATAATATATTCCTTTGCTTTTCAAACAAAAGTTAACTTTGCAATGTATTTTAAGCTAGCATGATTTCAAAGGGGAACTGCGGTCATAAATATTAGTTTCCCTTTTTATCTGCAGTGGGTACATGCTCAGTGCAGGAGAGTGACTTATGGGAGGGAGGGGAAAGAATAGCACAGCCAACTGCAGGAAGTGTTTAAAGTTTGTAATTTTTGTCTTTTTTAAATGCTTCCACTCGTGGGCCCTGTGCCCCTCCCACTCACTTGCCCCATGGACCGTCCCCTAGCAGGCCCCCTTTGACCCCTTCCCTTGCAGCCCCCTTGGCTCCTTTTCATGCAGCCACCCTTGGCCCCTTTCTTGCAGCCCCCTGGGCCCCATGGCCCCTCCAACTCATGGGACAATCATGGCCCCTCCCCTTACAGGCCTCCCTTTGCCCCTTCCCTTGCAGCTCCTCATGACCCCTCCCACTTGCAGGCTCCGTGGTCTGAGGTGCCAGTGGGTGAGGGACCATGGAGGCCCATGAGGAGGACAGGGAAGAGGGACTGTCACCTGGTTTCAGAGCAGGAAGTGCAGGGGATCTGGTGTGCTGCTATCATATCACACACAAACATGTAATATCTTAAAAATTATGCAAAAACAAAATGAATGCGTAGAGAAGCACACTACTTCAGTGAATATTTCTTTATTTGTGCAAAAACAACAGCATACAACGTTTCGGGACTCTAGGCCCCTTCCTCAGACCCCTTACCTGAGGAAGGGGCCTAGAGTCCCGAAACGTTGTATGCTGTTGTTTTTGCACAAATAAAGAAATATTCACTGAAGTAGTGTGCTCCTCTACTCTTTGCCAAGCCTTCTTAGTTACAGAATCTTTTTCTCACATGTTCTTAAAGGGCAGGTCCACCCCAAAAATAATTTTTCAACACAGAGTACTGCCTACCTTACTGACCCTAAATGCATGGTAGGAAAAAAAAATGATTTTAAATGCAAGTTCTATCTCCAGTTAACTGCTCCCCCTCTTCCTCCTCCTTCTATAAATCATTCTCTTGACCCTGCACATCAGTGGTAATCAGTGAGATCGATTGGACATGAAGTTTAGTTCAAATTCGGACGAATGGACGGTTGGACATGTTGGGAAGTTGTCACGATGAACTGTCAGCCGCAGCTACTTTTGCCATGACCCTCAGTCCTTCATCCTGACCGACTGGTCGGAAGTGCCAAACGTTTGGTTGGGACGAAGCATCTAATGGTGTGCACCCAGTTTAAGGCATCAAAACAGCATTGTGCATGGCAGACAAATGTGCACGCATTGCACTAATGCATGCAATAGTTTAGTAGCATGCTCCTAGGTAAATTGAAATGCTTACCTAAAATTGGCTAATCTGGAGGCAGATTAAACCTTTTTTACATTGGACAAGCAGTGATTGAAAGGGGATATGGGGCCATATTTATTTATCTGCAGTATTGGAAGCTTCCAAAAAGGTTAGTGTAAAAGTACGGCCACACATTTATGAGTGCAATCGTTTACTGCAATGGTATTGTATTGGTGATGCGTGCAATCGTACATTTACCGCAATGGTATTGTATTGGCGATGCGCGAGATTGTACATTTACCGCAATGGTATCATATTGGCTCTTGTACAATTACTAGTAGATTGGGTTACTTCCGTGCTATGGTGTGGTAGGGAATGTCTACTTGAGTAGGGTGGCTGCACTGCAAGTTGTCTGAATTGTTTATAAAATCTTTAAAAGTATCTTGCTTGCGCTTGGGGTATGGGTAGGGGAAGGGTTAAAACAAAAAGTAAAAAATAAATAGGTTAAGATCAAGATCTCTGTAAAAAATCAGTTTAAAATGACACTTCCATATATTAAAATTCTCCCTCACTTGTGCCTATCCACCACTAGCACTGCGGGGTTTACTCTGTGCTGTTCTGATGCTTGCTGTGTAGCTCCCAAAAACCTCTGCACACAGGAATAAGGTTGCCAACAAACTTTATTATAGCATTTAAAAACAATAAAAAGCACTAAAAAACCTTGCACAAACAGTCCATTAGCAGTTGCACCTCTCTGCTATGGTGTGGCCACTTTAACTCGTGGTGGTCTTGTGGTGAGGCATAATCCACTTAGTAATGGCTTGTGAGGTAGTTCCTACGCATTTTGCTGTTTTAAACCTTATAGCTTCATCAGTGATTCAATGAAGCTGTAGGATTAAAACAGCGAAACGAGTAGGAACTACCTCACAAGCCATTGGGCACAGCCCCAGACGGTAAGGGGGCCACGCTACAAGCCCACAACCACCACAATCGGCTACTGTTTGTTAACAGTGATCAGCTGTTTAAAAGCCCGGACCCGAACCTCCAGAACTGAACCGGAAGTTCAGGTCCAGTCTTTTCAACATTTGATCACCCGTATGTTTCCTTAATACGTGCTATCATCTGTTTAAAGATGGGGGGGCACGGGCCCCTGCAGTTACGCCCCTGGTGTTAATATGTATAGTTCTTGTTGTTCAGGAGATCTTTTCCAATTGCCATTTGGAGTTAGGAAGGAACTTCCCCCTTTTCCACTATTTTTTTGCCTTACTTACACGTGTGATCGGGGGTCCTACACCCGGGCCTTTTATCGGCCGTAACAAACGTTCGTACACATCGTGCGTTGCGTGTCTGGACCCGCGATCGCGCGTGTGTACGAACCTTTAGGTAAAAAGCTGGACTACATGGATGTATGTCTTTATTCAACCTCCATTTCTACTGTAAGTCACTAAGTAAAATGTTTTGTGGGGTAATATATCTAGGTGCCACAAGAGAGCAGTGTTGCTTAACATTCCACACATTTTCGCATCAAATTTTTTTCAATGTAAAATGGAGAAGTTTTTCCCAGTCCGATTAGCCTTCAGAATAGATAAAAAGATAACTACTAAGCTGAGAAATGTATTTATCATGAAGATTAGGAAATAATCAAAAAACAAGCTTGGTGAGGATGCTGATTGCACCAGAGGGGAACGCACCTAAGATTTGCAGGGGGCCTTGAGCTAAATCAATAGAATTTGCCTTATGTTGATCGTGCCCATACAACTTCATCATCAGAGGCCAATTAGGGATGATTAACAAATCACACTTAGATTGTGAGCTCTTTGGGGCAGGGATTTCTTTCCTAATGTGTCAAGGCACACCACAATTATTACACTGTAGTTTATAATGCACATCGCTGCATACTAAAGTGGTGCCTTATGAATAAAACTATATATACATACATACATTACATTATTGATTTATTTGTTTGGGAGAACATACATAAAGCTACATTTATTGTTTCTCTATACTTTAGTATAGATATCTGCTAATGAGCCAAATAAATTTTCATGCAGAACCAATCAATCCCACTAGGATTTGCCTATTATTAGGTGTGTATTTCTAGATTCGGTTAAAGGGCATGTCCAGCCAAAAAATAATTCAGTTTTTTTTAGCCTAATTACCCCCCAAAGGTTTGTTGCATTTAAACCTTACCTTAATCTGACGTCCCAGGCTGAGATATGCTTACTTTGAGTGCAGCTGATCCCTCGCCAGAAGTCCTGCCTCCTGCCTTCTTCAGGGTCATTCATAGTGCGACGGTGGCATTATGTCCAAAGCTTGACAATCCATACCCAAAAGTGCTGGCTATGAGCGCGCTCTGCTCCTGCATGCTTGTAACCATCTTCAAACACAATACAGGAGGCAGGGCTTCTGGCAAGGGATCGGCTGAACCAAAAGTAAGTATATCTCAGCATGGGAGCGTTGGATCAACGTAAGGTTTAAACTCAACTAAGCTTTTGGGGGGTAATTAGGCAAAAGACACTGACTTATTTTTGTAGCTGGACATGCCCATTAAACAAACAACAGAGACACAGACTGTATAGACCTAAGCCTCCAAGGTGTACCCTGAGGCCAAAGAGACACCTGCCAACAAACCATCATTCAACCTTTTAAGGAGGATTAGTCATCCGTGGGATCCGACAAACTTTTAGAGTGCTCCTGGTGAAAACATGTCTGAATTCAGAGGAAAATCATTCACAACTATAATACTTCATCCTTTTGGTATTAAACCCTCAGGAGACCATCAGCTAATAAAACCCTGAAAGTGTCATTTGGCAAAAAAACATCTCCTGTGAAAAATTTGCTCTGAACTTCTCATATATCTAAAGAAGCAATGAAAACACCCATGACTGGATTACTCAAAGGCTTTTGTTGGATCAAAAACAAAAAGCAATTGATATGCAAGATTAGAATATGAAACTGTACCCCCTTCCCCTTCCAAAGTACCCCATAAGCTAGCTGAGGTTGGAACTAGCTACAAGAGAGGACCAAACTCTGCCCTCTGTGCACTGGACATATTTTGGGCCATCACAGGGCCTTTTCAAGTGTGAAAGCCTAATTGATTACACAGATTTACACTTTTTACAGTACTGGCAGTTCAGCTCAGGTGGAGGAAGTCCCTATAATTTCAACAATGTTATGGCTGCTCTGGGTAAAACCAGCAGATTCTATCTATGCTACTACTGTATATAGAATGTGCTGGTTCACTTTTTCACTTGATCTGCCACTCCCCACTCCAAATTCCTAATGAATTTGGCAAAATGAATTTGGAACCAGTAAAGCTGGTATCAACACCCTCCTCCATTGCCTTGAGTGTCGGACTGGCCCCTACAGGGTTTCAGGGGAATCCCCCGGTGGGACCACAGCCCACACATCCAAGAAAACAGCAAAAACTGCTAATATTTAAACACAGAGCCAAAGGGACATTAGGAAATATAACAATTTCAATAACAATAAATGACAGTAAGATAGATTTGTAAATTTGTGATCATAGAGATATGAAATGATAGGTGGGCCCTGTACTTGTCCTGGTAGGCCCTTGGTCTCAGATTTCCTGGTGGGTCCCAACAGTCCAGTCCAACAATGATTGCCTTTGAACACTACAGTGTGTAAATAGGTAAAATATTTGTGTAAAGATTTAAAGGGCATGTCCACGCCAAAACAATAATTCATAACTAGCTAGCTTACCCCCCCAAGCTAGCTTACACACCTTAAAAGTGTATTTTAATTGTATCAGTAAAAAATGCAGTTCCCATGATGTCACATATGTTCTGAGAGCTTTGACATCACTGAAGGACTTACCCGGGGACTTTTCTTCTGAGCATGCGTCAAAGCTCTCAGAGCATACCCGTTGTTCTGGTGAATTGATTGAGATTTTCCAGAAATCACTGGCAATTTTGAGGTGTGTTACTTCAAAGGTCGTGAGGCAGGGGCCTGCCCCCCCCCCCCGCCAGATTGAGGCTGGACCCATGACCCACTCACCTCCCCTCCTCTCACTGAGGTCTACTATTGGCTGTTTTTAAACAGCTGATGGTGCATATGAAGGAAACAAATGCGCAATCAGCGGTTTAAAAGACCAGACCCGAACTTCCTGTTCAGTTCCGGAAGTCCGGGTACAGTCTTTTAAACAGCTGATCGTGGAGGTTGCTGTGGGCCTTCTTACAGTGTGGGTCCCCCCGCAGTGGTGGCAGGGGACAGTAGTTACGCATCTTGAGGTTTTGAGGGGTTATCAAGCTCATAAATTCACTTGTCAAACTTTTCCATTTGGATGCACACATATTTATAATCTTTCCATAGAACATGGATTCTCTTCAAAAAATGTATAACTTGGAGAATCAGGGCCCATTAAAACATTGTGTGAAACCTGAGTGCATCATGCATGCTCATGATATAATACACAATAGTCTCAGCAAGATAAGGTATATTAATGATATTGGTTATATGCATACCATTGTTTGGGGATAGGTCTGTATTCTGGTGGCAGGTGCAGAGTCTGTACTTTCTATTGTGAAATGCATCATGGTGGCTGCATATGTATTGGGAATTGGAATACATGGTATACTGTACCTAGATGTCCCAATTTAAAGTGACACTGATAGAACTGCTGCATATTGAACATCCATTTAAATTGAAACCTCTCAGGCCAGTCCCCAAAACTACCTTTGAACCTGTAGACTGTCAACATTGCCTTGATTTAATGGTAAACTAATATAGAAGAATTGCAGAACCTAATGTAGTTATATTTCAGTTATAAAAAGTCTTAATTTCTAATATTTATAGAGACCAATAGCAATTTCTGGGCAAACGGCACTTTTAACCCAGCCTAAAATGAGAACAGATTTTGTGCACGATAACAAGATAACAGAAATGTGTAAGTTATTAGATCTCACTGGGTTTAAGGGTAAAATATGTAAAAAAATTGTTTTTTATTTCTTGCTAAATGTCATTATTTTCTTACATATTTATTTATAGAAAGCTTAATTTTATGCACAAAATGTTTCTATTTCTATTGTTTCTACAATAGATATAGAACAACATTACCAGACACATATAGGTACCCAAGTTTTTCTCTCTAGGAGCCCCCCCCCCCCATCTAAAATGGCACTTTCTAAATTTCTATATCAGATTAAATTTATAAGCACATTTGACAGTGCTTATACATTTTAGAAACGACATACCCCCAGGTTGTTATAAGTTATAAGTTGGGTAAGTTTTGATCAAAATGCAAATACACGGACATAGATGTTAATTAAATTGTAAATTTATTTCTCAAATTTCCCCTTTTCTCCAAAAATAACAAACCAGAGACAAAATCAAAAAGGTATGCCATATGCATTGGTGTACATAGAAACGTGGCCACCAACTAGCTCCAAATAGGACATATGCATGAGTGCAATTACTATGTGTAAGTACTATGTATTTTGAACAGCCTCCACTTTTTCAAAAGAAGCACCCCCAAACTTGAAAAAATACCCCCCACAAATGATATATTTTTTGGAATCTGAAGACCTTTAGCTATGTAATGGTTCCATTCTTTCATACATACATGCAGGTTTCTGGGCACATTTTTCTGAAAACAGGGAAGGAAGAGATAATTCAAAGTTAGAAATCCTAACTTAACCCACTAGACAAGTAAAATAACCCTTTAAATGTCAATCTACCACATCTCCTAAATCAAACAGTATGCCATATGCGTGGGTGCACACAGAGACATTGTCACCAACTAATTTAAAATGGGACATATGCATAAGTGCAATTAAAAGAAAAAAAACCCAAAGTGTTCTGTATTTTTAACAGCCTCCACTTTTTCAAAGAAAACACCCCTCAAACTTTAGAGAAACCACCATAAACTATGTATTTTTGGAATCTACACACCTTCAGCAATGTAATAGTGCCATTTTTTTATACATACATGCCAAATTCCAGATACAGTTGTCCATATAGTAATCCAGGCTTTTAGGAGATTTTGTGAAAAATGGAAAGAAAAAGATAATTCAAAGTTAGAAAATCTTACCACACCCACATGACAAGTAAAAAAACAACTAAATATCATTCTGACACATGTCGTTCACAGCCTGGTAACTATGACCTGTAAGACTAACATAGTGATAGGGAAGGGGATGGAAACTTTGTAATGGGATCATATGCTTGACTTTGGGGCATATTTATAAAGAAACGATGTTAGCGCAAAAAAATTACCGCCGCACATCGCGGCCGCGAAAATAGCGCTATCTCCGTATTTATAACGGCGAGCGATATTCCGCGATACCTATCGCGGCCGCGATGTGCTGCGGTAATTTTAAGTCCCTTCGCGGCGATACTGTATAGTATCGCCGCGAAGGACTTAAAATCCCTTCCGACGCCGGTCCTAAGGGAGCGGGGATACGCCCACCCGCCCACACCCCCCGCGGCGGCAGCGGCGACCACCCGCCGCCGCCGCCGCTTCCCAGCAGCCCCTCCCAACCCGTTCCCCGTTGCGGCAATCTCGGAACGGGAGGCTAGGAGGGGCTGCCGGGAAGGGGCCGCAGCAGGTGGTCGCGACCACCCGCGCCGCACCCCCTCCCCGGCAACCCCTCCAAGCCCCCGCCCCGGCCGCTCCGGGGAGGGGACGGGACGGAGCCGCTGGGGGGGTGGAGACTCCCTCCAGCGGGGCCCTGAGAAGGGCCTTTTGGGGGCTTAGGGGGTCCCGCAGCTGAAACCGGGACCCCCAGTGCGGCTCTTAAAAGAGCCCTTGGGCGACGTCTTCTTCTTTCCAGTCCCAGCGACACCAGCTCCGCCGAGGCCGCCGACCCCGAGAGGTACCCCTGCGGCCGCCAGGGGTACCCCCGGGGGCGCCGGCGACCTCAACGAGGCCGATGGTGCCGGCGTCTTGATCCGACCGACGTCTTCGGGCTGGCGACACCAACCCCACTCAGGTCGCCGATGCCAGGCAGACTCACTGCGGCCGCCAGAGCCTGCTGGCACCGCCGGCCTCAGCGGACGATGTTGCAGCCGCTTCAATTTTTGGTCAATTTTTTAATACTTGCTTTACATTAACCAATCAGATTTCTGGAAAGTTCTGAAATCTGATTGGTTAATGTAAAGCAAGTATTAAAAATTGACCAATCAGAAACGGATTATGGATTTCTGCAAACCTATATAAAGAGGAGCTTTCCGCCGCGGAACTCAGAGCCATCGCAGTAGATGGCTGAAGAAAGAAGCGGCTGGCAACATCGGCTCCGCTGAGGCCGGCGGTGCCAGGGGCTACTGTCGGCCGCAGTGAGTCTGCCTGGCATCGGCGACCTGAGTGGGGTTGTGTCGCAGCCCGAAGACGTCGCCCAAGGGCTTTTTAAGAGCGCACTGGGGGTCCCGGTTCGAGCTGCGGGACCCCCGCCAAAGGCACTTATCAGTGCCGCAAGGGCACTTGTCAGTGCGCAAGGGCCCTTACAAGGTCCGGGGAGGGGGTCCTGTTTCGAGCTGCGGGACCCTAAGCCCCGAAGGGCTCTTGTTAGAGCCGCAAGGGCACTTGTAAGTGCCGCAAAGGCCCTGATAGGGCGGGGAGGGGGGTCCCGGTTCGAGCTGCGGGACCCTTAAGCCCCAAAAGGCTCTTTTCAGAGCCGCAAGGGCCATTGTAAGTGCCGCAAGGGCCCTTATAAGGGCCGGGAGGGGGGATCCCGGTGAGCTGCGGGACCCCCTAAGCCCCAAAAGGCCCTTCTCAGGGCCCCGCCGGAGGGAGCCTCCACCCTCCCAGCGGCTCCCTCCCTTCCCTCCCCGGAGCGGGGGGCGGGGGTTTGGGGGGGTTGCCGGGGAGGGGATGCGCGCGGCGGGTGGTCGCGACCACTGCTGCGGCCTTCCCGGCAGCCCCTCCTAACCTCCGTTCCGAGATCGCGCGAACGGGGAACGGGTTGGGAGGGGCTGCTGGAAGCGGCGGCGGCGGGTGGTCGCCGCTGCCGCCGCGGGGGTGTGGGCGGGGTGGGCGTGTTCCCGGGGCGGGTGCGACCACCCGCCGTGGGTTGCCTGCCCATCCCCGCCATGGGAGGTTAGTATTGGCCCGCGGGAGGTTAGATCGGCGACTTCGCCACCTTCAAGGTGGCGAAGTAAAACAGCCGATACTACCCGAGCGAAGCCAGTACCGCCGCTTATAAATAGAAGAGGCGGACGGGTAACAGGTAAGTATCGGCGCAAAAGGTTAACGCTTCGTTAACTTTTCGCGGCCGTTTTCGGTCTTTTATAAATCACGGTAAACGCCATTTATGCGTTAATGTCGCGAAAACGGCGCGAAAAGTTAAACGAACCTTTAAAAAATTGCCCCTTTGTCTCCAGAACAGATCTTATTAATAGTAGTCAGCATGGATTTATGAGAAATAGATTGTGCCAGACAAATTTACTTTGTTTTATGAGAAGTGAGTAAGAATTTAGATTCTGGCACAGCAGTAGATGTGGTATACTTGTATTTTGCTAAATCTACATTACTTAACATTTTAGTATTGTTTTACAAGAATGTCAGGAGTCAATTTTTCTTATTGTAGGTGAAATCTGGAAATGAAATTCCGCAAACCTCCCTTTTTATGACTGGTACTGAGGGACGCAAACATTTTTCCACACTTAACTTATTTAGAATTACTGCAATTATTGTAGTTCTTGTTGATCCAGGGATACTTTTTGATTGCCATTTGGAGTCAGGAAGGAATCCCCCCCCCCCATTTGTAGCTGTTTTACCCCCCTTCCTCTGGATTAATAGTTAGGTATAGTTAAAGAGTAGGGTGTAAAGGTTGGACTAGATGGACGTATGTCTTTATTCAATTACTATGTAACTATGTAACTGATCTTTAAAATTCAGTTCTGTCTCTTTTTGGTACATGTGCAAAATAGCCTGCATTTGTAGTTCAGGCTTAGTTTTACTTGAAATTGGTGGACTAATATTCTACATTTACTTTGATGTTGTGTGTGTTTCACTTGGACAATCCACTCCACTTTGGTAAGAACTTGTGTGACAAGTGAAAATTGACTGCCTCTGGCAGAATAATTATATGAGGGGAACTGATGGACATGGCAGCAACCTTGCATGCCCTTCTTCCTTATGTCAGAGCCACCAATAACACTGTTTTTAATGTCAGATCCCATAATGAGGTGATTGAGGTGTCTAGGTGGCCTGATGCACAGGACTCCCTGAAAAACTCTTTTAATAAGGTTTTCCTCAAGTAGCTCGAAATCTAAAGTAGCAGATAAGGCTGAAACTTGTATCTTGAGGGTACCCAAGCTCAACCCACTATCCAGCCTGTCCTGCAGGAACTCTAGACTCTGTGGTATTGATGACTTCAGAACTGAACATCCCCCAGATGTTTGCATATCTAGATGATGTGGATGCCTTCTGTGCCTTCAAAAGTGTCTCCATGACCTGGGAAGAACAGCCCAAATCATTACCCTCTCAAGTTCCAGGCTTCCAGATTGTAACTCCCTGGATTGGGGTGAAGCAGTTGGCCCTCTTGGAGCAAGTCCTTTTGGAAAAAGATTTGGGGGTTCTAGTAGATAACAGACTGTGCCAGACAGCAAACAATGCAGACCCCAATATTAATCACCCACTTTACAAGGCACTTATTTGTAATGCATGGTGCATATTTTGTAAAGCGTGGGCTTGACTATTCAGACAAATTAGACAAGTAGGGTCTGTTAACACTGGAGAAGTGGCGATTGCATGGGAATAAGATCACTTAATACAAATATATTAATGGGCTATATAGGTGATTTTAGAGGACTAGTTGACATCTTTTAAGATTAGAAGAAAATATGTTAGGAAAAGGTTATTTTCAGTGCAAACAGTAAAAACCTTCAAGCAGATGTTATTTTGGGAAGTTTATTGAATAGTTGGATAAGGCTGGATAAGGTTCTAAAATTCAAAAATATTGAAAATTACTGTTTTTAATGCATAGGTTTTCTATAGATCAACTGTTAGGTAGAGTTCAATAGAAGGCTATAAAGGTTTGACTAGATGAACGTATGTCTTTATTCAACCTGGAGAAACACCTTCTTATAACAGAAGGCATCTTGCAGTTTCATGCTATATGAATAGCATTGCCCACAAAAGAAAAACAAGAAGTCATTTCTTACTCACAGGTTCCCCAGAGTAAGGGGCGGAGATATGCAAAATACTGTTTCTCCATTTTCATGCTCAGTGGAGGGCTTTTTGCTCCTTTTGACCCCCCTCTCCCTAAGCTTTCTAGCTGCCTTGTCTACTGTACACCCAAGTCCTACACGATAGAGCCATGAATCTGTATCTTGCACTGATGAGATCTAACAAGATTGAAACATGTCAGGTCTGCAGGTCAGATGATTGACTCTATATATTAGGCTATATTGCATGTTATTAAGCCAGCGGTTCCGGACACATGCATAAGCTAAGGGACATAAAGGAGTATTTTGCATATCTTATTTAGATTTTGTGGGCAATGCTATTCATATAGCATGAGACTGCAAGATGCCTTCTGTTATAAGAAGGTGTTTCTCCATTTTTATGCTCAGTGGAGGGTTTTTTGCTCCTTTTGGCCCCCTCTCCCTAAGCTTTCTACCTGCCTTGTCTTCTTATTCAAACTCCAATACTATGTAGAATGGTTTGTGGGGGTAATACAATTATTTACCACAAGAGAGCTTTGTGCAGCCTTTAAGCCATATCCCAAGTTTATACATAAACTTTCCCTTTCTGGTTAGAACAGTTTTTCTTTTAATTTGGCTTTAAGAGCCAATTTACTGTTCTTTCTGTTTCTTCTTCTTCCATTTTATTCTATTTTGGACTGTATCTCCTCCCATAGTTTTTGAGCTAGAGACGTGAAATTCAGTACAGACACGCGGGGCATATAGGAGAAGTGTGCTATTACCTAGCTATGGAATCCACAGAAGCGTTACGCCGTTATTGACGAATTACAGGGCATTTTTTACCATATACTATAATGGTAACAATCCTCAAATGTGAATATTTCAGAACAGTTTGTTTCATGGTCATAAACATAAACACTGATACCCCCAACCCCCCACACAGACACAGGTACACGCACCTACTGACCTACCTTTCCATTCCCATGGAAGCCAAACTTAAAGGATAACTGTATTGCCTCAATGCATTTTTTTTAGTTGCTTTAAAATGAGTAAAGGTATGTAACCCTCCCCATAAATTTTTTACTGATTTCGTGCCTCTCTCTGCTTTCAATTAGCCATGCTGGGAAGGGGGTGTAACGATTCTGTCTGCCTCTAACTGTCACTCAAAGCTAGCATGTGAGAAAACTCCTCCACCCACCCTTGATCAGCTTGATTATGTAGGCTGTATCCTAGCAATTTCAAGTTTGCTTGACTAGCAGAGGAGGAGGAGAGAGGTTGTAACAGACATTCCCATCAGCCAATGACAAGTGATATGTTAATCAGGGCCCTGAGACCTCTAGGGGCTTTTAGCACTCATTTTGCTGTGTGATACCTAAGGGAGAACACAGAGAAACCAGTAGTGGATATAAAATGGACACACCGCCAAAATTCCTCATATAAGTAAAAACTCATTTTTTACAAAAGATGGGAGCAGAAGGGCATATAAAGAACAAACAATTAAAAACACATCCTGCTTACAAAGAGCCCTAGTAAAATAGATACGTACCTGTCTAGTTATTGATATACCGGTATATCATGTTATTAAAAAAAGTGAAACCAATAGATCACAAAATATAGCACACATCAACTATATTGGAATAAGATCACACATAGAAACATCAGGAAAATGTCTCAGTACACAGTAAATATAACATCTGTAAATAGAATGATAGTCTAGGAGTACTAATAAACCCCCTTTGAACTAAATGTTATAGATATATGGCAGATCTTTCCCCATAGTGAGTAATATGAAGTAATACAATACCAGCATATACAAGTAATGTGGGCATCAATCAATCATATCATTGAAAATGCGGCAACGCACCAAAAAGGGTACAGACACCTACTGACCTACCCTTCCATTCCTGTGGCAGCCTTACTTATAGGGTACCTATATTTTTATGGTTGTAAACACAAAAAAAGACATACCCCCTCAACCAGACCCAGGTACACACACATACTGACCTACCCTCCACCATTTCCTTGGCAGCCATACTTAAAGGGTAATCATAGTCAAAAAACAAATTTTGACTAATCATATAAAAAGTTTGTTTTTTAACCCCCAACCTGACACACGCTTTGTTTGCTCTCCCAGGTTGTTTGGGAATGTGAACCCAACTGTTACAATTTGTCAAGTCCCAACCTGACACAGGTACACACACCTACTGACCTATTTATCCATTTTTATGGCAGCCATACTTAAAGGCTAACTTAAGTCAAAAAAACTAATTTTGATCAATAATCAAAAAAGTTTGTTTTTTTAACCCCCACGTGACATACACCTACTGACCCACCCCTCTATTACTGTTGCAGCCATACTTAAAGGGTAACTAAAGTAAAAAAAAACTAATTTTGATCAATAATCGAAAAAGTTTGTTTTTTCAACCCCCAACGTGACACAACGTGACACAGTGACACGACGTGACACAGGTACACACACCTACAATAATAAAAAAAGTTTGTTTTTTCAACCCCCAACATGACACACCGTGGCACAGGTACACACACCTACTGACGTACCCCTCCATTACTGTGGCAGCCATACTTAAGGGTAACTATAATCAAAGATAAATTTTGATCAATAATGAAAAGAGTTTGTTTTTTTAACTTCAAACAAAATGAGCACACACCAAATGAGCTACCCATTCATTATGTGGCAACCATATTTAAAGGGTATGTATAGTAAAAAAACATATTTTGATGAATAATCAAAAAATTATTTTATCCCACAACCTGACACGAGTACACACACCAACTGACCTACCTTTAATTCATGTGACAGTCATATTTAAAGGGTAAGTAAAAAACAACAATGTCCTCATCATTGGCATTATTGAGTTTTAAAATCAGCACAAATACACTTAAACTTTCCCTTTCTAGTTCCAATTTGTAACAACATGACTGTCCTGGCTTCTTCTATATATTTATATTTGTATATATTTTATTAGATAATTTACAAGCACTTCACTATTTTATAACCACTTTGTAAAATACTGCCCACGGCAGTCATGGAACATGGTAGAAAAATGTCATTATTGATATTTTATGGTATCGAATTTGCCCAGGGTTTTTAAAATATTAATACCAGACGTATTTTGAAACCATTATAAAAGAGCGATATTGAAATGTATTTATTCAATTCTTTATAAATATCATCCAATTTATTTTTAGAAAAATATCTCAGCGTGGGAGCTTAACAAACACAACTAAGGTTTTGGGGGGTAATTAGGATAAAAATGTTATGCTTTGGCTGGACATGCCCTTTAATTGTTTCATTGTTACCAGTTGAGAGTCAGGCAAGAAACTGGCTTACCTGACTTGTAATAAAAAATTTCATTGTACTCCAGGATGACTAAAAACATCTAAAGCTAAACAGATTACCCTATATACTCGAATATAAGTCGATCAGAGTATAAGTCAAGGTACCTATTTTTACCTGAAAAATGAGTAAAAACTGATTGACTTGAGGGTAGAAATTATGGCCACTACTGCCTTCTGATTCTGTATTGTTTTGAGGCTTTAGTTGCCCTTTGAATGCCAGTCTGCTATGGCTATTACTGTATGGGACTACTGTATGGAAATCCTGCTGTCCATTTAAAGGGCAACTAAAGCCTCAAAACAATACAAAATAAGAAGGCAATCTTTAACAACAGACAGGTACCATCCTCCTGAATCTGTATTGTTTTAAGGCATTAGTTGCCCTTTAAATGGAGAGAAATCCCACAAAGTAACCCCTTTTGTGTATTTAAATTGAGTACATTGTCTGTTTAAAGGACAACTCCACCCTCATAAGAACATCTTTCAGAAAGAATGGCCTCTTTAAAATATGTTGATATATCATAGTTTGTCCTATGAATTCATTACTGTATGGCAGCTATGCTTCTGGATGCCTCATGGAAACTGAGCAATTTGGAAACCTGAACTGAGCCTGTACTGAGCCTGGGCATGCTCAGAAGAGGCAGACAGGGGATTAACATTCAGTTATTGGCTGTTATCAGGGGTGTTCCTAGAGTTTTTGACACCTGAAACAACTTTTAAATGCCGCCTATCTGCAGACATGGGGTGACACGTGAAGTAAGCTTGGCTTCATCAGGGAACATAGGCATGGATAGTGCAGGTGGGTATGGTGGGCTGACTACTACTTACTAGTGTACTGGAGGGCTGACTTAACACTGATTGGTGGACTGGTGCTAAAATGTGGTATTGCAGGAATGAGCTTTTTTTTTAACTGCCGCCTTTTAAGTATTCCGCAGGGGTGTGCCCTGAGCAAATGTTTTAGTTTGCTTCATGGTAGGGGCACCCTTGGCTGTTATGTCAACTGTCAAATCCGTAACTGACAGTTGCTAACTGGAAGAACCAGGAAGCAGAAACGGGCAACAGGACATTGTGCAGGATTTCAGGTTAGACTTATATATTTCAGATTTCAAACTATTACCGTTTAGGCTTGTGAAGGTTCTCATTCATCCAGGTCATGGTATATCAGTTGTATTCAATTAGATCAACTGGACTTGAAGTTTAGTTCTTGAAGACGTTTCGCTAGTCATCCGACTGGCTTTCTCAATTCAGAATGACTTGTACAAGAATTATGTACCCTGGAAAATCCCAATTAGCATATCACAGCCAAGTGTTAAGGGCGTGATTGGATAGTGGCTAAGAGGTGTTATAGGAACGCCCAGAGTAAGGTGTCAAAACAGCATTGTACATGGCAGACAGTCTGCATCTTAAGGATAAAGGACATACCTTTGAAGGTTGTAATGTTAACATATTGGCAAAGGAACGTGACTGGTTCAAGAGAGGTGTTAAGGAGGCCATTTATGTGAAAATAAAGAAACCAAGCCTAAATAGAGGTGGGGGGGTTCGACACCAACTGTTTGCCATGTACATTGCTGTTTTGACACCTTAATCTGTTCGCTCCTATAACACCTCTTAGCCACTATCCAATCACGCCCTTAACACCTGGCTGTGATATGCTAATTGGGATTTTCCTGGGTACATAATTGCCACAGATTCTTGTACAAGTCATTCTGAATTGAGAAAGCCAGTCAGATGACTAGCGAAACGTCGATGTCGGTCACGAATGCCCGCCCCATACCAGCTGATATTTTCTGCACTGCACCCCCCCCCCCCAGAGGGTCCCCCCAGTGGAGGAGAGGACATGCCTTTATGTTCTTTATATTCTCAGCTGGCTGCTGCGATCAATCCCTCTGCAATCCGGCTCTGCATCCACTGTTCAGGCGCCTGACATCACTACTTGGCAGCCTCATGGAGGAAAAAGTTGTTTCTAGTAAATATTTGTCCTTTTTGTGCAGTGTCAGTGTATTGAAGATATGTTTTGTGCACTTCCACTTTTAACCTACCAAACAATACAAGTTGGTACACAGACCTGGCAGGCCAAAAATCTGCACTAAGCTCACAGATACATGATGTGAGGAAGGAATCCTGCCAAAGAGATTTTCATTGCAAACTTCTCCATAATGTGAGTATAGTTGCCCTTTAATGACTACAAATATCCAATATACACGTGGTAGATTGTAAACATTTTAATAAATATTACACATAGATGAGAAAACAAGCCCGTTGTGCTGACCTTGTACCTTTCCTACCCTCCTCATATGTGGCACAGTTTGTACAACACAGGGAACACAACATTTTTATTTTAAGAACTGTGTGAAAGTCCTGATAGGGAGCTAAGAACATTTTACTATAATAAACATCCTGTGGCAAACCAATATACAAATAAAGGTAACTGTAAACCTTTCAAATTATTATCCTTTGTTGCTTTATTTTTATCACTCGGTAGCACATACTGTGGCCTTATACAACATCAAACACCAGGGTAGGAGACATAGTTAATTTCCATGTTGGTAACCCTCATGATTTATGCAAACATGTAATTGTAAACCGCTACGGAAGATGTTGGTGCTATATAAATCCTTCTGCAGTGCATTGATCCAGCTCCCTGCTTGCTGGAACTTGCAAGCAAGAAGGACGGACAGGCAGCCACAGCTATAATTGGCTGAGAAACAGCCATTTACAGACGCGGCTGCTGTCAATTTAGAGTGCCGCGTGAAACGAAGGGTTGTAAGTACATTTCTGATTTTATTTTTAAGATGGATCCAGATGGTGGGAGGGAGGTGGGAAAGGACTCCCCTGCACATGTCACACTACCTCCCAGAGGCTGCAGAAGAGGCAGAATCCTTTGAAAAGGAAGACAGCTACTACTCTTCACTTTCCTGGACTTTGGACAAGCATTGCAGGAGATCCATAAGGAGCAGAAATGTAAGGTAAGGATTTTTTAAAACTTCACAGTGGGGCCAGTAGTGGGTTAAATTTTAGGTTTGGGGGTGGACATGCCCTTTAACAGTGACAAATTATTACAATTTTATAACGCCTCCCCTCTCAGTCAGAGACCTAGCCAATGGGAAGATATACTTGCAGGCCAGGTCTCAGACTAAGAAAGGGTGCAGGATCCAACTAAATAGGTAAGGATCCAATGCCCTAGGGGTTTGGACCTAACATTTTAGTGTTTAAGTTTTGTCTACCAAAGTCAGATTACAAAATCAACATCAATTTTCAATGTTGATGTGCAAATTCATTATACAGTAAATGGTCACCAAGGTTATTTTTCACATTTTAGTAAATTTTGCCTTTAAATTAACTTCCATTTCTTCCAATTCTCAATGTTTCTCCTTTCAAACTATGGTTAGTGAATAGACAAACAAAAAAACCTGGCAAGAAGGAAAATGGTTCCATGAACTGGGTGGTATGGCTGTAAATTAAGATGCAACAAAGAGATAAAGATAAAAAAAATAGTGATAACAGAATAATAAAGGTAATAACTGGTAATTAAGGTTGTAAATAGTTCAGGGTTCTGGTTTCAGTCAGGTCCAGTAGTGTTGTATGGTCTTGACCTTAAATTTAGCCATACCTCCCAGATGTTTCTTGTCGTGCTTTGTCAACCCCCATTAAATATCTTCCTGTTTTACAGGAGAGTTGAACATTCCCTTTGCTCTGAAGCTATCCACATACAGATTGACAATTGTTTTACATTTTATTTAGCTCCTGACTGACAATCTAAAATAAATAGATTACAGAATCACACACTGTAGTCGTCATTTAATTCCTTGATGATCCTTTACTTCTGATTCTTTACGGTTCTTTATGGTTAATTCTCTATTTATTATCTAGCAAATTGTGTATGCTTCTTTATACAATAGAACAGAAAAGGATCCAAATATCTTATTTGATTGTATAGGTCAAATATTGCCATCTGGGTTTACAATTTTTAGATCAAACACTTGCCGATATTGAGTGGTTAATTGAAAAAATAGTAATTGAGTTCCATACACGATCCAATCTCTGGTGGTATTGTGATATTGTACGATCGTCAGATCTAATATGGCCGATAGATGACCTGAGATAAGAACATTTTTTTTTAACCAATACTGATCGAATGATTGGGATTGGTCATGCATGGTCTGCTTTAGGCAGATTACTTAACCCCAACTTCCAGTCCACATTTTCAGCAGAAAAAAAAAATGTCTTGTTCCCTCTGTTGCTGTTGCCGTACATTATGCTGTTGTTGTATCACTGAAGTGGACTCTTTGTCTGTGTTGTTGAAGTCGGGCAGCACACATAGCCCAGGCCCTTCAATTGAGTTACTGAATTGGGGAATCACACACTGCAAATGTCGTTCAGGCTTTTTGTTGTTCAAATTGGACTTCACGGGCATCATCCCTTTCAGAGGGCGTCGCCGTTATGTGGATGCATTTAGATGTAGCTGTGAGGTGAGCACATACATACATACATACATACATACATATTCACAAGATTTCTACTTTATATAGTAGATTTATAATTGCCGATAGTGATCCTTCTTCATGTAATGGCTAGTCATTCGAGAAACTGACAGAAAACAGTCATTTGAGAATCATACGGTAAATACGGATATGTATTTAGTATAATACCAATACGTTGTCTTTAAACTACACTGATTTTCATTTTCAATTAAACATAAAACACTGCTTTAACTGCAATCTCAGTACAAACAGACTGGAGTCTGTAGACAATGACACTACAATTCATAGAAATATAAAGGTCTCCCTATACACAGTAGAGTATGCTTTAGTATGTTTTGCCATTTTACTATTAAAACCAGTTTAACAGTTTAATGAACACATTTCAGATGAACCAAGCCAACCAACCTGAAAACATAAGAGGCCTTTGCCATGATCCCTAAACAAAGCATAGAGGTCAGCAAAAAAAAAAAGATTTAGCAAAGGATTTTGATACAGTCCCCCATAGGCGACTAATGTATAAGCTAAGGTCTGTTGGTCTGGGGAGTCACATTTGTACATGGATAGAAAATTGGTTAATGAATAGGATGCAAAGAGTAGTTGTTAATGGAGCTTCATCATTATGGACTAAAGTGCTAAGTGGGGCACCACAGGGTTCTGTGTTGGGGCCGCTTCTATTTAATCTATTTATTAATGATTTGGAAGTGGGTATTGTCAGCAAGGTTTCTTTGTTTTCTGACGACACAGAACTTTGTCGACCATTAAAAACTTCAGAGGATGTGCAATCGTTGCAGGGGGATCTAGATTGCCACATTGGGCTGCTGAGTGGCAGATGAGATTCAATGTTGAGAAAGGTGATGCATTTTGGACTTAAAAATCCTTGTGCTGCTTATACTATAAATGGCTCTGTGTTAAGTGAATCCCTGTTGGAAAGGAATTTTGGTGGTTTAACAAACTTAAAGGGAGCATGCAGTGCCAGTCTAGCAACAGCCAGAGCCAGCATGGTATTGCCTTGTATAAAGAGATTCAAGGGAGGAAAATGTTATTCTCCCTCTTTACAAAGCATTGTCCTCAAAGTCCTCATTTGGAATATGCAGTGCAATTTTGGAATCCTGTGTACAAAAAGACATCTTTGAAATGGAAAGGGTTCAGAGAAGGGCAACTACATAAATAAGGGGATTGGGGGAGCTTGAATATGAAGAGATACTGGATAAGTTACAATTATGTATGCTAGAGGAAAGGCGCTTGCGTGGGGATATGATTACTTTGTATAAATACATTAACGGGCCATACAAAAAAATATCTGGGGCATTGCTCACCAATAGAGCATATCAGAGGACATGTGGACATCCCTTAAGACTTGAAGAAAAAAGGTTTAGGCTTCAAGTTCGGAAAGGGTTTTTCACTGTGAGAACAGTAAAGCTATGGAACTGTCTTCCAGTGGACGTTGTTATGGCAGGTTCATTGGTCAGTTTAAAAAAAAAGCTGGATGAGTTTCTGCAAACAAGGAATGTTGGTATCGATACATAAAGTTAAGTTGATCCAGGGAAATCCAGAAATTTTATTCCCCTTCATAAATTTGTTGGTTTTTTTTTTGCCTTCCTCTGGATCAACAGTTAGGCAGGAAATGAGGATATTGCTAGATGGGTTGGAGTGGATGGATATATGTCTTTATTCAACCTCAAATACTATACTATACTATACTATTTGTTGAAACCAAATTGCTAGATTTCCTAAAATACCTTGCAACAACGTTTGAAACTTTCTGGTGTATCATCCCATTACTGTTTCATAAACAGTAAATGCAGTGCCTTATATCTGTGAATAAGTCTAGTTTTGGAATTAAACAAAACATGATACATATACTGTATATACTGTGCCTTGGTATAACCCGGTTATATTGAAATTGATTTGTCAGAGATTGCTGATTGGTCAAAATTATGACATCTTTTTTCTACAGAGAGATGTAGCCAAAATAAGGAACTAAGCTTATTAGTTTCTGCCGTTATAAACTGCTAAACTGCATTATCATATATTAGAAAAGGCACAGGTATGCTCCAGGGACTTTTTCAAACCTTTATTGGGTGTATAATTGTGTTAAACACCCAATAAAGGTTTGAATGAAGTCCCTAGAGTGCCCTTTCAGCCTAACGGAAGTTACGCTCGAAATGCGTAAGGCTACGGAAGTTTTTTCTGTTTGTCATGTCACTGGTGTAAATAAAGTCACAGATGTCTTGTATTCCGGTGTGCGCCGAAGCTCCTTGTGGTCGGTTAGCAGAGTATTACTGAGACGAGTGCTGTTTTTAGTGACGGACCCGGGGCAGGCTTGCACTGACAACGTAAGTCAGAAAATATACAGATGCACGGTTACGTCTTAAATCTGGCTTAGAGATTGGTTTTAGATGATTTGAGCACTGTGGTTTTTTTGTCAAGCCTAGAGTGCACCTATATCTTTTTCTGTATACAATATTCATCTACAGGTAGCACCTGGCCCTAAACATTTAACGTGAGTGCCCGTTTGTGTTTTATACCCAATAAAGGTTTGAATGAAGTCCCTAGAGTGAACCTGCATCATTCTACAAATTTTATACATACTAACTATCCCTTTGTGGGTAGCAGCGGGCAACTAATCACTGGACGTGAGTGCCTACTTATTTTATTCAATACATTAAAAGAGCGCATCTTTTAATGCATTAAATAAAATGATTTGTTTTTAAAGAAAACCAGTGAGTGATGTTTTTAGACATTTATTTAATTCAAAACTCTGTACTCAAGCAAATACTTTGCATTTCTGAATTTGTTCCACCTCACCTGTTTGTTCCACCTGTCCATACACACAAACATACACACCATATGGGGAACAACGGAATTAACCTATCATTGTCAGTGTGTAGGGGCTGTTCCTGACCGACCAGATTGCCAACGAACGACATTAGTCGGCATTACGGTCAGTTGGGAACGACAGAAAATTTCCGTTGGTCGGTATTGGCTCCCTTTACTTTAATGAAGGGAGCCGATCTGATCATACTGTGTATTGCCACACGGCTGACTGATCCCTATACCATGTGTGGGGATAGATTGGCCCCATGTGTGCGGTTCCCACAGCATATGTGCCGACTGATACCAATGTGATCTGTCACATACATGCTGTGAAAATCGCATGTGTATGGCCACCTTTAGCTATATACTGTAACTGCCTGGTATATATATATGTAAATATGTCTTTGATTTGAATGTCCTGTAAAATCAGGCTAAACAATCCCCTCAGTTAACCCCTAGAAAGATCACAGCCATATAAGACCCCCCCCATTAACACAGACTTGTGTCTGGACAATTTATCAACGTTGTGTTAATTCCTCAATGACCCTCTGTGATCATTATCTATATAGCCTTTACTTTATGACATCCAAGGATTCCAGAGAAAACATCTGCACAATTTTGGTATTTCTTTGTTCTTTGGGAATAAAATCATTGCTTTGCTGGACTCAGCATGAATGAAGCTGAATGTATCTCCAAATAATGGACATTCGATGATCTAAAATCTTATAATAAAAATAGTGGTTTCAAGCCTTAAGCTGGATACACTCATCCCCCTACACACAGTCCCAAGCATTCTCCATATGTAAAGGGAGAACATTTGGGACTGCACATTTTCTTCAGCTGCTGCCACTGCCAACTCCCTCAACTTTAATACAAATTTTCAGATAGTTCCAAGTGTTCCCGAGGCCGACGAATGTTTCCCTGCTTGGAACTGCGGTACTGATGGGATAGATCCTTTATTGTTACTGTGTGTCCCTGGCTTTATTCTTTGTCAGTCTTGCTATCTTTTACTTCTTTCCAAAAACAAAGGAATTTACATTGCTGACTTGAGATCCAATGATCATCAGGTACAGAGAGCCACATTGTTTTCTAAAGACTTAAGACTGGGTACACACAAGCAGATATTTAGTGCCGACCGCCCAATATATTTTTGTCCAGTCAGGCTGAAATATCTGTGAAGCAAGTAACAGGAATGTCGATAAATCACTGTTGATTGTGCGGTCTCCTATGGAATGCAGGATCAGTCACAGTAAACTCTCAGCCATGACTACTTTCGCCACGAGGGGCACTGATTAATCCCCACTGACCAGTTAGATACAGATAGCGGTGAATGGTTACCCAGGACAAACTATCTTAATGTGTGTACCAGCCCTAAGGTCAACCAGAGTCCACTGAAATTGCATATTTCCTCATGTGCTCACTGATGGACATCTTGTGATCTTTGTGATGTAATTGAATGTGTGATGGTAACAGAGACCCCCAACTGTTAGCAAGATCTATTTGCTCTTTCCTTTCTACCAAACAGCTCTGTTCTGGTTCATATCTAGCCAATCCCAGCTGGTTCTCCTGACCCAAAAGCTAGGGAAACACCTGAAAATAAGTCACGTTTAGAATGGCAAATGCTTTTGCAGCCTTTCAATGTGTTGAGTCTGGGTTATTTAGTGCTCCACACACAGCTGCTGTAGGGGGTGGGTTGTGTCTGGCATTTCAGGGCTGTAATTCTGTAACTTTAGAACTGGAAGGGAGGAGAACTGTTTTGACTGTAAACCTGATCTAACATGATTCTTCGAAATATAATTTGAAGCTTTTTCTTGTTAGAGACCTCAGCAAATATAATCTTTCTGGGCACATTTACATTTTCTACATATATATTTTGGCATCAGTTTATGTTTACCCATAGAAAATCTAGCCACCAGTTATGGCCAAATATTTTCTTAATGCCAGCAATAGATTTCTGATTTTTATATACCTACTAGTAAAGCCACTGTTTCAGGCCATGAGGCCTTTGACTACATTAACCTTAGGGTAAAAATATTCACCCAATTATATCAGCAGAACCTCAGGAGACATTTGTGTTAAATCCACTATTTATTTAGAAAAAAAACTAAAGCTGGGTACACAGACTACAGATCTTAGATGACAGACAGAATCTGTCTAAAGATCCCAGAGTCCCGAGCATTCCCCCTATTTAAATCACAGGGAAAACGCTCAGGACTGCACATTTCCCTCAGCCGTGGTCAACTTCCTATACTTTAAGTACAGGGAGATGACTGCGGACAAGGGAAATTTTCAGGCCTTTTCAAACAATCCTGTTCGTCAGTAACGAGAGTGTTCGGAGATGCGATATACACTCTAACGATAAAGGGACGATACCATCAATGATATCGTCTCTTTATTGTTAGTGTGTGTATCCACCTTAAAAGGCAGGTCCTGTGAAAAAAAAACTTTAGCTAAGAATGCAGCGGACCCCCCAAACCTAGGTTTTGCATTATTAATATTTGCCAAAGATGCTCCTTACCTGTACTGGTCCCTCGCCACTCCTCCTCTGCTTTGCTATTGACAGACACTCCACTTCCTAGTTTTGGATGTCAGTAAAGGCCCAATGTGACTTTACACCCAATAGCCTGACAGCTGCAACTAGGAAGTAGAGCAGCTGTCAGAAGCTCTGCAGGGGGCGGCGCCTAGGGGGCGAGGGACCAGGTCAGGTAAGGAACTTTAAGAGCATCTTTGGCAAATATTAATAGTACGAAAACTAGGTTTGGGGGGTCCTGTACCTTTATAGCCAAAGGTTTTTTTTTCCACACCGGCCCTGTAGGAATGCCTTAATTAAGTCCACAATGACTCTTATGTCTAATGAGATGTCTAATAGGGGATTCAAAGCTAACCAAACATCCACCACATTGTCAGAAGGAGGTCATGGAATGGCTGGCATAGAGCTTTCAAACATTGACTGAACTTGGTAGGCTGAGCTCTCTGGATCAACTGTTAGGTTGGATTATAGATGATGTTATAAAGGTAGGACTAGATGGACACATCTTTATTTAACCTCAGTTACTACCTCCCTGTCCCTGCTGTCTAGGCTTATATCTTTCCCTAATACCTTATTGAAGCCTATATGTTTTTCCAATCAAGTAAAACAATCAAAAATCCGATCCGAATAACCACCAATTTTAGGCCTCCCCTGCGCATGTTATAAGCAGCTGAGAGGACACAACAGAGGCAGCAACATTTTGGGCAGGAAGTTTCCTGGACTTTGAAGGGGCACTACAGGAGAACCATAAGGAGCAGGGATGTAAAGTAAGGATTATTTTAAACTGTACAGTGGGGCCAGTAGTGGGTTAAATTTTAGTTTGGGGGGTGGACATGCCCTGTAACAAAATTAAATAGGGTAAAGAAAAACAATCGGTCCTAAAAAAAGGGAAAAAGTCCTAAAACCTTAAATAAAAAATTAAAAATTATTTTATGTGTTGATGATAAAGATGAATAAAAAAATGTATTCAAGCTAAATTTTAGAATGAAATGAATTTCAGTAAAATGTTAGGATTAAGAAGGTAAACCCACGCTTCCCTATGTTATATTAAGCTAGCATGGGTTCAACTAATACTTTGCTGTTGACAGCGACAGACACTCAATGCAAAATCCCTAACGCCTTTTCAGTGGAAGCATTTTCTCTTACCTTCCAGGTTCCAAGTGAATACTGCATCATGCGAACCCGGAATGTAAGAGGAGCGCGTGGGAAATATTATTTCTCCCTGACTCAGTGACTTTTCCCCTAAGGACTACCTTGCCCCATGAGCTTACACTCTCCCAAGAACTGCTATTTCCATGGGCTATTACATTTCCAAAATAAATGGAGGAATTTAGTGTGGTCGTGTACAAATATCCAAGAGGGTGTGGTTGGTGTCTCCAAAGCATACAAAAGTACAAACAGAACCAGCACATCCGAAATACAAAACATAATTACATGTTGAGCTGCTAATGTAACCAAGAAAATAGCTGAAAGAAAAATCATAATGCTGCAATTGTCATTATATAGCTGTAGCAGAATTAAAATATGGGGAATATTATTAAAAGTCCATTTTGTATTGCTCTTTTCTGTCATTTAACTGTCAGAATGGCAGGCATATTATGGTATCATAGTTGGTAGAGACCAGTGTCTAGACCCAATAACCACACTTTTAAAGGATAAGTGCACTGTAAAATCAAGTTATGTTCATTTGGAAGCTGTAGCTTTAAAAATACCATTGCCATATATTTTTTTTACCTATGTCCCTCCAGAGCCTAGCTTTGTGCCTTGGAAGTTGCTGACATCTTGTTACTGGTTTGCTGAATGTTAAGCTCCGCCCCTCTGAGATTTCCTCTGCTTTCTCCTGCTTTAGCCTCAAACAGTAATGCTTGTGAGTTCCGTGCACTCTCCTGCTTGAGCCTCAAACAGTAATGCCTGTGAGTTCCGTGCACTCTCCTGCTTGAGCCTCAGACAGAAATGCCTGTGAGTTCCGTGCACATGCACATAACTCACAGACTTTACTGTTTGAGGCTCAAGCAGGAGAAAGCAGAGGAAATCTTAGAGGGGCGGAGCTTAACATTCAGCAAACCAGTAACAAGATGTCAGTAACTTCCAAGGCACAAAGCTAGGCTCTGGAGGGACATAGGTAAAAAAACAACAATATGGCAACGGTATTTTTAAAGCTGCAGCTTCCAAATGAATATAACTTGATTTTACAGTGCACTTATCCTTTAATTATTGGCAAGAATAATATATATTCTGTACATAAATCTCTGTAGTTCTACTTATTTTCACAGTTTTTATCTTTTTAATCATATTACATTATGTGTATTTTTATTTTCTACGATTTGCATGTGCCAGGACATAGCGTCCATTCTCCCTATTAGGCGTGGGCTTTCATTTGCCTGAGTCATGGAAAATTTTTATAATGCTAAATATTTCCCCTTAAAGAGTGAAATTGTGTATATTTATTTAAAGGTTTCTTTATTTCTTTACAGTATATGCACAGTATGTGCATATCTTGACAGTAAGTGAATAGATATTAGGATTAGAGTGGAAATTAGAGTAGCAAAAATGATTAAAATACTGGTCCTGAATGGGAAGGGCAAGGGGTAATACAGAGAGTACTTAGTGCAAGGATGAATAGTGTTAGGGCAGGTCAAAATACCTTGACTGCAAAATCCAGCTAGTTGGGGGTAAGTTTCTTCTATCAGGGCAAGATATGAAGATATGATATATGAAGATATGAGTAAACAAACTACAATCCTGTGGAATAATAAAATAAATGCAACCAAATTTGTATAGTTCAAGGGACCAGTCCTTTCTATCTGGCCGTTTGTCTCTGGGTGAAATTCTGAGGAAAAGGATAATGAGATTTAAGACAAGAGTAAAAAGATTGCAAGAACTGAGAAAGGAACTGAACCCCTCTATCAGAAACTATATTCTCGGGGATCCCATGTAGTCGAAAAATATATTCGATATACAATTTTGCTAACTCTTTGGCAGAAGATAGTTTAGTAAGAGGAATAAAGTGAGCCATCTTATAAAATCGATCGATTACTACCCAAATGACTGTGAGTGCCCAGGAGGAAGGCAACTCAACAATAAAATACATGGAAATACATGCCCAAGAAAAATCTGGAATCGGATGTGGCATAAGTGTCACACATAGAGATTTCCTAGGAGTTTTACTACGGGCACTGACCCCACAAGCACTAACATAAGCTTTTACATATCTAGCACAAGCAGGCCACTGTACAGGATGTGCAGAAGACTGACTGAAGCATGAAATCTTTGAAGAACCTGTAATCAAAGATCCAAATAAATGGTTAGCAAGTTTTCCCTGAGGAGAATCTTCCTGAAAGGGTTTTAGGAGTTCAGAGAGGTTGGTTAGCAAGGGTACAGTAGGAAATTCCCCCACAAAACAACTAGGAGAAGGGATGGGATTGGTTTTACTTCTCTGACCTGAGGAAGAGGGTTGATCCCTCGAAAGCTTGCCTACTAAAATAGTCAGTAATCACAGTACTCTACTTTTTACTACATACATTGAACTAATACGGCAAAACAATCGTTATTTCATCTAAAAGGGTCTGCACTAACAACGTAAGGTTGGTAAGCGGAGCCTCCCGAGAAGAAAAATTCTTAATAAATCTTAATAAACATTTGCTAGCAAACCTAAAAAACCTCTGAAGTGATTTGAGGCTAGTAGGAGGCAACCAATCTAGCACACAGGAAACTTTTCCTGGATCCATGGTCAGGCCCTGATTGCAAATAATAAAACCTAGACACATGTTCCAAGTTTAGCATATAATTGATTGTCTTTCTTGAGTCCTTCCTAAGTACCTTCTTGACATGCAAATCATGTAATTCTAGAGTAGAAGAAAAAATGTAGATATAGTCAAGATAGACTACTACAAATTTTCCAGTCCAAATTAGTGGTCCAGTGACTGGATGGTTGGGAACAGTATACACAGTAAGCTAATGAATTAACAGATCACCCAATCAACTTCTGGAGAGGGTAACACAGAAATTCAGCACCCAGAAAACAAGATGGGCCCCACAAATGTGGCTATATAAATCACCAAAGTCCTTTCTCTGCACACACAGGCCAATTGCAGTTTATCCAAGCAACTTGAAAAGGGTAAGAGCTGCTGAAATCACTTTCCTATCTATATGCTAAAGCAACAAAAGTAACTTTCAAAATATTAACTTTTGAAAGGTTTATGGCAGCAATCCCAAATTACTACCTTATTGTTTCCATTATTAACATTTAATGCTTGGTTGTCTTTTAAAATTAATAATTATTAGTAATGGGCGATGGCTTACCTAACAGTGATAATAACTCAAATAAAACAGTTCTTTTTTTGTCAGATAAGTTCAACAGTTCATGTTGACTTCTACTTGGCTATAAATATGGTGCTCTGTAAAACAAATTTCCTTCTAGCAGCATTTTCTTAAAGAGCCATTCCAATAGGATTAACTAGGTTGAAGCATCAATTGTTCCTTGCTGGCGATCCACCACTGTTTAATAGGAAACTGTACTGCATTCTCCTATTTTTCTACTTCAAATAAGCTTTTAGTTTTGCTTTTATACATAGGATGATGGACAGAGGCAAAAGATACAAATCCGTGGAAATATTTTTTATTCATGGTGGTTGAAAACTTTGTTTCATAAAGAGTAATTACATTGTTACTCTACTACTTGGTAGTGACATCACAGCTGTTGACTGACTGCTGTTCCTATTATGATAAGTCATATCTCTTAATAAACCGATAAATGTTACAGTTTCAGAAAATGGCGATATCCACCATTGCAGAATTTAGATTAAAATGCAGGATTTGCTGATTATAAAAAAAAAGAGAAAAAAAAAAGAGAAAAGTTGTGTGATAACATACATAGGATGATAGACAGGCAAAAGATACAAATCCGTGGAAATGTTTTTGATTGATGGTGGTTGAAAACTTTGTTTCAGAAATAGTAATTAAATTGTTACTCTAAACCCCTCTGCAGAAAGGCCAATATCCAGATCTCACCTCCACATCTGCTATTTAAACCGAGGTTCTGTGAGAAGGAGAAAAAATGTATTGGTGGCTCGTGTTAAAACTCATTTGTGGCTTCCTTGGTGTGTAAGAGACTTTTATGTAAATGCAAATATTTTAAGTAAAATCAGAGGGGAGCAGGCGAGGCTGGAATTTCACTTTCTTCCTGCAGGAATGAACACAGCCCTTCTGTTCTCCATAAGGATGTTTAAACAGTTTAAATTAGAAACTCGGAAAGAAAGTAACACTCCACACACCAACCAGCTTTGAGTAAAATCCCATTTCCTATATTTATTTTTTTATTTTTTGTCCAGTGCTTTAAAGAACATCCAACAGCCACTTTATTACAAACTACATCATATGAAAAATGTTTTAAACAATCTATTTAGTGTTTTATAAAATATATTATGGGTTGGTTGTTTTAGACAGGTTACCAACCTTATATCCGTGCTCTGACAAATCATCGCTTTTTAAATAACAAAATTGAAAACAAATTCAAATAAAATGAATAAAATTAAAAAAAAAAGGTGTTTGCTTTAAAATGTCGACCCCAAAACTAAAATGTGTATGTATGCAGACCCCACCTCAAAATCCCCAAACCACAAGAATTTCAAAACTCTACATTGTATTAATCCCAATTTCTGCTTCCTGTCTTCCCGTCTCCTTCTACTACTTGGTAGTGACATCACAGCTGTTGACTGACTGCTGTTCCTCGAGCCACTTGCTTCTGGAAGAAAGATCATTGGGCTAATTACAAGGTAAGTTGTTAAATTTAGAGATTTGAAATTACTTAAAGAAAAAAAGTTGTTTCCAATTATTACTGATTGACCCTAGTGCTTTGTGTGTGTCTAATAACCCAGAATCATACATAACATATCTACCTACGGTAATTGCCAGCAAAAAGTTAAAAGCCCTTGCACCTTTAATAGACTATCATCAGGATTAGGGATGGTATAGAACTCGAACTCGAACCCGAGTTCGAGCCGAACTGTTCGAGTTCGAACGGACCCGGACTTCTCGAACTATCTGGGACGCGGACTTTCGATATTTCCCGGACTTTCGATGATTTATCGAATGTTTGAACGTTCGAACCCGCGAGTAAAATGTACATGGTATCTAGGCGCGAACATCGAATCTGCGAGTAAAGTCTCCATTAAAGCCTATAGGCGAGCATCGAATCTGCGAGTAAAATGTCCATGTTACCTCGAACGTTCGAACGCGAAAGCTCGAAAGTAGCGCGTGTGAGAGTAAAATCGATTTTACAAAAGTCCTGGATATTGGAACATGCTCCCCAGACCATTCCCCAGGTCCCACAGCCATTTACATTAAGTTACCATTAATATTTTAGTTGTATTTGACTCGAACTTTTCAAACTATTTGCCTCCCATAGACTTTAATGGGTCCGGTTTTGAACTTTCGAACTTTCGAACTTTTACAATAGTTCGAAAGTTCGAAAACGGACCGAACTTTCAATAGTTCGACCATCTCTAATCAGGATTAGGGTCCTCAGGGCTAATCCTGGCTCTTCCAATTGATTTTAGTACTGATGAAACAGATTTTTACAAAGTAGTTATTTAAAGTTAACGCAATTCCCTTAAACCTTAAAAATAATTTATTTAAACATTACAAGCAATTTTTTTGTTCAAAGGATTTTTAAAACGTTGGCAAAATTTCACTGTATTGCAAAAGACTCCAAACAAAACCCCAAAACTGCAATATTTAGCTGTGTCCTGGTGGTCCCTAAAAGGAAATCTGCTATCTTCTCTTTCTTCTTTACATCCTTCTCATTCTTCTTTACATCCTTCCAGATAGCCGTCTTCAGTCACGGACTTCATTCTGCTTTCCAAGCCAACATTCAGGAATGGAGTCTGCAAAGAAACAGATCATCCATGGATCACTGGGAGACAGGTAAGTATTATGGTCTTATTATCAGAAGCATAATCTTCTGTTTCAGACTAAAAATAATCACATATCTTTAAATAAAACTTGTGCATTAAGGTTCGTACACACGCTCAATCTGTGAGCGAGGAACGACCCCCAATGGCTGAGCGATACACGCGGTGAACGGCTATTTCGCCAGAGAATCGTCCGTGTGTGTGTGCTCGGTCAAGGGTCGTTTGCCGATCTGCCAGGTGTGTGTAGCGCTCATCCATCTGGGGTCGTTCCTCGCTCGTAAATCAAAAAATAGAAAAAATTACTTACTTTTTACAGGTATAATGTTTTCTCATTCTAATCTGACATGATAAACAGTATGTACCTGCTTTCCATATCTCCTCCATTGAATTGTTCACTCCTCACCTACTCTAAGTTCTAATTGGAGAGTTGGATGGAAGGAAGAAAGATGCAGGGATAGCATAGTTGACAACATTCTCCAAAAATTTTCAGGGACACATTTCAGAAACGAATGTGCTGCCACAAATTCTAGCCACACCCACTTTCCTAAAGGCGACACCAACTTTTAACAGTCACTGAATTAAAAAAAAAAAGATATTTATTTTGTTGCTAGACAGATAGAAAGACAGAGTCACACAATGCAGATTGGAACACCCACAGGTCTTGCGAAAAACAGCTGTTTGTGCACATGGAATAAATCTTATTTTTTCACAAGACCTGTGAGAGCTCCAATCTACATTGTGTGACTGTTTTGATGGGATCCAGACTGGAGACACCCAGACAAACGGGCAGAGAGAAATAGAGAGAAATAGAGACAAATAAAGAAATAGGTAGATAGAGAGATAGATAGATAATGATGATGGATGGATATATAGACAGATGAATAGAGAGAGATGGTGAGAGATAGATAGATAGTGAGAGAGATAGTGAGAGAGATGGTGAGATAGATAGATATAGATAGTCAGAGAGAGAGATAGATAGAGAGAGTGAGAGAGATAGATGATATAGAGATAGATAGATAGATAGATAGATAGATAGATAGATAGATAGATAGATAGATAGATAGATAGATAGATAGATAGATAGTGAGAGAACGAGATTCTCAGCAGAAAAGAGAAATATACTTAACTCGGCCTGGAGATCAACCATTCTGGGAGCTTTAGGGCAGCTATAGAGACTGAAAGCAAAAGCCTGCCAAACCTTCTATGCTATAAGAAAACAACTGGATCACCTCAAACCACCGGTAAGTCTGGCTTAAAGTCTTTGACAGTGTCATCTCCCCAATCCTACTCTATGGCAGTGAAGTATAGGGCCCTGTCACCTATTCAGACCAATCAAAATGGAAATCTGGCCCACCAGAAATACTCCATCTCAAATTTTGTAAGCACCTCTTCCAGGTCCATCGCAGTACATCAAACAGCGCTTGTCGGGCTGAGTTTGGCAGATTCCCATTACTGCTTGAGATACAAAAAAGGACCCTATAATTCTGGGCTCACCTACAGAACAGTAGCCCCAACTCATCATAAAGCCTCACTACACAACAAAGACCAAGAAAAGCCATGTGCACTGAAACAACTCATCAGCTCCTTACTAACATCAAACCCACATCCACAGAGCCTGTCAAAACCTCAAATCACAGCAGCCATAACCAAGAGCCAATTGGATTACGTGGATGAATGGAAGAAATAAATAAAAAAAGTCCCAGAAACTAACTATATACCAGGCACTGGACACAGACTACAAACTGGCTCCCTACCTGGAGAATATCAAAAACCCTAAAGAGAGACAAGTCCTGAGTCTCTACAGACTGAGTGCACACAGCCTAGAAATAGAATCTGTCCGACACAGACAAACATATAAACCAAGAGAGAACAGACTGTGCCAGCACTGTGACCAGGGAACATTAGAAGATGAGACCCACTTCCTTCTACACTGCCCCAAATACAAACATAGGGGACCCCCATTCAAGATGCTGTCGGACTTTATCCAGACTTCAACTGCTTAGATGAAGAGAGAAAACTCTATATCCTGCTGGGAGAGGAGGAAGCCACAGTAAATATTGGGGCACACTATGTAACGGCATGTCACAAACTGAGAGGAGCAAAAATGAACTCAATGTCCAGTTTACTTGCCCAGTTATTCCTTTATCCTTCCCCAATCGACTCACTAAAGAAAAATCCAATATACTAAGAACTGGCATTATAATTACCATGAACTCATGTCCCCCACGTGTGAACCCTCATACCCCCATACTAACATGTTTTATTATTTTATACATTTTTTTTTGTTTGCTTTGGCAATGTCAAAATGTAATTTTTTTGATTTGATTTGATAGATATATAGATGGTGAGATAGAGAGATAGATAGATAGTGAGAGATAGATAGATAGATAGTGAGATAGATGATGAGATAGATAGATGATAGATAGATAGATAGATAGATAGTGAGATAATAGATAGATAGAGTAGTAGATAGATAGATAGATAGATAGATAGATAGATAGATAGATAGATAGATAGATAGATAATAGATAGATAGTGATAAATAGATAATAAATAAATTTAGATGATAGATAGATAATAGATAGATGAATAGATGATAGATAGCTAATAGATAGATAGATAGATAGATGATAGATAGATAGATAGATAGATAGATAGATAGAGAGTAGATAGATAGATAGAAAGATGGATAGATGATAGATAGCTAATAGATAGATAGATGTTAGATAGATAGATGAATAGATAATAGATAGATAATAGATAGATAGATAATAGATAGATAATAGATAGATAGATAATAGATAGATAGATAGATATATAATAGATATATAAGATGAGAGAAATAGATGATATAGGGTTATATAGTACAAGTACACAGCAATAGATAATTTTCTGTGACAGTGACATAAAAAAAATGTGCTCAACTGAACTTACTGTATTGACATTGACAGTCTGCTCATACTCTGACTATCAGTCATGTATCATGCAGAAACCCAACAATGGTGAGGAAAGAAGTGCTTTAAAGTGTTTTGGTGATATGTTCCTCAGACCATTTCCCAGGTGCCACAGCCATTTACAGTAGGTTACTATTTATATTTTATTTGTTATTAATCTGAACTTTTTGAACTATTCTCTCCCATTGACTTTAATGGGTTAGTTTCCGTACTTTCAGGAAGTTCAGCCATCTCTACTCAAATATCAAATCACGTCTTTCCTTGCGCTTTGCTTTCTGAAAGGCTACGATCACACTATACTCTTCTGACTTTACTCTTTTATGATCTCACACTCCTATACAGTGTATGTGTAGCATGTAGTGTTTATGTGTCTCTGTCCTTACTCTCTTATATGTTTGTAGATGAATCATCTGCAAATTCCCCTACACACATATACTGTAGAGGGAGATCTTTCAAGTGGCCAATATAGTCTTCCTGTACCAAAGTATATGGACCAATAAGGTCCAAGGGGATCAGTCTGTTATCAGTACTGTGTGTACCTAGCTTTATTCCAAATCTGCCAAAGGGTTTACATTCCACAAATGTATCTTTTGTTTTGCTGAAAATGTGTTTACCATTCTTTTAATTAATTTTAATTCATCTAGCTGTTAGGGTATGGAGCATTGGAAAGTAGAGACAAATAAAACTGCCAAGTTTCATTACAACTGTGGTTCCGTGAAAATTGCAAAAATCCTATTGAAACCCAATAGAATCAGATTTTTTGGCATCTTCGATTGCAATTTTCAAATAAAAATGTTAAGTTCTCTAATGTTTGATTTTTGATATTCAATGATAGGTTCCGAGTTTCAAAAATTTTAAAACTTCCATCGGATCCTGGGATTTTCTAAACTGTCTATTACAAATCAAAACCAAGTTTGTTTCAGAACCGGGACTCTTCACTAGTGGAAATACGCATTGTGTATACTTTCAGAAACTGACTTTTTTTAATCCAAACTTTTTTTCAAATTATATTCAGCAAGAATACTTTTACTGTGGCTTAGTGTTTAGTACTAATTCCTTGCAGAGCTGCATCCTGGTTCAACTCTACCATTGGCGACATCTGCAAAGAGTTTGTGTTTTCTCCTTGTGGGGGTTTCCTGTGGGCACTCAAATATCCTCCACAATCATAAAGACACACTGACAGGTGATGATGGATTGGATTGTAAGCTTTTTGGGGCAGGCCCTGATGAACAGATAATCAAAGAGTAAAACACTGTCTAATATGTTCACAACTATATAAGAAAATAAATACAAATACAAAATTCAAATAAAAAGAGAAAGTGTAAGTGTGAAATTGTCTTGATAGGCTGCATTTTGGAAGTGTGTCTGTGATGCAGGTTTTAAAAACTCTCTGGTGGTCTGGCACAAAGCAGACTTGCACATAAACAGGTTCCCCACATAACATGTGCAGTAATCAGGGGTGTCCCTGTCTATGGTGCACCACTTTGAATATTGACCAGGCCTGTATATTGTGTGTCCTTGTAAGTTGGTGTACACTTATCTGTTGCCTCAGAGTTTGTATCCAATAAGGTAAATTGTCTGTCCAATAATCTGTCCTCCCAACAGGTGGTAACAGGATCTAATAACAGGGTCTAATAACAGGGTCTTACACACAGGATCTTGCATAAGGGAGAGAAAGGAACCTGCAGATTTTCGATATAATGCCAAAGAAAAAGCGGCAGGTTTTAGTAACATAGTTAATGTGGTTAGAAAAGGAGTGAGAGGAGTCAATAATTACCCTTAGGCAGCGTGTCAATTGGAAAATAGGGGTATTGTCAACAGAAATAGAGAAAGATGGGACAGGACCAGGTGACATGTGATTGGATGTCAGTTGGATGTGGAGTTAGACCAAGGCCACACTACAACGCACCAAATCGCGTACACATTTGCGAGCGTTATCGCATGAGATTGTGCGCGCAATTCATATGCGTTTGTGTGTGCGTTTTGCGCATGCGATTTTGCAATTTTCTGTTATGGAAATGCATGCGTTAACGCACAATAAATGGTGAACGCATGTGTTACCAAAACAGAAATGTACACGCAATCACATCCGCATCGGAAATTTCTGCGTTCCCGTGATTTCCATTAAAAAAAAAATGCACATGCACAATCACAAGTGCGAAACGCGTGCGCAAATGCAAGAAAAACGTGATAGTATGGCCTAGCCCTTAGAGCAGGTGTGGACAAGTAGATTCATTTGTGTTTTATCTGCATTTAACAAAAGGGCTAATGACATCTCCTAAGCAAATAGTGTAAAGGGAGAACAATAAGGGTCCAAGAACAGACCCCTGCGGCACACCCACACTAAGAGGAACCAGAGAAGATGTGTTATTAGCATAAGATAAAGAGCAAGTTTGGATAGAAACCAGGATGCCAATTCATTCCGAATGTCAAAGGAGTATCTGCATTAGGAGGGAATGATCAACTGTGTCGAAAGCAGAGGTGTGAGATAAGAATAGTAATAGAAAAGTAACCGTTGGCCTTGGCAAGCTGAAGATCATTTACAGCCTTACACACCACTTAGTGTGGTATTACGAATGGTAATACCACATCCAGAGGTGTAGCTAATGTCTTATGGGCCCGATACGCAATTCAGACTTGGGGCCTCCTTTCCACACCACAACCCCACCCCCCCACCCTTGTACCCTCCTTCCCATGAGACCTTTTTGGTATGATATCACTTTTTTCTGTTTTGTATTTCTTTATATCTTTCTACCTCCTTGTTCCATTCCCTCCCTCCTTCATCTTATTGCCTTTAGTTACTTCTTCTCCCTTTCACTTTCCCACAATCCCATTCTTCTATTAACCCCTTTCTCTCTGTTCTGATTCTGTCCATTGTCCCTCTCGCCTTCATTCTTCAGCTCCTCTTTCTCACATCCATCTTTACTTTCTTCTTTTTTTTCTTCCTATTTATTCCATTTGGCTCTCTCATCTCTATTGCCTTTCTGCTATTTTACATTCCCTTCTTTCTCTCCACTGCAGCTTCCCATTCCTTATTATTTTAGCTCCTCTCATGCTCCAATCTTCTCCCTTTAGCATCTTAGCTCTACCCCCACCTTAGCACTGCTGGAACTACTGCTCTGTATAACTCTGCTGCTTTGAGTTAGCCTTCCTTGTCCACAATTTTGCAAAAATGTAACAGACACAGATGTATGTATGTATATGTTTATTTATATAGCGGCACTTGGTGACGCAGCGCTGTACAGTATTAAAATAGAATAAAGTCATACAAGGGGGATAAATACATAGATAGTTCAGTATATAAATATCTAACTTATGTAAATAGAAGTGTTAGGGCTTTGCCACAAGAGGTAATGAGGCTCCTGCTCTGTGAGCTGACATTTCAGGTTCTAACGGTCCTTCTTTTTCCCAGAATGCACCACTTCCTTGGAATGTTCCTAACAGTTATTTCTACTGATTGGCTGTTAGATGGGTCAAAGATGCTCAGATCTCTACTGAGCAATTGAATCAACCCAGGCACTGGGTCAAGGGAAAGACCATAATGGTCTCTACTAGGGGTCCTGCAAACAGGAAGTCAGTATTTTGGTTGCATTTATTTATACACAGACACAATGCTGAATTGGCAGATTAGGGTCATTGGGATGAAAAAATACTGCTCTTTTTTCTGAATAGCATATGTATTTGCACTGAACTTCCCCTTTAATCACAAATGTGTGGTTATCGCCAGAACAAATGTTCGACAGCTGCTTGTTCATTCCGGGTCAGGTGTGCGAATCGCACGTGTACCGGGTTTTTCCATCATATTTTACTTTATTAAGTGAAACAGAATTCAAAGATCCCAGAATTCAAATAAACAGGGTTATTCAATAAAAATTATTATCGTTTAAAATGGTGCTAATTTTGCCCCAACCAATCAGATTTTAGCTTTCAAATGTTAAATAAGATCTGATTGGTTGGGGCAAAAGTAGTACCATTTTAAACGATAAGAACTTTTATTAAATCTCCCTCAAAGTTTATAAAAGAAATGGTAAAGAGAGCAATGACCAGAGCAAAGTGGACACTGACCTTTGTATTTAACCCCCCAGTAAAGCGAAAGACACACTGAAAGCACTGTATACACGTCCCAAAACACACACATACACACACACGGACCCTCATTGTTTGTTAACAGGCTTTATCCCTGGTGTTTATCCTCATCACATTCACAGAAGAATGTAAAAAAAAAAAGATATTGACCCTCGCTGTTTGCCTAAGCACCACAGTATAATAAAACAGTCCTGTATTAAATGTTTACAATAGCCCAACACAAAGCATAGTAAAAGAAGTCCTGACACCCAGTGTTTGCCCTATTTTAGTATACGGAGCAAAATAAAACAGACATCCTCAGACCCAATGTTCACCACCTCTCTCCTTTTTTCTCTTGCTAAGAAAAAGAGACACTACTTTGCTATATCATTTTTCCAGCATTCAAATCAAATGACAGCAAGCACTGATCCACAATTGCAAATTCCCAGCATTCATAGCCTGAATTTGCTCAACACCTCCCTATATATATCTGGGTCATTCATTAAATGTAAATGACCAGTAACCTAATAAACTGTGCACCACTATCCTTCTGTGGCTCCCTATTAAATTATTGTTTCTTAGGGAGAGAACATTTATTTTTCCTAAGAAACAGCACTGCACCTGCATATACATAAAGATCACATGGAAACACAACCGGCTCCGCCCTACGCGTTTCGTGGCTGATTGCCACTTCCTATGGGGCTCCTATTTCTGTTTGGCTTTTTGCTTTTTCTTTATTCTATGCTCTTATTTCCCTGCATACACGACTAGTTCTCTGGACATTTTATACTTTTCGCTGGAAGGCCACTATTCAGTTTACTCATTTTATACGTTTTTCATTTCTAGTATCTAAATCCCCACATATTCTGTATTTCTAGCTTTCCAGTGTTCCACTCCCATTCATGTGATATTCTCAGAGGTGACATGGGATTAAGCAAAGACATGAAAGAAATCATCTGTTGGTCATTCAGGGTCAGCTGGCACTTAATCATCAATGGAACCATTTCAGAGTCTGATCCAACGCTGCACGCACAGGCATGGTAAACCAGCAGCTGTGTCATGAATGGCAAACTTTCCATACAGTAAAGGGCAAACATTAAAAAATTGAACTTCATTTTACCAATAGAATTGAAAACAATGCAAAATGTATTTTCATTTTATTTTTATTCTTTTTATTAGCTAGTTAGTCTTCGGATTCATTTATACTTATTTTAAGGCACATTTATTTACTAATAGTAAGACATTTTTCACTTATAAAACAAAATTTCACCGCATACTAGGACATGTATTAATATTAATGAGAGCTTTTCATGTTGATTGTTAGATAGAGACACACTCTAAGGCTAAGTACACATACAGATGGTTGAGCCGAAATATCTGCAGTACTTTTTCACCGGCTGCCAACCAATGCCGCCATCCGTTTGTCCAAGACCTGTCAGTAAATTTCATCCATCGTGCGGAAAACCAAGCTGAAAAATCTGCCCATGTGAACCTAGCCAAATGCAGGGACCTCTGTCTATGAGTAAGGGTCATGTGACCCGAAACGCGTCAGACATGTTTATTTGACTCTTCATGGTCTTATGTATATCAATAAAAAGTGATTTTAAGAAACTGTTGCCTCAGACTGGACTGGATATCACTTTGGAGCTGGGGAGAACGGTGCGCAACCTACAACTAATTTGTGGAAATGCTGGGACCCCCAACATGTTCTTTATGAGATTGAGGTGTTCATTCATAAAAAGTTCCAGTAAATCAAAAGTTCTAATTAACCAAACATCAAAGCAGAAAGAACAATCTCATGACTTTGTGATGGATTATATGATATGTGTTATGATTCTGAAGAGTATTGCTCCTGCATGCTCTGAAGACAGTCTGCTGGCTGTTCTATTACTTACTATATATAATAAACAGTCATTTACAAAATCTGCTCATTTTTGTTAATATCGAAAAATAGCAAAAAAGCAGAAATAAAAGCAAAGAGACACTATTCGGGGTAAACATTGCGCAATGTATTGTGGCATCATGCACAGAACAATATAAGGTGTGCAAAATCTTTATTGTGGGGAATTTATTAAAAAGTAATAAAAGGCCAAATGTAATGTTGAAATTTACACTTGAAAAGGAGATTCCTGCCTTTGCTCACTGCTTTCCTCCAACATTATACCTCACAAAATATAGTTATTGGCATCATAAAGTACTAACGTTTCTCATAAAGTACACAGAGACACATCAAGTTGCTTCTTGTAGCAGGGCTACAGTCTAAGTCTTTCATATTACATTTGGTTGGTCTGTGCCATTTTTGTATTGAACCACATGATATAAATTAGAAGTGCCTGGACTTGACAACATAATATTTGAAAAGCTTCAAACTAAGTACTGCTGCTGGCCCAAGCTACTGGCAAACATTAAAGAAGTGTGAATGTACAAAGAATATAACTTATTTGCTTGGCACACATTATTGTAATTTGTTTAACTAGACTATGCTTTTCTCTCTTCATCTGGGTCCTTGTAAACCCAATTGTTCTGTCCCTGGATTCATTTTTCTTTTTAATGTTCAAATTATTTTACAAAACACGCAAATGTTATAATCTGTAAAATATATTTTATTGTGCCTTTATTTTAGATCAATACAATCAGTACTAGGTTGAACTAAGCTAATAACACATGTGGCTTTCCCATCTGTCATTGGTAAAGTGCCATTGATCTTTTCCATTCCTAAATAGCAGGAAGAATCATCTGAGCAAATATTACTCAAGAAACCAGACTTACCAGTCTTAAACTCCGTTAATTCAGCTTGTTTACAAAGAGAACCGATCAGTAGATTTTTGCATGCCAAATCATATAAAGATAAAAATGTGGATACCTATTAGCTATGTAGAGTTTGCTTTTTTAGCCTTGGGCATTAATTCTTTCTAGACATTGTCATTCCTGCCTAGATGGAATAAATATTATTAGTGAGTGTGTGTGTTGGAAACTTTGCACCTCGACTTTTGCTGTCTTAGCAGTGCACTGAGATGTGTTATGGGAGATCACACCCATAATCCCCTGCATCTGTTTTACTTGGTCTTTGAACACTGTTGAGAGTAAAGGCTCAGATTTTAAAAGTGGTTTTGCTTCTTAGAATCAGGTAGCTCTGAAAAGATAAAATAAATATACCTTGGAGCAGTATTGAATTAATAACTAGCCCTTGCTAAAATGGAGTCTTGAACTGGTTAACCTCAGAGACGCGTACAAGTTATAGCCTTACTTTTTTTGGCACAATGTAATTTGAACATCAGCTAAGACAGCAGAGCACATTGAAACACTTTTCCGCAGTCAGTTCAAACTTTGGGTCCGTTCCTGTAATTCATTTAACATAGCGAGTTGATCTTTCACTATCCAGTCTCATAAGCATTCATTTTACACTGTGTCTACCTATACAGCAGCCTAGCTCCTCAACTTGCTAATTCAGCACATTCCAGACAAAACTGCAAAGGAGGAAACCTCCCAATCATAGTGCTGGAAGAAAATGGAATGCTTGTGTTCACAATCAATTTAAGGCTGAATGATTATAATTTACCCTGAATATATGTCTTGCCCTGGGCAATTTTGCGATTTGGGGCCCTCCTTCTCTGCTTTTTGCAAAGTTTGCTTAATTTTAAAGAGGGAGTATCTCTGATTAAAAATATATTGAAATATTCAGGGTTATTCAATAAAAGTTCTTATCGTTTAAAATGGTGCTAATTTTGCCCCAACCAATCAGATGTAAGCTTACAAATGTTGAATAAGATCTGATTGGTTGGGGCAAAATTAGCACCATTTTAAACGATAAGGACTTTTATTGAATCTCCCTAATTGTTTTTGCAGCAGTAACAAGGCCCCCTTAAAACCCTAGGCAGTTGTCAAATCAATCTAATGTCTAATTGTTGGCCGGTAGTTCTTCCTTTTCAATATTTATTTATCGCAAAAAAGATCGGGCAGTTCTTCAGATGTTTTGCAACAATGTGGGGGATTTGCAAGCTTGAGGGGTGTTTAGCTCTAAAAACCGGAAGCTGATGTAATTGCACTTATCCATCAGCCCCATATGGGGTTAGTAGGCGGCCATGTCTCTGTGCCCACACAATTATACCGCATAACTTTTTATTTCAGCTACAATTTTTCTTTGAAATTTACCTTTGATTTTGTCTCTGATTTAATATTTTAGGAAAAAAAGAAAATTTCCAATTTCTTGAACAACTCCATCTGGGTATCTGAGTTTTGATCAACACTTATCTCACTAATAAAAATTTTGAGATATGTAGTTTCTAAAAATATCTCCCATGTGGGGGTATTTTACTTAATTTGGTAGTTATTCTACTTCAACGATGCCGCGCTCTCTTTTAAAGGTTAAAGTTGCGCTAACCAATTCAAGCCTATTTACCAGAGGCTGCACGACCCCTTTAGTGTAAGTAACTAACAGCAGATGATAGCTGACGTTAAACACTTGTGCGAGGGTAAGATTCACCAGGGAGATTTGCACAGATCGTCTATGTCTCTGGGTGAATCTCCCTTATAATGTTCCTTATTTTTTTGGTGGTTTTCCTACTGTGAACTTTAAGTCAACCAAATGAGTGATTCAAATTTTTTGCATTGAGTGTGCAAACGTTGAACTCTGCTTGCACTTAAAGGGCTAATAGTAATATCTGTAACTTTAACCATCATATAATACAGTCATTTTAATACTGAATTCTGCAATATCTGTACCTTGGTGTAAGAAAGACTATAGGTCCCTTTAAAAACAATCACAAAAACATTGCAGTGATATAAAAGTGTCATATTTAGAAACATATTAGAAAAGTCCAATATCACAGGTTTATTATGGCCACTTCATCACAATCATCACTTTATGGTCACATGCTTATTTAAAGACTGCGGTGCAAAGTACAGTGACATTGCACAATTCCAGTCATTAAAGTTCTATGAATTTGTTCAATGTAATGTAAAACTCTTTTTTTGTATTTAAACTTCTTGACCCGATTCATTGTAACTAGACAATGTGTGCCCCATTCATTAGATACAAACACACATAAGACTATAAAAAGTAATTAAAGCTCTAGCTAACTTAAAAGAATTTTCCATTGTGCATACTTTTTATCCCAGACACAGCATACTGGTGAACTAAGAAGAAAAATCCATTTAAACCAAAACCATATGTTCAGAATACTTGAAGTATTCCTAGGCTTGCCCTGCAGTGAGCAAATTAATATGTGGCCCATTGGCTGCATCATGCTGAGCTGACAACCTCTTTTCCTGCAGACGACATATATGACATGGTTTGTTAAATCTGTGGCTGACCATTGTCAGCCTAGTAGATACATGTTGGACATAGTCAGTAGGTCTTGCGTATTCTTTATGAAAGAACAAGATGCAAAATTAGACCCATTGAAGTTCTCAGAAGCATATAAAATAGACACAAATGTGAAATGAAAGATAGAGGGGTGAATGAATATCCATACTTCATTAAATAAATTAGAGACTGTGCGTAGTCTAACAGATTGTCCTAAAAATATATTGACAGCAGAATAGACCTTCTAATAAAAATGCTAATGTGGGACTCCTGAAGCTACTGTTGTTCATACATTCATTTCATTTCAGCAGACAAAAATTGATGAAGATGCTAAATCCGACATCTTGACATAAAACTATCAAGCGAAGAATCAAGGTGCATAGAGTCTACATCATAAGCAACACTTGGTAATCCAGGTTCATTTTATGATTATGAAACTGCTTGTGTTACAATCTGTCATAACACAGTCCTTGTGATCATACTAAAGTATAGGAGATTTTGACAATAGGTGATTCAGACTGTGCACAGAAACTTATGGACTCTGAGAAGCATTGAAGTTCTAAATTTGAAACTTACATTGCCATGTACTGGTTCTACCATGCTAGTTACTTGCTCCAGTTATCTTTGCCTACTTTTCTCTTAGTTCTACCTTTTGTGAGATCACCTGGTTTGACCTCTTTACTCCTATGATATGGATTACTATCACCATTTTGCTGTTGTATGGCTCATATGACAATGCTACACTTTTCCAGCCCTCCCCCTGGCCTATTATATGTAAAACCTCTATCCTTCCTATGAAAGCAAAGCCTATTAATCTGTCACTGCATGGCTATGTAATTCAGCATTATGATCCAGATTTGATGCTCTGTGCTCTCGTGTTCTACCTGCAGCTGAATCCCAGTTTGTGGCTACTGTGTTTCTGGAGTCCTAGTCTAAAAATACATCTAAAGATTTGAATTCCAAAGTAAGCCCACTCCCTCCACATACACATATGACACACCTCCAACTCTATCTTTACTGTGGCTGCTGGGTTATTTATGAAATAAACATGAAGTACTAGGGGGTCAGCTCCAATAATCAACTCTAGCTGAGTAAAACCCATCTAAATGTACTCAGTACACTTCACATGCTCTGTAGTGTTTAACAGATTAAAACAAGGAAGTTTCAGCCTTTGTTTCCATGAAGCTGACATCCAATAAAAACAGCACAGAGATCCTTCCTGTCCCTGACATAGAACAGGGATTTCATCCCCCCCCCCAAACACGTTCAATGTTCCTGTCCTAACAATAGTATAATCCTTTGTTTTTCATACATAAAATAAAGTAATTTTATCTTTGCAGCATATTTCTTAGCTAGCATGGATGTAACAGAATATTAACATTTCAGTAAAAATTAGTAAGTCTGGGGAATAAAACCTGCAACCGCATGTACTCATGTCTTGGTAATAGCAAAGTTTTGCCTCTAACCCACCACACATACTAGGTGTAGCAGTACTTTATCTTTATAATCTTTATCTTTTACTAGGAACATAATGGGAAAAAAAGAGTGTAAAAATAAATGTCAGTTAAATGTGCTGACTGTTTTATATTGCCCCATGAAGGCTTTATGCAATTCTCATGGGATGGTAAATAAACTGCAGGGTAACAAGCAGCTTTCAAATTACAATCAGGGACTTTCATATTGGTGTGGTGATATCTATATAGAACAGTCTAATTACAATATGGGCTGCGCTTCTGGTGTTGGTACGAGTAGTTTTATTGGTGAGTAGTTTTATTGGTGAGCTGACGGTGGTTAGCTGCTGAGCCAGGGGGTCCACTTCTATGTGTTTAAATCAATATAAACCCCAATACTATAAAACCATATAAAAAAAAAATAAAAAGACACGTTATCCAATTCAGTGTAAAAGAGTTTCAAAGCTTTATTTAGTATAAAATCAGGTAAAATCCAATGATATAGTGCAGGCCAATAGATTCCAGTGATAAAAAAACCCTTAAAAGCTTTCCCAACCTAGTGGCGTCTCTGCTCAGGGCATTAAAGTGCAGTGCTTCTGCTTTTCAGCTATAAAGCTGGGTACACATATTAGCAATAAAGGGACGATCCCTTCGGTACCAATGGGATTGGCCCTATATAGCTAATGTGTGTATGGCCTAAACGACCATTACCGATAGTCATTCTGACCAGATAATTTCCTCAGTCGTGGACGGACCCTGTACTAAAGTATATGGAGGCGTATGCGATCGTAGGGACTATGGCAGTCACAAATGATCTCCCTATACTTTATATAGGCAGATTGCTTTTGACTTTGTGTACTCCCATCTTTCTTGCAGATTTTATCTGTCGTCTTTGAAAGATTTATACAGTATGTACCCACCTTATCTGAGTCCACCTTTTGTGCTTGTTGGGGATTCCAATGCGTTTCACTGTGCCTAGACAGCTTTCTCATGGATCTGTATAGATAATGTACAGCGCTGCGAACCCAACTGACGCTATATAAATACAATTATACATACAAAAAGGCATAGAGACAGTAAATACTGGGGTCAGGGGGCATGGCTCTTTGATGACTACATGGGCTGTGAGTTATACTGGCAACAACATGAAAGCTTACTTAGTTACATAATCTATTTCTCACTTATACGTAAAAGCAACTTACTAGAGAATAATATTACACTGTATAGGTATTTTGGGAAGAAAGGCTTTCAAATTAGGATTAAAAAAATAAATTGTGTCCTTTAATTAAATCAGTAATAACAGTTTCCAGAGCTGCTGTTATTTCACTATAATACACATGCTATTGTCTGTAGCTCAATGCTAACCATTTTAAGACACATTGAGGAGTGATGGTAGGATATAAGGAAATTGAAACAAATAGAGGGTGAGGAAGAGCAGATGGATAGCAGAGGAAAGGGAAACAAAAGTTGACTGTCCCAACTATAGGCAAGGAAATTCTGTCTCGCAGTCCTGCAGTCAGTGTTTAAGTCAAGCCAAGATTTATCAACCCTGCAGCCACTCTCTGCCCACTCCCCATCCATCCTATGACCCCAGCATTTGCCCTGCCCATTGTTTGTCTCGCATCAACCCACTTCTCTAATCAATTTCCCCTAGTCGCCCCACCCGAGTCTCTGTCAAATCTGTTAGCCCCTCTCCTGAATTAGTATTTGTCATATTTGGCAGCCTTCCATCCAAGTTAGTCTCTGGCATATCTGGCAGTCCCCATCCAAGTTAGTCTTTGGCAAATCTGTATATTCTGTAAACATTTCAAGAGTTTAGCAATAAGTAGGTGCGGGCGCAATGCAACAGAAATTTTCTCCAACACCACTTCAAGAAAATAAGCTTTTTTTAAGCTATCTTTATATATATAATATATTATAACTATTTTATGGGAAGTATAGGGAGAATGCTTGAGACTGCACGTTTTGTTCATCACTGTTTTTGGTGCGTATCGCATGCGCTCCGATTGGGTTAAATTACTGGAAGCTTACATTTTGGTGTGACATTGCAATGCCGCGTTCTTCCGTGTGTCCTAGTGGGGCCTCATTCTTATTAGAACAATGTAAAAGTTACTCAGTAAGGACATAGGGGTTTCATGGGTAAATATAGCAATGTACAGTGCACAAATATAAATATTATTTAAAGATCACAACCTTATAAAATATCAACCTGTGGCCTTTCAAAAATATGCATTTCCCCCCCCAAAAGTTTTCACTTTGAGAAGAATAGGAAAAAAGAATTATAACCTAAACCAAACTATCTTTACAAAGCCTTTGTCAGAGGGCTGCTGTACAATGTAGAAAGTACAGCAGCTCTTTTGTAAATATACTAGACATTAAGCCCATTACATTAATGGGTGCTAGAAGCCCAGATACCCCCTGTGTCTCAAGGCCAGAGTCCCCCCCTCTGTCCCAAGGCCAGAGTGACAGTCTGTGACAGAGTCCCCCCTCTTTGCCAGAGTCCCCCCTGTGACAGAGTCCCCCCCTCTGTGACAGGGTCCCCCCCTCTGACACAGGGTCCCCCCCTCTGAGACAGAGTCCCCCCCTCTGTCTCAGGGTTCCCCCCTGTGACAGTCCCCCCGTGAGAGTCCCCCCCTTTGTGACAGTCCCCCCCGTGACAGTTCCCCCATGACAGTCCCCCCCTTTGTGACCATCCCCCACCCTCTATGACAGTTCCCCCCTCTGTGACAGTCTCCCCGTGACAGTCCCCCCCCTCTGTGACAGTTCCCCCTGTGAAAGTCCTCTCCGTGAGAGTCTTTCCCCTCTGTGACAGTCCCCCACCCTCTATGACAGTTCCCCCCTCTGTGACAGTCTCCCCCGTGACAGTCCCCCACCCTCTGTGACCGTTCCCCCCTCTGTGACTGTCACAGAGGGTGGGGGAATGGTCACAGCGGGTGGGGGAACGGTCACAGAGGGTGGTGGACTGTCACAGAGGGGGGCTCTGTGACAGTCTCCCATCCTCTGTGACCATTCCCCCCCTCTGTGACAGTCCCCCATTAGAGTCTACCCTCTGTAACAGTCCCACACCCTCTGTGACAGTCCCCCCCTTTGTGACAGTCCCCCCTCTGTGACAGTCCCTTGCATCCCTTCCCATGAGAGTCCCCCCTCTGTGACAGTTCCCCCCCTCTGTGACAGTCCCCCCGTGACAGTCTCCCCCATGACAGTCCCCCACCCTCTGTGACCGTTCCCCTCTCTGTGACAACCCCCCCTCTGTGACCGTTCCCCCCCTCTGTGAGAGTAGCCCCTATGTGACAGTCTCCCCCCGTCAGAGTCCCCCCCTCTGTGACAGTCTCTCCCCCTGTGAGAGTCCCCCCTCTGTGACAGTCTCTCCCCCTGTGCGAGTCCCCCCGTCTGTGACAGTCCCCCCTCTGTGATAGTCTCCCCGGCAAAGATGCTCCGGCGTAACCATGGCGATGTCCATACAGTGCGCAAGGCGTAAATCTATCGGTTAAGAGGCTCCGGTCTCACAGTGCGGAAGTGCGGAGGTAATCCCCTAATTGGAGATCACTGCTGGGAGAGAGAGAGAGAGAGAGAGAGAGCGAGAGAACAGGCCACTCAGACACGTCAGACACTCAGAGGAAACTTTTCAAAGAGCTGCTATCACAATTGTCCACACGCACATGCGCAGAAGGGAGAAGACACACACACACGGATTCACTGACGCACAGTTAGGATCATTTTATTATAATTGATAAGATTTCTTTTTGGGGCCAAATTAGTTCAAAACTTGCCTTGCTAACTTTAAAGAATTGATCATCTCCTGAAGCTTAAAGGACATGTCCACCCCCAAAACTATAATCCTCCCCACTACTGGCCCCACTCTGTAGTGTAATAAAATCCTTACCTTACATCCCAGCTCCAAATGGTTCTCCTGGATTTCCCCCCCCCCAAAGTCTGAAAAACTGGCCACCAGGAGGATAGCAGAGTCCATACAGAGTCCATATTTTGTCCTGCGCACTGCAAGGACAAAATGCGTTTTGCAAGCCCTCCCCCTACCATTAAAACTCTTTCCCCAGTAGTAGGTTGACTTCCCCCAGACTCCCCCGATAGTTACTTACCTTACCTCTTTCACCCGGCGTTCTGAACTGCCGGCAGCCAGGTCCGTGATTGGCTGCCTCTCAGCCAATCAGGGATGTGGCTGCTGGTCCCATCCCCTGCTTGCAGTTCAGGGCAAGCAGAGGGCTGGGATTGTGCAGTGGGGGAAAGAGGGAAGGTAAGTAAGTATTGGGGCTCTTTCTGGAAAATCTAATGATGTGGTTGGGGCTGGGGGAAGGTGCCCTACCGCATCTAAAAAATTTTTAAAAGGGTGGACATGCCCTTTAATTTGCACTTTCTAGAAAATATCACTTTCCTTCATATGCGCTTTAACTTGCTTTTGTTCTCTCCCATCTCATTCATTCATTTCTTTCAACACTGCCTCTCCACCCACTATTTATGCCCGAGACTCCCCACTTTTTGTTGTATCACCTCTTGTCGCTCTTTCTGAGAAATCAGTTCCAGATGTTAATACTCTGTTTTCCTTCTCTGTGACTTTTCCCCCTCATGGTTCCATCTCTTCCACCCCTGGCACACTCTTCCCTCCCCCTCTGCTGTTCTTCCTTACATCAGCTCCAAACCAAACAGCCAACATTTTCCCCATTGCATTTCTGTTTGGCTCATCTATATACCTCTTTGAAATGTTCATTTATTTGCTTACGTTTGCTGGTCCCTGTTTCAACCCTACTCATTTCCTACATAAAGGGGGTAGGGAAGGATCTGTGGTCAGAGACAGGCAGGTTTTGGATAAGGCTCTCTGTAACATGGCCTGTAAAGGAATTACAGCGTCTCTTTCATGCGAAGGAGCTTCTTTATGTATACAGGTGCAAGCCGCATGCTAAGCAGCTTAAACCATCCATGCAGGACTGAAAGAGAACATTGTACAATGCAGTGCTTTGGTTTCATATATGCTTGGATCTTGAGGGATGGCCACCAGCTGAATTGGAGTTTTTTTTCTACCACCTGTAACAGTGTATGAAAGGCCAGGCTAATGTGTGTTTGAGAAAAAGTTTTTTTTTGTGAATTTAAAGTCCTATTTATGTTAGTTAGATGTGGGGTTTATCCTTCATCAAGGAGAATTCAGAGGGCACCATTTCAACCTAACCTAAATAATGAATATATAAAGTATATTATAAAATACAGATTTTATTGAAGTTGAGTCAGCGTCCACTGAGCTCCAGTTAAAGTAAGAAAACAATCCTAAAATGATCTACCCAGAACTATAAATTAGTGATAGATGCGAAATGACTGTCCCAGCCAGTTCCAGACATAATACTTTATTAACTGATCTAACTGAACATTTTCCTCTTTGATTTGTTTACTTTACATGAAAAGGCTAGGAAACTAAAGGCTAATAAATTAAAAGTTGGTGAATTCTCACCTAATGTGGAGTAGAAATGGCGGAACTTGGAAAAATATGTTCCGCATGCAGATTTTCTTATTTTTTAGCTTCAGCGACCCCCCCCCCCCCATCCTGCAAGATTGGAGACCAGGCCCCTGACTCCCCCCACGATCAGCTGTTTTTAAACAGCTGATCGCATGTATGTTTCATTCATACACCAGATCAGCTGTTTAAAAACAGCTCATCGGCGGCGAAGTGATGGGCTTGGGTGGGCCCTACTACCGTCTGGGGCTCCCCTTGATCACGGGGTTGGTGGGGGTGGTATTTACGCCACTGTTATCTGACCCATTATAGTCAATTGGAGTTAAAGAATCCAAAAATACTGCCTGCATTATATAATGCATAAATAGCTATTGTAAATTACTCTTAATGGCTCAGGGACCTAGGAAATGGTCTGAGGAACACGTATCAACCCACAAAATCTAAAAAACATCATCCAGTTCTTGAAACTTCATTCGCTTCCTGTTTTGGCGTAGTATTTTTCAAGATTTCTCGTGATTTCGAAATATTCTGGATTTTTCGAATATCTGTATTCAAGGAATGATTGCTTTTTCCTGGGTAAAGTTGCAAACTTCTTCTTATTAAGCCTTGGAGCCCCAGAATTCTCATTGCTATGGCTAACAGAGGGTTGGCACTGCTATAAAATAGCTGCCATTGGTGAATTTGGGACAAATGGCTAGTTTTAAAAACTTTGAGAAAAAAAATTCTGAACATGGTTGGGAAAAATTTGAATAGAGCAATTCTGCAGATCCGCTAAGTCTGAGATCTTATTTGTGGAGCTAATAAATACATGTAGCCTAGTTAAACAGAATAAATGTAAATGTACATGGTTGTTAACTATACATGACTACAGATATTATCGGGTAGATTCAATAAGGAAGAGTCCCGTTACTTACGTCAGATTACGTCAGGTATTGCATCGTGGGATCGGGATAAGGTATGTAACGTGTAAAGCCTCCCGCACAGTACTGTTAAGTTTCGCGCTACCAAGCGAAACTTAATGGTAGGGGTTTTGAATCGATAGCACAGTGCTATTTCCAAAAACATTTGGAAATGGCGCTGTGCTCGAAAAATCCACTTTAACCCGAAATTTCATCTTGGGTTTAAGAAGGATTTGGGCCATATCGAATCTCCCCCCAAGTTTGTTACACCTTTAATTTCTAGATTTTAGGCTAGAGAGTTTGAATGTGTTGCAACTATATACAGCTTTAAAATGGTCATGTATGTTTAAGTGCATCAGGTGACGTATTAAGACTGTCATTCAAAATAAATTTGCCTACTTTCTTTTTGCAACCATTCCCCTTGTTGACAGTCTGGATCAGATAACCCCTAGTGATAGGATGCCATTAGGTGCATTTTTTTGGTTACTCTAACATGGCATTTAAAGGACAAGTCCAGCTCCAAAATGAAAACTTACATACAGGTAAATCACCCCCCTAAAACCCTAAACGGTAAGTTTGAAATCTCAAATATATCAGTCTAAGCTGAAATCCTGCAGTATTAAAGGATATTCAATAGGGCACTGGTTATAAATCACCTCAAATCGGAGAAAGAGTTATTTATATAGAAGGGTGCTCCATCCACTAAATTTATACATCAAAATACAAAAGGGAGGACAAAAGTAGTGAATAAAAGTTGGGCACACCTCCAAAACAGTATGAAAATAAAATATCTCCTTTATTAAAAAAAATGGTAGTAACAATATAATGTTAAATACATATAAGAATGGAAAAAATCCCCTTACCCATTAAAAACACTCCTCTGTACACAGTCCATAATCACACGTAAGTAAGTAGAATATACCGGTATATCTCAAACACTACACAGAGACACAACACAACAGTGTGTATGTCTGTGTGTGCTGTGTAAACGTACAAGTAGTAAATAATACTCAATATAGTTGAGGTGATCTACACTTAGGGTTATATATGAATTATACAAACAAATTAGGTTTATATGAAGCTGTCTATTAAGCACATGCTAAATGTTAGAAGAGAGTTAAATATAACAGCATAGCATTAGTCAGACATAGCAAACCCAAAAAGTAATATAACAGTGTGGCAGATCAAAACCCTAAAACAGATAAAGAAAGTATACTACACTGGATAAATATAGATGGGACATCTCAGAGGAGCAGATTAAAAGTATTAGCTGGACGCGTTTCGTCCCGAATTGGACTTCATCAGCAGCAAAGTTACAAATATTCTTACCGTCTTTTATAGCTCCCAGTATGAGAGCGTGAGCTGGCTTGGCGTCCTTGTGGAGTCGCTTCTGTTTGACATCACGAGAGAAACGCCAGAGGACTGGCCCATTTCTTGTCTAAAGTACAGGCAGATAAACCCTATAGGCTCAGCACACAAATCCGTGGTGCCATTCCTGTTCCACTTCACAGGAGAGCATCATGGGTGCTTAAAGGGTATATCAGAGGAACAAACTATTTACATGGTATAAAGAAAAAGGACTACATCTACTTTACATCTGGGGAACATCTCACTCTCACCAAAACCTGTTTAAAAACTTCATACTTCACAATCGGGCAATTGCCGGGATTGCGCAAGCTACATTCGAGGGTTACGGGAAATTCAAGGGTTACCGAATGATAATTTCGAGGGTTAGTGAACGATACATTCTAGGGTTAGCGAAAACGAACCATACATTCGAGGGTTACCGAAAACAAACGATACATTCTTGGGTTAGCGAATGGCCCATAAATTCGCTAATTATCGAATTTATGATAATTATTGAAATAAAGCCAAGAGTCCGGAAAGTCCAAGAAATCAGGGTCTGTGATAGTTCGAAAAGTTAAGTTTGACTCCAACTTGGCTTTGAGTTCTACTCCATCTCTACATGGCGATCAGCATTTTTGGTGGGATTGCAGTGCAAGTGGCGATACCTTCTGCTTTAGTGTCGCCTCACACTTTTTGATACGTTGATACCTGTTCCCCATGCCATTTCCCAGGTCCCTAAGCCATTTACAATAAGTTACTATTTATACCTTAATTTTAGGCAGAACTTTCAGGTTTTTTTTAACTATCATTGACTTCATAGGGTCCATTTAAAGATTTTTGAATTTCAGATTTTATTGAAAATCCACAAATCTGCCAGTGGAATGGATACATTTGAGGGTTAGCGAACGAGTGAAAGTGGGATTTTGGGGTTTGGGTGGGGGTGCTTTACTCATAAAGGGGGTGATTTACTTAAACAGAAAATTTAAGTTAGGAGTGGACATGCCCTTTAATACATTAATAAATACCTTCATATGAGCCCTCTGATTAATCATTAAACTTTATGTGCAGGCCTACCTGTTTAAGTGGTCATGGGATGTGTCATACATACTGTTCCCAGTATTCTGCTTAGCAGTGACAATGCACTCTGTGCAAGAGTTGTTATACTGTTATTTGTAATATTAGTGTATGCAAGAGTGATTTATTATACTGTCATTTGTTATATTAATGTATGCAAGAGTTGTTTTGCCATTTTCCCTCTTGTGGGAAGTTTGACTATACATTAGGGCGATTTTATGTACAATTTGACATACAATCCCATTGATTGGGCAAAAAAATTTAACATTTTTCCGATCTTATGCGATATTAGATTGTAATATTGATTGTAATTACAATCAGGAAAGTCGATTTTTTTTAAGTCGATTAGTAAAATGATTGTAGTGTTTTCTGAAGTTCCGATTAAATGTGAATGTAATGTAACCTCGGAATATTACACATTAGACATAAATCACAAAACAAATTGAATGTCGATGTATGGTACATCTTAGTACAAATAACATTGTACATCTGTCTATCGGTCTGTTTAAGATCGTAATTTCGATTGTAATAGTGTATGGCCACCTTTAGGTTATAATTGAATATCTAGTATTCCACTGGTTTTACCGCAGCTGTACACCTATAGGGAAAAACCTTGCAACTAATTTGCTGAGGGCCACATCTTGCTATAAAATGGCAGCATGTGGTCCATCACTTCTGGATAATTCTATTTCTGAAATTCTGCTGTGGTAAGTGTCATGCAGGATGTTCTAATCACCCACTACATTGACCTACTGTAGCATGAAAAAATATTAAACACCTTAGAAAAAAAAAACTTACTTTCTGAGAGTTACCTGCATTTATATATTGACGGCAACCAAAAAGGCAGAGTAGCCTATGGCAACAATGGCTGGAAACCAGAATGAGTCATGTTGCTATTTCTCTTCTATTGCACCATACAAGCACACACATCACACACACATACAAGCTACTTCTACTCTAAATTGAGAAATGTTCATCATTTTCAGGATGTGGTATTTATCTTCTGGTGGCAGCCACAAAACACAATCATTTAATAACAAATGAAACTAGACAATGAGTAGAAAGATTCATTTCCACTGCCTTATACTTTAAAAAATCTTCTTTCAAAAAGTCTCACATATTAATCATTCACGGTCATTGTTTACAATTTTCAATTCTCTAGCAGGAACCAACCACAATAATTATATTTCTTGAAATTCATTAACTAGAGAATCTATATATTCATCCATCTAGATTCCCTCCAGGTTTCAATGTTCTCTTTTCTCTGCACCAACGTACGGATAAAACTGGGTATGTAGAAGAAGGATGAATAGAAGTTGCAACACTGAAAGTTCCTGCAAGTATACATTTAATGGCAAAATTAAAGCTGGCACAAATCCTTTATAAACATTTGTGTCTCATACAAGTGGTGTTGCTAAAGGAAAACAAAATTAACACCAAAAGTGAGCAGTTTTAACTTATTGTGGCAGAACAGCGATGGCAGATCCGGAGCAGATCACAAATCCCTGGATGCGCGTGCACTTCATGCAGGCAATAGTGCGCGCATGCGCACATCCAGGAAACCCTAAGTTGCATAAGATGAGAGAAACTGTCCCTGTGCCCCGAATCTTTAAACATATCAACGCCATTGTACCCAGCCTTCACATTAGGGACATATTTATAAATGGGGTAAATTGACTGTATGCTTGGTGTACTTCCAGCACCAGTGGTTCATGACAAAGAGTATGAGTAGCACTGCAAAATTTACACGTATGTTAAAAAGATTTGTTCACTTTGGTTGTGCTAATGCATGCAATTTTAAAAGAAATAGAAATGAAAGAAACAAGTTGCTTTAAAAATTCTTATCAGGTATAAAATCCAATAAAACATATTTTGAATGGAATAAAACTCACTCACTTCTTAAGTAAAAGTGAAGATCAGACCAGGTTTAGGTATTAAACTTTATTCGACTCCAGTAGGTCACTTAATCACAAACATTAAGTGCCAAGTGCAAAAAATAATATGAGATTAAAATTATGTAATATCCCTTTAAGGGTCTGCTAGAACCAGTTATTCAATAAAATTTCTTATCGTTAAAAATGATGCTAATTTTGCCCCAACCTATCAGATGTTAGCTTTCACATGTTATAAGATATGTACACCTAAAAAATCACTTTAACTTATTTGCTTGGTGGGGCTGTAAGCTGTGGATGCCTTCACCCCCCCCCATTCCCTTCCCACCCCCTACCTTAGTGCTGTGAAGTGGCTAGCTTCCTCCTTTATGGTGAATGGGCTTGTTGGTCCGCCCCCACGAGATCTGACAGGCCCTTCCCATCTCTGTGGTCTAAGCCGGTGGTTGCCGGCATTGGCGCGTCCCATGCACTCCCGTGCACAGGCCGGTGATGTCACCGGAGGTGCGCATCGCGCGTGCCATGATGTCACTGGAAGCGCGCCAACGCCGGCAACCACAGAGATGGGAAGGGCCTGTCAGATCTCATGGGGGCGGACCAACAAGCCCATTGACTATGAAGGGGGAAGCTAGACACTTCACAGCACTAAGGGGAAAAAGGCATCCACAGCTTACAGCCCCACCTAGCAAATAAGTTAAAGTGATTTTTTTAGGTCTACATATCCTTTAAATAAGATCTGATTGGTTGGGGCAAAATTAGCACCATTTTAAATGATAAGGATTTTTATTGAAGCTCCCTGCATCTGTTTTAAGGGGCCAAAATGGTTGTAAAGGTTGTACAAGCTTATAACTCCTTTAAGTCAATGTGTTTTGCTGCTTATTTTTGCAGCTTTTTCAAGATACAGTCTTATGTAGAGACTACAAAACTGGATTTTATAAACAGATGAAATTAATACCCCTGGTTCATTGGATGTTTTATTTATTTGTTGCAATTTTTAAAGGGTATGTACACTGTACGTTAACTTACTGGATAGCTGTGGCTTTAAAACTAAAGGTGTCTAATTTTTTTGTTCTATTCCCCCTCCCCCCCTCATAGCCTACCTTTACTCCTTGAATGTTGCTGACTTCCTCTTCATCTGAAATGGCATCTTTAGGTTCTCCCCCACGAGATCTCCATCTCCAGACATCAATGTGCATGCGACATGACGTCATTGCATGCGCATTGCCACAAGCGTGCACGCATGTGACGTCATTGTGCCCTGACCAAGCACGGCAAGATAACATCCCACATGCACATTCACGGCAACATCGCCATGGCGCATGCGCGCATTGACATGTCGTGTGAGCACTAACGTCACGCACGCATGCACTACAAAGGGACTTTACCTTTCGTGGCCAGGGAAGATGGAGATCTTGTGGGGGGCAGAGCTCAAGATGCCATTTCAGAAGAGGGGGAAGTCCGCAACATTCAAGGAGTAAAGGTAGGCTATATGGGGTGTGTGTGGGAATATTTAAAGCCACAGCTATCCAGTAAGCTAAAGTTTTTTTTTAGTGTACATATCCTTTAATAGAAATTGTGTAATAATTTAGATCCATTCCATAAAATTTAGTTTTTATTTTTTGGGTCTAGGTCAAGTATTGGAGGGCCAGTCAGTGGCAGCCAAAGGGCAGCATGTGGCCACCGGGCCGCCCTTTGCCCAGGTCTGGTACAGTGCCATCTAACCTGCAGACATGACATGTTTCGATTTTGTTACATCTCTGCCTGAGGAAAGGGGCAGAGGCCTCCCGAGACATTGCATATCGTTTGCACAATAAAAAGTTATTGTTTTCAAGTAGTGTGCTCCTCTCATCTTAATTCTTCTGGATATTGTTCACCCCTGGGTAGGGAGTTTCTGGAGGATTGCACCTACAGACACACAGAAATTGCCCTTGATGGTGTGCTAGATGGACCTTGGTTCTAGTATTTAGCTGTGAGTGAGAAATTTCTCCTTGATACGTACATTTTGTGGCCACTACTATTCATATAGCATGATACTGCAAGATACCTTCTGTTATAACAAGGCTTGTTCCATTTTTATGTTCTGTGGAGGGCTTTTGTCCCACCATTCCTTAAGCTAAATAGCTGCCTGGTATATAGAAATAAACAAAAACATTTCACTTCTTTATAAATATGCCCCTCCGTTTTTCAGAGCTCCTTCTTTCCTTGAAAGAAAATCAAATGGCAATGATGAATATTTAATTAAAAGAACATTTTCTGCATTAGGTGCTTTAAGTATTCCTATCATTTTTTCATTCTTTCTTTTTCGGTTGAAGGAAAATAACAGCAACTTGCACAATTTTAGATTTATTTATCTCAATCACTGCGCTATGGCAGTGATCTTTCAATAAACAGTACATATTAAAAACACTGGTGTAACTAGGGGCTCCCATCAGCAAAACTATGATGGGGCCCTCCTCCCTGCTTCCTCTACAGTGGTTTTTTGAGGGAAGCTTTTTCTTTCACAGATAATGTACTGAATGGGCCTTTAGCCTATGTCTTGGGATGGGGGAGGGGGACCGATTCCCTCAGTTCAGGATGCTGTGGTGTTCCATTTTTTCCTCACTACAGCATCTCTGGCTACTCATTGGTCAGCTCCCCTAGGGTTAAAAAATAACCAGGTCCCTGGAGACAGGTAACAATTGGTTCAGCTCCCCAGGGACAGATTACCTCAGACCCCTAGTGACGTTAGGTCATTGGTTAGGCAGGTAGAAGGGGCCGGGTTACAAGGGTATATATCCCACAATCTCTCCCCACTCACCAGCCAGTTCCCTGTCAGCCTGATCAACGCCTACCCTAATAATATAAAAAAAAAAAAATCTTTGTCTCATCCCATAATGTTGGCATGATTTTGGACTATTCAAATTAATTGAAAGGGCCCTCTGCTGGGAGATTGACAGAGGCGGGCTCCATAATAAAACGGGATAATAAGTTAAGGATTGGTATGTAAGTTAAGAGCTGCCCACTGGGGAAATTTAACAGGGGTAGGCTCTAAAGTGACTTATTCAAAGTTCAAGTGTTTTGTAAAATTAATAATCAATAAAATGTTGCGGCCTTTTCTCCCACCTCTCTGTGTCTGTGTCATTCATTTTAAGTTAAGTGTTGGTTTTAAAAGAGGGACTCCATCATCAGACCAAGTAATAAAATACAATCAAATAACAGTCAAAATCATGTAAGTACTTTCTTTTGGTACAACGGGGTGATCTTGTGTTTTTATGCAAGAAGACAGCTGTAGGCTCTGAAACATCAGACCGCAATGTTAAGATCAGTGTTAAAGCAGGAGTGCGGCAAATGATGTAGAACATGGACAAAAAAAACAAGATATGGACATGAAAGTAATGTGCCTACAGGTTGCAGCTATCATAAGAAAAGTCATTACATTTCTTTTAACAACTAATACTGAAATACAAGTTGAGCCTGCTGCATTATATCAAGCTGCAGTGCATCAAATCTTAAATGGAGAATTGTCAGTAAGGGATTAAAATGGTTTGGTCTGGATTTAGTTAAGGTCAAACTTTCACCAGGTGAACTTTTACTCCATGTGTTAGCAATTGTTTCTGCTTTGGTTGAGATAAAAAACGAATAGATAACTCTGGGATGATGTTTATAGGAATAACTAGAAGTAGGTAAAAATAATTTAGCAACTTTTTAAACATTAGTAAATCTAGTCTATAGAGAAGACATTGATTTTGCTGGTAGTTCTATAGCTAATACAATGTTCCATATAGTGTCACATTTTTCTTTTTTTTATTGATCTAACAGGTTTAATGGTGCATAGTTAAAATGACTGTAACTATAAGGTGATGTTGAAGATTCCATGTATATTTTAGTATATTCATTTATATTTAAGGCTCATGGGAGATGCTTGCCAGTTACTGCGCTGTCCTACGGAGCATTTAGTAAAACTAAGATAGGGATTAAAATCAAATAAATCCCCCATGCCCTGTGGCTATGGGAGATTTGGACCAAATCAACCGCTGGAAGATTTTGGTGTTTATTCGTATCATTTTTCTAGTTGCACATGAACGTCACATTGTCCTTCATCATTTCATTCTACATGTGAAGGAGTATCTGGGCCTTTTTATTTATTCTTTATCATAGTTGAATATTGTACTGTATCAATTTTGGTCTACAACTCCTACAGGATGATGTTCCATAACATAAGGGAGATTATTTAAACCCTTCCTACTCCACACAAGGGGTTAATCCTATTGCAAGGCACTGATGTATCCTGTAAGCTTCTATTATAACACTAACATTTTTGAACTGATCAACCGAGTAAAGGTTTAGTGTTTGGGACCATCTATAGAAAACACAGAAGAACCATAACATTGTCAGAGACAAACATCCAATTGGAATGACTGATTTCAAAGAAAATTTAAAAAAAATGTTATACAGAAAACCAAACAAGCTCCATATGCATTGGATTTAAATAGGATGGACCTGAGCATTGTAGGGCCTGGGGCCACATGTGGCCCTTTGGCTGCCCCTGATTGGCCCTTAAATATTTGACCTAGACCCAAAAAATAAAAACTGAATTTTATGGAATGGATCTAAAATACTACACACTTTTTATTAAAAATTGCAGCAAATAAGTAAAACATCCAATGCACCAGAGATATTGATTGCATCTGTTTTGCAATCTCTATAATGATAACAGTGTTGAACCTATTGGCCTGGCCCTTCACAACCATTTAAGTACCGTATATACTCGAGTATAAACCGACCCGAGTATAAACCGAGGTACCCAATTTCAGCTAAAAATCCTAATAAAGTTATTGACCCGAGTATAAACCGAGGGTAGAAACTTGGCATTCAAGATGTTTGGAAACTACAACTCCCAGCTAATAAAGCATGCTGGGAGTTGTAGTTCCCAAACATCTTGAATGCCCCCCTCCCCCTCAGTTCAGTTTGTCCCTGTGGACTCTTCTCCCTGTGGACTCTTCTCCCTGTGGACTCTTCTCCCTGTGGACTCTTCTCTCCCTTGGACTCTTCTCCCTGTGGACTCTTCTCCCTGTGGACTCTTCTCCCTGTGGACTCTTCTCCCTGTGGACGACTCTTCTTCTTCTATCTGTGGGCTCTTCCTCCATCCATCCTGGCAGGTACGGTATCGGCATTCCGGCAGCCGCGCGCCCATTCCTGTACCGGCGCGCCGGCTGACGGGCTTGGCGCCGGGCAGTGACGGCGCCGGGCAGTGACGTCAGGCCAGCGCGCCTGTGCAGAAAAAGATCGCGCGGCTGCCGGAATGCCCAGGTAAGTGGTTGACTCGAGTATAAACCGAGTCCGAGTTTTCAGGCTGATTTTTCAGCCTGAAAAACTCGGTTTATACTCGAGTATATACGGTATCTCATGCATCCCCCTGAGATATTACCCCCCCACACACGATTTACACCCACATACATAGATATAATATACAGTATAGTATAGTAGTATATATATTACACAGTCTACCTCTTATACCTTATGTGCTTTTGGAAAGTTTGTTGGAATTTTGTCAGGTACCACCTTGCAGTGAAGATCTATATTTGAGTACTCTTTGCTTGAAAAAGTGATATTTGTTCAATCTATTAGCGGTTATGAGAAAACCCAGTCATTACCTCTTCTATTTTGAAGGAACTGCCTAAATCTGGTTTTAAGAGCAACCACAGGACTTTAGCTTCAATTCTATAATGAGCAGTTACACTAATACCATCCTATAATTTACCAAAAAGAGAAAGCTGGGGTTCAGGGAGGAGCAGGTCTGTGGCTCAGTTAGGGGTGTGTGAAATGGAAAAGTTCTGAAATCAGCCAAAGTGCAAATGATCTTTGGAACAGCCAGGCTGGCAAATTTGTATCAGATGAGAAAATATATATAGTTAGCCAAATTATCAATGGCCAAATAGAGATGGTGTGTGTGTCTGTGTGTGTGTGTGTGTGCGTGTGTGTGTAACAATATCATCATCATTCAGATTGATGGGAAAAGTGTCTTGAAATGCTTGAGAGTAATAAATTTAGATCATAGAATCAGTATTGTTGTAAAGTAACTAGTATTGCCAGTCATTCAATGAAAAATACATGTGAATAATACCATGCTGTTTTTAAATAAAATAATGATACCATATCTTTATAAATATGTTGGTACACGTAAGGTGGGTACACACAATAAATTATTTTGCAAAGAAAGCCAAGACAGGACTGGCAGGTGATAGTCAAGCAGCAAGTATGGACAAAAGACGTACCAGCAGCAGGAGGAACTAGGCAGCTATGAAGACGAAGTAAAACTGGAAGCTGGGGCTAACTGGCAGATATGAAGACATGGTATAATTGGAAGCTGGAGCAAACTGGCAGGATATGCAGACCAAGGTGTAATCTAGAAGCTGGAGCAAACTTGCTGGATATGGAGACCAAGGTGTAATCTGAAAGCTGGAGCAACTAGCAGGATACAGCAGAAGAAAACAGGAACACACAGAAGCTATAAACTGAGATAAAGAACAGAGAAAAAGCCCTGAACTGGCTGCAAGAGCCAGAACAGCGTGGAGGGCTTAAATAGGCCCAGTGACATCATTATCCCGCTACGTGCGTGCACGAGAAGACATCTGGACCTTCCCATTGATACAGGAAGGTCCACTGAAACACTGAAGAATCTTTTCTACACTTGTTAGCTGACCTGCATGCCTGTTCTGTTCTTGTTCCCAATGTCAAAACCAGGGCAGTGCAAATCAGAGAAGTAAAGCTGGGTTTACACATGTTCCAATCCTTCCTCTAGACTGAACATTCAAGGCTTCCAACCAGTTGTCCAGGAGGAAAGACAAGGCAAGGCAAGAAAGTTCAAGGCAAAAGCAGCCCCGTCTGACAGTTAGCAAAGACCTCTGTGGTCCACAGAGGACTGCACGATCACCAGGGTTTCCCGAAATGTCCCATCGTGCATTCGTCCGATTTGGACAAACAAACGGCCTGCGGATGGTTGCGTCTGCAAGAAAGAAATGTTGACCGGATGGGCCAAATTATTGTATGGTGTTTACCCAGCTTAATTTTGTGTCTTTAACCTTCCTCAGTGACTTGTCTTTCAGCATGGTATCCTAATGCTGGGTACGCACCTCTCCGGAGATTACAGGGATACAATCCAGGAAGAAGGACTGTGGGTCACAGCAATAGTGACAGTGGTTTTTGGACATGTCCGATCGTGCATTGTGCAATTTAAGCAAATGAACGGTCAGTTGCATCCGAAAAACCATGCAATTATTTCAGCCCAATCTGCCGATACACTAAACTATCGGTCGATTGGGCCACAATATTGCATGGTGTGTACCCAGCTTAAGAAACCAGGAACAATTCAGAGAAACAAAGTTATAAAGGGAAAAAAATATAAATATTCACCACAAAACAGCATAAGGGTTATAGAAGAGAAATCAACGGAGAAAAGACCTTTGCTTAAACAACTCATTCAGGTTTGGGCTTCACTGGTCTTTTTGTGCAGGGGCAAATACATTTTAAAAAAATCCGACAATGAGATAGAAATTCATACAAACTTGCTGATAACCAAAGGTTTGGGTGTAATGTCAGAGGTCGCGGTTTCGTTCCACTTGTAATTCTGTGTATTGTGCTAGGACAAAAGTTATATGATGCCCTCACTGACTTCTTGTTAAGGAATGATGCAATTTGATATGTTACAGATTCCCATGCCACTGGCTGTGGTTTGCAGAACCACAATTAGGTAAGATAAGTGGTGGATCATAGACAGTTTGTAGGTAGGCACACTCAATATGGTATTCAAAAGATACTCATTTATTTAAGTGCTGAAAACAACAAAAGCCAAATACACACAACGTTTCGGGGGGTCCAAGGAGTTATAGGAAGTGCACCTCTGATTTTACCTATCAGGATTACCACATAATTTTGGAAATAAGATAAGTGGTGGCCACAGAGTTGTAGGTGGACAGCACTGCAATAACAGCTGTTCCAGTCAACTTCAGTTGGGGTTGGTTGAAAGCTGGGGTGTAGCTTTCAGGGGTGCAGAGAATGCGACCGCACCAGGGCCCTTGGTCAAGATAGGGGCCCCATTTTGTGCTAAAGTTCCAGAACTACCAGTCTGTGTGCCAACTGTTTTACCAGTGGTCTGTGTACAAAGCATTTTTACCATTGTCTGTGTGCCAAGCATTCAACCAGTGTCTGGCTGTGTGCAGTGCCAGTTTCCCAACCAGTTTATCAGTGTCTGCATGCCAAGCATTTGACCAATCTTTATGCCAACTATTTTACCAGTGGTTATATACGAAGCATTTTACCACTCTGTGTGCCAAGCATTTTACTAGGGTCAGTTGGTTAGTTATTTTAGAAGGTTGGAGGATATAAGTTTAGAAATACTGTTTGAATCTGATTGAATAGTTTTGCTAGGTGTATGGGTAAAGTATGTTTGTCTGTTTTAAAATGAGTGCCTTTAAAAAAATGTTAATGGTGAATTTAGATGGCTTTTATGGAAATGGTTATTTGGTTTGAGGTGCTGATTTGTGTTTGCAGTCAGTGTTGGGGGGCCCATGCCCAAATTTTGCATCAGGGCCCATAAGTTTGTAGCTACGCCACTGGTTGAAAGCAAGAAATGCGGGGCTTTATTCTGTCAGAGCCAAATGAGAGCCCTTTTGGTTACATATATATTTTGATTTGCTATTTGCAATCTGATTTCCTGAGTTCCTACCAAAAAGCACAATCTTTAATTAAGCTTAACAGAGTTTAGCGCAGAAGCACCTTTTCTTTCGAGTAGCAGCCTACTTGCTGTCAGGGGCTATATTAATACTCCAATTTATTAGCCAGTCAATGCATCGGAATATAAAACAGCATATCAGATGTATGTAAGTGTTGAAAACAAAAAATCAACAACTTCCAACTGCAAGAGAATAGCAAATGATATAGTGAATAAATCACCGCTATTTAGTATAGTAATAGCAAACCCCCGATTCTTTAAAGAATCATTCAACCTTTTATTTAAAGACCTCTACCACTTTCCCTTCTCTCTCTCCCCCCTCTTTCCCTTCTCTCCCTTCCTCTTTCTCTCTCCCTCCTTTCACTCTCTCCTCCTCCTTTCTTTCTCTCTCTCTCCCCCCCTTCTCTTTGTCTCTCTCTCCCTTCTTTCTCTTCCTCTCTCTGCCCCCCTCTTGGAAATGGCATTGAGCTCTCTCTCGCCCACGCTGCATCATCAAGACTCCTCCCACTGGGGTCAGCGCATGAGTGGATCATCTCTCGCCTGGACTACTGTAATACCCTCCTATGTGGTTTACCAAGCAACCGACTGGCACCCCTTCAATCAATCCTTAACTCTGCTGCCAGGCTCATTCACCTCTCTTCCCACTTCTCACACACTGCCCCTTTCTGTCAATCTCTCCACTGGCTTCCCATTACCCAAAAGATCCAATTTAAGCTGCTAACCTTATCCTACAAGGCTCTCTCCAATACAGCCCCCCCATACATCTCAGATCTGTTAAATCGATACTACCCAAGGCATAACCTCTGCTCTGCTAATGAACTCCTCTCATCCACTCTGATCACCAACTCCCATGCCCGAATACAAGACTTTTCTCGTGCTGCCCCTCTGCTCTGAAACTCCCTTCCACGCTTTATACGTCACTCGCCATCACTTCATATCCTCAAACGCAACCTCAAAACTCACTTTTTCAGGCAAGCTTACAACCTGGACTTGGACATTTCTACCCCTCTTACTGTCTTACTGACCCATCGCAGACCCACTAGTTTTAATCCACTGACAACTTAGTTACAGCTACTGATCTGCTTCACTTTGTGTTTCATCCCCATCTCCTCTGGACTGTAAGCTCTTTTGGGCAGGGTCCTCCTTCCTATTGTACCACACAGTATGCTGTAAAATTACCACACTGAATGGCTGCTGGACCAGCACTTACATTTTTTGCACTTTGTATTACTTGCACTCATGTATATTAATGCAACTGTAAAGTGCCACGGAAGATGTTGGTGCTATATAAATCCACAATTATAATAATAATAATAATGACCTCTTGAGACTCCTGCACGCACATTGTATATGTATTTCTAAAGCAATTTGTTAACATTTTATATTTGTAAGCATTTCTGCAAGTGGTTGCGTCTTATTTATTATTTATTGGGTTTATTTATGCACTGTACCATTACAGGAGTTTGTGCATTGCTGCAATATACTGCATTGATTTCAGTGTAGCCATACAGCATGTATTTAATGTAGGTGGAGCATAATAAAGTTAACATGATCTTAGCACAGCACTGTGCAATGCATTTCTCAATAGCGTACCTTTTCAAAGGTGAATGTTAAAGACAGGGTTGCTAGATCAGTGAAATATGTAAGGACAACTAATAAAAACACACATAGCATGGCCAGGGGCACTTCTCGGGTTTTTGCTGCCTGAGCCAAACTGTTGAATGCCACCCTTCTTACGCCGCTGCATCAAAGTAGGTGTGACTTTGTCCATGGCCGTGGTTTTGCCAATGGCCATGACTTCGATGGTTTCTCCTTTAAGGTTTTTGTTGATCAAAATAATTTCTTTTATAGCCTGTGCTATATATGTTGGTTCAACTGTTACAATACATTAGAAATGCCATACTTAGTACTTAGTAGTACTACTTTGTAGTATAAAAGAATTAAGACAAAAGATTTGTAAGCCTGCCACCAGGTCAAGCCTAACTAGCTAGCTAGCATAACTAGACTTACCTAGCCTAACAAACTAAATCTAACCTAATCATAAAAAATGTGGAGTTGAAGCAACTTCAAGCTACCGTGTATTGGAGCCATGCGGGCGATGCTTACATTTCTCGTGCACGTTTGCCGGTTAAGGGAATTTTTTTCACCACTGCCTGTCTGCCGCCTTTCTTCTTCAGTGCAGAGGTGCTGCCTTTCTTCTTTAGTGCAGAGGTGCTGCCTGAGACAAATGTCTCACTCTGCCTAATGGTAGATGTGGCCCTGAGCATGGCTGAGTATGTCCACCCCAAAAATGAAAAATTCCCTGCAGGTAGAACCCCCCCTAACATGTAAAAATGCTATACTCACCTTTCCCATACTACTTATTAACAGACTGAGATATCCTTCCTGTCCTATCCAACCCCCCCCCCCCCTTTTCTGAGTGCTGAGAAGCTCTCAGCAAACCCACACTGAGTGTTCACAGCGAGCCTCCGTGAATACTCTTTGGTGAAGGACGGGAAGGATATCTCATTGATATCTCAAGTATGGTTGGTCAGACCAATTAACAAATAAAATTTGAAGGAAATATGACCACTGCGGGCTACAACATGGTCAACAAAAACATGCATATGTAAGCACCTTTTGCTTCAGTCCGAATCTCCATGGGACCTTACTAGATTAGCTGCTTATTTACAAGGTTCAGTACCATTCTCTGTCATCAACTGGCCTATGCCTCATCCAATACCAGGGAGTGGAACCTTTTCTGATAGCTTCTGCTTCCTAATTTTATGGGAAATGATATTTCAGACAGTACTGGGGGTTACATTTAAACACTCATTGATATAAGCATTATTTAGTTTTGTTTTTTTTTTTAAATAAAAATGAAACATAAAATATACATGAGCCTGAAAGGATTTTATTATTCCTAATGCTGCAGACGATTGATCAAAAATACACATTGGTGTTGTGTTTCCTTTTAAGGAATGTTTAGGGATAACAGAGAAAGGTCGTTCTTTGTTTTATCGCTAAAAAAACTTAGCAACCAAAAAATCTTCATTGCAGTGGATAATGTTTGTGTTTGCTTTGTGCTCACTGATTTCCAATAGCACAATGGTTCCAGCTTGCTGGTCTGTCTGCATTCTGTAGGACTCTTATTCTGAAATAAATTGTAACCTTTCAAAATGTCTTTATGACAAGAAGTGAACTTGGTACATTTCACCAGCCTAACTGAAAAGCCATTTGTCTTTGTTTAGCTTTGCACGCCATTGTAGGTCGGTCTGTCCAGGTGTCGTTTCATAGCTGAGAGTTGGCTGCACTCCAAGAGGCTCTTTCCCTGGCTGGATATAATAGAAGCTGCAACAAAAGAAAGAGAGATAGGCCTAGGGGGAGAGGGGGAAGGGGGAACGCCTGACACAGCAAAACTGGCTTCATTGCTTGCTGGATGAGTGGAACTTTTGCTAGATCATGGTTTAATGTTCGGATACAAGCTGGAATATAATCCACCCTTTCAGCTGCTGTTCATTAGTTTTACCAAGCTGTGCTTGTTCCTCTTCTCCTTTTCTCCTAGGGGTCTCTCATACTCATTTCTTGTTTCTAGAGATTGTTTGGAACAGCAGTTGTCCTAAGGGTTCATCACACTAGATCAGTTTCCGGACAGAAACGCGCAATGTGGTCCGTTTTTTTAACGGATCAGATTGACCCGGTATGTTAAAAAAAACGTACTGCTGCATGCATTTCTGTCTGGACACAGACGCGTTTTGATTAAAAATATAGGAAAAACAGAAAATGTGGACTGTCCGTTGTGGTCTGTTTTGCTCCATTTCTAGTGAGAACATAGCCTAACCCTAACTATGTTCTGCTCATGGGAAGGAAATTAACCCCATCTCAAATCCCCTCTTTAACCCCTCTTGGATCTGCCCCACCCCAGCACATGCCCTACTGAGAACTGAAATTTCCTAACCTATTTCTCTAGAAAATAAAGCTTCATACACGTGTGATTGCGGGGGCCAACCCGTGACGCACAACGTGTATGAGCTCCTGTTTCGGCCTACAATCGTGCAGTGTATGGGTTCTTTGTTGGCCAAAATGGGCATTTGGTCAGGCCTCCTTGACCGATTCACCCAGCTTATCATCAATAAGGTAATTGACTATGCCTCCATTCTAGTGTTGTGTAGACAAAGTGCCCATAAATGGCACAATTGTCGGCCAAAATGGGTGCTCATACACATCATGCGTCGTGGGTCAGCCTCCACTATCACATGTGTGCATGAGCCTTTAGAGACTTGAATTCTGCAGATAATTTAACTTGCTGGAATCCCATTTGGCTCCTTAATTTATGGAAACCAAGAGGCCACTCATCTTAAATTCCCTGTAATTTGGTGTGTATGTGTGTGTGTAGGGGGAATCATCAGGGCCAGATTTATTCCTGAATGGGTGGGGTTAAGAGGTGCTGGGCTCCTGAGATGTCTGGCCCTGGGGGTTATATTGCACTGCAGCATGATGGCTAGAGCATTTCCCTAAACAAGTTTCAAAAATAACTATAATATTTGCTTAGTTTAAAAAGTACATTGCTAGTATATCATGTATTTGTTATATAATGTGGATGTTATATGAATGGATTAGAAAAAGACAGAAAGCCTCTAGAATGCAGTACTGTCTAGGAAATATAATTACCGGTATGTCAATTAGATACTGATTTGCTGAAATGAACACTAGTGTATATTTACTTACATAAAGTTGAGTGACAAGTGGGCAGGTTTGTATTGATATAAACTAATATTCTGGCATGAAAATATAATCTTCTGTGTTTCAAGATCTACATTTTCCTGCAATATCAACCTTATTTATGCAAAGATTTGTACAGACCAAGAAAAATGTTAAGACCATAGGTCACTGTTTATTTAAAAAATTAAGCATGCTCAGGATAGTTCTAACATCCCCCTCAGGTATTTTAACTCATTTCCCTCCCTTAACTCCATTGGGATTGTTGGAATCCAAGCTATTATGCACTAACCAATCAAATGTTAGCTTTTTACTGGGTTAGTGCAGTTATATAACATCTGATTGGTTGCTGCACATAAATAGTTCAGGAAAACTTTTGCATCTTTTATTATGTCAGCACATATGTGCCTTCATTTCAGAATTTCTGCTACCCTTATTCGTGACAGGGAACTTGCCAGTATCCACAATCCTATACTAATCCAGCTGCAAATCAACATTTTAATGAACCAACACAAAATCCTAGACTTAAGGTTCGTACACACGTGCGATCACGGGTGCCAAACCACGACGCACGATGTGTACGAACGGCCGTTTCGCCCGATAATTGTACTGTACATGGGCACTTTATCTGCCAAAACGGTCATTCGGTTGGGGATCAGTGCCCAACCGAAACGGCCGCTCATACACATTGTACGAGCGTTGTGCGTTGTGGGTCGGCACTCGCAATCGCACAATGAACCTTTAGAATAAACATCAGGGAGCATTATGCAATTATTTAGGCATATTTCCAGATATAAAGTGTATCGGGTCTATGAAAAGGATGAGAATAAAATAGAATTTGGTACTTTGTAGAATAAACATGGATCACTGCCTCGGCTTAAGGAAAGAATGATTTTTGGAGCATCAAAGCTTCTATTGTCCAACTATATCTGTGAAAGAAAGGTAATGGTAATATTTCCATACATAACCGTATAATAAATTCAGTGCAAATTATTGAAAATCATCAATGTAAATGGATATACTGTACAAAGGAATAACACAATGGGACTAGACTATACTTGAACAAACAACAGTAATAAGAAATGAAAAACGGACTACTTAGTTGGAGAATAAACAAGACAGTTCTTTAGGGATCTGAAGCATTTCTCGGAGATGGTTACTAATCCATTGTAACGCATACTGATTTATTTCTTTGATTATCTAACCTACACGCTCTGCACATGAAGATTTTATAAATATTTGAAGATAAGGAGTTGGGATTTTCAAATAATTTCTGCCATACTTATCACTCATCAAACACGTGTTCTGCATAGCTAATTAATGATTAGTTCATCTGTATGCCATATGGACAAATGAATAACCCTCCATGAGTACTTAATAGTCAATGGTTACATAGCCCCTTAAATAAAAAAGTTGTAAAAAAAAAAAAAAGATTTATATTACATGTTTCTCACTATATGTACATATTCTCCTTATTTAAAATAATAAAAAAAAAAAACAATTGTTTGTTTCATTCCCTTTGCTTTGGACCAAGTGGTGGTTGCCGCTCACAACGTTTTGGGGGTTGTTTGCCCCCTTCTTCAGGTGATCATCTGAAGAAAGGGGCATTCAACCCCCCGAAACATTGTGAGAGGATGTGTGGTCACAAATAAAAGAATTACTTTATATTTGGAGTGCGACCCTGACCTTCGTTAGTACTTTATTTTTTGACTTTGATGTTCCCAAGGGAGGAACCGTGAGGTGTCTGCACCCTGGTTGGTTTTAGAGTGTACTCATTTCTCTGTGTTTGCTTTCGTAGTGTGTGTTAATGGCTATTTTTGTTCATGCCAGCTTGAGGATGCTCAGAGAAGGCAGCTAGGGAATTAGCATCTTAATCCATAATTAAATACATGTAAGTAGCAATTACTCTGAGGTGTGTGTTGCTGCATGCCTTCAATCCAGTACTTGTTTTGCTCAGGTTCAGTCTCCCCCCTCCCTCTCTTAATCGACTCCTCCTTTCCTCAAACTTGACTTTTTTTTTAAACTGAGCATGCTCAGCAATCACTTTCATCTAACACTGCGAGAGGGAATTCCCAACTGTCACCCATCTAGTTACAGTTACACCCTTCTATTTACAGCAATATCCAATACTTGCACACAGCAGAAGTTTATTATAAGGCACTTAATTGATATTATATTCAGATAAGATTGATCTGTCCCCTATAGAAATTGGGCAAAAAAATATTTTTCCAGTGTAGATACCCCTCTTAGGGCCAAATTTATAAAGTGTATCTGGCTTGTATGTTGAGCACTTAATAAATGAAAGTTTACTCTTAATTGTTACCTGAGTGTGTCTCCCTGCATATTCTAAACAAAATTTATAAAGCCGCGGTATCGCTTTTTAGCGATACCACGACTTTAACGATCGGTATCGTAAATTTACAATTGTTAAACCGATCGGAGATTAACGGTCGGTTTACCGATCGTAAATTTACAATACCGATCGTAAATTTACGATAATGATCGTAAATTTACGATAATGAAATCGTAGATTTACGATCTCCATATAATACCATTGCGGTAGTTTACTACCGCACGGTATTCTATGATCGCACGTTCGTTAATTAACGAACGTTCGATCGTAAATGTACGATCTCGGTTGTACATTAATGCCCACGTTCGTAAATTAACTAGGCCGCGGTATCGCTAAAAAGTGATACAGCGGGTTTATTAATATGGCCCTTATAGCTGAATGGATATTAACTTTTTCATACTGTAGACAGCAGTGATGTGTATTTAGAGCTAATTTCCCCTGTAGAGAGATTTTATATAATTCCTAACAGGGCTGAAGTCCTGAGTTTGAATCCACCCTTGGACACATCTGCAAGGAGTTTGTATGTTCTCCCCGTGCTTGTGTGGGTTTCCTCCGGGCAATCCGGTTTCCCCTACAATCATAAAGACATACTGATAGGTTGTATGTGTCAAATAAATGTGCTTAGATTGTAAGCTCTTCAGGGCAGGGTCTGATGTGAATGTAAACCTGTAATTATAAAGCGATACGGAAGATGTTGGAGTTATTTAAATCCCAAATAATAATAATGTGAATTGTGTCCTTAAAGATTAAACTGTATGTCCACCATTAAGGAGCATATACACGTGTGATCTCATGGGCTGACAAACATACAAAAAATTGACTACACATACAAGAAACTTGTGACTTGCCAATTATCTGCCTGCAACACCAACTGCTATTTTTTCAGTTCATTACATGCATTTGTAACCAGCTTTTTCTGACAGAATGAAGGCAATAATTATCCTTAAAGGACAACTCCACCCTCATAAGAACATCTTTTGGAAAGAATAGCCTCTTTAAAATATGTTGATATATTATACTTTGTCCTATGAATTCATTACTGTATGCCTGCTATGCTTCTGGATGTGTCATGGAAACTGAGCAATTTAGAATCCTGTACTGAGCCTGGGCATGCTCAGAAGAGGCAGACAGGGGATTAACATTCAATCAATGGCTGTGATGTGATCCATAACTGACAGAAGAACTAGAAAGCAGAAACAGGGGAAACAGAACATTGTGCAGGATTTCAGGTTAGACTTATATATTTCAGGTTTCAAACTATTACGGTTTAGGGTTTTGGGGGGTGATGTATGTAAGTTTTAATTTTGGGGCTGGATTTGCCATTTAGATATCTAGTAATACATCTAATAATGCACTGAAAATATCAGTTGGGTTTGGGGGCAGGTAAATGAAAAGTGACCATTTTTTTGTTTTAAGGGTGGACATACCCTGTAAGGCAGCATGTGTCAACCTGGTTCCTGTTTAGCACATAGGATTGACACCTAGCTGTTTTACAACTGGGCTGGTAAATTATTTTTGTTGCAATATCACCCATGTAATTGTTAACAAGCTCCTTTTTTGGGGAACTTAAATGGCATGTTCACCCCTCAAATGAAAAATTACATATAGTTAAATCACCTCCCAAAAATATAAAAGTTTATTTATTTATTTATTTTTTATAAGCTTTTAAATACTTAGTAGAGGGAGCCGGGGAATAGCATTTAGTCATTGGCTGTGATGTCATCTGTTACATCCATGACTGACAGCTGTTAAAGGACAACTAAAGCCTCAGAAGAACTCTTTTTCAAAAGAAAGAGCACCTTAATATAAAAGCAGTAATCTGTGTCTTACCTCTCATTTTGATATTGTTGTTGGGAAACTTATTTTCTAAAATGCTAAACATTTCTAAAATGTTTGTGTTTTATTTTCAGTCTCACACAGTGTGATCACTGACCACTATGTTCTATATGTCTCAGTCCTTGCATTCCGCAGGTATTTATTACAGTTGGAACAGCTGGTCTCACCCACTAGTAGCCGCTAGCCAATCCTTACAGGACAGATTAGCATGTGGTTGAGGTCAGAGGTATGGCCACTCACTGTACATACACACAGTGTAATTTAATGCTATTTACAGTAGTAGTAGTAGTAGTAGTGGGATTTACAGTTTATTGGTGTTTATAGATGGTATAGTTTCAGATTCTGGAGTGTAAAAATTTGGGTTTAGTTCTCCTTTAACTGAAATAACCAGGAAGCAGAAACAGGAGGAACGGAACTTCAGGCTGCATTTAAGGTTAGAGTTACATCTCTCAGATTTCTAACCAATGCAGTTTTGGGGTTTAGGGGTGATTTACCTAAATAAAATATTTTATTTGAGGGGGGAACTTCCCCTTTAACATCTATAAAATGATTAAAAATCATTTCTCCTTAATTGTGAGCTAAAGATATTTTTCATTCTTGGAAATTCCATGTGTACATCTATATTACTCCCAGGTGCCTCTAGGCAGAATAAAGCACATCTATAAGAAATAAAAGGTTCCCAGGGTGCCTGGAAACTTTGTGTTTCTTATATAATATTTTTAATTGTATTTTTTGTTATTTGTTTTAATATTTGCTGCAGGGTTATGGTATACTCTGGTTTCTGCAAGATGACTGAAACTTTATTCTAATTTTCTAAACAATGTGTATGGCTGTCATTTTAAACATAATCATTTTTCAAGATGTTGGGACAAAAGTAAAAATGTTGGAGAAAAAAGGAGGACTTGATAAAGAGAGTGTTAAATAGATCTGTGGCTGTGAGGATAAAAGCCAGGCCATCCAACCCACAATAATCACCACAGGATTACGTTAGGTCTACTTCACATATTTAAGTGAAACACTCCTAAATCAAAGAAGAACATGCAAAAATCTCTTTTCCATCTGACTACCCAGTGAATAAAGTCCATTAGGTGATTTAAGAACATACTAAGAAACTAAGCCATATTTACCCAGACTTGCTAGCCAAGCGATGTGACCATTACTGGAAACTATAATTCTTCCCAACTATTGCTGCACCATTTTTTTGTCTGACCTCTATTTCTTTAGATGTCCAGTTTGAAACATCTTTGATTTCAGCTGTCAATCAAGTGCTTTATTATCATACACTCTTCTGTTAGGTATAGTTTTGCTGTAGCTGGAATGGTGACAGTTGAACTGCATGGTGGGGATTTCCCTCTCTCAATGCTGCCTTATAGGGATTACTGAGCTTGCTTGCCCTCACAGAGAGTTAGATAGTCTGGCAGGGGTCTGGGGGACTGAGCTTGAGCAAAACAAGTACTGGATTGAAGTCATGCAGCAACACCAACACTTCAGAGTGCTGCTTACATGTATTTATTTATAGATCGAAATGAGGCAAAGTTATTTTTTCAGTGTACAATTCCTTTAAAGTCATGCTGATTCACTGACGACATGGCGACTTTAATCCATTGCCTGCAGCATCCACGCGAATATCACAAGCTATTTATCAGATGCTGTTCGGCACTTCGGACAAGAAAATTTACGTCAGGTAATACCTGGCATTAAATTATCACAGTGGGTTAAATTTACAAGTGGTTGAGGGTTTAAGCCCTATGGACATATTTATAAAGATGCTGTATACTGTGGGTTTAGAAATATTCCCCCTAGATTTTGAAAGAAAATGCCTACAAAGTTAAGGGGGTTCAAAAAATAGAGAATCTAGAAAAGGCCCCTTAAGTCATTAAGTTGCCTGAAGGCTTTAATTGGAATGAAGTGTCAAGCATAAAAGCAAATGTTTTACACCTGAACTTTAACTGACTCAGAAGATTTATCTTTTTTCAGTTGTGACTTGACCTATTTTAAGGGCATCCACATGCAAGGAGAATACTGTGGTATTTATGGCCTTTAAATCAAAATCCTAGAGTAGACAGCTTGCTCCATAGGAACATTCTAACAAAAAACAATCGAAAAAGGTATTTAAGGGGGTTGCAGTATCCTGGTGTGTAGCGAAAAGAACAGGTACAACAGCATTCATGACTTTCAATAAAAAATAAATAAATAACTGAAACCTATTTCATATTATGCAAACGTGATGTTACTCTGCTTTAGAGAGTTTATGTCATCTGTTTTTCGGTCACCAGCCAGTCTGCAGAATCAACATCACTATTAAAGGAATTGTACACTGAAGAAATTACTTTGCAAGACTTAAATCCAGCACTTGATTTGCTCAAGTTTAATCCCTCGTCCCCTTAAACTGAGGCCACACTGCAACGCACAGGAATCTCGCACAAAATCATGAGCGTTATCGTCCAAGATTGTGTGCGCGATTCTTGTGCGTTTTGCGCATGCGATTTTGATGTTTTCCGTTATGGAAACGCATGCGTTAAAGCACCAAAAATGGTGAACGCATGTGTTACGAAAACAGGAAGGGACGCACAATCGCATTTGCATCAGAAATCGCAGGGAATTTTCGTGTTCCCGCAATTTCCATTTTGGCAAAAAACACGCTAGTGTGGCCTGGCCCTTAACCCTCCTGACTATCTGACTCTCTGTAAGGACAAGCATGCTTAGTAATCCCTATGAAGCAGCATTGGAAGAGGGAATTTTCCACCATACAGTTTACATACCAGCTATCACCATTCCAGCTACAGCAAAACTGTATAACAGAAAAGATTATGATACCATATCAAGGCACTTGATTGACAGCTGAAGCTTAAGATTTTTCAGACTGGATATCTAAAGAAATAGGGATAGATCAAGTTTCCAGTAATGGGCAATCAAAAAAAACAACAACAAATTTCTCAGTGTACAGTAATGGACACCAACAAATACACACAAGAAGGTAAAATATGATTCGCAGACAACAACTACTACCAAAAAACTAGATCATGATCCTGCGCAGAAATATGCTAAACTCTACCAAGACATCTACATTCAGAACTCAGTGCAGTTCCAGACAATCCAGAAATCAGCAACTTCAACATGCTGCCAAAAATACAAAGCAAGAAACCCAGGCAGACTTATCATCACAGGTATGAATGAACACTTGAATGAACACTTCAACACAACAGGCCTAGAAGAAAATGTTCTGAAACCACATGTCTAAGATATCACTAGTTTCCATCTGGATACTAAATTTTATAAACAAACAACAACACATCCAACAATTGCCATCTAATACACTAATACACTGCTAGTAACTATAGATGTATACAGCAACATAACCCATAAATATAGGATTGATGCATGTCACATATTTTTATTATCCTCACCACAAAACAAATACAGTGCTGAAAATGTGTCAAAACATGTAAAATTTACCCTAACACATAATTACTTTCAGGGTTATTCAATAAAAGTTATTAACGTTTAAAATGGTGCTAATTTTTCCCCAACCAATCAGATCTTATTTAACATTTGAAAGCTAACGTCTGATTGGGGCAAAATTAGCACCATTTTAAACGATAAGAACTTTTATTGAATCTCCCTGATAATGTTTTAAAGTACCCATACACAGGCAGATGTTTTTCCAATAGTTTTTCTGATTGCAAGAACCAATCAGAAAGTTCCTCACCTTGCGCCACTGATCTTACGCTGATTTCACCTTGGAATCAGCAGGAGACGGGGACTTGAAGATGGGGTCCACAGAAAATATTCTGCCTGGTCCTGTTTTTACTTTTTGCTATCGATATTTTGAGTGATTCAACCAAATTTGCAGAATCAATCAAAATATCAATGCCACCTACCTACAGACCATGGGGGGCACTATGGCTACTAAAATGTCACCTTAAAAGGGTCACTATACTCAATGAAACAACTTTACATTTTCTGAAACTACAATTAGAGACAAGTAAAATGATGGTACTCACATATTTATCTGTGCTTACTTTGTCATTAAATTATTAATGTTTAGTAAGTGCTCCTAATTCCCCCCACCCTCCCTTACTCATTGCCTCCTTGTAGTGTCTGCGACACTTATAAGTTCTGCACAGCCTCACCATGGACACTGCTCTGAATACGCATCTCCCCCTCCCTCCCCCCTGCTGTCTTTCCTCTGCTGATTCTCTTAAATGTTGCAGAAAGTGTACTGGCAGGCAGGCAAAGAGGTCAAGCATGGGTCACATATTACAATTTCTGCTTCTGGAGTGACAGGTCTTTCCCTGTAAATGCTGTGATTAAAATTATGATTTCTCAGAATCTACTGCTCAAATTTAAAATCTGAAAAAAAAGCTTTGGAGAAGTGGAATATTGCTGTATCTAAAGGTACTATTTTTGAAAATTCGATTTTCAATGGGGACCAGGTGTGCAACTGCAGGGGCCCAAGCCCCCCCACCCACCCACCCCCCCACGTGTCAGGCAGTTCTAAGGTGCTATGTTATGTCTATAAATCTGTGTAAATAAAAGTTACGTTTTATCTACGGTGGATGTTGTTTTTCCGGTTGATGCACTCATTCCATCATTCCAACAAGCAGTTTATGGTTGATACCCAATGCCCCCCCGCAAGATTTGAGTCCCCCCAAAAACTGTATTACTTGTTAATGTAACAAAGCTATTATAGCTGGGTACCCCTACTATCAATGCATTTTAAAGGGCATCTCCACCCAAAAATTATATAATTTGCTGTAGTGTAGGGGACCCCCCAACTACCCTTAACACTAGGGATTTAAGTTTTAAAAGTGCCCAGAAATCAACTTACCCAATCCGTTCCCTCAGCTCTCTCAATAGCCGGCAGCCACGTCTGTGATTGGCTGACTTTCATTTAAATGAAAGACCAGGTTCCTACCTTTAAATTGAGCCATCAACCACCCCTCTACTGCACATCCCAAGATATGAAGAAATCACTGATCAGAAAGTTAGGAGGTGGGAGGTTCTGAATCTGCAGTCACAAATACTAGTTCCTTCTTCTAATCTGTGGTTGGCACATGCTCAGTGCAGGAGAAAGCAGAAGAAAACAGGAAGAGATCAAGTTACAGTGACTGAAGAAAGACTGAACGAGAAGGGGGGGGGATAAGAGCACAGCCCACAGCAGTGTGAAAGGTGAGTAAATTTTGTCCTTTTTTTTAATGCCTCCCATTCGCTCGCCCTTCCCACCCATAGGTCAAGTGGCATGAAGGGAGTCAAGGGGGCTGCAAAGGAAGGGGTCAAGGGAGGCCTGCAAGTGGAGGGACCACAAAGGGCTGCAAGGGAAGGGGCCAAAGGTGACTTGCAAGTGGAGGGGCCATGGGGGCCCCATGAGTGGAAGTGGCCATAGGGCCCATGAGTGGGCAGTGCCATAGGTCCCATGAGTAGTAAGGGCCACAGAGGGTTGCGATGGATGGCATGTTCTGCACATGCTCTATGGCAGAAACTTGTTACAGTTGGTCACACCCGTTAATAATCTCTAGCCAATCCTTTTACAGGACAGATAAAGCAAGGAACAGGCTTACATTTACTTTAATACAATTTAGTAAAGTGGGATTTTATAGCTTATTGGCATTTTTAGAGGGGTTGTTTTCAGATTCTAGAGTATAAAAAATTATGATTAGTTCTCCTTTAATTGTAGTCCTTCCAGTTGTGGATATCCAAACAACCGGATTCATCGCTGTGAACTAGACGTCCCCACTGGCAGCAACCTGCACCAACCTGCACGTCTGGTTTAGATATCGAAGCTCCAAAGTTGGTATAGGAGGACAGCGGATAGTGGCTGTTAGATGGACCGGAGGATTGGGAGTGGTGAAGGGAGGTTAGGAAGTCATCAGTGCGATGGAGAGGTCCGAATCAGGAGTCAGGACATTGACTGTGTTGGGTCAAGTATAAGACCATTGATTTGTATGTGGCACGTAAGTCCTGACTTTTGTTGTGTGAGTTGATGTGAGTACCTGCTAAAATACGCAATAACTGCATCCCCTGCCTCCTCTTTATTATATACAGTGGATTTGGAATTAACCATAGAGGGTTGAATGGATATCACCTGGAAGGACTACCATTAAGTTACCTGTGGTCAACTATAATATCCCATATACAGTTTTTAGGCATTAGCTGTGTTACCATCTCTAGACTGATCTCCTGAGCACCTGGCCCATTCTGGGCATGTTTATCCATCATACTGTACATATGAGAAGAGGGTGTAATTAGGGTATTTCTGTGTTTTTGTATAATTTATTATTATTATGTTTGTGATTAAATATGGCTATTTGCACTGAGACCTGTGTGTGTGATACACTAGTGTAGGTGGGTATTACTCCTGTTATTCATTTGTGTGTTTATTTGTGGGTAATTTTCCTTTCCACCTTTAAGCTTGCACATGTTAAACCCATACTAAAAAAGTCCTCGCTAGACCCCTCTTGTCTAACTACCACCTGGTTTCTCTCTTACCGATAGCCTCTAAACCACTAGAACAACTACTCTTTTCCCCATATCACTAACTAGCTTTGTGCTCCAAATCTACTGGACCCTTTGCACTCTGGATTCCGTCCTGCACGTTCCACTGAGACAGCTCTGTGTAAGGATGTGAATGACCTCCAGGTTGCTTAGGCCAATGGTCACTTTTCTTTTCTAATCCTTCTTGACCTCTCCTCTGCTTTTGACACAGTTGATCCTCATCCTAATGCAAATACTTCACTCCTTGGGCATCTGGAATAAAATGTTTCCTATCTTATTATCCAAACTTTTACTCTGTATCTTATGCTAATAACTCCTGCAGTGTGGAGGTGCTGCAGGGGTCTGTTCTTGGACCCTTATTGTTCTTCTTCTACACTATTTCCTTGGGAGATGTCATTAGCTAATTTGGCTTCACTTATATGCAGATGATGCATAATCTACTTTTCCACCCCTGCACTAACTGCTTACATCATGGATGTTGCAACAATGCCTCAAAATTAATCTTTCTAAACTTGAACTAATCATTTCCCCATCTAAACCTGGTCCATATTTCTCTATTTCTGTTGACAATACACCCATTTACCCTATCCAATCGGCACACAGCCTAAGGGTAATTATCATCCCCTCTCTCTTTTTTTCTAAACCACATTAACTATGTTGCTAAAACCTACCACTTTTCCCCTTGCAATATTCTGAAAATCCGGAGGTTCGTCTCACTTCCGACTACCGCTATGCTTATGCATGCTCTTATGCTATCATGTCTGGACTATTGTAACATACTACTTGCTGGCCTATTGCTTACATCTTTCTCCCTTCAGTCTATACTAAACTCAAATTTCCTCTGTACCAGACAATCTGGCTCCCCATTAAACAGCATTTTGTATACATACCCTTCTTCTAATATTTAAAGGACAACTTTACTGTAAAAATTAACTTTTTAAAAACAAAAAATACCTGGGACAGGGAGGTAGGATTGATTATTCCCACCTCCTAATATTGTTTTGTTGAGGAACTACAGCACATACAGTTTGTCATCTGCCAGGTTATGGTCCTGGGCCATTCTATATTAAAGATAGTGCTGAAGCATACAGGAAGACTGGCAGAAGCAGTTTTCTTCGTCCTAGTGCTCCTAATCGAAATTATATTGGGAGGTAAAACACACCAATCCTACCTCCCTGCCTCAGGTACTTTTTATTTTAATTGTTTTTAAAAAACTTTCAACGCACTATAGTTTCCCTTTAAATCCCTTGGCTCTGCTGCACCTCCTTACATTTCCTTTCTAGCGTTACTATATGTTTTATCACAGAACCATCTCCTGTACATAACCCCCCATTCATAATGCTTCCTCTTGCCCTCTTCTATTGGGCAAAACATGTGTACAGACCCTTGCTTACTTACTGCTTTGTTCAGCTATCCTAACTTCATTATTTAAGCTATCTAAATTAATTTGGCTTTAAGGGCCAAATAACTGTTATTTCTATTTTTCTGTTTTATTCTTTTTTTAAAACTCCTTCCAGCTAGAGACACAAAATTCAGTGCAGACATAGGAAAGTGCTATTACCTAGCTAAGGAATCCGTGGAGGGTTACCACGACATCCGCAAATGTTTGGACATTCCCCCCCCCCATAGACTATAATGGGTATAATCTTCAAATGTGGAAATTTTGATGTTTTATGGGTCATGTGATCAAACAGTTAGTTTCATGGTCATAAACACAAACACCGATACCACCAACCTCCACACAGATGCAGATTTACTCACTTACTGAATTACCCTTCCATTCCTGTGGCAGCCATACTTAAAGGGTAACTAGTCAAAATACAAAATTTGATCCATCATCAATAAGAGTTTTATGGTCATAAACGCAAACAATACATACCCCCCAACCTGACAAGAACACACACCTACTGACCTACCCTTCCTTTTCTGTGGCATCCATACTTAAAGGGTAACTATAGTAAAAAAAAATTTTTTTTGACCAATCATCAAAGTTGTTTGGTTTGTTTTTTATTCCCAACCTGATGCAGGTACACAACTAAACCTTCAACTTCAGTATCTTTACTTAAGAATATTGTAAGGAACTTACCTGATCTCCCGGTCCGCTAGGGTGCGCTCCCGGATGGGTGACGCGAACAGCGCGGTGACGTCACCACGTACTCGCGCCGCCCGGAGCGAAAGTTCAAAAGAAGCCTCCACCTTCTCACGGACGCCCAATTGTCAATTGTTCTTGGCGTCCGTGGGCTCGCAAGTTCCTCTGCCTTGTCTCCTTTGTCCTTGTTTTAGCTCTCCATTGTTCCAGTCACAGCTCCAGCATTACAGTTCAGCTCTCCATTGTTCCAGTCTCAACTCCTGCTTGATTACAGATACCACTTCAGCATATTCCTGTGTCCAGCTCCAACATTGTGTATGTTCTAATACAGACTCCTGGACTCATACTTCCTCCTACTTCAGTCTCCCAGGTAACTCTCCTCTAGCAGTACCAGGAAACTGTTACAGTACAATCGGCCATGGAGGCCTCCGAGGAAGTAATATCTGAATTATCTGAAGACTCCCCAGGCCCTATCTACCCAGATGGGTGTATTTGAACATCAACAAAAATGCATGGCACAGTTTATGGACTCTCTAGCCACTCGGCTACCTGCAGTGAGTACTACTCCTCCCCCCCATCAGCTCGAGTAATCCAGGGTGGTCTTGAACCCCGTATTCCAGCTCCTCCACGTTGTGACGACAATCCTCAAGGCTGTAGGGGATTTTTGAATCAATGCCAGATACATTTTTAATTACAGCCATCCCACTTTCCTTCTGACCGGCTAGAGTGGGTTACATCATTGCCTTGCTAGAAGGGGGTGCCCTAGCCTGGGCCTCTCCTCTTTGGGAAAAAGATGATCCAGTAACTACCAATATTGCTAATTTCTGTAAAGTATTTGAATTTCCTGGCCGCAAGTCATGTGCCTCCAACCGCCTTATGCAACTCCAGCAAGGGAACTGCACAGTTGGTCTTTACGCCATAGAATTCCGGACACTAGCAGCTGAAACCACCTGGAATAATGAGGCCCTCGTAGCAGCCTTCTTACAAGGTCTTTCTGATCGCATTAAAGACGACCTTGTATCCAGGGAAATTCCTCCTCGACAACCTTATTAGTCTATGTATCCGCATTGACACACGTTTTCGCGAGCGTCAGGCTGAAAAGAATCGAGACCGCCAGTTGCCACCCCGCTAGGGTCCTCGCCCTGTTAGACCTTCTTCATCTTCTACCCTCCCTGTAGAAGAACCTATGCAGATAGGTGGTACCTGCTTATCTCCTGAAGAGAAACTCTGCAGACGATCTTCAGGTCTTTGTTTTTACTGTGCTGTTTCTGGACATTTTGCCAAAGTTTGCCCTGTAAAACCGGAAAACTCTCTTGCCTAGAAGTCAGAGGAGAGAATCTCCTAGGCAAAAACAAATCCTCTCTCAGAATCCTTACCATTTTCTCGTTCTGTGTCCTTGAATTTTTGGAGCTGCAGGTAACTTCATTGACTCATCCTTGGTACAACAACATGACATTCCTACCCTTCCTCTAACTACTCCATTCCGGATCCTTGCCATCGACAACAGACCATTAACATCAGAGTTTGTTACTCTAGTCACTACAGACTTATTTATCCAAACTGGGGCACTTCATAAGGAGAACTTATATTTCTTTGTCATTCACTGCCCCCTTAACACCTATTATTCTTAGTCTTCCTTGGCTGCAACTAAATATCCCTCCATAGACTGGTCTTCTGGTGAAATTACTGCTTGGAGTTCTAAGTGCATTACTAATTGTCCTTACCTACCCTTCATTGTTCTACTTTTTCTTCTAGGAATAACTCTTCATCTCTACCCAAAGCTTACCAAGATTTCCTGGACGTTTTTTTATAAAAAATCTGCTGAAACATTACCTATTCATCGTCCCTATGACTGCCCTATTGATCTTCTTCCCGGAACCATGCCCCCTCGTGGGACGTACCTACCCCATTGTCTCAACCAGAAACTACAGCTATGAAAGAATATATCCAGGAAAATCTTTCCCGAGGTTTTATTCGTCCTCTTTCTTCGCCGGCTGGGCTGGATTCTTTTTTGTTGAAAAAAGGACGGTAGTCTCCATCCTTTTATCGATTATAGAGGCCTGAATAAAATTACGATTAAAAATCGTTATCCTCCTTCTGTTATCACTGAACTCTTTGATCAACTGAAAGGAGCCACCATCTTTTCCAAACTCGATCTTAGAGGAGCCTAAATTTAATCAGAATTCGCGAGGGTGGAATGGAAAAACGCCTTCAATACCAGTGACCAGCCACTTTGAATATCTGGTCATGCCATTTGGATTGTATAATGCCCCAGCAGTATTTCAGGAATTTATCAACAACATATTCAGAGACTTGTTGGGCAACTCCGTAGTTGTCTATCTGGACGATATTTAAATTTTTTCACAAGACTTACCCACTCATTGTATTCATCTTTTCTTTCCAGACTTAATCATCTGTATGCTAAACTAGAGAAATGCCTCTTTGAAGTATCTAAAGTTCCATCTCTGGGATATATCATCTCTGCCCAAGGTTTAGAAATGGATTCTTCTAAAGTCTCTGCCATTCTTGATTGGTCCCTTCCTTCCTCCACTAAAGCCATTTAACGTTTCATTGGTTTTGCTAATTACTACAGACCATTCATCAAGAACTTTTCTTCTGTCATTTCTCCAATCTTGAATCTCATCTGTAAAGGGGGTAAACCCAATGCCTGGACTAAGGAATCTCTGGAAGCCTTACAAAAACTTAAAACTTCATTTCCCTCTGCTCCTATTTTAGTCCACCCTGATCCTCAACTACCTGGGTAGTTGAGACATGGGTTAAAAGAAAAACTTCACCCATCTTCCTTTTTTTCGAAAAGATTTTCTCTTTGTGAACAAAACTACGATGTTGGCAATCGTGAACTCTTAGCCATTAAACTTGCTCTTGAAGAGTGGTGCCACCTTTTAGAAGGCTCTATTCAACCCATAACTATCTTCACTGACCATAAAAATTTGGAATATATTCATTCAGCCAAGAGACTTAATCCCAGACAAGCCCGCTTGGTGCTTCAATTTCATCATCACCTTCCGCCCTGGAACAAAGAATAAAAAAGCAGAAGCTTTATCTAGATCTTTCTGTTCTCAAGGATTCTCTACTCCTGATAAGGGTCCCATTATCCCAGGAATCAAAATCCTGGCACCCTTATTTCCCCTGCTGTCTCCAGCATTGTTACAGTTCAGCTCTCCATTGTTCCAGTCACAGCTCCAGCATTGTTACAGTTCAGCTCTCCATTGTTCCAGTCACAGCTGCAGCATTATTACAGTTCTGCTCTCCATTGTTTCTGTCTCAACTCCTGCTTCACTACAGATATTCCTGTGTCCAGCTCCAACATTGTGTCTGTTCTAATACAGACTCCTGGACTTATACTTCCTCCTACAACATCAGTCTCCCAGGTAACTCTCCTCTAACAGTACCAGGAAACCATTACAAATATAAGCTTGAGTTTTTTTTTCCCCAGGAAAATTTTCATTCTTGCAATTAAACGTCTTTGTTAACCGAGTGCACATATCTTTTCTATAAAATACACTAAAGGCTAGGACACACTAGCGTGTTCTAACGTTCAATCCAAATGTGTTAAAAAGTGCACGCTAGTGTTGGCCAATTGGTCTGGCCACACTAGGTGCGACGTGATCTGCTTTTAAGAGCGCATGTGGTGGCCATTGTTTGTGCAATTGCATGAGCTCCGACTGAGCAACAATGCAAAATTGCAGAGCAAGGGCATGACAATGTGCACTCTCTCACCAGAAATGCACATTGTAGTGTGGCCTTATCCTAAATGACAATATTTCATGGTCACTATTCCCTAAGCTTCCAGTTCATATCTATAATATGGTCCATGTCATTAGAGATTACCAACATTATAGATCCAACAGAGAGCTTTTTCTAATTGGAACTTCCACCACCTGTGAGGGAGAATATTCATGTAGCAAATTTATTAACTCAATACCATTTACTGTATTGGCAGTTCCACTACACCAATCAATGTTAGGGTAATTAAAGTCCCCCCATAATCAGGGCCCCAAACTTGAAGCTCTTGCAAACTGTATATGAATCCGACTCACTTCCTCCTTGCTAGCATTTGGTGGCTTGTAGCAGACACAAACAATATCTTTAGCCCCCCAATTCCACCCATATTGCCTCTGCTTTAACATCAATAATCGACAATCTCTTGTTTTACATAAATACATATCCCTCTTTTCCTATTTTATCTATCATGCCTAAACAAGGAATATCCTTCTAGATTTACAGAATTATTTAACCATGTTTCTGCTATACCCATTTCATCATACTTTCCAGGCAAAGCCATTATCTCCAATTCCCATTCTTTTAGCCAGGCTTTTATTTTAGAGACTAAAAATATTTGTTGGTAATTGCAGGTGATATTTTAGCCTGATCGAATGCCGCTGCTATATTTTGGTAGATTAGGCTGAAATATTTAACCACATGTTCCTAGCCAGAAGGGTTCATTATCCCTTATATAAACAATGCTTAGAAATGTAAACAATTATTAATGCTTTGTGATATTGTAAGTGCCACACAAAACTTAAAATAAAAAGATCTAAAAGTTACTGGTATAAAAAAAGTGCTTTGTTGCAATAGGCTTTTTATATGGCCATGGAAAGCCATGGCACTTTAAATATCCATTATTTACTTTAAAGCCTAGTACACACAGGGAAATCAAGGCCTAATCCTGGCTCCAGGCCAACACTTCTATCTATTACAAAACTATTTATAAATCAGAAAAGCTGGATATGTCAGACCGATCGACTCTTTCATTGAAATATCATCCGCTGGTGGCGAACAAATTGTGGGTGAAGCTTTGGAATGACTGATCAGGTGGTCCATTGAATACTGCATGGTCGGACAAATTTTATTGCACTGTCCGATGGAATGATAGTCCAAACATTCCTCTGACATCGGCCAAACAGACGAAATTTATTTCCAATATTTCCACTAGATTAACTAAAACTACAGGCTAAAAATATCATAATGCATGTACACAACCCAAGTCAGGAGTACTGGGAACAGGGTATTGTCCCCAACGAAATCACTTCAGATCCCACAAAGAAACTAGACTTAAGGTTACCATACATTAGGAAATCTCCATCCAACTTTCCTGCAACATTTGAGTAACGCTGAAGGATCCACTTGACCAGTTCTACTTTGCAAGAAACCACCAGTGCTATAGATATTAAATAGACAGTGGTCTGTAGGCAAATGTCTAATCTATTATCTAACTAGTGTATGGGCACCTTAAGTAATCCCCCGAGTTGAAATATCGGATGTTGTGTACCATCCATAAACTACATCAACACTACCGATAAAACATTAAATCAGAGGTGAATGTCAAATCAATTGTACTTTCAAGTGGGGGCAACACTTCAACATTGCCAAGACATTTTTAGATTGTAAGGGGATGTAAGACTGATGGTATATAGATCTAGGAGTTACAAGGGAATTGAGTGCTATTAGAAGACTCTGTAGGACATTGTTCCCTCCTTTATGTATAGTAGATTATTCCACACCCCCATTTATATAGATTTCCAAGACATTTATTGATTGCAAAATGATCAGGCAGTTGTTGCAACATTGCTCAAATGCTGGGATAATTACGTTTGAAGTATATGGCCAGCATTAGGGCAAGAAATGCTCTTAGCTCATTTAACAATCTTTACTAATTGTAAAAGATTGGGATGTCCGTATATGTTGTTTAGCTATATGTTGATATACATTGCAGGAAAAAGGTATTAAAAGTACTAAGAAAAGGATAACAAAAATAAAACACAAAAATCAGGAAAAAATATTTTTTTTTATTCTGCAAGACAGATAAGTAGCATGGACCAATGTAAATGCTGTACACAGATATACCCCCACCTTGATGTGTATGTGTGGGGGGGGGAAGAGGTTAAAACACAGCCAATACAGAGTATTGAACAATTAGATGCAACTGTACTTGTTACAATAGTGCACCATGGTACCAAACTAAAAGCAAATACTGAGATAAAAGCTGGAGAAAAAAAAATCTGCTTGTCACCAGCTGTGCAATGTTGACTTTGAGAAGGTTTTTGTATTATGCACTACCTGCATGTAAAACTATCAATCAAGTGTTTTGGATCCTTATGATAGCCAATATATTTTCTAGTGTAATTGTTGAGCTGAAGTCTAGAGACAGACAATTAAACTCACAGGAAAAAGTGCTTAAATTAGACATGAATGGGTCACCTGATGAGGTTACTGTTCTCCATCTCGAGATAAGTGTCAACATGCAGAAACAGGAGTCATAATAATGAACTATTTAGGAAACATGACCACTGGGAGGAAAAAAAGGGTTGCAAATACCAATAACAATGAAGAGAATTACCTCTTTGTGTGAGCTACAGTGTGCTAAATTTTATGTAAATTTAACTACATTTTTAGATTTAATACTTCCAAAATTATTGTACATGTTTCTGCAGGAAATCATATAGGTTATCACACTTATTCCTCTACCAGAATTGAATGGAATTCTAGGGCAGTACTATATGCTGTACATACATTGTTTCAGTTATTGCATCATGCTTCTATTATAAACCTTTCACAATAGGAATCAGATCTTTTAAACAGCTGGTGACAAGTATTTCTGAATATGATAAATCTGTCTAAAGTCTACAATATGATAATTTGAAAAACACTAAACATACATTTCTGTTTCCTTGTGAAACCACTGAACCTAGCTACATGATTTTTTCCATGACACCATTAAAAAGACATAACATGTTTTACACTAACAACAGTCAGAGTACCAGAGTTACATGCTGAAATTCGGTAAAACAATTAAAAAATAAATAGTAAGAATGTTTTTTGAACCAAACCAGTATTGTAGCAGTATTTTGAACAAGCCAAATTAACACCATTTGCATGAAAAGCAAAATTTTCAATGTTTGTTCCTAGAAAAAGTACCGGTAGCTTAAATGACCTAAATCACAAATTTTAATTCAAAGTGTCCAAGTGGGGGGGAAAATAATCAGCACACTAGTTCAGAAAAAAGGCCAGCCTCAGCACGGTTGCTAGGAAGTTAAAGTGCAAACATACAGCATCCTATAGAATTATTTCTTAACTTGATGTTGCAATTATATTGCAAATATTTGCATATACCTCCTGCTTCAAGACATATCTTGCACCTATCAAATGCTTTCTGTCCTGCAGAGTACAAAATAGGTAAGAAAAAAAAAAAACTAAAACATTTTAAAATCTTACAGATCGGTCAGCTTCTTGAGAACACTCAAGGAATTGAATAGCTTTTTAATGGCGGTATTCTGTGACAAAAACAAAAAAGCAAGCAAAGAGCCCTTTAAAAAGTTATGTCAATACTGGCATTTCTCTTCCTCCCTAGCCAACCAAGAAAAACGGCGCAGAAATGGCTGCTAAAGAAAAGGTTTTTTAAAAAGGTCATGTATTACATGGTTCATTTTCCAAATCAGAAAGGATTTATGCATCTCTTTTTCAACAGAATAGCCAAACTGCTTAACAATGCAGCAGAACAAAATGGCCAGACAATGATTATGGTAAACTAATGATTATTAATACAAAAATGTTTTAGCAAAAAGAGTGTTCTGAAAGCAGTTAGATTTTGTTGTCCCAGTCTTTATAGTACAATGTCCAGTTTCTTTTGTTTTCTACAGTTTTGATACATTGTGTAGAATTTCCATGTTTCTGCTGCATATTTGATCATTAAATGGAATCATCAGTTGGTCTGTAAAAACCCAAGTGATAATGGCATGTCATTTCCTAAAGCTGGGTGCAGACTGTACCAATCTTTCAAAGATGGCAGACGATCTTACAGATTAGGACGGTAATGTTTGAAAGATGTGGCTACAGACCGCCACGCTCGTTCTCTCTATAAAAAGTAAAGGGAGATAGTTTGTGACCGCCATACCCCTAATGATCGCAGCAGACTCCGTATACTTTAGCACAGGGAGTTGGCCGTGGCAGAGGAAAAATTCCGTTTGTAATGAGTGTTTCCAATGACAAAGGTTCTTCGGCATTTGAAACTCCAGTTACAGACATACACATATTACCGATAAAGAGTCAATCCCATTAGTACCAACAAAATTGGTCCTTTATTGCAAAACATGTGTATCCAGTTTAGGTTCTGTTGTAGAAACACTTAAAATACAGAACGGGCTTCACGCTCCAAAAATAGGTAAAAAAAATATAGTAGAATTAAAAGCATATTTATTAGTAGGTGCAGTTCAAACAATCCCACTACATAGGGGAATAAATCAGGAAAGGAGGGGAGTGAATAGAGAGGCTGCCTTATGCGTTTTGTGACCGATATGTCACTTCCTCAGAGGTTGCCTTTTGGTTTAACCCGGTTTGGTATACTTTGCTTCTGCTGTAGAAACCATGGAATTCTCCACAAGTCTCCATTTAAGGCTTATTTGCAAATTGAACAGGGGCACTAAAGCCAAATTTCCCATGATTTATTGATAACAGAACTATAGGTTAACCATTTTTGATCAGTAAAAAAGCTTCCATCACACACCTGCCAAATTCTTTCACATTTCTCTTAAAGAGCAAGTCCACACCTTCTACAATAATTTAATATGTCAAGGAGCAACCCATGAGCACTTGCGTTCTACTCAAATGCATTAATAAGGCTCCCAGGCTGAGAAATTACTCACCAGCTCCACGATCCACAGCTCCCTTCTACTTCCTGGTAAGGCTGTCAGTCACACGACAGTGAGGTCATGGCTGATGGGCATTACCGAACAGGCCACCACTGCTGCTGCTCATGAGGGAATGTTGCAGTAGCAGAGAAGGAGCAAGCAGCAGTGGATTGTGGAGTTTGTAAGTATAATTCCTCAACCTGGGAATATCATTAAAGCATGCAGCTACAATGCAACTGCATTTTTTTGGGGGGGGGGGGGGGGGGGGTGCTCCTTAACATACAAAATTTGTAGAAGGGGTGGACAGGTCTGTCTGATCAAGTCCAAGGATCAGAAAAAACCGCTGGAAGTTTCCTACCTTGAGCTGCCAATCTTTCCGCAGATTGAGATATGGGGGCCTGATGTTCATTTTTCCAATAAACCTCTCAATATTGTGAGTGGTCCATTGAAAAAACAGAAAACAAGAATCGATATCTGAGCGATTCAACGAATATACAGATTTGCTTAAAATATCAATCCGGTGTATGGGGGGGGGGGGCTTTAGTTTAAAAAAGGAAAGAAAATTTCATGGGGTGAAAAAACCAAAACAAAATGTTTCAAATAAACATGACTCAAGTTGGCCCCAGATTTAAGCATAAGTTCATCTCTATGCACCTCCCCCTTATAAACAGACCAAAGTGACCGTATTTTGGGTTCAGGTATCCAAAACATCCCAGTAAGGCTTAGTAAGGACTTTGGCCAAAAGGAGACTTAAGCAAGGCCAGTGCTTGTAGAGAGACAGCAAAGCTCAGCATATGCCTTTAGTTGACAGTGTATCTCCTGTGTGTCCTTAATAAGAAATTAACATTTTTGCAAGAGAAGCATTTCGTGCGTGTGTATTCTTATTGCACACTTTCTGCCACCGTCTACCAAACTTCAAATCAAATGAAAATTAAACGTAACACACAACCCCCTCATTCCTGGATTCTAGAACGAATGAATGACAACCCTAGCCCTGTCTTGTGTAAAAAAAAAAAAATTTGCAGCAGCTTTGGTATTGTCCACTTTCCAGTGCCTAAATCTGTGCATGTAGGCCCCTCTGGCTGGCCCAATAACAGCATACTCTGCATGTCAATGTGCTTTTCATTGGCTAGGCAAAGCAGAGGTTGAGACTGTACCTTGCACTAGGAATGAGGCTAGAGAACAGGGTTGATCCAAATTACTAAAGCATTACAAAACTAACCTAAAAGACTTCAAAGTAACTGCTCAAAGAACACCACTGTGCCACTAACCCCCCCTACCAAAAAAAACCTGGCACATAAAATGAAGCAAAAAAAAAAAAAAAAAAAAAAAAAAGCAGTTTGTTTTAAACTTAAAAGGCGCCAAAAATGTTAGAAAAAGAAAACTAATTGAAATCGTATAACAAAAGTAAATTCCTGGAACTATATCCCTGAAAAGGATTCTGCCATATAAATGCAGATATACAGCAAAACGTACACAAAAGCAGTTCCATTTGCACGTTCCAACACCCTATAAAAACAGATCAGACAAAATGTTCAAGTACCAAGAGACTTTCAATATTATCTTGAAAGAAAAAAAAAAAATAAAATAATATATATAAATAAAATAAAAAAACAAGAGTGCCGTTTTGAGATGTTACATAATGCATTTTCAGTTTAGCATGTTCTTAAATAACGCATCCGATTAAGAGTTTGACAGATATTTAAATGACCGGCACTTTAAATGGGTAAAGTATACCTCAGACACTAGCTGAAAGTTAGGTCACATTAATATCTGGCTGTAGACAGGAGTTGCACAGACAGATCTCTCCTTAAACAGTACCCATACAAATGATGGGGGAATTTATGTACCCCATCTTCACTTCGGAAGTTTTTTTCTTTTTCCAATGAAAAATATTGGATTTTATTCAAAGAAAGAACAGATAACCATGTCAATTTTTTTTGCCATTCTAATAACTGCTGACAAACTCTCCAAGGCAAGTGCTATACGACAGTCTGAAATGTAGTCTTAAATAGAGATGTCCGAACTTCGCAAAATCCAGTCCGCTCGAGGGATCACGAATTTCTAAAAATTGAAAATTCGAAAATCCGCGAGCGGACCCGTTAAAATTAAAAATACCCTTGAAATAACAGGATTTTTCGTATTTTCGAAATGACGCGTTTCAGTATTTTCGTGAATTTTCGAAATTACGAGTTTTCATGTATTTTCGAAAATATGTATTTTCGAAAATACAAGTAATCCTCGTAATTTTGAATATTTTCGAAAATACGTATAAGGAATTTTCGAAAATACATGTTTTCCCGTATTTTCGAAAATTTTCAAAAATACGTGAAAACTCGTAATTTCGAAAGGCGGAAAATCCGGAAAAATCCGCGGCGGATCCGGATCCGCGAACCGGCCATCCCTAGTCTTAAATAGCCACATTTTAGAAACATAATGCAGCATTAAGATGCAGAGCTGTCCGATTAAGTTGTACGGTTAGGCCTCGGCCCCACTGTTGTGAGTCGGATTGCATTTTGCGATATCACGCTAATGATTTCTAATTATTAATCATAGTAACAGAAATGGGTAATCATGTTTACTCACAAAACACTTATGTTTAGCCTTTAAAGATTAAAAATCTCATTTTAATGGGTACTGTAAAAGTAGAATTGCACTGTTGGGCAACACAGAAATAGGTTGAGCACCTTTGGTACCAGAGGGTTCTAGAAGAGAAACAGGAATGACTCTGTTATTGTTTAAATGGGTCCAGAAGAACACCCATCCCTCCATATGGAAAATAATAGCAAAGTGATCCGAGGAAAAAAAAAAAAAACCTTAGAAAAATAATACTGACATACAACCTTCCACACTCAAACACCACTGGAAGAAAAAGGCATAAGTGTTTTCCCAGATACCCCTTACTAGAAAGTGACATTAAAAAAGCCAGCAAGTTGAGATGTGTGGCTAATCAGGAATAATGAAAATGGCATTTATTTAAAGATTGAACAATCAATTCAATATCAATCTAACCCACTTCCTTAAGAGATTTTAGAGAAAAAGAAGGGACACGGGTTATTATGCAACAAGTCTATTCCCTGCTTCACTTAAATAAGGAATCTTACTTTTCTGTAAAGATATATCACTATCCAGCCATGCCGATTTACATGGTATAAGATATGGTTATTAAATTTTTTTTTTAAGAATACCTTTTGGATATTTTATATTATGATAGTCACTTATAGCCTCATCTAACCACAGTGGACCATTTTCTAAAGCAACATATATTACATCTGTTTAAAACAAAATGGCCAGCTGAGAACAAATCACTTGTTAGCTGTAGTCAGAGAATAACTTAAAAGTGATAATATATTGTCTTTTAGAAAATAAAATGTTTTAATACCAATCCCATAACTGTTCTGAAATATTAAACAAAAAAAAAAATGCATTTCTTCCCAGTGCAAACCTTTCCCATGTTCACGCAAATCCAATTTTCTGCAGTTCGTTTGTTTCTAACTGCTGGTAACACCTGTAGTGCATTTACGCTTGGTTATACTATTCGCTGTGTGCCTTATACCCATTTTGTACCAAGTGCCGAATGAGTGCAAAAAACTGTGAAAAGTAGATGTGCAACGGCTATCATGAGTATAAAATGGGTACAAAATGGACTGTTGGAAGCTTCAAAAAGCCAAAACCAAGTGCAACATTACAAAAAAAAGAAACAAAAAACAAAACAATGCACAACAGGAGCAATTAGGAAAAAGAAAAAAAAACCCTAGGTTAAACATGGAGCTTCAAACATTTAGGGCTAGGCCCCACTAGCGTGTTTTGCGGTCGCAATTTTTGCTAAATTGGAAATCACGGCAACGTGAAACTTCCCACGATTTTCGATGCGCACGCATTCACCATTTTTGGTGCGTTAACGCATGCGTTTCCATAACTGAAAACGGCAAAACCGCATGTGCAAAATGCACAAGAATTGCGCACACAATCGTGTGCGCGATTCCTGTGCGTTGCAGTGTGGCCTCAGCCTTAGGATTCATTAACAAAGATGAATGCTTCTAGATGGCTTTGAAAGCATAAAAGTAATAGGGCAGAAATGATCGTTGAGAAACGCTGATCTTTTATATTCTTGTACAAGTATTCAAAATATATATTAAAATGTACTAACAATATAAAAAAATATAAAAAAAAAATCAAAAAAAAAAATCAAGAAACAAAAAAACAGATTTATAAACAAAAAAAAAAAATCTGGTAACTAGTTTCAACACAAGCATGAAATTATAACAGGTGGAAAAAACAGGTAGGTCAATTCAAAATAGCTTATTTATTAAGCAGCACACTACTGCCATTTAAACTCTGATACAGATAATAGAACTCCTAGAACAGCTTGCAGTGGGTGGAAACAAGACCCGACATAGCATCAGTTTTACCTTGCTAAGGCACTCAACCTATCTTTCTAGTGAAACATCTTTAAAAGAGGTAGGTCAAGTTCAGCTAAGGAATGCTGCTCATATTGATGTATTCAAGTCAAAGGCCTTATTTATAAACGTGTTTTAAACTTCTGTGCAAACCATCACTGCATTAACGATTGCACTAAGACCAGGCTAGATCAATTTTTTTCATTCTAAGACTGCTGCAACTTTAAGTGAACATTGAATGCCCCCTTAATTATATTGCAACACACTTGGGGGTAGTCTTAAACAGTTAAATTCTTTGTAAGGCCTGCAAGCTGCAAAAAACCCCAAAACAAAACAAACAAAAAAAAAAACAACAAAAACATGCAGAATGTGAACCTATATCATAAATGTCCACTTGGGGCAGTCTGACTAAGCACAAGACTATGGAACATGTTCAGGTCAGTTTGAGCATTTATAAAATGCCATTTCCCTCCCAATGAGCAAACTACTGACCCGCATATACACACGTCTTAACCAATGCAAATGCCATTCATTACTAGCTGGATAAATATAAGCATTTGGGTCTATATTTAAAACAAGTGCCAAACAATTTGTCCAGTCAAGGATAAAGACAAGCCTTATTGTGTGGGACCATATGGCTTACTGGTGTTAAATATCACATTATTTAAAGTCACACACACACACGGTAAATGGAGATACTCACACACACTATTCTTCCAAAAGAATACACCTATAAAACACAAGAAGGTTAATAGGTGCAAACCTTTTGCATACCACATCCACGACTCTCCTACACAAAATGAGTGCGTAGGATTCTTTTCACTTTAATATTAATGGTTTAAATTCACATCTGTTTCTTTTAAAGAGTGCTTAATTTATGTTAACACCCAGCAAGGATTTGTACACAAATTTGCAGATAAGGCTGCTCCTATTTTTGGTATAACAAGCCATCTAGAAGCACTGGTTTGCACCATTTCATCCTACATTTATGACATTTTAAACACAAAATAACTTTTTCCCCCTCTTTGTTGACAAACTCACAAATAATGGAGCACCAGCTCATTTGTAGTTTACATTCCAAAGCAAAGTGTCCATTTTATTAAACTTTGGAAAAGCTGTGTCAAAAAACGAGGAAAAAAACCCAAAAAAAAAAAAAAAAAAAAAAAAAAAAAAAAAAAAAAAAGAAGGGGAAGAAAAAAAAAAACCCAGAAAGAAATGAAGGTTTTTTACGGCCATTTTGACAGATTAGAGCCGTTTTTAAACAAAAGTTCTTTGCTTTAATTTTTTCAAGTTTTGGTGTAGAAATATGTGCAGATGCCAATGCAATTCCCACAAGTGCTTAGTCCAGCAACGAACAAAGTTTTGGTGGGTTCAATTTGGTTAAAAACATTGAAGGTTTCCTCATGTGGCGAGATGTAGTGCTATGGAAGCCAAAACTTTGTTTACTGTTGGAAAAATAAAGCAACTTTGTTAGTAGTTTTTTTTCCCCCTTCCAGGAAATGAAAGTGAATCTTTGCCAAGAATCCTTTGGTCTTCTTATTTCACCGAACATCCTGCTACCTTTCAATAAAGCAAACAAATCTGGACTTGGAAGTTCTGCTGAATATCACTGCAGATAGTCAGTAGTGGTATAGTTTCTTAATCCACTTACTCCCTTGATAACTGAAGACCGAAAGACATGGTCAATGCCAAATCAAGCTGATTTGATTTCTATAGGAATGATACAGGCATTGCAAAATGATTGCAAATTCCACTGTAGGAGCCTGGTAATATTCTCATCCAGTTGTTAGGTTTTCTTGTCCACAACAAAAAGCTGAACATTGGGTAGCACAGGACACCTACAATTATGTTGCCATCTTGCTGCTAGGCTTCTCCGATTCACATTCAGAAATTCACTTCTTGTGCAAAACAAGCAGTCTAAGTAGAAAGAATGCCCTCTTAGTTCTATTAAAAACATTATAAAATATCCAAAATAGCAATCTTTAATCCTCCCTTTCAATGGTTTATCTGCAGAGGGAGGGCATCTGTGCGTAGACTGGATAAGCAAGCCTGACATTAAGAGAATCATTATGCTGCACAAGGGATGTATGCTGATAATGAAGGACCAACTCCTTTAACGTACTGTAGAGATTGTATGGCTCTGCAAATCCATAACCCCTTGAAGTACTGTAGATAACACAGTGCTTTACATCACCTTCGGCTCTAGAACGAGGGGAAAAAAATATATATATATAATTAATATAGATATCCAGTTTAATAATAATTAACAAAAATGGTACTTTACTAATGTTATGTACCGAGTGTACCATTTTGCACAATAAACATCCACTTAGATGTATATTTTATTCTTCTAATTTACTAGCCTGCGAGAAGTAGAAATTGCTAACTGCACACAAAACTGCTGAATACAATTATGGATCACACTTTAATGAGAAATTTTGACCTATTGAATTGAAGATGAGGCATCACAAACAACTAGAGGGCAACCTTCGGTTAAGAATTGCCTGAAAGTAGACTTATACATCCCCAGCCATTAACAGTAACCAGGATGAGGACCTAAACTGCTATACTCTCACACCTGGGTTTGGCCCAGTTTAGCACTTTAGTCCAGCTCAGCTCGATCCTTGTCTGGGAATTGCCTTCCTACTTACACTGCGAGATCACCAGTACCCATTGTTCTATCCCATCCCTGGTGGTTTGAGCACGCCTACTTGTATCCTACTGATGGGACAGAGGGAAGATGCCACATCATATGCACTGCTCTGAAATTACTTTTTTAAACCTAGAAACATGCTTGAAAGGAACAATTTCTCTCTCCATAAGGCAGAGAAAAAAAAACACAGAGAATGACTGCTAGCCTGTAACTAGCTTTTATAAAGATTGTTTTTTGGGTGTGGGGCTTATGACATTTGAAGAGGTGTGTCACAGCAGAGAAGCAAACAAGGAAGTGAAAGCTTACAGGCCTATAACTTTAGATTTACAGCAGCTAATGAGGGCATACTTGGCTTGTTTAAAAAGTTATTTTAAATAAATAGCCTTAAAATAAATATAATTTACAAGCAGACATACCAGTGTGAAATAAATCCTGCAATTCTCAATCCTCCCTCCCAAGCACACAAAGATACCAAACTCGTTGAACAGAACATCTCACTCTCTAGGGTAGGGGCAATTATGATGTCCATACACTAACTGGTGGCTACCATATTGCTTACAGTGGCAGTCATTGAGAACAGAAAACAATATAGCAAGACCCTAATGGTCAAATTAAACCAAAACTGCATCACTAGAGTCTACAATACCAGTTGGTTTTATTATGGAAAAAAAAAAAAAAAAAAGTTATGCTTACACAACAGAACAGGCATAGCAGCCCTTCTTGCTACTTTCTCGAATTAGAAAAGCGCCGTCTGGTTTCCCGTCAAGTAACTCTTCTGCTTGAATCCGGTTGAGGTCTCCAACAAACCAGGTTTTCTCATCATAATGTGGCAATGTTTGTCCTCTTCCATTTACAAAATAGGTGTACAAAACAAAAAAAAAAAGTCAGATGACTTGCTACTTAATACTCACAATATACTATAAAAAAAAAAAAAAAAAAAAGCACCATATATGCAATAAAACAAAAATACTGCAGACTGACAAGGGTTACTACTCTGCCATATTTTCACTCTTTATCCCGAGCCAGTCGTTAATTTGCTTTTGCCTTACTCCTTTGTGATTAAGCCACCTGTAAATGAACATATAGGTTTTAATACTGGAGAAAACATTCACTGTAATTATTGGATACACAACCTGATAAATCATAGCTTGATTTAGTAAACCAAAATTTGGACTAGCATTTGCGGATTAATACATAGAAGAAAAAAAAATGTTAGATGCTCGATTAGACAAAATCTGTTGTCTACAGTTTGAGGATATATTATAAATACAATATTATTTACCACACAGCTGGGGGATCAAAGTCACCAAGCTCAACTAAAAGTATTACTCTCCCCAACATACAGGGTAGGTCTGGCACACATGCAGTTGCTCCCCCTTGGTTCTAGCACAGAGTAGGCACACAAGACTTCCCAAATTATCTGGGTGATGCTGGATTGCTGCCCAATTTTTGTTTATTTAGTTTAACATTTATATGAAATATACCATAAATCTCCAATTATTCAGATTGTTTCAAAACCACCTGATCTGCATTGTTGTTTGGCAAGGAATTGACTTACACAAGGTACTGATCTCTGATCTTGCGCAGCTGAATAAGATCAGGCTTTATACTGTTCATTTTCTTGTCTATCTCTCGGTTGTCTAATGCTTGTTTCTTCAAATCTTGCTCAAGGCGTAATTTACTGTCATGAATCTCACCCAAACGAGACTTTAGTTTTTCATAATTGATCATTACTCTAAAAAACAAACAAAAAGTTAACATTAATTCAGAAAAACAGAAAATAAAAAGAAAATGGTTTTGACGATGGTTTAAAGGGCATGTCCACCCCAAAATTTAACTTTTGATATGTGGGTAGGGCATGCTCCCCAGCCCCAACCGCATTAATATAATTGTTAAAGTCCCCCGATTCTTACTTACCTGCCCTCCTCCCCTGCTGCAGTGTTCAGGCCCTCTGCTTGCATGGAATTGAAAGCAGGGGCGGGACCGGCAGCCCGCGTCCGTGATTGGCTGAGAGGCAGGGAGGGCTGCTGAGCATGCCTCAACCTTGATGAGTGAGGAAGTCTCAGGCACAGCATGAGTCACACACTGCTCCTACACAGCAGTTTCCTGGACTTTGGGGGGCACAGCAGGGGAACTATTTTGAGCAGGAATGTAATAAGGATTGTTTTAAACTACTTGATGTGGCCAGTAAGGGGTTAAATTTTATTTTTGGGGGTGGACATGCCCTTTAACTTCAGAATAGTAGGTTAAGATATTTACGACTTAAAAAAGCAGGGGGAAAATGTTTATTAAAGGAGAATTGCAAATTACCTTTCTATTTCCTTTTCATTGCCCTCTGTATTGAAGCGCTCCATACATTCTTTACTATAGTGTTCTTGTGTATGACACTGTTCCTCAAATATTTTAATTGTTTCACTAAAGGCTTCAATAGCAGTTCTCTTCATCTGAATTTCCTAAAAAAAAAAAAAAAAAAAAAAGTGGATTAAGATTAAAAAATAAAAATTTTCCCATTTACTTTATTAAAAGAAAATTATAATCCCCTCTGAATAGAACCCAGAGGAAGCATCTAAAATAACCAGGTAAGAAAAAAAAAAAAAAAAAAAAAAAAAAAAAAAAAGTCACTCCTTAGAACTGCAATGTTAAGATACAGCAGTTTTGGGCCACAACCTGGGTACTAAATATGGTAGGCAGAAGAGAAGCAGGGAGGAGAGTACAATTCATTAAAGTGGTAAATAAAGAGCAGCCCACTGCAAGCAGTCATGGCTCATGCCACACCTCTGCATCTTGTAATGTAATGGGGCTGTAATTTCAGTTTCTATTTTTTGGTCCTTCCTATTTTTTTGGTCACTAGGCAACCAACAGGAAGTTATTTTCACAAGTATATATTCTTATTAGGGACTGCACATTAAAAGGAAATAATGGGAACGGTGGTCTCTAAACAAGTGGAGTTTAAATGAAAGGCCAGTTTCCTACCTTTAAAACGAGCCATCAACCACCTATGTGCTCCACAGCCCAAGATATAAAGAAATGACTGACCAGAAAGTTAATGGGTGGGAGGCTGACATGTGACATTCCTAAGGCTTCTCCTGCACAGTGCCGTTGGCGAGCACAGCCTCAGTCTCCCTCAGTGTGTGAGGGAGACAGGAAGTTCCTCCTCCTCTCTGCTGGGTGAAGGAGCTGCAGAGAAGGTAAGGGAACAGGTTGCCTGGACAACTTTGTGTTTCTTATATAATATTTATATTGGTATTTTTGTTAGTGTTTTAATATTTGCTGCAGGGTTATGGGATCCTTGGTTTCCTGCACAGATGACTGAAACTTTATTTCTAATTTTCTAAAAATGTGTATGGCGTCCATTTAACACATAATCAATTTTTCAAGATGTTGGGACAAAGGTAAAATGGTGGAGAAAAAGGAGAGACTATGATAAAGAGAGTGTTAACTAGATAGTCTTGCTGTGAGGATAAGACCAGGCCTCCAACCCACAACTAATCAACACCGGATTACGTTAGGTCTATTCACATATTTAATGAAACACTCCTAACATCAAAGAAAGAACATGCAAAATCTCTTTTCCATCTACTACCCAGTGTAATAAGTCCATTCAGGTATTAAGAACATACTTAAGAACTAAGCCTATTTACACCAGACTTGCTAGCCAAGCACGAGGGTGTGACCATTACTGGAAATATAATTCGTCCCAACTATTGCTGGCACCATTTTTTTTTGTCTGACCTCTATATTTTTAGATTGTCCAAGTTTGAAACCTCTTTGGATTCAGCTGTCAATCAAGTGCTTTATTATCATACAACTCTTCTGGTAGTATAGTTTGGCTGTAGCTGGAATGTGACAGTTGAGACAATGCAGGTGGGGATTTCCCTCTCTCATGGCTGCCTTATAGGGATATGAGCTTGCTTGCCCTACACAGAGAGTTAGATAGTCTGGCAGGGGTCTGGGGACTGAGCTTGAGCAAAACAAGTACTGGATTGAGTCATGCAGCAACACCAACACTCAGAGGTGCTGCTTCATGTTTTATTTATAGATCGAAAGAGGCAAAGTTACTTTTTTCAGTGTACAATTCCTTTAAAGTCATGCTGATCACTGACGACATGGCGACTTTACTCATTGCTGCAGCATCCACGCGAATATCACAAGCTATTTATCAGATGCTGTTCGGCACTTCGGACAAGAAAATTTACGTAGGTAATACTGGCATTAAATTATCACAGTGGGTTAAATTACCAAGTGGTTGAGGGTTTAGCCCTATGGACATATTTATAAGATGCCGTATACTGTGGTTAGAAATATTCCCCCTAGATTTTGAAAGAAAATGCCTACAAAGTAAGGGGGTTCAAAAAAATAGAGAATCTAGAAAAGGCCCCTTAAGTCATTAAGTGCCTGAAGGCTTTAATGGAATGAAGTGTCAAGCATAAAAGCAAATGTTTTACACCTGAACTTTAACTGACTCAGAAGATTTATCTTTTTTCAGTGTGACTTGACCTATTGTGAAGGGCATCCACATGCAAGGAGAATACTGTGGATTTATTGCCTTAAATCAAAATCCTAGAGTAGACAGCTTGCTCCATAGGACATTCTAACAAAAAACATCGAAAAAGGTATTTAAGGGGTTGCAGTATCCTGGTGTGTAGCGAGAAAGAACAGGTACAACAGCATTCATGACTTTCAAAAAAAAATAAATAAACTGAACCTTTTCATATTATGCAAACGTGATGTTACCTGCTTAGAGAGTTTAGTCATCTCTTGTTTTTCGGTCACCACCAGTCTGCAGAATCAACATCACTATAAAAGGAATGACACTGAAGAAATTACTTTGCAAGACTTAAATCCAGCACTTGATTTGCTCATTTAATCCCTCGTCCCCCTTAACTGAGGCACACTGCAGCACAGGAATCTCGCACAAAAATCATGAGCGTTTATCGTCCAAGATTGTTGTGGCCGATTCTGTGCGTTTGCGCATGCGATTTTGATGTTTCCGTTATGGAAACGCATGCGTAAAGACACCCAAAAAGGTGGAACGCATGTTTACGAAACAGGAAGGGACGCACATCGCATTTGCATCAGAAATCGCAGGGAATTTTTCGTGTTCCCGCAATTTCCATTTTGGCAAAAAAACGCTAGTGTGGCCTGGCCCTTAACCCTCCTGATATCTGACTCTTGTAAGGACAAGATGCTTAGTAATCCCTATGAAGCAGCATTGGAAAGGGAATTTTTCCACCATACAGTTTACATACCAGCTATCACCATTCCAGCTCAGCAAAACTGTATAACAGAAAAGAGTATTTGATACCATTTCCAGCATTGATTGACAGCTGAAGCTTTAAGATTTTTCAGACTGGATATCTAAAGAAATAGGGATAGATCAGTTTCCAGTAATGGGGCAATCAAAAAAAACAACAACAAATTTCTCAGTGTTACATAATGGACACCACAAATACACACAAGAAGGTAAAAATGATATCGCAGACAACAACTACTACCAAAAAAACTAGATCATGATCGCGCAGAAATCATGCTAAACTCTACCAAGACATCTAACATTCAGAACTCATGCAGTTCCAGACATCCAGAAATCAGCAACTTCAACATGCTGCCAAAAATACAAGCAAGAAACCCAGGCAGACTTATCATCACAGGTATGAATGAACACTTGAATGAACACTTCAACACACAGCCTAGAAGAAAATGTTCTGAAACACCATGTCTAAGATATCACTAGTTTCCATCTGGATACTAAATTTTATAAACAAACAACAACACTCCAACAATAGCCATTAATTACACTAATACACTGCTATAACTATAGTGTATACAGCAACATAACCCATAAATATAGGATTGATGCATGTCACATATTTTTATTATCCTCAACCACAAAAAAATACAGTGCTGAAAATGTGTCAAAACATGTAAAATTTACCCTAACACATAATTACTTTCAGGGTTTATTCAATAAAAGTTATAACGTTAAATGGGTGCAAGTTTTTCCCAACCAATCAATCTTATTTAACATTTGAAAGCTAACGTCGATTGGGGCAAAACTTAGCACCATTTTAACGATAAGAACTTTTATTGAATCTCCCTGATAATGTTTTAAAAGTACCCATACACAGGCAGGATGTTTTTCCAATAGTTTTTTCTGATTGCAAGAACCAATCAGAAGTTTCCTCACTTGCGCCCACTGATCCTTACGGATGTTTCACCTGGAATGCAAGGAGACGGGGACTTGAAGATGGGGTCCACAGAAAATATTCTGCCTGGTTCCTGTTTTTACTTTTTGCTATCGATATTTTGAGTGATTCAACCAAATTGCAGAATCAATCCAAATATCAATGCCACTACCTACAGACCATGGGGGGCACTATGGCTACTAAAATGTCACCTTAAAAGGGTCACTATACTTCAATGAAACAACTGTTTACATTTTCTGAAACCTACAATTAGAGACAAGTAAAAATGATGGTACTCACATATTATCTGTGCTTATTTTGTCATTAAATTATTAATGTTTGTAGTGCTCCTACTTCCCCCCACCCTCCCTTACTCATTGCCTCCTTGTAAGTGTCTGCGACACTTATAAGTTTCTGAACAGCCTCACCATGGACCACTGCTCTGAATACGCATCTCCCCCTCCTCCCCCCTGCTGTCTTTCTCTGCTGATTCTCTTAAATGTTGCAGAAAGTGTACTGGCGGCAGGCAAAGAGGTCAGCATGGGTCACATATTACAAGTTCGCTTCTGTGAGGTGACAGGTCTTTCCCTGTAAATGCTGTGTTGAAATTATGATTTCTCAGAATCTAACTGCTCAAATTAAAATCTGAAAAAAAGCTTTGGAGAAGTGGAATATTTGCTGTATCTAAAGGTACTATTTTTGAAATTCGATTTTCATGGGGACCAGGTGTGCAACTGCAGGGCCCAGCCCCCCCACCCCCCACCCACCCCCCCACGTGTCAGGCCAGTTTCAGGTGCTATGTTATGTCTATAAACTTGTGTAAATAAAAGTTAGTTTTATCTACGGTGGTGGTTGTTGTTTTTCCGGTTGATGCACTCATTCCATCATTCAACAAGCAGTTTATGGTTGATACCCAATGCCCCCCCCCCGCAAGATTTGAGTCCCCCAAAAACGGTATTACTTGTTAAGTAACAAAGCTATTATAGTTGGGTACCCTACTATCAATGCATTTTAAAGGGCATCTCCACCCCAAAAATTAATAATTTGCTGTAGTTTAGGGGACCCCCAACTACCTTAACACTAGGGATTTTAAGTTTTAAAGTGCCCAGAAATCAACTTACCCATCCGTCCCTTCAGCTCTCTCAATAGCCGGCAGCCACGTCTGTGATTGGCTGACTTTCATTTAAATGAAGGACCAGGTTCCTACTTTCAATTGAGCCATCACCCCACCCCTCTACTGCACATCCCAAGATATGAAGAATTCACTGATCAGAAATAGTAGGGTGGAGGTTCTGAATCTGCAGCACACAATACTAGTTCCTTCTTCTAATCTGTGTTGGCACAGCTCAGTGCAGGAGAAAAGCAGAAGAAACAGGAAGAGATCAAGTACCGGGACTAAGAAAGACTGAACGAGAAGGGGGGGGATAAGAGCACAGCCCACAGCACGTGTGAAAGGTGAGTAAATTTGTCTTATTTTTAATGCCTCCCATTCGCTCGCCCTTTCCCACCCATAGGTCCAAGTGGCATGAAGGGTCAAGGGGGCTGCAAAGGAAGGGGTCAAGGGAGGCCTGCAAGTGGAGGGACCACAAAGGGCTGCAAGGGAAGGGGCCAAAGTGACGCCAAGTGGAGGGGCCATGGGGGGCCCCATTGAGTGGAGTGGCCATAGGGCCCATGAGTGGGCAGTGCCATAGGTCCCATGAGTAGTAAGGGCCAAAGAAGGGGTGCGATGGATGGCATGTTCTGCACATGCTCTATGCAAAACTTGTCAGTTGGTCACACCCGTTAATAATCTCTAGCCAATCCTTTACAGACAGATAAAGCAAGAACAGGCTTACATTTACTTTAATAAAATTTAGTAAAGTGGGATTTTATAGCTTATTGGCATTTAGAGGGGTTGTTTTCAATTCTAGAGATAAAAAATATGAATAGTTCTCCTGTAATTGTAGTCCTCCAGTTTGTGGAGATCCAAACAACCGATTCATCGCTGTGAACTAGACGTCCCACTGGCAGCAACCTGCACCAACCTGCACGTCTGGTTTAGATATCGAACGCTCCAAAGTTGGTATAGGAGGACAGCGATAGTGGCTGTTAGATGGACCGGAGGAGGGGAGTGGTGAAGGGAGGTTAGGAAGTCATCAGTGCGATGGAGAGGTCCGAATCAGAGTCAGACATGACTGTGTTGGGTCAAGTATAGACCATTGATTTGTATGTGGCACGAAGTCCTGACTTTGTTGTGTGAGTTTGATTGAGTACCTGTAAAAATACGCATAAACTGCATCCCCTGCCCTCCCTCTTTATTATATACAGTGGATTTGGAATTAACCATAGAGGGTTGAATGGATATCACCTGGAAGGGACTACCAGTAAGTTTACCTGTGGTCAACTATAATATCCCATTACAGTTTTTAGGCATTAGCTGTGTTACCATCTCTAGACTGATCTCCTGAGCACCTGGCCTTCTGGGCATGTTTTATCCATCATACTGTACATATGAGAAGAGGGTGTAATTAGGTATTCCTGTGTTTTTGTATAATTTATTATTATGTTGTGATTAAATATGGCTATATTTGCCTGAGACCTGTGTGTGTGATACACTAGTGTAGGGGGTATTACTCCTGTATTCATTTGTGTGTTTATTTTGGGTATTTTTCTCTTCCACCTTTAAGCTTGCACATGTAAACCCTACTAAAAAAAAAAGTCCTCGTTAGACCCTCTTGTCTAATCCCACCGGTCTCTCTTACCGATAGCCTCTAAACACTGAAACACTCACTCTTTTCCCCATATCACTAACTAGCTTTGTGCTCCAAATCTACTGACCCTTTGCACTCTGGATCCGTCCTGCACGTTCCACTGAGACAGTCTGGTAAGGATGTGAATGACCTCCAGTTGCTTGCTTAGGCCAATGGTCACTTTTCTCTTTCTAATCCTTCTTGACCTCTCTCTGCTTTTGGACACAGTTGATCCTCATCCTAATGCAAATACTTCACCTCCTTGGGCATCTGGAATAAAGGTTTCCTATCTTATTATCCAAAATCTTTTTTACTCCTGTATCTTATGATAAAACTCCTGCAGTGTGGAGTGCTGGCAGGGGTGTGTTCTTGGACCCTTATTGTTCTTTCTTCTACTATTTCCTTGGGAGATGTCATTAGCTATTTGGCTTCACTTATATGCAGATGATGCATATCTACTTTTCCACCCCTGCACTAACTGCTTACACTTCATGGATGTTGCAACAATGGCCTCAAATTAATCTTTCTAAACTTGAACTAATCATTTCCCCATCTAAACCTGGTCCATATTTCTCTATTTGGTGACAATTACACCCATTTACCCTATCCAATCGGCACACAGCCTAAGGTAATTATCATCCCTCTCTCTTTTTTCTAAACACATAACAATAACTATGTTGCTAAAACCTACACTTTTCCCCTTGCATATCTGAAAATCCGGAGGTTCGTCTCACTTCCGACTACCGCTATGCTTATGCATGCTCTTATGCTATCATGTCTGGACTATTGTACATACTACGCTGGCCTATTGCTCATCTTCTCCCTTCAGTCTCTACTAAACTCAAATTTCCTCTGTACCAGACAATCTGGCCCCATTAAACAGCATTTTGTATACTTACCCTTTCTAATATTAAAGGACAACTTTACTGTAAAAATTAACTTTTTAAAAAAAAAAAATACCTGGGACGGGAGGTAGGTTGATTATTCCCACCTCCTAAATGTTTTGTTGAGGAACTACAGCACATACGTTTGTCATCTGCCAGGTTATGGTCCTGGGCCATTCTATATAAGATAGTCTATGCTGAGCATACAGGAAGACTGGCAGAAGCAGTTTCTTCGTCCTAGTGCTCCTAATCGAAATTAATTGGGAGGTAAAACGCACCAATCCTACCTCCCTGCCTCAGGTACTTTTATTTTAATTGTTTTTAAAAAACTTTCAACGCACTATAGTTTCCCTTTAAATCCCTTGGCTCTGCTGACACCTCCTTACATTCCTTTCTAGCGTTACTAATGTTTATACACAGAACCATCTCCTGTACATACCCCCCATTCATAATGCTTCCTCTTGCCCTCTTCTATTGGGCAAACATGTGTACAGACCCTTGCTTACTTACTGCTTGTTCAGCTATCCTACCTATTATTTAAGCTATCTAATAATTTGGCTTTAAGGGCCAAATAACTGGTTATTTTTCTGTTTTATTCTTTTTTTAAAACTCCTTCCAGCTAGAGACACAAAATTCAGTGCAGACATAGGAAAGTGCTATTACCTAGCTAAGGAATCCGTGGAGGGTTTACCACGACATCCGCAAATGTTTTGGGACATTCCCCCCCATAGACTTAATGGGTATAATCCTCAAATGTGGAATTTTGATGTTTTATGGGTCATGTGATCAAACAGTTAGTTTCACTGGTCATAAACACAAACACCGATACCACACACCTCCACACAGATGCAGATTTACTCACTTACTGAATTACCCTTCCATTCCTGTGGCAGCCATACTTAAAGGGTAACTAGTCAAAATACAAATTTGATCCATCATCAATAAGAGTTTTTATGGTCATAAACGCAAACAATACATACCCCCCACCTGACAGAACACACACCTAATGACCTACCCTTCCTTTTCTGTGGCATCCATAACTTAAAGGGTAACTATAGGAAAAAAAAATTTTTTTGACCAATCATCAAAGTTGTTTGGTTTGGTTTTTATTCCCACCTGATGCAGGTACACAACTAAACCTTCAACTTCAGTATCTTTACTTAAGAATATTGTAAGGAACTACCGATCTCCGGTCCGCTAGGGTGCGCTCGGATGGTGAGCGACAGCGCGGTGACGTCACCAGTACTCGCGCCGCCCGGAGCGAAAGTTCAAAGAAGCCTCCACTTCTCACGGACGCCCAATTTGTCAATTGTTCTGGCGTCCGTGGGCTCGCAAGTTCTCTGCCTTGTCTCCTTGTCCTTGTTTTAGCTCTCCATTGTTCCAGTCACCAGCTCCAGCATTACAGTTCAGCTCTCCATTGTTCCAGTCTCAACTCCTGCTTGATTACAGATACACTTCAGCATATTTGTGTCCAGCTCCAACATTGTGTATGTCTAATACAGACTCCTGGACTCATACTTCCTCCTACTTCAGTCTCCCAGGTAACTTCCTCTAGAGTACCAGAAACTGTTACAGTACAATCGGCCATGGAGGCCTCCGAGGAAGTAATATCTGAATTATCTGAAGACTCCCCAGGCCCTATCTACCCAGATGGGTGTATTTGAACATCAACAAAAATGCATGGCACAGTTTATGGACTCTCTAGCCACTCGGCTACTGCGAGTGAGTACTACTCCTCCCCCCCATCAGCTCGAGTAACCAGGGTGGTCTTGAACCCGTTCTTCAGCTCCTCCACGTTGTGACGACAATCCTCAGCGTAGGCTGTAGGGATTTTTGAATCAATGCCAGATACATTTTAATTACAGACATCCACTTTCCTTCTGACCGGCTAGAGTGGGTTACATCATTGCCTTGCTAGAAGGGGGTGCTAGCCTGGGCCTCTCCTCTTTGGGAAAAAGATGATCCAGTAACTACCAATATTGCTAATTTCTGTAAAGTATTTGAATTCCTGGCCGCAGTCATGTGCCTCCAACCGCCTTATGCAACCAGCAAGGGAACTGCACAGTTGGTCTTTACGCCATAGAATTCCGGACACTAGCAGCTGAAACCACTGGAATAATGAGGCCCTCGTAGCAGCCTTCTTACAAGGTCTTTCTGATCGCATTAAAGACGACCTTGTATCCAGGGAAATCCTCCTCGACAACCTTATTAGTCTATGTCTCGCATTGAACACGTTTTCGCGAGCGTCAGGCTGAAAGAATCGAGACCGCCAGTCCACCCCGCTAGGGTCCGCCCTGTTAGACCTTCTTCATCTTCTACCCTCCCGTAGAAGAACCTATGCAGATAGGTGGTACCTGTTATCTCCTGAAGAGAAACTCTGCAGACGATCTAGGTCTTTGTTTTTACTGTGCTGTTCTGGACTTTTGCCAAAGTTTGCCCTGTAAAACCGGAAAACTCTCTTGCCTAGAGTACAGAGGAGAGAATCTCCTAGGCCAAAACAAATCCTCTACTCAGAATCCTTACCATTTTCTCGTTCCTGTGTCCTTGAATTTTTGGAGCTGCAGGTAACTTCATTGACTCATCCTTGGTACAACAACATGACATTCCTACCTTCCTCTAACTACTACCATTCGGATCCTTGCCATCGACAACAGACCATTAACATCAGAGTTTGTTACTCTAGTCACTACAGACTTATTTCATCCAAACTGGGGCACTTCATAAGAGGAACTTATATTTCTTTGTCATTCACTGCCCCCTTAACACCTATATTCTTAGTCTTCCTTGGCTGAACTAAATATCCCTCCAAGACTGGTCTTCTGGTGAAATTACTGCTTGGAGTTCTAAGTGCATACTAATTGTCCTACCTGTCTTACCTACCCTTCATGTTCTACTTTTCTTCTTAGGAATAACTCTTCATTCTCTACCAAAGCTTACAAGATTTCCTGGACGTTTTTTACAAAAATCTGCTGAAACATTACCTATTCATCGTCCTATGACTGCCCTATTGATCTTCTTCCCGGAACCATGCCCCTCGCTGGACGTACCTACCCCATGTCTCAACCAGAAACTACAGCTATGAAGAATATATCCAGGAAAATCTTTCCCGAGTTTTATTCGTTCTCTTTCTTCGCCGACTGGGGCTGGATTCTTTTTTGTTGAAAAAGGACGGTAGTCTCCATCCTTTTATCGATTATAGAGGCCTGAATAAAAATTACGATTAAAATCGTTATCCTCCTTCTGTATCACTGAACTCTTTGATCAACTGAAAGGAGCCACCATCTTTTCCAAACTCGATCTTAGAGGAGCCTAAATTTAATCAGAATTCGCGAGGGTGATGAATGGAAAACAGCCTTCATACCAGTGACAGCCACTTTGAATAACTGTTCATGCCATTTGGATTGTGTAATGCCCCGCGTATTTCAGGAATTTATCAACAACATATTCAGAGACTTGTTGGGCAACTCCGTAGTTGTCTATACTGGACGATATTTAATTTTTTCACAAGACTTACCCACTCATTGTATTCATCTTTTTTTCCAGACTATAATCATCTGTAATGCTAAACTAGAGAAATGCCTCTTTGAAGATCTAAAGTTCCATTCTGGATATATAATCTCTGCCCAAGGTTTAGAAATGGATTCTTCTAAAGTCTCTGCCATTCTTGATTGGTCCCTTCCTTCCTCCTAAAGCCATTTAACGTTTCATTGGTTTTGCTAATTACTACAGACCATTCATCAAGAACTTTTCTTCTGTCTTTCTCCAATCTTGAATCTCATCTGTAAAGGGGGTAAACCCAATGCCTGGACTAAGGAATCTCTGGAAGCCTTACAAAAACTTAAAACTTCATTTCCCTCTGCTTCCTATTTTAGTCCACCCTGATCCTCAACTACCTGGAGTTGAGACAGGGTTAAAAGAAAAACTTCACCCATCTTCCTTTTTTTCGAAAAGATTTTCTCTTTGTGAACAAAACTACGATGTTGGCAATCGTGAACTCTTAGCCATTAAACTTGCTCTTGAAGAGTGTGCCACCTTTTAGAAGGCTCTATTCAACCCATAACTATCTTCAACTGACCATAAAAATTTGGAATTATTCATTCAGCCAAGAGACTTAATCCCAGACAAGCCCGCTTGGTGCTTCAATTTCATCATCACCTTCCGCCCTGGAACAAAGAATAAAAAAGCAGAAGCTTTATCTAGATCTTTCTGTTCTCAAGGTTCTCTACTCCTGATAAGGGTCCCATTATCCCAGGAATCAAAATCCTGGCACCCTTTTTCCCCTGCTGTCTCCAGCATTGTTACAGTTCAGCTCTCCATTGTTCCAGTCACGCTCCAGCATTGTTACAGTTCAGCTCTCCCATGTTCCAGTCACAGTGCCAGCATTATTACAGTTCTGCTCTCCATTGTTTCTGTCTCAACTCCTGCTTCACTACAGATATTCCTGTGTCCAGCTCCAACATTGTGTCTGTTCTAATACAGACTCCTGGACTTAACTTCCTCCTAAACATCAGTCTCCCAGGTAACTCTCCTCTAACAGTACCAGGAAACCATTACAAATATAGCTTGAGTTTTTTTTTTTCCCCAGGAAAATTTTCATTCTTCTGCAATATTAAACGTCTTTGTTAACCGAGTGCACATATCTTTTCTATAAAAATACACTAAAGGCTAGGACACACTACGTGTTCTAACGTTCAATCCAAATGTGTTAAAAAGTGCACGCTAGTGTTGGCCAATGGTCTGGCCACACTAGGTGCGACGTGATCTGCTTTAAGAGCGCATGTGGTGGCCATTGTTTGTGCAATTGCATGAGCTCCGACTGAGCAACATGCAAAATTGCAGAGCAAGGGCATGACAATGTGCACTCTCTCACCGAAATGCACAGTAGTGTGGCCTATCCTAAATGACAATATTTCATGGTCACTATTCCCTAAGCTTCCAGTTCATATCTAATATGGTCCAGGTCATTAGAGATTACCAACATTATAGATCCAACAGAGAGCTTTTTCTAATTGGAACTTCCACCACCTGTGAGGGAGAATATTCATGTAGCAAATTTATTAACTCAATACCATTTACTGTTTGGCAGTTTCCACTACACCAATCAATGTTAGGGTAATTAAAGTCCCCCATAATCAGGGCCCCAAACTTGAAGCTCTTGCAAACTGTATATGAATCCGACTCACTTCCTCCTTGCTAGCATTTGGTGGCTTGTAGCAGACACAAACAATATCTTTAGCCCCCCAATTCCACCCATATTGCCTCTGCTTTAACATCTAATATCGACAATCTCTTGTTTTACATAAATACATATCCTCTTTTCCTATTTATCTATCATGCCTAACAAGGAATATCCTTCTATAGTTACAGAATTATTTAACCATGTTTTCTGCTATACCCATTTCATCATACTTTCCAGGCAAAGCCATTATCTCCAATCCCATTCTTTTAGCAGGCTTTTATTTGAGACTAAAATATTTGTTGGTAATTGCAGGTGATATTTTAGCCTGATCGAATGCCGCTGCTATATTTGGTAGATTAGGCTGAAATATTAACCACATGTTCCTAGCCGAAGGGTTCATTATCCCTTATATAAACAATGCTTAGAAATGTAAACAATTATTAATGCTTGTGATATTGTAAGTGCACACAAAACTTAAAATAAAAAGATCTAAAAGTTACTGGTATAAAAAAAGCTTTGTTGCAATAGGCTTTTTATATGGCCATGGAAAGCCATGGCACTTTAAATATCCATTATTTACTTTAAAGCCTAGTACACAAGGGAAATCAAGGCCTAATCCTGGCTCCAGGCCAACACTTCTATCATTACAAAACTATTTATAAATCAGAAAAGCTGGATATGTCAGACCGATCGACTCTTTCATTGAAATATCATCCGCTGGTGGCGAACAAATTGTGGGTGAAGCTTTGGAATGACTGATCAGGTGGTCCATTGAATACTGCTGGTCGGACAAATTTTATTGCACTGTCCGATGGAATGATAGTCCAAACTTCCTCTGACATCGGCCAAACAGACGAAATTTATTTCCAATATTTCCACTAGATTAACTAAAATACAGGCTAACAATATCATAAGCATGTACACAACCCAAGTCAGAGAGTACTGGGAACAGGGTATTGTCCCCAACGAAATCACTTCAGATCCCACAAAGAAACTAGACTTAAGGTTACCATACATTAGGAAATCTCCATCCAACTTTCCTGCAACTTTGAGTAACGCTGAAGGATCCACTTGACCAGTTCTACTTTGCAAGAAACCACCAGTGCTATAGATATTAAATAGACAGTGGTCTGTAGGCAAATGTCTAATCTATTATCTAACTAGTGTATGGGCACCTTAAGTAATCCCCCGAGTTTGAAATATCGGATGTTTGTGTACCATCCATAAACTACATCAACACTACCGATAACATTAATCAGAGGTGAATGTCAAATCAATTGTACTTTCAAGTGGGGGCAACACTTCAACATTGCCAAGACATTTTTAATTGTAAGGGATGTAAGACTGATGTATATAGATCTAGGGTTACAAGGGAATTGAGTGCTATTAGAAGACTCTGTAGGACATTGTTCCCTCCTTATGTATAGTAGATTATTCCACACCCCCATTTATATAGATTTCCAAGACATTTATTGATTGCAAAATGATCAGGCAGTTGTTGCAACATGCTCAAATGCTGGGATAATTACGTTTGAAGTATATGGCCAGCATTAGGGCAAGAAATGCTCTTAGCTCATTTAACAATCTTTACTAATTGTAAAAGAGTGGGATGTCCGATAGTTTGTTTAGCTATATGTGATATAATTGCAGGAAAAGGTATAAAAGTACTAAGAAAAGGATAACAAAATAAAACAAAAAATCAGAGAAAAAATATTTTTTTTATTCTGCAGACAGATAAGTAGCATGGACAATGTAAATGCTGTACACAGATATACCCCCACCTTGATGTGTATGTGTGGGGGGGGGAAGAGGTTAAAACACAGCCAATACAGAGTATTGAACAATTAGATGCAACTGTACTTGTTACAATAGTGCACCATGGTACCAAACTAAAAGCAAATACTGAGATAAAAGCTGGAGAAAAAAAAAATCTGCTTGTCACCAGCTGTGCAATGTTGACTTTGAGAAGGTTTTTGTATTATGCACTCCTGCATGTAAAACTATCAATCAGTGTTTTGGATCCTTATGATAGCCAATATATTTCTAGTGTAATTGTTGAGCTGAAGTCTAGAGACAGACAATTAAATCACAGGAAAAAGTGCTTAAATTAGACATGAAGGGTCACCTGATGAGGTTACTGTTCTCCCATCTCGAGATAAGTGTCAACATGCAGAAACAGGAGTCATAATAATGAACTATTTAGGAAACATGCACTGGGAGGAAAAAAAAAGGGTTGCAAATACCAATACAATGAAGAGAATTACTCTTTGTGTGAGCTACAGGTGCTAAATTTTATGTAAATTAACACATTTTTAGATTTAATACTTCCAAAATTATGTACATGTTTCTGCAGGAAATCATATAGGTTATCACACTTATTCCTCTACCAGAATTGAATGGAATTCTAGGGCAGTACTATATGCTGTACATACATTGTTTCAGTTATTGCATCATGCTCTATTATAAACCTTTCACAATAGGATCAGCATCTTTTAAACAGCTGGTGACAAGTATTTCTGAGATATGTAAATCTGTCTAAAGTCTACAATATGATAATTTGAAAAACACTAAACATACATTTCTGTTTCCTTGTGAAACCACTGAACCTAGCTACATGATTTTTTCCATGACACCATTAAAAAGACTAACATGTTTTAACTAACAACAGTCAGAGTACCAGAGTTACATGCTGAAATTCGGTATAAAACAATTAAAAAATAAATAGTAAGAATGTTTTTTGAACCAAACCAGTATTGTAGCAGTATTTTGAACAAGCCAATTAACACCATTTGCATGAAAAGCAAAATTTTCAATGTTTGTTCCTCAAAAAAGTACCGGTAGCTTAAATGACCTAAATCACAATTTTAATTCAAAGTGTCCAAGTGGGGGGAAATAATCAGCAACTAGTTCAGAAAAAAGGCCAGCCTCAGCACGGTTGCTAGGAAGTTAAAGTGCAAACATACAGCATCCTATAGAATTATTTCTTAACTTGATGTTGCAATTATATTGCAAATATTTGCATATACCTCCTGCTTCAAGACATATCTTGCACCTATCAAATGCTTCTGTCCTGCAGAGTACAAAATAGGTAAGAAAAAAAAAAAACTAAAACATTTTAAAATCTTACAGATCGGTCAGCTTCTTGAGAACACTCAAGGAATTGAATAGCTTTTTAATGGCGGTATTCTGTGACAAAAACAAAAAAGCAAGCAAAGAGCCCTTTAAAAAGTTATGTCATACTGGCATTTCTCTTCCTCCCTAGCCAACCAAGAAAAACGCGCGAAATGGCTGCTAAAGAAAAGTTTTTTAAAAAGGTCATGTATTACATGGTTCATTTTCCAAATCAGAAAGGATTTATGCATCTCTTTTTCAACAGAAATAGCCAACTGCTTAACAATGCAGCAGAACAAAATGGCCAGACAATGATTATGGTAAACTAATGATTATTAATACAAAAATGTTTTAGCAAAAGAGTGTTCTGAAAGCAGTTAGATTTTGTTTGTCCCAGTCTTTATAGTACAATGTCCAGTTTCTTTTGTGTTCTACAGTTTTGATACATTGTGTAGAATTTCCATGTTTCTTGCTGCATATTTGATCATAAATGGAATCATCAGTTGGTCTGTAAAAACCAAGTGAAATGGCATGTCATTTCCTAAAGCGTGGTGCAGACTGTACCAATCTTTCAAAGATGGCAGACGATCTTACAGATTAGGACGGTAATGTTTGAAAGATGTGGCTACAGACCGCCACGCTCGTTCTCTCTATAAAAAGTAAGGGAGATAGTTTGTGACCGCCATACCCCTAATGATCGAGCAGACTCCGTATACTTTAGCACAGGGAGTTGCCGTGGAAGGAAAATTCCATTTGTAATGTGTTCCAATGACAAAGGTTTTCCGGCATTTGAAACTCCAGTTACAGACATACACATATTACCGATAAGAGTCAATCCCATTAGTACCAACAAAATTGGTCCTTTATTGCAAAACATGTGTATCCAGTTTAGGTTCTGTTGTAGAAACACTTAAAATACAGAACGGGCTTCACGCTCCAAAAATAGGTAAAAAAAATATAGTAGAATTAAAAGCATATTTATTAGTAGGTGCAGTTCAAACAATCCCACTACATGGGGAATAAATCAGGAAAGGAGGGAGTGAATAGAGAGGCTGCCTTATGCGTTTTGTTGACCGATATGTCACTTCCTCAGAGGTTGCCTTTTGGTTTAACCCGTGTTGGTATACTTTGCTTCTGCTTGTAGAAACCATGGAATTCTCCACAAGTCTCCATTTAAGGCTTATTTGCAAATTGAACAGGGGCACTAAAGCCAAATTTCCCATGATTATTGATAACAGAACTATAGGTTAACCATTTTTGATCGTAAAAAAGCTTCCATACACACCTGCCAATTCTTTCACATTTCTCTTAAAGAGCAAGTCCACCACCTTCTACAATAATTTAATATGTCAGGAGCAACCCATGAGCTTGCGTTCTACTCAAATGCATTAATAAGGCTCCCAGGCTGAGAAATATCTCACCAGCTCCACGATCCACAGCTCCCTTCTACTTCCTGGTAAGGCTGTTCAGTCACACGACAGTGAGGTCATGGCTGATGGGCATTACCGAACAGGCCACACTGTGCTGCTCATGAGGGAATGTTGCAGTAGCAGAGAAGGAGCAAGCAGCAGTAGATTGTGGAGTTTGTAAGTATAATTCCTCAACCTGGGATATCATTAAAGCATGCCGACTACAATGCAACTGCATTTTTTTTTGGGGGGGGGGGGGGATGGCTCCTTAACACAAAATTTGTAGAAGGGGTGGACAGGTCTGTCTGATCAAGTCCAAGGATCAGAAAAAAACCGCTGGAAGTTTCCTACCTTGAGCTGCCAATCTTTCCGCAGATTGAGATATGGGGGCCTGATGTTCATTTTTCCAATAACCTCTCAATATTGTGAGGTGGTCCATTGAAAAACAGAAAACAAGAATCGATATCTGAGCGATTCAACGAATATACAGATTTGCTTAAAATATCAATCCGGTGTATGGGGGGGGGGGGCTTTAGTTTAAAAAGGAAAGAAAGAAAATTTCATGGGTGAAAAAACCAAAACAAAATGTTTCAAATAACATGACTCAAGTTGGCCCCAGATTTAAGCAATAAGTTCATCTCTATGCACCTCCCCCTTATAAACAGACCAAAGTGACCGTATTTTGGGTTCAGGTATCCAAAACATCCCAGTAAGGCTTAGTAAGGACTTTGGCCAAAAGAGACTTAAGCAAGGCCAGTGCTTGTAGAGAGACAGCAAAGCTCAGCATATGCCTTTAGTTGACAGTGTATCTCCTGTGTGTCCTTAATAAGAAATTAACATTTTTGCAAGAGAAGCATTTGGCGTGTGTATTCTTATTGCACACTTTCTGCCCACACGTCTACCAATTCAAATCAAATAAAATTAAACTAACACACAAACCCCTCATTCCTGGATTCTAGAATGAATGAATGACAACCCTAGCCCTGTCTTGTGTAAAAAAAAAAAAATTTGCAGCAGCACTTTGGTATTGTCCACTTTCCAGTGCACTAAATCTGTGCATGTAGGCCCCTCTGGCTGCCCAATAACAGCATACTCTGCATGTAATGTGCTTTTCATTGGCTAGGCAAAGCAGAGGTTGAGACTGTTACCTTGCACTAGGAATGAGGCTAGAGAACAGGGTTGATCAAATTACTAAAGCATTACAAAACTAACCTAAAAGACTTCAAAGTAACTGCTCAAAGAACACCACTGTGCCACTAACCCCCCCTACCAAACAAAAAACCTGACAAAAATGAAGCAAAAAAAAAAAAAAAAAAAAAAAAAAAAGCAGTTTGTTTTAACACTTAAAAGGCGCCAAAAATGTAGAAAAAGAAAACTATTGAAATCGTATAACAAAAGTAAATTCCTGGAACTAATTCCCTGAAAAGGATTCTGCCATATAATGCAGATATACAGCAAAACGTACACAAAAGCAGTTCCATTTGCACGTTCCAACACCCTATAAAAAACTCAGACAAAATGTTCAAGTACCAAGAGACTTTCAATTTATTATCTTGAGAAAGGAAAAAAATAAAATATATATATATAAATATAAATAAAAACCAAGAGTGCCGTTTAGATGTTACATAATGCATTTTCAGTTTAGCATGTTCTTAAATAAGAATCCGATTAAGAGTTTGACAGATATTTAAATGACCGGCACTTTAAATGGGTAAGTTACCCGACAACTAGCTGAAAGTTAGGTCACATTAATATCTGGCTGTAGACAGGAGTTGCACAGACAGATCTCTCCTTAACAGTACCCATACAAATGAGGGGGAATTTATGTACCCCATCTTCACTTCGGAAGTTTTTTTCTTTTCCAATGTAATATTGGATTTTATTCAAGAAAAGAACAGATAACCATGTCAATTTTTTTTGCCATTCTAATAACTGCTGACAAACTCTCCAAGGCAAGTGCTATACGACAGTCTGAAATGTAGTCTTAAATAGAGATGTCCGAACTTCGCAAAATCCAGTCCGCTCGAGGATCCACGAATTTTCTAAAAATTCGAAAATTCGAAAATCGCGAGAGACCCGTTAAAATTAAAAATACCCTTGAATAACGAGATTTTTTCGTATTTTCGAAATGACGCGTTTCACGTATTTTCGTGAATTTTCGAAATTACGAGTTTTCATGTATTTTCGAAATATGTATTTTCGAGAAATACAAGTATATCCTCGTATTTTGAATATTTTCGAAAATACGTATAAGGAATTTCGAAAATACATGTTCCCGTATTTTCGAAAATTTTCAAAAATACGTGAAAACTCGTAATTTCGAAAGGCGGAAAATCCGGAAAAATCCGCGGCGGATCCGGATCCGCGAACCGGCCATCCCTAGTCTTAAATAGCCCATTTTAGAACTAATGCAGCATTAAGATGCAGAGCTGTCCGATTAAGTTGTACGGTTAGGCCTCGGCCCCACTGTTGTGAGTCGGATTGCATTTTGCGATATCACGCTAATGTTTCTAATTATTAATCATAGTAACAGAAATGGGTAATCATGTTTACTCACAAAACACTTATGTTTGCCTTAAAGATTAAAAATCTCATTTTAATGGTACGTGTAAAGAAATGTAGCATGCAGTTGGGCAACACAGAAATAGGTTGGCACCTTTGGGCCAGAGGGTTCTAGAAGAGAAACAGGAATGACTCTGTTATTGTTTAAATGGGTCCAGAAGAACACCCATCCCTCCATATGGAAAATAATAGCAAAGTGATCCGAGGAAAAAAAAAAAACCTTAGAAAAATAATACTGACATACAACTTCCACACTCAAACACCACTGGAAGAAAAAGGCATAAGTGTTTTCCCAGATACCCCTACTAGAAGTGGACATTAAAAAAGCAGCAAGTTGGAATGTGTGGCTAATCAGGATAATGAAAATGGCATTTATTAAAGATTGAACAATCAATTCATATCAATCTAACCCACTTCCTTAAGAGATTTTAGAGAAAAAGAAGGGACACGGTTTTATGCAACAAGTCTATTCCCTGCTTCACTTAAATAAGGAATCTTACTTTTCTGTAAAGATATATCACTATCCAGCCATGCGATTTACATGGTATAAGATGGTTATTAAATTTTTTTTTTAAGAATACCTTTTGGATATTTTATATTATGATAGTCACTTATAGCCTCATCTAACCACAGTGGACCATTTTCTAAAGCAACATATATTACATCTGTTTAAAACAAATGGCCAGCTGAGAACAAATCACTTGTTAGCTGTAGTCAGAGAATAACTTAAAAGTGATAATATATTGTCTTTTAGAAAATAAAATGTTTTTAATACCAATCCCATAACTGTTCTGAAATATTAAACAAAAAAAAAAATGCATTTCTTCCCAGTGCAAACCTTTCCCATGTTCACGCAAATCCAATTTCTGCAGTTCGTTTGTTTCTAACTGCTGGTAACACCTGTAGTGCATTTACGCTGGTAACTATTCGCTGTGTGCCTTATACCCATTTTGTACCAAGTGCCGAATGAGTGAAAAAACTGTGAAAAGTAGATGTGCAACGGCTATCATGAGTATAAAATGGGTACAAATGGACTGTGGAAGCTTCAAAAAGCCAAAACCAAGTGCAACATTACAAAAAGAAAAAAAAAAACAAAACAATGCACAACAGGAGCAATTAGGAAAAAGAAAAAAACCCTAGGTTAAACATGGAGACTTCAAACATTTGGGCTAGGCCCCACTAGCGTGTTTTGCGGGGTCGCAATTTTTGCTAAATTGGAAATCACGGCAACGTGAAACTTCCACGATTTTCGATGCGCACGCATTCACCATTTTTGGTGCGTTAAACGCATGCGTTTCCATAACTGAAAACGGCAAAACCGCATGTGCAAAATGCACAAGAATGGCGCACACAATCGTGTCGCGATTCCTGTGCGTTGCAGTGTGGCCTCAGCCTTAGGATTCATTAACAAAGATGAATGCTTCTAGATGGCTTTGAAAGCATAAAAGTAATAGGGCAGAAATGATCGTTGAGAAACGCTGATCTTTTATATTTTGTACAAGTATCAAATATATATTAAAATGTACTACAATATAAAAAAAATAAAAAAAAAATCAAAAAAAAAAATCAAGAACAAAAAAACAGATTTATAAACAAAAAAAAAAATCTGGTAACTAGTTTCAACACAAGCATGAAATTATAACAGGTGGAAAAAACAGGTAGGTCAATTCAAATAGCTTATTTATTAAGCAGCACACTACTGCACCTTTAAACTCTGATACAGATAATAGAACTCCTAGAAACAGCTTGCAGTGGGTGGAAACAAGACCGACATAGCATCAGTTTTACCTTGCTAAGGCACTCAACCTATCTTTCTAGTGAAACATCTTTAAAAGAGGTAGGTCAAGTTCAGCTAAGGAATGCTGCTCATATTGATGTATTCAAGTCAAAGGCCTTATTATAAACGTGTTTTAAACTTCTGTGCAAACCATCACGCATTAACGATTGCACTAGACACAGGCTAGATCAATTTTTTTTCATTCTAAGACTGCTGCAACTTTAGTGAACATTGAATGCCCCCTTAATTATATTGCAACACACTGGGGGTAGTCTTAAACAGTTAAATTCTTTGTAAGGCTGCAAGCTGCAAAAACCCCAAAACAAAACAAAAAAAAAAAAAACAACAAAAACATGAGAATGTGAACTCATCATAAATGTCCACTTGGGGCAGTCTGACTAAGACAAGACTATGGAACATGTTCAGGTCAGTTTGAGCATTTATAAAATGCCATTTCCCTCCCAATGAGCAAACTACTGACCCGCATATACACACGTCTTAACCAATGCAAATGCCATTCATTACTAGCTGGATAAATATAAGCATTGGGTCTATATTTTAAAACAAGTGCCAAACAATTTGTCCAGTCAAGGATAAGACAAGCCTTATTGTGTGGGACCATATGGCTTACTGGTGTTAAATATCACATTATTTAAGTCACACACCACACACGGTAAATGGAGATACTCACACACACTATTCTTCCAAAAGAATACACCTATAAACACAAGAAGGTTAATAGGTGCAAACCTTTTGCATACCACATCCACGACTCTCCTACACAAAATGAGTGCGTAGGATTCTTTTCACTTTAATATTAATGGTTTAAATTCACATCTGTTTCTTTTAAAGAGTGCTTAATTTATGTTAACACCAAGAAGGATTTGTACACAAATTTGCAGATAAGGCTGCTCCTATTTTTGTTATAACAAGCCATCTAGAAGCACTGGTTTGCACATTTCATCCTACATTTATGACATTTTAAACACAAAAAAACTTTTTCCCCTCTTTGTTGACAAACTCACAAATAATGGAGCACCAGCTCATTTGTAGTTTACATCCAAGCAAAGTGTCCATTTATAAACTTTGGAAAAGCTGTGTCAAAAAAAGAGAAAAAAACCCAAAAAAAAAGAAAAAAAAAAAAAAAAAAAAAAAAAAAAAAAAAAAAAAAGGGGAAGAAAAAAAAAAACCCAGAAAGAAATGAAGGTTTTTTACGGCCATTTTGACAGATTAGAGCCGTTTTTAAACAAAAGTTCTTTGCTTTAATTTTTTCAAGTTTTGGTGTAGAAATATGTGCAGATGCCAATGCAATTCCCACAAGTGCTTTAGTCCAGCAACGAACAAAGTGTTGGTGGGTTCAATTTGGTTAAAAACATTGAAGGTTTCCTCATGTGGCGAGATGTAGTGCTATGGAAGCCAAAACTTTGTTTACTGTTGGAAAAATAAAGCAACTTTGTTAGTAGTTTTTTTTCCCCCTTCCAGGAATGAAAGTGAACTCTTGCCAAGAATCTTTGGTCTTTTATTTCACCGAACATCCTGCTACCTTTCAATAAAGCAAACAAATCTGGACTTGGAAGTTCGTCTGAATATCACTGCAGATAGTCAGTAGTGGTATAGTTTCTTAATCCACTTACTCCCTTGAAACTGAAGACCGAAAGACATGGTCAATGCCAAATCAAGCTGATTTGATTTCTATAGGAATGATAGGCATTGCAAAATGATTGCAAATTCCACTGTAGGAGCCTGGTAATATTCTCATCCAGTTGTTAGGTTTTCTTGTCCACAACAAAAGCTGAACATGTGGTAGCACAGGACACCTACAATTATGTTGCCATCTTGCTGCTAGGCTTCTCCGATTCACATTCAGAAATTCACTTCTTGTGCAAAACAAGCAGTCTAGTAGAAAGAATGCCCTCTTAGTTCTATAAAAAACATTATAAAATATCCAAAATAGCAATCTTTAATCCTCCCTTTCAATGGTTTATCTGCAGAGGGAGGGCATCTGTGCGTGACTGGATAAGCAAGCCTGACATTAAGAGAATCATTATGCTGCACAAGGATGTATGCTGATAATGAAGGACCAACTCCTTTAACGTACTGTAGAGATTGTATGGCTCTGCAAATCCATAACCCCTTGAAGTACTGTAGATAACCACGTGCTTTACATCACCTTCGGCTCTAGAACGAGGGGAAAAAATATAATATATAATTAATATAGATATCCAGTTTAAAATAATTAACAAAAATGGTACTTTACTAATGTTATGTACCGAGTGTACCATTTGCACAATAAACATCCACTTAGATGTATATTTTATTCTTCTAATTACTAGCCTGCGAGAAGTAGATTGCTAATGCCACAAAACTGCTGAATACAATTATGGATCACACTTAATGAGAAATTTTGACCTATTGAATTGAAGATGAGGCATCACAACACTAGAGGGCAACCTTCGGTTAAGAATTGCCTGAAAGTAGAATTATACATCCCCAGCCATTAACAGTAACCAGGATGAGGACCTAAACTGCTATACTCTCACACCTGGGTTTGGCCCAGTTTAGCACTTTAGTCCAGCTCAGCTCGATCCTTGTCTGGGAATTGCCTTCTACTTACACTGCGAGATCACCAGTACCCATTGTTCTATCCCATCCCTGGTGGTTTGAGCACGCCACTTGTATCCTCATGATGGGACAGAGGGAAGATCCACATCATATGCACTGCTTGAAATTACTTTTTAAACCTAGAAACATGCTTGAAAGGAACAATTTCTCTCTCCAAAGGCGAGAAAAAAAAAACACAGAGAATGACTGCTAGCCTGTAACTAGCTTTTAAAAGATGTTTTTTGGGTTGTGGGTATGACATTTGAAGAGGTGTGTCACAGCAGAGAAGCAAACAAGGAAGTGAAAGCTTACAGGCCTATACTTTAGATTTACAGCAGCTAATGAGGGCATACTTGGCTTGTTAAAAAGTTATTTTAAATAAATAGCCTTAAAATAAATATAATTTACAAGCAGACATACCAGTGTGAAATAAATCCGCAATTCTCAATCCTCCCTCCCAAGCACACAAAGATACCAAACTCGTTGAACAGAACATCTCACTCTCTAGGGTAGGGGCAATTATGATGTCCATACACTAACTGGTGGCTACATATTGCTTACGTGGCAGTCATTGAGAACAGAAAACAATATAGCAAGACCCTAATGGTCAAATAAACCAAAACTGCATCACTAGAGTCTACAATACCAGTTGGTTTATTATGGAAAAAAAAAAAAAAAAAAGTTATGCTTACACAACAGAACAGGCAAGCAGCCCTTCTTGTACTTTCTCGAATTAGAAAAGCGCCGTCTGGTTCCCGTCAAGGAATCTTCTGCTTGAAATCCGGTTGAGGTCTCCACAAAACCAGGTTTTCTCATCATAATGTGGCATGTTGTCCTCTTCCTCATTTACAAAATAGGTGCTACAAAACAAAAAAAAAAGTCAGATGACTTGTACTTAATACTCACAATATACTATAAAAAAAAAAAAAAAAAAAAGCACCATATATGACATAAAAAAAAATACTGCAGACTGAAAGGGTACTTACTTGCCATATTTTCACTCTTTATCCCGAGCCAGTCGTTAATTTGCTTTTGCTTACTCCTTTGTGATTAAGCCACCTGTAAATGAACATATAGGTTTTATACTGGAGAAAACATTCACTGTAATTATTGGATACACAACCTGATAAATCATAGCTTGATTTAGTAAACCAAAATTTGGACTAGCATTTGCGGATTAATACATAGAAGAAAAAAAAAATGTTAGATGCTCGATTAGACAAAATCTGTTGTCTACAGTTTGAGGATATATTATAAATACAATATTATTTACCACACAGCTGGGGATCAAAGTCACCAAGCTCAACTAAAGGATTACTCTCCCAACATACAGGGTAGGTCTGGCACACATGCAGTTGCTCCCTTGGTTCAACACGAGTGGCACACAAGACTTCCCAAATTATCTGGGTGATGCGGATTGCTGCCCAATTGTGTTATTTAGTTTAACATTATATGAAATATACCATAAACTCCAATTATTAGATTGTTTCAAAACCACCTGATCGCATGTGGTTTGGCAAGGAATTGACTTACACAAGGTAATGATCTCTGATCTTGCGCAGCTGAATAAGATCAGGCTTTAACTGTTCATTTTCTTGTCTATCTCTCGGTTGTCTAATGTTGTTTCTTCAAATCTTGCTCAAGGCGTAATTTACTGTCATGAATCACCCAAACGAGACTTTAGTTTTTCATAATTGATCATTACTCTAAAAAACAAACAAAAAGTTAACATTAATTCAGAAAACAGAAAATAAAAGAAAATGGTTTTGACGATGGTTTAAAGGGCATGTCCACCCCAAAATTTAACTTTTGATATGTGGTAGGGCATGCTCCCCCAGCCCCAACCGCATTAATATAATTGTTAGAAAGTCCCCCGATTCTACTTACCGCCCTCTCTCCCTGCTGCAGGTTCAGGCCCTCTTTGCATGGAATTGAAAGCAGGGGCGGGAACGGCAGCCGCGTCCGTGATGTGCTGAGAGGCAGGGAGGGCTGCACTGAGCATGCCTCAACCTTGATGAGGTTGAGGAAGTCTCAGGCACAGCATGAGTCACACACTGCTTCTACACAGCAGTTTCCTGGACTTTGGAGGGGCACAGCAGGGGAACTATTTTGAGCAGGAATGTAAGGTAAGGATTGTTTTAAACTACTTGATGTGGCCAGTAAGGGGTTAAATTTTATTTTTGGGGGGGACATGCCCTTAATTCAGAATAGTAGGTAAGAATTTACGACTTAAAAAGAAAGGGGGAAAATGTTTATTAAAGGAGAATTGCAAATTACCTTTCTATTCCTTTTCATTGCCCTCTGTATTGAAGCGCTCCATACATTCTTTACTATAGTGTTCTTGTGTATGACACTGTTCCTCAATATTTAATGTGTCACTAAAGGCTTCAATAGCAGATTCTTTTCATCTGAATTTCCTAAAAAAAAAAAAAAAAAAAAAAGTGGATTAAGATTAAAAAAAAAAAATTTCCCATTTACTTTATTAAAAGAAAATTATAATCCCCTCTGAATAGAACCCAGAGGAAGCATCTAAAATAACCAGGTAAAAAAAAAAAAAAAAAAAAAAAAAAAAAAAAAAAGTCACTCCTTAGAACTGCAATGTTAAGATACAGCAGTTTTGGGCCACAACCTGGGTACTAAATATGGTAGGCAGAAGAGAAGCCGGGAGGAGAGTACAATTCATTAAAGTGGTAAATAAAGAGCAGCCACTGCAAGCAGTCATGGCTCATGCCCCCACCTCGCATCTTGTAATGTAATGGGGCTGTAATTTCAGTTTCTATTTTTTGGTCCTTCCTATTTTTTTGGTCACTAGGCAACCAACAGGAAGTATTTTCACAAGTATATATTCTATTAGGGACTGCACATTAAAAAGGAAATAATGGGAACGGTGGTTCTAAACAAGTGGAGTTTAAATGAAAGGCCAGTTTCCTACCTTTAAAACGAGCATCAACCACCTAGTGCTCCACAGCCAAGATATAAAGAAATGCTGACCAGAAAGTTAATGGGTGGGAGGCTGACATGTGACATTCCTAAGGCTTCTCCTGCACCGTGCCGTTGGCGAGCACAGCCTCAGTCTCCTCAGTGTGTGAGGGAGACAGGAAGTTCCTCCTCCTCTCTGCTGGGTGAAGGAGCTGCAGAGAAGGTAAGGGAATCTACAGCCCTTCTCTCTCGGGCTCTCGGGGGTGTCCCACAGCACCTGTGAGCGGGGGGGGGGGGTTAGGCACCCACGAGTGGGCGGGGCCACATGGGGCTGCAAAGGGAGGAGACACAGGGCAGATTGACTGACAGGTTTCAGAGCAGGAAGCGCAGGGGACCTGGTGATGCTGCTGCCATAATCACACACAAAAAAAGTAAATATCTTCAAAACAGTAAAATAAACAATGGAAATAATTTTGGACCACAGTTCCTCTTTAAAGCTTCTTTACCACACGACTGAGAAGACAAGAACAAGCAGGGGGAAAATGTTATTAAAGGAGAATTGCAAATTACCCTTCTATTTCCTTTTCATTGCCCTCTGTATTGAAGCGCCATACATTCTTTACTATAGTGTTCTTGTGTATGACACTGTTCTCAAATATTATGTTTCACTAAAGGCTTCAATAGCAGTTTCTTCATCTGAATTTCCTAAAAAAAAAAAAAAAAAAAAAGTGGTTAAGATTAAAAAATAAAAATTTTTCCATTTACTTTATTAAAAGAAAATTATAATCCCCTCTGAATAGAACCCAGAGGAAGCATCTAAAATAACCAGGTAAAAAAAAAAAAAAAAAAAAAAAAAAAAAAAAAAGTCACTCTTAGAACTGCAATGTTAGAACAGCAGTTTGGGCCACAACCTGGGTACTAAATATGGTAGGCAGAAGAGAAGCAGGGAGGAGAGTACAATTCATTAAAGTGGTAAATAAAGAGCAGCCCACTGCAAGCAGTCATGGCTCATGCACACCTCTGCATCTTGTAATGTAATGGGGCTGTAATTTCAGTTTATTTTTTGGTCTTCCTATTTTTTTGGTCACTAGGCAACCAACAGGAAGTTATTTTCACAAGTATATATTCTTATTAGGGATGACATTAAAAGGAAATAATGGGAACGGTGGTCTCTAAACAGTGGAGTTTAAATGAAGGCCAGTTTCCTACCTTTAAAACGAGCCATCAACCACCTATGTGCTCCACAGCCCAAGATATAAAGAAATGACTGACCAGAAAGTTAATGGGTGGAGGCTGACATGTGACATTCCTAAGGCTTTCTCTGCACAGTGCCGTTGGCGAGCACAGCCTCAGTCTCCCTCAGTGTGAGGGAGACAGGAAGTTCCTCCTCCTCTCTGTGGGTGAAGGACGTCACCGATGCGTGCTGCCTCGCTCTGCATGGGCTTTCCTTCCCGTGTATTTTGTGATTAGGCCAGGTATGTTTTATTCTTTAAGTTTAACTGGAATCTGGATGGTGTTGTTGTCACTTTGTGTGTACTGTACTGTGTATTTGTATGGTGCTCCAATGAAGTGTGCTGCCGGCAGGGAAACTGGGACAATATGTGAAGGGGGAATGGGGGAATGAAATAGCCCCTGGGCCTGGGGGCATAAAAACTTATATGTTAGGGAGAGTGATTGGGACTGGGTGGTTGGGGAGAGTGCCACACAATATGGATGGGGGAAGGGTGGTTGTGGATATGAAATTTAGAGATGAAGGCTGCACTGGTTAGAGTAGCCCCAGCAGAGTGCTTTAGACAGCACCTATTAGGGTATCAAGTAGTAAAGTAGAGGTTGAGCAGGTAAAGTTTTTTGCCAAACAGAACTGGACCCTTTTTTTGTGGACCACCTGGTCCATTACCCCAAAAAAATCACAAATTGCTGCTCGCACACCCTTTCTCCCCGCTCACCCCCCCGGACACCCAAGGAGTCCGGTTTAAGTCCAGAACCCGCCGCTTTTCCTGGCGCGCTTCCCCCCACTCCCTTTGCGACAGTCCCACTTCAATTTTTTATGTTATATTTTTTCTTTCCTATGGACAGACCCCCCCAAACATCGGCCCAAAATAAAACAGGATTGTTTGTTTTTGTCCTTCTATTTAGTTGATTTGCGTTATTGAGCAGTGCGATGGTCATCCACGCCGGGGTACGCGGACCCCCTGGGGGTCCGCAATGGCATGTCTGCCGGGCAGTGCGCGGCTGTAAAATAGGAAATATTTTTGGGGGTTGCCGGACTCCCAACACTGGGGTCTGCAGGATAGTTTGGTCCGGCCCGGCGGAAATAACGTGCATGGTCTGACGTCACCACGCGTGCGTATGAGTAAACGATGCGTGCTTGCCCTCGCTCTGCATGGGCTTTCCTTCCGTGTTTTGTGGATTTAGGCCAGGTATGTGTTTTATCCTTTAAGTTTAATGGAATTGGATTGTGTTTGTTGTCACTTTTGATGCTTACTGTATGTCTATTTGTATGTGTTGCTCAAGGAGTGTGCTGCGGACACCCGCGGATTGGAAACTGGGACAATATGTGAAGGTGGGACCCCACATCCGCCACTGGTCCCGGGACTACAGGAACTAGCTCCTGGGCACTCTTCGCGCCGGGGGCACATAAGAACTTATTTGTCGGGGAGCAGTGATTGGGACTGGGGTGGTCTGGGGAGATATTTTTTTTGGGGTGTCTCACACAATATGGATGGGGGATGGGTGGTCGTGTGCTCGGTGCGATAGGAAATTTAGAGCATCCTTGTGATTTCAACTGGGCATCCCGTCGGGGTGTAAGTGCGAGGAGCCACCTGTCTCCCCCCCCCTAGATTCCTCGGCCCTTTTTTTTTTCCGCTTGCTCCTTCCGGCCCCCCCCCCCCCACCCCTCCCTGTCGTCCGAAGTCCTTGCTTCGCTGCAACTGAATGTGGTTACTACAAACTGCTGTATTACAAACTCGGCCCTCTTGCCACTGCTGACTCAGCACCCTTGACTGATACTGGTGTGTGGTCCCCTCACCCCCACCCCCCGCCGTGTGGTTCCTTCTTGTTGACAGCGCTCAGGCAGTACACGACTCTTTTTTTCCATGCGTTTTTCCACTTGTTTGTGGGCTTGTGCGTATCCAGCGGCCGTTTGTGTGGACAGCACGTTGAGCGTGTTTTGCTTACTTTGTGGGTGGTAGCACCTGCATACAACACATACTACATTTTATCTTTGCTGAGTCAAAAAAAAAGCTTTAACACGTTAAGAAACGTATCTTTTCGTGTGCACACACCCAACCACAAACGTTATGCTGGTATAGGATTCTCTTCTTCTTGGGGTCCACCGGCACGGATTAACCACTTTTCAGAGGATCAAGGGAATAAAGTGGGTCCTCAGGGGTAAAAAGGTTGAGAAACACGGTTTGTAGTGTGAATGGGACCTTGATTATTTTAAAAATTAGATTTTCTATAACAGTTTTTTAGTTTTAAAGCAGCAATTACAGGTGTGAAGATACTTTAAACTTTAAGCAATTCCATCACTATGAAGAGAAATATTTGAAGCGTTCCTTGCCAAGACTTTTCCAGGACTAGATAACTGTGGTGTCCCAAACAAGTTAGGGTGAAATGAAGCCTGCAGTATTTCCCTAAAATGAGCCTACAATCACATCTTGGTGGAGCCTGTGAGAAATTACATTGGGGTGAATGTTCAAACTTCCTGCTTCCAGTAGGTTGAGTGACATCACCTGACCTCTGCTCCGCCATCCACCCCGGGGGAGAAGCATGCTTAGTTAAGACTTAATACTGGGGAAATCAGGAAGTACCCTTGGAAAAAATTGACAGTTGAGAAAGGGAATTAATGCAGATAGGCTGGTCACATGGCTGAAAACAGGAAGTTTTCAAGCAGGAAGTAATATTGCTGAAACTTCCCGTAATAATCTCCACACATTTTATCTAAAGATGTGATTTAGGTTTATTTTGAAGCTGTGATGGAAGGGTTTTTATATAATTCTTACTAGTTTTGGGAGAATTCGAGACCACAGTTACCCTTTAAAGTATTATCATACTACTTGTGGACCCTTAAAAATAGTTTTTTTGTGAGTGAAAAAAAAAGACACAAAACATTTCTGTCAATCTTTGCAATTTATTAAATATTAATATGTTGTGGGAATAGAAATTAGGTAATAAATACTATTATCCTAGGTTTTTATGGCTTATATTTATACTGAAAAAAATCAAAATGCGCTAGATATTTTTCAAAACAGACTTAGAGTGTTAGCTAATTTATAAACAGACAGGCGATTCACCAATGCTACCAAAACTACAAGCAACGTAAAGTGGTGCTAACCGATGCTTAAAGGATAACTTTACTGAAAAAATATTAAAATCTGAAATACTCAATTGATACAATTGTGACAGGCCTCCACATGTCCCATGGTTTCCTTGGTTTTATCACTAACTTGTGCGCATCAATGTTAAAAATGGTAGGGTTTTAGAGGGACCAGTGGTGGGGCTGAGAGCTGTCAGCACAGGGACTTTTTACTTAAGAATATTGTAAATAAGGACTGGAGTAGGAGTAGATTCTCCCAGCAGTTTAATAATATTTATTTTTCTATGCTGTTTGTATGTTACACATTCTATAGTGTGTAAATCCCTAGCATATGACACAATTAATAAAAAAAAAAGTTAATAACAAAAGTTGTGATAGAAGTGAACAAAGTTGGTTGTTTGTTCACTACAGTGTTAAGCATGCCATGCATGGGTTGATTTTTGATCCAATTCGGTTGAATTAGTTGAAAAACAGCTATCAGGCCAAGTGGAATTTTTTCAGTCAACTCATCTCCAGTCCATATCTTTAGAAGATTTAACTGGTTTAACCCATATCTCATCTTGTTTGCACCTTATTCTTCGAGTTCCATGTCAGATCTAAACCCTGAACCCCATATGGAAGGTAGTAATCACAAAACACAGTGAATGATACATTAGCCATAGGGTGCTTCAGGAAGCAGATGCCAAATCATGTGTGTTGACAGCAGAGAGGAGTAGAGAAAGTCCACAACTCAGACACTGTTGAACCCTTTGCAAAATCAAATTTTCCTTGTCATCTGCATAAATCTTTTATATTTCTTAATATTTCTTAAAGTTTTTAAACTTTAAAATGTCTAAACTACTTATATAGGTCTTTTGGGCTTAGCATGTGATTATGACACTCACTGTATGGCTTCTACACAACAGAAATCTGATACAGATGTATCTGTGCATTATACCTATTCCGTCTGTTAAATTTCCATCTCTATATCCCTTATCTTTTTTATATTCCTTAGTTTTACAGTTCCTGTCTCACTTCTGTACTTGCAGGGAGATTCAATAAAAGTTCTCAGGGAGATTCAATAAAAGTTCTTATCGTTTAAAATAGTGCTAATTTTGCCCCAACCAATCAGATCTTATTTAACATTTGTAAGCTTACATCTGATTGGTTGGGGCAAAGTTAGCACCATTTTAAACAATAAGAACTTTTATTGAATAACCTGCTTATCTTTAAAAATGGTGCTAATTTTGCCCCAACCAATCAGATATTATTTAACATTTGAAAGCTAAAATCTGATTGGGTGACTGAGAAGACAAGAACCACACACCTGCTACTGCGATTTACTGGTGTGGATCTTAAAAAGCTTTGGCAGGGGTTGGGGGAAGAATATTTAACTCTACTTCTCAGAAAAAAAAATTAAAACCCTGCAGTGTGGCTTGATGATAGATATTAAAGGGTATCTCAACTCACCCAATTTTTGGAATTCCGTTTAATGAAGAACAATAAATTGAAGAATTGAAGTATGTCTTACCTACTGTTCTTTAATAGGACAATCAGGAGCCAGGAGAGAAAGTAAAGAACTACCCACTCGCTTGGCACATAGTCCGACAGGTCCTGACTGACTATGCGAACGCGCGATTCAGGGGCCGTCTGGACCAGTCAGACTAAACGCTGGCAGCGAGCAGGTAAGTTCTTTACCTTCTCTCCTGGCTCCCGATTGCTTATTGAATAACGGCAGGTAAGACAGGCTCTTTTACCTTCCGTTCATCATAAAACTGAATTCCAAAAATAGGTTAATACAAGTGACCTTATAATTTTTTTTTTTTTTTTTTTTTTTTTTTTTTAATATATTATATATTATATATAGATATATAATATATAATAATTATTATATATTATAATATAAATATATATGGTACATATTTTAATATAAAAAAAGGAGAAAATATCAATTGCCTCAAACAACAAATCTGTGCACTGGTTATAAACCACCAACACCATAACTGAAAAGACAAATCCTTGTGCTTATTGTTCTACGCTTTTTTGAAAACAAGTAAATACAAAAAACTCCACATGGTTCAAAGCTATTAAAAAGGAGAACTGTAAATTTGACTTTTTAAAAATGAAAAGTACCTGGGTCAGGGAGGTAGGTATAATTATACTGTATTTACCTCCCAATATAATTACATTGAAAAACACCATAATGTACAGCTTAATTGCAGGTTAGCATCCTGAGGAAGCATTTTTTACCCCCTGGTGCTGCTCTAAGAAATTGAGAGGTAGGAATTGCTAATCCTACATCCCTTCTCCACCTTACCTTAATCAGACGCTTCCACGCTAAGATATAATTATTTTTAGTTAAGCCAATCCCTCGCCGAAAGTCCCACCTTCTTCCAGGTATGTACTATCCAGTCATGGCCACGACGTCACAGCCAATGGCTGACAGTCCATACTCCGAAAAGCCGGTTATAAGCCACAACACCAAAAGCCCATCATAACACATCTAAAGCTGACCATACAAGGAAAACAATCCAGATGGATCCTACTTGATTGTGGGGGGGAATTTTCCCCAAATCAGGGATGTGCAGTAAAATGAAAAAAGCATCTACCTGTGATGTTTTCGTATAGTCTTCATAAAGTCGTCATACTCTTTGCTTTTGTCTTGAAATTGGCTATGATACTCCGAAGTTTCTTTCCCACTGCATCAATGTTATTTCTTTAACAAGCTGATCCTATACAATGTAACAATACTTGTATGATATAAGAAAATGAATTATTCCTCCAGGTTCTACTAACAAAGAAGAAAAAGACAAAATTGGGACCTAATACCTGTTGGTATCTCGATACCGGATTACAACTTAACATCCAGCTTGGGATTGTACTGAGCTAACTATCATGTCTGTAATGAGTTATCAACTCCACAACAGAGTTAAAAGTCAGTGGATATAGAAAAACCATATTTCCCATCTTGATAATAAATCTTGATCAATTTGTTATTTCCTCCCTTCCTAAAAAAATAAAAATGAAATGCATGTTATGGATATGTATTTATACATCACTTTAAACATATATATCTAAAAATAGATAGCGCATCAATTCCATAATTAAAGCAAAAAGTAGGAATATGTATTCATAGTTCTATTTTATTGCCACTGCCTGACAGTCTCTCTTATGTACATGTGCAATTACTGTAATGGAGCCTTAGTAGGTCCAGGCTGTAGTGTCAGAAAAAGGAACAGTGCTGTAAAGGTGTGTGCAAAAATTTCTCAAAATAATTTTTAATTAATGGCATTAAATTTTGGAGATAGGAACACTCATTTCTACCTTTAGTTATAATTACGGAATTGGTTTAACCTGGTTTATTTGATAGATATAGCCTCTTTTTAAATAAGTCCGCATGCACCCCCAAAAAATAGTAACATAAGACTAAGCAATAAACGTCACTTACCGCAGTGTCAAAGTATAATTTCCTTGCATCTTGGTAGATGCATCTCGAACCAGGAAAGTACCATCTGGCATGTCACGAAGTTATCGTACCTCTTCCCTTAAAATGCAAGTAAAGAAAAAATGTCAAACAAATTTCTGATTTGTATGCACACAATATCACTTCTGGCAAGTAAAAATATTTAATTAATGCTAAGGCTTTAATGCTGTTAACAGTAGTAACCTCGATGATATGAGAAGATTAATTATTTTTGCGCCACTGGTTTAAATTGGATTCTGATCAATTATAAAAATTAGTTCACTAAACAAGTATAGCACATTCATATCAAAAGGAATTCCCCCTTGATAAAGTCTGAAAATTTGTGGCATTTGCCTTTATGAATAACAGTGAGAAGCAGCCATTTTGCAATAAAAAAAAATAAAATAAAAGGATTATCAGACCAATTCCCTAATGACTGGTGGCGTGCACATAGATTTACACTCTAAGGAGACTTCCTATTTATATGAGAGTGTAGTTATGCAGAGAGGAAATCATTGTGCATATGTATGCATTGTATATAACCTGGCCTTAACATACCCCTTACTACCCAATTTGATCCAACCTGCCTTTCACGCTCCACTGCCAATCTATTTACAGCCTACCGACTCCTGCAACCTTATGTCTCACCCCATATCCTCTAGTCTGCAAGCTCTTGGGCAGGGTCCTCTTTCCTATTGTATCATGGTATGCTGTAAGAAACTCCACACTCTGTTTATTATATTTTGTATTACCTGGTATGTAATATGTATGACTTTGTATAACATGTATTACCCGTATGTAAGTATGACTATGTAATTGTTAAGTGCCATGGAAGATGTTGGTGCTATATAAATCAATAATTATTTACGGTAACTGCATTTTTAAAGAAAAAATGAAATAAATGCTGCTTACAAACATGGCACGGCGTACTTCTTGGTAAAACATACGCACAAAAATTGGCTTAAATAAGCTTTAATGGTACTGGAAAAATAGCTCCCAAATATTTCTGAATTTTTAAGCAGTATCATGGGTGTTTGCAAATTCCAAATGAATGTGGAACAATGCCAAGTTTTATAAAAGAATTATTATCCATTCCAAAATCATTCTTTGCCAGGAAGTGACTACTTCCTGATTATCTGTGCTGGTAGCCACATCCTATAATAATATAACAAAACAGCTTCTATAGATTGGAAATTTCCAGTAGTCTACTAGTACAGAGTAGAAAAATTCAATGGACGCATGAATTCCCCCCGTATAACTGCTAGAGTGACCAGTAACTGCTTAACAGAATAATAGTATAATAAAAGAATGTATTCAACTTTTCAGCCCTGCTCACAGGGTAAGAGTGACAAACACGAATACTTCCTCAAAAATATATAAAACTCAAAAAAACAAAACAAAAAAAAAAAAAAAAAGTCTTATTGTCTTTAGGGGACAACATTCAAAAAAGTTCAGGTTTACAGAATGTCTATGTACATTTTCAAATGCATTTCTTTTTTTAGTAATGCTGCATTTGTGTCCTAGCGGCAAAATCTGGAAATGCGGTAATACAAATAAAAGACGTTCGTGAGAACCTAGCTTAATATCTCTGGGTTAGGATAGATTTACCTTGAGATGTCCCCCCAGTACCATTCAGCATCATTGAGAGATGTGGAGTTCTCTTTGCTACCATTGTACATAATGATGTCATTGGCTGGGTGGCTTTGGAGGAAGTGCTAGAAATAAATCAAAATTTGACATTCGTAAATATAGGTATTTAAAAAGTGAAAAATATCTGCAAACAGATCTACACAGAAGTTTAAAATAATGATTCAATCAATAAAATGTACAACGCAATATACATAAACGTTTTAACCATACCAACACAGCTACAATAAAACAGATGCTAAGCACAATCGACCAGTAAGAAACAAAAAAAAAAAAGGGATATTTAACAAAGTAATGGACTAAAAAAATATATCAACCAAGATGAACCTCCTTTTAGTTAGTATTCATTTTCAGCAAAAAGACCCCTTTCAGCAAAAAATTGGATTTATTGGTACAGTAAAACAATTCTAGAACCATTTAAATGTGTGTGAGAATGTAGTGTTTAACCCTCCCTATTTTACCATGGAAATTCTTATTTAAAACAAAAAAAGGGGGGCGCACAACAACAATGCAAACTGTTTACTCGACAGTAATGGGAAAAATTGAATCCCGTCAGAACAACAAATGATAAATTACATAACCAATAATGACAAAACAGATTGCCCAATAACTATACAGTTTAGTGGAATTCTACTTGAATGAGAGTTTGAAACTGGCTAGAGGAAGAATAGACCATTTTGTAGATGATTTTAATACGCATTTAGCACAATTCTGTATTCTATATTACTAAGACGCATATGCTGTAGGCGCCACATCAAATGGCCACCTACATTGTTCATGCTTTACTCAATGTCTGGTTCCCATTGTAGATACATTAACTACGTTAGATTACATTACTTGCAGGACATGCCATGTAGGCTTTTGTAAAAATCCACCTCCCCATCCAAAAATATAAAAAACGGAAAAAGTAAAAAAAAAAAAAAAAAATTTTTATATAACACTGCTTTAGTACCCAAAATAAATAGAAATATAATACTCACAGTAAATAAAAGAAAAAGTGGGGTACAGATTTAACTTTTTTGGGCTGAAGGTGTCAAAAAAATGGCAATAATGGTTGGTCAAACCTTATTTTAAATGAGTTTGATAGCTGCGCTTTAGTAACCCTAATCAACCCCCCTCCTTTCCTCCTCTACAGTGCCCACTGTCCAACCTGATTTCTGCACTAAATCCCAATTCAGACGCTGTTAGAAAAACTAATCTCTGAATGGAGACAGAACTCAGCCAATCAGAGATCTCGAAAAGAATCGAATGTTCCTGACGTTCAGAGGCAGAAAGTGCTGTGCGGGGGGGGAGCAGCAGGTAGTTTTAGCAGAGCTGCTTGATTTTTCCAAGTAGATTCTTGTTGCCAGTTGCTATGCAGGCAAAAGACCATAGAGTTTATTTAATATTTTTTAATGGAAACAGATAACATTGATTTTAGGAGAGCAAATTAAAATGAAGAACTACATTATTTCAAGCAAGGGTAGGTGTTACCAGTACAAGGGCTTTTAATTTCGGGAATCCAAGATATTAGCCATATATGACTAGGAAAGAAAATGACCAATATGAAGTTTATACTGCCTGCAAACCAGTTATGTTTACAAAGTCAATAAAAAGCCTGCTTGCTGTACAGTCTAAGAACTGCTACTTTTACCAATGTTTACAGTTCATTGGCCCATCAAAGCCCCATCGCTCCTTCATGATAGAAATAAATACATTTAGCATCTTTTTTGTGCCTCGGTTTGAGAGCTAAGTATTAAAGTCAAGGACTAAAAGAAAATTAAGTAAGCAGTCATCTCAAAAGGTAAAATATTTTAATAAGTTTAGAGCCACAGTATGATCTTTTTTTTAACTGTGTTCACAAAATGGAATCAAACCCAGAGTCTAACATTAATGAAAAAAAAAAAAAAAACAAACATGTGATATGTAATAACAGGTAATTACTGGATTTTATTCAATCTTAAAAACCAAGATTACAAAAAAAAACCCTCCCAAAAAAAACAGCATTATATGCACAGCGCGTGAAACACAAGGGAGGAAAAAAAAAAAAAAAAAAAAAAAATGATCTCATCTGCTGCAGGGAAAAAAAAAAAAAAAAAAAGTGGAATAGGCCGCCCCCTCTAGGCAAAAGCTGCAGAAATACACACTTCACCAAAGCCAGAGCACTTCTATAAGAGAATTACATTAAGCATAAATTAAGATTGGAATGTTCCTTTGTCTAAAGTATATTTAAATGAATTTAAAGATAATTTAACCCCCAGATCCATGAAATACCCGCCTGACGTCACTAAACAAACTGCACTTATCTGTAAAGGATATAAAATATATTCATAATTAAAATACATTTAGGACATGGGCTCTTCTCACTTTAAACAGTTAATGTCGTGTCTATTATGGACAAACCACACTCTTTGGTGGTCAAGAAGATCCTGCATTGCAAACTGCTATGGCAGTGGAAGAGTTAAGCGCTGCTTAGATGACGTAGCCATGTAGTGAAGAAAAAAAAAAAAAGACAATGAACAAAGTGAACTACACTGTCAATTAGGAAAAACATTTATATCCATCATCACTCATGGACTTAAAGATTAAACAGAACAAAAAGTTGATGAAAATAAGGGGGGAAAAAGGCCAGTCATAAAGTGGCTTTAATTTTCATTTGAACTTATGGTGAGTGGGGACCACCTGTCTGGGAAAGCAATCTTACTATATAGAAATTTAAGTGAAATATTAAGATTCATGGCCAAGAAAAAAAAAAAAAATCTTATACATTTTTTCATTTCTTTCCCCAAACTTCCCAACTTGAACAGTATGGCCAGATTAGATCATGTTTAAATCCTTCTGAATTGACTAAGTTTATTCAAAATATATTCTTGAAAGTGTGATAATAAAAAAGCAGGCATTCAAGGATAAAATTGGATGAAGAGACTATAGTGCAGGCCACTATACAAGGCCTGTGCAGTTCTTACCCCACCTGCATCCTACAGAGAGCTGTTCAGGAACACTGTTAATCTACAATAACCATTTTCTGTGAACAATACAACTACAAAATCACTACCCAATCACCTGATTAGCTACACAGAGATTATTATATATATATATATATATATATATATATATATATATAATAAACTTTATATTGGTTTTAACTCTACAGACCTTCAAGAGAATTAAAAAAAAAAAAAAGGGGGGGGTTGTCAACTTTAATAAGAGATAAAATGCGCACGTAGCACAAAGAACATTCAGCAAAAGAAAAGGTGACAAAAAAAGTGACAGGAAAATTTTGCTGCTCTCATATTAGACAAATCCATCAACTAGACATATGGCACACAAAAGATTTGCATTTTTTTTAGATTTTGAAAATATTAAAATCCTTAGATCAATAATTTAGACATGTTCAGGTTAAGCCATTATTAGAAAGATTAAAATGTAAGCAGATACAGATGTTGTTATAGAACATACTGAATGATGTCATATACAAATGCCTGAAACAGACAACGCATTTCGAGATATCTAACAGTAGAATGTGAAAGTGAAAATGAAGGACAAAGAAACCCTGAAAATTACCTAATGGTGGCCACTGACAGGTGACAAACCTGAAAAAAATCCAGCGGGTGACTTAAGTGAAGCCGTGGGAGTGGAAAGGTAAAATCCAGAATGACTGCATAACCTCTGTGAGAAGGAATATGAGGAAAGTAACAATTTATGGATGGGAAATCTAAGAGAATAAACTAGATAATGTACAACTCATTTGGGTTTGTTATAGAGACATAGTCCAGGTAATCCTGGGTATATAGGATCAAACATCATTATACATCTCAGTATTGACTAAACAAATAAAAGAAGTAGATGTAGAAGCTTCACAGAAAGGAAACCAAACGCTCAGTATCAATCACACTAACAAAAAGTGATGCAAGTCCAGCAACAAGAAGGGGGGCAGCACAAAGGAGACCTTAGGAGTTAGAATCTGCCCAGCCCCCATGTCAGGATGGGGGATGGCTTGCAAAGTAAAAATAGAAAATGTGCCAATGGTCAGTTAATAGAAAAACTTGTTATGGGAGGGATGTCAGCTACAACAGCACCTCGACAAAGGAGAAGGAACCTCAAAAGTTTAGAACAGAGATCACACAAATCCCATCAACCCCTGACAATTTTAGTGGAATGCTGGAGCTGAAGTTAACCCCAGACCGAGCAGTGTGAATACCGGCGGGTCCATCTCTATATAGAAGATGAGCTCGGTGGAATAAGGCATCAGAACTTCCTTCCAGTCTGCGTCATCTTGGTCCATATTCCAACACAGTGTTGTACATGGTCTGTTGTCTATATCCCGATCTCTACATACAGGACATACAACTATTAGGTCCAGCACATGTACAATGGGTCTGTAGGGAGCCAGCAATATAGTCCTAGAAAAAGCTCAGACCAGAAGCCGCACAGACCCTGCTATGTGTAACAGAGAGCGCCGCAGGAGAGGGTAGATACCAGCTCTACTCTACTCGGCTCTGATCTTCGCAACTCAGCGCACTATTTCCTTTTAACAGTAGCGTGGGCCAACCGGCAAATGCTGGAACGTACCATACAAACGAGTCATGGGGGGATAGTGGGAGATAAAATGTCTACAAACTAAGAGGACATTCCAAATCCCAACACCAAATCCAAGATTATTTGTTATTAATGTATCCGTAAGTGGGAAGTAATACACATTTTTTTCAGAAACCACGCAAAATGTCCAAACTTCCATAGCTTGATAGATACCCCTGCAACAAGCAGTAGAATTGACATAATGGTATGGTCCACTAGTTGGCGGGCGCCAGAGCCGTGGGCGAAGCTAAAGGGGAGGGAAAGGGAAAAAAAATAACGTCAGACGTTTGGATTGGTTGCAAGGACACTGCGTGAGTGTACCGTGCGAGAACTGTGGTTGGTTGGAAGTGTGTAGGTGGGCGGGGACCTTCTAGCCAGCTTGGCTTGTCTTGTTTGCCTGGAGAGCGCGAGAGCTTCACGGGTATGAGAACAGCAGATTCCTTATTACCTTGCCCACAGGTGGCCAATCAAGAAGCAAAGATGTCGGACAGCTTTACGCTGATTGGTTGAGATAGTTACTAAGAGGGACAAAGGAAAGGGAAAGAGGTTTAGTGTCAGGATTGCAAATATGCCGCTGTTAACCTTTTGTTCAAGTCTTTGGGCATTTTTTCTGTTCACAGCGGCCAAGTGTGAACAAGATCATGTAGGATGAAGGGTCCCCCAGTGCCATCTGGCTTTGGTTTCTGGTTCAGGATGGTCATTTGTGTAGAAAGTGACTGGGTAATGAAGCGTCACTACGATTTCCATTTATTTGCATTTAAAGAAAATGCTGCAAGTTCTAATGGAAGGGAACAGCCTGCATGTGATGGAGCTGGCTTGTGGGGAAGCCACTCAAAATCACAGATAGCATGCTAGGGTTCATTCACGCTAGATCAGTTTCTGGACAGAAACGTGTGCTGCGGTCGTTTATCTAACAGATCGGATTGACCCGGTCCGTTAAAACAAACGTACTGCTGCATGCATTTCTGTCCGGACAAAGATGCGTTTTGATTAAAAATATAGGGAAAACAGACAAAAACACAGACTGTCCGATGTAATCCGTTCTGCTCTGTTCTTTGAGTGAACGTAGCCTAACCCTCTGCCAGTATACAGTGGCATGCTAAATCTAAACCATAACTTTCATTCAACTTTGGCTGTAAAAACACACCAATAATAGCAATTTGTTTATTCATTCTCCTAGTTGAGAAATAATGTGACAATTATGTGGATTTATATTCGTAAGGTTGCACACAGCAGCCTAATATCAAACATTTGAGCAAGTAACACCGTGAACCGCACGATTGTCCGTGATTTACCAACATACCCGATCGCTGGAGGAACAGACAATTGAGATGGTCTTGCTGCGCCCACCCACACCATACAATATTCCAACAGACCAATACACGGTACTATTGTACGGTCAGCTGGAAATATTGTATGGTGTGCACCCAACCTTAATCGGTTGCAAAAAAATAGATTGGAATTTTTGCAGTGCGGAGTAAGGAGTTTGCATGTTCTTCAAATGCTTGCGTGGGTTTCACTCCAGTTTCATCCACCACATAAAGTCATACTAATAGGTTGTGTATGCATCAAATAAATATGCTTAGATTGTAAGCTCTTTGGGGAAGGCCTGATGTCAATGTATCCATGGAATCGTAAAGCGTTACAGAAGATGTTGGTGCTATATACATTTACAAAAAAAAAATATATATATACACAATATAATAATCTAGGCAAATCCTAGTCGGGCAGAGCAAGGGTCGAATACAGGAAATCAGTCAGCGGAACAAGGTACCAAGGAATGAAGAATAACATAGTCAAGGGGCAGGCAGAGGTCAAGGCAGATTGCAAACAATCATAATGAGAAAAAGAGGGGAGTCAAAAACGATAATCAGAAATACAAAACACACCACAAGCGAAATCCAAAAGCTTGTGGTTCTCGCACTATAGAGTAAGGGAAACCAGGACATTAAAAAGGAAAGAGCAGAAACAATAGAAGAGTAAAAAAGGGACCATAAAGAGAACTGCCATACTATGACAAAACTCCAGTATACTGCAGCCACGGGGATGCTGGTAGTTGTATTGTTCAAACATCGGAGGACTGCAAGTTTGACATCCTGCCCTAAACTATTAAAGATCCAAGGGAAATTATTTTGCTGTTTATTTTATTTTTAGGATGTATGTTTTGCTGATTATAGTGAAGCATTTTAGGAATAAAAAAGGAAAACAACAGTAGTTTATTCAAGAACTTTGAAGACGAACAGCAATTTCCCGGTTCAGCAACAACGCATTTGGGGAACCATCTCTTAGTCATGATCCATCTTGGCTATATTGGTATTCAAGAACTTTGATTTTTTTTACAATTTATTAATTGCACAGCATATAAATCGAGAAGACAAAGCTCCTGTAACTGTGTATGATATTTAGATTTGTATTATATGGTGGAGACATTAACCATACAGACATTTTTCAAACAATAGGCTAATTTTTTTGACAAACTGTCCATCCTAATTCAAAATGGGCAATAAGGAAACTGCAGTAGCCTTCATTCATAGATTTGGCAATAAATTAAAGGGTCCACCATCACATGCTTATAACCGCTTCTTTTCAATAAGTGCTATTAACCCGTGAATGCTCTTAAACAGTAGTGAAATTACAGAATACTCTATAATTATATATACAGTTATTTTGTAGTCGGCAGACCATAGACCCAGCTTTGTCTTCAAAACATGAACTATGTTCATTATGTACTTTATTATTAAACATAATTATACTCACCTACTACGTTCCACCGGACCCGGCAGTTAGAAAAACCCAAGGTGGGACCAAACTGCCATGTCCTTACCATGGGTTTGCTTTCTATCTTCTATAATACTTAAACTTTCCTTCTTGACTCCACTTCGCAACGTGATCCCGGCCAATGAGAAGACACGCTTCTATAAAGCCGACTGAATAAATAAATAATTTTACTTTTTTCAGAAAAGTCATATTAGATGCAGAAACACACAATATAGTTAAGCCATGGCAGTCAAAATGGACTACAATACAGTTAATGTATAATGTTCAGTTTTTGCAATCCATAGAAAATGGGTGCTTTGCTTTCATTTGTGACTTTCATTGGTTGGAACCAATTTACTGAACCTGCTGTTTGTGCTGGGCCCGAGGGATTAAATCATAGGGATATTCTTAAATCAATCATACCCATATGACTCAGTGAGTCTAGATTTACACGTACCATAGCAAGCCTGACATATAGAGTTTCTAATTAGATTACTTGTAGCAAAAAAATTTATTAAAATGAAACTATAAAAGTGCAGTAATAGCCTAAAATAGCAGTTCCTTTACAGGATACTAATCCCAAAACACAAATGCTTAATTTCTGAAATAATATTGTATAATAGTTGTGTAATTCTGACCATGTTTTTGTGTGCATGAGCCAGTGTTTTTTCTTGCACTCATCCATTCTACATATAGATTGTCAGTTGGGTAAAAATATTGGTAAAGATACAGTACATAATCACAACATTCAAGAAAACGGTGAAATTTGTGATAGTAGGAGTCTTCCGTCCAAAGGTTCTGTCTTTAATCTATGTCCTGGAGGTATTGTGGCATGCGCAGGTGGAACCCTTTTCCACCCTCCCTCCCACTCTCTGGATCCCTCCCGGACTGTATTGTAGGCTACCCTTACCACCCTAACTGCAGATTAATAAAAAGAGAATTAGAAATCTACTTACAGCCCTTCGCCCTTACACAAACGAGCTGCCGATCCAGCCCGTTTTCAAGTTCCATCAAGCAGGTAGCCAGATCAGAGTACTGCGCGAACAAGGGGCTGATTCTTTTGTAGTAATCAGACATAGCGGTTGGGGGGGAACACATTTGGTTCTTAAGTTGTTCTTTAGGATGGACATGCCCTTTAAATTGCCTATTAATGGAAACTGTATTCTTCCCAACATCACTATTATGTAGTATATCACTCGGGGCCTTAGTATCATAAACTCTTGTTATGTTATAGTTTTTGCAGCTGGATGTGACAGTTGTAAATGAACTGTATGGTGGGAATTCCCTCTCCCAGTGCTACCGGATTTCTGGGGGACTGAGCCTGAGCAACAAAGTACTGGATTGAGTATGTGCTATTACATGTATGTATTTTTATATTGAAATGAGGCAAAGTGATTTTTCGGGGATCAAAGTGAAAATGAATCACACACAAAATGGTGATCTGACACCAGATCACAGTGCAAATGCCCCCAACGCACTTAGTGTGGCCACTTCAATTGGGCCACATTAGTGTGCACTTTTAACACGCAATCGGATGTCAATTGCGTGTTGAAAAGCACTGATGTGGCCTAGCCCTTTGATTTGTTTTTAATGAGCTAAAGCCTAAAATTTATTATCAGTACTATAAAACTATAAAAGGCATTCTTTGGGTCAGCAACTTTGCCACTGCTATTAATCTGCAGCATGGGGAAAACTTTTGCACCTCTTATTGCATCAGTCCTTTTATTGGCTTTAATAAAATTATTTACTATGCAACGTAATATAAAACGGAACAAGAGTTTTCTTGTTTACGTTATAATATAAAATAATATCTCTTTAAAATACCGTATAAATACAGTAAATAACCTGGAAACATCCAAGCTACAGAGAGTAGTCAATTGTTTATATATTGCACACCTGGATAAAGTATATTTGCCAATCAGGACGAAGTTCACAAAGTAAGCTTCCCACATTGTCCAGATCATATTACCTATATACTCGAGTATAAGTTGATCCGAGTATAAGTCGAGGTACCTATTTTTACCTGAAAAGTAGTAAAAAAATGATTGATCGAGTATAAGTCGAGGGTAGAAATAATCACCACTACGTTGCCCTTAAATGTACAGCAGAATTCCATACATGAATCCATACAGTAATAGCCAAATCCAGTACCAGTAACCTCCAATTCCTTGGCACTCCAGATGTTTGGAAACACAACTCCCAGCATGCTTTGTTTGCTGGGAGTTTGTTTCTAAACATGTGGAGTGGTAAGGTTCAGTAAACTTTTAATAAGCTTACCTCATTTACAATTCTCCTGAACCCCATATTGTTAAGGCACTCTGACCCATATAGTAAAAAGGAACTCTGCCCCCCATATAGTAAAGGGCACTCTATGCCCCCATATAGTAAAGGCACTCTGACCCCATAGTTAAAAAGTCACCGGAGAGTGTGTAAGTTCAAGCTGTCATTTGCACTGTACTAGCAGTGTTTTTTGCCCCAAACTGAGGAGAACCATCAGATTTACAGCATCCAGATGAGCAGTGACAGTGCTGAGTGAGTCAGCAGCCAGACTACAGGAAGCAGGAAAGTGTAAAGGCAGATCAGCTCCTGTAACGTTCTATGCAGGTTAACACAGCGCCACCTACTGGGTACATGCGCAATTGCAGAATTGGATCTAAATTAGTTTAGGTTTTCAGGCTAATTTTAAAGCCTGAAAAAATTCGACTTCTACTTGATAGATTGTGACCACAAAAAACACAAGCTGGGCTCTTTATGTATCCTTGACCTTGAGCACTGTGCATTAGGTTCATTATCTCTAGTAATATTTTACTTAAGGGCATGTCCACTCAAAAAATAAACTTTTAATGATGTGTTCCCTTGCCTTGCCCATCTCCAACCGCTGCATTAAAAGGATTCATAATTACAGTCCTTCACTCCAGTGGCTATCTTATCACAGTCTCTGTAACTGGAAACAGCAGAGAGGGGCGGACAGGCAGCTGCATCTGTGATTGGGCTGCCGGCTGTGTGAAGATAGCCGCGGGAGCACAGGGCTGTAAGTATGAATTGGAAACTTTTTCTTTAAATCTAACACGGCGCTGGCGGGTGGGAAGCAAGCATATTAAAGGATTGTATGCTAGGTAAAAGGGCAGCCAGATAGGATCCAGCGGGAGGAGGGTTGGAAGGAGGAGGCGGGAAACCTTTCACACAGGAAGACCACTACTACTCTACAGTTTCTTGGACTTTGGACATGGACTGCAGGGGAACCATAAGAAGCAGGGATTGCAGAGGTAAGGATTTTTTAAACTACACAGTGGGGCCAGCATTGGGGCAAAATTTAGTTTGGGGGTGGACATGCCCTTTTAAAGACAACTTTAGCCTAGAACAACACTGAATATATAAAAGCAGTAGAATCCGGTTTCACACTCTCAGTGACACCTCTAGCTCTAACATGGGCAAGGAACAGGAAATTCATACTCCTCTTCAGAAATTGCCAGGTCAGCCCAATTCATTAGCAGTGTAGTCAGCCCTCCAGTTCATTAGGAACAAAGGAAACTTTGGGTTAAAAATAACTTGACTAGAAAGTGTACCAGGGGTGATTCGGGATCTCACCCTGGATACTTGTAATGGAGAGGGGGGAGATTTTAGGACACAATTGTCTTTACATATACACTTGAAAAAGTTGCAGGAACAATGTAAAATGGGTAGTGTGTTAAATAGGGGCGTAACTTAAAAAAAATGTGTAACCGTAGCAAAGTGGGAATTGTCAAAAATGTTGCAATGTACAGTGAAAGGTCCGCTTGGTGTATTTTCCCCCCAGGAAAAAGTCCAGTCCTCCCTGAACAAGGTGAGTTAGAAGGCTATGATTACTTTGTTTTTCCTTAGGCAATGTCGCACAAACAAAATCTCTTGTTATTGTGAAAACTACAGAACCCACTATTCTTTTCCTATTGTGATTACAATTAGATCAACTGGACTTGAAATGTAGTTCTTGAGAGTTTCGCTAGTTATCCGACTGGCTTTCTCAATTCAGAATGACTTGTACAAGAATAGTGGCAATTATGTACCCTGGGAAATTGCCACTGATTCTTTTACAAGTCATTTGAATTGGGAAAGCCAGTCGGATGACTAGCGAAACGTCTTCAAGAACTAATTTCAAGTCCAGTTGATCTAATTGAATACAACAGATATACATGACCGGTGAATGAGAACCTACAGCATATTCCTTTTCCTATTAATTAATAGAATTGTTGTGAATTGCATGGTTCAAAATGCCATTGTATTTATATCTCAACTTTTAGCACAAATGTTTTAGAAACTTTTTTGGACAGGATCTTACCTAGTTATACTGGTGATCCAAATCATAGTCCACATCAGTTAATACATTTGGTAGGTCCTTATCATACCTTTCTTCGTAGTCCCATGCATTTTAACTGGCTATACAAAATAGAAACAACAATTGCAGTAGTAGTAGGTTCCACAGAACCTATTTCTGCAACTATTTATGGGAATTCTGTATCAAATTAAAGGGATTACTTATTGGCAGACTTCCTCTGCACCAAATTGTAGAAAATAGTATTTTTCACCCATGATGCCATCCATATATTTATATAAAACTATGCAGAAGAAAACATCTTTGTGAGATTTGTTATTTGCCACAGCTTAAGATCAGCATATTTTTCTGTGCCAATATATTGGTTTTAAATACTGTCTACAGGGGTTAGTTGTCAATGGGGGTCATCTGGTACTACTATGGAATCATTGCCATCAAATATAGATTGTTTATTGAAATAGACAATAAAATGACCAACATTTTCCACAGTTTGTGAGGGGGCTTGTTAAACCCTTTACGAGGCCCTTCAAGAAGCATTACAGGCAATTACAGAGATCTTTTTTTACATAGCAATGTAACAAAAGAAATGGGGCCAACCCTATTGACTGGAGGAAAAATTATTCTGCTTTAGCAACATAAATGTTTTTTCAGTGTGATGGCAGAAAGGTTTTGAAATGCTCTGCCTCATAATGCTGAGATGGCAGAAGGTAGATCTGACAGGTGAGTACCTTTTGCAGTCTTGGGGTTTTTGGAGGTGGGAAAGGAAAAAGTTTAGTATGGGGATGGATGTTCATCTAATGTCTCTGTATTAAAAGGCATGTCACCCTGAAAATGATCTTTCACATAAGGTAGGTTCCAGCTGCCATCCCCACCTCCGCAATATTTATTTAAAAAAAATACTTAGACCGTTACTTACAGAAGCCTTTCTTGTCACCGATCTTGCAGATCGGCAGCCGCATCTATGGTGGCTGTGATTTAAAGAATATAACTGTAGTTGGGGGTGGGCAAAGGGATTACGCTAGGAATCAGGAAGAAAAAGGCACGGATGAGTCTCTGAAGCCCTCTATCTTCACTTTCCTTGACTTTTGAAAAAGGTAATGCATGAGAACCACAAGGAGCAGAGATGAAGGTAAGATATTTTTTTTAAAATACACAGTGGTGCCAGGGCCAGAATGGGGTTAAATTTTAGTTTGGGGGTGGACATGCACTTAAGAGAAACATTCTTGGAAAAGGACCTAGGAGTTGAGATGGAATTGTGTCTGAATCGGAACTCCCGGATCCAAAGAGATCATTGTAAAATACATACCGTTATACTTGACAATAATAAACAGCCCGAAAACTTGAACCGGTTATACTCGAGTCAGTAATTAATTAAGCAGTTTGGCAGCCGCTTGCTCATTCCCTGTACTGGCGCGCCGGCTTCGTCACTGCCTGGCGCCGTACAGGTAATGAGCGGGCGGATGCTTAAGTAATGTATGGGATTCAATGCTGGCACTCACATACCAGTATAGTGTCCCGACAGGACAGGAAGCCCCCAAGTTACTGGATGCACACAGAAGGTACCCAATGCACTGGGTGGGGGGGTGGGGTGTAGAGTTTGGAAACTACAACTCCCAGCTAATAAAAGCATTCTGGGAGTTGTAGTTTCCAAACATCTGGAATGCAAAGGATGAGAATTAGTTGTCTTTTAATATGAACAGCAGAATTCTCATACCGTAATAGCCATATCCAGTGTGGCTATACTGTATGGGGCTACTGTATGGAATTCTGCTGTCCAATTTAAAGGGCAACTAATCCTCAAAACAATACAGAATCAGAAGGAGAATGGTATCTACTGTAGCCTTCTGATTTGTATTGTTTTGAGGATTTAGTTGCCCATTAAATAGAAGCAGAATTCCCATACCGTTTTGGCTATCCTGTATGGGACTACTGTATAGGATTCTGCTGTCATTTAAAGGGCAACTAAAGCCTCAAAACAATACAAGAATCAGAAGGCAGTAGTGGTCATAATTCTACCCTCGGTTTATACTCGAGTCAATCACTTTTACTAGTTTTTTTCAGGTAAAATTGGGTACCATCGTGTTATAGTCGGCCGGTTTATACTCGAGTTATACGTACCCCACTTACAGTTTAAAAGCAGTGTGTGATAATATAACATAGTTTTTTCAGAGACTAAAGCAAGCGTGTAAATGATGGACATTTCAAGCCAATTGTTGTGTGTGGCTCCTTGGTCAGGGGTGCGGTCTGAATCATCCATTCTTGGCCTGGTCGTTGTGCTCTGTTCACACGTTCATGCATATGTATGGAGCATAACTGCTAAATAATAGCTTCAATTTATCTAAAGCCACTTTATAGAAACTTCATTACCCCCCCATTTAGATTTTTTTTTTTCCTAGAGAAATTATAAGAAGGAAAACCATGTACTGAAATATTAAAAGCAATAAACATTCTGTCTTTATGTCAGAATATTCATCTTACTATTGGATAATTGAACTTCATACAATTGAAAAAGTACTCATTTACCCGGTGGCATTATTGCTTGGGAACATTTTCCCAATGTATTTCTCTTGATAGCTTTCTCCAAATAGGGATGATGTCATTGATGAAAGCTGCTGTTAACTCCCTCTTCCTTCACAGTTTAGCAGCACAATCACAAAGCACATTGCAAGTATTTTTTCCTACAGAAAAGCCTTCAGTTTTACATAATGAATCCTTTCAATAAATGATGTTAAAGGTCAGTCCACCCCCAAACTAAATGAACCCACTACTGGGCCCACTATGTATGTTGAAAAAATCCTTACCTAACATTTGCCTGTCCAAAGTTTCCAGAAAGTGAAGAGTAGGAGCTGTCTGGGAGTCATTGGTCATCTTGCTGCTTCCTTGTTCTTATTGAGGCTCCTGCATGCACAGGGGGGAGCCCCCCCCCATTCCCTCCCTCCTCCCTCCTTCCTCCGTATCCCTCTGCTGTTTGGGCACTACCTAAAATTACCTTTTCTGTAGCGTAGGGCACCTCAGCCCATCCCCAACTGCCGATTTACTTTTATAAAACAACCAGAAACACACTTACAGCCCTCATCCCCGACTGTCTGCATAGACAGCAACCGTGTCTGTGATTGGCTGCCGACTAGCCAATCACAAATGTGGCTGCAGGTCTTGACCCTCTCTGCTGCTTCCAGACTAGCAGAGAGCCGTGAGAAGACAGGAAATGAAGGACTGTAATGTGTATTTCTGGGGCTTGTTTACAAAAGTAAATCGGCAATTGGGGGTGGGACCCTACACTATGGGAAAAAAAATATTTTAGGGCTGGAGATACCTTTTAATGTTGTTTAAAATGTAAGGTACTAAAAGAAAAACAATGCGTTTTGCAGGTTATTTATGTCCGATTCATATCTGATCATTTTGTGACCAAGGTGGATGGTTGTTGTTTTACCTAATAGTTGCATGGAAGGACACTGGCTTTCAATACTTAATATCACTAATGGTATTCAAGTCTAAAGCAAACAAAAAACAACAGGGATTTACAGTATTTATTGTCACCATCCTTCTTGGGTCAGTGGGAAAGGGTATAAGAATGTTTAAAAATAGATGTTATTGTTCAGATTTAATTATACATTTAAGGGCATGTCCACCCCCCAAACTATAATTTAACCCACTACTGGGCCCACTATGTAATGTGTAAAAATCCTTACCTCACATCCAGTCCAATGTTTCTCTCTTAGTCCCCCCCAAAGTCCCAAAAACTGGCCAGCAGGAGGAAGCAGCGTCCATGCTCCTGTCTCCTCCGGGAGAGTTTGGCATGTACACTGCGCCCTTCTCCCCCTCCCCTCTCCCCCAATTTTGTCTCCCTCCCCCTACCATAAAACCCTTTTTTATATATGTAATGGTCCCTCCCCCAGCCCCAACCGCAAAACCGCATAATAACATAATTATTCACAGAAAGTGCCCCGATCTTTACTTACCATGCCTCTCTCCTTTCTTAAAAGTTTATACAAGGGTGGACATGCCCTTTAATTCAACTACATGACCAGGGATTATATTTGTAGGTGAGTTTGACATATTTTGTATACAGTATATGTACAACCCTGCATTGCTATATAATGGAAGTATTCTACCCTTGTTGTTCTTCATTAGATGCCACGCCATATCAGCATGGTCCAATCCTATATTTGATGCACTTCTCCCATTTTTTGAGATTTAACTGTTGGGAAAAAAAAAACTTTAATGGTTAAAAAAATTACCAAGTTTAAGTCTGGGTTAAACACATACAATATTTCCTACCGAACAATATTACCGTGTGTCAACAGGCTGCAAATATTGTATGGGTGGTGGGGCCAGAATGGGCACGATCGGTTGCAGCAAAGTGATGGCACGGTAAATTTGCCGCAACCAACAGTGATTTGACAAGTATCTTCCCCTGTGTACCTAGCCTCTTAGGCACATCAGAAGGATCAATAGTTTACTGAAATTCCAATTGTTTCTTATATAGCTGTTTGATGATAAACTTGGGAAATTGAATTGAAAGATCTCCTTTATAGTATGCAACAATAGAGATTAAATAACACCTCAGGCTTAATCAATCATGGATTTATTAGAATATCACGCCATTTCAATTGGTTTAGTTTGCATCTTAGACCGTCATCAGGAAGTGCTTCCTGTAAATGTCTAAGTAGTATGTCCCCCAATCTATTCTATAAAAAACAAACAATTAACATTTGCAGAGCATTTTTCCTGTAGGACTCAAAGCGCTGTAAGCTTGGCTCCGATCACATAACTGGTTGATTGGTAACATTGTGGTATAGAGGAAGAACTCTAAAATCCGGAAAGAAATGCCAGGTAAACAAGGCTTTTCAGTCATGGATTGAATAAACTACAGGGAAGAAGCTGTCTTTACTGGTGTGGCTAGGGAGTTCCAGATGACAGAAAGCTCTGTCTCCAAAGGTTTTGAGGTGCACGTGATCTGGGAAGTGACCAAGTTATGGAACCTGCTGATTTGAGGTTAGTTGTGAGGTATGGTGCAGCTTCAGCAAGTCTTCAGTATCCAGGGCCCAGATTGTGCAGTGATTTGAAAGTCAACAGTCCATTTTGAAGAGTATTTCCATTGTAATGGTAGCCAGTACAGTGAGCAAGGATGGGTTGTAATGTGACAGTGGGTGAGGCTGGTTTGTTAGCAGTCTGCCAGCAGCATTCTGTACAATGTGTGGCGGTGCAGGTCTTTTGTGGAAGACCTACATAAAGGGCATTGCAGTAGTCCAGCCCGTGATGTGATAAGGCGTGAACTAGGGTTAGAAGATCCTCTGGGGGGGGATCAGATGTTTGATTTTTGCAATGTTCTTTCAGTGAAATTAGGCAGATTTGGCTACTGCCGGAAATGGTTTCTGAAGCTAAATTCCCCGGCCAGAGGCTGCGCACAAGGTCGGAGCTGTTTATGTCTGAAATCCCTGAAATGATATAAAGTCCCACATGGCTAGTCATTAATATTGAAAGTTATAAAGGAATCAAAGTTCCTACTATAATTTAAGTTGGGGTATTCAGTCATTTTCCTTAATTTTTAATAGTGGTTTTTTTTTTTATTTATATTTCTTTTTCATCCAGTCTTCCTCTAACCAGCCTTTAGTGGTCACAAAGCAGCCAGATAACACAATACAATATAGAACTGTATTTCCTGCACAGTGATTGTAATTGTTGAGCTTCACAGTTTTAAACTGATTTAGGGAGAGGAAGAAACTGAAAATATCCAGGCAATAATTCCTTAAATGTTTAGGAAAAACATTGTGCATTTTACCTGTTTGTACATTAAATACACCGCTCTAATATTAAAATCTTCCTAAACAATGGCAAGCTGAACAACACAAGTGCAGACAGAAAGCCGATGAATCAGCATTTTTTTTGAAGTAAGGCACATGCCCGTTCAATCCAGAGTTTAGTGCCACTCCTTAGGGGCATATTTATAAAGGTTCGTTACACTTTGCGGCCGTTGGGTCGCGGCCATAAAGCTGCAGAGAAGGTAAGGGAATCTACAGCCCTTCTCTCTCGGGCTCTCGGGGGTGTCCCACAGCAACTGTGAGCGGGGGGGGGGGGGCTTAGGCACCCACGAGTGGGCGGGGCCACATGGGGCTGCAAAGGGGAGGAGACACAGGGCAGATTGACTGACAGGTTTCAGAGCAGGAAGCGCAGGGGACCTGGTGATGCTGCTGCCATAATCACACACAAAAATGTAAATATCTTCAAAACTATGTAAAATAAACAATGGAAATAAATTTTGGACCCACATTCCTCTTTAAAGCTTCTTTACAACACTGACTGAGAAGACAAGAACACACACAACTGCTACTGCGATTTACTGGTGTGGCATTTAAAAAGCTTTGGCAGGGTTGGGGGAAGACTATTAAACTCTACTTCTCAGAAAAAAAAATTAAAACCCTGCAGTGTGGCTTGATGAAGATATTAAAGGGTATCTCAACTCACCCAATTTTTGGAATCCGTTTTAAGAAGAATAAAGGAAGGAGATGTCTTACCTACTGTTCTTTAATAGGACAATCAGGAGCCAGGAGAGAAAGTAAGAACTTACCCATCGCTTGGCACATAGTCCGACAGGTCCTGACTGACTATGCGAACGCGCGTTCAGGTGCCGTCTGGACCATCAGACTAAACGCCTGGCAGCGAGCAGGTAAGTCTTTACCTTCTCTCCTGGCTCCCGATTGCTTTATTGATAACGGCAGGTAAGACACGGCTCTTTTACCTTCCGTTCATCAATAAAACTGAATTCCAAAAAGGAAAAGGACCCAAAATAAAAAAAAAACAAAAGATATAAAATATAAAATATATATATATATATCTATATATATGGTACATAATTTTACATATAAAAAGGAGAAAATATCAATTGCCTCAAACAACAAATTGTTGCACTGGTTATAAACCACCAAAACCATAACTGAAAAGACAAATCCTTGTGCTTATTGTTCTAGCTTTTTGATAAACAAAAAGTAATACAAAAAACTCCACATGGTTCAAAAGCTATTAAAAGGAGAACTGTAAATTTGACTTTTTAAAAATGAAAAGTACCTGGGTCAGGGGGTAGGTATATTATACTGTATTTACCTCCCAAATAATTACATTGAAAAACCACAATAATGTACAGCTTAATCTGCCAGGTTAGCATCCTGAGGAAGCATTTTTTACCCCCGGTGCTGCTCTAAGAAATTGAGAGGTAGGAATTGCTAATCCTACATCCCTTCTCCACCTTACCTTAATCGACGTTCCACGCTAAGATATACTTATTTTTAGTTAAGCCAATCCCTCGCCGAAAGTCCCACCTTCTTCAGGTATGTAATATCAAGTCAGGCCACGACGTCACAGCCAAGGCTGACAGTCCATACTCCGAAGAGCCGGTTATAAACCACAACACCAAAAGCCCATCATAACACATCTAAAGCTGACCATACAAGGAAAACAATCCAGATGGATCTACTTGATGTGGGGGGGAATTTTCCCCAAATCAGGGATGTGCAGTAAAATGAAAAAAGCATCTACCTGTGATGTTTTCGTATAGTCTTCATAAAGTCCGTCTACATCTTTGCTTTTGTCTTGAAATTGGCTATGATACTCTGAAGTTTCTTCCCACTGCATCAATGTTACTTCTTTAACAAGCTGATCCTATACAATGTAACAATACTTGTATGAATATAAGAAAATGAATTATTCCTCCAGGTTCTATACACAAGAAGAAAAAGACAAAATTGTGACCTAATACCTGTTGGTATCTCGATACCGGATAACAACTTAACATCCAGCTTGGGATTGTCTGAGCACCGATTCATGTCTGTAATGAGTTATCAACTCACAACAGAGTTAAAAGTCAGTGGATCAGAAAAACCAATTTCCCATTTGATAATAATCTTGATCAATTTGTTTTTTCCTCCCTTCCTAAAAAAATAAAAAAAGAAATGCATGTTTATGGATATGTATTATACATCACTTTTAAACATATATATCTAAAAAATAGATGCGCATCAATTCCATAATTAAAGCAAAAAGTGGAATATGTATTCATAGTTTCTATTTTATTGCCACTGCCTGACAGTCTCTCTTATGTACATGTGCAATTACTGTAATGGAGCCTTAGTAGGTCCAGGCTGTAGTGTCGAAAAAGGAAACAGTGCTGTAAAGGTGTGATGCAAAAATTTCTCAAAATAATTTTTAATTAATGGCATTAAATTTTGGAGATAGGAACACTCATTTCTACCTTTAGTTATAATTACGGAATTGGTTTAACCTGGTTTATTTGATAGATATAGCCTCTTTTTAAATAAGTCCGCATGCACCCCCAAAAAATAGTAACATAAGACATAAGCAATAAACGTCACACTACCGCAGTGTCAAAGTATAATCTCCTTGCATCTTGGTAGATGCATCTGAACCAGGAAAGTACCATCTGGCATGTCACGAAGTTTATCGTTAACCTCTTCCCTTTAAAATGCAAGTAAAGAAAAAATGTCAAACAAATTTCTGATTCTGTATGCACACAATATACTTCTGGCAAGTAAAATATTTAATTAATGCTAAAGGCTTTAATGCTGTTAACAGTAGTAACCTCGATGTATCATGAGAAGATTAATTATTTTTGCGCCACTGGTTTAAATTGGATTCTGATCAATTTATAAAAATTAGTTTCACTAAACAAGTATAGCACATTCATATCAAAAGGAATTCCCCCTTGATAAAGTCTGAAACTTGTGGTGCATTCTTGCCTTTATGAATACACGTGAGAGCAGCCATTTTGCAATAAAAAAAAAATAAAATAAAAGGATTATCAGACCAATTCCTAATGACTGGTGGCGTGCACATAGATTTACACTCTAAGGAATCCTATTATATGAGAAGTGTAGTTATGCAGAGAGAAATCATTTGTGCATATGTATGCATTGTATATAACCTGGCCTTAACATATACACCTTACTACCCAATTTGATCCAACCTGCCTTTCACGCTCCACTGCCAATCTATTTACAGCCTACGACTCCTGCAACCTTATGTCTCAACCCCATATCCTCTAGTCTGCAAGCTCTTTGGGCAGGGTCCTCTTTCCTATTGTATCATGGTATTGCTGTAAGAAACTCACCACTCTGTTTATTATATTTGTATTACCTGTGTATGTAATATGTATGACTTTGTATAAATGTATTACCCTGTATGTAATGTATGCTATGTATTGTTAAGTGCCATGGAAGATGTTGGTGCTATAAAAATCAATAATATTTACGGTAACTGCATTTTTAAAGAAAAAATGAAATAAATGCTGCTTACAAACATGGCAGGCGTACTTCTTGGTAAAACATACGCACAAAAATTGGCTTAAATAAGCTTTATGGTACTGGAAAAATAGCTCCCATTAATATTTTTCTGAATTTTAAGCAGGATCATGGGTGTTTGCAAATTCCAACTGAATGTGAACAATGCCAAGTTTTATAAAAGAATGATTTTATCCTTATTCCAAAATCATTCTTTGCCAGGAAGTGACTACTTCCTGATTATACTGTGGCTGGTAGCCACATCCTATAATAATATAACAAAACAGCTTCCTCATAGATTGGAAATTTCCAGTAGTTTCTATGTACAGAGTAGAAAAAATTCAATGGACGCATGAATATCCCCCCCGTATTAACTGCTAGAGTGACCAGTAACCGGCTTAACAGAATAATAGTATAATAAAGAAATGTATTCAACTTTTCAGCCCTGTCACAGGGTAAGAGTGACAAACACGATAACTTCCTCAAAAATATATAAAACTCAAAAAAAACAAAAAACAAAAAAAAAAAAAAGTCTTATTGTCTTTAGGGGACAACATTCAAAAAAGTTCAGGTTTACAGAAATGTCTATAGTACATTTTCAACTGCATTTCTTTTTTAGTAATGCTGCATTTGTGTCCTAGCGGCAAAACATCTGGAAATGCCGGTAATACAAATAAAAGACGTGTGAGAACCTAGCTTAATATATCTGGGTTAGGATAGATTTACCTTGAGATGTCCCCCCAGTACCATTCAGCATCATGAGAGATGTGGAGTTCTCTTTGCTACCATTTGTACATAATGATGTCATTGGCTTGGGTGGCTTTGGAGGAAGTGCTAAGAAATAAAATCAAAATTGACATTCGTAAAATAGGTACTTTAAAAAGGTGAAAATATCTGCAAACAGATCTACACAGAAGTTTAAAATAATGATTCAATCAATAAAATGTACAACGCAATTTACAATAAACGTTTTAACCCATACCAACACAGCTACAATAAACACGATAAGCTAAGCACAATCGACAAGTAAGAAACAAAAAACAAAAGGGATTATTTAACAAAGTAATGGACTAAAAAAATATATCAACCAAGATTGAACCTCCTTTTAGTTTAGTATTCCATTTTCAGCAAAAAGACCCCTTTCAGCAAAACTTGAGATTTATTGGTACAGTAAAACAATTCTAGAACCATTTAATAAGTGTGTGAGACTGTAGTGTTTAACCCCTCCCCTATTTTACCATGGAAATTCTATTTAAAACAAAAAAAGGGGGGCAACACAAAACAATGCAAACTGTTTACTTCGACAGTAAATGGGAAAAATTTGAATCCCGTCAGAACAACAAATGATAAATTACATTAACCAATAATGACAAAACAGATTGCCAATAACTATACAGTTTAGTGGAATCTACTTGTAGAAGAGTTTGAAAACTGGCTAGAGGAAGAATAGACCATTTTGTAGAATGATTTTAATACGATTTGCACAATTCTGTATTCTATATTACTAAGACGCATATGCTGTAGGCGCACATCAAATTGAGCCACCTACATTGTTCATGCTTTACTCAATGTCTGGTTCCCATTGTAGAACTAATTAAAAGTTATGAATTACATTACTTGCAGGACATGCCATGTAGGCTTTTGTAAAAATCCACCCTCCCATCCAAAAATTATAAAAATCGGAAAAAGTAAAAAAAAAAAAAAAAAAAAAAAAATTTTTATATAAAACACTGCTTTAGTACCCAAAAATAAATAGAAAATATAATACTCACAGATAAAAAAGAAAATAAAGGGGGTTACAGATTTAACTTTTTTGGGCTGAAGGTGTCCAAAAAAATAGGCAATAATGGTTGGTCAAACCTTATTTTAAATGAGTTTGATAGCTTGCGCTTTAGTAACCCTAATCAACCCCCCCTCCTTTTCCTCCTCTACAGTGCCCACTGTCCAACCTGATTTCTGCCTCAAATCCCAATTCAGACGCTGTTAGCAAAAACTAATCTCTGAATGGAGACAGAATCTAGCCAATCAGAGATCTCGAAAAGAATCGAATGTTCCTGACGTTCAAGTGCAGAAAGTAGCTGTGGGGGGAGAGCAGGTAGTTTTAGCAGAGCTGCTTGATTTTACCAAGTAGATTTTGTTGCCAGTGCTATGCAGGCAAAAGACCATAGAGTTTATTTAATATTTTTTAATGGAAACAGATAACATTGATTTTAGGAGAGCAAATTAAAATGAAGAACTACATTATTTCAAGCAAGGGTAGGTGTTACCAGTACAAGGGCTTTTAATTTCGGGAATCCAAGATATTAGCCATATATGACTAGGAAAGAAAATGACCAATATGAAGTCTTACTGCCTGCAAACCAGTTATGTTTACAAAGTCAATAAAAAGCCTGCTTGCATGTACAGTCTAAGAACTGCTACTTTTACCAATGTTTACAGTTCATTGGCCCATCAAATGCCCCATCGCTCCTCATGATAGAAATTCAAATACATTTATGCATCTTTTTTGTGCCTCGGTTTGAGCAGCTAGTATTAAAGTCAAGTACTAAAAGAAAATTAAGTAAGCAGTCATCTCAAAAGGTAAATATTTTATAAGTTTAGAGCCACAGTATGATCTTTATAAACTGTTTCACAAAATGGAAATCAAACCCAGAGTCTAACATTAATGAAAAAAAAAAAAAATACAAACATGTGATATATGTAATAACAGGTAATTACTGGATTTATTCAATCTTAAAACCAAGATTACAAAAAAAAACCCTCCAAAAAAAACAGATTATATGCACAGCGGCTGAAACACAAGGGAGGAAAAAAAAAAAAAAAAAAAAAAAAAAAAAAAATGATCCCATCTGCTGCAGGGAAAAAAAAAAAAAAAAAAAAAAAAGTGGAATAGGCTGCCCCCTCTAGGCAAAAGCTGCAGAAATACACACTTCACCAAAAGCCAGAGCACTTCATAAGAGAATTACATTAAGCATAAATTAAGATTGGAATGTTCCTTGTCTAAAGGATATTTTAAATGAATTTTAAAGATAATTTAACCCCCAGATCCATGAAATACCGCTGACGTCACTAAACAAACTGCACTTATCTGTAAAGGATAAAAATTATCATAATTAAAATACATTTTAGGACATGGGCCTTCTCACTTTAAACAGTTAATGTTCAGGTCTATTAGGACAAACCACACTCTTTGGTGGTCAAGAGATCCACTGCATTGCAAACTGCTATGGCAGTGGAAGAGTTAAGCGCTGCTTAGATGAGTAGCATGTAGTGAAGAAAAAAAAAAAAGACAGAACAAAAGCTGTAACTACACTGTCAATTAGGAAAACATTTAATTATCCATCACACTTATTGGAATAAAGATTATACAGAACAAAAAGTTGATGAAAATAAGGGGGGAAAAAAGGCCAGTCATAAAGTGGCTTTAATTTTCATTTGAACTTATGGTGAGTGGAGGACCACCTGTCTGGGAAAGCAATCTTACTATATAGAAATTTTAAGTGAAATATTAAGATTCATGGCCAAGAAAAAAAAAAAAAATCTTATACATTTTTTTTCATTTTCCCCAAACTTCCCAACTTGAACAGTATGGCCAGTATTAGATCATGTTTAAATCCTTCTGAATTGACTAAGTTATTCAAAATATATTCTTGAAAGTGTGTGATAAATAAAAAGCAGGCATTCAAAGGATAAAACTTGGATGAAGAGACTATAGTGCAGTTCCACTATACAAGGCCTGTGCAGTTCTTACCCCCACCTGCATCCTACAGAGAGCTGTTCAGGAACAATGTAATCTACAATAACCATTTTTCTGCGTAACAATACACTACTACAAAATCAACTACCCAATCACCTGCATTAGCTACACAGAGATTAAAAAATAAATATATATATATAATATATATTTATATAATAAACTTTTATATTAGGTTTTAACTCTACAGACCTTCAAGAGAATTAAAAAAAAAAAAAAAGGGGGGTGTCAACTTTAATAAGAGATAAAATGCGCACTGTAGCCAAACGAAAACATTCAGCAAAAGAAAAGGTGACAAAAAAAGTGACAGGAAAAGTTTGCTGCTCATATGACAAATCCATCAACTAGACATAGTTGCACACAAAGATTTGCATTTTTTTTAGATTTTGAAAAATTAATAAATCCTAGATCAATAATTTAGACATGTTCTTCAGTTAAGCCATTATTAGAAAGATTAAAATGTAAGCAGATACAGATGTTCGTTATAGAAAATACTGAATGATGTCATATACAAATGGCTGAAACAGACAACGCATTCGAGATTACTAACAGTAGAATGTGAAAGTGAAAATGAAGGACAAAGAAACCCTGAAAATACCTAATGTGGCCACTGACAGGTGACAAAACCTGAAAAAAAATCCAAGCGGGTGACTTAAGTGAAGCGTGGGAGTGGAAAGGATAAAATCCAGAATGACTGCATTAACCATTCCTTGTAGAAGGAATATGAGGAAAGTAACAAATGGATGGGAAATCTAAGAGAATAAAACTTAGATAATGTAACAACTCATTTGGGTTTGTGTATAGAGACAATAGTCCAGGTAATCCGGGTATATAGGATCAAACATCATTATACATCTCAGTATTGACTAAACAAAATAAAAAGAATGGTAGAAGCTTCACAGAAGGAAACCAAACGCTCAGGTATCAATCCACTAACAAAAGTGATGCAAGTCCAGCAACATAGAAGGGGGGCAGCACAAAGGAGACCTTAGGAGTTAGAATCTGCCCCAGCACCCCATGTCAGGATGGGGGATGGCTTGCAAAGAAATCATATAGAAAATGTGCAATGGTCAGTTAATAGAAATAAACTTGTTATGGGAGGGATGTAGCTACAACACGCACTCGTACAAAGGAGAAGGAACCTCAAAAGTTAGAACAGCAGATCACACAAATCCATCAACCCCTGACAATTTTAGTGGGAATGCTGGGAGCTGCCAAGTTAACCCCCAGACCGAGCAGTGTGAATACCTGGGGGGTCATCTCTATATAGAAGATGAGCTCGGGGGAATAAGGCACAGAATTCCTTCCAGTCTGCGTCATCTTGGTCCATATTCACACAGTGTTGTACATGGTCTGTCCTGTCTATATCCCGATCTTACATACAGGACATACAACTTTAGGTCCAGCACATGTACAATGGGTCTGTAGGAGCCAGCAATAGTACCTGAAAAAAGCTCAGACCAGAAGCCGCACAGACCTGCTAGTGTAAAAGAGAGCGCCCGCGAGGGTAGATACCAGCTCTACTCTACTCGGCTCTGATCTTCGCAACTCAGCCGATTACATTTCATTTTAACAGTAGCGTGGGCCAACCGGCAAACTGCTGGAACGTACCATACAAACGAGTCATGGGGGGGATAGTGGGAGATAAAATGTCTACAACTAAGAGACATTCCAAATCCCAACACCAAATCCATCAGATATTATTTTGTATTAATGTATCCGTAAGTGGAAGTAATACACATTTTTTTCAGAAACCACGCAAAATGTCCAAACTCCATAGCTTGATAGATACCCCCTGCAACACAGGTAGAATTGACATATGGTATGTCCTAGTTGGCAGGCGCCAGAGCCGTGGAGCGAAGCTAAAGGGAGGGAAAGGGAAAAAAAATAACGTCAGACGTTTGGATTGGTTGCAAGGACAATGCGTGAGTGTACCGTGCGAGAAATGTGGTTGGTTGGAAGTGTGTAGGTGGGCGGGGACCTTCTAGTCCAGCTTGGCTTGTCTTTGTTTGCCTGGAGAGCGCGAGAGCTTACGGGTATGAGAACAGCAGATTTCCTTATTACCTTGCCCACAGGTGGCCAATCAAGAAGCAAAGATGTCGGACAGCTTTACGCTGATTGGTGAGATAGTTACTAAGAGGGACAAAGGGAAAGGGAAAGAGGTTTAGTGTCAGGATTGCAAATATCTGCCGCTGTTAACTTTTGTTCAAGTCTTTGGGCATTTTTCTGTTCACAGCGGCCAAGTGTGAACAAGATCATGTAGGATGAAGGGTCCCCCAGTGCCATCTGGCTTTGGTTTCTGGTTCAGGATGGTCATTTGTGTAGAAAGTGACTGGGTAATGAAGCGTCACTACGATTTCCATTTTTGCATTTAAAGAAAATGCTGCAAGTTCTAATGGAAGGGAACAGCCTGCAGTTGCATGGAGCTGGCTTGTGGGGAAGCCACTCATAAATCACAGATAGCATGCTAAGGGTTCATTCACGCTAGATCAGTTTCTGGACAGAAAAGTGTGCTGCGGCGTTCTAACAGATCGGATGACCGGTCCGTTAAAACAAACGTACTGGCATGCATTTCTGTCCGGACAAAGATGCGTTTTGATTAAAAATATAGGGAAAACAGACAAAAAAACACGACTGTCCGATGTAATCCGTTTTGCTCTGTTCTTGAGTGAACGTAGCCTAACCCTCTGCCAGTATACAGTGGCATGCTAAATCTAAACCATACTTTTCATTATACTTTGGCTGTAAAAACACACAATAATAGCAATTGGTTTATTCTTTTCCTCCTAGTTTGAGAAATAATGTGACAATTACTGTGGATTTATATTCGTAAGGTTTGCACACAGCAGCCTAATATCAACATTTGAGCAAGTAAACACGTGAACCGCACGATTGTCCGTGATTTACCAACATACCGATCGCTGGAGGAACAGACAATTGAGATTGGTCTTTGCTGCGCCCACCACACCATACAATATTTCCAACAGACCAATACACGGTACTATTAGTACGGTCAGCTGGAAATATTGTATGGTGTGCACCCAACCTTAATCGGTTGCAAAAAAGATTGGAATTTTTGCAGTGCGGAGTAAGGAGTTGCATGTTCTTCAAATGCTTGCGTGGGTTTCATCCAGTTTCACTACAATCATAAAGTCATACTAATAGGTTGTATGCATCAAATAAATATGCTTGATTGTAAGCTCTTTGGGGATGGCCTGATGTCAATGTATCCATGTAATCGTAAAGCGTTACAGAAGATGTTGGTGCTATATACATTTACAAAAAAAAAATATATATATATACACAATAATAATAATCTAGGCAAATCATAGTCGGGCAGAGCCAAGGGTCGAAATACAGGAAATCAGTCAGCGGAACAAGGTACCAAGGAATGAAGAATAAACATAGTCAAGGGGCAGGCAGAGGTCAAGCAGATTGCAAACAATCATAATGAGAAAAAGAGCGGGAGTCAAAAACGATAATAGAACATACAAAACACACACAAGCGAAATCCACAAGCTTGTGGTTCTCGCACTATAGAGTAAGGGAAACCAGGCATTAAAAGGAAGAGCAGAAACAATAAGAAGAGTTAAAAGGGACCATAAAGAGAACGCCATACTGACATAAACTCCCAGTATACTGCAGCCAGGGATGCTGGTAGTTGTATTGTTCAACAATCTGGAGGATGCAAGTTGACATCCCTGCCCTAAACTATTATAAAGATCCAAGGGGAATTTTTTGTGTTTATTTTATTTTAGGGATGTATGTTTTGCCTGATTCATAGTGAAGCATTTTAGGAATAAAAAAGGAACCAACAGCCTAGTTTATTCAAGAACTTTAAGAAGACGAACAGATTCCCGGTCAGCACAAAGCATTCGGGGACAATCTTATCTGGACCATGACTAGGGGTGTTCAAAAGCGTGGATGACTGTTGTTGATGTTTGTAAGCAATTAGTGGTTTTTGGAATTGAAGTAGTTCGCTTTGGGGCTATGTATGCAGTTTGGAATACTGCACTCTGGCTGAGGAATCTGCAGTCCGTCGTGAGCGGACATCTTGGCTATATTGGTATTCAAGAACTTTGATTTTTTTTTACAATTTATTAATTGCCCAGCATCATAAATCGAGAAGACAAAGCTCCTTGTATTATATGGTGGAGACATTACCATACAGACATTTTTTCAAACAATAGGCTAATTTTTTTGACAAACTGTCCATCCCTAATTCAAAATGGCAATAGGAAACTGGCAGTAGCCTTCATTCATAGATTTGGCAATAAATTAAAGGGTCCACCATCACATGCTTATAACCGCTTTTCTTCAATAAGTGCTATTAACCTGAAAATGCTCTTAAACAGTAGTGAATTACAGAAACTCTATATTATATATACAGTTATTTTGTAGTCGTGCAGACCATAGACCCAGCTTTGTCTTCAAAACATGAACTATGTTCATTATGTACTTTATTATTAAAGCATAATTATACTCACCTACTACGTTCCACCGACCCGGCAGTTAGAAAAACCCAAGGTGAGGACCTAAACTGCCATGTCCTTACCACTGGGTTTGTTTCTATCTTCTATAATAATTAAACTTCCTTCTTGACTCCACTTCCGCAATCGTGATCCCGGCCAATGAGAAGACACGCTTCTATAAAGCGACTGAATAAATAAATAATTTTATTTTTTCAGAAAATGTATTATTAGATGCAGAACACACAAAATTGTTAAGCCATGGCAGTCAAAATGGACTAATAATACAGTAATGTATAATGTTCAGTTTTTGAATCATAGAAAATGTGTGCTTTGCTTTCATTTGTGACTTTCATTGGTTGGAACCAATTCTACTGAACTGCTGTTTTGTGCTGGGCCCGAGGGATTAAATCATAGGGATATTCTTAAATCAATCATTACCCATATGACTCAGTGAGTCTAGATTTACACGTACACTAGCAAGCCTGACAAATATAGAGTTTCTAATTAGTATACTTGTAGCAAAAAAATTTATTAAATGGAAACTATAAAAGTGCAGTAATAGCCTAAAATAGCAGTTCCTTTACAGGAATACTAATCCCAAAAACACAAATGCTTAATTTCTGAAATAATATTGTATAATAGTTGTGTAATTCTGACCATGTTTTTGTGCTTGCATGAGCCAGTGTTTTTCTTGCACTCATCCATTCACATATAGAATTGTCAGTTTTGGTAAAAATATTTGGTAAAGATACAGTACATAATCACAACATTCAAGAAAACTGGATAATTTGTGAGTAGTAGGAGTTCCTGTCCAAAGTTTCTGTCTCTAATCTATCGTCCTGGAGGTATTGTGGCATGCGCAGGTGGAACCTTTTCACCCTCCCTCCCACTCTCTGGATCCCTCCCGGACTGTATTGTAGGCTACCCTTACCACCCCTAACTGCAGATTACTAAAAAGAGAATTAGAAATCTACTTACAGCCCTTCGCCTTACACAAACGCAGCTGCCGATCCAGCCCGTTTTCAAGTTCCATCAAGCAGGTAGCCAGATCAGAGTACTGCCGGAACAAGGGGCTGATTTTTTGTAGTAATCAGACATAGCGGTTGGGGGGAACACATTTTGTTCTTAAGTTGTTCTTTAGGATGGACATGCCCTTAAATTGCCTATTAATGGAAACTGTAATTCTTCCCAACATCACTATTTATGTAGATATCACTGGTGCCTTAGTATCATAAACTCTTCTGTTATGTATAGTTTTCTGCAGCTGGAATGGTGACAGTGTGTAAATGAACTGTATGTGGGAAATTCCCTCTCCCAGTGCTACCTCAGGGATTTTGGGGGACTGAGCCTGAGCAACACAAGTACTGGATTGAGTATGTGCTCATTACATGTATGTATTTTTATATTGAAATGAGGCAAAGTGATTTTTCGGGGATCAAAGTGAAAATGAATCACACTAAAATGGTGATCTGATACCAGATCACAGTGCAAATGCCCCCAACGCACTTAGTGTGGCCACTTCAATTGGGCCACATTAGTGTGCACTTTTTAACACGCAATCGGATGTCAATGCGTGTTGAAAAGATGATGTGGCCTAGCCCTTTGATTTGTTTTTAATGAGCTAAAGCCTAAAATTATTATTATCAGTACTATAAATAATATAAAGGCATTCTTGGGTCAGCAACTTTGCCACTGCTATAATCTGCAGCATGGGGAAAACTTTTGCACCTCTTATTGCATCAGTCCTTTTATTGGCTTTAATAAAAATTATTTACTATGCAACGTAATATAAAACGTGAACAAGAGTTTTCTTGTTTACAGTTATAATATAAAATATATCTCTTTAAATACCTGTATAAATACAGTAAATAACCTGGAAACATCCAAGCTACAGGAGGTAGTCAATGTTTATATATTGCACACCGGATAAAGTTATTGCCAATCAGGACGAAGTTCCACAAAGTAAGCTACCCACATTTGTCCAGATCAATTACCTATATACTCGAGTATAAGTTGATCCGAGTATAAGTCGAGGTACCTATTTTACCTGAAAAAGTAGTAAAAACTGATTGATCGAGTATAAGTACGAGGGTAGAAATAATCACCACTACTGTTGCCCTTAAATGTACAGCAGAATTCCCATACATGAATCCCATACAGTAATAGCCAAATCCAGTACCAGTAACCTCCAATTCCTTGGCACTCCAGATGTTTGGAAACTACAACTCCAGCATGCTTTGTTGCTGGGAGTTGTTTCTAAACATGTGGAGTGGTAAGGTTCAGTAAACTTTAATATAAGCTTACCATATTTACAATTCTCCTGAACCCCCATATTGTTAAGGCACTCTGACCCCATATAGTAAAAAGGAACTTGCCCCCCATATAGTAAAGGGCACTCTGACCCAATAGTAAAGGGCACTCTGACCCCAATGTTAAAAATTGTCACCGGAGAGTTGTAGTTTCAAGCTGTCATTTGCACTGTACTAGCAGCTGTTTTTTGCCCCAAACTGAGGAGAACCATCAGATTTACAGCATCCAGATGAGCAGTGACAGTGCTGAGTGAGTCCAGCAGCCAGACTACAGGAAGCAGGAAGTGTAAAGGCAGATAGCTCCTGTAACGTTCTATGCAGGTTAACCACAGCGCCACCTACTGGTTACTATGCGCAATTGCAGAATTGGATCTAAATTAGTTTAGGTTTTCAGGCTAATTTTAAAGCCTGAAAAATTCGACTTCTACTTGATAGATTGTGACACAACAACCACAAGCTGGGCTCTTTATGTATCCTTGACCTTGAGCACTGTGCATTAGGTTATTATCTCTAGTAATTTTTACTTAAGGGCATGTCCACTCAAAAATAAACTTTTAATAGTGTTCTTGCCTTGCCCATCTCCAAACCGCTGCATTAAAAGGATTCATAATTACAGTCCCTTCACTCCAGTGGCTATCTTATCACAGTCTCTGCTAACTGAAACAGCAGAGAGGGGCCGGAAAGGCAGCTGCATCTGTGATTGGCTGCCGGCTGTTGAAGATAGCCGCGGGAGCACAGGGCTGTAAGTATGAATTGGAAACTTTTTCTTAATCTAACACGGCGCTGGGGGGTGGGCAAGGCATATTAAAAGGATTGTATGCTAGGTAAAAGGGCAGCCAGATAGGATCCCGAGGGGAGGAAGGGGTGAAGGAGGAGGCGGGAAACCTTTCACACAGAAGACCACTACTACTTACAGTTTCTTGGACTTTGGACATGGACTGCAGGGGAACCATAAGAAGCAGGGATGCAAGGTAAGGATTTTTTAAACTACACAGTGGGGGCCAGCATTGGGGCAAATTTAGTTTGGGGGTGGACATGCCCTTTTAAAGACAACTTTAGCCTCAGAAACAACACTGAATATATAAAAGCAGGAATCCGTGGTTTCACCTCTCAGTGACACCTCTAGCTCTAACATGGGCAAGGAACAGGAAATTCATAACTCCTTTCAGATAATTTGCCAGTCAGCCCAATTCATTAGCAGTGTTAGTCAGCCCTCCAGTTCATTAGGAACAAAGGAAACTTTGGGTAAAAATAAATTGACTTAGAAAGTGTACCAGGGGTGATTCGGGATCTCACCCTGGATACTTGTAATGGAGAGGGGGGAGATTTTAGGACTACAATTGTCCTTTACATCATTACACTTGAAAATGTTGCAGGCAACAATGAAAATGGGAATAGTGGTCTTAAATATGGGGCGTAACTTAAACAAAAATGTGTAACCGTAGCAAAGTGGGCATTGTCAAAAATGTTGCAATGTACAGTGAAAGGTCCGCTTGGTGTATTTTCCCCAGGCTAAAAGGTCCCAGTCCTCCCCTGACAACTAAGGTGCAGTTAGAAGGCTATGATTACTTTTGTTTTCCTTAGGCAATGTCGCACAAACAAAATCTCTTGTTATTGTGAAAACTACAGAACCTCACTATTCCTTTCCTATCTGTGTATTCAATTAGATCAACTGGACTTGAAATGTAGTTCTTGAAGATGTTTCGTAGTCATCCGACTGGCTTTCTCAATTCAGATGACTTGTACAAGAATCAGTGGCAATTATGTACCCTGGAAATTGCCACTGATTCTTGTACAAGTCATTCTGAATTGAGAAAGCCAGTCGGATGACTAGCGAAAACGTCTTCAAGAACTACATTTCAAGTTCAGTTGATCTAATTGAATACAACAGATATACATGACCTGGATGAATGAGAACCTTCACAGCATATTCCTTTTCCTATTAATTAATAGAATTTGTTGCTGAATTGCATGGTTCAAAATGCCATTGTATTTATATCTCAACTTTTAGCACAAATGTTTTAGAAAACTTTTTTGGACAAGGATCTTACCTAGTTATACTGGTGATCCAAATCATAGTCACATCAGTATAATACATTGGTAGGGTCCTTATCATACCTTTCTTCGTAGTCCCATGCATTTTAACTGGCTATACAAAATAGAAACAACAATTGCAGTAGTAGTAGGTTCCACAGAACCTATTTCTGCAACTATTTAGGGAATTCTGTATCAAATTAAAAAGGGATTACTTTTGGCAGACTTCTCCTGCCACCAAAATGTAGAAAATAGATTTTTTTTACCCATGATGCCATCCATATTTATATAAAACTATGCAGAAGAAAACAATCTTTGTGAGATTGTTATTTGCCACAGCTTAAGATCAGCATATTTTTCTGTGCCAATATATTGGTTTAAATACTGTCTACAGGGGTAGTTGTCAATGGGGGTATCATCTGGTACTACTTATGGAATCATTGCCATCAAATAAGATTGTTTATTGAAATAGACAATAAAAATGACCAACATTTTCCACAGTTTGTGAGGGGGCTTGTTAAACCCTTTACGAGGCCCTTCAAGAAGCATTACAGGCAATTAGCAGATCTTTTTTTACATAGCAATGTAACAAAAGAAATGGGGCCAACCCTATTGAATGGAGGAAAAATTATTCTGCTTTAGCAACATAAATGTTTTTTCAGTGTGATGGCAGAAAGGTTTTGAAATGCTCTGCTCATAATGCTGAGATGGCAGAAGAGTAGCATCTGACAGGTGAGGACCTTTGCAGTCTTGGGGTTTTTGGAGGTGGGAAAGGAAAAAGTTTAGTATGGGGATGGATGTTCCCATCTAATGTCTCTGTATTAAAAGGCATGCCCACCTGAAAATGATCTTTCACATAAGGTAGGTTCCAGCTGCCATCCCCACCTCCGCAATATTTATTTAAAAAAAATATAGACCGTTACTTACAGAGCTTTCTTGTCACCGATCTTGCAGATCGGCGCCGCATCTATGGTTGGTTGTGATTTAAAGAATATAACTGTAGTTGGGGGTGGGCAAAGGGATTCACGCTAGGAATCAGGAAGAAAAAGGCAACGGATGAGTCTCTGAAGCCCTTACTCTTCACTTTCCTTGACTTTTGAAAAGGTACTGCATGAGAACCACAAGGAGCAGAGATGAAGGTAAGATTTTTTTTAAAATACACAGTGGTGCCAGGGCCAGAATGGGGTTAAATTTTAGTTTGGGGGTGGACATGCACTTTAGAGAAACATTCTTGGAAAAGGACCTAGGAGTGAGATGGAATCTGTGTCTGAATCGGAACTCCCGGATCCAAAGAGATCATTGTAAAATACATACCGTATATACTTGACAATAAACAGCCCGAAAACTGAACCGGTTACTACTAGAGTCAGTAATTACTTAAGCAGTTTGGAGCCGCTTGCTCATTCCCTGTACTGGCGCGTTCGCACGTACACTGCCTGGCGCCAGTACAGGTAATGAGCGCGCGGATGCTTAAGTAATGTATGGGATTCAATGCTGGCACTCACATACCAGTATAGTGTCCCGACAGGACAGGAAGCCCCAAGTTACTGGATGCACACAGAAGGTACCCTGAAACTGGGTGGGGGGGTGCGGGTGTAGATGTTTGGAAACTACAACTCCCAGCTAATAAAGCATATGCTGGGAGTTGTTGAGTTTCTCATAACATCGAGATGAGAGAATGAGAATAGAATAGATTAGTGTCTTTTAATGAACAGCAGAATTCTCATACAGTAATAGCCATATCCAGTGTGGCTATACTGTATGGGGCTACTGTATGGAATTCTGCTGTCCATTTTAAAGGGCAACTAAATCCTCAAAACAAATAAGTCAGAAGGAGAATGGTATCTACTGAGCCTTCTGATTATGTATTGTTTGAGGATTAGTTGCCCATTAAATAGGCAGCAGAATTCCATACAGTATTTGGCTATCCTGTATGGGACATACTGTATAGGATTCTGCTGTCCATTTAAAGGGCAACTAAAGCCTCAAAAACAATACAGAATCAGAAGGCAGTAGTGGTCATAATTCTACCTCGGTTTATACTCGAGTCAATCACTTTTACTAGTTTTTTCAGGTAAAATTGGGTACCGGTTTATAGTCGGCCGGTTTTATACTCGAGTATATACGCTACCACACTTACAGTTAAAAGCAAGTGTGTGATATAACATAGTTTTTTCAGAGACTAAAGCAAGCGTGTAAATGATGGACATTTCAAGCCAATTGTTGTGTGTGGTCCTTGGTCAGGGGTCGGCTGAATCATCCATTCGTTGGCTTGGTCGTTGTGCCTCGTTCACACGTTCATGCATATGTATGGAGCAAACTGCTAATAATAAGCTTCAATTATCTAAAGCCACTTATAGAAACTTCATTACCCACCCCCATTTAAGATTTTTTTTTTTCCTAGAGAAATTTTAAAGAAGGAAAACCATGTACTAAATATTAAAAGCAATAAACATTCTGTCTTATGTCAGATATTCATCTTACATATGTATAATTGAACTTCAACAATTGAAAAAGTACTCATTTACCCGGTGGCATTATTGCTTGGGTAACATTTTCCCAATGTATTTCTCTTGATAGCTTTCTCCAAATAGGGATGATGTCATTGATGAAAGCTGCTGTTACTCCCCTCTTCCTTCACAGTTTGAGCAGCACAATCACAAAGCACATTGCAAGTATTTTTTCCTACAGAAAAAAAGCCTTCAGTTTTACATAATGAATCCCTTCTAATAAATGAGGTTAAAGGTCAGTCCACCCCCAAACTAAATTGAACCCACTACTGGCCCCACTATGTAATGTTGAAAAATCCTTACCTTACATTTGGCTGTCCAAAGTTTCCAGAAAGTGAAGAGTAGGAGCTGTTGTGAGTCATTTGGTCATCTTGCTGCTTCCTTGTTCTTATTGAGGCTCCTGGCATGCACAGGGGGAGCCCCCCCCCATTCCCCTCCTCCCTCCCTCCTTCCTCCGTATCCCTTCTGGCTGTTTGGGACCATACCTAAAATACCTTTTTGTAGCGTAGGGCACCTCAGCCCATCCCCAACTGCCGATTTACTTTTATAAAACAAGCCCCAGAACACACTTACAGCCCTTCATTCCCCGACTGTCTGCATAGACAGCAACCGTGTCGTGATTGGCTGCCGACTAGCAATCACAAATGTGGGCAGGTCTTGACCCTCTCTGCTGCTTCAGATAGCAGAGAGCCGGAGAAGACGGGAAATGAAGGACTGTAGTGTGTATTTTCTGGGGCGTTTACAAAAGTAAATCGGCAATTGGGGTGGGATTCCTACACTATGGGAAAAAAAAATATTTTAGGGCTGGAGATACCTTTTAATGTTGTTTAAATGGTAAGGTACTAAAAGAAAAACAATGCTGTTTTCTGCAGGTTATTTATGTCCGATTCATATCTGATCATTTTGTTGACCAAGGTCTGGATTTTGTTGTTTTTACCCTAATAGTTGCAATGGAAGGACACTGGCTTCAATATCACTCTAATATCACTAATGGTATTCAAGTCTAAAGCAAACAAAAAACAACAGGGATTTACAGTATTTATTGTCACCATCCTTCCTTGGGTCCAGTGGGAAAGGGTATAATGAATGTTTAAAATAGATGTTATTTGTTCAGATTTAATTATAACATTTAAAGGGCATGTCCACCCCCCAAACTAATTTAACCCACTACTGGGCCCACTATGTAATGTGTAAAAATCCTTACCTCACATCCCAGCTCCAAATGGTTCTCCTTTAGTCCCCCCCAAAGTCCCAAAAACGGCCAGCAGGAGGATAGAGCGTCCATGCCTCCTGTCTCCCCTCCGGGAGAAGTTTGGCATGTACACTGCAGCCCTTCTCCCCCTCCCTCTCCCTCCCAATTTTGTCTCCCCCCCTACCATAAAACCCTTTTTTAATTATGTACGCTCCCTCCCCCAGCCCCAACCGCATACCGCATAATAACATAATTATTCACAGAAAGTGCCCCGATCTTTACTTACCATGCCTCTCTCCTTTCTTAAAAGTTATACAAGGGTGGACATGCCCCTTAATTCAACCTACATGACCAGGGATTATTGTAGGTGAGTTTGACATATTTGTATACAGTATATGTATAAACCTGCATTAGCTAAATATGGAAGTATTCCTACTTTTGTTTCATTAGATTGCCACGCCATCAGCATGGTCCAATCCTATATTTTTGATGCACTTCTCCCATTTTGAGTGATTAACTGTTGGGAAAAAAAAAACTTTAATGGTTAAAAAAATTACCAGTTTAAGTCGGGTTAACACACATACAATATTTCTACCGACCAATATTACCGTTGTGTCAACAGGCTGCAAATAGTATGGGTTGGGTGCCAGAATGGGCCCGAACGGTTGCAGCAAAGTGATGGCACGGCTAAATTTGCCGCAACCAACAGTGATTTGACAAGTATCTTCCCCTGTGTACCTAGCCTTAGGCACATCACGAAGGATCAATAGTTTACTGAAATTCCATATTGTTCTTATAATGCTGTTTGATGATAAACTTGGGAAATTGAATTGAAAGATCTCTTTATAGTATGCAACAATAGAGATAAATAACACCTCAGGCTTAATCAATCATGGATTTATAGATATCACGCCATTTCAATTGGTTTAGTTGCATCTAGACCCGTCATCAGGAAGTGCTTCCTGTAATGTCTAAGTAGTATGTCCCCAAATCTATTCTATACAACAACAACAATTAACATTTGCAGAGCATTTTCTCCGTAGGACTCAAAGCGCTGTAGCTTGGCTAGATCAAACTGGTTGATTGGTAATTGTGGTATAGAGGAAGAAACTTTAAATCCGGAAAGCCAGAGTAAACAAGTGGCTTTTCAGTCTGGATTTGAATAAACTACAGGGAAGAAGCTGTCTTTATTGGTGGTGTAGGGGTTCCAGATGACAGAAAGCTCTGTCTCCAAAGGTTTTGAGGTGCACTCTGGGAAGTGACCAAGTTTATGGAACCTGCTGATTTGAGGTTGTGAGAGGTATTGGTGCAGCTTCAGCAAGTCCTTCAGTATCCAGGGCCCAGATTGTGCAGTGATTTGAAAGTCAACAGTCCATTTGAAGATATTCTCCATGTTACTGGTAGCCAGTACAGTGAGCGGAAGGATGGGTGTAATGTGACAGTGGTGAGGCTGGTTTGTTAGCAGTCTGCCAGCAGCATTCTGTACAATGTGTCGGCGGTGCAGGTCTTTTTGTGGAAAGACCTACATAAAGGGCATTGCAGTAGTCCAGCCGTGATGTGATAAAGGCGTGAACTAGGGTTAGAAGTCCTCTGGGGGGGGATCAGATGTTTGATTTTTGCAATGTTCTCGATGAAATTAGGCAGATTTGGCTACTGCCGAAATTTGTTCTGAAGCTAAATTCCCCGGCAGAGGCTGCGCACAAGGTCGGAGTGTTTAGTCTGAAATCCCTGAAATGATTATAAGTCCCACATGGCTAGTCAATTTAATATTAAAGTATAAAGGAATCATAAGTTCCTACTAATAATTTAAGTATGGGGATTCAGTCATTTTTCCTTAATTTTAATTATGTGGTTTTTTTTTTTTATATTTCTTTTTCATCCATCTTCCTCTTAACCAGCCTTTAGTGGTCACAAAGCAGCCAGATAACACAATACAATATAGAAATGTATTTCCTGCCAGCTGATTGTAATTGTTGAGTTCACAGTTTTAAAAGATTTAGGGAGAGGAAGAAAACTGAAAATATCCAGGCATATATATTCCTAATGTTTAGGAAAACATTGTGCATTTACCGTTGTACATTAAAATACACGCTAAATATAAATCTCTCCTAAACATTGAGCAAGCTGAACAAACAAAGTGCAGAAAGCCGATGAATCAGCATTTTTTTTTTGAAGTAAGGCACATGCCAGTTCAATCCAGAGTTTAGTGCCACTTTAGACTAACCTTCATCTGCAACAGTTTGTAGTTCTCTCAGGGAGGTTGTGTGTTACCTGTTTCCTCTTTAAATGGAGTTCAGTGCAAATTATATGCGTTCAGAAAAAAGAGTATTTTTTATCCACATGACCTTGATCTACCCATTTAGCATTTGTCTGTGTATAATAAACTGCAACCAAAATCTGAAATATATAGAGATATGTAGAATAACCTAAGAAGGCATTCACACAAACTAACCAATTGTAACAAAATATTGATTCATTCCCGAACTGTCCCTTTAAAATCATTAAGACATTACTGGTTGTTGTGATGTGTATCCTAGATAATTAAATTGTTAGCTCTTTGGGACTGGGCCCTGAATCAATAAATAATTATTGTAAGGCTGGGTAGATATTCGCAGATGTAAGAAATATGCCACATAATACATTTTCACGACAACGTGTATGAATTGCATAGGGCATAGCTGTGCGCTCTTAGTAAAAGTTTAAAGGTCAAAGTTAAAACGTGTTAACATTTAGGTTATAAAAGTTTGTAGTTCGCTGCTGATAATGTACCATATACGGTTTCCATGTGTACTATTTAGGAAGGGCATGTCCACCCCCCAAAACGAAAATTGAACCCCCTAACTGGCCCCTCCTGACTGTATAGTGTAAAATCATTTCGTACATATCTGCTCAATGGTTCTCCTGCAGGGGATGTTCAAAATTTGAAAAAGTGAAAGACTAGGAGCTGTTGTGAGTAATCTGGTCCTGCACACGTCAGAGGGAACCTTCTTCCCCCTACCTCCTGGATCCCTTCATGGCTCAATTTTCCATAGCTTCCTTTTCCTGTAGTGTAGGGAACCTCTAGACCACCCCAACCTCTGTGCTAGTTTACTTAAAAATCTGCAGAAATACGTGCGACGCAATCGCTTAGTCGGCCCTGGCATTCTCTATTGCCAGCCGTACGCATCTGTGTAGTCCAGCCTCTGTTGGCAGTTCTGGCAAGAGGAGGGCCTGGATCAGAGGCTGGGGGATCGGTATAGCAGTAAGTAAGTAGAGTTCGCTTTTTTTTAACTAAAATGGTGTTCGGGGTGTGGCCTATGGGAAGATACCTTTTAATTACTGAAGCTAGTGCCCCATATCAACTCTGTATAAAGTCTAAACTACAAGAAACATTCACTGATTATTTACCTTTAGGTGCACATTCACAGTATCTTACCTTCAGATATGTTTCCTTCGACATTTGCATGACGACTTCTGAAAAATAACTGGATCCATTTCTATTTTTGGATTTAACTTGTGAGTTGCAAAATAATGGGGCCCAGGTGGGGATATTGCTTGGAACTCCGAGCCAAGAAACCAACAGTGTGTTAAATGTGATAGTTAGACATAGATTTGATGTTCGTCTACTTACTAGACGTTTGTCTACTTAATAATATATGGCCAGCTTATAGGCACTCTATTACCTTTCAAGTCCTTTTAATTACTAATTTAAAGATTTGGTGCCTATGAACTGTCCAACAGTCCATTATGTGGGGTATAATCACTTAGCACGAGGTCAATTCAGTTCGGGTCCATAGGTGACCACACAAGTCGGCCACTGCACACTGTCATCTGTGGCTACTTTTACATGACTACATTAATTTGTCCCAGCCGATGGCCCCAGTGGTGCAATGGTTGATAGGGCGAAGATAAATTGTTGTTGTGTACCATTTTAATAGTATAAGGCTGTAAATACCTATACTCCTAAAATTGTTTGGAGAAGCACCAAACCACAAGAAAACGGATTCTAACATCTTCCCCCTTAGCTCAGCACATCTTTATAACGTACTACTCAGGGACTAATCCTGGCAAATAAAAACTACATGCTGTAGCTCCTTAATGAAACAATTATTGTGAGGTGGAATCTATCAATCCTACATCCCTGCCCCAGGTACTTACTTTTCAAAATAAAATGTTAGAGCAGTTATCCTTTAAGCTTTTGGCTTTTTAAAAAGCTATCTTATAGCGCGGGTAACACATGCAAAGATCCTATTCATTTTCAAAGGATCAGGATACACACAATACGCAGCATTATCCCTTTTTACAGGGAGTCAAACCGGGTATGGCGAAAATTTATACAGCTTTCCCGATATGAACTTCGGCCGTCGCCAACATGCCAATAAAGCCCCGTCGGATCCGGAGAAATGGGGTTTATCGGTATCGTGTGTACCTAGCTTAGGGGTATACAGAAAACAACTAAATATGATTTTGCATTGTTTTAACACCTGTTAAGACAATAAGGCGACCATGGTCCTAATAGTTTTTTTTTTAAAAGTCAGCATCACATGGTTTAAACTGAAGCTAATTGGGTGCAACATTTAAAAAGGAAACAGTATCAAAGAAAAACATAGAGATTGTTAAAGGGCAGCTTTACGAAAAATAGGGTCATTTTAAATGCCCATAACTGGAAACTTATAAATTCTTCCCAACCACCCACTGTATCATTTGTTTGGTGATCTCGCCCATATCTTAGACTATTTCAATCTAAAAACTTCTTATTTTCAGCTGTCAATCAAGTCGTGTGACTCTTCAAAAACTTATCTTCTGTAAGTAGAATTTACTGTAGCTGAAAGGGGGACACAGTTTTTGGTCAGTTGGAAGGCTGTTATTGTTGTGTGCAGGCTTGACAGCTGGTTTTGTGGGAAAAAAGTTAGGTGGATCAGAAGTGGGAGTGGTTTAAAAGAGGGATGGGGGATACTGCCTCTAAACAAAATGTGTGCTGAATTGAAGGCATGAAGCAACACACACAATCAGAGGTAAGTGCACTTAAATGTATCAACTATAGATTAAGATGAGCAAAGTGATTTTTTCAGTATAGGTGGCCCTTTAATATGATCAGTCAAGAGTAATCTAATTATCGTTGTGGGCGAGTAAGTAGTATAAGGTTGGCAAAGAACGATAAAATATATATAAGATTTTGCTGAGTGTTCCACAAATGCCACCAAAATGTATAACAAATTAGGGCAGTTGCAAAATATTTTCTGGCATAGAAATGTAGCAGAGGAAACCAAATAGAGATGATGTTAACAAATCATGGGGAACATTTCACAATCCTGACCTATTCATTTTCAATCAGTGGCACACAGTATTACCGTATATTTGAAGTAAAGTGCTGAAGTAAAACTTTTATTAATTTGACTTCATATTCTAAAATCAATGCAAGAAAAAAATAAATGGCAGAAAGTTTTCTTTTTTTTTTTTTTTATTACTCAAAGGGGAAGCACACACAAGCTCACCAAGCAGTTGAGCCGAAGCCGCTTGGCATCCCTGCCAAGGAAGTATGCCATTATGTTTGTATGGATTAAAGGATGTTAAAACAGTAGAAGCTGTAATCGCTAGTAATGTTTTTTTTTTTTTTTTAAGGCAATGTACAGGTTTCATGATTCTGGCATAAAAGTTTGGGACCTAGAAACTGCTCCTGTCATGTAGAAGTAACCAGATGGTTGAAAAAACATATAACTTAATCTGCACATGAAGTGCTAGCACATTAGTACCCTCTTTAATCTTGCCCAATTAATCCATTTTCCTTTGACAGTATGTGAGAATACACATTACATTATTTTTTTTGGCCGTTTGGTGTTAATATATGAAGAGGGCAGGAGTTCTGGATTGACTATTAAAAGAAAAAGTTTTTTTCCTATTTTAGTAACCTTTAAGCTTGTCATCAGTGATTTCTCAAGATAAATAACTGAATACCTTTTGCAGTCTACAAAAGTATTGGTCTTCTGCTGTGGCCTTACTATCAGCAACAGGGTTAAAGCCGAATGAAAACAAACGGCAATGCAGCATGGTTTTAAGCATATTTGCGCTGTGATTTGCAATAAGGTGTTATCCAGCACATCAAAAAAATCACAAATGCAATCTGAAAAAAGATTGTAGCTGTAAGGAATCTGACGGCGCTTATCCATTGCGTTCGGGACGTAGGGTGCGTCGTTGACGTCACCCCGTGCGGACGCCGATTGGCGCGAAGATTCAAATAGCACTCGCAAGGAGCGAGTGCCTATTTCGTAGTCCTCGTTACCAGACTGTTGAAGCCTTAGTATGACTTCCTTAACTTGTATCAGCCATTGTTCTGTTCTCATTTCAGCATCTGTGTCCAGTATTGTTCCTGTTTTCTCACGTTCAGCCTATGTATCAGCATTGTCCTGTTACTTCGTTAGCCTTGTATCCAGCCATTTCCAGTTAACTGTCGTCCAGCTATTGTTATCCAGCCATTGTTCTAGCTACCATCTATCTAGCTTATGTATCCAGTCATGGTGTCTGATTATTCAGTCCACCTATGGTATCCAGTCAGTTCCTGCTTCCAGTTATCCAGCTAGTTACCAGTCATTTTTCCTGCTAACTTCAGTCCAGCTATTGTATCCAGCCATTCGTTCCTTGTTACATCACTACCGATAGGTGATCCGTATTGTTCTGTTAACTTCAGTCAAGCTATGCTACAGCCAGTGTTCCTGCTACCATTTATCCAGCTAGTGTATCCAGTCATGTTCCTGTAACTTCAGTCCAGATTGTATTCCACCATGTTCCTGGTACCATTCTACCTCTATGTATCCAGTCATTGTTCTGTACTATATCAGTTCCAGCTATTGTATCCAGCCATTGTTCCAGTTACTTCGTCCAGCATTGTATCCAGCCATTGTTCCTGCTACCATCTATCATAGCGATTGTATCCATTAATCTGTTCTGTTATTAGTCCACCTATTGATCCGTCATTGTTCCTGCTTACATTATCCGCTATTGCTCCCATGCTATTGTCTCCAGGCCCATTGTCCTGCTCACCATTATCCAGATTATTATCCAGTCATTGTTCCTGTTACTTCAGTCCAGCTATTGTATCCAGCCATTGTTCCTGTACCATTTATCCAGCTATTGTATCCGTTACTGTTCCTGTAGACTCTCAGTCCCCGCTATTTGTATCCAGCCATTGTTCCTGTACCTCATCCAGCTATTGTATCACGCATTGTTCCTGTTACATTCAGTCCAGCTCTTGATCCAGCCATTGTTCAAGTTTACTCAGTCCAGCTATTGTATCAGCCATTGTTCCTGCTACCATCAGCTAGGATTGTATCCAGTCATTGTTCCTGTTACTTCAGTCCACCTATGTCTCCAGTTCATTGCCTGCTTCATTTATCCAGTAGTTCCAGCTTTGTCTCCAGCCATTGTTCCGCACCATCCTATCCAGCTATTGATCCAGTCATTGTTCCTGTACTTCAGTCCAGATTGTATACAGCCTTGTTCTGCTCATTTCCGCATTGTTCCATCATTGTTCCGTAACTTCAGTCCAGCTGTATCCAGCCATTGTTCTGTTACATCATCCAGCTATTGTATCCAGTCATTGTTTCCGTTACTTCAGTCCAGCTATGTAGCCAGCCAGTTCCAGTTACTTCAGTCAGCTATTGTATCCAGCCATTGTTCTGCTACCATCTATCTAGCTATTGTATCCAGTCATTGCTTAATGTACTTCAGTCACCTATTGTATCCAGTCAGGTTTGTTCCTGTTCAATTTTATACTCTTGTTCTCCCAGCTATTGTCTCCAGCATTGTCATGCTCCCATCGATCCACTGTATCCAGTCATTGTCCTGTTACTTCAGTCCAGCTATTGTATCGAGCCATTGTTCCTGTTTCATCTGTCAAGCTATTGTATCCACTTATTGTATCCTACGTCATAGTAACAGCTCCTTGTGGACGTATCATGTCCCCAGTGACCGTCTGCTCCCGCTAGTTGCTCAACCCGGCCACTTCACCTCATCCTAAGGTACAGTGAACGTAATCCCTCGGACTCAATTCTTACAGTACATGGCCTGGAAGTACCCGGAACTGCCGGCAGTTTAGGCAAGACTCTGTACAGCATTGTTCCTGTCTCAGTTCAGCCTCTATGATCCAGCCATGGTTCCTATGTTACTTCAGTTCAGACCTTGTATCCAGCCACTTTCCTGTCGTAATTCAGTCCAGCGATTGTTCCAAGAGCCAGTTGTTCCTGTTACTTCAGTCCAGTATTGTATCCAGATTGTTCTGTTACATTCATCACTATCAGTTATAGTTTGTATCCAGTCATTGTTTCCTGTTACTTCAGTCCAGCTATTGTATCCAGCCATTGTTCCTGTTTACTTCAGTCCACGTATTGTACCAGCCATTGTTCCTGTTACTCTATCCAGCTATTGTATCAGCAGCATTGTTACCTGTACCATCTATCCAGCTATTGATCAGTCATTGTTTCCTTTACTTCAGTCCAGCTATTTGATCCAGTCATTGTTCCTGCTTCCATCTTCAGCTATTGTCTCCCAGCTATTGTCTACAGCCATTGTTCCTGCTACCATCATCCAGCTTATTGATCCAGTCATTGTTCCTGTACTTCAGTCCAGCTATTGTATCCAGTCATTGTTTCCTGCTTCCATCATCCAGCTTATTGTCTCCCAGCTATTGTCTCCAGCCCATTGTTCCTGATACCATTTATCCAGCTATTGTACCAGTCATTTTCCTGTACTTCAGTCCAGCTATTGTATCCAGCCATTGTTTTCTGCTACCATTTATCTAGCTATTGTATCCAGTCATTGTTCTGTTACTTTCAGTCTAGCATTGTATCAGCCATTGTTCCTGTTCATCTGTCAAGCTTTGTATCCAGCCATTGTATCCTACTTCATAGTAACAGCTATTGGAAGTACTCATAGTCCCCAGTGACTGTCTGCTCCGCAGTGCTCAACCCGGCCTACTGTCAGACCTCCTCCTAAAGGTACAGTGAACTAGTCCCTCTGGACATCAATTCATTACAGTACGAATAGGCCATGGAATACATGAGGAGCTGGGCAAGGTTGGGCAAGACTACTTCAGACTATTCTCCTCCGCATGGATGCCCTTGAGCACCAGCAGAATCAATTAGCTCAATTTCTGGACCCATTTCTGCTCGGTTATCCTCGGGCCCTTGCTCCTCCAGTTCATACCAGAGAACCCGTTCCCCACAGAGAGCGCGAAATACCACCTCCTGTGCGTGTATGAAGGGGACGCTCTAAGCTGTCAAGGTCGTTAACATGCCTTAATACATTTTGATTGCAACCTACCCCCCTCCCATTTTGTCTCGGAACGTAGGGTCGGTGGGGGGTTGTTTTTAAAATGGGTTTTTAGCTTTTCATTGGTAGTTAACCCTGGCACAGGGGGGTGAGGTGGGTCAAAACTACAGTGGATCCTGGGAATATAAGGGCTTTCGTGTGTAATCAAAGATCAACGGTCCTGATCTACCTGGATCTACAATTTCCCAGGTAAATGCCCCCCGCAAAATTCCTGGAAGGGGAATTTACAGCTTATTTAACTGCAGCTATTTGCTGGCGAGCAGCTGCGCTAAGAGGGCTAATGTCACGCTAACACAAAATGAGCGAGGCACCTCCCACGTACGAGAAGGAGAGGAAGCTGCAATTACAAAAATTGGTTTGTAAAAAATGCCACAAATAAACCACGTGTGTCTGCAATTAAAAGAAGAAGAATATGTTTTATTTTTTTGTTGAAGCCATACATTAAAATGATGTTGGTTGCGGTTTTGAAGCGAAGTAAACTTTTAATAAACTGTAATGGAAGTGTCAGTTTGCATTGCCAGGGGAATGACTGCGGGTAGAGAAACAATTCATGAATATGTATGATGTCATGCATCTTCCTCTTAACAACACACTGGCAAGTTCACATCAGAGTACCGATTAAAATGACTTTACTGTTGGGTCAAACAGCTAGAAAAACAGAAATATCCCCTGTGAATGGCGGTCTTCTTCAGTTGATCTGTTGCCTTGACTAAATTATATCAGCCCCTAACTTTATCCTTTATTTTAGCTGGACGGGCACTTTCTTAGGGACTAGGCACGCAAATCCTAAGCGCTTGTTAAAAGCACACACATTGTGCGGACCCAATTGAGAGTAGCCACACTAGGGTGTGCGGCGGGGTTCCATTTGAGCTGTGATTCCTTCAATCGGAGCGCATGCAATCTTCATTTTTGGTGTGATCTCATGCGCTCCGATCCCTGAAACAGACAGGGATAAGCTAGTGCATTAGTTGTGGCCATTGACCTAATATATTGTCCCATAGCTAAACTCTCACCAAAAAAAAGTTGCTTTATTATATCCCAAAGAGCATGTTCATGATGGTACAAACTAATATGTATTTTAATATGGGAGATAGATTTATTATATGGATTTATTTAGTGGCCAACCATTCTTCCGTGGCACTTTACAATTACATAACATTACATAATAGGGTTAATACATGTTATACAAATATCAGCACAATTACATACACAGGTTAATACAAAATATAAGTAAACATAGTGATTGGAGTTTCTTCACAATACCGTTGAAAAATAGGAGAGAGGACACGGCCAAGGCTCTGACAGTCTAGAGGATATTGGGGGTGGAACAAGGTTGCGGGAATTGGTAGGTGTAACAAATTGGCAGTGAGTGTGAAAGCAGTTGGACATATTGGGATTAGAGGGGTTTTAAGGTTACGCTTGGAGGGTATTAAGGGATGGTGAATGACGGACAGACAGAGGAAGGAGTTTCCAGAGAGAGGGGCAGCAAAGGAAAGTACTGAATGCGGGCATGGAAGAGGTGATAAGGGTGGATGAGAGGAGGATGCGAGGGTTTATGGTCAGGATACAGAGGTGGTCTGTATGCATCGTTTTATTCTTATTCAATGTAGGCACTGTGTTCTTATTATAAATATGGACAGGATGTCTATGGGGGCGTCACCACAAGAGCACATGTAACATATCAAATAAATATCCTTACCCAGATTTACCAAAATTCATATAGTGTTGTGATTGATGATGCAAAGTCATCGTAACCAGAAACATTTAGCCTTAAACAGGATCCTTGATGGGATACAGAAGAGTAAAGAGGTTAGGAGCCTTGGAACATTTTAAATTTCTTATAAATTGTGTGTTAATTTATTCTTTTTATATTTGCAAAAGAGGCTTTCCTGTGAATTATTTTTTAGGTTTGAAACTGTCTTGACTATACATTAACTTAATCTTAGCTCAATTACAATAGTTTAGTAACTGCATTTAGTGATTACTAGACAATATAAAATTTTAGTTTGGTTTGCACCTACCTTGTCACTTTGCAAACACAGTTGTGACTAAGGGAGGACTGGGACTTTTGGCCCGGGCCAATGATCATAAAGGTCTGACAAACACTGGTATAAAATGGTTGGGACAACAATGGTAATAAATGAGGGGGCTGAAAACACGGGGGTAATGATCTGAGGGCTGACAACACTGGTTAATGAACTAGGGGGGCTGACAACACTGGAATAACGCTGGAGGGCTGCACACTGGCTAATACCCGAGGGGCCGAAAAAAATGGGTAATGATCTAAAGTGGCGACAAACACTGGCTTATGAAAACTGGGGGCATGACAACACCAGTTAATGAACTGGGAGAGGGTTGGCAAACTGGCTAATGAACTGGAGGAAATGAAAACCATAGCTAAGAGATGGAGGGCTGACAAAACTGGATAATTAAATGGGAGAGCTGACAAACACTGGTTAATGATATTAAAGGTCGACAACACAGTTAATAACCGGGAGCTGACAAAAATAGGTAAATAAATTGGAGGGTCGACTAACACATGGCTAATGATTTGGAGGGCTTACAACTCGGGTAATGATCTAAAGGGCTGAAAACACTGGCCACCTATGACAACATTATTATGCCTATAGTGGAAGTGCTACGGATCATGGCCAAAACATTTTAGAACAAGAAGAAGAGAAATAATCAATGACACATTCCAGGGCCCAAGATATACCTTCATAACATCGTGCTGTTGCAAACAGTAAAAAAATGTTTTTTTTACCCATCAAGGGTAACCACAGTATGTAACGGTTCCTAACAAATTACCTTGGGTCATTTATTCTAAGGCAACATCCCTGATTGGTTGCATTTAATGGGAAGATTGTTCTCCCTGACCTTGCATTGGATTAGTATTGACAGGTATAAACTTCACTCCGACCTACTGGCTTTTAAACAAGGAGAGAAAGGCCAGCCATCCAATGCTAGTATTCAAGGTGTAAAAAATCCAATTAAAGGGACGTCGTGGAGGGTGCATACCCACATAGATTTATGTACCTACTACCACAGGAAGCTTGGTCTATTTGCCATGCATAGAAAATCTGCTGCATACCCACAAACAAAAGGGGATGTGGGAGCACTCTATGGCAACATTATTATAACCTATATTTAATGCATAAAAGTGAAAAGGCCATTCCAACCACATCAAGGTAACCACCGTACTGGAAGGTTCTAACAAAATTACTTGGGTCATTTATCTGGGCTAGACACTCCTGACTTGGTTGCATTTTCAGGGTAGGATGTGTCCCCTGACCTGTATTTCATTAACACTGGCCAGAAATGGAGTGAGCTTACATTACAGAGGTAATGAACTGGAGGGTAGACTCAACACTGGCTAATGAACTTGGAGGACACTGTCACAGGACCACTTTGTGTGAGGTTGTAGGACTAAGACAAACAGGCAAAACACAGCTCTTTGCAATTTGGAGGAGCTGTATTTTAGCACCACGTATCAAGCCACACTTATCATCCAGCAAGGCCCTGTCACTTGGGAAGCAGTCCCGGATCTGGGCCCACTGTCTAGGCTCCAAAGCTGTGCTTGGCATTTCCTGGGATGCCTGAATCTGTCCTGGCTCCTGGAATCCTTTGCTTCTTAAGCTAAGGGACAGGGTGCTAGTGTGCTACAGCTCTGGAGCTTGCTGGAACATGTGTCATGGCCTAAGCATGTGTCCTAACTGATTTCTCCCTTGCTCGAGCTTACCTTCTGGCAAGACCTAAGGCTCGCAAACACGTGCAATCGAAGTCCCGACCCCACGACGCACGATTGGCACAAACAAACGTTTCGGCGATTTCGGCGTTAAAGCGCCTACAACAGGCTGATATCGGCCAAAAGGTTGCGTTCTTACACATCAGCATCGTGTGGGTCGCTGACCCGCAAGATCGCAAGTGTGTACGAGACTCAGACTCTCCTGCAGACTAGCTATGGTGTATTCCTTGCTCTCAAGCTAAGGGGCGGATACTTAATCAAGGTCTTAGCTACAGGATACGTTCACAGATGTATTCCTAGCTCTGTCCATTTGTCTATAGTGCTAACCCTCAGGTGGATTAAAATGTTCTTTTTTTTCCCAAATTCCCTTTGAAGTGCAAATGGCCAACCTAGTACCAGCAGCCAATCACTCAGCCTTGCTGAACTTAACTCAATTCCAGTGCATACCAAGTTTGGACTGTACAATGGACGTTACGACAGGCAGTTCATGAGTTTACACCTATGAGCATCTTGTGGACAAAGGACTAACAGTGTATCCCACAACCAGTGTGCTGTGTACTTTTTATAATATATTATATATAGTAATTATATATATATGATATATATACTATATATATTACATAGGGATATACACTGGGCTGGAAGAAAACACTGTGTATTACTTGTTTAAAGACTCTGGATTACTCTCTTCCTTAAAGAGTTAATCATATTAAAGAATTTAAAAGCCCATACAACCAAATGACTGGTAGGTGCGGAACTACACTGGATAAATGAAGCAGAGGGTGGACTAATAACAGGAAGAGCAAACATACTGGGTTAATGAACAGAAGGCTGTATTAACATTTGGGCTAATGAACTGGAGGGACACGGCAAATGAAACGGCGGATTGGGCTATGAATTGGAGGGATGCACAATGCGGCTAATGACACGGGAGGGCACCGGGGGGTAGTGGTGGTATGTGAAAGAGCTGAGGTAACACTGGTAATGAACTAGGAGGGTGACTAATAATAAATGTGATTATTCCTAAGACCTCCATATACAGAATTGCTCGCTATCAGTCTTCTTCAGTTGCAGAAGAGCCAGAGCAGAACAAGTATGTAGTCTCATAGATAAGACTACATAAGCCTCCCCCCTCCCCCCTCAATTATCTTTTTAGATGGCAAGCATATAATTAAAATTTTAAACTGGCGGCAGTGTGGCCAAACACTCAATTACTATATTAATAGCTTCCTCAACAGCGGCTCACAATTTTCATTGAGACCAGCCCGAAGGACATTTGCTCTATCAGCCTACTGGGCCAGTCTACCCTGCTTTGCACAACCTAAAAGCCAACAGATTACACTGTCAGTATAAGCAATTTTCGTTTAGACTCAATTCGTGTTGTCCAAGTGCAAAACATGCTACCTGATGTTCGATCCTAGTGTGGGGTTTTCACTAATTATGTGTGGAGTATACAGGATTGATGCCACCGCCACATATTGGAACCGGTGCAAAAGCCCACGCGAGTTTGTTATATGCGGATTTAGCGGCGCTTCAGAACATTGCGACCTTGCGTTTTCTATTCGGCATCAAAGGCAGATTTTCGCACATTAAAATCGCTTGAGACGGTACAGTTCGACTTTCGCATTGTCACGCAGCCCACACAAGGAAGGAGTTTAAGTCACACTAATCATTATATAACATCGGGTTAGCGGACTTAAACTCCAAAACAGGAGTGAGGCCCATTGGTGCATCGCCCGAATGTCTTTTCAAATAGTTTTTGTGAAAACTACCGTTCCCACTGATTGCAATAAAACTTTGATATGTAAGTTTTGGCTACTTCTAGATTTATTCAATCGGAATTAATCCCCCCACCACTACCCCGCCGCAACAGAGTGTAAACATTAACCTGAACTCATGCAGTAGCATTCGCAAAGTGATTACAGCATCACGGGATCAGATTACGGTTTTAGTTGCACTTCAATCAAATATGCATTGCTAAAAAATCTCAGCCACATTCATTTGATTCAGTAGCATCGAAGATCTTAGTTTTTTTTGCAATAAACCCACCTTGTGGAAACCTGTGTTTTTAAGCCGGGATCGGACCACAATACATTTTTTACTGCGAGCTGCTCTCGCTATGTAAGCACATTCCCTCAGCTATAATTTAAGTTCAGTGAGACAACCACGTGTGTTTAGGATTATTGTTTTTTTTAATTTGTGAGTGAAGTGTGAGGCTGACAGGTTAATCGCCGACCTTTAGGGTTCAGAAATGCGCTAACACGCAATAATAATAAAAGGGTACGATTTACCGGGTGATTTAACCGTTATCGTCTCTAGTGTTAGTCTGTGACCACCATGTGTCTAATAACCCGGGTAGCAGAGGTGGTCTGTCCCTTAGAGAATATTTAGATATTATATGGGGAACCCTAGCCAGCAGATAAAGAAAGGATGATTTGGGCAAATAAAGCTAACCAGTACTTCTGCAGAGTGGGGGGGGGGATAGTAGCATTTCAACTAAATGAACAAATAAATCAGGGATTTGTGAAACTTTGGTCAACAGTTAGTCTGTCTTTATCAAGTGCAGTATGAAGGCATTTATTTATAAACTTTTTCAAGGCAATGTATTTTTCTATTCCTAGAAAGCAATAAAGCAAAAGGCATCCATGGACAGGGAAACAGCAAAGGTTGCTTTAAGTTGGAATAGAAATTAAAAGAAAAAGAATCCGTTGTTTTAGAAATGATTTAACCAGGTGCAGAGACGATAAGGCATAGAACAAGGAGGAATGCAAAGCACTAATCTAATTAATCTGCAGGGAAGGATTAAGAATAAGATGCATGCCTATGATCTCTAACGACTTAGGATTCTTGAGTCTAAGCCAGCAAACAATGTGATGATGGCAATAGGAATTTTAATGGAATATAAAATCATGCCATGGGTTATAAGCTGTTTCTTTTTTATCTAACATAGTTTTTAAAATTAAAATATATGATGATATTTGTAGTTTCTTGTGATTTGAATAAACATTAGAGTGCTTGTGGATCTAGAAAAACAAAACAAATTTGTCTCTCTAGTGTTTTTCGGTTTATGTTTTTTCAAAAGTATCTTGGCCTAAATTTGATACATATAATAATACTAGAGTGCAGGTAGTAAGAATTAGAGGATCGAACTCTGTAACTGTGCACCACAGCAGGTAAATGACATTAGCATTAGAAGTGAAAAGAGTCCACACACGTATAAAAGTAAAGTGATATACCATGTAAGCTGATGAAAACCAAATGGAACATGGGGCGGTTGCAATATGGGCGCAAAAAAGTCAGTTGTAAACTATGCTATCAATGATTACTCAGGTAGCGGGGGTTTACACGAAGTTTGCGTTGCTGTGCAATTTCATGAGAATGCCCAGAAATAGCATGGCGCAGACGGTACAAAAACCGACTTAGTAATGTTGCATTACAATTGTAGCCAACACTTTATGCCACAGAATAGGAGGCAATGTAGCAGGCGCACGTCACATGCAGAGATCCCGCACAATGTAAAAATCTTGCAAGGCCAGGTAACCAGGAAGCGGAAGTGAGGGGGAAGTAAAAGAGAGAACCGGGATGATAAAAAAGTAACTGAGCAGCTAGTTGGCTGGCCTAAATGTCATTATTGGGGTTTGTGGTAGTTCTCGGTACCTATGGAATATTGAGAAAACAAGTACAGATACAAAGAATAAAAATATTTCCAAGTAAATATGGTTGAGATCTCCATTCTACAAAAAAATCACTATATAGTGAAAAAGCCAATATGGGAGTTCTTAAAAAGATTTTTTAAAAAGATTTTAAAAATTATTTATGTGTTGGGAAAACAGTGTTTAGAGAACTATATTGTTTTCAAGAAAAAACAGCCATGCGTTGCTCGGGTAACTTACTTTTAAAAATTAAACAACCCCACATCTTTTTACAATATGTCATTGTGAGTGATGTCATTATGACTTATGTTGCAAAAACACATCATCACTGACAAACTGAACACACACACCTGCTACTGCGATTTACTGGTGTGGCATCTTAAAAAGCTTTGGCAGGGGTTGGGGGAAGACTATTAAACTCTACTTCTCAGAAAAAAAAATTAAAACCCTGCAGTGTGGCTTGATGATAGATATTAAAGGGTATCTCAACTCACCCAATTTTTGGAATTCCGTTTTAATTGAAGAACAGGAAGGGAGCCATGTCTTACCTACTGTTCTTTAATAGGACAATCAGGAGCCAGGAGAGAAAGTAAAGAACTTACCCACTCGCTTGGCACATAGTCCGACAGGTCCTGACTGACTATGCGAACGCGCGATTCAGGTGCCGTCTGGACCAGTCAGACTAAACGCCTGGCAGCGAGCAGGTAAGTTCTTTACCTTCTCTCCTGGCTCCCGATTGCTTTATTGAATAACGGCAGGTAAGACACGGCTCTTTTACCTTCCGTTCATCAATAAAACTGAATCAAAAGAGGTTATACAAGTGACCCTTTATAATAAAAAAAAAAAAAAAATTGTTATATATATATGAGGATATATATAAATATATTATATAATAATATAATCATAAAATAATATATGGTACATAATTTTACATATAAAAATGAGAAAATGAAAATATCAATTGCCTCAAACAACAAATCTGTTGCACTGGTTATAAACCACCAACACCATAACTGAAAAGACAAATCCTGTGCTTATTTGTTCTAGCTTTTTTGATAAACAAGTAAATACAAAAAACTCCACATGGTTCAAAAGCTATTAAAAAGGAGAACTGTAAATTGATTTTTAAAAATGAAAAGTACCTGGGTCGGGAGGTAGGTTAAATTATACTGTATTTACTCCCAATAAATTACATGAAAAACACAATAATGTACAGCTTAATCTGCCAGGTTAGCATCCTGAGGAAGCATTTTACCCCCTGGTGCTGCTCTAGAATAGAAATTGAGAGGTAGGAATTGCTAATCCTACATCCCTTCTCCACCTTACCTTAATCAGACGCTTCCACGCTAAGATATACTTATTTTTAGTTAAGCCAATCCCTCGCCGAAAGTCCCACCTTCTTCCAGGTATGTACTATCAAGTCATGGCCACGACGTCACAGCCAATGGCTGACAGTCCATACTCCGAAGAGCCGGTTATAAGCCACAACACCAAAAGCCCATCATAACACATCTAAAGCTGACCATACAAGGAAAACAATCCAGATGGATCCTACTTGATTGTGGGGGGGAATTTTCCCCAAATCAGGGATGTGCAGTAAAATGAAAAAAGCATCTACCTGTGATGTTTTCGTATAGTCTTCATAAAGTCCGTCATACTCTTTGCTTTTGTCTTGAAATTGGCTATGATACTCTTGAAGTTTCTTTCCCACTGCATCAATGTTATCTTCTTTAACAAGCTGATCCTATACAATGTAACAATACTTGTATGAATATAAGAAAATGAATTATTCCTCCAGGTTCTACTAACAAAGAAGAAAAAGACAAAATTGTGACCTAATACCTGTTGGTATCTCGATACCGGATATAACAACTTAACATCCAGCTTGGGATTGTACTGAGCTAACGATTCATGTCTGTAATGAGTTATCAACTCCACAACAGAGTTAAAAGTCAGTGGATCAGAAAAACCATATTTCCCATCTTGATAATAAATCTTGATCAATTTGTTATTTCCTCCCTTCCTAAAAAAAATAAAAATGAAATGCATGTTTATGGATATGTATTTATACATCACTTTTAAACATATATATCTAAAAAATAGATAGCGCATCAATTCCATAATTAAAGCAAAAAGTAGGAATATGTATTCATAGTTTCTATTTTATTGCCACTGCCTGACAGTCTCTCTTATGTACATGTGCAATTACTGTAATGGAGCCTTAGTAGGTCCAGGCTGTAGTGTCAGAAAAAGGAACAGTGCTGTAAAGGTGTGATGCAAAAATTTCTCAAAATAATTTTTAATTAATGGCATTAAATTTTGGAGATAGGAACACTCATTTCTACCTTTAGTTATAATTACGGAATTGGTTTAACCTGGTTTATTTGATAGATATAGCCTCTTTTTAAATAAGTCCGCATGCACCCCCAAAAAATAGTAACATAAGACATAAGCAATAAACGTCACTTACCGCAGTGTCAAAGTATAATCTCCTTGCATCTTGGTAGATGCATCTCGAACCAGGAAAGTACCATCTGGCATGTCACGAAGTTTATCGTTAACCTCTTCCCTTTAAAATGCAAGTAAAGAAAAAATGTCAAACAAATTTCTGATTCTGTATGCACACAATATCACTTCTGGCAAGTAAAAATATTTAATTAATGCTAAAGGCTTTAATGCTGTTAACAGTAGTAACCTCGATGTATCATGAGAAGATTAATTATTTTTTGCGCCACTGGTTTAAATTGGATTCTGATCAATTTATAAAAATTAGTTTCACTAAACAAGTATAGCACATTCATATCAAAAGGAATTCCCCCTTGATAAAGTCTGAAACTTTGTGTGCATTCTTGCCTTTATGAATAACAGTGAGAGCAGCCATTTTGCAATAAAAAAAAATAAAATAAAAGGATTATCAGACCAATTCCCTAATGACTGGTGGCGTGCACATAGATTTACACTCTAAGGAGACTTCCTATTTATATGAGAAGTGTAGTTATGCAGAGAGGAAATCATTTGTGCATATGTATGCATTTGTATATAACCTGGCCTTAACATTACCCCTTACTACCCAATTTGATCCAACCTGCCTTTCACGCTCCACTGCCAATCTATTTACAGCCTACCGACTCCTGCAACCTTATGTCTCACCCCCATATCCTCTAGTCTGCAAGCTCTTTGGGCAGGGTCCTCTTTCCTATTGTATCATGGTATTGCTGTAAGAAACTCCACACTCTGTTTACTTATATTTTGTATTACCTGTGTATGTAATATGTATGACTTTGTATAACATGTATTACCCTGTATGTAATGTATGACTATGTAATTGTTAAGTGCCATGGAAGATGTTGGTGCTATATAAAATCAATAATTATTTACGGTAACTGCATTTTTAAAGAAAAAATGAAATAAATGCTGCTTACAAACATGGCAGGCGTACTTCTTGGTAAAACATACGCACAAAAATTGGCTTAAATAAGCTTTAATGGTACTGGAAAAATAGCTCCCATTAATATTTTTCTGAATTTTTAAGCAGTATCATGGGTGTTTGCAAATTCCAACTGAATGTGGAACAATGCCAAGTTTTATAAAAGAATGATTTATCCTTATTCCAAAATCATTCTTTGCCAGGAAGTGACTACTTCCTGATTATACTGTGGCTGGTAGCCACATCCTATAATAATATAACAAAACAGCTTCCTCATAGATTGGAAATTTCCAGTAGTCTACTAGTCACAGAGTAGAAAAATTCAATGGACGCATGAATATCCCCCCCGTATTAACTGCTAGAGTGACCAGTAACCGGCTTAACAGAATAATAGTATAATAAAGAAATGTATTCAACTTTTCAGCCCTGCTCACAGGGTAAGAGTGACAAACACGATAACTTCCTCAAAAATATATAAAACTCAAAAAAACAAAACAAAAAAAAAAAAAAAAAGTCTTATTGTCTTTAGGGGACAACATTCAAAAAGTTCAGGTTTACAGAAATGTCTATAGTACATTTTCAACTGCATTTTCTTTTTTTAGTAATGCTGCATTTGTGTCCTAGCGGCAAAACATCTGGAAATGCCGGTAATACAAATAAAAGACGTTCGTGAGAACCTAGCTTAATATATCTCTGGGTTAGGATAGATTTACCTTGAGATGTCCCCCCAGTACCATTCAGCATCATTGAGAGATGTGGAGTTCTCTTTGCTACCATTTGTACATAATGATGTCATTGGCTTGGGTGGCTTTGGAGGAAGTGCTAAGAAATAAATCAAAATTTGACATTCGTAAATATAGGTACTTTAAAAAGGTGAAAATATCTGCAAACAGATCTACACAGAAGTTTAAAATAATGATTCAATCAATAAAATGTACAACGCAATATTACATAAAACGTTTTAACCATACCAACACAGCTACAATAAACACGATAAGCTAAGCACAATCGACAAGTAAGAAACAAAAAACAAAAGGGATTATTTAACAAAGTAATGGACTAAAAAAATATATCAACCAAGATTGAACCTCCTTTTAGTTTAGTATTCCATTTTCAGCAAAAAGACCCCTTTCAGCAAAACTTGAGATTTATTGGTACAGTAAAACAATTCTAGAACCATTTATAATGTGTGTGAGACTGTAGTGTTTAACCCCTCCCCTATTTTACCATGGAAATTCTTATTTAAAACAAAAAAAGGGGGGCGCACAACAAACAATGCAAACTGTTTACTCTAGACAGTAAATGGGAAAAATTTGAATCCCGTCAGAACAACAAATGATAAATTACATTAACCAATAATGACAAAACAGATTGCCCAATAACTATACAGTTTAGTGGAATTCTACTTGTAGAAGAGTTTGAAACTTGGCTAGAGGAAGAATAGACCATTTTGTAGAATGATTTTAATACGCATTTAGCACAATTCTGTATTCTATATTACTAAGACGCATATGCTGTAGGCGCACATCAAATTGAGCCACCTACATTGTTCATGCTTTACTCAATGTCCTGGTTCCCATTGTAGATACTAATTAACTACGTTATGAATTACATTACTTGCAGGACATGCCATGTAGGCTTTTGTAAAAATCCACCCTCCCATCCAAAAATTATAAAAATCGGAAAAAGTAAAAAAAAAAAAAAAAAAAAAAAATTTTTATATAAAACACTGCTTTAGATACCCAAAAAATAAATAGAAAATATAAATACTCACAGATAAATAAAAGAAAATAAAGGGGGTTACAGATTTAACTTTTTTGGGCTGAAGGTGTCCAAAAAAATAGGCAATAATGGTTGGTCAAACCTTATTTTAAATGAGTTTGATAGCTTGCGCTTTAGTAACCCTAATCAACCCCCCCTCCTTTTCCTCCTCTACAGTGCCCACTGTCCAACCTGATTTCTGCACTAAATCCCAATTCAGACGCTGTTAGCAAAAACTAATCTCTGAATGGAGACAGAACTCTAGCCAATCAGAGATCTCGAAAAGAATCGAATGTTCCTGACGTTCAAGTGCAGAAAGTAGCTGTGCGGGGGAGCAGCAGGTAGTTTTAGCAGAGCTGCTTGATTTTACCAAGTAGATTCTTGTTGCCAGTTGCTATGCAGGCAAAAGACCATAGAGTTTATTTAATATTTTTTAATGGAAACAGATAACATTGATTTTAGGAGAGCAAATTAAAATGAAGAACTACATTATTTCAAGCAAGGGTAGGTGTTACCAGTACAAGGGCTTTTAATTTCGGGAATCCAAGATATTAGCCATATATGACTAGGAAAGAAAATGACCAATATGAAGTCTTATACTGCCTGCAAACCAGTTAATGTTTACAAAGTCAATAAAAAGCCTGCTTGCATGTACAGTCTAAGAACTGCTACTTTTACCAATGTTTACAGTTCATTGGCCCATCAAATGCCCCATCGCTCCTTCATGATAGAAATTCAAATACATTTATGCATCTTTTTTGTGCCTCGGTTTGAGCAGCTAAGTATTAAAGTCAAGTACTAAAAGAAAATTAAGTAAGCAGTCATCTCAAAAGGTAAAATATTTTAATAAGTTTAGAGCCACAGTATGATCTTTTTTATAACTGTTTCACAAAATGGAAATCAAACCCAGAGTCTAACATTAATGAAAAAAAAAAAAAATACAAACATGTGATATATGTAATAACAGGTAATTACTGGATTTTATTCAATCTTAAAAACCAAGATTACAAAAAAAACCCTCCAAAAAAACAGCATTATATGCACAGCGCTGAAACACAAGGGAGGAAAAAAAAAAAAAAAAAAAAAAAAAAAATGATCTCATGTGCGGCAGGGAAAAAAAAAAAAAAAAAAAAAAAGTGGAATAGGCTGCCCCCTCTAGGCAAAAGCTGCAGAAATACACACTTCACCAAAAGCCAGAGCACTTCTATAAGAGAATTACATTAAGCATAAATTAAGATTGGAATGTTCCTTTGTCTAAAGTATATTTTAAATGAATTTAAAGATAATTTAACCCCCAGATCCATGAAATACCGCCTGACGTCACTAAACAAACTGCACTTATCTGTAAAGGATATAAAATATATTCATAATTAAAATACATTTTAGGACATGGGCTCTTCTCACTTTAAACAGTTAATGTTCAGTGTCTATTATGGACAAACCACACTCTTTGGTGGTCAAGAAGATCCACTGCATTGCAAACTGCTATGGCAGTGGAAGAGTTAAGCGCTGCTTAGATGACGTAGCCATGTAGTGAAGAAAAAAAAAAAAGACAATGAACAAAAGCTGTAACATACACTGTCAATTAGGAAAACATTTAATTATCCATCATCACTCATTGGACTTAAAGATTAATAACAGAACAAAAAGTTGATGAAAATAAGGGGGGAAAAAAGGCCAGTCATAAAGTGGCTTTAATTTTCATTTGAACTTATGGTGAGTGGAGGACCACCTGTCTGGGAAAGCAATCTTACTATATAGAAATTTTAAGTGAAATATTAAGATTCATTGGCCAAGAAAAAAAAAAAAAAATCTTATACATTTTTTCATTTCTTTCCCCAAACTTTCCCAACTTGAACAGTATGGCCAGGATTAGATCATGTTTAAATCCTTCTGAATTGACTAAGTTTATTCAAAATATATTTCTTGAAAGTGTGATAAATAAAAAGCAGGCATTCAAAGGATAAAACTTGGATGAAGAGACTATAGTGCAGTTCCACTATACAAGGCCTGTGCAGTTCTTACCCCCACCTGCATCCTACAGAGAGCTGTTCAGGAACACTGTTAATCTACAATAACCATTTTCTGCTGTAACAATACACTACTACAAAATCACTACCCAATCACCTGCATTAGCTACACAGAGATTATATATATATATATATATATATATATATATATATATATAATAAACTTTTATATTAGGTTTTAACTCTACAGACCTTCAAGAGAATTAAAAAAAAAAAAAAGGGGGGGGTGTCAACTTTAATAAGAGATAAAATGCGCACTGTAGCACAAAGAACATTCAGCAAAAGAAAAGGTGACAAAAAAAGTGACAGGAAAAGTTTGCTGCTCTCATATTAGACAAATCCATCAACTAGACATATGTGCACACAAAAGATTTGCATTTTTTTTAGATTTTGAAAAATTATAAATCCTTAGATCAATAATTTAGACATGTTCTTCAGTTTAAGCCATTATTAGAAAGATTAAAATGTAAGCAGATACAGATGTTCGTTATAGAACATACTGAATGATGTCATATACAAATGCCTGAAACAGACAACGCATTTCGAGATATCTAACAGTAGAATGTGAAAGTGAAAAATGAAGGACAAAGAAACCCTGAAAATTACCTAATGTGGCCACTGACAGGTGACAAAACCTGAAAAAAAATCCAAGCGGGTGACTTAAGTGAAGCAGTGGGAGTGGAAAGGATAAAATCCAGAATGACTGCATTAACCATTCCTTGTAGAAGGAATATGAGGAAAGTAACAATTTATGGATGGGAAATCTAAGAGAATAAAACTTAGATAATGTACAACTCATTTGGGTTTGTTATAGAGACAATAGTCCAGGTAATCCTGGGTATATAGGATCAAACATCATTATACATCTCAGTATTGACTAAACAAATAAAAGAATGGTAGAAGCTTCACAGAAAGGAAACCAAACGCTCAGGTATCAATCACACTAACAAAAAGTGATGCAAGTCCAGCAACATAGAAGGGGGGCAGCACAAAGGAGACCTTAGGAGTTAGAAATCTGCCCCAGCACCCCATGTCAGGATGGGGGATGGCTTGCAAAGTAAATCATATAGAAAATGTGCAATGGTCAGTTAATAGAAATAACTTGTTATGGGAGGGATGTCAGCTACAACAGCACCTCGTACAAAGGAGAAGGAACCTCAAAAGTTAGAACAGCAGATCACACAAATCCCATCAACCCCTGACAATTTTAGCTGGGAATGCTGGGAGCTGCCAAGTTAACCCCCCAGACCGAGCAGTGTGAATACCTGGCGGGTCCATCTCTATATAGAAGATGAGCTCGGTGGAATAAGGCATCAGAACTTCCTTCCAGTCTGCGTCATCTTGGTCCATATTCCACACAGTGTTGTACATGGTCTGTCCTGTCTATATCCCGATCTCTACATACAGGACATACAACTATTAGGTCCAGCACATGTACAATGGGTCTGTAGGGAGCCAGCAATATAGTCCTAGAAAAAGCTCAGACCAGAAGCCGCACAGACCCTGCTAGTGTAACAGAGAGCGCCCAGCGAGGGTAGATACCAGCTCTACTCTACTCGGCTCTGATCTTCGCAACTCAGCCGATTACATTTCATTTTAACAGTAGCGTGGGCCAACCGGCAAACTGCTGGAACGTACCATACAAACGAGTCATGGGGGGGATAGTGGGAGATAAAATGTCTACAACTAAGAGGACAATTCCAAATCCCAACACCAAATCCATCAGATATTATTTGTTATTAATGTATCCGTAAGTGGGAAGTAATACACATTTTTTTCAGAAACCACGCAAAATGTCCAAACTTCCATAGCTTGATAGATACCCCCTGCAACAAGCAGGTAGAATTGACATAATGGTATGGTCCACTAGTTGGCAGGGCGCCAGAGCCGTTGGAGCGAAGCTAAAGGGGAGGGAAAGGGAAAAAAAATAACGTCAGACGTTTGGATTGGTTGCAAGGACACTGCGTGAGTGTACCGTGCGAGAACTGTGGTTGGTTGGAAGTGTGTAGGTGGGCGGGGACCTTCTAGTCCAGCTTGGCTTGTCTTTGTTTGCCTGGAGAGCGCGAGAGCTTCACGGGTATGAGAACAGCAGATTTCCTTATTACCTTGCCCACAGGTGGCCAATCAAGAAGCAAAGATGTCGGACAGCTTTACGCTGATTGGTTGAGATAGTTACTAAGAGGGACAAAGGGAAAGGGAAAGAGGTTTAGTGTCAGGATTGCAAATATCTGCCGCTGTTAACCTTTTGTTCAAGTCTTTGGGCATTTTTCTGTTCACAGCGGCCAAGTGTGAACAAGATCATGTAGGATGAAGGGTCCCCCAGTGCCATCTGGCTTTGGTTTCTGGTTCAGGATGGTCATTTGTGTAGAAAGTGACTGGGTAATGAAGCGTCACTACGATTTCCATTTATTTGCATTTAAAGAAAATGCTGCAAGTTCTAATGGAAGGGAACAGCCTGCATGTGCATGGAGCTGGCTTGTGGGGAAGCCACTCATAAATCACAGATAGCATGCTAAGGGTTCATTCACGCTAGATCAGTTTCTGGACAGAAACGTGTGCTGCGGTCCGTTTATCTAACAGATCGGATTGACCCGGTCCGTTAAAACAAACGTACTGCTGCATGCATTTCTGTCCGGACAAAGATGCGTTTTGATTAAAAATATAGGGAAAACAGACAAAAAACACAGACTGTCCGATGTAATCCGTTCTGCTCTGTTCTTGAGTGAACGTAGCCTAACCCTCTGCCAGTATACAGTGGCATGCTAAATCTAAACCATACTTTTCATTCATACTTTGGCTGTAAAAACACACAATAATAGCAATTGGTTTATTCATTTTCCTCCTAGTTTGAGAAATAATGTGACAATTACTGTGGATTTATATTCGTAAGGTTTGCACACAGCAGCCTAATATCAACATTTGAGCAAGTAACACCGTGAACCGCACGATTGTCCGTGATTTACCAACATACCCGATCGCTGGAGGAACAGACAATTGAGATTGGTCTTTGCTGCGCCCACCCACACCATACAATATTTCCAACAGACCAATACACGGTACTATTAGTACCGGTCAGCTGGAAATATTGTATGGTGTGCACCCAACCTTAATCGGTTGCAAAAAATAAGATTGGAATTTTTGCAGTGCGGAGTAAGGAGTTTGCATGTTCTTCAAATGCTTGCGTGGGTTTCACTCCAGTTTCACTCACAATCATAAAGTCATACTAATAGGTTGTATGCATCAAATAAATATGCTTAGATTGTAAGCTCTTTGGGGGATGGCCTGATGTCAATGTATCCATGTAATCGTAAAGCGTTACAGAAGATGTTGGTGCTATATACATTTACAAAAAAAAAATATATATATATACACAATAATAATAATCTAGGCAAATCATAGTCGGGCAGAGCCAAGGGTCGAAATACAGGAAATCAGTCAGCGGAACAAGGTACCAAGGAATGAAGAATAAACATAGTCAAGGGGCAGGCAGAGGTCAAGGCAGATTGCAAACAATCATAATGAGAAAAAGAGCGGGAGTCAAAAAACGATAATCAGAACATACAAAACACACCACAAGCGAAATCCACAAGCTTGTGGTTCTCGCACTATAGAGTAAGGGAAACCAGGACATTAAAAAGGAAGAGCAGAACAATAAGAAGAGTAAAAGGGACCATAAAGAGAACTGCCATACTGACATACAACTCCCAGTATACTGCAGCCAGGGGATGCTGGTAGTTGTATTGTTCAAACATCTGGAGGACTGCAAGTTTGACATCCCTGCCCTAAACTATTATAAAGATCCAAGGGGAAATTATTTTGCTGTTTATTTTATTTTTAGGGATGTATGTTTTGCCTGATTCATAGTGAAGCATTTTAGGAATAAAAAAGGAACCAACAGCCTAGTTTATTCAAGAACTTTAAGAAGACGAACAGCAATTCCCGGTTCAGCACAACGCATTTCGGGGAACACATCCTTAGTCATGGATCCATCTTGGCTATATTGGTATTCAAGAACTTTGATTTTTTTTTACAATTTTATTAATTGCACAGCATCATAAATCGAGAAGACAAAGCTCCTGTTATTTATATGGTGGAGACATTAACCATACAGACATTTTTTCAAACAATAGGCTAATTTTTTTGACAAACTGTCCATCCCTAATTCAAAATGGCAATAAGGAAACTGCAGTAGCCTTCATTCATAGATTTGGCAATAAATTAAAGGGTCCACCATCACATGCTTATAACCGCTTTCTTTTCAATAAGTGCTATTAACCCGTGAAATGCTCTTAAACAGTAGTGAAATTACAGAATACTCTATAATTATATATACAGTTATTTTGTAGTCGTGCAGACCATAGACCCAGCTTTGTCTTCAAAACATGCAACTATGTTCATTATGTACTTTATTATTAAAGCATAATTATACTCACCTACTACGTTCCACCGGACCCGGCAGTTAGAAAAACCCAAGGTGAGGACCTAAACTGCCATGTCCTTACCACTGGGTTTGCTTTCTATCTTCTATAATACTTAAACTTTCCTTCTTGACTCCACTTCCGCAATCGTGATCCCGGCCAATGAGAAGACACGCTTCTATAAAGCCGACTGAATAAATAAATAATTTTACTTTTTTCAGAAAATGTCATTATTAGATGCAGAACACACAATATAGTTAAGCCATGGCAGTCAAAATGGACTACTAATACAGTTAATGTATAATGTTCAGTTTTTGCAATCCATAGAAAATGTGTGCTTTGCTTTCATTTTGTGACTTTCATTGGTTGGAACCAATTCTACTGAACCTGCTGTTTTGTGCTGGGCCCGAGGGATTAAATCATAGGGATATTCTTAAATCAATCATTACCCATATGACTCAGTGAGTCTAGATTTACACGTACTACATAGCAAGCCTGACAAATATAGAGTTTCTAATTAGTATACTTGTAGCAAAAAAATTTATTAAATGGAAACTATAAAAGTGCAGTAATAGCCTAAAATAGCAGTTCCTTTACAGGAATACTAATCCCAAAACACAAATGCTTAATTTCTGAAATAATATTGTATAATAGTTGTGTAATTCTGACCATGTTTTTGTGCTTGCATGAGCCAGTGTTTTTTCTTGCACTCATCCATTCTACATATAGAATTGTCAGTTTTGGTAAAAATATTTGGTAAAGATACAGTACATAATCACAACATTCAAGAAAACTGTGATAATTTGTGATAGTAGGAGTCTTCCTGTCCAAAGGTTTCTGTCTCTAATCTATCGTCCTGGAGGTATTGTGGCATGCGCAGGTGGAACCCTTTTCCACCCTCCCTCCCACTCTCTGGATCCCTCCCGGACTGTATTGTAGGCTACCCCTTACCACCCCTAACTGCAGATTACTAAAAAGAGAATTAGAAATCTACTTACAGCCCTTCGCCCTTACACAAACGCAGCTGCCGATCCAGCCCGTTTTCAAGTTCCATCAAGCAGGTAGCCAGATCAGAGTACTGCAGGAACAAGGGGCTGATTCTTTTTGTAGTAATCAGACATAGCGGTTGGGGGGAACACATTTTGTTCTTAAGTTGTTCTTTAGGATGGACATGCCCTTTAAATTGCCTATTAATGGAAACTGTAATTCTTCCCAACTATCACTATTTATGTAGATATCCACTCGGGTGCCTTAGTATCATAAACTCTTCTGTTATGTTATAGTTTTTCTGCAGCTGGAATGGTGACAGTTGGTAAATGAACTGTATGGTGGGAAATTCCCTCTCCCAGTGCTACCTCAGGGATTTCTGGGGGACTGAGCCTGAGCAACACAAGTACTGGATTGAGTATGTGCTCATTACATGTATGTATTTTTATATTGAAATGAGGCAAAGTGATTTTTCGGGGATCAAAGTGAAAATGAATCACACTAAAAATGGTGATCTGATCACCAGATCACAGTGCAAATGCCCCCAACGCACTTAGTGTGGCCACTTCAATTGGGCCACATTAGTGTGCACTTTTTAACACGCAATCGGATGTCAATTGCGTGTTGAAAAGCACTGATGTGGCCTAGCCCTTTGATTTGTTTTTAATGAGCTAAAGCCTAAAATTATTATTATCAGTACTATAAATAACTATAAAGGCATTCTTTGGGTCAGCAACTTTGCCACTGCTATTAATCTGCAGCATGGGGAAACTTTTGCACCTCTTATTGCATCAGTCCTTTTATTGGCTTTAATAAAATTATTTACTATGCAACAGTAATATAAAACGTGAACAAGAGGTTTTCTTGTTTACGTTATAATATAAAAATATATCTCTTTAAAATACCGTATAAATACAGTAAATAACCTGGAAACATCCAAGCTACAGAGAGTAGTCAATTGTTTATATATTGCACACCTGGATAAAGTATATTTGCCAATCAGGACGAAGTTCCACAAAGTAAGCTTACCCACATTTGTCCAGATCATATTACCTATATACTCGAGTATAAGTTGATCCGAGTATAAGTCGAGGTACCTATTTTTACCTGAAAAAGTAGTAAAAACTGATTGACTCGAGTATAAGTCGAGGGTAGAAATAATCACCACTACTGTTGCCCTTTAAATGTACAGCAGAATTCCCATACATGAATCCCATACAGTAATAGCCAAATCCAGTACCAGTAACCTCCAATTCCTTGGCACTCCAGATGTTTGGAAACTACAACTCCCAGCATGCTTTGTTGCTGGGAGTTTGTTTCTAAACATGTGGAGTGGTAAGGTTCAGTAAACTTTTAATTAAGCTTACCATCATTTACAATTCTCCTGAACCCCATATTGTTAAGGGCACTCTGACCCCATATAGTAAAAAGGAACTCTGCCCCCCATATAGTAAAGGGCACTCTGACCCCCATATAGTAAAGGGCACTCTGACCCCAATAGTTAAAAATGTCACCGGAGAGTTGTAGTTTCAAGCTGTCATTTGCACTGTACTAGCAGCTGTTTTTTGCCCCAAACTGAGGAGACCCATCAGATTTACAGCATCCAGATGAGCAGTGACAGTGCTGAGTGAGTCCAGCAGCCAGACTACAGGAAGCAGGAAGTGTAAAGGCAGATCAGCTCCTGTAACGTTCTATGCAGGTTAACACAGCGCCACCTACTGGTTACTATGCGCAATTGCAGAATTTGGATCTAAATTAGTTTAGGTTTTCAGGCTAATTTTAAAGCCTGAAAAATTCGACTTCTACTTGATAGATTGTGACACAACAAAACCACAAGCTGGGCTCTTTATGTATCCTTGACCTTGAGCACTGTGCATTAGGTTCATTATCTCTAGTAATATTTTACTTAAGGGCATGTCCACTCAAAAATAAAACTTTTAATATGCTGTTCCCTTGCCTTGCCCATCTCCAACCGCTGCATTAAAAGGATTCATAATTACAGTCCCTTCACTCCAGTGGCTATCTTCTCACAGTCTCTGCTAACTGGAAACAGCAGAGAGGGGCCGGACAGGCAGCTGCATCTGTGATTGGCTGCCGGCTGTGAAGATAGCCGCGGGAGCACAGGGCTGTAAGTATGAATTGGAAACTTTTTCTTTAAATCTAACACGGCGCTGGGGGTGGGCAAGGCATATTAAAAGGATTGTATGCTAGGTAAAAGGGCAGCCAGATAGGATCCAGAGGGAGGAAGGGTTGGAAGGAGGAGGCGGAAACCTTTCACACAGGAAGACCACTACTACTCTACAGTTTCTTGGACTTTGGACATGGACTGCAGGGGAACCATAAGAAGCAGGGATGCAAGGTAAGGATTTTTTAAACTACACAGTGGGGCCAGCATTGGGGCAAATTTTAGTTTGGGGGTGGACATGCCCTTTTAAAGACAACTTTAGCCTCAGAACAACACTGAATATATAAAAGCAGTAATCCGTGTTTCACCTCTCAGTGCACACCTCTAGCTCTAACATGGGCAAGGAACAGGAAATTCATACTCCTCCTTCAGATAATTTGCCAGTCAGCCCAATTCATTAGCAGTGTTAGTCAGCCCTCCAGTTCATTAGGAACAAAGGAAACTTTGGGTAAAAATAACTTGACTTAGAAAGTGTACCCAGGGGTGATTCGGGATCTCACCCTGGATACTTGTAATGGAGAGGGGGGAGATTTTAGGACTACAATTGTCCTTTACATCATACACTTGAAAATGTTGCAGGCAACAATGTAAAATGGGAATAGTGGTCTTAAATATGGGCGTAACTTAAACAAAATGTGTAACCGTAGCAAAGTGGGCATTGTCAAAAATGTTGCAATGTACAGTGAAAGGTCCGCTTGGTGTATTTTCCCCCCAGGCTAAAAGGTCCCAGTCCTCCCCTGCAACAAAGGTGCAGTTAGAAGGCTATGATTACTTTTGTTTTCCTTAGGCAATGTCGCACAAACAAAATCTCTTGTTATTGTGAAAAACTACAGAACCTCACTATTCCTTTTCCTATCTGTTGTATTCAATTAGATCAAATGGACTTGAAATGTAGTTCTTGAAGATGTTCGTCACCGACCGGCTTTCTCAATTCAGAATGACTTGTACAAGAATCAGTGGCAATATGTCCCTGGAAATGCCACTGATTCTTGTACAAGTCATTCTGAATTGAGAAAGCCAGTCGGATGACTAGCGAAACGTCTTCAAGAACTACATTTCAAGTCCAGTTGATCTAATTGAATACAACAGATATACCATGACCTGGATGAATGAGAACCTTCACAAGCATATTCCTTTTCCTATTAATTAATAGAATTTGTTGCTGAATTTGCATGGTTCAAAATGCCATTGTATTTATATCTCAACTTTTAGCACAAATGTTTTAGAAACTTTTTTGGACAAGGATCTTACCTAGTTATACTGAGTGATCCAAATCATAGTCACATCAGTATAATACATTTGGTAGGGTCCTTATCATACCTTTCTTCGTAGTCCCATGCATTTTAACTGGCTATACAAAATAGAAACAAACAATTGCAGTAGTAGTAGGTTCCACAGAACCTATTTCTGCAACTATTTATGGGAATTCTGTATCAAATTAAAAGGGATTTACTTATTGGCAGACTTCCTCCTGCACCAAATTGTAGAAAATAGATTTTTCACCCATGATGCCATCCATATTTATATAAAACTATGCAGAAGAAACAATCTTTGTTGAGATTTGTTATTTGCCACAGCTTAAGATCAGCATATTTTTTCTGTGCCAATATATTGGTTTAAATACTGTCTACAGGGGTAGTTGTCAATGGGGTATCATCTGTGTACTACTTATGGAATCATTGCCATCAAATATAGATTGTTTATTGAAATAGACAATAAAATGACCAACATTTTCCACAGTTTGTGAGGGGGCTTGTTAACCCTTTACGAGGCCCTTCAAGAAGCCATTACAGGCAATTAGCAGATCTTTTTTTACATAGCAATGTAACAAAAGAAATGGGGCCAACCCTATTGACTGGAGGAAAAATTATTTCTGCTTTAGCAACATAAATGTTTTTTTCAGTGTGATGGCAGAAAGGTTTTGAAATGCTCTGCCTCATAATGCTGAGATGGCAGAAGAGTAGCATCTGACAGGTGAGTACCTTTTGCAGTCTTGGGGTTTTTGGAGGTGGGAAAGGAAAAAGTTTAGTATGGGGATGGATGTTCCCATCTAAATGTCTCTGTATTAAAAGGCATGTCCACCCTGAAAATGATCTTTTCACATAAGGTAGGTTCCAGCTGCCCATCCCCACCTCCGCAATATTTATTTAAAAAAAATACTTAGACCGTTACTTACAGAGCCTTTTCTTGTCACCGATCTTGCAGATCGGCAGCCGCATCTATGGTTGGCTGTGATTTAAAGAAATATAACTGTAGTTGGGGGTGGGCAAAGGGATTCACGCTAGGAATCAGGAAGAAAAAGGCACCGGATGAGTCTCTGAAAGCCCTCTACTCTTCACTTTCCTTGACTTTGAAAAGGTACTGCATGAGAACCACAAGGAGCAGAGATGAAGGTAAGATTTTTTTTTTAAAATACACAGTGGTGCCAGGGCCAGAATGGGGTTAAATTTTAGTTTTGGGGGTGGACATGCACTTTAAGAGAAACATTCTTGGAAAAGGACCTAGGAGTTGAGATGGAATCTGTGTCTGAATCGGAACTCCCGGATCCAAAGAGATCATTGTTAAAATACATACCGTATATACTTGACAATAAACAGCCCGAAAACTTGAACTCGGTTTATACTCGAGTCAGTAATTACTTAAGCAGTTTGGCAGCCGCTTGCTCATTCCCTGTACTGGCGCGCCGGCTTACGTCACTGCCTGGCGCCAGTACAGGTAATGAGCGCGCGGATGCTTAAGTAATGTATGGGATTCAATGCTGGCACTCACATACCAGTATAGTGTCCCGACAGGACAGGAAGCCCCCAAGTTACTGGATGCACACAGAAGGTACCCACTGAACTGGGTGGGGGGGTGAGGGTGTAGATGTTTGGAAACTACAACTCCCAGCTAATAAAGCATGCTGGGAGTTGTAGTTTCCAAACATCTGGAGTGCCAAGGAATGAGAATTTAGTTGTCTTTTAAATGAACAGCAGAATTCTCATACAGTAATAGCCATATCCAGTGTGGCTATTACTGTATGGGACTACTGTATGGGAATTCTGCTGTCCATTTAAAGGGCAACTAAATCCTCAAAACAATACAGAATCAGAAGGAGAATGGTATCTACTGTAGCCTTCTGATTCTGTATTGTTTTGAGGATTTAGTTGCCCATTAAATAGACAGCAGAATTCCCATACAGTATTTGGCTATTCCTGTATGGGACTACTGTATAGGAATTCTGCTGTCCATTTAAAGGGCAACTAAAGCCTCAAAACAATACAGAATCAGAAGGCAGTAGTGGTCATAATTCTACCCTCGGTTTATACTCGAGTCAATCACTTTTACTAGTTTTTTTCAGGTAAAATTGGGTACCTCGGTTTATAGTCGGCCGGTTTATACTCGAGTATATACGCTACCACACTTACAGTTTAAAAGCAGTGTTGATAATATAACATAGTTTTTTCAGAGACTAAAGCAAGCGTGTAAATGATGGACATTTCAGCCAATTGTTGTGTGTGGCTCCTTGGTCAGGGGTCGGTCTGAATCATCCATTCGTTGGCTTGGTCGTTGTGCCTCGTTCACACGTTCATGCATATGTATGGAGCATAACTGCTAATAATAAGCTTCAATTTATCTAAAGCCACTTTATAGAAACTTCATTACCCCCCCATTTAAGATTTTTTTTTTTCCTAGAGAAATTTATAAAGAAGGAAAACCATGTACTGAAATATTAAAAGCAATAACATTCTGTCTTTATGTCAGAATATTCATCTTACTATTGTATAATTGAACTTCATACAATTGAAAAAGTACTCATTTACCCGGTGGCATTATTGCTTGGTAACATTTTCCCAATGGTATTTCTCTTGATAGCTTTCTCCAAATAGGGATGATGTCATTGATGAAAAGCTGCTGTTAACTCCCCTCTTCCTTCACAGTTTAGCAGCACAATCACAAAGCACATTGCAAGTATTTTTTCCTACAGAAAAGCCTTCAGTTTTACATAATGAATCCCTTTCTAATAAATGAGTTAAAGGTCATGTCCACCCCCAAACTAAAATTGAACCCACTACTGGCCCCACTATGTAATGTTGAAAAATCCTTACCTTACATTTGCCTGTCCAAAGTTCCAGAAAGTGAAGAGTAGGAGCTGTCTGTGAGTCATCTGGTCATCTTGCTGCTTCCTTGTTCTTATTGAGGCTCCTGGCATGCACAGGGGGGAGCCCCCCCCCCTTCCCTCCCTCCCTCCCTTCCTCCGTATCCCTTCTGGCTGTTTGGTGCACTACCTAAAATTACCTTTTCTGTAGCGTAGGGCACCTCAGCCCATCCCCAACTGCCGATTTACTTTTATAAAACAAGCCCCAGAAACACACTTACAGCCCTTCATTCCCCCGACTGTCTGCATAGACAGCAACCGTGTCTGTGATTGGCTGCCGACTAGCCAATCACAAATGTGGCTGCAGGTCTTGACCCTCTCTGCTGCTTCCAGCTAGCAGAGAGCCGTGAGAAGACAGGAAATGAAGGACTGTATGTGTATTTCTGGGGCTTGTTTTACAAAAGTAAATCGGCAATTGGGGGTGGGATTCCCTACACTATGGGAAAAAAAATATTTTAGGGCTGGAGATACCTTTTAATGTTTGTTTAAAATGTAAGGTACTAAAAGAAAACAATGCTGTTTTCTGCAGGTTATTTATTGTCCGATTCATATCTGATCATTTTGTTGACCAAGGTTCTGGATGTTTGTTGTTTTTACCCTAATAGTTGCATGGAAGGACACTGGCTCTCAATATCACTTAATATCACTAAATGGTATTCAAGTCTAAAAGCAAACAAAAAACAACAGGGATTTACAGTATTTATTGTCACCATCCTTCCTTGGGTCCAGTGGGAAAGGGTATAATGAATGTTAAAAATAGATGTTATTTGTCATGATTTAATTATCATACATTTAAAGGGCATGTCCACCCCCCAAACTATAATTTAACCCACTACTGGCCCCACTATGTAATGTGTAAAAATCCTTACCTCACATCCCAGCTCCAAATGGTTCTCCTTTAGTCCCCCCCAAAGTCCCAAAAACTGGCCAGCAGGAGGATAGCAGCGTCCATGCCTCCTGTCTCCCCTCCGGGAGAAGTTTGGCATGTACACTGCAGCCCTTCTCCCCCTCCCTCTCCCTCCCAATTTTGTCTCCCTCCCCCTACCATAAAACCCTTTTTATATTATGTACTGCTCCCTCCCCCAGCCCCAACCGCATAACCGCATAATAACATAATTATTCACAGAAAGTGCCCCGATCTTTACTTACCATGCCTCTCTCCTTTCTTAAAAGTTTATTACAAGGGTGGACATGCCCTTTAATTCAACCTACATGACCAGGGATTATATTGTAGGTGAGTTTGACATATTTTGTATTACAGTATATGTACATAAACCTGCATTAGCTAATATAATGGAAGTATTCCTACCTTTTGTTCTTCATTAGATGCCACGCCATCAGCATGGTCCAATCCTATATTTTTGATGCACTTCTCCCATTTTTGAGATTTAACTGTTGGGAAAAAAAAACTTTAATGAGTTAAAAAAATTACCAGTTTAAGTCTGGGTTAACACCATACAATATTTCCTACCGACCAATATTACCGTGTGTCAACAGGCTGCAAATATTGTATGGTGTTGGTGCCAGAATGGGCACGATCGGTTGCAGCAAAGTGATGGCCACGGCTAAATTTGCCGCAACCAACAGTGATTTGACAAGTATCTTCCCCTGTGTACCTAGCCTTAGGCACATCATGAAGGATCAATAGTTTACTGAAATTCCATATTGTTTCTTATAATGCTGTTTGATGATAAACTTGGGAAATTGAATTGAAAGATCTCCTTATAGTATGCAACAATAGAGATAAATAACACCTCAGGCTTAATCAATCATGGATTTATTAGAATATCACGCCATTTCAATTGGTTTTAGTCTGCATCTTAGACCCGTCATCAGGAAGTGCTTCCTGTACATGTCTAAGTAGTATGTCCCCCAATCTATTCTATAACAACAACAACAATTAACATTTGCAGAGCACTTTTCTCCCGTAGGACTCAAAGCGCTGTAAGCTTGGCTCAGATCAATAACTGGTTGATTGGTAAATTGTGGTATAGAGGAAGAACTCTATAAATCCGGAAATGCCAGGCTAAACAAGTGGCTTTTCAGTCTGGATTTGAATAACTACAGGGAAGAAGCTGTCTTTACTTGGTGTGCTAGGGAGTTCCAGATGACAGAAAGCTCTGTCTCCAAAGGTTTTGAGGTGCACTCTGGGAGTGACCAAGTTTATGGAACCTGCTGATTTGAGGTTGTGAGAGGTATGGTGCAGCTTCAGCAAGTCCTTCATGTATCCAGGGCCCAGATTGTGCAGTGATTTGAAAGTCAACAGTCCAATTTTGAAGAGTATTCTCCATTGTACTGGTAGCCAGTACAGTGAGCGAAGGATGGGTGTAATGTGACAGTGGTGAGGCTGGTTTGTTAGCAGTCTGCCAGCAGCATTCTGTACTAATTGTAGGCGGTGCAGGTCTTTTTGTGGAAGACCTACATAAAGGGCATTGCAGTAGTCCAGCCGTGATGTGATAAAGGCGTGAACTAGGGTTAGAAGATCCTCTGGGGGGGGATCAGATGTTTGATTTTTGCAATGTTCTTCAGATGAAATTAGGCAGATTTGGCTACTGCCGAAATTTGGTTTCTGAAGCTAAATTCCCCGGCCAGAGGCTGCGCACAAGGTCGGAGCTGTTTATGTCTGAAATCCCTGAAATGATTATAAGTCCCACATGGCTAGTCAATTTAAATATTAAAGTATAAAGGAATCATAAGTTCCTACTAATAATTTAAAGTATGGGGTATTCAGTCATTTTTCCTTAATTTTAAATTATGTGGGTTTTTTTTTTTTATTTATATTTCTTTTTCATCCAGTCTTTCCTCTTAACCAGCCTTTAGTGGTCACAAAGCAGCCAGATAACACAATACAATATAGAACTGTATTTCCTGCACAGCTTGATTGTAATTGTTGAGCTTCACAGTTTTAAACTGATTTAGGGAGAGGAAGAAAACTGAAAATATCCAGGCATATATATTCCTTAAATGTTTAGGAAAACATTGTGCATTTTACCTGTTGTACATTAAAATACACCGCTATAATATTAAATCTCTCCTAAACATTGAGCAAGCTGAACAAAACAAAGTGCAGAAAGCCGATTGAATCAGCATTTTTTTCTGAAGTAAGGCACATGCCAGTTCAATCCAGAGTTTAGTGCCACTCTTAGACTTCAACCTTCATCTGCAAACAGTTTGTATGTTCTCTCAGGGTAGGTGCTTGTGTGTGTACCCCTGTTTCCTCTTAAATGGGAAGTTCAGTGCAAATACATATGCTTTTCAGAAAAAAAGAGTATTTTTTTCATCCCAATGACCTTGATCTACCCATTTAGCATTGTGTCTGTGTATAAATAAATGCAACCAAAATATGAATATATAGAGAATATGTAGAATAACTAAGAAGGCATTACACAAACTAACAATTTAACAAATATTGATCATTTCCACCGAACTGTCCCTTTAAAATCATTAAGACATACTGGTTGTATGTGTCCTAGAGTAATTAAATTGTTAGCTCTTTGGGACTGGGCCCCGTGAATCAATAAATTAATTATTGTAAGTGCTGTGTAATATATTCAGCAATATGTAAGAAAATATGTACATAAATACATTTTCACGGACTAACGTGTATGACATGCATAGGGCATTCAGCTGTGGCTCTTAAGTTAAAAGTTTAAAGGCTCTAAACGTTAAACGTTTTAACATTTAGGTTATAAAAGTTTGTAGTTGCTGCTGATAATTGTACATTATACATGTTTTCATGTGTACTATTTAAAGGGCATGTCCACCCCCAAAACGAAAATTTAACCCCATACTGGCCCTACTGTATAGTGTTAAAAATCCTTTCCTTACATCTCTGCTCCAAATGGTTCTCCTGCAGTGACTGTTCAAATTTGAAAAAAGTGAAGAGTAGGAGCTGTCTGTGAGTCATCTGGTCCCTGCACACGCAGGGGAACCCTTCTTCCCCCTACCTCTGGATCCCTTCATGGCTCCATTTTCCCTAGCTTCCTTTTCCTGTAGTGTAGGGAACCCTAGCCCACCCCCAACCTCTGTGTTAGTTTACTTAAAAAATCTGCAGAACTACTTGCCGACCATCGCTTAGTTCCCCTGGCATTCTCTATTGCCAGCAGACGCATCTGTGATAGGTCCAGCCTCCTGCTTGCAGTTCTGGCAAGCAGAGGGCCTGGATCAGAGTGCTGGGGGATCGAAGTAAGTAAGTAGAGTTCTGCTTCTTTTTTAACTAAACATGGTGGTTCGGGGTGGGCTATGGTGAAGATACCCTTTTAATTATGAAGCTAGTTGCCATTCCAACTCCTGTATACAAGTCTAAAACACAAGAAAACATTCACTGATTATTTACCTTAAGGTGCACATTCACAGTATCTTACCTTCAGATGTTTCCTTCGACATTTGCATGACGTCTGAAAAATAACTGGATCCATTCTTTTTTCTGATTAACTTGTGATTGCAAAATTAATGGGCCCAGTGGGGATATTGCTTGAACGTCCGGAGGCAAGAACCACAGTGTGTTAAATGTGATAGTTAGACATTAGATTTGATGTTCGTCTACTTACTAGACGTTTGTCTACTTAATAATATATGGCCAGCATTATAGGCACTCTTATTACCTTTCAGTCCTTTTTAATTCCTAATTTAAAGATTTGTGCCTATAGAACTGTCCAACAGCCATTTATGTGGGGTAAATCACTTAGCAGAGTCAATCATTCGGTCCATAGGTGACCACACAATCGGCCACCGCAAACTGTCATCTGTGGCTACTTTTACCATGACTACATTAATTTGTCCCAGCCGATGGCCCGCCAGTGGTGAATGGTTGATCAGGGCGAAGAATCTGTTGGTGTGTACCCAGTTTTAATAGGATATAGGACTGGTAATACCTATCTCCTAAAATTGTTTTGTGAGAAGCACCAACCCAAAGAAAACGGATTCTAACAGTCTTCCCCCTAGCTTCAGCACTATCTTTATAACCGTACTACTCCAGGACTAACCTGGCAAATAAAAACCTTACATGCTGTAGCTCCTTAATGAAACAATATTGTGAGGTAGGAATAATCAATCCTACCTCCCTGCCCCAGGTACTTTACATTTTCAAAATTAAAATTTTAGAGCATAGTTATCCTTTAAGCTTTGGCTTTTAAAAAGCTATCTTATAGCGGGTACACACATGCAAGATCCTGTATTTCATTTTTCAAAGATCAGGATACACACAATCCTGAGCATTATCCCTTTGTACAGGGAGTCAACCGCGGCTATGGGAAATTTACAGTCTTTCCCGAATGAACGTTCGGCGGCCGCCACACACAGTGCCAATAAAGCCCCGTCGGATCCGGCAGAAATGGGGTTTTATCGGTACTGTGTGTACCTAGCTTTAGGGGGTAGTACAGAAACAACTAAATATGATTTGCATTGTTTTAACACCTGTTAAAGACAATTAAAGGCTGACCACTGGTCCTAATAGGTTTTTTTTTTACAAGTCAGCATCACATGGTTTAACTGAAGCTAATTGGGTGCAACTATTTAAAAAGGAAACAAGATCACAACAAGAAAACAATAGAGATTGTTAAAGGGCAGCTATACCGAAAAATAGGTCATTTTAAATTGACCATAACTGGAAACTATAATTCTTCCCAACCACCACTGTATCATTTGTTTGTTGATCTGCCCCCTATTTCTTTAGATATTCAATCTAAAACTTCTTATATTTCAGCTGTCAATCAAGTTCGTTGCTCTCAAAAACTATTCTTCTGTAAGTAGTTTTACTGTAGCTGAAAAGGTGACACAGTTTTGTCAGTTGGAATGCTGTATGTTGTGTGCAGGCTTGACAGCTGGTTTGTGGGAAAAAAGTTAGGTTGGATAGAAGTGGGAGTGGTTAAAAGAGGGAGGGGGATACTGCTCCTAAACAAAATGTGTGCTGAATTGAAGGCATGCAGCAACACACACAAATCAGAGTAAGTGCTACTTACATGTATTCAACTATAGATTAAGATGAGGCAAAGTGATTTTTTCAGTATAGTGCCCCTTTAATATTGATCATGTCAGAGTAATCTAATTATCGTTAGTGGGGAGGTAAGTAGTATAAAGGTTTAGGGCAAAGCAGTTAAAGATATATATTAAGATTTTGCTGAAGTGTTCCACAAAATGCACAAATGTATAAAATTAGGGCAGTTGCAAAATATTTTCATGGGCATAGAAATGTAGCAGAGAAACCAAGAATAGAGATTGATGTTACAAATCATGGGGAACATTTCCACAATCCTGGACCTATTCATTTTCAATCAGTGGCACTACAGTATACCGTATATTTAATTTAAAGTTGCTGAAGTAAAATCTTTTATAATTTGACTTCAGTATTCTAAAATCAATGCAAGAAAAAAATAAATGGCAAAGAAAGTATTTTTTTTTTTTTTTTTTCTTATCTCAAAGGGAAGCACACACAAGCTCACCAAAGCAGGTTGTAGCCGAGCCGCCTGGCAACCCTGCAGCCAAGAGAAGTATGCATTATGTTTGTAGGATAAGGATGTTAAAACAGTAGAAGCCTGTAATCCGCTAGTAATGTTTTTAAGGCACTTGTAAGGTTCATGATTCTGGCATAAAAGGTTGTGACCTAGAAAGCTGCTCATGTCATTGTAGAAAGTAACCAGATGGTTGAAAAAACATATAACTTAATCTGCATCATGACTGCTAGCACATTAGTACCCTCTTTACTTCTTGCCCAATTAATCCATTTTCCTTTGACAGTATGTGAGAATACACATTATATTATTTTTTTGGCCTTTTGTGTGTTAATATATGAAGAGGCAGAGTTCTGGATTGCTATAAAAAGAAAAGTTTTTTTCTCATTTTAATAACCTTTACTTGTCCATCCAGTGATTTCTCAGAGAATAAATAACTGACTACCTGTTTGCAGTCCTACAAAAGTTATGGTCTTATGCTGTGGCCTTACTATCAGCACATGGTAAAGGCGAATGAAAAACACAACGGCAATGCAGCATGGTTTAAGCATATTTGCGCTGTGATTTTGCCAATAACGTGTTATCCGAGCACATTCAAAAAATCACACATGCAATCTGAAAACAGATTGTAGCTGTAAGGATCTTACCGGCCGCTCTCCCTTGCCGTTCCGGGATGGGTGGCGTCGTGACGTCACCCCGTGCGGACGCCGATTGGCGCGAAGATTCAAATAGGCACTCGCAAGGAGCGAGTGCCTATTCGTAGTCCTCGCTACCGGACTGACTGGTTGTCAGCCTAGTAGTGCTTCCTTACCTCTGTATCCAGCCATTGTTCCTGTTTCTTCAGTTCAGCCTCTGTGTCCAGTCATTGTTCCTGTTTCTTCAGTTCAGCCTCTGTATCCAGCCATTGTTCCTGTTACTTCAGTTCAGCCTCTGTATCCAGCCATTGTTCCAGTTACTTCAGTCCAGCTATTGTATCCAGCCATTGTTCCTGCTACCATCTATCTAGCTATTGTATCCAGTCATTGTTCCTGTTACTTCAGTCCACCTATTGTATCCAGTCATTGTTCCTGCTTCCATTTATCCAGCTATTGTATCCAGTCATTTTTCCTGTAACTTCAGTCCAGCTATTGTATCCAGCCATTGTTCCTGTTACCATCTATCCAGCTATTGTATCCAGTCATTGTTCCTGTTACTTCAGTCCAGCTATTGTATCCAGCCATTGTTCCTGCTACCATTTATCCAGCTATTGTATCCAGTCATTGTTCCTGTAACTTCAGTCCAGCTATTGTATCCAGCCATTGTTCCTGTTACCATCTATCCAGCTATTGTTCCAGTCATTGTTCCTGTTACTTCAGTCCAGCTATTGTATCCAGCCATTGTTCCTGCTACCATCTATCTAGCTATTGTATCCAGTCATTGTTCCTGTTACTTCAGTCCACCTATTGTATCCAGTCATTGTTCCTGCTTCCATTTATCCACTATTGTCTCCCAGCTATTGTCTCCAGCCATTGTTCCTGCTACCATCTATCCAGCTATTGTATCCAGTCATTGTTCCTGTTACTTCAGTCCAGCTATTGTATCCAGCCATTGTTCCTGCTACCATTTATCCAGCTATTGTATCCAGTCATTGTTCCTGTAACTTCAGTCCAGCTATTGTATCCAGCCATTGTTCCTGTTACCATCTATCCAGCTATTGTATCCAGTCATTGTTCCTGTTACTTCAGTCCATATTGTATCCAGCCATTGTTCCAGTTACTTCAGTCCAGCTATTGTATCCAGCCATTGTTCCTGCTACCATCTATCCAGCTATTGTATCCAGTCATTGTTCCTGCTTCCATTTATCCAGCTATTGTCTCCCAGCTATTGTCTCCAGCCATTGTTCCTGCTACCATCTATCCAGCTATTGTATCCAGTCATTGTTCCTGTTACTTCAGTCCAGCTATTGTATCCAGCCATTGTTCCTGTTTCATCTGTCAAGCTATTGTATCCAGCTATTGTATCCTACTTCATAGTAACAGCTCCATTGGGAAGTAATCATAGTCCCCAGTGACCTGTCTGCTCCCGCTAGTTGCTCAACCCGGCCTACTGTCAGACCTCCTCCTAAAGGTACAGTGAACGTCATCCCTTCGGGACTCAATTCATTACAGTACGAATAGGCCATGGAAGTACCCGAGGAAGCTGCGGCAAGTTTAGGCAAGACTCTGTATCCAGCCATTGTTCCTGTTACTTCAGTTCAGCCTCTGTATCCAGCCATTGTTCCTGTTACTTCAGTTCAGCCTCTGTATCCAGCCATTGTTCCTGTTACTTCAGTCCAGCTATTGTATCCAGCCATTGTTCCTGTTACTTCAGTCCAGCTATTGTATCCAGCCATTGTTCCTGTTACCATCTATCCAGCTATTGTATCCAGTCATTGTTCCTGTTACTTCAGTCCAGCTATTGTATCCAGTCATTGTTCCTGCTTCCATCTATCCAGCTATTGTCTCCCAGCTATTGTCTCCAGCCATTGTTCCTGCTACCATTTATCCAGCTATTGTATCCAGTCATTTTTCCTGTAACTTCAGTCCAGCTATTGTATCCAGCCATTGTTCCTGCTACCATTTATCTAGCTATTGTATCCAGTCATTGTTCCTGTTACTTCAGTCTAGCTATTGTATCCAGCCATTGTTCCTGTTTCATCTGTCAAGCTATTGTATCCAGCCATTGTATCCTACTTCATAGTAACAGCTCCATTGGGAAGTACTCATAGTCCCCAGTGACCTGTCTGCTCCCGCTAGTTGCTCAACCCGGCCTACTGTCAGACCTCCTCCTAAAGGTACAGTGAACTTCGTCCCTTCTGGACTCAATTCATTACAGTACGAATAGGCCATGGAAATACATGAGGAAGCTGGGCAAGTTTGGGCAAGACTCTTCAGACTATTTCCCTCCGCATGGATGCCCTTGAGCACCAGCAGAATCAATTAGCTCAATTTCTGGACTCCATTTCTGCTCGGTTATCCTCGGGCCCTGCTCCTCCAGTTCTACCCAGAGAACCCGTTCCCCACAGAGAGCCGCGAATACCACCTCCTGTGCGGTATGAAGGGGACGCTCAAGCCTGTCAAGGTTCGTTAACCAATGCCTTATACATTTTGAGTTGCAACCTTCCCATTTTGTCTCGGACCGTGGGTGGGTGGGGGGTTGTTTAAAATGGGTTTAGCTTTCATTGGTAGTACCCTGGCACAGGATGGGGGTGAGGTGGGTCAAACATACAGTGGATCTGGTGGAATATAAGGGCTTTCTGTGTAATCAAAGTATTCAAGGTCCTGATCTACCTGGATCTACAATTTCTCCAGGTAAATGCCCCCACGCAAAATTCCTGGAATGGATTTACAGCTTGATTTTAACTGCAGCTATTTGCTGGCGAGCAGCTGGCGCTAAGATGGGCTAATGTCACGCTAACACAAAATGAGCGAGCACCTCCCCGTAAAGGAGGAAGCTGCATATTACAAAAATTGGTTTGTAAAATTGCACAAATAAACCACTGTGTCTGCATTAAAAGCAAGATTAATACTGTTTTATTTTTTTGTTGAAAGCATACATTAAAATGACGTGAGTTGCGTTTTGAAGCAAGTAAACTTTCTATTAACTGTAATGGAAGTGTCATTTTGCATTGCCAGATGACTGCAGTGTAGAGAAAATCATGATCATGTATGATGTCATGCACTTCCTTTAACCACACTGGCAAGGTTCACACAGTACCGATAAAATGACTTTCCTGTTGGTCCTAACAGCTAGAAAACAGACAATATCCCTGCTGATGGCGGTCATTCTTCAGTTGATCTGTTTGCCTTGACTAAATATTTATATCAGCCCCTATACTTTATCCTTATTTTAGCTGCAGGGCACTTTCTTAGGGCTAGGCACGCAATCCAATCAGCTGTTAAAAAGCACACACTTGTGCGGCCCAATTGGAGTAGCCACACTAGGTGTGCTGGGGCATTTGAGCTGTGATCCTCTAATCGGAGCGCATGCAATCTTCATTTTTGGTGTGAATCTCATGCGCTCCGATCCCTGAACATGACAGGGATAAGCAAGTGCTTAGTGTGGCCTTGACCTTAATATATGTCCTAGCTAACTCTCCACAAAAAAAAGTTGCTTTATTTATCTCCACAAAGGCATGTCATGATGGTACAAACTAATATTATTTTAATATGGGAGAATTATTATTATGGATTTATTTAGTGCCAACATCTTCCGTGGCACTTTACAATTACATAATCATACATATAGGGTAATACATGTTATACAAATTCATACATATTACATACACAGGTAATACAAAATATAAGTAAACATAGTGATGAGTTTCTTACAGCAATACCGTGAAACAATAGGAGAGAGGACCCTGCCCAAAGAGCTTACAGTCTAGAGGATATGGGGGTGAGACACAAGGTTGCGGGAATTGGTAGGTTGTAAATAAATTGGCAGTGGAGTGTGAAAGGCAAGTTGGATCATATTGGGTATTAAGAGGGGTTTTAAGGTTACGCTTGGAGGTATTAAGGGATGGTGAATGACGGACAGACAGAGGAAGGAGTTCCAGAGCAGAGGGGCAGCACAAGGAAAGTACTGAATGCGGGCATGGGAAGAGGTGATAAGGGTGGATGAGAGGAGGAGCAGAGGTTATTGTCAGAGATACAGAGGTGTCTGTATGCATCGTTATTTCATTCTTTATTCACCTGTAGGCACTAGTGTTCTTATTAACATATGTACAGATATGTCTCATGGGGCTCTGTCACAAAAGAGCACATGTAACATATCAAATATAATATCCTTACCAGATTTACCCAAAATTCATAATTTGTGTGATTAGATGATGCAAAGGTCATCCTAACCAGAAACATTTAGCCTTCAAACAGGATCCTTGATGGGATACAGAAGAGTAAAAGCGTAGGAGTTGAACATTTTAAATTCTTATAACTTTGTGTTTAATTTATCTTTTTTTATATTTGCAAAGAAGGCTTTCTCTGTGAATTATTTCTTTAGGTTTTGAAACTGTTTGACTTACTACCATTAACTTATATCCTTAAGCTCCCATTAAATATTTAGTACACTGCATTAGTGATTCTAGACAATATAAAAATTTTAGTTTGTGTTTGCATCCTACCTTGTCACTTGCAAACACGCTTGTGACCAAGGGAGGACTGGGACCTTTTGGCCCTGGGCCAAATGATCTAAAGGTCTGACAACACTGGCTAATAAAATGGATGGCTGACAACACTGGCTAATAACTGAGGGGCTGAAAACACTGGGTAATGATCTGAAGGGCTGACAACACTGGTTAATGAACTAGGGGGCTGACAACACTGGCTAATAAGCTGGAGGGCTGACAACACTGGCTAATACCCGAGGGGCTGAAAACACTGGGTAATGATCTAAAGGGCTGACAACACTGGCTAATGAACTGGAGGGCTGACAACACCAGTTAATGAACTGGAGGGTTGGCAAACTGGCTAATGAACTGGAGGAATGAAAACACTAGCTAATGAGCTGGAGGGCTGACAAAACTGGATAATTAACTGGAGAGCTGACAACACTGGTTAATGATATAAAGGTCTGACAACACAGGTTAATAACCAGGAGAGCTGACAATAATAGGTAATAAATTGGAGGGCTGACTAACACTGGCTAATGATTTGGAGGGCTTACAACTCTGGGTAATGATCTAAAGGGCTGACAACACTGGCCACTCCTATGACAACATTATTATGACCTATAGTGGAAGTGCTACTGATCTGGCCAAAACATTAGAACAAGAAAAGAGATAATCAATGCACATTCCAGGGCCCCATATACTATCATAACATCTGTGCTAGTGCAAACAGTAAAAACATGTTTTTTTTACCACATCAAGGTAACCACAGTATGTAAGGTCCTAACAAATTACCTTGGGTCATTTATCTAAGCTAACACTCCCTGCTTGGTTGCATTTTAATGGGAAGATTGTCTCCCTGACCTTGCATTGGATTAGTATTGAAGGCTATCACTTCCCTCCGCCTACTGGCTTTTAACAAGGAGAGAAGAGGCCTGCCATCCAATGCTTAGTATTCAAGGTGTAAAACCTCCAATTAAAGGGACGTGTTGGGGGTGCTACTACCACATAGACTTTATGTACCTACTACCACATGGAAGCTTGGTCTATCTTCCTGCATAGAAAATCTGCTGCATTACACAAACAAAAAGGGGACTGTGGGAGCACTCCTATGGCAACATTATTATAACCTATATTTATATGCATAAAAGTGAAAAGCCTTCCAACCACATCAAGGTAACCCCAGTATGGAAGGTCCTAACAAATTACCTTGGGTCATTTATCTGGGCTGACACTCCCTGCTTGGTTGCATTTTCATGGGAAGATTGTCTCCCTGACCTTGTATTTCATTAACACTGGCCAATGAACTGGAGTGCTTACATTACTAGGTAATGAACTGGAGGGCTGACTAACACTGGCTAATGAATTGGAGGACACTGTCACAGGACACTCTTGTGTGAGGTTGTAGGAATAAGACAAACCAGGCAACACAAGCTCTTTTGCAATTGGAGGAGCTTTATTATAGCACACCGTATCAAGCACAACCTTATCCCATCAAGCAAGCCCTGTCCTTGGGATGCAGTCCCTGGGATCTCTGGGCTCCACTGTCTAGGCTCCAAACTGCTGGGCTGCTGCTGGCATCTCCTGGGATGCTGAATCGTTCCTGGCTCCTGGATCCCTTGCTCTTAAGCTAAGGGACAGGGTAGTGTGCTACAGCTCTGAGCTGCTGGACATGTGTCCATGTGCCTAAGCATGTGTCCTAACTCTGTTCTCCCTTGCTCAGCTTTCCCTTCTGGCAAGCCCTAAGGCTCGCACACACGTGCAATCGCAGGTCCCGACCCACGACGCACGATGTGCACAAACAAACGTTTCGGCCGATTTCGGCAGTTAAAGCGCCTACACACGGCTGATTATCGGCCAAAAGGTTCGTTCTTACACATCATGCATCGTGGGTCGTGACCCGCAATCGCAAGTGTGTACGAGACTCTAGTCTCCTGCAGACTAGCCTTGTGTATTCCTTGCTCTCAAGCTAAGGGGCAGGATACTTAATCAGCTCTTAGCTACAGGATACTGTCACAGCATGTATCCTAGCTCTTCCTTTGTCTATATGCTAACCCTCATGTGGATTAAAACTGTTCTTTTTATTCCCAAATTCCCTTTGAAGTGCAAATGGCCAACCTTCAACCAGCAGCCAATCATCAGCCTTGCTGAACTTAACTCAATTCAGCTGCATAGCCAAGCTGGCACTGTACTAATGAGTTTACGACAGGCAGTTCTAGGAGTTTTACCCATTGAGCCATCTTGTGGACAAAGGACTAACAGTGTATCCCCAACAGTGTGCTTGGTACATTATATATATATATATATATATATATATATATATATATATATATATTACATAGGATATAACACTGGGCCTGGAAGAAACACTGTTGTATTACTTGTTAAAGACTCTGTAATACTCTCTTCCTTAAAAAGAGTTAATCATATAAAGATATTAAAGCTCCATTACAACCAAATGAACTGGAGGGCGGACTTACACTGGATAATGAAGCAGAGGGCTGACTAATGAACAGGAGAGCAAACAATACTGGGTAATGAACAGAAGGGCTGATTAACACTGGCTAATGAACTGGAGGACACCGGCAAATGAACTGGCTGGATTGGCTAATGAATTGGAGGGATGACAATGCTGGCTAATGAACTGGAGGGCACCGGGTAATGAATTAAAGAGCTGATGTAACACTGGCTAATGAACTGGAGGGCTGACTAATAATAAATGTGATTATTTCCCTAAGACCTCCATATACAGAATTGCTCTGCTATCAGTCTTCTTCAGTTTGAAGAGAGCCAGGAGCAGAACAATGTATGTAGTCTCATAGATAAGACTACATACAGCCTCCCCCCTCCCCCCTCAATTATCTTTTAGCATGGCAGCATATAATTAAAATTTTTAACTGGGGCAGTGTGGCCAAAACCTCATTACTTATTAATAGCTTCAACAGCGGCTCAAATTTTTCATTGGAGACCAGCCCGAGAGACTTTTGCCTCTCAGCCTACTGGGCCAGTCCTACCCTGCTTGCAACACCTAAAAGGCCAACAGATTACCTGTCAGTATAAGCCAATTTTCGTTTAGACTCAATTCTGTGTCTACAAGTGCAACATGCTACCTGATGTTATATCCTTAGTGTGGGGTTTTCACTCATTATGTGGAGTATATCAGGGTGATGCACCGAGCACCGATATTGGCAACCCGGTGCAAACAGCCCGGCGATGTTATATGCCGATAGCGGCGCTCAGAACATTGCTACCTTGCGATTTTCTATTCCGGCATCAAATGCAGATTTTCGCATATAAAATCGCTTGCGACGGCTACATTTCGACTTTCGCATTTGTCACGCAGCCCACACAAGGAAGGAGTTTAAGTCACACTAATCGATATAACATCGGTTAGCGTGACTTAAACTCCAAAACAGGAGTGATGCGCCCATTGGTGCATCGCCCTGAATGTCTTTTCAAATAGTTTTTGGAAATTACACAGTTCCACCTGATGCAATAAACTTTGTATTAAGTTTTGCGCTACTTAGCATTTATTCAATCGGAATTAATCCCCCCACTCCACCCGCGCAACGAGTAAACCTTAACCTGCAACTGCAATGCAGTAGCATTCGCAAAGTGATTACAGCATCACGGGATCAGATTACGGTTAGTTGCACTATCAATAAATTATGCATTGCTAAAAAGATCTCAGCCACATTCATTTCTATTCAGTATGCATCGAGATTCTTAGTTTGTTTTTGCAATAAACCCACCTTGTGAAACTGTTGTTTTAAGCCGGGTACACACAATACATTTTTTTACTGCGAGTGCTCTCGCTATGTAAAGCACATTTCCCTCAGCTATACTTTTACGTTCAGTGAGACAACCACGTGTGAGGGAATTGTTTTTAATTTGTGTGATAGTGAGGCTGACAGGTAATGCCGACCTTAAGAGTGTTCAGAAATGCGCTACACGCACTAATAATAAAAGGTCGATACCGTTGGATTAAACGTTATCGTCTCTATTGTTAGTATGTGTACCCACCTTTAGTCTAATAACCAGGGTAGCAGAGGTGGTCTGTCCCTTATATAATATTTAGCATATATATGGGGAATAGCAGCAGAAAGACTGCTTTGGGCAACATAAAGCTAACCAGTACTTCTGCAGAGTGGATCTTAGCATTTAACTAAATGAACAAATAAATCAGGATTTTGTGAACTTTGGTCAACAGTTAGTCTTTTCTTTATCAAGTGCAGTATGAAGGCATTTATTTATAAACTTTTTCAAGACAATGTATTTTTCTCTCCTAGAAGCAATAAGCAAAAGGCATCATGACAGGGACAACAGCAAAGGTGCTTTAAGTTGGAATACAATTAAAAGAAAAAGAATCCGTGTTTTAGAAATGATCCTCCAGGTGCAGAGACGATAAGGCATAGAAACAAGGAGAATGCAAAGCACTCATCTAAATTAATCTGCAGGGAAGGATTAAGAAATAGATGCATGCCTCTGATCTCTACGAAGGATTCTTGATTCTAAGCCAGCAAACAATGTGATGATTGCAATAGGGAATTTTAATTGGAATATAAAATCATGCATGGTATAAGCTTGTTTCTTTTTTCTCTAACATTAGTTTTTGTAAAATTAAAATATATGATGATATTTGTAGTTTTCTTTGTGATCTTGAATAAAAACAGCTTGTGCAGATTAGAAAACAAAACAAATTTGTCTCTCTAGTGTTTTTGGTTTATGTTTTTTCACACAGTATCTTGGCCTAAATTTGTACATATAATAAATATAGAGTGCAGGTAGAATTAGAGATGCACTCTGTAACCTGTGCCACAGCAGGTAAATGACATATAGCATAGAAGTGAAAAGAGCCACACACCTGTATAAAAGTAAAGTGATCTACCATTTAAGCTGAAAACCAATGGCACATGGGGCGGTGCAATATTGGGCGCAAAAAAGTCAGTGTAAAACATATGCTATCCAATGTATTATTAGGTTAGCGTGGGTTTTACACTAAGTTTGCGTTGCCTGTGCCATTTCTGAGAATGCCCAGAAATAGCATGGCCCAGACGGTACAAAACCGCCTTAGTAATGTTTTGCACTACAATGTAGCGCAACACTTTATGCCACCGAATAGGAGGCATTAGCCTGCGCACTTACCTGGCAGAGATCCCGCAATGTACAAAATCTTGCACAGGCCAGGTAACCAGGAAGTCAGGAAGTGAGGGGGAAGTAAAGAGAGAACCGGGATGATAAAAAGTACACTGAGCAGCTAGTTTGGCTGGCCTAAATTTCATTATGGGGTTTGTAGTTCTTTTTACCTATGGCATTATTGAGAAATACAGTAGATACAAAGAATAAAAATTATTTCCAATTTTAAATTATGTTGAAATCTCCATTCTACAAAAAAAATCAATATATAGTGAAACAGCCAATATGGGAGTTCTTAAAAAGAATTTTTTAAAAAGATTTTTAAAAATTATTTATGTGTTTGGAAACAGTGTTTAGAGAACTATATGTGTTTTACAAGAAAAACAGCCATGGTTGCTAGGGTAACTATACTTTTAAAAATTAAACAACCCACATCTTTTTACAATATGTCATTGTGATGTCATATACTTATGTTGCAAAAACACATCATCACTGACAAACTTCATCAATCATTTTGCTTATTGTAGACCTTGTTTAACAATTTTTTCCAGAGTTTTTGGTCGTTGAATGTATTGATATTTATCTATGCATTAAAAGTTGATTTATTTTTATTTTTTACACAGCAGATTTATTCTAATTAATTAGTAGAAAACTATATTTTTTGTATAATATTGAGGTCAATTTCTATAGTTTCTACCGATGTTAATACAGTACCTTGTCCTCCAACCCGTTTGACACTTTAGGGACCATAATCTTTTTCTTCCACACAAAGATGGTGACTATAAGCCTGCATTCGTTTGCATTATAAATCCCTGAATGTCCATAAAATCTGCTATGTAATAGAATAAGATTTATATTGATATTGAGATAAAGCTTTGTTTATAACAGAAGACAAAGCGATGTTTAAAGGATTACGCAACCGCTTCCAGAATTTTTTCCCCCATTAAGACCAAGGTAAGGCTGCTGCAGAACATATGGGATAAGCTGATAAGGCCTGTGATGGGACAGTGTGGGATGCATTTATGTTTATATTTATATTCTACTTGTTGTTTAATGATAAATGGGGAAAAAATGATTTCATTTATATTTATAATCAGTACTAGATATAAAAAGACATTATAGTATTAAAGGGATCCTTTTATTGACTGGTCATGTGATCTGTTTTACTTAAAGGGTATGTCCACCCCCCAAACAAACTTTTTCCTGCAGCCTATATAACCCCCAAAACCTCAATCTTGCCAAGTTTATAGCTTTGAAATGTGCTCTCAAATGGGCTTACCAGCCCTCGTTCCCTCAGCTGTCTTCTGCCTTGCTTCTGTGTCTTTTCCCTGCGCAGAAGGCTGCATAAGGGGCCACACAGGCAGTGGCTCCTGTAATTGACTAAAACACTGTGTCAGACAATCACAGGCGCCACTGCCATTCTCTTTAAGTTTGAGCCCCTCAATCCATTACAAGTTAACAAATTATGGCCCTGCCCTTCATAGCATTAAGGTAGGGCTGGACAAAACATGCAATTATTTAGGAGACAGCCCCAAAAATCAACATTATACCACCCAATGTCCCATGAATGACATGTGACCCACCCACTTCCAACCTAGCTCCACCCAGTCACACTTAGCCCCACCCATTACACAAATACTACTAACTTAAAGGAATTGTACATTGAAATGACTTTGCCTCATTTCAATCTATAAATAAATAAATTTTTTTGCTGAAGCTCAGTTGCCCAGCTAGACTATATGACTGTCTGTGTGGGCAAGCATGCTCAGTCCCTGTGAGACATCACTAGTAGAGGGAATTTCCAACCATGCAGTTCATGTACCGACTGTCTCCATTCCAGCTACAGCAAAACTATATAACACAACAGTCAAGTTTGATGGCAAGGAACTTGATTGATAGCTGAAATGTTAAGCCCCCCATGAACGCGGCTGTTGTTTTGAGCCATCAGATAAATTAGATTGGATCATTCAATCGCATGTATGATCATCCCATGTATGATTTTTTTTTGATCGCCCAATTGAAAATGTCGAGCAGTTAATTGGAAAAACAAGGGGAAATCTGTGGAAAGATTGGAGCCTCAAGGTGGTTCTTTTCACAGACAGAAAGATAGATTTAGAGAGAAGGATAAATGGACAGACAATTTGAGATGTTTGGGGGAGATTGAGATCCCTTACCCATTAGTTACCCATAACTTTCCCAGTGCCAGCAGACTTTCCCATTACCAGTAACATTCCCAGTGCCAGCAGACTTCCCTATTACCAGTAACTTTCCCAGTGCCAGCAGACTTTCCCATTACCAGTAACATTCCCAGTGCCAGCAGACTTTCCCATTACCACTAACATTCCCAGTGCCAGCAGAAAGAAAGTAGAATCTTATTTCGTTACATTGTAATTAATACCTAATTGAGTAAAAGTCTCATAGTTTAAGTTCCCCCCCACTCTGCCTATTATGGTAGGACCTATCAATGGCACAATAATAGAAAATCTACATACACATATAGTTTAACATAAACCCTACTACAGTGGTAGTGTACCATGTCTTTATCATATACATTTATTTTCTCCTAAAAATTTCATGTTGTTTTTTATTTAGAATACCATCGTTGAAAAAGAGAATATCCCCAAAGAGGAGGGGATAAAGGTTATCAGAGAGATAACTCCCACAGAGAAAAGATCACGCTGGGAAAAATGTAAAAGGCGATGTGAGATCTTTTGTTGCCATGACAGCTCAAAATCTGAGAAGAACCAGGAAAGGAGATGGAGAATAAAAAAGTAGGGAGATTTACTATCTCTAAAATAAGGGTAAATCACATGTTAACTTGATGTCATATTGGGTTAACGTGTGTTTTGCCCTTATTTAAGGGCACTGCAACATTTCCAAAACTTTTTGAAGTAATGCAGTACACCCGATACAATTCCCTGTTAGTTAAGTTTTGCGATACCTAGGGGTTGTATCGGGTCTTTAAAGACATGCTAACAGCAGCGTCTTAGCTTTACGTGATCCCGCGATGTAATACTAGATGTTTACGTACGGTATTGCATTGTGGGATGATGGAAGGGTAAGATGCTGGGGTTAGCGTATTTGAATCTTCCTATTAATGCTTTAATTTTTGGGGAGAAATGTCACCCCCGACATTTCAGTGTGACTGATTGTGCCGTCAGACAAATTTACAGGCATGTCTGATCAAACTTTAGTCTGATTTGAACAAAAGTTAGACCATTGGTCTGTTACACCATAAAAGTACCATCAATTTTGACCCAATTGAATGAAAATATCATGGCGGGCGGTCGATTATTATTGAACTTCTAGATACTGACCTTTCTCTACACACTCTAGTAACTTGTTATGGATCTATTTAGCCATTGTCAGGGGTGGATTTACACCCCCAAAAACACCTTGCGCCCTTAGCCCTACCCCTAAACACAAACCAGATCCCCAAAACTTTTTGTAAGAAAATAGAGTATATAGGCAATAAGGGGTGGGGAAGTTTGGCAGCCGCCCCTCCAACCACAGACGCCTCTAGGCACGTACCTACTGTGCCAAATGGTAGGTACGTGCCTAGTTGTTGTTGATTATACTGCATATCTAATAATAACTAATTTGATAATATTTTATTTAATTTTTTTTGTAGTTATTCTCCCAGAATCAGAATCTCCTACAAATGAAACAGCAACTATTACTGTGGAAAGTACTTAAAGGACAATTACAGTCCTAAAATCTTCCTCCTCCCCCTGGCAAGTACACAGGGTGAGGACCTTAATCGTTAAGTCCTCACCCCTGGGTACACTTTCTTAGTCAAGTAATACTTATCCAAAGTTTCCTTTGCTCCACCTTCAAGCTGTCAGTGACAGGATAAATGTGAAGACATGCTATGCAACAAGTTTTTCGATTGGCCGGATCACGGATAACATAGTCATACATTACATACAATGGTAATACATATTATATGAAGTCATACATATTACATACAAAGGTAACGCATACAATAAAAGTAAACAGCGTGATGAAAGGACATGGGACCAGGCAGATCTATTTTTTTTACTTTTTGAGTGTAGGCCCTGCACTGAAGATCTTACAATCTATTTATTTTATACAGACATCCTATTAGTATATCTTTATATATACTTTATATATAGGTTTTAAATATAAATATACATTAGTTTGGAAACCCCATACAAGCACAGGAAGAGCATACAAAATCCTTGCAGGTGTAGTGAAGCGTGGGTTTAAACTTGCATTAAAGGGGAAGTTCAGTGCATATACATATGCTTTTTAGAAAAAAGAGCAGTATTTTTTCATCCCAATGACCTTAATCTGCCAATTCATCATTTTGTCTGTGTATAAATAAATGCAACCGAAATACTGACTTCCTGTTTGCAGGACCCCTAGTAGAGACCGCTTTGGTCTTGCCCTTGACCCAGCACCTGGGTTGATTTAGTTGCTCAGTAGAGATCTGAGCATCTTTGACCCATCCAACAGCAAATCAGTAGAAATTATTGTTAGAAACATTCCAAGGATGTGGTGAATCTTGGGAAGAATAAGGACCATTAGAACCTGAAATGTCAGCTCACTAATGTCAACAGCAGGGAACAGCAAAGGGTATGAAATCAACTGATTTTTCAAAATGGGAGAATATGTAGAATAACTAAGAAGGCATTACACAAACTAATAATTTAACAAATATTGATAATTTCCATTGAACTGTCCCTTTAAGTGGAGCCCAGTACTAACCACTAATTTTCAATGGTGTTTCACTGCAAAATGTCGGCCATCTTTAATCAATATAGTAAATGGGGGGCACTCACTATTTAAAACTCCCCAAATCAATTACACAACATGATAATTAATTCATTTATGGCATGGCCCCACTTTAGTGCACGAGGGAACGCACAAGCGCAATGATGCGCCTTTCCATGCACAGGCATTGCGCTTCCTTAATTGAATCCATCAGAACGCATCCGATTCTGACCAAAAATGGTGATTGCATGTGCTCCAATAGCGTGCAGAAGTGTAACCCATGTTGTGGGGCCGATCCCATAGGCTACAACATGTCTGTGCTTCCACTAGGACAATCAAATCGGATTCAAATGCTCTTGCGGGCCTACCCATAATGGATTATGGTTTTAAACGTGTAGTAAATAAGATATATCTGTAGCATTATATACATATGTTAAATTATAACAATTCATTATTTAATACACAGAGTATTAGACACCCCATAGTGCAATACTTGTTATATTAAATTAATTTAGGAACATTCTAAGGAACCCAGTGTCAAAAACCCCTGGAGTATAAAAGTTGCCCCAGCAACTGTTAATAACACATATGTTAAATTATAACAACTCATTATTTAATACAGAGTATTAGACACCCCATAGTGCAATACTTGTTTTTAATAGTCTATTTTTTTGAATATAAAATTAATTTAGGAACATTCTAAGGAACCCAGTGTCAAAAACCCCTGGAGTATAAAAGTTGTTAATAATTGAAAACCAGTTGCAGTAGAAGAAAATAAGAAACCCCCAGGTAGCATACCTCCGAACTGCCGGGACAGTCACAGATTTTAATTTGCATCCCTCTGTCCTGGCCCGCATGGTGATTGTCCCGGATTTCCCATTTTCTCTGCATTGTCCCAGCCGGCAGTGTCAGGTTTAAATAAAGCTTTGTTTGAAAAAAATGGACGTTCCATTTTTTTTTTTAAAACAAAACTCTATTAATACCAGCCAGTAGTGCCCCTCGAGGAGCCTATCACAGGACTGGAGCAGGAGTGTTTTCTGTATGGAAGGTGATGCCACTGTCAGGTATGTCAGTTGGGAGACACTGTTACTGTTTAACATTTAACTAGTTATACAGCACATAACATTTTAAACAGTGACAGTCTGGAAAAAGTGTGTGTGTGTGTGGGGAGCTGCATACATTGTTCTGCTCTGGCTTCTTTCACATAATTAGCCCTCCAGTTCATTACCCAGTGTTATCAGCCCTCCAGTTCATTACCCAGTGTTATCAGCCCTCCAGTTTATTACACAGCTTAATCAGCCTTCCAGTATATTACCCAGCTTAATCAGCCCTCCAGATCATTACCCAGTTTTATCTGCCCCTAGTTCATTGCCCAGCTTAATCAGCCCTCTAGTTCATCACCCAGTGTTATCAGCCCTCCTATTCATTAACCAGTGTAGTCAGTCCTCCAGTTCAATAGCCAGTGTAGTCAGCTCAATAATGTAATGGCAGTAGTGGTATTTAAAATGGGTGTTACCTCAAAAAAGTGGGTGTGGAAAAGTAGGCATGACCAAAAAAATTCAGTGCGCGCGGCCGCGCACCTTACATTTGTCCCTCATTGACCTGTTCATTATCCAACGTTACCAGCCCTCCATTTCATTAACCAGCTTAATCAGTGCTCCAGTTAATTTTCCAGCATTATCAGCCCTCCAGTTCATTACCCAGCATTATCAGCCCTCCAGTTCATTATCCAGCTTAATCAGCCATTCAGTTCATTACCCAGCATTATCAGCCCTCCAGTTCATTACTCAGTGCTATCAGCCCTCCTGTTAATTAACCAGTGTAGTCAGCCCTCCAGTTCATTATTCAGTGTTAGACAGCCCTCCAGTTCATTAGCCAGTGTAGTGTAGAAAAGTAGGCGTGACCACAAAAATTCGGTGTGAGCGGCCGCACACCTTACATTTGTCCCTCATTGGACTTTCCAAATGTTGGGAGGTATGTAGGAGGGTTAGGTGAACTGTGTTGTAATAATAATTACTCTGTGTAGCCAAACAGTGTAAACACCACATATATGTACAGCACAAATTATACAGGAGCCATCAGTGCCCGATGATATGTATATCAACCTGTGTTCCCTCTAAACTGTGCACAAACACAATTCTGCAGGCATGCTCTGCACAAACAGGTTAAGATAGTATGCACCCAAATTCTGTGTGAATTTAGGTAATATGGCATGCAGCACACAAAAATGTATTGGTTTATATCTGTGCACACCGATGATAGGAAATATGAGAGAGTGTTGATAAAAAATCTGCATTTATCTATGTGTTATTTTTAGACCTCTGATTGACTGTAATATTGAGATAAATAAGTTATATTATATAACCACATCACTTCTGACACAAGAACAAAGCAGATGGACGACCACCACCACCAGCCCAGATTTTTGAAATGTAAAGAATCTCATGGTAAGTCCATTTGTAGTAAACACAGCAAATCTAGAAAATTACAGATGCCAAAGGTAACTGTGGTCTCTGTTCTATATTTAAGAGAGCTCTCTCTTATTCCTTTCAAACAAGCCTAATTTACACTAGTCAGGATAAACCAGGAAGAAATATAAAATAAAAATCTGGACCTATTTTAAAGACAGTTACAGCCGTAGAATAAAACTGGGCATGCTCAGTGCCTGTGGCAAGGGGTTCAGATCAATGGTGTTGGTGATGTCACAGCTCACAGAGCTAGCTGGAAACACCACCCTTTATACTACTATAGGTTTGGATAGATTGCAGCTAAAAGCATGATCCTGGAGTGTAGGAATGTGCTCTTTTTAATTAGGGTCACTTGTATGGAGACCTTAGTTACCGTTTAACCTATTATGACAGCATTAAAAGTACTTGGGCTTTTTAATGTGCCAGATGTTTGTCCATAGAACGCTGTAATTAATAAGGTTTTATTTCCTAAACCAAAGGACTTCTAGATTTCAGTTGATGGCTCTTCAGAACTGTACCGGATCGTTTAGGGAATTTTATGGTAAGTATAACAGCTGATCCAGACTAAACCCAGGGATTTAGGTCCTCACCCATGGGTATTTTCAAATGTGAAAAGACAAGGGGAGTAAGGAAGTGAACTATAATTGTTCTTAAATTCTGTTTGCACCTCCTATGTCTGAGCGCCCTCGCAGTCCAAACCAAATCTAGTACTAGGCAAAATAGACTCATTTCTGGGCAACCATCCAGACACTGCTCAGGGGGACTACAGACAAGACTAGAGCAGAAGGTAGGCATGGCTAAACTCTGCACTACAAACTACAAAAAGAATAAGCATGTCTTGTTGTTGCATATTATATAAACAATAATTACTATTATTTTTGTGGATTTATATAGCGGCAGAATCTTCTATACAATTTAAAATTACATGTATACATTCACATCAGGCCCTGCCCCAGAGAGTTTAGAATCTAATTTTACAATCTAAGCACTTTTTTTGACACATACATCCTATCAGTATGTCTTTTTGATTGTGGGGGAAACCGGAGCGCCCAAAGGAAACCCACGCAAGCACGGGGAGAATGAACTTCTTGCAGATGTGTCCAAGGGTGGAATCGAACTCAGTACAGCATATCAGTTCTGACTTCTGAGCCACCGTGCTTCCTAATATGTCAAGGCACAACTCACTTATTTTATATATATATATGAAGTGAATACGAAGGCACTCGCAGGTCTTAGAAAAAAATGTACTTTTATTTCATATACTTAAAACTCTATATCCATGCAACGCATTTCAGCTTTGTCTCAGCCATCCTCAGGATATAAGGATATCAAAATGCAAGTTGTTCATCAGTCCCCTAGGTGGAAGGTACTTTCAGTATCTTTTATCCTGATGCTGAAGACGGCCCACAATGCACAATGATTTCCATTGATGGAGATTATATATATATATATATATATATATATATATACAGTTAAAGTTTAGTTACAAACAATGTAACTAAAGGTATCCATTTGAACTGCAGTGCAGGTGATTACCCTTCATTGCTTGCATACATGTCTAATTCTTTTACCGCATTCATTTATAATTGTATGTGTAGTTGAGTGCTGGAGTCTTTTGTGTAATGTATAAATTGCCGGCCCTCGATTGTACCACTCCTGAAAGTATTTTTGAATTAAGGTTTGAGCAGCATATCTCTGTATTTGTATTTAATTAAGGGCAGTTCAGCCAAAGCCCCATTATATGCTTTGCTCCCTGTGTAAATGTATTCTCTGCCCCTTGAAGGCAGTCCAGATAGAACCGTAAGCTCACATGAGTCCCTGGAATAGATCATACTAAATAAAGAGAAAAGCAGGTATGGTCTGGTTGCCCCAGGGAACATATATTTTTTTCACTAGGTTATGACTGATGCTGGGATACTGCCTTGGAGTGGCGCATCAGCTTACGCATGTTTGTACAAACAATGTAACTAA